>CM038676.1:616371136-617732596 GCA_021605205.1 Aegilops longissima | reverse complement strand
GCGAGTTTGAGGCCGAGGCGGCGGGCTGGGCTGAAGCGAGGGCAAGCGCGGCGAGGGCTATGGGCGGGTTGAGGATCGATCGATGGTAAGCCGCCTTCCTTTTCACTCCTTTGCTTGCCCTTGCCCTCTTGTTTATCTTACGATTTTTCGCGCTGTTTCTTTGTTCTTCACGCAGATTACTTGATTACTCCGTCTCGCCAGACCAAGCCGCCGAGGCCCACGCGAACGCAGCCGGCAAGCGAGGTTGAGATCGCGCGGATGCTAGCCGGGCGCTTGAGCAACTTTTGGCGATCAGCCCGGCCGCAGCCCATCCTCACCATGCATGCTCTGCCGGCTTGGCGTGCGAGCGCAAGTCTGACCACCCTCACGGCTGGCGAGGCAATTCCTCATGCCCGGTCGGACTGCCGGTGGGCGGAGGTTCTTGATTGGCGCTTGAGGCTGGAAGGCTTCCACCTTCGGTCCGGCACCGGCGAACCGCTGGAGTTCGTTCGGGCTTGGTATCCTTGGCTAAGCTTGTGCGGTGAGCACACAGGCGGAGGCCAGCGAGGCTGGTGGCGGTGCGGCGGCTATCATCAGCGCCTCGGCTATCACAGAGTATACGATACCAGCGTTTTTGCTCTGAAGTGAATGACAGCGTCGCCCAGCCGGAGGAGTGGTTGGGCTTAACCCAGTGGAAGGTGAGGACTCGGCGGAGGAGATCGCTTCCAGCGATGGGCGAAGATGAAGAAGGGAGGCGGTGAAGGCGTCGTGCCCGGGCGCGGGGCGACCAGCCAGCTTCAGCTGATCGTGCCTCCGGCAGCGCAAGGCAGCGCCGCCGAGGTGATGATCAGGCCGAGACCCGCCAGCCGGCCACTCCTCCAGCCAGCCTTTGCCGCCTCCGTCGACCTGCCCGACTACGCACAGCCGCTCCCTTGGCACGACCTGCCGTTCTTGCTTTCCTGCATTACTCTTTGAACAACTTTTATTAAATTTGCGGCGGCTCCACCCTTGGGGTGTATTCAAACTATGTTGAATGCCGGCCTTCGAAGGCTTTGTGTAAATATAATTATGCATGTGTTACGGCTTCCATTTGAATTTGCTTTTTATCCTTAGGCTGTTTCCTTTGCCGTCTTCCTTAGTCGCCACCTTCGGCCCGAGCAGCTGCTCTGCGATCGTGGCTGGGGAGGAACAACCATTGTGGGAAGACAAGTACTTGAAGCTTTCTTGGATTGTAGCAAGGTGGAATGGGAAGCCGGCGGCAGGCCTCTGTGGTAGCCGGTCGGTGATAAGGAAGAAGCCGGCTTTTGTTATCTGAGTTCGTTATCCTTAGCCGTTTTCGTGTGGGCACCCTTTCACCTTTGACTCTTGCCACCGGACCAGTGGGTTCTTGATCTGCGACTTTACGACAAGAGAGGCTTGGGTGCTTGACACACTACTTGTCGACTGCGGTGGAACTTGAATATAACTCAAGGCGGCTAGTCCCCGGGCCGACTAGTCGAACCCGGTGTCGGACAAGGAGGAAGAATGTAATGACAAAATCATAAGCATGATACTCGTCATGCATAGATAAAAGGTGGCAGTCCCCGAGCGCTCCTCGGGGGGCCTATTGTCTCATACTTAGTACAAAAGGTAGTGTGATACATACTGCATTTTAACTGTAAAATCTTGAGGAGGTTGGCGTTGCATAGTCGTTCGAATCCTTGCGGATCATCATCTCTTCGTGCCTTTGGCCACGTCGTCAATTAGGTAGTAGGAGTCGTTTCCCAATGCTCTGCTTGATGACGAAGGGGCCTTCCCAAGGGGCCGAGAGCTTGTCCCTGGCGGTTGTTCGCTGGATTAGCGAACACAAGGTCACCCTCTTGAAAGGATCTTGGCTTGACCTTCCGGATGTGGTAGCGGCAGACCCAGCTGGTAGATGGCGGACGGCTGAGGGCTAACAGCCGGCTTTCTTCAACAGGTCTCACGCCGTCTTCGTCTTCTTTGGCCTCTGCTTCCGTGTACATGGTCACCCGAGGTGAGTCGAACTTCGATGTCGGTTAGGCGACAGCCTCGGCACCACATACAAGGAAGAAAGGGGTGAAGCCGGTTGACTTGTTAGGGGTAGTGCGCGAGACTCCGAGGAGGGGGCGGCAGCTCGTCGAGCCAACAGCCGGCCCGAGCGCTCGGTGTACGACCAGCCGGGGCTTGATGCGGAAAGGATGAGGCGGTTGCTCGCTCAACTTGGCCGTTTGATCATGAGTGGAGCCTTGAGCGCTAAGTCCGATCGGATGCCCTGCGTCGGCGAAAGCGTGCCAAGGCTCCTTTGGCAAAATTCGTGTCGTTGTCGGTGATGATACTGTGTGGCACACCGTACCGATTTGTAATATCTGCAATGAATGTCACGGCAGTCGGCCCATTCAGCTTCTTAATCGGCTTTGCTTTGATCCACTTGGTAAATTTATCCATGGCGACGAGCAGATGTGTCATGCCGCCGCGCGCCGTCGTGAATGGGCCCACCATGTCCAGTCCCCAGACGGCGAAAGGCCTGGTGAGGGGAATGGTCTTGAGTGCTGAAGCCAGCAGGTGTTGCTTGGAGCCGAAGACTTGGCACCCTTTGCAATGTTTAACCAACTCCTTGGCGTCATCCAAAGCGGTCGGCCAAAAGAATCCATGGCGGAAAGCTTTGGCAGCAAGTGATCTTGAGGCTGCGTGGTGGCCGCATTCGCCTTGGTGAATGTCCTTGAGGATTGCTATGCCCTTCTCGGCTCGGCCTTTGGTAGACTCGGTGACACTGCTGCGTCGACGAGCTCTCTGTTAACAATTGTATATGCTCGGCTCGGCGTTGGACTTGTCTTGCCGCGATCTCGTCACCGGGCGGTTCTCGCTTACCGGGAAGTTGAGGATGGGCTGAGCCCATGATGGAGCTATGACTTCTTCTATAGCCAACACGGCTCACGCAACCAGGGCGGGTCGGCTGGGTGGTGAAGAATGGAGTTGGCCACCTTTGTGGTGTTGATGCAATCCCGGGCGGTGGCGTAGTCCGGGCGGGTTACGAAATCCGGGCGGGTGCGACTATGGCAGTCCCCGAGCCGCCTATCGAAGTCCCCGGGCCGCCTGCTTGGTTCCCCAAGCCGGATCCGGCTGCGTCAGGGTTAAGCGGCACGAAGATGGAATCGGGTTCAGGAGATGGCTTGATAGACGGCTTGAGGAGGCGTTGGAGAGAGACGCCGGTTGGTATAGCTTGTCGAGTGGAGCCTATCCGTGCCAGGGCATCTGCTTGCTCGTTGTCGACCAGCGGCACGTGGAGGAACTCGCATCCTTCAAAATAACCGCAGATTTGTTGAACGAGGAAGCGTTAGCTCGCCATGTTTGCGTCCTTGGCGTCCCAGTCACCAGATGACTGCTGGACCACCAAATCCGAGTCGCCATAGCACAGGATCCGGCGGATGCCGAGCTCTTTGGCTAGCCGGAGTCCGTGTATGAGCGCCTCGTACTTGGCCACATTGTTGGAGGCGGCAAAGTGAATTTGCAATGTGTATCTGAGCTTGTCGCTATTGGGAGGTGGGAATGATGCCGGCTCCCAAGCCGGTGCGCATCTTGAACCCGTCGAAGTGCATCCGCCAATGAGTGGAGTCGGGAGCCGGCGACAGTCTTCGAGTCTCGGCCCGGTCGAGGAGGAAGTCGGCCAATGCTTGGGACTTGATGGCTGTGCGAGGCTGGTAGAAGATCGTGTAAGGGCCAGCTCAATGGCCCATTTGCCACCGACCGGATCGTCCAGCTGCCTATGATCTCGGCGGCGGCGGTGCATCTGACGACCGTGATGGGGTGCTCTTGAAAGTAGACTTCAGCTTCTTGGTGGCGAAGTACCGCCATAGCACATCTTACGGTAATGCGGGTAGTTCTGCTTGAGGTGGACGATACTTCACTTAAGTAATACACGGTCTCGGGTGGCTGAGCTCGGCCTTCTTCAGGTATTTGGACCACGATGACGGTCTTGACCACCGGTGGTGGCGGCAATAAAAAGTAGCATGGGCTCTTTCTCGGTCGGCGCCGTCAAGGCAGCGGCGTGGCCAGCATCTTCTTTAGCTCATGGAAAGCTTGGTGGCTTGGTCGTTCCACTCAAGTGAGTGGTTTTCTTCATGAGTCGGTGGGGGAAGCCTTTTCTCCAAGCCGGTGATAAAGCGGTTCGAGGGAGGCCAGCACCGGTAAACTTCTGGACGTCTCGCAGCTTGGTGGGAATCTCCATTCTCTCAATGGCTTTGATCTTTACTGGGTTGCATTCAATGTCGCGTTCGGAGACCAGGAAGCCTAGAAGCTGGCCGGCTGGTACTCCGAACACGCACTTCTCGGGGTTGAGCTTGATCTGAAATCGGCGCAGGCTCTCAAATGTTTCCTTGAGGTCTTCTAGCAAGGTGCCGCGCTTCTCCGTCTTCACCACGATATCGTCTAGATAGACGTGGGCATTTCTGCCGAGTTGCTTGAGGAGGCATTTCTACATGCAACGCTAAAAAGTGGCACCGGCATTTCTCAAGCGGAATGTCAAAGTCAGGTATCAGAAAACTCCGAATGGCGTGATGAAGGTGGTCGACTGGGTCCAACTTTATCTGGTGGTAGCCCGAGTAGGCATCCAAGAAACTCAGCAGCTCACATCCGGCTGTGGAGTCTATCACTTGATCAATCCTTGGCAGGGCGAAGGGATCTTTGGGGCAGGCTTTGTTGAGGCTTCTGTAATCTATACACATGCGCCACTTGTTATTCTTCTTCAGCACGAGGAACGGGTTGGCGAGCCACTCTGGAAAGAACACCTCCATTATGAAGCCGGCCGCCAAGTGCCGGGCTATCTCTTCTCCTACGATCCTTCTCTTCTCCTCTGACAGCCGGCGGAGGGGCTGCTTGACTGGTTTTGCGTCTGCTCGGACGTGTAGCTTGTGCTCGGCGAATTTCTTCGGAACACCCGGCATGTCCTTGGGGGACCATGCAAAGATGTCCCGATTCTCACGGAGGAAATCGACAAGCTCGCCTTCCTATTTGCTGTCCAGGTTTGCCCCAATGACGGCAAACCTTTCTGGGTGCTCTGGGTCACAAGGTATCTTCTTTGTTTCCTTGGCTGGCTGGAAAGAACCTTGGGCATCACATTCCTTGGGGTCGGGGGACAGGGCTGGCTGCTTGCCGGCCATGGCCACGACTCGGTCCAACGTCTTCCTCTTCAGTGATCACAAGGGACTCGGCCAGCCGGCTGCTGGCTGCAGCGCACTCGGAGGATTTCTTGTAATCGCCGGCTATGGTGATGATGCCCTTGGTGCTTGGCATCTTCATTTTGAGGTAGGCGTAGTGGGGTACAACCATGAACTTGGCCAGAGCAGGTCGGCCAAGCGATTGCATGATAGGGGCTCTCAAGGTCCACCAGTTCAAACCAGATTGCTTCGGAAAGCGATCCTTGTCCCCAAAGAGCGTCTATTTTGATCTTGCGATTGGTGAACAGGACAGGCGGATGCGATGCCATGGAACACGGTCCGGCTTGGCATGAGGTGCTTGGTCTTGATGTTCAGCTTCTCCATGGTGTCGCGATACAGGATGTTGATGCTGCTCCGCCGTCTATCGATGCAGCTGGAGAATCGGCAACAAGCATGTTTGTTGCTAGGGTTGCCTCGAACCAATGCATAAGAGCCGGGGCGGCATCACCTACGGGTGGTCGGCCGGCTCCGGCTGATAAGCCTCTCGACCCGATGCATGTACTGGGGTTGTTGAAGCGACCACGTTGACTTCTTGGTCTTTGTCGGCGCCCGGCTGCGCCGGTCTTGAGCTGGCTCGTAAAACGGCGTGGCGGCATGCTCGTTAGGAACTTCGTCTTGGATGGTCCCGACTGTTGGCGGCGGCGGCTCTTTGAGGGCGGGCGGCTATCCGGTGGCGGGGCGGCACCAGACCCTTCGCCTTTGGTGATTCGGGTGAGCGAGTGGCATCTCCGGTCGTATGGTTGGACGGCTTTGCGCCGCTGTGGAACTTGCAAAGGCGTCGAGGGCTTGCTTTCGTGGGAGAAAGCCGGCTACCAAGCTTGACCTGCCGCCCTCGGCTTCTTGGCGGCGAGCCGCCCCTCGGGTTGCTCGTCTTGACGGTGGCCACCCTTTGCCGATTGGTTGAGGCGGCATTGGGCCCTGCGCTTGTTGTCGTTCGATGCAGACGTCGAATTGAGTCGCCAGCCGGCGTCTTGGGAGCCGGGTTGAGCACCTTCCCGGAGGCATCCACCGAGCTCGGTCTTCATCGAGTCGGCGGTGGCGTGCTTGTCGCTATGACTAGGAGCTCGTCGAGGTAGTCGGCTCGTCGCGGAAGAAGCTTGTGCTTGAGGAGGTGCCTTCTCGGCACCCGGCGGTGAAAGTACTCTATAGCTTGAACCTCGTGCACCTTCACGAGAATTGTGGAGCTCAGCCCAGCGTGAGGTAGTCGCGAGTCGACTCGGTGGGTCCTTATGCGCTGGGAGAGGCTATGCAGGCTTGGGAGCCCGTTTGTAGGTGCTAGTGAAGTTGCGGATGAAAGCCGGTGAAGTCGAGCCAACTGTTGATGCTATACGGCTTGAGGCTGTTGAGCCAGGTTCACGCCATGCCTTGAAGCATGAGGGGCACATATTTCACTGCAACGCGCCTGTTGCCGTTCGCTATGTTGACTGCGGTGGAGTAGTCGACCAGCCAATCCTCCGGCTTCACCGAGCCGTTGTACTTGGGCATGTCTCTTGGGAGCGAGAACCCTTTAGGGAAGGGCTCGTCGCGGATGCGGGGGCCAAAGCAAGGCGGACCGACATCGTCTTCTTCTGCCAATGCCAGGGATCGCGCCAGGCGGTCGATCCGGTGGCGGGCGTCGTTTTCGCCGACTCCTTGGCGGCGGCCTAGTCGGCCGCTGAGAGTCGGATGCGTGACAGGCGGCGGGGTGGGATATCTTTCCCCGCGAGGCGGAGGAGGAGGCGGGTTGCCTCGCCGCTCCACGGCTCGAGGGCGGCCTTCTGCGTCGCGCTCGATGGAGATCCGGGTTCGGCTGCGGCTGGCCGCCGGCTCCTTTTCTCGCCGTGCGCGGGTGTCGCCCGCGGTCGGTGTGCGTGACGTTGCGCCGTGCTCTTGGCGCGGCGGAGGGCTTTCGGCGCGGGCGCCGTCTTCATGCCGCTCTGCTGCCGCGCCAATCAGTTGCTGGATGCGCCTAGCCATATAGGGGAGCTCGTCGGGCCCTAGCCCGTTCAGCTCTTCCACGGCGCTGGCGGGCGCAGAATTCTCGGCGTGGCGTGGTGGCGGTCGCCCCGGCATGTCGGCGATGACTGCGCTGCGTTTCTTGACGACGCCGAGTCGGCTCGGCGACAGGGGGCGGCGTGCCAAAGGCGGCGCGGTCGACTTCGCGCTAGTGAGCCTCGGTGAGGCGTCTCATGGAAGCTATCCTCCGGCCCTCCGCGTGGAGGGCAAGGCGACGTGCCTCCAACGCCTCGGCGTCGGCATCGGCCGGGAGAGCGGACAGGTCGTGCAACGCCGCTTGCAGGTCGTCATGGGCGTTCTCGCCAGAGGGGCCTCCGTGACAGATGACCAGCACCTCGGTGATGGCACTGCCACAGCTGTCGGCTTGGGGGAGCGGGTCGTTGAATATCACAATGTTGGTGGGGAAGGCGTCGAGTGATACCGTGTCGGAGTCGACAAGCATCGGGTCGATGGAGCCGACTGACTCCAAATCCACAGCGGGCTCGCTGGAGACGTGGAGCTGGTCAAGGAGGCTGACGAGGTGGCTCTCGGGGAAGCCTGTGCCCGCGTCGGAGGCGGGCTCGTCGGAGATGCGAGCCTCGCCAAGAAGATCGGCGAGGCAGCTCGCCGAGCAAGCGTCAGCGACGCCTTGCAGCGTGTCGGGGCAAGCGCCATCGGGCGTGCCGGGCAGGCTATGCCCGCTGGGGAGGAAGAAGGTTCCCGTCCAGAACAGGTCTCCGGACGACGGTGCACCTGGCCCCATGGTGGGCGCCAAATGTCGGGTGGTAGGTGCGACATATGCCAACGGGTGGCTTATCATAGTGGGAGCCAATAAGACATCGCTGGTGCCTGGAAATGGGATGAGGCGAAGACATGCACGCCGGTGAATCTTACCCAGCTTCGGGGCTCTCCGTGGAGATAACACCCCTACTGCTGCTCTGCGGGGTCTCCGCATGATCACTGGATGAACAAGTGGCTACAAGAGGCTCCTTGAGCTGTTTGGTGAGAGGAAGGAGAAGGGCACGGCTAGCTCTCCTCTTCTCTCTATATGGTGTCTAAAACTCTAAGAGATCAACCCTTTGCATGGGTGCCCTAGGGGGTTTATATAGGCCTAACCCCCCAGGGGTACAATGGTAATCCGGCTGGGCGCGGGCCCTAGCCATCAGTGTCTACGCTCGCCGGTTTCTCCGTCGGCCGCTGGGGCCCGCTGAGTGGTGGGTCCCGCCGACTGTCGACTTCTTGGTCGACAGGCTGGCCCCACTGCTGAGGGCCTTGTTGGGGGCTGGTTACTGTTGCCTCAATCTTGATGATGAGGGCTTTGTCGGGGTAAGCATGGCTACAGCGCCGCCGCCTTGGCGGCAATCACTGTAGCCTCACCTCATCTTGTATCCTTAATGAGGCACTTCCTTCGAGGGAGGGAACAAGCCGGCTATGGGAAGCCGGCCATGTCTTAGGCCGACTGGGTGAGGCCGAGCCGCCTTTGGGCATCTCTCGGCCAGGAGGGCCCGCCGCCTATGGGCCGTACTGACAACCCGTGGTGTCTAACGCCATGGTCAACATGGCAACAGTGCCGCGCCGGACGGAGGATGGCCGCCCCGTACGGCGCACTGTGGCCATGCATGCTCCGGGATACGGGGGTGGCAGGTTTCACTGTAGCCACGCCCCGTCTCATCACCGTTATGTGGGTGCAGATTCTGAGGGTGCGGCCTTGGCCGCCTGCTGGGAGGCCGGCCTCTTGAAGTCGGCCTTCTCGTGGCCGACTCTTCGGAGTCACCCCTCTGGTAGTCGGCTCCTTGGAAGCCGGCCCTCTTGTGGCCTTCTTCCTGGAGATCTTGGGGCCGGGCCACCTCCTGACAGCCGGCCTGAGGGTCAGTCGGCCAGGGGAGGGCGGCCCTGCGTCTTGGATGTTGGATGGCTTTGATTGGCTCATAATTTTTTCAGAAGTACCGGGGGGAGCCGGCTAGGCTACCCGTGGTCATTTACTCCGACATTAATGCTCTTGTTTTTCTCAAAAAATTATGTTTATCAATGCATTAATTGCAATGCATGCATGCATAAAGTACATGCATTGGTCAATTTTCTCTTAATACTTGCATGCAATGATTTAATGCACCTTGGAATCTGAACATGTGTTGGGGAACAACCAAATTGAGCCTTATAAAATGGAAAAACTAAAATTTTGAGATAAGCCCTATAAAACCGGAAAGGAGGGAGTAGAAAATGAAGTACTCCATCCGGGAATAGTGCCGCACTTCGAAACTATAACCGTCAATAAATTTTGAGCTTGCGTCTCATCACATTCCAAATTACTCCACGCTATATTGAATTGCAAACCTGTTCACACCGATCACAACCTAAACGGTTTCCCACTTAGGAGCATATTTGTACCACGCTATATTGAATTCCAAACCTGTTCACACCGATCACAACCTAAACGGTTTCCCACTTAGGAGTGTATTAGTACTCGGTTATAAATACTAGTATGCCAAGATGACTGCACATTCCTCCTCAACTCCTCATCCACAAAACAAACAAGTCATTCAGCATCCTTCCCTAAGGCGTCGCCATGGCCAGCGTGAGTTCTGGGTCGAGAGATTGCCACCAGGAGAGGCGAGCATGGAAGCGGAAGCACGAGAGATGTCCGCTTCACCGTGAGAGCAGCCGACATGTCCCTTGTGTGAATGGAAGCAGCACAGAAGGTCCCTTGCGCGCGCTGAAGTAGCATGGAGGTCCCGGCGCCGTCGATGCAGCAGACCGGTCCGACCGCGCCGGGGAAGCAGCAGAGATGTCCCACCGCGCCACGAATGCAGCAGAGATGTCCCGCTGCGGCGCGGCGGCCCGGGAAAATTTATCTCGGGCAGGTGACGACTGTTACAGGCGCTTGCATGCGATCGTCCATAGCCAGATGGATCAGATCTCCGGCTGGGCGAGGTTGCAGGACGACATGAAAGCCTCGTTTGAACAGGCAACCGGCGTCATCCGGCAACTAAGGGAGGGCAATGAGAGGCTCCGGGCCGAGCGCGACCTGCTGAGGGAGAAGATCGTTCGAAGTGCAGACCAACAGGAGGAGACCAGTGCCTTGTTGAAGAGGACTGGCATCATCGTCAAGAAACTTATGGACGAGAATGACATTTTCCGCAACAAGTGCCAAAGGCTTGTGGAGGAATCCGCGGATGTTCTCAAGCAGCGTCTTGAGGACACGAAAGAGCTCATCGCCGCTCGCCGCGGAGACTAGTTCCTGCGGCCTACAACAACGCATCAAGAAAGTAGAGATCAGCGAGCCAGATCCTTGTCTTCCTTCTTCTTTTGCCCTTGTGTATTTCGGGCGTAGCCGCATGTGGATTTTTAAATTATCTTTCTAATTATGTAAGACAATTAATCGTCCTTATCTTTCTGTGGAAGATCAATGTTGCGAGGCTGGAATGAAGAAAACTCTTGTTGTGGTGACCACGGCATTCTTTGTTCTTCTAGTTTGCTTTGGGCTTCCTTCAGTTTCCTGGTTTCTTTTGATGTAATAATCGGTTTAGGATGTGGATTGTGTCGTCGGTTGTGAAATGTTGGGTTCTTGCGGATGTTTGGCCTTTGTTGGCCTCTTGGGATGTTGCGATTTCAATCTGGTAGCTTTTAGTCCTTCGTGTTAGGCTGGAGTTGTGCTGAACTTCTTGTGAATTGTGGTGGTTTTAGTAATGAAAATCGGAGGGAAAGCCCTTCTTTGATCAAAAAATTAATCGTCCTTATATATTCATCGGTCTTGCTATAAGTCACAGATAGATGCTATATAGGTCCGTCGGATCTTACATCAAGATCCGTGCTTTCAGATTTTCTTTTTCTCTCTTAAATCTCAGTCGAGTGAGACATAGCCACGCCATTGAGCAGAGGCTCGGCGCCATTAATGGAGACCTTGGGAGAGAGGTGGACGGCAGATGGAGGTCAAAGGCTCTCCTCTCGATAAGCATGCTTGAGGGTCTGATCGCGCCTCTCGTACTCAAATAGCTACCTGCAGGCGCCTCCTAGCTAATAAAATAGGGGGCGCGTGGCGGCATGTAAATGGTACTAGTAAGTAGAATGCCCACGGTTTCAATAATACTTGTGTTTCCGATTGTAACGTGACAGCACTTGTTCCAAAATGACTTTGTTGATTGTTAATGTGTGCGCTCGCAAATCGGACTGCAAATTTACCACAGCATGTTGGTGCCATGTCATGGCACCAAGCCAAGTTTCATTATTTTCATGTGTGTTTTGGATTTACAGGAATTAAAAACTAAGTTTCTCAATGTTTCCAACCCAGCCACGGCGCTTGAAATTTTGAATTTCATTCCCATTTCTTGCATGGAACCTAGAAATTTACCGAGGACACACATGTGATTTTTCAACCAACTTTGGTGCCTTTGGAACATGTGCTTGTATTTCAAATTTGAATTATGCACACAAAGGTGACACGTTCCCTCCCAGAACCACGAGCCTTCTTGAGAGAAGCTCCGATTTGCAAGAAGCTTATACCAAAATTTGTTCCTATTCGGCCAATTTTTTTACCACGGCATGGTACTACCATGACATGACACCATGCCAAGTTTCATGATTTTTAAACCAAGTTTCTCAATGTTCTCGACCGAGCCACGATGCCCAAATGTTTGAATCTTATTCTCATTTTTTGCATGGGACCTACTCCCGAGGACACAAATGTGATTTTTCAACCAACTTTGGTGCACGGGAGCATGTGCTTGTAGTTCAAATTTGAATTATGCACATTAAATGACCAAAAACTCAATTAATGTGTAAATAAGGCCAAACGAAGCCGGAATAATTCCAAAATTTAACAGGGCACTCATGTAGTTCTATGTTGCCTTTGTAAATAAACTCAAGGGGGACAACGTATATCGTTTCGCACTCAAAGGTGGCACGTTCCCTCTCAGAACCACGAGCCTTCTTGAGAGAAGCTTCGGTTTGCAAGAAGCTTATACCAAAATCTGTTCCTATTCGGCCATTTTTTTACCACAACATGGTAGTACCATGACATGACATCCATGCCAAGTTTCATGATTTTCAAACGTGTTTTGGATTTACAAGAATTTTAAAACCAAGTTTCTCAATGTTCTCGGCCGAGCCATGATGCCCAGATGTTTTAATTTTATTCTCATTTCTTGCATGGGACCTAGAAATTCACCCGAGGACACAAATGTGATTTTTCAACCAACTTTGGTGCACGAGAGCATGTGCTTGTAGTTCAAATTTGACTTATGCACATTAAATGACCAGAAACTCAATTAATGTATAAAAACGACAAACGAACCGGAATAATTCCAAAATTTAACAGGGCACTAATGTAGTTCTATGTTGCCTTTGTTAAGAAACTCAAGGGGGGCAGCATATATTGTTTCACACTCAAAGGTGCACGTTCCTCTTAGAACCACGAGCTTCAAATCGGCCCAATTTTTACCACAACATGTTAGTGCCATGACATGACACCATGCCAAGTTTCATGATTTCCAGCTGAGTTTTGGATTTACATGAATTTAAAATCTAAGTTTCTCGATGTTCTCGGCAGAGTCATGGCGCTTGGATGTTTGAATTTCATTCTCATTTCTTCCATGGGACCTAGAAATTCAACCAAGGACACACATGTGATTTTTCAACCCACTTTGGTGCACCGGAGCATGTGCATGCAATTCATATTTAGATTATGCACATTAAAGTCCGAAACTCAATTAATGTATAAAAGGCCAAATGAACCGAAATAATTCCAAAATTTAACAGGGCACTCATATAGTTCTATGTTGCCTCTGTAAATAAAATCAGGGGGGAGGCAGCGTATATCGTTTCGCACACTAAAAGGTGACACGTTCCCTCTCGGAACCACGAGGCTTGTTGAGAGAATCTCTGGTTTTACAAGAGGCTTATACCAAAACTTGTCCCAATTCAGCCAAAAATTATACGTATGAAAACAGGGTTTAGATTATCCCGAACATCTCGCTACCTAGACCAATAATGTACTATGATTTGAATTCAACATAAAATGGATACAAATATTTGAATTGGAGAGCATATGGTACATGTAGTTCATAGTGAAATATGATTACTGCTATATGCATGTCTTTTGTTATCAAGATAATATTTAAATTATTGTATAACTTGACAACAATCGTATTCAAATAAGGAAAATTGATTCAAATTTAGTCCATATGGTAGGCGACAATATATATGTTCACATGGTGGAGTAAAATGTTCATATATGATGGAAGATCAAAATGTACGACTACATCAATTATAAACCGCAAGGTCACCTAATGATATATTCGAATTGAACATAACATGGATTCAAAAATTAAAATTCGAGATCATGGCATCAGTAATCATATAAACAGGGACATTACTCTTTCTTTGGTGGGAATTGATTTGTTTTTAGTTTTTGTTGAGGGAAGTGCGAATCGATTTGGTACTGTGCAGGGTAATCTTGTTCTCCCGATTTTTTTTTACATTTTTCTTGTAGTTTTTTCAATGGCATCTATAGCAATATAGTAAAAGGGGACACAACTCTCTTGTGTCTTGTATGAATTGTTTTTTTACACGTTAAATTTGTTCTGCCGAACAAGGAATCCGCATCTTGTTATCCCGAAATTTTCAAGCTCGAGTATCTTTTGTCTCACCTGCTTTGAAACTCCCGATTCTTCAACCGCGCCGCGCCTTCTTATCCTGAAATTTGGACGCACACGAGAACTCCCTCCTCATCCGAAATCGCTCCCGTAGCCCAGACACGTGAAATCCCCCTTCTACCCCTCAGCCGGAAATGAAGCTCCACGTCGCGGTGTCAAAACCGATGGGGGTACGCTGGTAACTTACCCTACATTTCGAACAAGCGCGTCCCTAAGCTTGGCTCCCCTCCCCCCGCTCCCCCCCCCATTCGTACACCGAGGCCGCCAAAACCCGCAAACCCCACGCTCCTCCGTCGGCCTCCCGACCGCCGCCCAGCCGGAGACTCTTCCCTGACTACGTCGTCCACCGCAACAGCTCGCTGTCCCTCATCCACCGCACCGGATGAGGATCCGTTGTCGATCTCGTCGTCCCGCCGGATCAGCCGCCCCTTCCTCCACCTCCAAGGAGCTGCCCGGCCGTTCACCTCGTCTATCGCGCCACCTCAATCCCCACAATGCCGTCTTGACCTGCCCCACCGGAACCGCAACACCCTCACCAATTCCTCCGATGAAGCCGAGGCCAACTCGGCGCCACCAAGGAGGTTCTGCACTCACCGCTGCATTTTATCTTTTATTCGCTCTCACGGGGCTACCGGTGCTCGATACCGAGCAGACTTGGCGTCTCCATCGACGGCACCATCGCCGGCCACATCATCCACGACGTCTCTCCCCCATGCCGTTGCTTCCTCGGCGGCGACTTCCATAACGGCACTAGCTGCAGCTGCTCCGGCTCTCGCTTCGCCTGCTGCTCTGTTCTTCTTGTCGGTCGCTGCTGCATTGCTGCTCCTGCTTCGTTCATGCTGCTGCTCTGCTCTTGCTCTCGCTTGCGCTGCTGCTGCTGCTGCACGACCTCCGGCAGCTACAGGAGTTGCTGCTTTAGCACTCGCTCGCGGTGCTACAGCAAGACTTGCTCTCTGCTAGTGCGTTCGCTGCTCGAGCGTCTGCTGATTTAGATCACTGCTTCTCTGCTACTAGTGCTCGAACGCCCTAAACATCTATTGCAATGCTCTGTTACTTGTTCAATCAGTTTCAACAGTAAAATTTAGTTTCGACTGTGAAGTTCATTTTCTTCAGTTAAGTTCAGAGTGAACAGTACTTACAGCATCTGTCGGAGCGGCCATGGCGCGGTTGATGCGTTTTACATCTAGCACTTTTTGGTGATGTATTTTACATCATCTATTGCAGATGATATTAGGGTCCCACTTCAGATTAACGTTGTCTGTCTTGTCATGCTTCAGCCTCGTCGCCGTACACCTTAGCGGAGCTGCTCCAACGACGGAACCGTCCATCACAGCGGATCAGTACCCTCGGCGCCGTTTCCAGAGGCCTCGGATCTTCTTCCCCGCCTCCGACAGTCACACCAACATCATCACCATCCTCCACGTCCAACCTAATGATGCTGAGGTCCACAAGGCTATGCCAAAGAGGTTGTACACTCGTCGCATCACTTTTTTTCTCGAGCGTCTTCTCTATTCCTCTGTTCTTCCCATTCATGTGAGCCAAACACCCAGGTTGACTGAAATCCTATGTTTCCAAATGCTCTGTTTTGCACGTGCATTCCTATCCTATTCCTGTGTTTTTCCTGTCCCTGCGTTTATAGAATCCTCCAATTCTAAGGAGCCCTTACAGATTTACTTCATTTTCAGATTAGCGTCAAAGAAAACTCTGTGTGTTATGTCCTGCTCCTGCCGTGCCGTCATCCACCCCACCTGAGGTGCACCATCGACAGAAGCATTCACTGCAGCAGAGATCCCACCTGCAGACTTTCTTTTGCCGCCTCAGATCATCTTCCCCGTTGTCGGCAGCCACACCAACTGCATTACCATCATCGGTGGCGAGATGAACACGAGGACTACAGTTCGGAAGAGAGGTCGCAGATCTTCGTGTTTGCTTACGTTATACATCGGTTATTATTACCTGCTACTTTATCATTCAATCTTGAGTTTTGAATTGCCCATGGGTCTCATATCGAGCCAGCTACGGATAGTATCTGTCTACTATCTGGTTCATCTGGGGTCTTCTATGTGGTTCACGTTGGGTGGGCAACGAACAATAGATGATCAATTGTCTATCTTTTTAAACTGAAGCTATAATCTACCTGCTATCATTAGTTTTGGATCCATCCACTCGTTTGCTACCATCAGTCTTGATTTTTGCATGCACCCCTTAGGCCTTACAAAATTTAAATATTTTTTTATTATGCATGTCAGATATTGTACACAATCATACTGAACATGTAGAGAAAAAGAGAAGACCGTTGCGTGTGAATATAATGTCATGCAGACGCTGCTCCATGGTGGGCGAAGTGCTCCCCCCTCTCCTGCATTTCCAGATTGTATTCCAGAGGAAGATAATTGTTCAGATGGAGATTCAGAAGGAGCCGGCCACGCCTGTTTACCACCTGAGGTGTTTGCTCTAACCTGGCATGCTGATGCTGGTCATATCATGCATATGGCGCCTTGCATTGTTTACATTATACATCTTATATGACATCAGCTTAGTTTAGATTTGCTTTGTGTGAATGCCACATGTTTGGTTTCTATATCATACTCCCACCATTCCTAAATATTTGTCTTTTTAGAGATTTCAACAAGTGACTACATACGGAACAAAATGAGTGAATCTACACTCTAAAATATGTCTATATACATTTGTATGTGGTAGTCCATTTGAAATCTCTAAAAAGATAAATATTTAGGAACAGAGGGAGTATATGGGAATTATGCAATGCCATCTTCTTTAGCCAGGCATCATATACGTGAATCATGCAATGCTATCCTGTTTAGCCAGTCATCGTATATGTGAATTGTATCATGCCATATTTTTTCCCATAATGTATTCCATTTGTCAACAATGTTTATACATTCATCTACTCTTCCTGTGCATCAGCCATTTGAGTCGGTCATGGGAAAATCTGGAGTGAAAACAAGGTCTTCTGAGCAGTCAGTGCTACCTGTCGATGCCGATTTCTTGCTGGTTACAGATAGCTCCTCAGAGAGAGATGACCAGTCGTATCCCCCCCCCCCCCGAGGTGCATGCTCTAACTTGGCTGGGTTATATTGCTCATGTCATGCATATGGTGTCTTGCATTGCCATGCCATCTGCTTAGATTAGACATGCTTTGTGTGAATGCCTCCTGTTTGCTTTCTATATCAGATATGTGAATTATGCAATGCCATGTTTTTCAGCCAGTTATCATATATGTGAATTATGCACCGCCATGGAGCCAGGCATCATATATGTGAATTATCTCATGCCATCTTTTTTCATTACGTATTCCATCTGTCGACAATCATGTATGTTGAACTACTCTTCATGTGTATCAGCCATTTGAGCCGGTTATGGAAAAATATGGAGTGAAAACAAGGTCTTCAGAGCAGGCAATGGTACCTGTTGGAGCATATATCTCAATGGTTACAGGGACCTCCTCAGAGGAGGATTCAGAGACAGATGACCAGTCCTATATCCCACCTGAGGTGTATGCTCTAAGTTGCAATGTTTATATTTCTCATATAATGCATATGGTGTCTTGCATTGCTTAGTTTAGACATCATATGCACAATATTGAATTATATCTGCTTAGTTTAGAGATCATACATGCGAGTGCCAGCTGCTTATTATATGAATCAATTATGTCAATTATATCATGCCATCCTATATACTTAGACAACATGCATGTGAATTATTTCATCCCAACCTATTTTAGAAAGACATCATATAGTTTTGTCATGTCATCCTGTTTAAGTACTCATCATATGTTGAATTATGCCATTATATCCTGTTAAGTTATCCATCATATATCTAAAACTGTGTCATGCTATCCTGTTTAGTTAGGCATCATATATGTGAAATTGTGTCATGCTGTCCTGTTTGGTTAGACAAAATATATGTGAATTACCACATCATCTATCATACAATATCTCAGACGTTCAATTTCTTTTCTTGTTTATCAGCCATTTGAATTGGAGGGGTGATGGCAGTATCTAAGGGAGCAAAAACCCGTTCTTCACAAAAGACAGTGCTACCCGTCGATGCAGATAGAACCATGGTTGTACTGGCCCACAAACTAGCCCCACCACACATAATCGAGACTCTTCTAGATTGCACACTTACACCGTTGGGCGGAGAACCAGCTACAACCCATCTAACCGCAACCCCAGCGGATAGTAACCGACTTATAGTTGACAAAGCACCATGTCCACCATAGAGTACCCCCACACAAGCAGTTTGTAAAGCTACTGCAGTGCCCAAAGCACGAAGACCACCACGCTAACCCAAACTCCACGTTTAAAGCAGAAGAGCAACTGTTCTCAGGTCAGATTCCGTAGCTATGGTCCATACTCCTTTGTTGTTGCATCACTGTATTTACTCATACCAACTACTTTTGAATTTGAAGGATCCAATTGAAACTCCAATGGCGCAACATGTATGTTTTAAACCTATTTCTTTAACTGGATTGTTGTTCTAACTTCTTGCTCTATATTGATTTCAGTTTAAGTTGTATAATCAGTTATGTTCTCATGTGATGCACATTACAAGTGCTTCCAATGTTGTGTAGTTTCTCACACTTATATTCTGTCTATGCTGATGTGTCTTAAAAATATATGAGTTGAACTGTGTCTCTATCTTGATTAGGGAACATAAACTAGAATGATATGGACAATCAAAGTGACCATAGTACATAGATATATGTTTGTTTCATGTTGTTATCCTGTCCACCTTACTCTTGAACAGTTTACCAAAATGAGTTTGGTATACTACAAGCTAAACCTGTGATGTGTGCGCTTGTTTCTCTTGTAGTATGCAAACAGAATATTGGAGAAGAGCACCCCACTATGCAATGGTAGAGAAAGTAATGCAGATAAGGTTCAAGATAGTGAGACAACTCTGTGGTCTCCAAGAAAGGTGATAAAATGATCTTGTAGGCGGTGAAAACCCCACAGTCCTGCGTTGATGTAGTGTTCGATTCTTGGCGATATCACTGGCACAAGCTCTTGAACTCGCTGCTGAATCACTTGACTTCTTGAGTCTCAGCTACAAGCTGAAAGGCATCGATCAGTTGTGCTTTGCGGCAAGAAGTCGAAGGACCGAGGAAGTCCTGCAGAATTCAGATCGTACTTTCTTGTGCAACAAACAAATTTGGAGGATTTAAGCGCCAAACGAGAGAAAGTTAATAAGCTTGCTAAGCATCTTGCCGACATTATGGGTACCAGGATATTGTTTCTTGAACTCTTGAAGTGGTTTCAGTTCTGGACTTGTTTTGCTTCTGGCGTTTATATCTTTGTTGTGTTCCCTATATTTGCTTTGGTGGCGAACTTTGATGCCCAATGGATGTAATATGTAATAGCCGTGATAGCCTAGCATAAGTTGCTTGCTTATTTATTTCCTTGTTGTCTTGTTTATTTGTTTGCTTGTAGTCGGTGCAGTTCTTTTTCCATGGTTTGCTAGTGGCTGCAATAACCTATTTTTAAAACTAGGCCACAATAACCATGGGCTAATATTTCTTTGTAGTGACTTTGGGCCTCCTACGGGTCGTAGAAGCGATGGGCCTTCTATGGGCCGAGAAACAGAGGCCTTCTACGGTCGTAGAAACATTGGGCCTTCTACGGGCCGTAGAAACAATGGGCCTTCTACGGGCGTATCATCAATGGGCCTTATACGGGCCGTATGATCGACACAAACATGGGCCAATAACGAGTCGCATTATGGCCGTAAGCGGGCTAGAGTTGGAATCGTCCGTTCATGGGCCGACCATAACGGACCATCGTTAATAGGCCGTGTTGATGGCGCTATGAAAACGCCCAGCGTATTAACGGACCACAAGCGGGCCGACTTTAACCACGGGCTGAATTTGGCCCAAGCGAAAATGCGATGAACGGGCCGTAAGTAAGCGAATGTTGAAATGAGCCCAAGAATAAAGCGGGCTCGAGAAGGCGAAAGATATCATGGGCTGAAGCGCCCAACTCAATAACGGGCCCTTAATGGGTATAAAGTGATACACTGTTCATTACGGGCCAGTTTCACCACGGGCCGTTAATGGGTGTAAAGTGATACACTGTTCATTGCGGGCCAGTTTCACCACGGGTCGTTAATAGGCTAAGAGTTACATAGGGCCTCATATGGGAAGAAAGACGTCATGGGTCATACATGGGCGAGATGTGAAAACGGGCTGGAATCATATTGGATGGCCCAGATGACGCAACTGGGCCTAATTCGGATAGGGCGTAACGGGCCTTGGGTTAGTGGGCTGTAAATGGGCTATATGCGAACAGGCCGTTAACAGGCTTTCCATGGGCCGGCCCGCCACCTTTTGACCAAATCAAACGGGCCGGCCTTTTCACATGAATGGGCCTCTGTTGGGCCGTGCCACATGTCGACGTATCATAGGCGCCTTCTGTCCAATGAGTGGATGACATCTGTCCCAATGTTGAGCCGACACGTCTTTCCTCCAGCCAATGATGATTTTACATGGAAATCCCCATTGGTCGGGCTGTTAACGGGTTATCGGATCCAAAACCCGACCACGATAGCTTAACGGCGTTCCGTTACGGTGGATGCCACGTGTCGGTCACCCTTGACGAAAGCACTTCTGTGACGCGCGATTTATCGTCATGGAAGTGGACACTTCCATGATGATAATTTTGGTAATGTCATGGAACACTTCTACGACAGCACAGGTATGACTATCTTGATTCTATCATAAAATCTTCATGGATGTACATGCATAAAAAAAACACGACCTACTGTGACAAACACGTATCATCACGGAAGTGTATTTTTTTGTAGTGATTATGTTCGAATGTCATGTATTCCCATTGAAAAACAATGTTTTACTAAATTATATAAAGGCTATTTTTATACTTTTGCCTAAAAGTGTTATGATGCCTCTTGTGCGGCCATTTACGTATATGTTTATATAACCTGAAAGTTTGCAATCGTCGGCTTCAGCCCCCACGCATACAATGCGGGGGTGTTCGCAGAAGATGCATGTTCACACTTGATCCAACGTCTTGGTCCATTAAGGAGGTGATAGCGCAGCGAACTAGGTAATCGGACTATATTGCTTTAACACTTTCAATTAGCCATAGGAGTTTGACAGTGGGGCTACTATATAGCCCCTGGTGGCTCCGCGCTCATCCGAATACGGGGCGCGGTCATGCCTGGCCGGGAAACGGCCCTTCGTTAATCGCGGGAATCCGAAGATTCCGATAAGTCATCGAGTGGTTGACCGGTCTCTCGCTTTATCATGACGATCGGTTTCGGCTTTCTCTCTTGAGGTGCTCGTCCGGGCTAGCCAGGGCACAATCGCAGATAGTTCTCCGGTGCCACCTTAGCCGATAGAGCGGGCGTAAGCTAGCAAAACACAGAGGCGGGCAAACCCAACATTTGACCAAAGACATGATTGGAGCTGATGCATATAAGGCCTAACTCGCGACGCTGAACACTCCCTAAGGTGTTCGGTCTTTGAAACATATACTGGGCTTAGGTGATGCCCTTGGATAATGAACCCATAGTGTCTAGGTACGAGGAATATTCTGACGTGGCCACATGCCAAGACGTCAGCATCCTTCTCGGTTGTATTGAGAATCCGGAGGATACGAACAACAAAAGACAGTAAAAAAGGTTTATGCAGGGTCTTAATCTAAAGAGAAACCTTTGTATGGGTCCCTGCTGCACGTCTGCGCCTGTGTCTCTATTGTGCCGTATCCTGGACAGGTGTAGCACGATCATCATCTGTAAAAGAGAGGTGCTTAGTGAAAAGTTGTTGTGCAAAATTTGGTTATTATAAATAAACCATGAAAAATTCGAGATGGGTAAAGATGAGCCGAATTATTGCGGCGAAGCCCCTGGTACCGTCTATACGGGTGTAACCATCGAACCAATATCTATCAATGATTGGCCGGACTCGTCTAACCGTGTCTGCGGTCCTAACGACCGGTTATCGTCTCTGGTGGTGAGGCCGTCTAGTGTTCGGCTGTTAAAGCAGCCGTGCGTTCTTCTGCTCGGAACGAACGCTCAACATTTCCATGTACTGTGATGGTGCCGCGCGGACCGGGCATTTTAAGTTGGAGTAAAGCGTAATGTGGTATTGCATTGAAACGGGCGAAAGCCTCTCGTCCGAGTAGTGCTTGATAGCCACTTCAGAATGGAGCAATGTCGAAGGTTAACCTTTCGCTCCGGAGGTTGTCGGGCGAGCCGAACACAACCTCTAGCGCTAGAGATCCTGTGCAGTGAGCCTCTATGCCTTGTATTACTCCCTTGAAGGTAGTATTATTGTGGCTGATGTTTGTTGGGTTTATCCCCATTTTGCGGACAGTGTCCTGGTATATCAGATTTAGACTACTACCGCCATCCATAAGGACTCCTGTAAGGTGGTATCCGTTTACTATTGGGTCCAGCACCAAAGCGGCTGATCCTTCCTGTCGGATACCTATTAGTTGATCCCTGCGATCGAAAGTGACCGGGCAGGCCGACCAGTGGCGGGACTCATGGGTGACGGCTCTATGGCTCGTGTATTTGGTGCGTGTTGCCTCTCCTCTTTGTCACGTGGACAACATTTCTTTGTTTTGACTTCGGCGGAATTTTTCTGTCCCCGGTGTCTTCTTGGTGAGGCGTATCCTCGTCCTCGCCAAGTGTCCTCCTTGTGTTCGGCTTTTAGCTTGCCAGCCTGCTTGAAGACCCAGCAATCTCTGTGGGTATGATTTGCAGGCTTGCCGGGGGTGTCGTGGATCTGACATAGTTTGTCTAGAATTTTGTTTAGGCCAGTCGGTTCATCTCTGTTGCCTTTAGAGGGCTTTTTTCGCTGACCCGGTCGAGAGCCTCTAAATCCGGCGTTTACCGTCGTGTTGTCTGGGTTGTCTTCTTTATTCCGGCGCTTGTTTTTACTGCGTCGCGGTTTTCCATTACCGTCCCGGACCTTGGATGTGCTTGGATCGCTGGTGCTGCTGCGAGCTAACCAGCTGTCCTCACCCGCGCAAAAGCGGGTCATGAGGCTTGTTAGGGCTGCCATTGTTCTTGGCTTTTCCTGGCCAAGGTGTCTGGCAAGCCATTCGTCTCGAACGCTATGCTTGAAAGCTACTAGGGCTTCAGCGTCCGGACAGTCGACAATTTGGTTCTTCTTAGTGAGAAACCTGTTCCAAAGCTTTCGGGCTGACTCTCCGGGCTGTTGAATTATATGACTCAAATCATCAGCGTCCGGGGGTCGGACATAAGTCCCTTGAAAGTTAGTCCAGAAAGCGTCCTCGAGCTCTTCCCAACTTCCAATGGAATTTTCGGGGAGGCTTTTCAGCCAGTTCCGAGCTAGTCCTTTGAGCTTGAGGGGTAAGTATTTGATGGCATGGAGATCGTCTCCACGAGCCATGTGAATATGGAGGATGAAGTCCTCGATCTAGACCCCAGGGTCTATGGTTCCGTCGTATGCCTCTATGTTAACTGGTTTGAACCCTTCTGGGAATTCATGGTCTAATACCTCGTCGGAGAAGCATAGGGGGTGTGCGGCACCCCTGTATTTGGCTGTGCCATAGCGTTTGGACGGTTGTGGTCTTTGGTGTTGGTGGAGTGCTGGAGCGTGTTTCCTTGATCCGTCGATGGATCTGGTTGCGCCGGCCCGTTGATGCGGGTCCTCGCGTTGGTCCTGTACTGACTTATGTGCGGCCTCGTTGGCCACCCTATCGCGGCCACAAGGTCGTCGATCCGACCGATCGGCGGTTTTGTTTTTTGGCTGTGAGGATTCGAAGGCCTCGTCATCGAACTCCGGCAGTAGCTTCCGCTTTGGGTAGCTCTTCGTGGGGCGACTGCCACCGTACTTTTCTGCCGTGTCGAGCACCTTATTCCATCTACTATTGAGTGTGTTTTGTGCGGCCTTGAGCCTTTGTTTCTGCTTCTTCAGACTTCTTGCAGTGGCCATAAGCCTTTCTTGCTCCAGCTGCCTTTCCAGGATGATGCGCTCGTCGTCGTCCGGATTGTTCTCCTGACCGGAGATGGGTTGGTTGTCTTGATGCTCGGCGTAGTCGTGCTCGGACAGCGGCTCCGCACTTTGTTTGTCATCCGTTGTCTTACCTTGCTCTGTCGCTGGGTCAATTTGGCTTCTTGTTGCACTGTTGTCGCTGTTTTTCCCAAGACGGGATTTAGAGCGGCGCTTACGGCGCCGTTTTGATTGCTTGTCGTGGGAGCTATCTTTCGCTGCATCCTCGTTATTATTTTTGGGTATATCCACCATATATACGTCATATGATGAGGTGGCGGTCCAGTGCCCTGTGGGCAGTGGTTCCTGTTCGTCTCCGGCATCGGTGTCCATACCATCAATGTCTTCGGCGTCGAAGTCGAGCATGTCGGATAAATCATCGACAGTGGGTACTAAGTGGGTGGTGGGTGGGGATT
Organism: Aegilops longissima; assembly: GCA_021605205.1. NCBI lineage: Eukaryota > Viridiplantae > Streptophyta > Magnoliopsida > Poales > Poaceae > Aegilops > Aegilops longissima. The sequence goes on along the minus strand of CM038676.1, from coordinate 617,708,361 downwards.
GAATTTCTTCGTCGTCCGCATCCCACTCTAGCCGGACATAGTCGGCCAAGGTTCTCCGGATAGGGAGAGAGATTTCAATGAGTTTAGTATGTCGCCGAAGGGCGAGTGCTGAAAGATATCTGCGGAGGTGAACTCCATGATCGGTGCCTAATCGGATTCGATAGGTATGGGCGCGGGTGGTACGGAGTCCGTGGCCGAGGACGAGTCCAGCAGTTTGGCGACACAGCTCTCGTGAGGGGTAAAGTCAGTATTCGGCTCTATCGCCACTGAGGGCGCGGCCTCCGTGGTGGATTCTATCCTCCCATCCTCGGATGGCGCGATCTGCTCCGGACTAGAGGCCGGAGTAGTTGCTGGGTGATCTCCCGGACACCGTCCGACGACAGAGCTATATCGTGCTCATCGTGATCGTGCGGCACACCTGGCATGGGCCCGAACCCGTCGAAGATCAAGTCTCCATGGATATCGGCAGTGTAATTCAAGTTTCCAAACCTGACCTGATGGCCAGGGGTAGCTTTCGATCTGCTCTAGATGGCCAAACGAGTTGGCCCCGATCGCAACCGCCCGAACACGAAGATTTGTCCGGGGAGGAAAACCTCACCCTGGACCGCATCATTGTCGATGATCGAAGGGGCCATCGAACCTTGCATCTACGACATAGTGGAACTCTCAATGAAAGCACCAATGTCGGTGTCAAAACCGGCGGATCTCGGGTAGGGTGTCCCGAACTGTGCGTCTAAGGCGGATGGTAACAGGAGGCAAGGGACACAATGTTTACCCAGGTTCGGGCCCTCTCTATGGAGGTAATACCCTACTTCCTGCTTGATTGTTCTTGATGAATATGAGTATTACAAGAGTTGATTTACCACGAGATCGTAGAGGCTAAACCGTAGAAGCTAGCCTATGGTATGATTGTTGTTGTTGGTCCTACGGACTAAACCCTCCAGTTTATATAGACACCGGAGGGGGCTAGGGTTACAAAGAGTCGGTTACAACAGAAGGAGATCTACATATCTGTATTGCCAAGCTTGCCTTCCACGTCAAGAGAGTCCCATCCGGACACGGGACGAAGTCTTCAATCTTGTATCTTCATAGTCCAACAGTCTGGACAAAGGATATAGTCCGGCTGTCCGGATACCCCCTAATCCAGGACTCCCTCAGCGGGGCTTAGAGCGGCGCCGCTGACGTCGCTGCTAGGATTGCTCCTTGGAGGGATTATCCTCCGTTGTCTTATCGCCATCGCCTTCTTTGGGGGTGTCCACCATGTATATATCATATGATGATGTGGCAGTCCAGCGCCCTGTGGGCGGTGGTTCTTGTTCGTCTCCTGCATCGTCGTCCATACCGTCGATGTCTTTGGAGCCGAAATCGAGCATGTCGGTTTGCTACCTCTTGAGCACTGCGTTGGATTTCCTTGAAGAGGAAAGGATGATGCAGCAAAGTAGCGTAAGTATTTCCCTCAGTTTTTGAGAACCAAGGTATCAATCAAGTAGGAGGCTACGCGCGAGTCCCTCGTACCTACACAAAGCAAATAACTCCTCGCAACCAACGTGAATAGGGGTTGTCAATCCCTTCACGGTCACTTACGAGAGTGAGATCTGATAGAGATGATAGATAATATTTTTGGTATTTTTGGTATAAAGTGGAAAGTAAAATAAAAAGAAAAGTAAAAAAGCAAAGCAATAATAAAGTGATGGAAGATTAATATGATGAGAATAGACCCGGGGGCCATAGATTTCACTAGTGGCTTCTCTCAAGTGCATAAGTATTTTACGGTGGGTGAACGAATTCCTGTTGAGAAATTGACAGAATTGAGCATAGTTATGAGAATATCTAGGTATGATCATGTATATAAACATCACGTCCGAGACAAGTAGACCGACTCCTGCCTGCATCTACTACTATTACTCCACTCGTCGACCGCTATCCAGCATGCATCTAGAGTATTCAGTTAATGAAAACAGAGTAACGCCTTAAGCAAGATGACATGATGTAGAGGGATAAATTCATGCAATATGATAAAAACCCCATCTTGTTATCCTCGATGGCAACAATACAATTAGTGCCTTGCTGCCCCTCTCATCCTTTGGGAAAGGACACCGCAAGATTAAACCCAAAGCTAAGCACTTCTCCCATTGCAAGAAAAACCAATCTAGTAGGCCAAACCAAACTGATAATTCGAAGAGACTTGCAAAGATAACCAATCATACATAAAATAATTCAGAGAAGATTCAAATATTATTCATAGATAATCTTGATCATAAACCCACAATTCATCGGTCTCAACAAACACACCGCAAAAAGAAGATTACATCGAATAGATCTCCACGAGAGAGGGGGAGAACATTGTATGAGATCCAAAAAGAGAGAAGAAGCCATCTAGCTACTAACTATGGACCCGAAGGTCTGAAGTAAACTACTCACACTTCATCGGAGGGGCTATGGTGATGAAGTAGAAGCCCTCCGTGGTGGATTCCCCTTCCAGCGGAGCTCCGGAACAGGCCCCAAGACGGGATCTCGTGGGTACAGAAAGTTGCGGAGGTGGAATTAGGTTTTTGGCTCTGTATCTGATCGTTTGGGGGTACGTAGGTATATATAGGAGGAAGAAGTACGTCGGTGGATCTTCGTGGGGCCCATGAGAGTAGGGTCGCGCCCTAGGGGTGTAGGCGCGCCCCCTACCTTGTGCCCACCTCGTGGCTTTCTTGACGTAGGGTCCAAGTCTCCTGGGTCAATCGGTGAGAAAATCACGTTCCCGAAGGTTTCATTCCGTTTGGAATCCGTTTGATATTCCGTTTCTTCAAAACACTGAAATAGGCAAAAAAAACAGCAATTCTGGGTTGGGCCTCTGGTTAATAGGTTAGTCCCAAAAGTAATATAAAAGTGGAAAATAAAGCCCAATATGGTCCAAAACAGTAGATAATATAGCATGGAGCAATCAAAATTATAGATACGTTGGAGACGTATCACGGTTAAATCGTCGATAGTGGCTACTAAGCGGGTGGTGGGTGTGTAGCGAATTTCTTCGTCGTCCGCATCCCATTCTAGCCGGACATAGTTCGGCCAAGGTTCTCCTGACAAGGAGAGAGACCTTAATGAATTTAGCACATCGCCAAAAGGCGAGTGCTGAAAGATATCCGCGGAGGTAAACTCCATGATCGGCGCCCAATCAGATTCGATAGGCATGGACGCAGGCGGTTCGGGGCCTGTGGCCGGGGATGAATCCGAGGATCCGGCGACACAGGTCTCATAGGGGGTGAAGTCAGTATTCGGCTCTATCGCCACTGAGTGTGTGGCCTCCGAGGCGGGGTCCATCCACCCGTCCTCGGACGGCGTAATCGACTCCGGAGCTAGGGCCGGAGTAGGCATAGGTGTGATCTCCCGAACACCGTCCGGCGGCAGAGCTAAGTCATGCTCATCGTAACTGTGCGGCGCACCTGACGTGTGCTCGAATCCGTCAAAGATCAAGTCTCCGTGGATATCGGTGGTATAGTTCAAGTTTCCAAACCTGACCTGATGGCCAGGGGCGTAGCTCTCGATATGCTCCAGATGGCCAAGCGAGTTGGCCCGCAGTGCGAAGCCGCCAAACACGAAGATCTGTCTGGGGAGGAAAACCTCACCCTGGATCGCATTGTTGCCGATGATCGAAGGGGCCATCAAACCTTGTGATGACGACATAGTGGAACTCTCAATGAAAGCACCAATGTCGGTGTCAAAACCGGCGGATCTTGGGTAGGGGTCCCGAACTGTGCGTCTAAGGCGGATGGTAATAGGAGGTGGGGGACACGATGTTTACCCAGGTTCGGGCCCTCTCGATGGAGGTAATACCCTACTTCCTGCTTGATTGATCTTGATGATATGAGTATTACAAGAGTTGATCTACCACGAGATCGTAGAGGCTAAACCCTAGAAGCTAGCCTATGGTATGATTGTTGTTGTCCTACGGACTAAACCCTCCGGTTTATATAGACATCGGAGGGTGCTAGGGTTACACAGAGTCGGTTACAAGGGATGAGATCTACATATCCGTATTGCCAAGCTTTCCTTCCACGCCAAGGAGAGTCCCATCTGGACACGAGACGAAGTCTTCAATCTTGTATCTTCGTAGTCCAACAGTCCGGACAAAGGATATAGTCCGGCTGTCCGAGGACCCCCTAATCCAGGACTCCCTCAATCACCAATAACTAGTTAGGAATATAATGATCAGCGACAAAACATAAAGAAGGTCAACGGTCGATCCAGTTGCAACATTTATCATCGGTGTTATGGATATGTATATTACCTTCAATACTTATAACATGAAACCCATTTTTTGTATGGTAATACTGAAGGAAATATGCCCTAGAGGCAATAATAAAGTTATTATTTATTTCCTTATATCATGATAAATGTTTATTATTCATGCTAGAATTGTATTAACCGGAAACATAATACATGTGTGAATATATAGACAAACAGTATGTCACTAGTATGCCTCTACTTGACTAGCTTGTTAATCAAAGATGGTTATGTTTCCTAACCATGAACAAGGAGTTGTTATTTGATTAACAAGGTCACATCATTAGTTGAATGATCTGATTGACATGACCCATTCCGTTAGCTTAACACTTGATCGTTTAGTATGTTAATGCTTTCTTCATGACCCATACATGTTCCTGTAACTATGAGATTATGCAACTCCGTTTACGGAGGAACACTTTGGTACTACCAAGCGTCACAGCGTAATCGGGTGATTATAAAGGAGTACTACAGGTGTCTCCAAAGGTACTTGTTGGGTTGGCGTATTTGAGATTAGGTTTTGTCACTCCAATTGTCGGAGAGGTATCTCTAGGCCTTCTCGGTAATACACATCACATAAGCCTTGCAAGCATTGCAACTAAAGAGTTAGTTGTGAGATGATGTATTACGGAACGAGTAAAGAGACTTTCCGATAGCGAGATTAAACTAGGTATTGGATACCGACGATCGAATCTCGGAAAGTAACATACCGATGACAAAGGAACAACGTATGTTGTTATGCGGTTTGACCGATAAAGATCTTCGTAGAATATGTAGGAACCAATATGAGCATCCAGGTTCCGCTATTGGTTATTGACCGAGAATAGTTCTAGGTCATGTCTACATAGTTCTCGAACCGTAGGGTCCGCACGCTTAAGGTTTCAATGGCGGTTATTATGAGTTTATGTATTTTGATGTACCGAAGGAGTTGAGTCCGGATGTGATCACGGACATGACGAGGAGTCTCGAAATGGTCGAGACATAAAGATTGATATATTGGATGGTTATATTCGGACACGGAAAGGTTCGGAAGTTTCGGAGAAAACCGAGTGCCGGAGGGTTACGGAACCCCGGGAAGTTATGGGCCTTATTGGGCCAAGAGGGAGAGAGAGGGCTGCACCAGGAGGTGGTGCGCCCCCTCCATGGGGAGTCCGAATTGGACTAGGAGGCGCAGCCCCCTTCCCTCTCCCTCTCCTCTCTTTCCTTCCCCTTCCCTCTTCCTAGTAGGACTAGGAAAGGGAGTCCTACTCCTACTAGGAGGAGGACTCCCCCTCCTTAGTGCGCCCAAGGGCTGGCCGCCCTCCCCTTGCTCCTTTATATACGGGCAGGGGGCACCCTAGAACACACAAGTTGATCTTCGTGATCGTTCCTTAGCGTGTGCGGTGCCCCCTCCACTATATTCCACCTCGGTCATATTGTAGCGGTGCTTAGGCGAAGCCTGCGCGACGGTAGAACATCAAGATCGTCACCACGCCGTCGTCTTGTGGAACTCCTTCCCGACGCTTTGCTGGATCGGAGCCGGGGATCGTCATCGAGCTGAGCGTGTGCCAAGAACTCGGAGGTGCGAGTATGCGGTGCTTGGATCGGTCGGATCGTGAAGGCGTCGACTACATCAACAGCGTTAATATAACGCTTCCGCTTTCGGTCTCACGAGTGCGTGGGCGGACACTCTCCCCTCGTTGCTATGCCATCACCATGGTCTTGCGTGATCGTAGGAAAATTTTTGAAATTACTCGTTACCCAACAGTGGTATCGAGCCTGGTTTTATGCGTTGATGTCATTTGCACGAGTAGAACACAAGTGAGTTGTGGGCAATACAAGTCATACTACCTACCAGCATGTCATACTTTGGTTCAGCGGTATTGTGAGATGAAGCGGCCGGACCGACATTACAGCGACGCTTACGCGAGACTGGTTTCACCGCTGTGAGCACTCGTTGCTTAAAGGTGGTGGCGGGTGTCTGTCTCTCTCACTTTAGTTGAACCGAGTGTGCTACGCCCGGTCCTTGAGAAGGTTAAGCGAGTCTATTTGACGAAATATCGTTGTGGTTTTGATGCGTAGGTAAGAACGGTTCTTGCTCAGCCCGTAGCAGCCACGTAAAACTTGCAACAACAAAGTAGAGGACGTCTAACTTGTTTTTGCAGGGCATGTTGTGATGTGATATGGTCAAGGCGTGATGCTATATTTTATTGTATGAGATGATCATGTTTTGTAACCGAGTTATCGGCAATGGCAGGAGCCATATGGTTGTCGCTTTATTGTATGAAATGCAACGCCATGTAATTGCTTTACTTTATCACTAAGCGGTAGCGATAGTCGTAGAAGCAATAGTTGGCGAGGCGACAATGATGCTACGATGGAGATCAAGGTGTCGCTACCGGTGGCGATGGTGATCATGGCGGTGCTTGGAGATGGAATCACAAGCACAAGATGATGATGGCCATATCATATCACTTATATTGATTGCATGTGATGTTTATCCTTTATGCATCTTATCTTGCTTTGATTGACGGTAGCATTATAAGATGATCTCTCACTAAAATTATCAAGTAGTGTTCTCCTGAGTATGCACCGTTGCCAAAGTTCGTCGTGCCGAGACACCACGTGATGATCGGTGTGATAAGCTCTCGTCCATCTACAACGGGTGTAAGCCAGTTTTGCACACGCAGAATACTCAGGTTATACTTGACGAGCCTAGCATATGCAGATATGGCCTCGGAACACGGAGACCGAAAGGTCGGCGTGAATCATATAGTAGATATGATCAACATAAGATGTTCACCATTGAAAACTACTCCATCTCACGTGATGATCGGTTATGGTTTAGTTGATTTGGATCACGTGATCACTTAGATGACTAGAGAGATGTCTGTCTAAGTGGGAGTTCTTAAGTAATATGATTAATTGAACTTTAATTTATCATGAACTTAGTCCTGGTAGTATTTTGCAGATTATGTTGTAGATCAATAGCTCGCGTTGTTGCTTCCCTATGTTTTTATATGTGTTCCTAGAGAAAATTGTATTGAAAAATGTTAGTAGCAATATTGCGGATTAGATCCGTGATCTGAGGTTTATCCTCATTGCTGCACAGAAGAATTATGTCTTTGATGCACCGCTAGGTGCGGACCTATTGCAGGAGCAGATGCGAGGCGTTATGAGCGTTTGGCTAGCTCAATATGATGACTACTTGATAGTTTAGTGCACCATGCTTAACGGCTTAGAATCGGGACTTCAAAGGCGTTTTGAGCGTCATGGACCATATGAGATGTTCCAGGAATTGAAGTTAATATTTCAAGCAAATACCGAGTTGAGAGATATGAAGTCTCCAACAAGTTCTATAGCTAAAAGATGGAGGAGAATCGCTCAACTAGTGAGCATGTGCTCAGATTGTCTGAGTACTTCAATCGCTTGAATCAAGTGGGAGTTAATCTTCCAGATAAGATAGTGATTGACAGAATTCTCTAGTCACTGTCACTAAAGTTACTAGAACTTCGTGATGAACTATAATATGCAAGGGATGACAAAAACAATTCCCAAGCTCTTCGCGATGCTAAAATCGGCGAAGGTAGAAATCAAGAAAAACATCAAATGTTGATGGTTGACAAGACCACTAGTCTCAAGGAAAAGGGCAAAGGGAAGAAGGGAACTTCAAGAAGAGCGGCAAGCAAGTTGCTGCTCGAATGAAGAAGCCCAAGTCTGGATCTAAGCACGAGACTAAGTGCTTTTGCTACAATGGAACTGGTCCTCGAAGCGGAACTACCCCAAGTATTTGGCGGATAAGAAGGATGGCAAAGTGAACAAAGGTATATTTGATATACAAATTATTGATGTGTATTTTACTAGTGTTCGTAGCAACCCTCGGTATTTGATCTTGGTTCAGTTGCTAAGAGTAGTAACTCAAACAGGAGTTGCAGAATAAACAGAGACTAGTTGAAGGGAAGTGACGATGAGTGTTGGAAGTAGTTCCAAGATTGATATGATCATCATCGCACACTCCCTATACTTTCGGGATTAGTGTGGAACCTAAATAAGTGTTATTTGGTGTTGAGCATAAATATGATTTGATCATGTTTATTGCAATACGGTTATTCATTTAAGTAAGAGAATAAATTGTTGTTCTGTTTACATGAATAAAACCTTATATGGTTACACACCCAATGAAAATGGTTCATTGGATCTCGATCATAGTGATACACATATTCATAATATTGAAACCAAACATGCAAAGTTAATAATGATAGTGCAACTTATTTGTGGCACTTGCCGTTTAGGTCATATTGGTGTAAAGCGCATGAAGAAAACTCCATCTTGATGGACTTTTGGAATCACTTGATTATGAATCATTTGATGCTTGCGAACCGTGCCTTTTGGGCAAGATGACTAAAACTCCGTTCTCGGAACAATGGAACAAGCTCTTGACTTATTGGAAATAATACATACCGATGTATGCGATCCAATGAATGTTGATGCTCGTGGCAAGTATCGTTATTTTCTGACCTTCACAAGATGATTTGAGTAGATATGGGTATATCTACTTGATGAAACATAAGTCTGAAATAGTTGAAAGGTTCAAAGAATTTCAGAGTGAAGTGGAAAATCATCGTAACAAGAAAATAAAGTTTCTGCGATCTGATCGTGGAGATGAATATTTGAGTTCTGAGTTTGGTCTTCAATGAAAACAATGTGGAATAGTTTCACAGCTCACGCCACGGAACACCACAACATTATAGTGTGTCCGAGCGTCAGTAACCGTACTTTATTTTGATATGGTGCGATCTATGATGTATCTTACCGATTTACCACTATCGTTTTGGGGTTATGCATTAAAGACAGCTGCATTCACGTTTAATAGGGCACCATCTAAATCCGTTGAGATGACACCGTATGAACTATGGTTTAGCAATAAACCTAAGCTGTCGTTTCTTAAAAGTTTGGAGTTGTGATGCTTATGTCAAAAAGTTTTCACCGATAAGCTCGAACCCAAATCGGAGAATGCGTCTTCATAGAATACCCAAAGGTAACTATTGGGTACACCTTCTATCACAGATCCGAAGGCAAGTTTTCATTGCTAAGATGGATCCTTTCTAGAGAAGAAGTTTCTCTCGAAAGAAGTGAGTGGGAGGAAAGTAGAACTTGATGAGGTAATTGTACCTTCTCCCTTATTGGAAAGTAGTTCATCACGAAATCAGTTTCAGTGATTCCTACACCAATTAGTGAGGAAGTTAATGATGATGATCATGAAACTTCAGATCAAGTTGCTACCAAACCTCGTGGGTCTTCCAGAGTAAGATCCGCACTGAGTGGTACGGTAATCATGTTCGGAAGTCATGTTACTAGACCATGATGAACCTACGAACTATGAGGAAGCGATGATGAGCCCAGATTCCGCGAAATGGTTTGAGACCATGAAATCTGAGATGGGATCCATGTATGAGAACAAAGTGTGGACTTTGATGGAGTTGCTCGATGATCGGCAAGCCATATTATATAAATGGATCTTCAAGAGGAAGACGGACACCGATAGTAGTGTTACTATCTACAAAGCTCGACTTGTCACAAAAGGGTTTTCGACAAGTTCAAGGTGTTGACTACAATGAGATTTTCTCAAGCAGTAGCGATACTTAAGTCTGTCCGAATCATGTTAGCAATTGCCACATTCTATGAAATCTGGCAAATGGATGTAAAACTACATTCTTTAATGGATTTATTAAAGAAGAGTTGTATATGATGCAACCGAAGGTTTTGTCAATCCTAAAGGAGCTAACAAAATGTGCAAGCTCCAATGATCCATCTATGGACTGGTGCAAGCATCTCGGAGTTGGAATAAACGCTTTGATAGTGTGATCAAAGCATATGGTTTTATCTGACTTTTGGAAGAAGCCTGTATTTACAAGAAAGTGAGTGGGAGCACTACAACATTTCGATAAGTATATGTGAATGACATATTGTTGATCGGAGATAATGTAGAATTATTACGCAAAGCATAAAGGAGTATTTGAAAGGAGTTTTTCAAAGAAGGACCTCGATGAAGCTGCTTACATATTGAGCATCAAGATCTATAGAGATAGATCAAAACGCTTGATAAGTTTTTTCAATGAGTACATACCTTGACAAGATTTTGAAGTAGTTCAAAATGGAACAGTCAAAGAAAGAGTTCTTGCCTGTGTTACAAGGTGTGAAATTGAGTAAGACTCAAAAACCCGACCACGGCAGAAGATAGAAAGAGAATGAAAGTCATTCCCTATGCATCAGCCATAGGTTCTATAAAGTATGTCATGCTGTGTACCAGATCTATTGCATACCCTACCACTAAGCTTGGCAAGGGATTGCAATAGTGATCTAGGAGTAGATCAATGGACAGCGGTCAAAATTATCCTTAGTAGAATAAGGATATGTTTCTCGATTATGGAAGTGATAAAAGGTTCGTCGTAAAGGGTTACGTCGATGCAAGTTTTGACACCGATCTGGATGACTTTAAGTCTCGATCTAGATACATATTGATAGTGGGAGCAATTAGCTAGAGTAGCTCCGTGCAGAGCATTGTTGACATAGAGATTTGCAAAATACATACGGATCTGAATGTGGCAGACCCGTTGACTAAGATTCTCTCACAAAGCAAAACATGATCACACCTTAGTAATCTTTTGGGTGTTAATCACATAGCGATGTGAACTAGATTACTGAATCTAGTAAACCCTTTGGGTCTTGGTCACATGGCGATGTGAATTATGGGTGTTAATCACATGATGATGTGAACTATCGATGTTAATCACATGGTGATGTGATCTAGATTATTGACTCTAGTGCAAGTGGGAGGCTGAAGGAAATATGCCCTAGAGGCAATAATAAAGTTATTATTTATTTCCTTATATCATGATAAATGTTTATTATTCATGCTAGAATTGTATTAACGGAAACATAATACATGTGTGAATATATAGACAAACAGTATGTCACTAGTATGCCTCTACTTGACTAGCTTGTTAATCAAAGATGGTTATGTTTCCTAACCATGAACAAGGAGTTGTTATTTGATTAACAAGGTCACATCATTAGTTGAATGATCTGATTGACATGACCCATTCCGTTAGCTTAACACTTGATCGTTTAGTATGTTAATGCTTTCTTCATGACCCATACATGTTCCTGTAACTATGAGATTATGCAACTCCGTTGCCTGGAGGAACACTTTGGTACTACCAAACGTCACAACGAATCGGGTGATTATAAAGGAGTACTACAGGTGTCTCCAAAGGTACTTGTTGGGTTGGCGTATTTCGAGATTAGGTTTTGTCACTCCGATTGTCGGAGAGGTATCTCTAGGCCTTCTCGGTAATACACATCACATAAGCCTTGCAAGCATTGCAACTAAAGAGTTAGTTGTGAGATGATGTATTACGGAACGAGTAAAGAGACTTTCCGGTAACGAGATTAAACTAGGTATTGGATACCGACGATCGAATCTCGGAAAGTAACATACCGATGACAAAGGAACAACGTATGTTGTTATGCGGTTTGACCGATAAAGATCTTCGTAGAATATGTAGGAACCAATATGAGCATCCAGGTTCCGCTATTGGTTATTGACCGAGAATAGTTCTAGGTCATGTCTACATAGTTCTCGAACCGTAGGGTCCGCACGCTTAAGGTTTCAATGGCGGTTATTATGAGTTTATGTATTTTGATGTACCGAAGGAGTTCGAGTCCGGATGTGATCACGGACGTGACGAGGAGTCTCAAATGGTCGAGACATAAAGATTGATATATTGGATGGTTATATTCGGACACGGAAAGGTTCCGGAAGTTTCGGAGAAAACCGGAGTGCCGGAGGGTTACGGAACCCCGGGAAGTTATGGGCCTTATTGGGCCAAGAGGGAGAGAGGGCTGCACCAGGAGGTGGTGCGCCCCTCCATGGGGAGTCCGAATTGGACTAGGAGGAGGCGCAGCCCCCTTTCCCTCTCCCTCTCCTCTCTTTCCTTCCCCTTCCCTCTTCCTAGTAGGACTAGGAAAGGGAGTCCTACTCCTACTAGGAGGAGGACTCCCCCCCTGGTGCGCCCAAGGGCTGGCCGCCCTCCCCTTGCTCCTTTATATACGGGGCAGGGGGCACCCTAGAACACACAAGTTGATCTTCGTGATCGTTCCTTAGCCGTGTGCGGTGCCCCCTCCACTATATTCCACCTCGGTCATATTGTAGCGGTGCTTAGGCGAAGCCCTCGCGACGGTAGAACATCAAGATCGCCACCACGCCGTCGTCTTGACGGAACTCCTTCCCGACGCTTTGCTGGATCGGAGCCCGGGATCGTCATCGAGCTGAGCGTGTGCCAAGAACTCGGAGGTGCCGGAGTAACGGTGCTTGGATCGGTCGGATCGTGAAGACGCGTCGACTACATCAACAGCGTTAATATAACGCTTTCGCTTTCGGTCGAGGGTGCGTGGACGGACACTCTCCCTCTCGTTGCTATGCCATCACCATGGTCTTGCGTGATCGTAGGAAAATTTTTGAAATTACTACGTTACCCAACAAATACATGTCTCATTTATATCATAAAGATCAAAGTATAGGTCACGTCATGACCAACATGACAAAATTGAAAAGATAGCAGAACATTTCTGAACTTGACCCCAATGCCCGTCACCTGCCTCCGGCACCACCACAGCAGCCACCGAAGGAAAGAATGAAGAATCACCTCCTCACCCGCCATCGCTGACCTGCTGCTTTGCGGACCTCCGTGACTCATCAAAGTGAAGCCCTTGTCGTTGAACGAATCAGGCCGGGGCAACACCCCGGACACGCCATCTAACTCCAGGTCTGTCACCCCACCACGACTAAGACGCCGAAGGAGGAAACCATACCTGCGATCCACGAACCACGAGCCCAACAAACGTTCTGTCTTCCAGATGTCGTTGATGCCGAACACAATCTGCATCCGCTCCTAGACTACCTCACAAGCTCCGCGCCGGCGTTGGAGGAAATGTCGTAGCAACGGCGGAGCCCGAGGACACAAGTCCACCGCGATGATGCCGCCGCTGCCACGCCATTCTTGCTTGAACAGACTGATTTTCAAATCCATCCCAAACCATAGAACCGATGACCTCGTCGGAAAAGGATCCGAAGAATCTTTATTTAGCACTGTCATCATCGCCACAGAAGCAAAGACGATGAACAGCCTAAAAACCTAGACTGCGAGGGAATAGAAACGATCCACACATGTCGATCCGGCGACCCCCCTCACCACCAACGACCAAGGTCGCCGGTGGAGGGGAGCTGCCGGAGGACGGCGCTGGTAGACTGGCCTCTCGTGGCGGCGGCTAGGGTTCCAGCCACCAGGGAACCAGAGGAAAACAATCAAATTGGTTTTGACTGGCTAAAGTGCGGTGAATTACATGATACCCATTCATAATGAAGATATAGGAAAACTGGATAAGTATACACTTACACGTACAACCGGATTAGATCCACGCTCATGCACCCACTACGTACTAGCAGGATGGGCATATTAACCTAGCACCGAACTACCGAACCGAAAAAACTGGGACCGAAGCCGAAAAGACCGAAACCGAAAATTCTGATCCTTAGTTCGGTCTGCAATTTGTAAAAACCGAAATTAATTTAGGATTTCGGTCTTGTACTTCAGTTAACCGAGGTAACCGATGAGACCGAGTCGATGTGCACATGGACAAGTTTCTACGTAAAAGCCGGCCCACACACAGCCCAACATCTCGAGCCTTTGCTCCTCCTGTACGTATACGTGCCTCCTGCAGTGGCCCATCCTACTAATCTCAGCCTCACTCCCGATCGATTCCCCACTCCTTACCCTAGCCGCCAGTTCGCCGCCTCTCCTTCTCCTTGCTCTGAAACCCAACGGGTGAGGGTGGTGGCCTCCGGCCTACGCATATCTCTTCCCTCTGATCTCCCGCCTCCTCTTCGATTGCTTGATGCTAGCATCTTTTTCTATTTCTATATGATTTGGAGCTTCTTGATAAGCTCGTGAGATCCTGATGAGTTCACGGGATGGTTCTTGCTAGTAGGATCTGATTTTTCTACTCACGGGATCTACTTCTTGTGTGTACACAAGGTTAATTTGATCAGTAAGTTCAGAAGTGTACCTGTTTTTGCTTTCATTCTCTGATATATCGGTCAATTCGGCCTTAACCGAGGACCGACCCGAAATCTCAGTCCCCCGAATGCTCGGTTAGCAGTTTTTCAGGTCACCGCTCGGTCATTCACTAGTAGAAAAAGGGTCAAATGTGAGACACATTAGTCCCGGTTTGTAACAGAACCGGCACTAATGTGTCCATTAGTGCCGGTTCCAATGGCTAGGCGGGAGGAGCTCTTTAGTACCGGTTCGTGGCGAACCTTTAGCACCGGTTCGTGCCACAAACCGGTACTAAAGAAAGTGGTGGCAGGATGTTGTCGAGTGGGGCCCTTCCAGCACCTTTAGTACCGGTTCGTGGCACGAACCGGTACTAAAATCGCCCTATAAAACCCTTCGTCCACCCACTCTGTTCTTCCCCTTTCTCCTCTCCCTCTCCTGTGTTCTTCCCTTCTTCCTCTCGAGTTCATCACAAAATTTGCCCCAAATTTGTCAAGATTTGTAGGCCCCCATCCATTCAAATGATCACCAAGGTTAGCAACTTTGTCCTTTCATCTCTCATTGCTAGATTAGCTCTTGCATTGGTTTATATAGTGATTAATTGTGGGTTTTAGTAATTTGGGAGGAATTATATGTGGTAGTATTTGATTTATATGCAATTTCAGGTCAAAATAACCCTTAGTTTGCATATGTAGGTGTGTTTTACTTAGTGCCTTCTAAATCTCCGTCGTAACCACCGTCGATCGCCCTTGCAAATCTGTCGCCGGCACCACCTTGTGGTGAGCCTCTTGTTCATGAAATTTTATATAAAAAATTGATGTTTGTGTGATTTGGATATATAGTTACTCGTATAATTATCTTACCCATACGTTGTTTGTTATACATAGTGCCATGGTTTTGATATCCGTCCCCGTCGGCCCTCGTCCTTGTTATGATTAGGATGTGGTATATTCTCTTTTAAAACTATTTGTTGCATTTCGTGTTTATGATAAATTATGCCCATCAAGTTGACATAGATATTTTTATCTAGGAGGTATGTGAACCGGAAATTCCAACCGACCCTATTGTCGAGAGGTTAAATTTAGTTGAAAGAGAAAATGAGTACTTGAAAGAAAAATTGAAAAGAATTGAGGGGGAGAAGATGGAATTGGAGTTGCATGTTGCCGATGTAAATCGATGATCACAAGATCAAGATGGAGAAAATGCGCTTGAAGATTAGAAAGATTAGAAAATATGCAATCGATAGTGAGGCTTGGTATCATTATGCTGTTGGATCAATTGTTACCTTAGTTGCGATCTTGATCGCATTTGTTGTTGCATTTAAATGCTTTAGCTAGAGAGTTATTTGTTTGTTGCATTTAAGTGTTGTATGAACTTTATGTATGAACTTGTATTAATTTGGTCTATTCGGTGTTGTTTAATGAAGATGAGCGGCAATGGATGTACGATGACCGATGCTCTCCCGAGTTCGTTGAGGCGTGCATACTTTTACGCTATGGCTGAGGCAAACAAGCGGGCGGATGGTTTTATGCCTTGTCCATGTCTGGCTGTAAGAATGGTCACAATTACTCTATGTCAAGAACCATTCACGTCCACCTGTTTGAGTCCGGTTTCATGCCCCACTATAATGTTTGGACCAAGCACGGAGAAAGAGGGGTTATGATAGAAGACAATGAAGAAGAAGAGGACGACGACAGCTATCCTGGCCATGGGTTCCCTGAATACGATGATACAACAATGGGGGAAGAAGCTGAGCCGGTAATGCGGGAAGAAGCTGAGCGGCAATGCGGAAGAAGCTGAAGAAGAGGCATCGATGAGCCCGTTGATGATCTAGGTCGGGCCATTGCCGATGCAAAGAGAAACTGCGCAAGTGATTTGGAGAAGAAGAAGTTGCAGCGCATGTTAGAGGATCACAAAAATTGTTGTACCCGAATTGCGAGGTGACAAGAAAAAGCTGGGCACCACTGCTGGAATTGCTGCAATGGAAGGCAGAGAATGGTGTGTCGACAAGGGATTTGGAAAGTTGCTGGTAATGATAAAGGATATAATTCCAAAGGACAACGAATTGCCCGAGAGTACGTCTGGTTAAAGAAGGCTGTCTCGCCCTCTAGGGTTAGAGGTGCGAAGATACATGCATGCCCTAATGATTGCATCCTCTACGCGGTGAGTACGAGGATTTGAGCGCTTGCCGGTATGTGGTGCATTGCGCTATAAGATCAGCCGCGACGACCTGGTGATGTCGAGGGCGAGCGCCCAGAAGAAGATTCCTGCCAAGGTGATGTCGTATTCTCCTATAATACCACGGTTGAAACGTTTGTTCCAAAACAAAGAGCATGCCAAAGCGATGCGATGGCACGAAGAAGACCGTAAGAAAGGCGGAAAGTTGAGAGTACCACGACGGGTCGCAGTGGAGAAAAATCGAAAGAAAGTACGGGAAGGAGTTTGCGAGATGACGCAAGGAGCGTATGGTTTGGTCTAAGTGCAGATGGCATTGATCCTTTTGGGGAAAGAGCAGCAACCATAGCACCTGGCCTGTGACTCTATGTTTGTATAACCTTCCTCCTTGGTTGTGCATGAAGCGGAAGTTCATTATGATGCGGTGCTCATCCAAGGCCCTAAGCAACCGGCAACGACATTGATGTGTACCTAAGGCCATTAGTTGAAGAACTCTTACAAGCGTGGAATGGAACAGGTGTGCGTGCGTGGGAAGAGCACATGGGGGAAGAATTTGACCTAAAGGCGTTGCTGTTCGTGACCATCAATGATTGGCCTGCTCTCAGGAACCTTTCAGGACAGACAAACAAGGGATATCGCGGATGCACACACTGTTTGGATGATACCGACAATATATATTTGAATAGTTGTAAGAAGAATGTGTACAGGACATCGTCGATTTCTTCCGAGCAGGCATCCGTAAGAAAGAAAGGCAAGCATTTCAAAGGTGAGGCGGATCACCGGACGAAGCCTCGCCACCGTCTTGGTGCTGATGTACATGATATGGTCAAGGATTTGAAGGTGATATTTGGAAAGGGTCTGGCGGACAACCTGTTCGAAGGACGCCGACGGACGCGCACCCATGTGGAAGAAGAAATCTATATTTTGGGACCTGCCATATTGGAAAGACCTAGAGGTCCGCTCCGCAATCGACGTGATGCACGTGACGAAGAATCTTTGCGTGACCCTGCTTGGCTTCTTGGGCGTGTATGGGAAGACAAAAGATACACCTGAGGCACGGGAGGACCAGCAACGTATGCACGGAGAAGACGGCATACATCAGGGTCATGCAAGCTATGCTCTTACCAAAGAAGAGAAGGAAATCTTCTTTGAATGCCTGCTCGAGATTAAGGTACCGTCCGGCTTAAATCGAATATAAAGGGAATAATAAACATGGCAGAGAAAAGTTCCGAACCTAAAGTCTCATGACTGCCATGTGATTATGACGCAACTGCTTCCGGTTGCATTAAGGGGGCTTCTACCGGAAAACGTTCGATTAGCCATTGTGAAGCTATGTGCATTTCTCAATGCAATCTCTCAGAAGGTAATCGATCCAGAAATCATACCAAGGTTACAGAATGATTTGGTGCAATGTCTTGTCAGTTTCGAGTTGGTGTTCCCACCATCCTTCTTCAACATCATGACGCACGTCCTAGTTCACCTATGCGAAGAGATTAACGTTTTGGGTCCTGTATTTCTACACAATTTGTTCCCCTTTGAGAGGTTCATGGGACTCTTAAAGAAATATGTTCATAACCGTGCTAGGCCAGAAGGAAGCATCTCGAAGGGCCATGAAAATGAGGAGGTCATTGAGTTTTGTATTGACTTTATTCCTGACCTTAAGCCGATTGGTGTTCCTGAATCGCGGCATAAGGGCAGACTGGATGGAAAAGGCACGCTAGGAGGGGAACAAATAATATGTATGGACGGGCATTCTCTTACTGAAGCACACTACACAGTTCTACAGAATTCCGCCTTGGTGGCTCCGTATATGGATGAACACAAGAATTTGCTACGCTCCAAACACCCGGAGCGGTCTAATGACTGGATTACACGTGAACAAACCAGGAGTTTCGCCAGCTGGTTGCAGACATGTACCATGCATGACACCTCTATTGAAGATGACCTGTACTTGCTGTCCCGATTACCATCTTGAATATAATGACTTTCAAAGGGTGCGAGATAAATAGTAATACATTTTACACGATCGCCCAAGATAAGAAGAGCACCAACCAAAACAGTGGTGTCCGCTTTGATGCAGAAACCAAGGCGGAAAGGAAACATATTATGGTTATATACAGGACATATGGGAACTTGACTATCGGCGTGGTTTAAAGTTCCCTTTGTTTGGTGCAAATGGGTCAATATGACACGAGGCGGGTAACGGAAGACCCGCGATGCGGAATAACAACAGTGGATCTCAACAATCTTGCGTGATGCAGACGAACCATTCGTCCTAGCCAATGATGTGGCACAGGTTTTCTATGTGAAGGACATGTCTACCAAACCAAGAAAAGAAAAGATAAGGAAGCGAATGCATCGTACGATGAGCCAAAGCGGCACATAGTTCTTTCGGGAAGAGAAACATCGTGGGAGTGGATGAAAAGACAGACAAGTCAGAAGATTATGAAAAGTTTGATGAAATTGCTCCATTCACAGTGAATATTGACCCGAGCATCCCGTTAAATGATGAAGATTTTCCATGGTTACGGCGCAAAGGGACACACTTGAAGAAAAGTTTCACACCCAAAGATCAGGATGTGATCGGCTTCACTATCATCACTTTCTTTTGTGTTTCACACCCGAGGGGAATCTCTGTAATAGTTAGGGTAGTTATGTGTTTTGGCATTTGAAACGAAGAAATTTTATGTGCAAACAAATTCTTTCATGCCTTTACTGATTTTTAAAGTTAAATTATTCACAAATTAGTGATTCACACTAATTTCAAATAATTCAAAATTTAAACTATTCAAATTTGAAAACTACGGGCACTAACAGAAAGTTTGTAATTTTTTGTACCTAAAGCAAAAATATTCACAAAGAAACTCTAAATACACAAAAAAACAACACAAAAATAAATAAAGCAAAAAAAGCCCGCCTACTAGGCCAGAGCGGCCTGCATACGACTAGAAACCCAACCTGTTGTTGGGCCAGGATGCAGGCCTGCAAAGGCCAAATGGGCCCACAGGGCAGCAAAGAACACGTAGGCCTAGTAGGCCTGCTTTAGAGAGGAGCTCGAGAGAGCGACCGCACGGGGGTTTATAAACCAGTGTGGTCGCCCCTCGGCTAGCGAGGTGGGACTAAACTTGCAGATCAAGACATGCGTGGCGCAACCCCTTTAGTACCGGTCGTGGCACAAACCGGTACTTAAGGGGGGGCCTTTATTACCGGTTTGTGCCACCACCCGGTACTAAAGGGGGTCGCTTCCCGCCGCCTGGGCTGGCCAAAACTGGCCTTTAGTACCGGTTGGTGGCACAAACCGGTACTAAAGGCCCCTCCTATATAAACAACACTTACAAAAATTTCAGTTTCTCATCTGGCTTCTTCTCCTCTGCACCGTCGCCCGCCGCCCCCGTACGTCTCGATCCTCGTCGCCGCCCCCGTTGCCGGCCCGTCCCCGTCGTCGCCGCCCCATCATCCCCGTCCCCGTCGTCACCGCCGCCCCGTCCTGGCTCGTCCCGCGTCGTCCCGTCCCGTCGTCGGCGCCGCCAGACGTCCCCTTAAATGCCGCCCCTGCCCGTCCATCCCGTACCGTCGTCGCCGCCCGTCCCTGTCCCCGTCGTGCCCCGCGCTGTCATCGCCCGCCGCCACGCCATGCCTGCCAGCCCGTCGCCGCCCCGATCGTCCCTCGCCTGCGTGAGCGCACACACACACACATACATTTTTGTTTTTAGTTATACAAATAGTTAGAAATTTTTCTGTTTTTAGAAATTGTTAGAAATTTTTCTGTTTTTCGGAAATAGTTAGAAATGTTAGAATTGTTAGAATAGTTAGAAATGTTAGAATAGTTAGAAATGTTAGAATTGTTATACAAATGATAGTTATATATATAGAAATGTTATAATTTTTTCTGTTTTTTAGTTATAAAAATATTAGAAATGTTAGTTATATATAGCATTGTTAGAAATGTTATAGAAATGTTAGTTATATAGAAATGTTAAAAAATTTAGTTATCAAAATCCAATCATTAAAAAAAATGTTACTTTTTGCGGGCATATAGCTAGTATTTGTTCTCGACGATGCCCGACCCGCATCCTCGCCGTCGACACGTCCGCGACGACGTCCGGCTGACCCATGTCCGGGACTGGGCTCCGCCTGGCTGGCACTGGAGGTGCCGCCGGGGGCGCGCCGCTTGATGAGGAACCCGGCCCGGGTCCCGTCGTCGACCCCGACCTCGTTTGGTGGCGTTCGCGTGGGCCAGTTTGGTGCGGAGGAGCGGCCCGCCGGAGGTGGTACGTCGCCGTGTCAGGGAGGAGGACGAGCACGTCCATCGCTACATGGTCACATTAGAGGGCGGCAGGTTCTCCAATACCTGGCAATTTCTTCAGGGATCTCACTTCAGCTATGATCCTGTGAGGGTTCCTTCTCTTTGGGTGTCCACAGCCCGCGCCGCAGGAACCGCGAGTGTCCTAGATTCTTCTGTAGTATTCGATCTTTATTAGCTACCTAGCCAGTGATGTATTCGAGATTATATCTATTATTCGAGACGATGTATTCGAGATTATATCTATTATTCGAGACGATGTTTTCGAGATTATATCTATTATTCGAGACGATGTATTCGAGATTATATCTATTATTCGAGACGATGTAATTTGAATACTAAATTGTTTTATATTTATTTTGGATTAGTTAAATAAAAGCTATGCCGGACAATACCGGCAGAGAGGGAGAACAGGCCATGTTCGATATGATACGCCATCCTCACGGGCCAGATGATGATCAGAATGAAGAAGATTATGACGGCTCCGAATTTCTAAACAACACCGGAGAGGGTGATATGATATTCGATCGCGACGACCAAATTGATGAAGTCATGAACTATGATTATGATGATGACGAAGAAAATGTTGATCTTGAAACAACAAAGACCGGCGAGGTATATATATTTATATAAGCGGGCATCTGGTGATCATCACATGTTTTAAATGACTTGAAGATATGTTAACGAATCAATCTTTGTTCTTTCAGCCATCCGGATCGAGCAAATCTTCAGGCAAAAGGATGAAATGAGGCCCGAACAAAAAGTTGAAGGAGGGCGTAAACTACAATATCGAGGCAATCAGACCTAATGGTGAACCATTAGCGCCTAAGAAGATTGCGGACAAGTTCGTTCGTTAGTGCGGACTTGTTGTGAAGGACCAACTCCCGATCTCCCTTCAAGAATGGAGAGAGCCAGCAAAAGACAAAAGACAAAAAGACAAAAAGGACGCTGCTCCACGTCCAGATGTTACTTTTGTCGACAAAATACAAAAAGAACTGCTTTGGGATACTCTCATGGAACATTTCACCCTACCAGATCATTTCACAGAAGCAGATGTGCAGAAAGTCAAGGACGCTGCTCTTAGGAAGATGGCGGTTGCATTCAAGAACCACAAGAATCGTGAATGGGATAAGTACGTCAAGGGAGGAAGGAAGACTCCAGTATTCGAGGGAACACTAGAGAACCAACGTGCTCATTGGGACGATTTCGTGAAATTTAAGGATTCGGAATTAGCTAAGGAACGGTCGAGAATAAACAAGAAGAATGCCGAAAAAAAGGATAAGTTCCATAAGCTGGGGCCAGGTGGCTATGCGGTGGCAATGCCTAAGTGATTTAAGTCTGAGAAAGAGATGGAGGATGCAGGTGTCACTCCGGTTACTAAGAGCTGGCCCCCCAGGTGCAGGACTTGATTCTATGCGCATGGGGGGGAGTTGGACCCGAAGACAGGCAATGTTTCGACGAGGGCAAATCTGAAGGGAGCCGATGATGCGATACTTGTTGCAATAGAAGAGGCACGATCGGGGGTGTTCCAGCCCAACAGAGAGAACGACGAGCTTACGCGTGCCCTGGGAAATCCTGAACACCCGGGAAGAACACGAGGCAAGGGCGATATTTCGTGGTATGAGGGGTTTTCAGACTGGAACAACGACTACAGAACCCGTGCGAGAAGAAGATTGCGGAGGAGAAGAAGAGGAAGATGGAGGAGGAGCAGAGGAAGCGGGACTATGAACGCCTTCAAGGGAAGCAAGTCAAGCGGAATTGGCAGTCAAATTCCAGCGGCAGCAGGAGCAGATCGACTCACTTAGCCAGCAAAGGGGGTCTCAGCAGCTGCAGCAGCTAGCGGATGATCCAGCATTGGATAGCACCGCCCCATCCATGCCGAGAAGCAGCGTGGGTTCCGCCCCGGACGACGCAATGCTGGATAGATACCCGTGGATGACATCACGGATAACACTAATCTGCGAGCTACACGTCAAAATGAAGAACATATCCATGAAGGTGGCGGACGCCGTTGCTTTTACAAATCCCCCCAAGGCAACCTTCCATTGCAACCCGATTCCAGCGGGCTATGCTCGTGTCTTGGTTGATGAGGTGGTGGACCCTTATTCGGAGCTACAGCTTGACATTCACGGAGGTGACGACGAGCACTTTCTCGGAGAGGCCAAACATCGTATCATCCTATGGAAAAGGATTGCATCATCTTCAAGGCCACCGACACCGCGTCGGCCGACTCCTCGTCGAAGTCCGCCACCGAGTCAGCAGACTCCCGCTCCTGCAAGTCCACCAAGTCCGCAAAGTGTTAGGCCTCCTCCTCCAAGTCCGCAAAGTGTCGAGCCACTCCTCCTCCTCCAAGTCCGCCACAGCGTCAGACGTCCCTCCTCCTCCAAGTCCGCACAACCTCAGGCCACTCCTCCTCCAAGTCCGGCAAAGTGTCAGCCTCCTCCTCCTCCAAGTCTGCCACAGCGTCAGGACGTCCCTCCTCCTCCAAGTCCGCACAACCTCAGGCCACTCCTCCTCCAAGTCCGGCACAGCTTCAGCCCTCCTCCTCATCCAACTCAGCCCGTCGGCCGTCTCCGCCGCCTCGGCAATCGCAGAAGAGACACCCGCAGCTATGGTGCGTGGCGGCACGAGTCGGCGTAGTACAGGAAGTACAAAGGAGGCAAGCGATATAAATATGGTCCAAGCCTCACGCCTCTTCCGCAGAGGCCTTATGACAGGTCTGAGGAGGAAAACGCAGCCATATCAAAGGCCCAGCTGGAAGCCCATTTTGCACCGAAACCGCCACCGCCGCCAAGGGAGAAAGTGCCTGAGAAAACGATTGACCACTTCATTCGTATGGCTCAACCACCAGCTCCCAAGCCTGTTGACACAGACTATGAGCGCCACATCAGGAAGTTAAATCGAGCACGTCTACGTAAGGAGGCGAGCTCGGGATCGAGCAAACAACAAGCAGCTGTCAAAAAATGCGGGAAAACCATTCCCCAGCTGGGAGAACAGGCGGCGCAATCGATGCCCTCGCTTGTTGTGCCAACAACACGTGACAGTACGTGCGCCCAATATTATTTTGGGCAAACAGTTTACGTTCCCGAGGTGGGCAATGTGGTAATAACCAAGGACCATATAATGCAGGTTGAAGTTCTCAACATCACTGTTGGACAACTCCTCGAGATCGAGCCCATGCCTGTGCTTACAGAGGATGAAATAAAACGGAAATATGTCCGGGGCCAACCTTTGGTCGAGCCAGACAAGGTCAAGAACCTCCCAACGAGAATGTATGAATTGCATCAATGGTACATGAACATTACCAAGATTTCCAATCGATTGTCCCTCATGGTGAATGTCAAGGAGGAGCATTACTTCCATGAGAAAGCTCTGTCCGTTGAGTATTCTGAACTGTTTCAGTTATACAATCAAGACGCACTCGACAAATCTATAAATCGATTGCTATTGTGCGTAAGTGATTTCTTTCTGTAATTTAAGTCTCAAGCTAGCTGTAGTGATCCTTTTGATCACTCATTACCTGTAATTATCCTCACTATATTCTTTTCTGTGGTATTATGCAGGATGAAGATGTATGAAATGAGAAAAGGTGGACGCTTTGGTTGGGTTCATTGACCCAAACACCGTTAATGAATACACATGGCTAATAAATCAACATCATCAAAAGGCCGCAGAGGACAACATGCTAGAGTTCTTGAAGCGCCTCAAATACAATGAAGATATACTGCTTCCTTACAACTTCCAGTGAGTCACACCGTCTTGTACTACAAATTCTCTGTTTTTGCCTACTAGCTAGCTACATGTTTTTGCTTACATATGCCCGCTTAATTAAGACATGCAAACGTGTGTGCATGCAGATTTCACTGGATCTTGCGTATCATTAAAGTTGACGTCGGAACAGTTGAAATACTGGACTCACTACTCAAAGCAAATACTGACTATAACATCTTGTTTGGGATAGTCAACAGGTAATTTCAATCATTATTAACTATATATCTCGGCCTATTTAGTTCGTCATTTCATGATATGAACTATTTAATAACCCTTTTATTCATTTTCTTTGTCGGCGGGCAGGGCTTGGGCAAGGTTCATCAGCGTCACGGAAGGCGAATGGAAAAAAAGCTTAAATGGTTTCGACCCAAGGTAAGTAATTAAGTAGTACTAGCTAGCTAGCTAGCTGCCATCTTTTTAATTATCATGCTTGATTAATTATTATCTGATCAAATTCCATTCTCGTAAAGGCCCTAAAGCAGGCGCAGGGGACTGATCTGTGTGCATTCTGCGTTTGCGAGAACATTCGCATGATGGCATCCGAAAGGAGCAGATCTCAAAGACAGGAATGGGTACGCTTGTCAGAACACTATTCACAATTTTTACACCATTATCGATATCTAGTCAGACAACTAATACACATGCATATTGATCTCCTTCTTAGCAGTTCACAGAGGTGCGGGACAAGCTCCTAGAAACGGAGCGCGTAGAAGCACTTCAAGAGGAAATAGCGGGATTTTTGCTCGACCAGGTCATAAATCCGAAGGGAGAATACTATTACCCGCTACCGCCCCCATGAAAACCACTTCCAATTATCATCGTGCTCCGAAGGCACCAATTAGGCTAATGCCATTGGCTCCGAAGGCAACATGCATATGTAGGAGAAATTGTATATAGCTATACATGTGTGTATGTGTGAATTAATTAATATGGTGGTTTGTGAGACATTGATGATATATATGCATGATTGGTTCTACTAGAAATTATATATATATATATATATATATATATATATATATATATATATATATATATATATATATAACGTGTACAATGTGTAGTATCGTAAAATACCAGCAAACGAAAAAGAATTAAAATGGAAACACAAAATTAAATGAAAAGAAATCATAAAACTAAAACCCCCAAACCTTATAGTACGGTTGGTCTTACCAACGGTACTAAAGGGCTCGAGCCCCGGAGCTGGCTCGTGCCACGTGGTTGCCCTTTAGCACCGGTTCGTGCTAAACCGGTACTAAAGGGGGGGGGGGGGGGGCCTTTAGTGCCCACACTTTAGTGCCGGTTATGGAACCGGCACTAAAGGGCCTTACGAACCGGTGCTATTGCCCGGTTCTGCACTAGTGATTCTTTTTCCAAAACTGAACTTTTTCAAAACCCGAAGAACCGGACCGAACGGTTCGGTTTAACCGAACGCCCAGTCCTACTACTAGGGGGCTATGCTACGGCAGACCTGACTAATTAAATCGACGTCCAA
Organism: Aegilops longissima; assembly: GCA_021605205.1. Lineage (NCBI taxonomy): Eukaryota > Viridiplantae > Streptophyta > Magnoliopsida > Poales > Poaceae > Aegilops > Aegilops longissima. Next base: position 617,682,254 of record CM038676.1, on the reverse strand, counting down.
AAAAAACTGCAGCTTATAATGCGACGAAGAAAAGCTTAAGACCTTGTGTTCTGCCTCATTTGCTTTTTAACACAGTTGTGCCGATAGTTCATAGTTTGGTTCTGATTAACATATCATATAGTACTTCAAAATCGATGCTTGTGATTTTTACTATTAGACGGTAAACAAGACAAGTCAGCTATGGGGGCATGTAATTAGGAATTTACGAGTGAATCAATATGTACAAATTTAAATGGTCGCTTTGCTATTGCTCTACAAATTACTATTGAACAAGCTAAAGACAGCTAATCTCTTGGTAGCTGCTCATAGTGCTTGTGAACAAAAGCAAATACACCGGATTCTGATACAGGGCCTAGCTAAAGACAGCATGCGTCGATCCAGGGCCTAGCTAACTAACTCACACCGTTGTTGTTGTTGTTGTTGTTGTAAGTTGTATCGTGCCATTGCCTGAGAAGTTCTACCCTTTTTTTAAGTCAAAATATGGTGACCAAACTGTAATGAAAAACGTACCAATGAGTTGAAGTGTTTGGACACATGTTACATCTACAGTGGTAACAAAGATTAACTCCAAATTGTGCCCATACATCTTGGAAATGTCGAGTAGTGAATAGTAACCAAAAAAGAAAACTTCATTGATAGCAGAATTTGAGTTTAGTAGTATTAACGGTTGTGTGTGTGTTGTTGGAACTGTGTCAAATATATTATGCAAGGTAGATTACAATTGGACCATGAGTTATATTGTGTCAAGGTAAGGTAGAAGTTGTGTGAAAATCTCCTTTGGTGCATGGCGTCCAGTGGTATGCATATCCTCACCAGTCGGTTGCATGTGGATCATCGTCTCGCATTAATGGCACAATGTATAGGAGCGATGCAGCAGGTTGTATTGTCCGCGTAATGTACCCGATTTGGTCCTGGATTCCTCCGCATGCGCAGCAGATGTGCCGCGACCCAGCACCTTAGAGAGGCCGCAATTTAGAACAGGTTGCAAATTGTACCAACTGGCCCCGAGCACAAGTTAGACCAATGTAAATTCTGCCAGCTCGCTCGCCTGGATTGTTTGGCTGGTTTAGCAAACTAACTATTCTGCACACAATTAGCTGTCCATGTTGACAATTCTTTATAGACGTTTAATGCAACAAATAGATGTTACTTAGCACCCCTCTTTTAATCTAATCAAGTGAGTTTAATCGTCGATCGCGTGCAGTGTTAAACGAGACTCACAGTCAAATTTATGCATTGGCGATATGGATTATGCTGACAGTTTTAGTTTATTAAACTAATTAATCTCGTCTACTAACGATTAGAGATTCTAATTGCCAAGACAAATGGCCCGGTACGTAACATTGTAAGCCACTGTTCTGATCAGACTAGACAGCCTGTATCGTCTTAGCCCCACGCACAGGCAAACCATTTACTGTTCTCCCCTACCTCCACCCCACCTTTCACCTACCAGGAACACTCACGGCGGCGGCGCAGATCAAGCTCCCAAGTTTTCCGACCGCCCCCCGTCGCCGGCACTCAATCTATCATTGGCACCCAGTCCCCCAATATCTCGGATGCCTCTAGTCCCATTGCCCCTGCTCCAGGTATGGAAATTAAGCATTTCATCAGCAGTGTCGCCTTTGAATTTGTCTTAGATCCACAAATCGGTCTCCATTTTTATATCAGCATCCATCGGATCCCTAGTTGCAGACAGCTATGTCCTGATTTTGCAATCTTCTCGTATTGATTGTGTTGCCTTATCACTTCCTCAATATTTGCCCTCGTTCTCGCTGTTTATCTAAGATGTAGTCTCACATCGGCAGATCGTATAGTGTTAGAACGATGTCCAGCCGCAGCAACGCCGGCGGAGAGCCACCCACCGACGTTGTAGCGATCCCAATATCTGACAGAGCCGAAGATTCGTCCAGGAACACGCTAGGCGATGCAAATCTTACTTCTCGCATATCAATTCAGAAGTTTTGTTGTGTGGTATCCTAGTTTAGAACTTCAAGCGCGGGCTCATGACTGAGACTGGATTTGGAGGGCTGATGCATTTGAAAATCACACACATGCTGAATTTGAAATTCAGCTCGTCGTTGATGTTCAGAGTAGATCCAGATCAATATGTTTTAAAATTGGATCAGTCAAGGAAAATTCCAATCATGGACCAAGACATAAACGATGTATTTGGGTTGCCACAAGGAAGTACGATCATTCCTCCAGGACATTCAGATCTTTCTGAAGTTTGCTTGGAGTTCAGCAGACTGGCTTCAACCATTAGCACAAAAGGCGTGCATAGTTTGAAGGCCACAGAATTTATTTTATCAAAACAACTAGATGAGAATTCAAGCAAAGTTGAATGTGAATGCTTTAAGATAGCATTTGTAATTTTCTCATTTGTTCATGTCCTAAACCCATGCGCCAAACACGATTATACTAGCGTGGATTACTAGGCAGCTCTCTTGTTGTTCCATTAGAGATCAATTCCTACAACTGGTGTAGGTTAGTCAAGGACGGTTTGATGAAAGGGGTCAGAAAGATCAAATCTGACATCGCCAATGGCAACAACACAATTCACATAGTGTCACCTTCTCCTCCGGGTTTTCACGCTGAACAAACTGATCAACATTATTTTTCTGTAGAACATTTTTATTGTCATTTTGTTCTCATTTTTTGCACCCAGGTAATTACTTTGGACACGATCGAAAAATCAAGCAGGCACATCGCACAGAATATCCTCCCCCGTGTCAAAGTTTTCTATCATGAGTCAGTTAAGAAGGCAATTGACTCAATTACATCCCACCAAGGACAAGAATTTAATTTTGCTGGTTCAGAAGTAATCTCAAAAGAATTACTACTCAACGTCATTCATTTCTCTCATCCGACCGCACTTAATTTTTTTCACAATACTCTTACGCAATTATGTTTTACAGTGTGTTCTCAATCAGGTTGCCACGTTAAAAGTTCACCATCCCAACCATATCACAAACAAGATCTGTGACGCTTCCTCTTCGAGGTTCCCGGTTCGCTGCTAGTAAGATTAAGCCACAAAGATCTATTGGACCAGTAGAGTTTGCCAACATAATGAAACGGAAGTACCAAAACATGGTACCACATCAGATTTAACCCTTAATATATTAGATGTAGGAAAAAGTTTAATATGTAGCCATCTTCAAAGTTTTCATGTTTTTCGTGCGGGCAAATGACCTTATTGGAATCATTTTGAAGGAGCACAACACTAGGCTTATGGCAAACATGACCAAGATACGGCACACCACCCAAATTGGCATGCTAAAATTTCTTGACGAGCTAGCTGGATGTTTGTCGAGCAGATGTATATGTTGACAACTAGCTGGTCTAACGACATGCCATTTGGTAGACAACAACACACCAGGTACTCTCATCAAATCAATTATTCTCTTACGGTTATAACAATTTTAGCTCTAGATGTTTCCGTGTAACTCAACATTGGCAAGCAAAACAGGTCAAGGAATGGGCAATGAAAAGCTAGGACAGCAGGAGGATCTTTCTGACAGCGAAGGTTGTTTCTTGTCATCAAATTAAAATCCTCACCCGTATTTCTGGTATTGACCATTTTTGTTATTAATTATAAGTTCCCCTTAAACAAATTAACATCATGTAGCTCCACAGGACATGTTCATCAAGCTCGGAAACAGGTATATGTACACAACAGTGATAATATTGTGGATGACACCCACATAGGTATTGTTATTTTAACCATTTTCTCTCTATATATATATACCAATATATCTAAGCCCGCACCAATTTACTTAACTCAATTCATTTTCTGCCCTATCTCAGGCCAAAACAAGAAGCACCAGAATTACCAACCAGATGGTTATGTTCATGATGGCAACCACGACAATCTATTTGTGTCACAGGCTAGACCAGATTGGGGCACCGACTCTTCCGCTGACCTAATGAGCCTTGTTTACTACAATGATCATCTTTTTTCCAACATCGTACTTGCTTACGAGGATCGCACAGGAGTTTGTTTCTCACAGTTAACAGGCACGACCCCACCCGCCATAGATTTATCAGGCAAACCATTTGTGTCAGACCCATGGTCTTCCACTTCGACGCCACATGCGCCCCCGGGTGATTCAAGCAAAATCATTGCATTCTGCATATCAAATGACCTTCCTGACCCCATGCCCTTTTTCGTTTCAATCAATATTCATCATCTTCCACATTGAAATGCAGTTCATATTCCACACCCCTCTGCACTATGGATGGTGTTGTTATATCTTGGATATGCTGAAGAAGAGGATAGTTGTGCTCGACCTGCAAGCAGGCCCATTTGGATTTACGACAGACAGAGCCAAATTCCATGAGCAAACCAGTCATGCTATCCATGGGGTATTCTTTAGATGGGTGGAATCTATCTTCTCAAGTTGGCCTTGCACCCCTGATGGATGGATCGGAGAGTATCGTACTTTGATGATAGAAAAAATTGCAAGGTTTGTTTAAACATTTCTGTTCTTCAACAGACATACTTATTATCATTCTTGTATTCATGTCACCAGAAGTTAACATATTTTGCTACCGTCTTCAGTGAACAGTCCGACATATATTCATTATTCATGGCAAGCCACTATGACGGCGAGACACTGCGGAGCCCGACGACGAAGGTTTGCATACTATCAACTCTTCAATCGTTTCTAAGAAACACATTTAATCATATCAGTATGGTATTATCTTCCAGGGAAACATATCTTCTTTTCGCCGAGCCATCCTCCAAGACGTCATGAAGCTTGAGGATAACAAATCGGATGCACCGTACAAGGCAATGCAGCATATCAGAGCAACTGTAAACAATTTGTAGTTTGATAGACATTTTCAGTCAGCATGAGAAATGTACCCCCCTAGTCGGCTAATTAGTATTTCAAGTCAGTTAGCAGGAGTTTGGTTTGCACAAACCCCCTTTGGTAATGTAACGTTTGCAATTGTTAACTGGACCAATGTTATCTATGACTGCCAGTCATCGCTTGCATTTTCTTATAGCCCATACAGGAGGTTAAAAAACAGAATGTTCACACGAGAAGAACACCATTCATAGAAATCCAAGTTTACGCACAAACACATGGTTACATTTCGACACATCATAGCATTTAAAAACAACTTCCAGCAAGCTACGAACCATAAGTTCAGATAGACAACCATTCATAAAAGATACATAACTTAACTTAGGATAATCATTGCTAACGATTTTAAACGTAGACATCTTCATCAGTCCCCCAGATGGACAAAGACGCTGGCTCCGATCACAATGCAGGCCACCAGCATCAAAACCAGCAGACGGTGCTATTGTTGCAACCTTGCAATTGATAGGCGCAAGCTGTCATCTTGATGATCTTCAGCAGCAAGCACATCCGACGGGCGACCCCAAGTCGACGCAGTTGCTTCAGTATGCTCGAGGTTTGGGCTGCGCCAGCCGTGCACGTTGCGATCAAGGATTTTGTTGTGTGCTTCTAGAGCCCACACACCACACAGCATTCCTCAGATCAAGCAGCAACTGGGTGAGAAACGGGCTCGTTTCTTCATCAGCCCACTGGAAGAAACCACAGCCGAAAGATTGTGCGTGCAGCATAATTTTAGCAACCAAAATGTATGAAAGATGCTTGCATATGAAAGATACAAGCTTTACCTGAGGAACTCACCCTCCCCTTCAGACAGGCAAGGTATCTTCTCCCTGGGTTGTTGTCGTTCATGAGATCCACATCGGCGCTTTCGCCCTCGGAGCACACAAGCAGTACTTGGCTAGCTCGTAAGCCAAAGGAGCTTGCCGTTATGGTACCGGAGCGTGGCTTGGCCGGCGAGAAGATCCAGCGGATGACCTTGTGTAGGAGTTGGACACGCTCCCGATCTAGGGTTTGGAAGTTCTCGGACAAGAGGGGATTTTTTTGGGACAGTGAATGCAAGACGTGCGATGAGCGTTAGATGCTGGACACGCTCCCGAAGCGCAAGTACAGTGTGCACCACCACAGCCCAGCACCTCTCGTACATACTTTTCCCCGCGGCCGAAATAAGTTGCATGCTCGTCGTGCAGACCGAACCAATCAGCTGGTAAACGCCCAAGTCTTTGCACGCGCTCCATGCATGCATGCACACTGGCAACCTGGCCCTACTCGCCACAGCTTGAGCCAGCTAGTACGTATTCCCTCCGTCCGGAAATACTTGTCGGAGGAATGGTCGTATGGATTAATGTTATTCCATGTCGTTGAAACCGCACCAATTTTACAGCAGCTTATTTGTTATTCCATGTCATTGAAACCGCACAATGTTTATGCTGGCACTACCCCATTTGCATGCACTCCACTTGCTCGGCCACAACAAGTTGTGCCATACGTACGTCATGGAAAGGGACCTGTTCTAAGTTCGGCCGCGAGCTAAGAAATCTGGAACAGGTGACAGAGGTTTCGGGGGCGTAGCACGCGAGATACTGGACCGCAAGCGCGTAGTATATGTTCCACGTATTGCTTCATATTAAACGCTGTCGCTCATTTGGCCCCATCACGATGCATGCAGCGCACGGTATGGATAAAGTGTGCCAACGCCTCCGTGCACTGAAACTGCGTTTCCAAGAAGTTGTGTTCCTAATAGAACACTTCATCTGAGCCTCCTATGTAAGGGTAGACACACGATTAACTTATGCCAATATAATAACATAGGCACACAGTAGGGTGGCGGCGTGTGCCGCACCCGGCGGTCGGGATATGGTATTATGGGGAGGGCCATTCGTAGTCGGACCCGCTGGATGTAGCCGTGTTGATGAACCTCATTAAAAATCTCGGTGCCGTGCGCCGTGTGGTGATTAGTCTGGATGATCGACGGTGCATCTCGGATTATTCTAACAAGTGTTTGTTGATGAATGTCTGAAGGTGATTTGGTGTTAAAGTCTTGCGTGGTCATTGATATACTTTCACTCTTTGATAAAAAAAAACCACATGACAGGCACCGGCACGTGCTAAAAGTAGGCGCCAACAACATACACGCCATCGCTAGAATACGGTGGTACCGTCATGATAATTTGCTGTAGCTCCAGTATTTACTTTCTCTGCGATGATTAGCACGGGCACGACACACGGCCGTACGTACTGATTCGCGAAAGCGCACGAGCCGTAATGCAAGAAGGAAACCAACCAACCCCATGTTCCGCTTGCAGACCCGTTCCGAGGCAGCAGGCCCTATTAGGCCGCACGCCAATGATTGATTGTGCACGTCAGGGCCCGCCAACAGCACGCAGCAAAACCATCTGAGTTGCACCGGTATGGCGTGCCTGCCTGAGCGCGACGTGTCTGTGTGTAGGCCGGCTGGTGGGTGAAGGAAAGCGAGCTGGGTGGAACGGAGGCAGGCGCGCGAGGGAGTCGCGTGGTGTTCACATGAAGCGCGGGGGCCACGTACGGGCACCGCCGCGCCAGTGACGCCATCCAGCTACCCCGTGCCGGATCAGGCTGATCTGGTGCATTCCCCCTGAAACAAATGATGGCAGCCGCAGCCGCCATATACGTACATGGTGCCACAGTGCTCTCTCCGTAGCAACAGCTCGTGGCGCCCATCGGCCTGACACGTACTGTTACCACTTGCCAGCACCGCGCCATGCTATTCTCGTGCCTTTCTAAAATAACTTTTATTTTCCAAAAGAAGACAAAGGTTATTTGAACATCGAACGCGGCACCATTATATTTACTCTCTCTCTTTCTAAATATTTTTCTTTTAAAGATTTCAAACGGACTACCACATACGGATGTATATAGACTTATTTTAGAGTACAGATTCACTTATTTTGCTTCGCATGTAGTCACTTGTTGAAATCTCAGCATATAGGCATGTTGCATGTTGACGAAGACGCTTGTATGATGGTTGGGTGCATGTATGAAAGATGCTTGCATATGAAAGATACAAGCTTTACCTGAGGAACTCACCCTCCCCTTCAGACAGGCAAGGTATCTTCTCCCTGGGTTGTTGTCGTTCATGAGATCCACATCGGCGCTTTCGCCCTCGGAGCACACAAGCAGTACTTGGCTAGCTCGTAAGCCAAAGGAGCTTGCCGTTATGGTACCGGACCGTGGCTTGGCCGGCGAGAAGATCCAGCGGATGACCTTGTGTAGGAGTTGGACACGCTCCCGATCTAGGGTTTGGAAGTTCTCGGACAAGAGGGGATTTTTTTGGGACAGTGAATGCAAGACGTGCGATGAGCGTTAGATGCTGGACACGCTCCCGAAGCGCAAGTACAGTGTGCACCACCACAGCCCAGCACCTCTCGTACATACTTTTCCCCGCGGCCGAAATAAGTTGCATGCTCGTCGTGCAGACCGAACCAATCAGCTGGTAAACGCCCAAGTCTTTGCACGCGCTCCATGCATGCATGCACACTGGCAACCTGGCCCTACTCGCCACAGCTTGAGCCAGCTAGTACGTATTCCTCCGTCCGAAAATCTTGTCGGAGGAATTGGTCGTATGGATTAATGTTATTCCATGTCGTTGAAACCGCACCAATTTTACAGCAGCTTATTTGTTATTCCATGTCATTGAAACCGCACAATGTTTATGCTGGCACTACCCCATTTGCATGCACTCCACTTGCTCGGCCACAACAAGTTGTGCCATACGTACGTCATGGAAAGGGACCTGTTCTAAGTTCGGCCGCGAGCTAAGAAATCTGGAACAGGTGACAGAGGTTTCGGGGGCGTAGCACGCGAGATACTGGACCGCAAGCGCGTAGTATATGTTCCACGTATTGCTTCATATTAAACGCTGTCGCTCATTTGGCCCCATCACGATGCATGCAGCGCACGGTATGGATAAAGTGTGCCAACGCCTCCGTGCACTGAAACTGCGTTTCCAAGAAGTTGTGTTCCTAATAGAACACTTCTGTCACAGGCCTCCTATGTAAGGGTAGACACATGATTAACTTATGCCAATATAATAACATAGGCACACAGTAGGGTGGCGGCGTGTGCCGGCACCCGGGCGGTCGGGATATGGTATTATGGGGAGGAGCGCTCATAGTCAGACCCCGTGGATGTAGCCATGTTGATGAACCTCGCTAAAAATCTCTGCGGTGCCGTCGCCGTGTGAGTGATTAGTCCTGGATGATCGACGGTGCATCTCGGATTATTCTAACAAGTGTTTGTTGATGAATGTCTGAAGGTGATTTGGTGTTAAAGTCTTGCGTGGTCATTGATATACTTTCACTCTTTGATAAAAAAAAACCACATGACAGGCACCGGCACGTGCTAAAAGTAGGCGCCAACAACATACACGCCATCGCTAGAATACGGTGGTACCGTCATGATAATTTGCTGTAGCTCCAGTATTTACTTTCTCTGCGATGATTAGCACGGGCACGACACACGGCCGTACGTACTGATTCGCGAAAGCGCACGAGCCGTAATGCAAGAAGGGAAACCAACCAACCCCATGTTCCGCTTGCAGACCCGTTCCGAGGCAGCAGGCCCTATTAGGCCGCACGCCAATGATTGATTGTGCACGTCAGGGCCCGCCAACAGCACGCAGCAAAACCATCTGAGTTGCACCGGTATGGCGTGCCTGCCTGAGCGCGACGTGTCTGTGTGTAGGCCGGCTGGTGGGTGAAGGAAAGCGAGCTGGGTGGAACGGAGGCAGGCGCGCGAGGGAGTCGCGTGGTGTTCACATGAAGCGCGGGGGCCACGTACGGGCACCGCCGCGCCAGTGACGCCATCCAGCTACCCCGTGCCGGATCAGGCTGATCTGGTGCATTCCCCCTGAAACAAATGATGGCAGCCGCAGCCGCCATATACGTACATGGTGCCACAGTGCTCTCTCCGTAGCAACAGCTCGTGGCGCCCATCGGCCTGACACGTACTGTTACCACTTGCCAGCACCGCGCCATGCTATTCTCGTGCCTTTCTAAAATAACTTTTATTTTCCAAAAGAAGACAAAGGTTATTTGAACATCGAACGCGGCACCATTATATTTTACTCTCTCTCTTTCTAAATATTTTTCTTTTTAAAGATTTCAAACGGACTACCACATACGGATGTATATAGACTTATTTTAGAGTACAGATTCACTTATTTTGCTTCGCATGTAGTCACTTGTTGAAATCTCAGCATATAGGCATGTTGCATGTTGACGAAGACGCTTGTATGATGGTTGGGTGCATGTATGAAAGATGCTTGCATATGAAAGATACAAGCTTTACCTGAGGAACTCACCTCCCTTCAGACAGGCAAGGTATCTTCTCCTGGGTTGTTGTCGTTCATGAGATCCACATCGGCGCTTTCGCCCTCGGAGCACACAAGCAGTACTTGGCTAGCTCGTAAGCCAAAGGAGCTTGCCGTTATGGTACCGGACCGTGGCTTGGCGGCGAGAAGATCCAGCGGATGACCTTGTGTAGGAGTTGGACACGCCCCGATCTAGGGTTTGGAAGTTCTCGGACAAGAGGGATTTTTGGGACAGTGAATGCAAGACGTGCGATGAGCGTTAGATGCTGGACACGCCCCGAAGCGCAAGTACAGTGTGCACCACCACAGCCCAGCACCTCTCGTACATACTTTTCCCCGCGGCCGAAATAAGTTGCATGCTCGTCGTGCAGACCGAACCAATCAGCTGGTAAACGCCCAAGTCTTTGCACGCGCTCCATGCATGCATGCACACTGGCAACCTGGCCCTACTCGCCACAGCTTGAGCCAGCTAGTACGTATTCCCTCCGTCCGGAAATACTTGTCGGAGGAATTGGTCGTATGGATTAATGTTATTCCATGTCGTTGAAACCGCACCAATTTTACAGCAGCTTATTTGTTATTCCATGTCATTGAAACCGCACAATGTTTATGCTGGCACTACCCCATTTGCATGCACTCCACTTGCTCGGCCACAACAAGTTGTGCCATACGTACGTCATGGAAAGGGACCTGTTCTAAGTTCGGCCGCGAGCTAAGAAATCTGGAACAGGTGACAGAGGTTTCGGGGGCGTAGCACGCGAGATACTGGACCGCAAGCGCGTAGTATATGTTCCACGTATTGCTTCATATTAAACGCTGTCGCTCATTTGGCCCCATCACGATGCATGCAGCGCACGGTATGGATAAAGTGTGCCAACGCCTCCGTGCACTGAAACTGCGTTTCCAAGAAGTTGTGTTCCTAATAGAACACTTCTGTCACAGGCCTCCTATGTAAGGGTAGACACATGATTAACTTATGCCAATATAATAACATAGGCACACAGTAGGGTGGCGGCGTGTGCCGGCACCCGGGCGGTCGGGATATGGTATTATGGGGAGGAGCGCTCATAGTCAGACCCCGTGGATGTAGCCATGTTGATGAACCTCGCTAAAAAATCTCGGTGCCGTGCGCCGTGTGACTGATTAGTCCTGGATGATCGACGGTGCATCTCGGATTATTCTAACAAGTGTTTGTTGATGAATGTCTGAAGGTGATTTGGTGTTAAAGTCTTGCGTGGTCATTGATATACTTTCACTCTTTGATAAAAAAAAACCACATGACAGGCACCGGCACGTGCTAAAAGTAGGCGCCAACAACATACACGCCATCGCTAGAATACGGTGGTACCGTCATGATAATTTGCTGTAGCTCCAGTATTTACTTTCTCTGCGATGATTAGCACGGGCACGACACACGGCCGTACGTACTGATTCGCGAAAGCGCACGAGCCGTAATGCAAGAAGGAAACCAACCAACCCCATGTTCCGCTTGCAGACCTGTTCCGAGGCAGCAGGCCCTATTAGGCCGCACGCCAATGATTGATTGTGCACGTCAGGGCCCGCCAACAGCACGCAGCAAAACCATCTGAGTTGCACCGGTATGGCGTGCCTGCCTGAGCGCGACGTGTCTGTGTGTAGGCCGGCTGGTGGGTGAAGGAAAGCGAGCTGGGTGGAACGGAGGCAGGCGCGCGAGGGAGTCGCGTGGTGTTCACATGAAGCGCGGGGGCCACGTACGGGCACCGCCGCGCCAGTGACGCCATCCAGCTACCCCGTGCCGGATCAGGCTGATCTGGTGCATTCCCCCTGAAACAAATGATGGCAGCCGCAGCCGCCATATACGTACATGGTGCCACAGTGCTCTCTCCGTAGCAACAGCTCGTGGCGCCCATCGGCCTGACACGTACTGTTACCACTTGCCAGCACCGCGCCATGCTATTCTCGTGCCTTTCTAAAATAACTTTTATTTTCCAAAAGAAGACAAAGGTTATTTGAACATCGAACGCGGCACCATTATATTTTACTCTCTCTCTTTCTAAATATTTTTCTTTTTAAAGATTTCAAACGGACTACCACATACGGATGTATATAGACTTATTTTAGAGTACAGATTTACTTATTTTGCTTCGCATGTAGTCACTTGTTGAAATCTCAGCATATAGGCATGTTGCATGTTGACGAAGACAATCTAAGACGTGGTGCGTTATCAAACTATGCGTAGTTTTTATTGTAAGTTTCACCTTTTATCCCCTAGTGTGTGGCAGGTACAATTTTAACAACCTTTTAAAATGTCTTCCACGTTGTACCACTTAGGTGTGATATAGTGTAATTGGTTTCATCCCATTTTATTTCTTCCTCCATGAACTGGGAAAATTAGATCTTCTTGTTTGGAGGGCAGGGCAACCGACCGCGTAGACAACTTGGACATGTACTAATTTGGGGGAGTACCAAATTATGTCAAAATTACCTTGAGTTTCATCAAATTCTATGAAATGGTGTCAATTTTGCCAAACAAGTGTTGCTAGGTACATCACATTGCTCATGTATCACATTAGACACACCCTAGAGAATATGGGTCTGAATTGTCTGCCTAATTAATTAGCTTGCACATAATCCATACATCATGACACATGAATCTGGGGTAGAGATGTCATCGTAAGATACCAGTTAAGGGGTGAAATGTTGTCACAATATCACAAAACTAATACGCTAAAAATAGAAAATCCGGGAGGATTTGGCCTTGCTTGATATGCCAGACAAACATGCATTGGTGCTCCCGGGCTTTGGGTGGGTTCCTCCTAAGTTGGGGATAGTCAAGATCAACATAGATGCGGCTGTGAACGTGGACTCCAAAAGGATAGGAGTGGGTGGTGTTGCTCGCTCCAAAAATGCTTTGTTGGGTGCATGGAGTAAACCCCATCCGGGGATTTCGGATCCGTTCATTGGGGAGACAATGGCGCTGCGCGATGGAGTTATCTTTGCTAATCTGCGTGGCTTCTCCCATGTGATCATCGAAACAGACTGCCTGGAGATTGTTAATCTCTGGAACACTCGTCACAATAGCCTTCTGTTGTGGCTCCTTTACTTTTAGAAATTGGAGAGCTAGCTGTCTCTTTTTCTTCTTTTGTTATTCAACATGTAAGTAGATCAGCCAATGTTCCGGCCCACCTTTGTGCTAAATATGCATGCACATTGATGGTCACCGAAAGTTGGACTGGATCTAGACCATCTTTCCTACTCACCAGCCTCTTGGCTGATGATGCTAGGAGTTCTTTCGTTGAATAAAAGCTCTCAATTGGAACGCAAAAAAAAGATAGATAGATATGATGAGATAGATTATACAGTATTTGGCACGCGTGGGTGACGACCGTAGCTTCCTGATTTGCGTGCGGACCCATATGGATCGATATGGTAGCGGCAGCTCCTTTATATCCATCTGTGTACGTTGCACCTAAATGTGTCGTCACATCATAAGCTCCGGCCGTTCAGGCTCATGCTTTCCATACAAAAGACACACGGAGAAAAAGAGAGAGCGCCGACTGTTGGTCATGCATGTGGACGGTAACATAAAATACTTGCAGCAGCGGTCCAGAGAGGAGAGAGCCGTCCTTGTCTCGCGTGCCGCATGCATCTCCAGGTCATGCCTTTACACGTGATTCTCCGGCGGGTTCTCAATAGTCTATGCCAACATGCACCGATCATCGATCTCCGATCAATATCTGTGTGCACAATATATTCCTCCAACTCAACCGAACATGCTTACATCACACACTCCTATAACGAACTAGTATTATACTATGAGCGTTCCTATTTATGCTCATCGACCGATCTTTACTTAGTCTATTATGCATGATCGAATATATCACCACATCTCGATCAGCATCGTCCAGGGACTGCCCTGTCGATCGTATCATCATCAGAAAGGGCACGCTTTTATGTGGAGATTACATGCTTGAGTGCCTGCTTACACATCCACGGGTTATTACATGTCATCAGATAAACAGATATGGTATATTTATGTATGAATATATCCATTGGTTGGTTTTTTTTTCTTCTTCTTTTGAACATGTGGACGCTGGTGCGTACGCAAGCATGCACTAACCCCGTACTTGATTGGAGATTCGGCGATCCGATGTGCTTCGGGCATTTATCCAACTGATGTGGCACTTTGCATCATACGCACTGCCTAGCTCGATTATGGAAAGGGCGGTCTTGTTCGATAGATAGATATGGTCCTAAAGATCAAAAGATTTAGTTTATATGGCTAACATGTTCTTCTAAAGATCAAAAGACATGGGTAGGGCTTTTCTTTCCAACGTCGGCAGATTGATGACGATCGATTATTAAGCGCATATTTAACCTGATAGTACGTAATCTTTGTTTTTCTATGCCATCTTTGACTAATTTGGATGCTCGTGCAGCTCTGCTGTCCACGTATTATCCGTCCGTCCCTCTCTCAGTGCATGCTATCAGCAGGTGAATTTGTTATTTTTTACCGGATGCTATTTTTACCGTATGTTGTGCATCCACGCAGGCAGTAACGACCCATATATAGTGCATTTTTGTTGTTGAAAATGTTATCAACAAGTTCACTTTTTATCCCATAGTTGCGGATAAGCTCCACACATGCATGCATGAACGGGCGGCTGGGATTTCGTTAGGTCCATTGGTTGTGTTATTATTATCTTGACGAAAATAGCAAAACAAATGGGCACAACAAAACGGGACCTCCACAAACCAAGGAAACGGTCTAACAAACTAAAATCTCATTTGGCAACTCGAGCTAATCAGTGAATACAAAAAACTTGGTTTGCAAAATCCGGAATTTCGGGTATATGGAAAAACTACTAGTACTCGTTTTCCCATAAACGATTTTTGCATAAACCGGATCCCAACAGAGAGCAGAGCACGCGCTCTCCGGCGGCTACGCGCGGAGTCGTGGTCGTGCAGGGCGGCTGGTCAGATGACCTCGGGGAGGAGAGCAAGCACTCGCTAGCGGCTGCAGGACTGAGGAGACGCGACGAGGGCGGTTGGTCCGACGATCTTGGGAACAGAGCAAGCACTCGTCGGCGGTTGTGCTCGTAGTCATGCAGGATGGAGGGGATGCAATGAGGGCGGTTAGTCCGACGACATCGCGGAGTAGCGGAAGCACTCGCCGGCGGCTACGCGCGGAGTCGCGTAGGACGGATGGGACACGACGAGGAAGCCAGAGGGGAGGCGAGAAGTAGCCCAAGGCAACGATTTCGTAGGCAAAGGAAAGCATGGAGGGAAGGACGACTGACCGGGGGCATCACGACGGAGCGAACGCCGCCTTGTAGAACCGAAGCGGGGTAGCAGTGCCGAGCGGAGTAGCCATGCGAGGACGTGGAGTTCGGTCGTCGTCGGCGGAGTATCCGGAGTCGCAGCTCGGCCTTGGTGGATCGCGGCGGCGCCCTCCCGCACTGCCACCATGGCGCGCCGGCCTACGCAGCCGCGGAGCTGTATATCTACATATTTAAATAAATTATTACAAAATTGATCTGCAGAACAAAAAATCAACATAGACGGGGACATATGCCCCCCACCAGTTTGTATTTATTCAATAGTTATTAATAGTTGAACACATTATAATCATTGTTTGCATCATATAATCACATATTGATGGTGTATTGCGACTTTATTTGTAACTAAAAATAATTTTTTATGTTAATGCTTTATATCTTCATGATATACGATATATACTGTTTCCTTGCTAGGATTCTGCATTGTAGGCTATCGGCGAGCGGTAGGAGTTTGGTTTTACCTATAAGATTTGTTTGTTCTTTTCTTAGTAAAACAATGTTACCGTGTTATGAACTGGTGGATGACTACTGGTGACTGACTATTTTTTCCTTTAATTTTGTCATGCACTAGCTGAACTGTGGGCGTGGTTGCCGTTTTTATGCAAGATGACTAAAGACCCCGTATGAGTGCAGGCCCCATATGATAACTACGATCTGTGTGCCTGATGGTTTGCCCTAGTATATGAGTAGATGGTTTGCATATAGTGTATGGAGTTAGATCGATGTTCTTATTAGTTTGCAATGTACTGGACTGTAATGTGTTGTAGGTGGTGAGTGAAAGGGACACCATACGTAATGGTGTATGAATCATTTAATCGCGCAAAATAAACGGGACACCATGCGTAATTGTAACTAATTTTCTTCACCGGTCCTATACTCTTAGTAGTTGTGTTATCTTAAGGAAATTAGCAAAATAAATGGGCGCAACAAGATACCCCCAAGACATGCGCATATGCAAGGAGGTTTGAGATAATTAAGCCCAGTTAATTACTACTCCATATAATTTCAACTCTTTGTAAGGATTAAATGATGGTCTAAAATCGATTTCAGATATATTCTTTGAGAATAGATATATCAATATCCACATTTTTTTGCTATTTTAAATGGGAATGGCTAGGTGTCAGTTGACTGATTTTCGTTTTCTGGACAGTCGACTGACCAATAACTTTTTCAGTCAATTTGCTTTACTCGAGCATTCCTGTACTACCTGCTCACTTCATCATCCAACTGCTCATTTCACTTCACGCATGCATGTATTTCTTTCTTGCTGTGTCCGGATGTACGTATCGGAACCTTTTTTAACGGAAACTAACTAGTCTTATAACTATAGGTACATAACATAATCTGATTCACTTGTGTAATATTCAAGCGACAATCATGCCCGTCCCTATTCAATCGAGCCTAAAATAAAAACAAACTTTCTAAGATATAATGAATTACGAACATTGGGACTGCCCTTTAAGAAGAAAGAACAAAAAATAAAGTTTAATGACAACATTTGTGCATAATTTACACATAAATTGCGGCTTTTCTTAATATGCAACAATAAGAATATAATAGTGAAATTTTTGCAAAAGATAAGTTTTATAAGAAAAATGAATTAGTCGCATTGGTATGACCCATAAAAAATATAAAAGATGTTTTTTTAAATAATGTTGTTTCCTAATGAAGAATGAATTAGTGCTACAGCTAGTACCCTTTAAGAATAAACAAAATAAAAAATAAATGATCAAAAATTTGCACAATATTTACGCTAAAATTATGTTTTTTAATAATATGCAAGAATAAGCATATAATAAGGAATTTTCGCAATAAAAATTTTCAAGAAGAAATGATGAGTGGCATTTGTATTACCATTAAAGAGGAAGATGATGAAAACAACTAATGAAAAAATTTGCATACAATTTGCACAAAATGCCCTTTTATAACATGCAAAGCATATAATAGTACATTTTGTGAATAAATATTTTCCTATGAAGGAATAAATTGATATTACCCATAAACAAAATCAAAATAATGAAGTTTCCTAAGAAAGAATGAAACCCTTTAAGAAAAAGAAAATGAAAAGAAAAACTTTCAAACTTACACAACAATTTGCACTTAAATTGCACTTTTGAAATATGCAAAGAATAAGCATATAACAGTGCATGTTTCTCATTCTACTATAGTTTACACATAGTGTAACTGAAATAATGTATTTCCTTTAAGAAGTCAGAAATAAAGAAAAACTTACGCACAACTTTGCAATCAAATTGCACTTATCGTAATATGGAAAAATAATCATATAATCATGAAATTTTGGAAAATGTTATATAGTATTTGTTTGTATATAATTACACTCAGCCAAAAAACCACAAAAAAGCAATAAATGAAAGAAAAAAGAAAAAAACATAGAAACATAAATAGAAAGAAAAAATGAAGCAAAAATACCCCCAAAAGAAAGAATTAAATTTCCACAAATAGGGGTCAATCGATTCCATATAGCCCAACTCACCACCAAAATGATATAGAAAAAAAAGAAAACAACACAAATCTCCAAGCAGAATCGGACGGTCACAAAATCGACTGGCTATAGCCCAGTCGACTGGATTTTATTTTAGGGCCAGTCACTTTTTTTTCTTAACCACCTTGTAGCCTCATATATTCATCTCAAAGCATGCATGAAAACTGTGGACTTTAGCGGCTGAAACTATGTTAGGTTGTGACGCAAGAGCAGGTACATGTAGGCACCATGCACACATAAACATACAGACACACCCACATGCATACACACACAAGCACCACTGACACTCATCATTAGCTTTTTGGTTATGCGGATGGAGCATAATTAATACTAAAACTAATACAAAACTAAAGGAGATTTTTACAAGAGAGAGGAATTAAATTCGCACAAATCATTGGCATTGGTATTACCATTCAAAAAGAAGGAAAATGGAAAAGAAATTAAACAAATGATGAAAAAAATTGCAGATAACTTACACAGAAATTACATTTTATAGTATGCAAGAATATATATATATATATATATATATATATATATATATATATATATATATATATATATATATATATATATATATATATATATAAGTGAAAACTAAAGCAAAATAAAAATGAAATACAAATAAAACAATAAGAAAATGAAGTTTTCTATTAAAGAATGAATTCGTGGCATTGGTATTACCATTTCAGAAGAAAAAACCTAAAACAAAATCAAAGTAATGAAGTTTTCTAAGAAAGAATGAAACACTTTAAGAAGAAACAAAATGCAAAAGAATAACCTTTCAAAACATGCACACAATTTGTACTGAAATTATACTTTTGAAATATGCAAAGAATAAGCATATAATAATGCATTTTTGCATTCTACTACAATTTACGATAGTGTAACTAAAATAATGTACTTCCTTTAAGAAGAAGATTTTAAATAAACTTACACACAACTTTGCACCGAAATGGCATGTTATTGTAATATGTAAAAATAATCTTATAATCATGAAATTTTGGCACATATTATATAGTATTTGTTTCTGTATAATTACACTCAGTGAAAAACCCACAAAAAAAATAACCAATAAAGGAAAGAAAAAAAAGGAAAAAGAGAAATGCATAGAAACAGAAAACAGAAATATAAAATGATGCAAAAATACCCATCAAAGAAAGAATTAAATTTCCTAAGGAAGAATGAATGGCCGGCATTGGTATTACCATTTAAGAACAAAAAAATTGGGAAAAAGTATCTAAAACAAACAGTGACAAAATTTGCACGAAATATACATAAAAATTGTGCTTCTTTACAATATGCAAGAATAATCATATGTCCACGTGTGATATGGCATGTGAAAAAGGGCATGAGAAATTGGCGAGGAAAGGGTGGGAAGTGAGTGGGAGAAATCTGCGAGAAATCCTACTATAATTTCCATAGTGTAACTGAAATAATGTATTTCCTTTAAGATGAAACACAAAAAATACTTGCGCATAACTTTGCACCGAAATTGCACTTTATCATATTATGCAAAAATAATCATATAATCATGAAATTTTGGCACATATTATATAGTATTTGTTTGTATAAAATTAGACTCAGCCAAAAACCCACAAAAACAACAATAACCAATAAAGGAAAGGAAATGGGAAAAATAAAACCCATAGAATCAAAAAACAGAAATAAAAACGTGAAGCAAAATACCCTTAAATAGAAAGAAAATCATATAAACAACTTTAAAAATAATGAAAAAATCTGCACATAAATTGCGCTTTGTTATAATATGCAATAATAAACACATAATATTGAAATTTGTCGCAAAACAAAATTATCTAAAGAAAGAATGAATTAGTGGCATTGGTATTTGATCCATGGTTTCTCTACTTCTTCGATCAAAATAATGAATTAGTGGTATCCGATTAACTGTTTAAGAAGAAAGAAAAGTAAAGAAAAACAAGAATGATAACATTTGCACACGGTTTGAATAGAAATTGCGTTTTTTTATAATATGCTATAATAAGCACAAATAGTGAAATTTCACAAAAAAATTCCTAAGTAGAAATGAATTAGAGGTATTGGTATTACCCTTGAAGAATAAAGAAAATGAATTAAAACTGAATAAAAAATAAAAAATAATGAAGTTTTCTAAGAAACAATGAATTAGTGTCATTGGTTTCCTATTAAAGAAGAAAGGAACTGAAAATAATAAAACAAATAATGAATTATTTTGCAAACTATTTGCACAGAAGTTGCGCATTTTTAGTGTAGATCATGAAATTTTGGCACATATTATATAGCATTTTTTTGTATATAGTTACACTTAGCCAAAAACCCACGAAAAACAAAAATAACCAATAAAGGAAAGAAAATGAGGAAAAGAAAAACCCATAGAAACAGAAAACAGAAATAAATCAAAAAATATCCCCAAAATAGAAATAAAACCAACTAACAAACAGAATCAGAAAAACAAAAGCAAAAGCACATAAAAACAGAAAAGTATTAAAAATCATAGGAGGGCTGGATTGCACAGTTAATGGGCTTCGGCCCAGAAATGAAATCGACTACCCAAATAAGGGGTCAGTCAAAAAACAAGAGAAACCCACACAACAGACAACACAAGTTAGAAAAAAAAACGCAGCACGAATCTTACAGAAAATCCAATGGTCACAAATTCGACTGACCCAAAAGTGAAATTTCAGCTGACTGAAAAGTAGCTAAATTGATTTTAAATTTGGTTTGGAAATAGTTTAGATTGTGTCCGAAGTTTTGGCATTCTAATTTTTTTCTAAACTGAAAAGAAAATTTTGGAACCTGGTGTACAGGTAGCTAATAATCCCAACTGGCCAATAACCTATGAGCGATATACACACAGTTATTCGAAAAAAAAACGATGTATAGCATGACTGCGATCATGCATGCATGTGGACGTGACAAACTTTAGGCATTCGTGAGACGTTAGCTAGTTTGAGTTTGGCTTGTAGTAACTCCCGGCGCCGCAACGCACCCACTCACCTTGTTTCGGCATTTGAATGGAAGCTAATTCACCATGGCATGCGCTCTGGCTCTGTCCTACCTGCCTCCTGGCTGCTGGCCTGACACTCCCTTGACAAACATGGAGAAAACGTCGGTGAAAGTTTAATTAGTTTGCACTATCGTAACTTTGATGTCGACAAGAACTGTATACGCAACGCAAGGGTTAGGGTTAGTATGTGCTGGTCACATCATTGACCGCACTTAATAGTTGAGTAAACACCACATAACACCCAGCTAGATACTCCTACACGTAGGAGTAGTACCCCTAGCTATGTTAGTGTGAGTAGGTCAAGTCGTCAAGAGTAGGTTGGCTCTTCGCAGGTTCAACTTGTCCACTAACGCATTGCTGATTCCAGTTGATCTATTGACCTCGGGCACTATGATCCCATAGAGCAAATGTACCCCATGTTGCTTGTAGTTGATGTCTTGACCTCAGGCACTGTGCAAGGTGACAAGTCTGTAGTACATTAGATCAGAAATATCAGTGCGGCAGGACCGTTTCAACACGATCTCCCTCCGGCAAGGTGCCGGTGGTGATTCACGCGATCGAGCAACGTGCAGGCAGTGTAAGATATACACAAGTGGTAGTGTCACAGGTTTGGTGAATATGTTGGAGCGATGAGGGAGGAGTAATTACCGTCTGAACGAAGAGCACAGACAGACCGACAGACGAGTGCGTCGCCCGCTCATCGGCCGATCCATCACATGCATGGACGCTCTCGTGGCAGGTCGTGGGCAATAGTACGTGTGCATGGTGAGGAATCGCAACGCAGGCTCATTCTTCTGGCATGGCATTGGCAGTCAGAGGCAGGTCGCGGTGTACAGCAGAGCTGAGGCGGAGGCGCGGGGCCAAACACCGACAGATTGTCCGGCGCACTGGCGTGGTAAGTTCGCTGTTGGTTTGTCGAGATCGCCGTGGTCACACTCCACGCGTACGCGGTAATTCAAAAGTTGCCAAGTTGCCTCCAGTTTAATCTATCATATGAACCACCCACACGTACGCTCTCCCCTTTTGTCCCTAGTGGTCAAACTGATCAACTCGATCCACTTCCTTGACTTTTACACGCGGTAACTAGTTTCTATCTATGAAACACACGGTCGCAAGTCTTTTTTAACACACAAGATTTTTTATTTTTTTTGAGGGGTGGTGGCAAGTTTTTTTTCAAAAATGTTTTTTCAAGTAAAAACAATATGGGGCGACGGTATTTGGCCCAGCCCAATACTGTACCCGTGCACGAGTTTTTTACTATGGTGTTTTTAGAGGGTTTAACTTTTTTGCCTCGGTTCTCTAGGGTTTTCTTCTATATTTGCATTTCCTTATTCCTTTTTAACCTTTTCATCGGTTTTCACTGTTTCCCGGTTTTCTAAAAAAATTCTTTTTCTTTTTAACTTTTTTGAACAGAAGTCAACATATTCCATACGCACTGTAGATTTTTTGTCTACATCAGGAATATTTCTTTTATACAAGTTTAACACTTTTAAACAGATGTTTAAGATTTAAAAAAAAACATTTGCTTTGAAGACTATATGTATCAATACACATCATACTTTTTGTGTACAGCCAAAATAATTTTTTATACACATCTAACATTTTACATGATTAACATTTTTCAAATACATGTTTAGAACTTATTTAAATATCGATTAAAAATCAAATACACTTTGAAACGTTTTTTTAATGATAAAATCATTTTTTTAACTATGAGAATTATTTTTTGTATAAACATTTAAAAAATGTCATGAATATATTTTTCAAACTCGTAACATTTTTTCCTACTCCTCTGGCACAACAAGAAACAGCTCGCACCTCAAGTGTGCCCCCATTAGTTAGATAGTACTTTAGTGAGTCAAAAAGGAGAATAAAATATAGCTATACTTTTATTCTTCATCGACATAAGTAAATAAGTAAATAGATGATTAACAGAGTTATCCAACAAATTCTGCTGATGAAATTTTTATTTCATTTGGCTCCTTTATGGATAGCCTCACTCCTTGACATTTATGCCAGCTATTCTATTTGAATGTAACAAAAGCTCTCCACTTTCTAGATGTTCCTTATAGAGTATGATTAATATAGTGTACATTATTTTGAATGGTACTAAATGTTTATTGGAATTACACAAATATTTTCTTACATTGTATAAATATTAGTTGAAAATATCATGTACATTTTTTAGAAACGCGTGAACAGTTTTGAAATGTCACCAACATTTGATTTGAATGTTGTCAACATTTTTAAAATTATGCTAAAATGTATTCACACTGCATTAACATTTTGCAAATTCACTGTTTTAATTGTTTAAAAGTAAGCGTAGGAATGTATGTATGTAAAATGTTTTCAGAAATATGAATAAATGTCAAAAAAACGAACGTATGAAAAAAAAATGTACGTCAGTGACCTATATGGACGACGCACAATCGCTACACATGTTCGCTTTCCAAGGGGACGCTTCTAGCTGGCTGGGCCTACCCCATTTAGCTAGCATTGCACACTTCTAGCTGGCTGGATCAACATGTTTCGCGTCCAAGGTTTTATTACTGATGATCAATTAATGCGAGATAGTTTTCTCCCTTTTTTTTTCTTCTCCGTTTTGTTTTTTCTCTGTTTTTTGTTCTACATTCTTGTATACATGATCGATATTTTTTTCAAATACTTGTTCAATTTTTTTAATATAATTGCTCAACATTTTTCTGAAATACTTTTTCAACATTTTTATATACATGATCAACATTTATTTTTCAAATATTTTCAACATTTTTCAGATACTCGTTCAACATTTCTTATATACATGATCAACATGTTTCAAGTACTTGTTCAACATTTCTTCAGATACTTGTTCAATATTTTTCAAATATTTTCTCAAATATATATATGATCAACATTTTGTTTTCAAATTCTTGTTCAACATTTTCAAATATTTATTCAACATCTTTTCAAATACTTGCTCTAAAATTTTCAAATATTGTCCAACATTGTTCAAATACGTGTTTAACATTTTTATATACATGATCAACATTTTTCAAGTACTTGTTCAACATTACTATATAAGCGATCGAAAAATATATTGAATATTTTACAGTATAAACAAAAGAACAAAAAGAAAATTAAAAAAGAAAACAGAAAACGTAAAAAAAAACAAGGAAAAGAGCTTGTGGCCTCCCGCGCTCATGGGCCGGCCTAGCTCGCCCGCCCTTCAGTTAGAGCTTTGCTCCCGGCTTGCGTCAAGCGAGAAATAGGGGCTCCCCATGAGGCGTGCGTATATAGCTTATAACGAATTGTATCGTCGTGTCGCTCACACGGGCTGGAGCAGCAAGCACATGTTTAAGCTTGGATGTTTAATTCAGCATGCCATGGAGAAAAAACAAGGGCGTGTTCCGACTCTCGGTTCCGGTCCAATGGCTTTGGGATTGCTCAGACATAAGCCAGGGAGAAATCCCTGCTCGGCTTGCCTATGCTGGCTACGGCGACACTCGCAAGTGACGTGCCCTCCCTCGAGGCGTTATCATGGCCTCTCTTTGCACCCATCTTCGGGCTCCAGGGAAAACCCTAGGTCTGATTCTTCAGATTGGACGACAATGGTGCCCACGATGTTGTTTTCCTTCCTGAAGGTGTCGTCTTGCGTGCTCACGGTGTCTCTGGTGCTGGATTCGTGGTTGTTTGAGTTTACGTTGGTTTGGACTGCATCTTTAGTTAGTGGGCTTAGCTATGTGGTTTGCCTGTTCAGGCCAAGCACCTTGCCTCTCTTCTTTTTCTATTTTGGTCACCGTGTTCATGCCTCGCGTTCGTGAATGTGTTGCACCTCACTTGTACTCATTCTCTCTTCTTTTATCAATGAAAAGATACATATGCCTTGCGTATTCACAAAAAAAGAAAAAAAAGAACCAATCAGCACACAAATATGTACACACTCGTAGGTAGTGTAGATTCTCTATATATGAAAATTTCATCTGAAATATTATGTAATTTATATATCAAAAATATTTTATTTTACTTAAAATTTTAAAAAATAAATATTTACTAAAACTACCCATCACGTATTTAGAAGTTTTCATGTTCTATTACACATTTGTTCATTACATACTTCAAAAATATAAAATGATCATTTAAGAAAATGTCATCATGTGTGTAAAAATTTGCTCATTGCATATATAAAAATCTACGTTCATCAAATATTACACAAATTGAGTGTTTGAAACAAATGATAAGGGTTTATTAAAAGAATGTTGTCAAATATTAAAAAGGTTTAACATTTTTAAAATATTGAGTAATTTTGAAATATATATATTGTGTAGTAATATTGTTCAATTCAACCATTTTGAACAATATTCATATATTTTCAAAAATGTTCAAGTACTTAAAATAATTCATGTGTGTTTTAAAAAATCATGTAATCATAAAATCACACATCTTTAAAATGTTCATATAATAAAAATTGACACATATTCCTACAAATTTTCATCCAATTTTTAATAAGATTAACATGCTTAAATATTGGTTTTGTAATTTTTAATAGTTTTCAAACATTTTATAAAAAATCATGGATTTTTCAAAAAAATAATCAAAACAGAAATAAAAAAACAGGAAGAAAGAAAACACAAAATGTGCAAAAGGGATGGGAAAGAAAAACAAGAAAGAAACATTTGTCGTGTTTGTGTTAAAAGATCGTCGCATCTTAAAAAATGTTCATCATGAATTAAAAAAATGTTTATCATGTATTTATATTATGTGTTATAAATGTTCATCATGTACTTATGAAATGTTTATTGTTTATAAAAAATACCAATCTATGTTTCTTATCGTTGCGTACTTGAAAAAAGTTCATCCGGTATTTATACAATGTTCATCTATAATACATTAAAAAGAAGTAGAAACCCCACAAAAGGGGGGGACCCAGGAAAAAGAAATAAAGAAGAACACAGAAAGTACTGAAGAGATAAAATCATGTGGATCCGGATAAAAAGTTCCACAACAATCCTTAGAAACTTCACAAAACCACTCGCATCGCAATTGATGAGCTGGTCCATTTCGTCCATCATTTGAGGTGACGCCAGCAGTGGTCTCATACTAACCTAGACCCCCCCTCCCCCATAGATAAACTAATAAGCCAAATCTAGTACCTGCGTCAAATTGCCGATCACCTGCGTGGAATCGAGCGACCGTGCCGACCCATTAACTCTAGGAGTTGTAGCAGGTCGAGCAGAGTAGCGAGTGATTGGCTATTTTCTTCACTAGTGTTTTTTGGGGGTTTTCCGCAGTTAAAGAAACACAAAACATATTTGTTTTAAAAAGAGAACAAATTTTAACGACATACCTCGAGGGGGAGGGGGGGGGGGGGGGGCGATCCAGTGGAGAGACCGTCAGGGCAACACTTTCTTCGTAGGCCGAGGGGACCCTGTTCTCGTGCCACTGACAATGCAGGATGCGAGCGGTGCGTATATACCGAAGTAAGTGATACATGGTCGTCGCGAGATGCAAAACTCATTTTTTAGAGAGATAGATACAACACACGTGAAGGCCGTCATGTTTTTTTGTCAAACCAGGCCACCTCCATCCGCACATGGTTTTCCGGTGCACAAAGGGAGAGGGCACCCGCTAATAAATAAAGGGGGGAGGGGCGCTGATATGCATCGCACGTAGCGATACAAGCACTGGCTCAGGTTTTGCTGGAGTAGGGTGGGCCCGCCATGAGCTCTGATCCCTACGTTCTGTAGTGTAGTGTAGTATTAGAAATACTGTCCTTGAGGCCTAGGGAGTCACCCCGGGGTTACGCAAAAATCGATGTCGATGCAAGCGTGTAAAAGTCTGAGTTGAGAGGAGCGGCATCCGCAATGTGCCGAAATGATGATGGATGTTATTTGGGCAGCTCCTCTCTGGTTTTTCAGAGAATCATCCATGCAACCACACTCGACGCGATGGCATATAGAGAAGCTTTGGCTCTGGCAGAAGACTTGATGATTCAAAATGTTATAATTGCCTTCAATTCAAAGCAGGTGGTAAACGACATTGAAAGAGGAACTAGTAGCACTTATGGTTGTATCATTAGCGAGATTAAACAGCGAGCTAGTTTAATTAATTGTAAGTTTACTCTTGAAGGTCGGGCATCAAACACTGATGAAGATAGAGCTAGGTTTCGAACACTCTTGATCAGGGGCGACATCTATGGTTCATCCATCCCCATTATCCTTTTATATACCACTTCATGTGAACTATGATCAATAAAGTTTAGCTATACCCCTAAAAAAATTGTCCTTGTCTATTTTTTTTAGAAATACTGTCCTTGCCCATAAGACTCTGATTCTTTGTTCCTCCTAATTTTTCTATAAACAATATGGTATTTAATTTTGGATAGGTAGGGGATTTTTTTTCCTTTCATAAAAAGATGTCGTGACTTAGAAAAGGTTGTATAGTTTTGATAAAACTTTGTGAACTAAAAAAATGTTCACAATGTGAAAATTGTTCATGGATTTAAAAATCATTAATTTGAAAAATGATCACAAATCCAAAAATATTCATGATTTTAAAACTGTTCAGGAATTTGATAAGTGTCAAAGAATTCATATTGATCCTGGATATGAATAATGTTCATGAATTTAAAAAATCAGATAAAAATGCTAATTCAAAAATTGTTTAGCCTTCTAAAAATTCTTCTTCAATTAAAAACTTCACAAATTGTCAAAAATAATCATGAATTTAAAAATGTTCAAAAAATTTAAAATATTCCTAAAAATGTCCACTATTCATGAATTTAAAAATCACAAACTAAAAAAATGTTTCTCAAATTCAAAACAATGCTCGCTAAATCAAAAACGGTCCATGCATTCAAAGAATGTCAAATTCAAAAAGATGTTCACGAATAAAAGAATGGAAAATGAAAAAGGACACTGAAATAAAGAAAGGAAAAGGGGGAAAAGGAAGACAAAAATCAGAAAATCACCTAAAAACCGTCGGAAAAAAGTCCCGAAAGCTTTCAAAAACCGAATGAGAAGCTTCTACATGTTCAGAAAACCGCTTGTTGTCTTCCCGCAACCGCTCGCTCGCATGCCCCTAATGGTCGGCCCAAAGAACGCTAGTGGGCGATCGCGATGATACGTATCGCAAGATGATACATATCATTCACCAAGGGAGAGAAGCATAATGCATTTTCCATCGGGCCGATGGATTCCTGGGTGCCTTTCCCAAGGCCTGTTGGGATATTATCAAGCCGAACATCATGTTTCTCATCAACCATTTCTTTGATCTTCATGCCACTCACTTTCATTGGTTGAACTCCGTCACTATTCCTCTCATTCCGAAGAATGTTGAGGACATTGCTGAAACTTCCGGCCCATCAATCTTATCCATGTCGTCGCTAAGCTAATTGCTAAGATGATGTCCAATCGACTTGCCCCTCACACGAATGAGCTCCTCTCGCACGCCCAACGTGCATTCATTTGAAAAAGATGCATCCACGAAAACTTCATGTATGTGCGCAATCTCGCGAGCCGCTTCTACCATTGGAAAACCCTGGTGTCTCTTCAAACTTGATATTAGAAAAAGCCTCTGACTCGGGTCAGTGGTCCTTCCTCCTCGAACTGCTTTGACACCTTGGTTTCCCACTTCACTTCATAGGTTGGGCTTCGACACTGGTGCCCTCGGCTTCGTCGCGCGTTCTGCTCAATGGGGCGCCTAACGATTCCACCAAGCTTGGCCGTGGGTTGACGCAGGGGCCTATCTACCCCCTGCTATTCATGCTCGTCATCAACCCGCAGCACCACATGAAGGAAATATGCCCTAGAGGCAATAATAAAGTTATTATTTTATATTTCCTTATTCATGATAAAGTTTTATTATTCATGCTATAATTGTATTGATTGAAAACATAAATACATGTGTGAATATATAAACAAACACCGTGCACCTAGTGAGTCTCTACTCGACTAGCTCGTTGATCAAAGATGGTTAAGGTTTCCTGACCATGGACATGAGTTGTCATTTGATAACGGGATCGCATTATTAGGAGAATGATATGATGGACATGACCCATCCGTTAGCTTAGCATATTGATCGTTTAGTTTTATTGCTATTGCTTTCTTCATGTCAAATACATATTCCTTTCATTATGAGATTATGCAACTCCCGGATATCGTAGGAATACCTTGTGTGCTATCAAACGTCACAACGTAACTGGGTGATTATGAAGATGATCTACAGGTATCTCCGAAGGTGTTTGTTGGGTTGTCATAGATCGAGATTAGGATTTTTCACTTCGAGTATCGGAGAGGTATCTCTCGACCCTCTCGTTAATGCATATCATAAGAAGCCTTGCAAGTAAAGTGACTAATGAGTTAGTTACAGGATGATGTATTACAGAACGAGTAAAGAGACTTGCCGGTAACGAGATTGAACTATGTATGTAGATACCGACGATCGAATCTCGGGCAAGTAACATACCGATGGACGAAGGGAATAATGTATGTTGTCATAACGGTTCGACCGATAAAGATCTTTATAGAATATGTAGGAGCCAATATGAGCATCCAGGTTCCACTATTGTTTATTGACCAGAGAGGTGTATCGGTCATGTCTACATAGCTCTCAAACCCGTAGGATCCGCACGCTTAACGTTTAATTTGATGACAATTTAGTATTATATGAGTTATGTGATTTGGTGACCGGATATTGTTCGGAGTACCGAATGAGATCACAGACATGACGAGGAGTCTCGAAATGGTTGAGAGGTAAAGATTGATATGTAGGATGATAGTATTCGGACACCGGAAGTGTTCTGGATAATATCGGGTATTAATCGGAGTACCGAAGGGATTACCGGAACCCCCGAGGGGAGCACACCAGCCCACAAGGGGTGCCCCCCCCCAAGGAAGGAGGCCAAATTGGAGAAGGGAAAGAGGGGTACGCCCCCCCTTTCCTTCTCTCCTTCCTCTTCCCTTTTCCCCCTCCGGAAATAAGGAAAGGGGGGGAGGTCGAATTGGGGAGGACCCCAAGTAGGATTCCTCCTACTTGGGGTGCCCCATGGCTGCCTCTCCTCCCCTCCCACCTATATATACGTGGGGAGGGGGCGCCTAGAACACACAACATCTATTGTTAGCCATGTGCGGCGCCCCTCTCCACATTTTACACCCCCGGTCATATTCTCGCGGTGCTTAGGCGAAGCCCTGTGCGGATCACTTCACCATCACCGTCACCACGCCGTCATGTTGACGGAACTCATCTACTTACTCGACACCTTGCTTGATCAAGAAGGCGAGGTACGTCATCGCGCTGAACGTGTGCAGAACTCGGAGGTGCCGTATGTTCGGTGCTTGATCGGTCGGAGCTAGAAGAAGTTCGACTACATCAACCGCGTTGTCAAACGCTTCTGCTTTTGGTCTATGAGGGTACGTAGGCACACTCTCCCCCTCTCAATGCTATGTATCTCCTAGATAGATCTTGCATGAGCGTAGGAAAATTTTGAAATTGCATGCTACGTTTCCCAACAGTGGTACCAGAGCCAGGTCTATGCGTAGATGATATGCACGAGTAAAACACAAAGAGTTGTGGGCGGTGATAGTCATATTCCTTACCACCAACGTCTTATTTTGATTCGGCGGTATTGTGGGATGAAGCGGCGCAGAACAACCTTACATGTCCACGGCTCCACGCACATGAGACCGGTTCTACTGATAGACATGCAACTAGTTTTGCATAAAGGTGGCTGGCGGGTGTCTATTTCTCCTACTTTAGTTGAATCGAATTTGACTGCGGCCGGTCCTTGAAGAAGGTTAAAACAGCAAACTTGATGAAACACCGTTGTGGTTTTGATGCGTAGGTAAGAACGGTTCTTGCTAGAAGCCCGTAGCAGCCACGTAAAACTTTCAACAACAAAGTATAGGACGTCTAACTTGTTTTTGCAGTGCATGTTGTGATGTGATATGTTCAAGACATGATGTGATATACGTTATTGTATGAGATGATCATGTTTTGTAAAAGTTATCGGCAACCGACAGGAGCCTTATGGTTGTCTCTTTACTGTATGAAATGCAAACGCCATGTAATTGCTTTACTTTATCACTATGCGTTAGCGATAGTTGTAGAAGCAATAGTTGGCGAGACGACCACGACGCTACGATGGAGATCAAGGTGTCGAGCCGCTGATGATGGAGATCATGACGATGCTTTGGAGATGGAGATCAAAAGCACAAGATGATGATGGCCATATCATGTCATATATTTTGATTGCATGTATGTTTATCTTTTATGCATTTTATTTTGTTTAGTATAGCGGTAGCATAAAATTTCAAGGTATAATTGTTCTCCCTGAGTATGCACCATTGCGATAGTTCATCGTGTTGAGACACCACGTGATGATCGGGTGTGATAGACTCTACATTCACATACAGTGGGTGCAAGACAGTTTTGCACATGCGGAATATTCGGGTTAAACTTGACGAGCCTGGCATGTACAGACATGTCCTTGGAACACTGGAGACCGAAAGGTCGAACGTGAATCATATAGTAGATATGGTCAACATAGAGATGTTCACCATTGATGACTACTCCATCTCACGTGATGACCGGACATGGTTTAGTTGATTTGGATCATGTATCATTTAGATGACTTGAGGGATGTCTATCTAAGTGGCAGTTCTTAAGTAATTTGATTAATTGAACTTAATTTATCATGATAGTCTTGATAGTTTTGCAACTCTATGTTGTAGATCAATAGCTCGCGTTTTAGCTCCCTTATTTTTTGATATGCTCCTAGAGAAAACTAAGTTGAAAGATAATAGTAGCAATTATGCGGACTAGGTCCGTGATCTGAGGATTATCCTCATTTGCTGCACAGAAAAATTATGTCCTTGATGCACCGTTAGGTGACAGACCTATTGCAGAAGCAGATG
Organism: Aegilops longissima; assembly: GCA_021605205.1. Classification (NCBI taxonomy): domain Eukaryota; kingdom Viridiplantae; phylum Streptophyta; class Magnoliopsida; order Poales; family Poaceae; genus Aegilops; species Aegilops longissima. The sequence continues at coordinate 617,650,328 of CM038676.1, read as the reverse complement.
CAGACGTTATGAACGTTTAGCAAGCTCGATATGATGACTACTTAATAGTTTAGTGCGCCATGCTTTACGGCTTAGAACCAGGACTTCAAAAACGTTTTGAACGCCACGGAGCATATGAGATGTTCCAAGAATTAAAAATTGGTATTTCAGACTCATGCCCATGTCGAGAGGTATAAGACCTCTAACAAGTATTTTGCCTACAAGATGGAGGAGAATAGCTCAGCTAGTGAGCATGTGCTTAGAATGTCTGGGTACTACAATCGCTTGCATCAAGTGGGAGTTAATCTTCCAGATAAGATAGTGATTGACAGAGTTCTCTAGTCACTATCACCAAGCTAATAAAACTTCATGATGAACTATAATATGCAAGGGATGTCGAAAACAATTCCCGAGCTCTTCGCGATGCTTAAATCGGCGAAGGTAGAAATCAAGAAAGAGCATCAAGTGTTGATGGTTGACAAGACCACTAGTTTCAAGTAAAAGGGCAAGGGAAAGAAAGGGAACTTTAAGAAGAATGGCAAGCAGTTGCCACTCCCATGAAGAAGCCCAAAGCTAGACCCAAGCCTGAAACTGAGTGCTTCTACTGCAAAGAAAATGGTCACTGAAAGCGGAACTGCCCCAAATACTTGGTGGATAAGAAGGATGGCAAAGTGAATGATGTCTGCTAGGACTACGTCGGTATTTCCCCAAAGAGGAAGGGATGATGCAGCACAGCGACGGTAGGTATTTCCCTCAGTGATGAGACCAAGGTTATCGAACCAGTAGGAGAACCAAGCAATAATACGTAAACAACACCTGCACACAAATAACAAATACTCGCAACCCGACGTATTAAGGAAGGTGCAGAATTCGTTTTGTCTCGGAATTACTTAACGATAATGGCTCGTGGAATCAAGCTTTACTGCAAAACTATTTTGTACCGGCGGATGTAGCAGAGATAATAAAGATTAGAGCCTCGCCCAGGTTGGAGGATGACACCTTGGCATGGGGTCCTGACAAATACGGTATGTTTACAGTAAAAAGTGCTTATCAACTAGGCTTTGATGAAGCGCACAGGGGGTCAGCAACAGGTTCCAGCTACAGACCAGATGGACGTCGTTCTTGTTGGCAACTAATCTGGTCATCGGATGTTCCCCCAACAGTTCGCAACTTTGCATGGCGAGTTGCTACTGATTCATTGCCAACCTGGAAGAATAAATATGTTCGTGGAATTGAGACTAGCGAACTTTGTCCTATATGTGCCACTGAAACTGAAGATAGTTTTCATGCCCTTTGCCGCTGCACCTTTTCACGTGTACTATGGGATACAATGGCTGGAGTTTGGACATTGCCAAGTATTTCTATGATGCTCAATACTGGGAAAGAGTGGCTTCTACATGCGTTAGAACCTCTTCCAGAAATTGAACATTCTATGCTTCTCATGTTGTTATGGCGGGTTTGGCATATCTGGAATGAGGTGGTACATAATAAACCTCCACCGCCCATGGAAGCTTCTAGTCGTTTCTTGGTGAGTTACCTTGACTCCCTTATTGGCATTAAGACAGATCTCTCTTCAGATAAAAGCATGGGAAAATCAATCATCACATATGATACAGACACCAATAGACCGCATGCGTTCATAACTACCGTACCTACATGGAGAGCTCCAATTGCTGGCTGGGCAAATTTATGTACTGATGGCTCATTTGCGGACGATGGTTCAGATGGTGCCGGTATGGTTTTGAGAGATGATAAAGGTGCTATTATTTTCTCGTCATGCAGGCAACTTTTCTCTTGTCGTGAATCCCTCGAAGCTGAACTATGTGCGTGTATGGAGGGTCTGTCATTGGCTATCCAGAGAACTGAGCTTCCAGTTGCAATCGAGATGGACTCCCTTATTGCAGTGAAGATGATCCAGGCAAAAGAGGTGGATAGATCAATCTATGCATCGCTTATCAAAGAGATTATATATCTTATGTCTATTCGTGTATCATGTATTACTCATATCGTTCGTAGCCAAAATAAGGTTAGTGATAGTTTAGCTAAGTTTGCTCGTTTAGAAGGTAGAACCATGACTTGGATTGGTTCTGGGCCTTTGGTTGCTACGGAATTAGCTACGGTTGACTGTATGAACTTCTCGAGTTGAGTAATACATTTTTCACCCGCAAAAAAAAGTAATTTCATCAGTTTTTCGTCCCGTCCACCTCTTCCTTATTTATTTTTGTTCTATATTTGAAGTGGTACTAATCCATATATCACCGGTAAGTCAAAAACGCTACGTTCCAATCGGTAGGTCAAAGATTTTGGGCCTTCTGGCTGTCCATTGGCGGCCCAGCTTCAGTGCAACGCGGGGAAGAAAAAAGGCTGCCCGTTGGCAGCCCAGCTTCAGTGCAACGCGGGGTGGAAAAAAGGGCAAATCCTATTTAGCACTGCAGGCGCCCGTTTATGTGTATTTTGCAAACGGGCGCCTGCAGCCTCCCGCGCTGGGCCGGCCCATTAAATTTTTTCTTCTGCGTTTTCAATCCACAAAAAATGAGCGTGCTCGTGGCGATTCCAACAAAAGACCTCCCTGTTCGATACTGACTACCATAACCATCCCGGCACCCAGCCAGATCTGGTCATTAAGAAACATTCTCTCCTTTTATTCTTTCTTCTTTGTTTTCTCCTTTTTTCAATTTTTTCGTTTTTCTTTTTTCTTTTTTTTCTTCTTCCTGGGTTAATGAATTGTCTTGCAAATACGTGATCTTTTTCTCAAATTGATGAACTTATTTTGAAATTCGATGAACTATTTCAAATTCAGTGATTCTTTTTTCATATTGATGATATTTTTTTAAATTTTTTGTGTAATTTTTTTAATATCCATGGACTTTTCTTTTCATTTTTCTTGATGAACTGTTTTTCAAATTCATGAACTTTTTTCAAATCTGCTGAACTTTTTTCAAAATCGATGAACTTTTCTCCGATTTGATGAACTTTTTTTAATTACGATGAACTTTTGTCTAATTCAAAGAACTTTTCTTAGATTCGATGAACTTTTTTCAATTATGATAAACTTTTTCTCAGATTTGGTGAACTTTTTTTATATTTGATGAACTTTCTTCAATTTGATGAACTTATAAAAAACCAGTGAACATTTTTCAAAGTTGAGAAAAGTTCGTGCATTTTGATTTTTTTTCATATTTTACAAAAGTGCACGCATTTAGCAAAAAAAAAGGAAAACATAACCATTACAAAAAAGAGAAAAAAGAAAAAACCCGTTACAGGAAAATGGGGGCTTTGCGAGGTGGAGAAATTATAAAAGAGATCAAACAAAGTTTGTTAGCATGCGTTTTTGGTGGCGTATTGGTTGGCGCACTGCGATGTGTAGGTTATGTACAGAGATTGAATCCCACTCCTCGAGTAATATTTTTGCTCTTTCTCTCAGAAAGAGAAACAACAAATGGGCCGGCCTGCTACACGCCCTTGCGGGCGCTGGCTTCTCTAATCGGCGCTAACAGCGCCGACTAGGAGCTCCCGGAAAAAAGTATGCAGTAGGATTTGAACTCACAACCTTCCAGCCGATTCTTTTAGCGCCAGCCAACTGAACTATGTCAGTCTATGTTGCTTTGATGCGCTTTATTTTAGTTAAAAATAGTACCACCTCGCCCTTTTACAAGGACAACCATCAATTTATATACATGTTTAAGTGATCTGTCATCAATCATCCTAATAAGCCGGCTCCAAAATTGGTAATGAGATGATGATGAGGGTGCCCAAAAATAAAAGTATTGAAGGAAGGAGGGAAGCAAGGAATGATTCTCGAAAAATAAGGAAGGAACAATATGGTGGGCAATTAAACGGGGCAAGGAAGGAATTGGTACTATGTGGAATAATAATAAAAGGGATTCCTAATATGCATGATTGAGAAATATGGTTGGCAATTAAGAGATATTCCTCCCCAAGACACGCTTGAATGCTTGCTGCATAATATACGTAGGATTCCTGATGCATGCTTGTGAATTATGGTGGGCAATTAAGCGCAAGCTTGCTGCATAATATAATAGGGGCTATTAAGCGAGATTCGTAAGACAAGTTGTATGCTGCACAAATAATAAAGGTGAATGTGGGAAAATTAAAAACGGGATTCATGCATACCTGCATTGCATGTTGTAGATGGGGTGCCCTTTACAACAAGGAACTTGCTTAATATATGTGGGCTAAGGAAATAGGATTCATGCTAAGTGGCGGGCAGATTTTTTGTGCTAGCCGATTACAATTATTACTTCAATGAATGGCTTCTATTTGATGTTAATAAAACATACTACTACTACTCTCTCAATCTCTATCCCATCTAGGGCTCCTCAAAAAATAAGGAAGGAACAATATGGTGGGCAATTAAACGGGGCAAGGAAGGAATTGGTGCTATGTGGAATAATAATAAAAGGGATTCCTAATATGCATGATTGAGAAATATGGTTGGCAATTAAGAGATATTCCTCCCCAAGACACGCTTGAATGCTTGCTGCATAATATACGTAGGATTCCTGATGCATGCTTGTGAATTATGGTGGGCAATTAAGCGCAAGCTTGCTGCATAATATAATAGGGGCTATTAAGCGAGATTCCTAAGACAAGTTGTATGCTGCACAAATAATAAAGGTGAATGTGGGAAAATTAAGAACGGGATTCATGCATACCTGCATTGCATGTTGTAGATGGGGTGCCCTTTACAACAAGGAACTTGCTTAATATATGTGGGCTAAGGAAATAGGATTCATGCTAAGTGGCGGGCAGATTTTTTGTGCTAGCCGATTACAATTATTATTTCAATGAATGGCTTCTATTTGATGTTAATAAAACATACTACTACTACTCTCTCAATCTCTATCCCATCTAGGGCTCCTAGGGCTCCTGCGACCCACGGGCGACGGGCGGTTCCTAGGGATAGATCGCTGTTTGGGCCTGTGATCTTTGAATCCCAGATCCATTTTCCTCACCTCCCGTCCGCTTGTCTCTCTACTGCATCTTGACGTTGGTGATTTCTCTCCTTGACGCTGTTCGGGGTGATCTTGGGGTGCTCTTTGGACCGCTGCCCACCCTTGGCAGCGTCGGGCTGGGGCTTTGCCGAACTCTCGATGGCGGGGATGCGTGATGGGATGGGGTATGATGCCAGTATGGGCGCTCCTCCTTTGCTTGGTGGCGGCGAGGACTTCTCCAAGCCGGAGCCGTGCGGCAAGGGGAGTACGGCAGGAGCGGATGGGCCGTCTTCCTCGGGAGCCGGCTCGGTCTCTGCCAATCGGGTTGAGGATCTGATGGAAAAGCTTCATCTGACTGCGATTGAGGCGCAACCAGTGATTCTGGAAGATGAAGAGGAGGTCGATCTGGTGGCCCCGGATTGTGCTCTGGTAGGGAAGGTGTTGTCTCCCAATCTTCTTCATATCCAGACGATTTCATCGGCAATGCGACCGGCATGGGGAAACCCCAGAGGTTTGCTGTTCCACCCCTCGGGGGACAATGTCTTTGTGGCTGAATTTGGTTCCCAGGCCGATCGTGCCAGGGTGATCGAGGGCTCACCATGGATGGTGGGCAAGCATGCAGTGTTGCTGAAAGTTTTTGATCTGAATACTTTGCCGTCTCAAGTTCAGTTTGATCGCTTGGCGCTTTGGGCTCGTATTATGCACGTCCCTCCGAGGCTCATGAAGGCCAAATTGGGGCCGGAATTTGCCAAGCCGATTGGGAGGATCCACAAGGTGGATTCGGATACGGATGGTCGATGCTGGGGGAATTTCATGAGAGTCAGAGCTGAAATTGCCGTCCAGGAACCGGTGGTACGTTACGTTACAGTGACATCTCTCAAGCTGAAAAGGACGGAGACGTTCTCAGTTATGTACGAGCGTCTGCCATTTTATTGCTACTCTTGTGGACTCCTTGGTCACTCTTCGGTTCTATGCCCAAAACCAGCAGCCAGGGATGAGAATGGTGACTTGCCATATGCAGCGAAAAAGCTATGTGTAGCTGATGATCACTTGAAGAGACCTGGTGGCTCTAGGTCCAGCTCGGCCTCTTCTTCGGCTGCGGGTGCGGGCTCGACCGGGACTGCTCGGTCGGGTGACATTGTTCGTGGTAGGGCTGCTGCTCAAGGCGGCCAGGGTGCCGCTGAAGGCGAGGTATCCTCTCCCAACAGACGTGGCAGCTCTGCTCGTGGTCGGGGGAGGTCTAGCCGCGGCAGAGGACGAGGCCGTTCCGGTGACCCCGGGCGTGAGCTTTTTCCTTCTGCTCCAAAAAGCAAGACCAACACTGCAGGACAGAAAAGGAAGCCTGCCAAAGCTCCTACCTCCTCTACACTCTAAGGCCAGGAGGATGATAACGCCTTAGCCATTGTTGTTGTCCAAGGAGAGCCTCTGAGTACTACAGATGATGGTCAGAATTCTGATGTGGATTCAAACAAGAAGCAACGGGTGTCAGACAACCGATCGGCGGATCCGGCGGAGGCTGCGGTGCAGCCCTGCCAGACGCAATGAATATCTTATGCTGGAACTGTCGAGGCTTGGGGTCGGACTCGACAGTGGGCGAGCTTCGCTGGCTTGTGAAGCTTCACCGACCCTCCCTCTTCTTTTTATCTGAAACGAAGATGAGGGACACCCGTCTGAAGAAATTTATGTGGTCTCTAGGATTTTCTGGTTGCTATGCTGTTAGTGCTATGGGGCTCAGCGGCGGACTTGCTTTGTTTTGGAAGACCCCGACTGAGGTTACTGTGAAGGCTGCCAATAAACGTTTCATCGATGTTCATGTGAAGATTGATGAGGGGCTGACTTTGCGTGCCACCTTTGTGTATGGGGAGCCAAGAAGAGAGGATAGGCATCTGTTTTGGGAGCTCCTCAAACGTTTACATCCACTATGGAATGGGTCGTGGCTTTGTTGTGGTGACTTCAACGAGGTCTTGGCTCAGGACGAACATTGTGGCCCCCGAGATCGGTCTGAACCTCAAACCACAGCTTTCCGAGATTGCTTGATGGACTGTTGCTTGTCTGATCTTGGCTTCTCTGGGCCGAAGTTTACTTGGAGCAATAAACAAGACCCTGATTGTCATGTAAAATGTCGCCTGGACAGAGCTGTAGCGAATGGTGCCCTTTCAAGTCTTTTTGATGGATGTGGGGTGGAGAACCTTATTGCAACTTCATCGGATCATTACCCCGTGCTGGTCCAGCTGGGGGGGGGGGGAGGACTCAACAGCCTCGTCCGGCTCCGGTCCAGCAGGGTTTCCGCTTTGAAGAAATGTGGCTTCGAGCTGATGACTACAAAGTGACTCTTGAGCGAGATTAATGATTGGCTTCCGAATAAACCAGTGTTTCTGTATGATTTGCTATCTTTTGCCTGAAAGTGCATTCGTTGCGCTGCTGCCAAATGTTTCCCAGCAGCATAATGATCATTGTCTTGATGCCCTTTTTGTGGTCATGTGCAGCTTGGTTGATCATCTCTGCAATGATCTCCACGGCCTTGTTCTTGTGCTGCCAGACTGTGGGGTGTAGGGAGGTGCATCCGCGCCTTTGGGCGACTTTTTCCCGCCTGCTTCCTGCTATGATTTCAATATAAGCCAGCCATCAGCTGGTCCGTTCAAAAAAAAGACTCTTGAGCGAGCGTGGGATGAGGGGAGGGATGGTTGCCCCTCTCTCCGGTCAACTTGGGCCAATCTCAAGCATGTGGCTGGCTCCCTACGCTCTTGGAGTAAGGAGGCCTTCGGTTTTATTCGGAAGCGGGTTGGTCGCTTGGAGCGCCGGATTGCTACCATTCGGGCTTCACCGCCCTCTGCTTCTCTGGCGGAGGAGGAACGCTCGATTGAGGGCCAACTCTGTGAGCTCTTTGAGAGGGAAGAAATTATGGAGCGGCAGCGCTCTCGCATTGTTTGGCTCAAGGCGGGGGACCGCAATACGGACTTCTTCCATGCTAGAGCCTCGGCGCGCAGACGTACAAATCGGATTCACTCTCTTGTCCGCGAAGACGACACCAGCTGTGACTCTCAGGCCAGAATCAAAGGTATGGTTCAGGGGTACTATGACAAGTTATTTTCCTCTGAAACTTGCAGCGCAGCCGATCGTGTTTCAGACACAATCCCTCACAAGATCACACCGGAGATGAATGAGGATCTTTGCAGGCCGTATTCTAATGAGGAGATCAAAGCTGCTTTGTTCCAGATGGGTCCTACTAAAGCTCATGGCCCTGATGGATTTCCGGCCCTCTTCTATCAAACGCATTGGAATTTTCTTGAAGAGGATATTTGTCAGGCTGTTCGGGGTTTCCTTGAAGGACGGCCAATTCCTGAGGGTTTCTGCGACTCGGTGATTGTTCTTATTCCCAAAACAACGAGACCGAAGCACCTAAAAAACTTCCGGCCAATTAGCCTTTGCAACGTGCTCTACAAAATCGCTTCCAAGGTTCTTGCCAACCGTCTGAAAGTGCTTTTGCCCGCGGTCATATCTGAGAGTCAGAGTGCCTTTGTTCCTGGGAGGTTGATTACTGATAATACCTTGATTGCTTATGAGTGTCTTCATACTATTCGGAAGTAACGGGTAAAACAACCCTTCTTTGCTCTCAAGATTGACATGATGAAAGCTTATGACCGGGCTGAATGGAGCTACTTGCATGCCTGTCTCTCTAAGCTGGGTTTTGCTTCTGCATGGATTGATACTGTCATGAGATGTGTCACCAATGTCCGCTATGCAGTCAGGGTTAATGGTGAGCTGACTGATCCTGTGGTACCTTCGCGGGGTATTCGGCAAGGGGACCCAATAAGCCCCTACCTCTTCCTCTTGTGCACTGAGGGTTTGTCTAGTCCGCTGTTCCAGAAGGAGTGCTGTGGCGAGCTACATGGGATAAAAAACGGCCGACAAGACCGTCCTATCTCATACCTCCTATCTACAGACGATAGCATCTTCTTTGCTAAGAGTGATCAGCGTAGTGTGGATTTGTTGGTGTCGGTGCTGAATGTGTTCTTGAAGGATCGGGTCAAGCAATCAATAAGGAAAAATCTTCTATTTTCTTTGGTCGGAACTGCCTGGAAAGTGTTAAGAATAGAGTTAAGAACTGCTTGGGCATCCAAAATGAGACCTTTCATGACTCATATCTTGGTATGCCAACTGAGGTTGGGAATTCTCCAACGAGTACCTTCAAGTTTCTGACTGATAGAGCGTGGCAAAATCTCTTTGGTTGGTCTGACAGACCGCTTTCAAGAGCTGGCAATGAAACTTTGCTGAAATCCATCACTCAAGCCATCCCAACCTTTGTTTCGAGCTGTTTCCGTCTTCCTGTTGCCACGTGCGAGAAGTTTAGGCAGATTGTGTCTGACCAATGGTGGGGCAGGGAGGATGGAAAGAAAAAATGCACTGGAGGTCCTGGGCATGGCTGTCGACTCCCAAATCTTTAGGGGGCATGGGCTTCCGCGACATGACCCTTTTCAACCAAGCTCTCTTGGGCAAGCAGGGATGGAGGTTGCTGACCGAACCCAACTCTCTGTGTGCTCGCGTTTTGAAGGGTTGTTACTTCCCCAACTGCGACTTCTGGCAGGCCTCGGTTCCTAGAACTGCTTCAGCTACTTGGAGGGGCATCATCCACGGTCGCGATCTGTTGAAGCGTGGAGTTCAGTGGGGGATTGGTGATGGCCGTCACACTCGTATCCTAACGGATCGTTGGATCCCGTCCACTCCACCTGCGCTGGTGCAGCCTCTCTCTCCGATCCCTGCGTCCGCGACAGTGCATTGCCTTATTGATGAAGAACGAGGGACATGGGACGAGGACTCTGTTCGTGCTTTCTTCCCTGAAAGGCTGGCTGAGGACATTCTCCTCGTTCCTATTAACAGAAATGGCGGTGCTGATTTTGCACGTTGGCCGTTCACCAGATTTGGAGAGTACATTGTCAAGTCCGCGTATAAGTTGCTGAGAACTGATCTGTTTTTCTCGAGCCGGAGTAACAGTGGGATGGGTCTGAACTCTCGTTTGGCTGCTGATGAGATACTTTGGAAGGCTCTTTGGCAGGTTAACGCCCCCAATAAGATGAAGATTGCTCTTTGGCGCCTTGCGCACGACTGCTTGCCGTCGGGTGATCAGCTCCGGAGGCGGCAGGTTCCAGCGAGGCCTGATTGCTTCTTCTGTGGTCGGCTGGAGAGCATTGAGCATGCGCTGCTGTTTTGCCCGCATGCTAGGGCTGTCTGGGACTGAGTCAAGGAGTTCTTCGATGTTCATCTTCGCAGGTCTTCCTTATCTTCTCCAAAACAATGGTTATTTGATTTCCTGTCGGCTTGCTCTGCCCAGGAGGCGACTGTTTTAACGGTGGTCGGCCATTTGGCACATCTGGGAGGCTCGCAATGTGGCAAGGAATGAGCCTACAGCTCCTTCACCTGGGAGTACGGTTGCTAGAATAAAAGCATACATTGACCTCATTTTTCAGCATCTCTTCAACTCTGTACTTGCTGCTAGGCGTGAGACCTCTTCGCCTATCCGTCTTTGGTCTCCGTCGCCGCAAGGTACTGTGGTTGCGTTCTTGGACGCTGCTGTTTGTGAGGATCGGGGCTCTGCCAGCGTGGGGGTGGTGATTCTCAATCATGAGGGGAATTGTGTGGCTGCGTGCTATGAACCTTTGAGGGGCGTTCGGTCAACGGAGTTGGCTGAATCAATGGCCCTTCGGCGTGCAGTCCATTTAGTCCGGGAGGAGGGATTTACTGATGTTATGTTCAAGACTGATTGCCTCTCGGTGGTGCAACGCCATCGCCTCCGCCCAAGGATCACTTTCGGTGGTGGGCGCTGTCCTTGAGGATGTCAAGTCTTTGGCTGATGGCCTCTCTTCGTTGCCTTTCATCATGTTCGTCGGCATTGTAATGTGGTTGCTCATGTTTTAGCTAGATCAAGTTTGGGCTCTTCTAGCCTTTCTATTTCTCGTTATGCTCCGGAATGTATTCGGGAGACCCTTTGTAAATTTGTTGCTTGATCAATAAAGGCCGACGTTCTCTCAAAAAAAAATCTCTATCCCATCTGAGCATGCAACTTACACGACGAAAAATCACATTCCAACGAAAGGCTGCATGAATGAATGCGATGAAGGTCGCTGCCTGGGGTATACATGATCGTCCACTAGAGGCGGGAAGGAGGAGAATGGGGCTTAGGAGATGTTGATAACAGACTGGGACAAGAAGAAGAGGACGGATGGAAATAAGTCAGAGGCATTTTATTTTTTTTAGACAGGTAACAACGTCTTCCGTTGCAACGCACGGGCATTTGTGCTAGTAAAAGGAAAATAAAATAGATCGCAAAGGCAAATAATATGAGAAAGAGACCGGGGCCGTAGGTTTCACTAGTGGCTTCTCTTGAGAAAAATAGCAAATGGTGGGTAAACAAATTACTGTTGGGAAATTGATAGAACTTCAAATAATCATGATGATATCCAGGCAATGATCATTAGATAGGCATCACGTCCAAGACTAGTAGACCGACTCCTTCCTGCATCTACTACTATTACTCCACACATCGACCGCTATCCAGCATGCATCTAATGTATTGAGTTCATGGAGAAACAGAGTAATGTGATACGTCTCCAGTTATCTATAATTTTTTATTGTTCCATGCTATTATATTATCCATCTTGGATGTTTATATGCATTTATATGCTATTTTATATGACTTTTGGGACTAACCTATTAACCTAGAGCCCAGTGCCAGTTACTGTTTTTTCCTTGTTTTTGAGTTTTACAGAAAAGGAATACCAAACTGAGCCCAATTGACGTGCCAATTTTTGATGATTTTTTATGGACCAGAAGAAGCCCATGGAGCATCGGAGATGGACCAGAAGAGTCCCGAGCCGTCCACGAGGGTGGAGGGCACGCCCTACCCCTGGGCGCGCCCCTGCCTCGTGGACGACTCGGAGACCCCCCTGACATGAAACCGACGCCAGAAATTCCTATAAATATAGAAACCCCCAGAAAGAAACCTAGTTTAGCACCCTCGATGCGGCTATATCTCCCACGTGTCGAAGCACGACTTAGAAGCATAACCGCATTGAAAGCAATGTCGCAAGTGAGGTAATCTTCACACAACCCATGTAATACATAAGGAAAGAGATACATAGTTGGCTTACATGCCACTTCACACAATACATAAATAAACATCCATCATCCAGATTACACTCAAGGTCCCACTACGGAACCAAAATAAAAGAAGACTACCCCAAATGCTAAACAGATCCCGATCATCCCAACTGGCTCCACTCATCGATCATCGGAAAAGACACATAGTAACGACCACGTTCCTCGTCGAACTCCCACTTGAGCTCGGTTGCGCCATCTCTGACCGCATCGTCGGCACTGCAACTGTTTTGGTAGAATCTGTGAGTCACGGGACTCAGCAATCTCACACCCGCGAGATCAAGACTATTTAAGCTTATAGGAAGGACAGAGTTGTGAGGTGGAGCTGCAGCAGCGACTAGCATATATGGTGGCTACATTCGCAAAAGAGAGCGAGAAGAGAAGCAAAGCACGGTCGTGAAGCTAGTAGCGATCAAGAAGTGATCCTGAACTACTTACGTCAAACATAACTCCAACACGTGTTCACTTCCGGACTCCGAGAAGAGACCATCACGGTAACACACGCGGTTGATGTGTTTTAATTAAGCTCAACTTTGGGTTTTCTACAACCGGACATTAACAAATTCCCATCTGCTTCATAACCGCGGGCACGGCTTTGAAAGATAATACCTGCAGGGTGTCCCAACTTAGCCCATTATAAGCTCTCACGGTCAACGAAGGATATTCCTTCTACTGGGAAGACCCGATCGATCTCGAATCCCGGACTACAAGACATTTCGACAGCAATAAAACAAGACCAGCAAAGCCGCCCGATTGTGCCGACAAATCCCGATAGGAGTTGCACATATCTCGTTCTCAGGGCACATCCGGATGAGACAGGCTACGAGTAAAACCAGGTCTCGAGTTTCCCCGAGGTGGCCCCGCAGGTGGCTCGGTTCGGGCCAGCACTCGAAGGAGCACTGGTCCGGGGTTAAAATAAAGATGACCCTCGGGCTCGCGAAAACCCGGGGGAAAAAGGCTTAGGTGGCAAATGGTAAAACCAAAGTTGGGCCTTCTTTGGAGGAGTCTTATTCAAAGCGAACTGTCAAGTGGGTCCCATAAATCACCCAACCGTGTAAGGAACGCGAAATCAAGGAACATAACACCGGTATGACGGAAACTAGGGTGGCAAGAGTGGAACAAAACACCAGGCATAAGGCCGAGTCTTCCACCCTTTACCAAGTATATAGATGCATTAATTAAACAATAGATATATTGTGATATCCCCAACAAGTAAACATGTTCCAACAAGGAACAACATCTCCATGTTCCAACAAGGAACAAACTTCATCTTCACCTGCAACTAGCAACGCTATAAGAGGGGCTGAGCAAAGCGGTAACATAGCCAAACAACGGTTTGCTAGGAAAGGATGGTTAGGGGCTTGACATGGCAATATGGGAGGCATGATAAGCAAGTGATAGGCATCGAAGCATAGGCATAGCAAAAGAGCGAGCATCTAGCAAGCAAAGATAGAAGTGATTTCGAGGGTATGGTCATCTTGCCTGCAAGGTTCTCAGAGTTGTCGAAAGCTTGATCCTTGTAAGCGTTCTCAACAGGTTCCTCGTTCACGTACTCGTCTCGCGGCTCTACCCAAAGCAAGAACACAAACAATGTAACCACAATAAATCACGGTGCAATGCACAAGCAACATGATGCAAAACATGGCATGATATGCGAGATGTGATATGCAATGCGTATGCGGGCTCTGGAAGGAAAATGATGAACCAGGCATCAACTTGGCTAACCAAGTATGCCGCTGGAAAGGTGAGATGATTTCGGTTGAAATAGATATAAAGATCACCGGAATCGGATGCACGGTTTGCAAATGACAAGCAAAACAAGAATGGCACAAATCTGCCATTAACAGCATGATACCACTTAGCAAGCAACAAGAAATTAAGCTACTGCACCCAAACGTACCAACAAAGCATATGGAAGTGATCTACTCAAGATGCTTGACAAAAGATGAACACTGAGCTACGGCTAAATCACAGCATAACAGGTCCAAATAAGCATGGAAAAAGTGCGAAATATATCAGCTTCACAGACTTAGAGAAAATACTGAACATGGCAGAATCAGCATCAGGAAGCAATGCTCAGAGCAAGCAAACAACATGCTACAGGAACTTATAATAGCAAAACGAGGCATGGCATGAATCTACTCAAAGCATAGAACAAAAGTCACTTACCGACCATGAGCCAAAAAGGATCAGAAGATATGATGGCACCCACGTAAACATAGCAAGTTTCGTTACAGATTCAGCAAACAGGGCATGACAAAAACAGATAACAAGTAGGCATGTTTAAGAGCTCTATGCACTCACTACAGAGCATCTCATGATACACTAAGCATACATCCATTAATAAGACATGGCATAGAAGCTATACATGGCAAGAACAACATCATAGCATACACGGATCAACTACAACAACCTTGGAAAAATTGAATAACATGTAAACAATCTGCCAGGAAACATTTTATAGCAAAAGTAGAGCTCGATTGACTCAAGCTATGGCACTCCATAATTGCAAACAAGGGAATGGATGTATAGAGCATAACCATATGTTCTAAACATCCTTACTGAAGTATCTCAAAATATGCATGGATCTCTCGGTAGCATCAAGTTAACATGGCATAAAAATATCAGCAAAACAGGGGCTGAAATCAGCAACATCATGAAGCCTAGTTTGCATGCTCGTGCTAGTCACCACAGAGATCACAAAAATACATGGCATACACCCCTGTAAAGATGGCATGGCATATTACAAAACACATGTAGGACTCAAGTTCATAGGGTGCACACATCAATCATGGCAAAAATGACAAAAGTGCATGTTCTGATAATAATCTGAAACTAACATCACGTAGCCCTCTTCAAACAGCATTTCGGGCATCAAGATGAGCTCAAATGAAAATGATGTAATGAGATGAAATGATGTACTCGTCGAGGCGAACAATTCGGTATGCTACACGCCCAGAACGGAGCCACGAGTGCAAAGTTATGGCATGATGAAAATGCAACAAAATATTGACAGGAAAAGACTTAGACGAAAACGGGGGCTCGGGGAAAGTCAACCTAGATCGGATCCGAGCCGGCTCGGGCGCGGATCGAGGCGGCCGGCAGCGGCTCGCCGGAGCTGGAGCTCGAGGAAGGCGGAGAGGAGGCGCTGGGGCGGCCGGCGCCGAGGGGCGCGCGGCGGAGCGCAAGGGCCGGAGCGGGAGGCGGGCGGCGGGACGACGCGGACGGCGGGGCGGCGGGCGGTGGCCGGAGGCGGCGGCTGGAGTGGAGGGCATGATGGTGGGCCGGTCGCTGGAGCTTGGGGCGGGCGGCGGGCGGCGACGGGTTGCAGGGCCCCGTGACGGGCTCGCGGGCGGCTCTGCTGGGCGCGGCAGAGGCCACGTGGCAGCCTCCAGTTAGCTGCGGGCGGCGGCGCTGACGCGTCCGGCTCGCCGGACGTGTCCGCGGCGGCGGAGGAGCGGGCTAGGGTTTGGGGATCCGAAAAATTCGGGAGTGCACATATTTATAGGTAGAGGAGCTAGGAAGCTCCAAATGGAGTGCGGTTTTACCACACGATCGTGATCCGACGACGGAGAGCATGGAAGTGACTTAGATGGGTTATTGGGCTGTTTTGAAGGGGTGTTGGGCTGCAACTTAAAAGAGGCCTTTGCGAGAGTGCGGTTAACTGCTGAGTACCAAACGGGCTCCAAATGACCAAACTTGACAGTGGTCTACGGTGGTGTACCAAGGCCACTTGGCAAGGCTCGGTCCATTCCGAGAAAGTTTAGTACCCGCCACGAAAAAATGTAAAAGGGGGACGCCGGGGACATAGGAGTGCCGGATTGCAAAACGGACAACGGGAAAATGCTCGGATGCATGAGACGAACACGTATGCAAATGAGATGCACATGATGACATGATATGAAATGCATGACATGGACAAAATGCAAAACGAAGACAAAACCCAACCACGGAGGGAATATCATATCACAATGCCGAAAATGGCAAGAGTTGGAGTTACAAATATGGAAAGTTACATCCGGGTGTTACAACACTCCACCACTACAAGAGGATCTCGCCCCGAGATCTAGGACTGAAATAACTCCGGATATTTGAACGGAGGTGATCCTCGCCCTGTGTGGCTTCTCGGTCGGAATGGTGTGACCACTTCACTTTCAGGAATTTGATTGACTTGTTGCGAGTCTTGCGCTCGGTTTCTTCAAGAATAGCCACGGGTGCTCATGATAGAGAGATCTTCTTGGAGGTCAATTTCTTGAAGTTGATAGTGCGCTCAGAGTCTTGAAGCACTTGCGAAGCTGTGACACATGAAACACATAGTGCACGTTCGCAAAGTTGGACGGAAGCTCGTTGATAGGCGAGATCGCCTCTTTGCCAATGATCTTGAAAGGACCCACGATCTAGGGGCAAGCTTCCCTTTGATACCGGGCGATGAGTGCCTTTCATTGAGAGACGCGGAGGTAGACATGGTCTCCGATTTCAAAAGCCACATCACGGTGCTTGTCATCATAATAGCTCTTCTGGCGCGATTGCGCGGCTTTGAGATTCTCACGAATGACTTTGCACATTTCTTCGGCTTCTGTGATCAAGTCGTTGCCAAGAAGTTGGCGTTCACCTGTCTCGGACCAATTGAGAGGAGTACGACACTTCCTGCCATAGAGAATTTCGAATGGGGCCTTGCCCGAACTCGCTTGGAAGCTGTTGTTGTAGGAGAACTCGGCATATGGAAGACAATCTTCCCACTTCATACCGAAGGAAATGACACAAGCCCTGAGCATATCTTCAAGGATTTGATTGACTCGCTCGACTTGGCCACTTGTTTGAGGATGGAAAGCTGTGCTGAAACGAATGTTGGTGCCCATGGCCTTCTGAAAGGAATCCCAAAACTTGGAGGTAAAGATGCTGCCACGGTCTGAAGAGATCAATTGTGGAATGCCGTGCAAGGAGACAATCTCGAGGTGTATAGTTCGCCAACCGAGCTGTTGTGATAGATTCTTTGATAGGAAGAAAATGAGCCACTTTAGTAAGCTTGTCAATGACAACGAAGATAGCATCATTTCCACGCTTGGACTTAGGAAATCCAGTCACGAAGTCCATCTCGATATGATCAAACTTCCATTCGGAATAGCAAGAGGTTGGAGGAGACCAGCTGGTCGTTGGTGTTTCGCTTTCACTCTTCTCGCAGACATCACACTCATTCACGAATTGAGCAATTTCTCGCTTCATTCGAGTCCACCAATATGACTGCTTGAGGTCATGGTACATCTTCGTATTTCCGGGATGAATGGATAGAAGGGAATTGTGTGCCTCGCTCATAATGACTTTACGTAGATCACCCTTAGGAACCACAATCCGTCCTCAAGAAAAGAGTATCTTTGTCATCAATGTGGAAGCACTTGTATTTGAAATGCCCTTGTCGATACCACGCTTCACCTTTTTCACCATGGTATCCAGGAGTTGAGCCTCACGAATCTGATCTTCCAAAGTAGGAGAGACTATGAGGTTGGCAAGAAAACCTTGAGGAACAACTTGAAGATTCAGCTATGGAAAGCTTCACAGAGATCCGTTGGAAGGGCTTGAGGATTAAACTGCTGCGTAAGCCTTCCTGCTCAAAGCATCTGCAATGACATTGGCCTTGCTCGAGTATATTCAATACTTGGGTTGTACTCTTGAATCATTTCGACCCATCGAGTTTGCCTGAGGTTGAGGTTGGGTTGAGTGAAGATATACTTGAGGCTCTTGTGATCGGTGAATATGTCCACTTTCCTTCCCAACAAGAGATGTCTCCAAGTTATTAATGCATGGACAACTACCGCCAACTCAATATCATGAGTGGGGTAGTTCTTTTCGTTGGGCTTCAATTGACGAGAGGTATAGGCCACAACTCTCTTCTCTTGCATTAACACAGCACCGAGACCTTGAAGAGAAGCATCACAGAAAACTTCGAATGGCTTGGATTCATCAGGAGGAGTCAAGACAGGAGCTGTGACGAGTTTCTCTTTAAGGGTATTGAAAGCAACGTCACACTCAGGAGACCAGACATACTTCACATGCTTCTGGAGGAGGTTGGAAAGCGGCTTGGCAATCTTAGAAAAATTCTCAACGAATCTTCGGCAATAGCTTGCAAGACCAAGAAAGCTACGAAGCTGCTTGACATTCTGAGGAGGTTCCCAATTCACAACTGCAGACACCTTCTCGGGATTAACAGCGATGCCCTTGGCGGAGATGATGTGACCAAGATAAAGCACTTCATCAAGCCAAAATTCACATTTGGAAAACTTCGCATAGAATTGATGCTCTCTGAGCTTGTCGAGCACCAATCGCAAATGTTTGGCATGATCCTTCTTATTCTTGGAGAAGACCAAAATATCATCAAGATAGACCAAGACGAATTCATTGGAGTAGGGGTTTAAGATGAAGTTCATCATCCGAGAGAATGTTGGAGGAGCATTGACAAGGCCGAAAGACATGACAGTATATTCATAAGAACCAAAGCTTGTTCTGAATGCTGTCTTGGGAATATCTTGTTCACGAATGCGAATTTGATGATAACCCATACGAAGGTCAAGCTTGGAGAACACTTTAGCACCTTTGAGTTGCTCGAAAAGCTCATTGATGTTGGGAAGTGGATACTTGTTCTTGATAGTCTTCTTATTCAATGGACGGTAATCAACGCAAAGTCGGTCCGTGCCATCCTTCTTCCGGACAAAAGAACACCACAACCCCAAGGAGATGAACTCGTCCGATCAAACCCAGACGCTCTTGTTCATCGAGCTGCTTCTTCAATTCCTTCAGCTCATTAGGTCCAAGCTTGTATGGACACTTGCAAACGGGTTCAATGCGTGCTCAAGATCGATAATGAATTCAAGCGGCGGTGAGGAGGCATACCCGGAAGCTCTTCCGAAAGACATCTTGGTACTCACAAACGATCGAATCGAGAGATAGCATCCAACTCGCCCTTCTCATTGAGAGAAAACAACCGAATGGTTTCATCACGAGCGGCATAGATGATCTCATCATTAGAAGAGTGTGTCAATTGAATTTCCCTGGCAGCACAATCAAGCTGAGCTTTGTGCTGAGAAAGCCAGTCCATCCCGAGAATAAGATCAATATCCGAGTCACCAAGGACAATTGGTTTAGCCAGAAATCTATAGTCGCCCATCTTGATACCGACATTCGGAACTAACATGGTAGATCTCAAACGCTTAGCCGGAGAAATAACTTGCAATGCTCTAGGTAATGCCTCTGTATCAAAATTGTGCTTCGATGCAAAAGGGTATGACATGAAAGAATGCGATGCACCGGTATCGAATAAAACTTTTGCAGGAATATCATTAACTGAGAGATTACCCATTATCACATCAGTAGATTCCTCCGCTTGAGCTGCATTCATCATATTCACCTTTGCAGACTTGGGATTATGCTTGACCACTGCATTGCTGGAAGATTTCACAGGAGGAGGAGGCGGAAGGCGCCTTTGGTTGAAGCACTTGTTCGCATAGTGACCTTTCTGCTGACATTTGTTGCAAGTCACCTCCGAGGCGGACGGTGATAAGGAGCATTTACCTTGGAGCTTGAGAATTAGACTTGTTCTCGATAGCCTGGGTTGGGTGGGTGGGAAGATCCACGACCACTGAGTTCTTCTGCTGATAAGGCCGACGGAACGGAGGAGGAGGAAGGTAGAACTTCGCTGCTTAGCTACCACTTGAGAGGAAGAAGAAGACTGAACTGCATCCCCGATTCTTTTCTTAGAAGCCTCACATTTGAGCTGGACAGCTTCTCGCTTCAGTGCCATGTTGTAGAATTCATCATACTTTTCTCGCTCAAAAGCACGAGAGCTAATTGTAGATCTTCTCTCCGAGACCACCTCTGAATTGATAGATCATACTCTTTTCATCGTGGACGCCTTGCTTAGCAAAGCGAGCGAAGTTCTCGAACTGGATATTGTATTGGTACACGACATGTTGCCTTGCTTGAGATTGCGGAACTCCTCATGCTTGCTCTCAACAACACTTTTCGAATGTGGTGAGCTTTGAAGTCTCGGCGGAACTCATCCTGTAATGACACGACCTCCTCTGGAATCTTTGTATTGCTGGTACCACTCAGCAGCTTGGTCCTTGAGTTGAAACGAAGCAAACTTGACAAAGTCCTCGTGTCCGACATTGCTACATTCAAAATGTTTGCAGATGTCCACAAGCCAATCGTCGGCGCCTCGTGGCCTCGACTACGTAAACCGAAAGACTTCGCTGATTAGCGAGGAACTGATTGAGGGTAGCAAAGTGCGGCTGGTTGTTGCCTTGACCTTGATTTCCTTGATTGCCTTGCCCTTGGGTACGCTCTTGCAAGAGTTGCAAAATCATCTGAGCATTTGCATTGGTGGCTGCCATGATAGCTTGCCATGCCTCCGGAGGCGGAGGTGGAGGTGGAGGGTTCAACTGACTCCCATCATTGCGATCCGGATTCAGACGCGTTGGCGGAGCCATCCTGAAGAGGGTGACATCCGTTAGCACTTTGATAGACAGATAGACAAGTTGAATCAACGGATAGAAATTGCAACATATAGTCTTCACAATAAACATTCGAACAAGGATGAACGAATGAATTCCAAAAGCTAACATCACACGTCCATTAAGGTGAGAAGCCACTTGATTAAGGGTTGATGAAAAAATAACAAGGTACGATCGAACAAATAAGTGGTAAGGATTACCCAATCACAAACCAAATATCTGCGGGAAGAAATGCTAAGAGCTACTTGAATCCCACCTATAAACTCCGAAACTTTCGGTTATGCAATCTGGTGTTGGGGATACAGGGACACAAAATATATCACCCAAACTAACAATACCTAGATCCAGCTGTATCCATCCGTCAACACATAACCAAGAAACCTTCGGAAATCGTGTACCTCGACCTTCCAAAATTATCCGTTAAATGAGTCATGGCAATACTCCCGAGCTCGCCCCAGTACTGGGTTATCGGGGTTATCTCACCAACAACTGTACAAAAGAGATTTTCGATGTCGGCAAAGCTCAGGTATTCCAGAACTGCAACGATAAAATTGTGACGACAACACCTCGGAGCTCAACTCCCCGGGACACTGCCACAACCCCTAAATGTTAGGAGGCACCAAGAACAATGCTCTCGTCACAAAACCATCGGAACGATTCCAAGATACCCGCGTGATCCTAAATTTTTTTTAGTGAAATTTGAGGAGAGGAGAGTCAAAACTTCTACGTCAGGAGACCTCACCAGAGCGATGAAGGGACTGGGGATTAAAAAGAATCCTACTCTCCGATATATATAATCCTAAGACTCAAAACATTTTTGTTCTAGACTCAACAACGCCAGCAAACAATCAAGCAGGGGGCTCCTAAGTCGGGGATGGCTCTGATTACCAACTTTTAACGCCCTCGATGCGGCTATATCTCCCACATGTCGAAGCATGACTTAGAGGCATAACCGCATTGAAAGCAATGTCGCAAGTGAGGTAATCTTCACACAACCCATGTAATACATAAGGAAAGAGATACATAGTTGGCTTACGAACGCCACTTCACACAATACATAAATAAACATCCATCATCCAGATTACACTCAAGGTCCGACTACGGAACCAAAATAAAAGAAGACTACCAAAATGCTAAACAGATCCCCGATCATCCCAACTGGCTCCACTCATCGATCATCGGAAAAGACACATAGTAACGACCACGTTCCTCGTCGAACTCCCACTTGAGCTCGGTTGCGCCATCCTGACCGCATCATCGGCACTGCAACTGTTTTGGTAGAATCTGTGAGTCACGGGACTCAGCAATCTCACACCATGAGATCAAGACTATTTAAGCTTATAGGAAGGACAGAGTTGTGAGGTGGAGCTGCAGCAGCGACTAGCATATATGGTGGCTACATTCGCAAAAGAGAGCGAGAAGAGAAGCAAGGCACGGTCGTGAAGCTAGTAGCGATCAAGAAGTGATCCTGAACTACTTACGCCAAACATAACTCCAACATCGTGTTCACTTCCGGACTACCGAGAAGAGACCATCACGATTACACACGCGTTGATGTATTTTAATTAAGGTCAACTTCGGGTTTTCTACAACCGACATTAACAAATTCCCATCTGCCTCATAACCGCGGGCACGGCTTTGAAAGATAATACCTCCGGGGTGTCCCAACTTAGCCCATTATAAGCTCTCACGGTCAATGAAGGATATTCCTTCTACCGAAGACCCGATCAGTCTCGAATCCCGGACTGCAAGACATTTCGACAAAGAATAAAACAAGACCAGCAAAGCTGCCCGATTGCCGACAAACCCGATAGGAGCTGCACATATCTCGTTCTCGTGGCACATCCGGATGAGACAGGCTACGAGTAAAACCAGGCCTCGAGTTTCCCGAGGTGGCCCAAGAAGTGCTCGGTTCGGGCCAGACTCAAGGAGCACCGGTCGGGGGGGGGGGTTAAAATAAAGATGACCCTCGGGCTCGCGAAACCCGGGGAAAAAGGCTTAGGTGGCAAATGGTAAAACCAAAGTTGGGCCTTCTTTGGAGGAGTCTTATTCAAAGCAAACTGTCAAGGGGTCCCATAAATCACCCAACCGTAAGGAACGCTAAATCAAGGAACATAACACCGTATGACGGAAACTAGGGTGGAAAGAGTGGAACAAAACACCGTGCATAAGGCCGAGTCTTCCACCCTTTACCATGTATATAGATGCATTAATTAAACAATAGATATATTGTGATATCCCCAACAAGTAAACATGTTCCAACAAGGAACAACATCTCCATGTTCCAACAAGGAACAAACTTCATCTTCACCTGCAACTAGCAACGCTATAAGAGGGGCTGAGCAAAGCAGTAACATAGCCAAACAACGGTTTGCTAGGAAAGGATGGTTAGGGGCTTGACATGGCAATATGGGAGGCATGATAAGCAAGTGATAGGCATCGAAGCATAGGCATAGCAAAAGAGCGAGCATCTAGCAAGCAAAGATAGAAGTGATTTCGAGGGTATGGTCATCTTGCCTGCAAGGTTCTCAAAGTTGTCGAAAGCTTGATCCTTGTAAGCGTTCTCAACAGGTTCCTCGTTCACGTACTCGTCTCCCGGCTCTACCCAAAGCAAGAACACAAACAATGGAACCACAATAAATCACGGTGCAATGCACAAGCAACATGATGCAAAACATGGCATGATATGCGAGATGTGATATGCAATGCGTATGGGTTCGGAAGGAAAATGATGAACCAGGCATCAACTTGGCTAACCAAGTATGCCGCTGAAAGGTGAGATGATTTCGTTGAAATAGATATAAAGATCACCGAATCGGATGCACGGTTTGCAAATGACAAGCAAAACAAGAATGGCACAAATCTGCCATTAACAAAGATGATACCACTTAGCAAGCAACAAGAAATTAAGCTACTGCACCCAAACGTACCAACAAAGCATATGGCAGTGATCTACTCAAGATGCTTGACAAAAGATGAACACTGAGCTACGGCTAAATCACAGCATAACAGGTCCAAACAAGCATGGCAAAAGTGCGAAATATATCAGCTTCACAGACTTAGAGAAAATACTGAACATGGCAGAATCAGCATCAGGAAGCAATGTTCAGAGCAAGCAAACAACATGCTACAGGAACTTATAATAGCAAAACAAGGCATGGAATGAATCAACTCAAAGCATAGAACAAAAGTCCCTTACCGACCATGAGCCAAAAAGGATCAGAAGATATGATGGCACCCACGTAAACATAGCAAGTTTCGTTACAGATTCAGCAAACAGGGCATGACAAAAACAGATAACAAGTAGGCATGTCTAAGAGCTCGATGCACTCACTACAGAGCATATCATGATACACTAAACATACATCCATCAATAAGACATGGCATAGAAGCTATACATGGCAAGAACAACATCATAGCATACACGGATCAACTACAACAACCTTGGCAAAATTGAATAACATGTAAACAATCTGCCAGGAAACATTTTATAGCAAAAGTAGAGCTCGATTGACTCAAGCTATGACACTCCATAATTGCAAACAAGGGAATGGATGGATAGAGAATAACCATATGTTCAAAACATCCTTACTGAAGTATCTCAAAATATGCATGGATCTCTCGGTAGCATCAAGTTAACATGGCATAAAAATATCAGCAAAACAGGGGTTGAAATCAGCAACATCATGAAGCCTAGTTTGCATGCTTGTGCTAGTCACCACAGAGATCACAAAAATACATGGCATACACCCCTGTAAAGATGGCATGGCATATTACAAAACACATGTAGGACTCAAGTTCATAGGGTGCACACATCAATCATGGCAAAAATGACAAAAGTGCATGTTCTGATAATAATCTGAAACTAACATCACATAGCCCTCTTCTAACATCATTTCGGGCATCAAGATGAGCTCAAATGAAAATGATGTAATGAGATGAAATGATGTACTCGTCGAGGCTAACAATTCGGTATGCTACACGCCTAGAACGGAGCCACGAGTGCAAAGTTATGGCATGATGAAAATGCAACAAAATACTGACAGGAAAAGACTTAGACGAAAACGGGGGCTCGGGGAAAGTCAACCTAGATCGGATCCGAGCCGGCTCGGGCGCGGATCGAGGCGGCCGGCGGCGGCTCGCCGGAGCTGGAGCTCGAGGAAGGCGGAGAGGAGGCGCTGGGGCGGCGGGCCGAGGGGCGCGGCGCAAGGCGGGCATGGCGGCCGGAGTGAGGCCGCGGGGGCGGACGACGCGGACAGTGGGGCCGGCGGGGCGGTGGCCGAGGCGGCAGCCGGAGCGAGGGTCATGGGCGGGCGGCGGCGGCCGCCGGTCGCTGGAGAGCGGGCGGGCGGGCGGGCGATGGGCTGGGGCCCTGCTGACGGGCCTCATGGGCCGGGCGCGCGGGGCGGCGTGAGGCTACATGGCAGCCTCCGGTTGGCTGCGGGCGGCGGCGCGGACGCGTCCGGCTCGCCCGGACGTGTCCGGCGGCGGCGGAGGAGCGGGCTAGGGTTTGGGGATCCGGAAAATTCGGGGGAGTGCACATATTTATAGGTAGAGGGAGCTAGGAAGCTCCAAATGGAGTGCGGTTTTCGCCCACATGATCGTGATCCGACGACGGAGAGCATGGAAGTGACTTAGATGGGTTATTGGGCTGTTTTGAAGGGGTGTTGGGCTGCAACTTAAAAGAGGCCTTTGCGAGAGTGCGGTTAACTGTTGAGTACCAAACGAGCTCCAAATGACCAAACTTGACAGTGGTTCACGGTGGTGTACCAAGGCCACTTGGCAAGGCTCGGTCCATTCCGAGAAAGTTTAGTACCCGCTCACGGAAAAATGTAAAAGGGGACGCCGGGGGACATAGGAGTGCCGGATTGCAAAACGGACAACGGGGAAAATGCTCGGATGCATGAGACGAACACGTATGCAAATGAGATGCACATGATGACATGATATGAAATGCATGACATGGACAAAATGCAAAACGAAAGACAAAACCCAACCGCGGAGGGAATATCATATCACAATGCCGAAAATGGCAAGAGTTGGAGTTACAAATATGGAAAGTTACATCCGGGGTGTTACACCTAGATCGGGAGTTTCGCCGCCGCAAGCCTCTGTAGCCACTAAAAAGTAATCGGTGCCCTGTTTCGGCACCCTGCCGGAGGGGGATCCATCACCGGTGGCCATCTTCATCATCCCGGCGCTCTCCATGACGAGGAGGGAGTAGTTCTCCCTCAGGGCTGAGGGTATGTACCAGTAGCTATATGTTTGATCTCTCTCTCTC
Source organism: Aegilops longissima (assembly GCA_021605205.1). Lineage (NCBI taxonomy): Eukaryota > Viridiplantae > Streptophyta > Magnoliopsida > Poales > Poaceae > Aegilops > Aegilops longissima. The sequence goes on along the minus strand of CM038676.1, from coordinate 617,624,457 downwards.
TCTCGTGTTCTTGATATGGCATGATCTTGATGTATCGCGAGCTTTGCTATTATAGTTGGATCTTATGATGTTTCTCCCCCTCTACCTTCTTGTAATGGATTGAGTTTTCCCTTTGAAGTTATCTTATCGGATTGAGTCTTTAAGGATTTTAGAACACTTGATGTATGTCTTGCATGTGCTTATCTATGGTGACAATGGGATATTCACGTGATCTACTTGATGTATGTTTTGGTGATCAACTTGCGGGTTTAGTGACCTTGTGAACTTATGCATAGGGGTTGGCACACGTTTTCGTCTTGACTCTCTGGTAGAAACTTTGGGGCACTCTTTGAAGTTCTTTGTGTTGGTTGAATAGATGAATCTGAGATTGTGTGATGCATATCATATAATCATACCCACGGATACTTGAGGTGACATTGGAGTATCTAGGTGACATTAGGGTTTTGGTTGATTTGTGTCGTAAGGTGTTATTCTAGTACGAACTTTAGAATAGATCGAACAGAAAGAATAGCTTCGTGTTATTTTACTACGGACTCTTGAATAGATTGATCAGAAAAGATAACTTTGAGGTGGTTTCGTACCCTACAATAATCTCTTCGTTTGTTCTCCGCTATTAGTGACTTTGTAGTGACTCTTTGTTGCACGTTGAGGGATAGTTATATGATCCAATTATGTTATTATTGTTGAGAGAACTTGCACTAGTGAAAGTATGAACCCTAGGCCTTGTTTCCTAGCATTGCATTACCGTTTACGCTCACTTTTAACACCTGCTACCTTGCTGTTTTTATATTTTCAGATTACAAAAACCTATATCTACCATCCATATTGCACTTGTATCACCATATCTTCGCCGAACTAGTGCACCTATACAATTTACCATTGTATTGGGTGTGTTGGGGACACAAGAGACTCTTTGTTATTTGGTTGCAGGGTTGCTTGAGAGAGACCATCTTCATCCTACGCCTCCCACGGATTGATAAACCTTAGGTCATCCACTTGAGGGAAATTTGCTACTGTCCTACAAACCTCTGCACTTGGAGGCCCAACAACGTCTACAAGAAGAAGGTTGTGTAGTAGACATCATAATGCAATAAGAACGATGACATGATGTAGACAAGATCTATTTATGTAGAAATAGACACCATCGTTTTATCCTTAGTAGCAACGATACATACGTGTCGGTTCCCCTTCTGTCACTGGGATCAAGCACCGTAAGATCGAACCCACTACAAAGCACCTCTTCCCATTGCAAGATAAATAGATCAAGTTGGCGAAACAAAAACCAAATATCGGAGAAGAAATACGAGGCTATAAGCAATCATGCATATAAGAGATCAAAGAAACTCAAATAACTTTCATGGACAAAAAGATAGATCTGATCATAAACTCAAAGTTCATCGGATCCCAACAAACACACCGCAAAAGAGTTCCATCATATGGATATCCAAGAGACCATTGTATTGAGAATCAAACAAGAGAGAGGAAGCCATCTAGCTACTAACTACGGACCCGAAGGTCTACAAAGAACTACTCATGCTTCATCGAAGAGGCACCAATGGAAGTGGTGAACCCCTCTGTGATGGTGTCTAGATTGGATCTGGTGGTTCTGGACTCTGCGGCGACTGGAATTGATTTTCGTCGACTCCCCTAGGGTTTATGGAATATTGGGGTATTTATAGAGCAAAGAGTCGGTTCAGGAGGCACCCGAGGTGGGCATAACCAACCAGGGCGCGCCTGGGCCTCCTGGCGCGCCCTGGTGGGCTGTGCTCCCCTCGGAACACCCCCAGGCGCTTCTCCGGCCCATATGGATGTCTTCTGGTAAAAAAAATCCACAAAAAGTTTCGCTGCGTTTGGACTCCGTTTGGTATTGATTTGCTCCGATGTAAAAACATGCAGAAAACAGCAACTGACACTTGGCACTATGTCAATAGGTTAGTACCAAGAAATGATATAAAATGACTATAAAATGATTGTAAAACATCCAAGAACGATAATATAACAACATGGAACAATAAAAAATTATAGATACGTTGGAGACGTATCAGCATCCCCAAGCTTAATTCCTGCTCGTCCTCGAGTAGGTAAATGATAAAAACAGAATTTTTGATGTGGAATGCTGCCTAACATGTCATCTCATATTTTTTTTATTTATAGCATGGACATTTGGACTTGTATATGATTCAAAGCAATAGTCTAGTTTTGACATGAGGACTTAAATAATCAAGCATACCAACAAGCAACCATGTCTTTCAAAATATCAACGCTAAAATAAGCTATCCCTAGCCCATCATGCTCAATCATTGATCCATTCATGAAACACACTCGCATATTAGCTACACCCAATGCTGAAGTACGATCATAGTGCCCCCTAGTTGGTGCTTTATAAGAGAAGATGGAGACTCAAAACAAAAATAAAAAAAAATGCATAAAGTAAAAGAAAGGCCCTGCGCAGAGGGGAAGTAGGGATTTGTAGAGGTGCCAGAGATCAAAGCAAAAATTGAGAGATAAAAACATTTTGAGAGGCATACTTTTCCCACCAACGAAAATGAAGTAGAGCTCCTAACACTTTCCATGCTAGATATATCATAGGCGGTTCCCAAACATAAAATAAAATTTATTCCTTTTTCAACCATACTTTCACTTTCCATGGCTAGCCGTATCCACGGTTGCCCTCCATACCAACACTTTCCAAGGAATTTATTATTCGAAAACATAAAGTAAATTCATTTTTCATTTCGGGACTGGGCATCCCTAATACCTTTGCCTTACTCTCGTGCAATGACAAGTGAATAAATACTCATTGTGAGAATAACACATCTAGCATGAAAAATGTTAGCCGCCCCTCACCGCCTCGCGAGCGGTACGAGCACACAAAAGAGAAATTTATTTTGAATATTAGAGATGGCACATACAAATTTTCTTAGAACGGCAAAAGAATACCACATATAGGTAGATATAGTGGACTCATGTGGCGAAACTGGTTTAAAGGATTTTGGATACACAAGTAGTGATCATACTTAGTGTAAAATGAAGGCTAGCAAAAGATTGAGAAGCGACCAACCAAGAAACGAATAATCTCATAAGCGAGCATTAGGCATAATTAACACCGAATAATGCACCACAAGTAGGATGTAATTTCATTGCATGACTATTGACTTTCGTGCTTGCATAGGGAATCACAAACCTTAACACCAATATTCTTACTAAAGCATAATTACTCATCAACATGACTCACATATCACATCATCATATCTCAAAACTATTACTAAGAATCAAGTTTATTTTGTCCAATGATCTTCATGAAAGTTTTTATTATATCCTTCTTGGATATCTATCACTATGGGACTAATTTCATGTGTTTATTTTGATAAGCTCAAATAAATATAAGTGAAGATCATGAGCATAATATTTCTTTCTCTCAAAATAATTTAAGTGAAGTAAGAGAGAATTTCTTGAAAGTTTTACTAACTCTCAAATAAATCTAAGTGAAGCAAGAGAGCATTTCTTCAAAAATACTAAAGCACACCATGCTCAAAAAGATATAAGTGAAGCACTAGAGCAAATCCATAGCTCATAAAAATTTAAGTGAAGCATAGAGAGCAATTCTAACAAGTCATGGCATAATTTGGCTCTCTCAAACAAGTGTATCCAACAAGGGATCAAGACTAAAACACAAATAAAATCAAGCAAAGACTCATATCATACAAGACGCTCCAAGCAAAACACATAGTATGTGACGAATAAAAATATAGCTTCGAGTAAAATACCGATGGTTGTTAGAAGAAAGAGGGGATGCCACTCGGGGCATCCCCATGCTTAGTTGCTTGCTTCTATTTGGATAATAATTTGGGGTGCCATGGGCATCCCCAAGCTTAGGCTCTTCTTACTCCTTATTCCTTCGTCCATCGTAACATAACCCAAAACTTGAAAACTTCAATCACACAAAACTCAACAAAACCTTCGTGAGATCCGTTAGTATAAGAAAACAAATCACTACTATAAGTATTGTAGAAAACCAATTCATATTTTATTCTTGCATTATATCCACTGTATTCCAACTTTTCTATGGCAAAAACTCATCAAAGAAAACCATAGAATCATCAAAACAAGCACACAACGCAAAGAAAACAGAACTGTCAAAACAGAACAGTCTGTAGCAAACTGGATATTTTGAATACTTCTGTAACTCCAAAAATCTTGAGAAATTAGTAAAACCTAAGAAATTTGTATATTAATCTTCTGCAAAAAGAATCAGAGCAAAAAACGTTTCTGTGATCTACGAAAATTATTTTCGTGAGTACATAAGTTTCTGTTTTTCGGCAAGATCAAACAACTATCACCCAAGAAGATCCTACAGGCTTTACTTGGCACAAAAACTAATTAAAACAAAAAAAGCACAATCATAATAGTAGCATAATTGTGCTAACACTCAAGAACAGAAAGCAAAAATCAAAAATAAATTATATTCATTGGGTTGCCTCCCAACTAGCGCTATCGTTTTGCGCCCTTAGCTAGGCATAAAGCAAGGATCTAAGTTTTGTCATCTTTGTTTCGAGATCCATAGGATGACCTCATGATTTATTCATATGGTGGCCTAATTCTTGTTCTAGCGAAGTGTTCCGTACCCTTCCTTAGTGGAAATTGAAATTTAATATTGCCCTCTTTCATATCAATCACGACACCTATAGTGCGTAAAAACGGTCTACCAAGAATAATTGGACAAGATAGATTGCAATCAATATCAAGAATAATAAAATATATGGGTGCATAATTCCTATTTGCAATTATAAGAACATCATTAATTCTCCCCATAGGCTTTTTAATAGTAGAATCCGCCAAGTGCAAATTTAAAGAACACTCTTCAATATCAGTAAGGCCAAGTACATCACATAAAGATTTCGGAATTGTAGAAACACTAGCACCCAAGTCACATAAAGCAAAACACTCATAATTTTTTATCTTGAATTTGATAGTAGGTTCCCATTCATCATGAAATTTCCTAGGAATTGAAACTTCTAATTCCAAATTTTCTTCTAAAGCTTTCATCATAGCATCAACAATATGTTTAGTAAAAGCTTTACTTTGTTCATAAGCATGGGGTGAATTTATCATGTATTGCAACAAAGAAATAAAATCAATCAAAGAGCAAAGCACATCACTAGTTAAAGTTTTGACCTTTTCAAACCCACATTTATCAATTTTCTCAACAAGATTTTCGCCCTCCGAATTATCGGGACGCCTTATAGCTAAAGTTGACTCTTTTCCAGTCCATTTTTCATCAATCTTAACTTTACTAAACAAGGAATCAATAGAAGAAACACCAATCATTTTAAGATCTTCCTCGCTTTTACGAAAGCAATCACTAGAAAACGCCTTTTTCTAAAAACTTCTCTTCTAGCTCTAAGCATAGCGGTTCTTTTCTTACTTTCATACATGGAAACATAAAGAGCTTTGATTGATTCCTCAACTTTAGGCACGAAAATTTTCATCTTGAGATTTTCTACATCATGAGAAATTCTATCAACACTTCTAGACAAATCATCAATCTTATTCAACTTTTCTTCTATGGTAGTGTTGAAATTTTTTTGTGTGTTGATAAATTCTTTAATATTATTCTCAAGATCATAGGTCTTCCTATTATTATCATAAGAAGTATTTCCATAGGAATTACCATAATTATTAGAGGAATTACTAGGAAAAGGCCTAGGATTAAAATTACCTCTATAAGCATTGTTATTGAAATTATTTCGCGAGATAAAATTCACATCTACGGTATCACTCTTTTGCTCAATCAATGTAGACAAAGGCATATCATTGAATCAATAGGAGCACTTTTACTAGCAACCAATTTCATAAGAGCATCAACTTTTTCACTCAAAGAAGAAATTTCTTCAACCGAATTAATTTTTTTACTAGTAGGAGCTCTTTCGGTATGCCATTGTGAATAATTTGCCATAATATTATCAAGCAATTTGGTGGATTCATCCAAAGTAATTTTCATAAAAGCCCCACCCGCGGCGAAATCTAAAAGATTACGAGAAACAAAATTCAACCCCACATAAAAAATTTGTATGATCATCCAAAGATTTAACCCATGAGTTGGGCAATTCCTTAGCATCATTTTCATCCTTTCCCAAGATTGTGCAACATGCTCATGTTCAAGTTGCTTGAAATTCATGATCTGGGTTCTAAGGGAAATAATTTTTGCGGGCGAAAAATACTTAGTGATAAAAGCATCTTTGCACTTATTCCAAGAATCAATACTATTGCGAGGCAAAGAAGAAAACCAAATTTTTGCAGAATTACACAAAGAAAACGGAAATAATTTGATCTTCACAACATCATTGTCCACATCTTTTTTCTTTTGCATATCGCATAATTCCACGAAGGTATTAAGATGGGATGCGACATCGTCATTAGAAGTACCGGAAAATTGATCTTTCATCACAAGATTCAGCAAAGCAGTATTAATATCACAAGACTCCGCACTAGTGGCCGGAGGAGCAATAGGAGTGCCAATAAAATCATTATTGTTGGTATATGAGAAATCACACAACTTGGTGTTCTCTTGATTCATGGTGACTACGCAACAAGATTGCACTCAAAAACAGATTCGGCAAGAAAACGACGAACGAAAAAGAGGGCGAATAAAACGGCAAATTTTTGTGAAGTGGGGGAGAGGAAAACGAGAGGCAAATGGCAAATAATGTAAATTGCAATGAGATGAGATTTGTTATTAGGAATCTGGTAGATGTTGAAGACCCTTCCCGGCAACGGCGCCAGAAATTCCTTTTGATGTCTGCTAGGACTACGTCGGTATTTCCCCAAAGAGGAAGGGATGATGCAGCACAACGACGGTAGGTATTTCCCTCAGTGATGAGACCAAGGTTATCGAACCAGTAGGAGAACCAAGCAACAGTACGTAAACATCACCTGCACACAAATAACAAATACTCGCAACCCAACGTATTAAAGGGGTTGTCAATCCCTTTCGGGCAACTGCGCCAGAAATTGGCAAACGGACGTGAGAGAGTTGTAAATATTGATAGATCGAACGCCCAATAAAATAAATTGCAGCAAGGTATTTTTGTATTTTTGGTTTAATAGATCTGAAAATAAAAGGCAAATAAAACAGATCGCAAAGGTAAATAATATGAGAAAGAGACCCGGCGGCCGTAGGTTTCACTAGTGGCTTCTCTCGAGAAAGATAGCAAACGGTGGGTAAACAAATTACTATTGTGAAACTGATAGAACTTCAAATAATCATGATGATATCCAGGCAATGATCATTACATAGGCATCACGTGCAAGATTAGTAGACCGACTCCTGCCTGCATCTACTACTATTACTCCACACATCGACCGCTATCCAGCATGCATCTAGTGCATTAAGATCATGGAGAAATGGAGTAATGCAATAAGAACGATGACATGATGTAGACAAGATATATTTATGTAGAAATACACCCCATCATTTTATCCTTAGTAGCAACCATACATACGTGTCGGTTCCCATTCTGTCACTGGGATCAAGCACCGTAAGATTGAACCCACTCAAAGCACCTCTTCCCATTGCAAGATAAATAGATCAAGTTGGCCAGAAAAAAGCCCAAATATCGGAGAAGAAATACGAGGCTATAAGCAATCATGTATATAAGAGATCAAAGAAACTCAAATAACTTTCATGGATAAAAAGATAGATCTGATCATAAACTCAAAGTTCATCAGATCCCAACGAACACACCGCAAAAGAGTTACATCATATGGATCTCCAAGAGACTATTGTATTGAGAATCAAACAAGAGAGAGGAAGCCATCTAGCTACTAACTACGGACCCGAAGGTCTACAAAGAACTACTCACGCATCATTGGAGAGGCACCAATGGAAGTGGTGAACCCCTCCGTGATGGTGTCTAGATTGGATCTGGTGGTTCTGGATTCTGCGGTGGCTGGAATTGATTTTCGTCGACTCCCCTAGGGTTTCTGGAATATTGGGGTATTTATAGAGCAAAGAGTCGATTCAGGGGCACCTGAGCCTCCTGGCGCACCCTGGTGGGTTCTGCTCCCCTCGGAGCACCCCCGAGGCGCTTCTCCGACCCATTGGATGTCTTCTTGTCCAAAAAAATCCACAAAAAATTTCGCTACGTTTGAACTCCGTTTGGTATTGATTTCGTGCGATGTAAAAAACATGCAAAAAACAGCAACTGACGCTTGGCACTATGTCAATAGGTTAGTACCAAAAATGATATAAAATGACTATAAAATGATTATAAAACATCCAAGAATGATAATATAACGACATGGAACAATTAAAAATTATAGATACGTTGGGGACGTATCGGTGAACAAAGGTATATATGATATACATGTTATTGATGTGTAATTTACTAGTGTTCCTAGCAACCCCTGGGTATTTGATACCAGTTCTGTTGCTGAGATTAGTAACTCGAAACGGGAGTTGGAGAATGAACAAAGACTAGTTAAGAGCGAAGTGAGGATGTGTGTTGGAAGTGATTCCAAGGTTGATACGATCACCATCGCACACTCCCTCTACCTTCGGGATTAGTGGTTAACCCAAAATAAATGTTATTTGGTGTTTGCGTTGAGCATGAATATGATTAGATCATGTTTATTGCAATACGGTTATTCATTTAAGTCAGAGAATAACTGTTGTTCTGTTTACATCAATAAAACCTTCTGTGGTCATACACCCAAGGTGAATGGTTTATTGAATCTCGATTGTAGTGATACACATATTCATAATATTGATGCCAAAAGATGCAAAGTTGATAATGATAGTGCAACATATTTGTGGCACTGCCGTTTAGGTCATATTGGTGTAAAGCCCGTGAAGAAACTCCATGTAGATGGGCTTTTGGAATCACTTGATTATGAATCATTTGATACTTGCGAACCATGCCTCATGGGCAAGATGACTAAAACTCCGTTCTCCGGAACAATGGAGCGAGCTAATGACTTATTGAAGATAATACATACCGATCTATGCGGTCCGATGAGTGTTGAGGCTCGCGGCGGGTATCGTTATTTTCTGACCTTCACAGATGATTTGAGCAGATATGGGTATATCTACTTAATGAACACAAGTCTGGAATATTTGAATAATTCAAAGAATTTCAGAGTGAACTGGAGAATTATCATAACAAGAAAATAAAGTTTCTACAATCTGATCGCGGAGGCGAATATTTGAGTTACGAGTTTGGCCTTCATTTAAAACAATGTGGAATACTTTCACAACTCACACCACCTAGAACACCACAGCGTAATGGTGTGTCCGAACGTCGTAACCGTACTTTATTAGATATGGTGCGATCTGTAATGTCTCTTACCGATTTACCACTATCGTTTTGGGGTTATGCATTAGAGACACCTGCATTCACGTTAAATAGGGCACCGTCTAAATCCGTTGAGACGACACTGTATGAACTGTGGTTTGGCAAGAAACCTAAGCTGTCGTTTCTTAAAGTTTGGGGTTGCGACACTTATGTCAAAAGGCTTCAGCCTGATAAGCTCGAACCCAAATCGGAGAAGTGCGTCTTCATAGGATACCCTAAAGAAACAATTGGGTACACCTTCTACCACAACCAAGGCAAGATCTTTGTTGTTAAGAATGGAAACTTTCTAGAGAAGGAGTTTCTCTCGAAAGAAGTGAGTGGGAGGAAAGTAGAACTTGATGAGGTAATTGTACTGTCGGGCTTCTAGGAACGGGGTCCCCAGACTTGCTCGCTCATGGCTCATGGCGTGGCTCAAAGGAGGGCCAGGACAGCCCACCTTCATCAACACAAGCTCAAGACCTCGCGAGGGGCCAGATTGCTGGGCGGACGACAGGAGCTTCTCAGCACGGCCTCGCCAGGCTGGCTCATGAGGAGGCGGAGAGTTCAAGGCAGGGTACTCGCGAGGTGCCCATGACGTAAGCCATGATTTACCAAGGGCGCCACGGGCGCCAGCCAGCAGCAGCCCTCCTTTCCTCTTTGGTGCAAAGGACCAAGCGCAGTAAGAGCATCAAGCAAAGGCACCTGCTTCGTGCAACAAGACCAAGACCAGCCCCAACGGCTGGAAGGGAGTCATCGTGGAGCCCAAGCATGCGCCATCACCAGAGCCTTTGGCAAAGCGAGGACCAACTTTAGTCAGATAAGTGTACCCGCTGTTCCCTTCAAATGGCTAATTGTTGGCGCCCTTCCCGCCAATATTTGGGAAGAGGCCTGTGGCCTTTGCCTATAAATAAGAGTAGCCACACTCAGGGAGAGAGGACGAAAGGGGACGACGATAGGACGAGGAGACGATAGGACGATCGGCATCCAGATCAGATAGAGATAGAGACCCGATCCTCAAGCTAGAGCGACGGAACACCACCTAGCAGTTCATCACACCCACCAAGAATGACTCGCGAGGCTGTTCTTCCTCAGACTGCTCTCATCAGCCCAAGAGGCAATCCACCACACCACAAACTAGAATAGGGTATTACACCACAACGGTGGCCCAACTAGTATAAATCTCGCCTCTTGTGCTGTTTTGTTTAGTAGTTTAGGTCCTCGCGATTCGGTGAGGTACGAGACGGTGGAGGGTTGGATTTCGCCGCACCCTGTAGTTCGAACCTTAAGGGTCTGCTGAACCCGAATCCGACATTTGGCGCGCTGTAGGTGCGCCTGAATCTACCTTTTTGTCGCTCGTTTTTCCCGACCACTGCAGCTATGTTCGACGCTGTCGGGCTCAAGGCGAAGCGCCGAGCCGCTTCGCCTCCCATGTCGCCCAGACGGTTCCCGCCGGCGGGCGCCTCGCTGCTCTCGTGACTCTGCCGTTAACGCCGCCACCGCCCGGGCGGGGATGAGCAGCAAGCGCCGCCCCAGACTCCGCCCATGAGGCGGACGGCCGCACCGCCACGCTTTCGCCACCTCGCTGGTTTTCGTCACGCGCGCCGCGCGCCATGGAGGCCCGAAGGCGCCATCGCGCTAACGAGCTCCTGCGCTACCGCTTCGCCGACGACGCTTACGAAGAATGGCTCGGCCAAGTCGCCGAAGCTCGTCGCGCTGCAGAGGCGACTCGCGCCGTCCGCCTCGCAGACCGCACCCGCTTCGCTGGCGATGAAGCTTCGGGCGCCAGCCGCCTCCTCCTCAAGACGGCGCTTGTTTTAAGGCGCTGCTGGTCCTGGCGGAACCTGCTCCGCCAGCGCCGCGCTGCAAGAGCAGAGCTGCCAAGAAGTTCTCGCCCGCAAGAAGCTGCCCGAGCGCCCCCGCCCAGCTCGCCAAGACCCTGCGCTGCCCCCACCTGCGTGTAGGAGGCCCACAAGACCAAGCTCTTCGCCGCCCGAGGCCCCCGCTGCCACGGCGGGCTGCCGCGCCACCTCCGAAGGCGCAGCGTCGCGTGGGCTCGCCAAGTTCAAGCTGACCTGCCTCCTCGCCACGACGGCACGGCTGACCCTACGGAGTTCCTCCAGTTTCACGAGCTGGGCATCGAGGCTGCCAACGGGATGAAAAGGTCATGGCGAATTGGTTTCCATGGCGCCAAGGACGGAGCCCGCACCTGATCCTGAACTCGCCCTGTGCACGATCTCTTCTCGGCCGAGATGCGCACTCCGCTTCATCGCCAACTTCTGTGGTACTCGCGACCGCCACCCGCCGTGAGCGATATGCGCCAATCAAGCAGCAGCTGGGAAACCCCGCAAAGTACATCCAGCGCTCAACAACGCTACCAAGATCCCTGTGGTAACGGAGGAGGCCATCATCTCGCTTTCTCCGACGGCGGCGCGACGCCAAGATGAAGGAGGAGCCGGCGATGCATGAAGATCTGCACCTCCCTCGAGCTGTTCAACTTGGCGACCAAGCGCGCCAGGCTGAGGAGGGCGCCTCCTCCTTGAGCTGCCCGCGGATCCCAAGAGAAGAAGTCCAAGGCCAAGGACGGAAGCGCAAGGGGCTGCCGTGCTCGCAGCCGAACCAGATACCAAGCGAGGCGTAGATCAGCCCGAGTCCTCCAAGGGCAGCCGGTATGCGCGGTACCACGCACCTCCACACCCATAACACCAATGAATGTCAAGAGCTCCGGGCAGTGCGCTGAAGGAAGGTTCGGCAGACGCCCGAGCGCAGCGACCGGGCTACGGCCGAGGAGGAGGAAGGAATGCAGACGCTGGAAGATCGCGGCCCGCGCCAAGGGTGGCGCGACCAACCTCGCGAGGATCACTGGCAAGACCCACTCGCGAGGGGGGCTGGAGGATCAGCCTCGTGAGGATCGCCTGCAAGGGAACGCAGGCCTCCCTCCGCTGCCGCCGCCACCAAGGAGAATCAAGACCGCCATCGACGAGGGGCTGGGGCTTCAGAAGCGCGGCGATCGCTCAGATCCCGGGCGGAGCTCAAGCCCCACCTCTCGCCAGATCTTCAAGAAGTTCGCTGCGAGGTGAATGCAGTCCTCCCAAGCTCGAGTCCACGCCAAGACTCAGTGGTCGGGCGGCGCCATCACGCTCAGCTCAGCGGATCAGCTCAAGCGCGCAGCCACAGCCGGAGTTCTCCGATGCTTTGCTCCCCAATCATCAAGAACGTGCTGGTCACCAAGACCTCATCGACGGGCGGAGCAGGGCTCAACGCCCCGTCTGTGGAGACATTCAAAATCTTCGCGCCCTACACCAGCTTCAGCCAACCAAGCCCTTCTCCGAGTCACCGACGGCTCCACGGTCCCGATCGGGCAGGTCCGCCTTCCGCCACCTTCGGGCTCGCGACAACTACCACACCGAGCTCATCGACTTCGACGTCGCCCACATTCGCCGCCAGACAACGCCATCCTCGGTACCCAGCGCTATAAATTCATGGTCAGAACTCCACCATGGCTACAACGCCCTCAAGATGCCAGAAGCGGCGGGTCATCACGGTGCCCTGTGAAGAAAGAGACGCAGCAGGCTCCTCGGAGCGAGCCTTTCAGCCGCATCACGCTGGAAGACCTGCACCACAGCAGCAGGAGGCCTCCAAGCCGCACCCAAGAAGAAGAAGACATCGACCGCCCGGCTCTTCAAGAGACAGTTCTCGTGGCCCGTGACCGGCCGGGGGGCCTCCTTCCATCGCAGATAGGAAGCGCGCCGCGCCTCCTCAGCAGGCTCGGGGCTCTCCCCGAGGGCCGCCACCTCGCCAAGGTCTCGAGGGAGGCGCTGGGCACCACGTGAAGGCGTGTTTCAAGCACGCTTCCGCAAGCAGAGCAAGACCAGGAGGGCGAACCTCCAGAGTTCATCGCCAAGGCCATTCAGAGCTACAGGAGTCAAGGGTCATGAGGGCAGCCGCCGGCCACTCACTGTGGGCCCCCATCCAGCGAGGATGGTGGGTTGCGCGTCTGATCGACATACCAGGCTCAACCGAGCCGATCTCAAGAGCGCCTGCCCTCGCGAGTGGGACGCTATGCAGGGTCCGCCCCACAGCCTACGTGACGCATGCCTTATGGCTCGCCAAACGCGGGCTGCCGCGCACTAATGTCTCATGAGGACCATCCCGAGGCTCAAGAGGTCAAGCACGCCGCAGCCCTCGGCGGAGATGGAGATGGCCCCTGAGGAGCCGCCAATGCCTCCGGAGCCTCCCGAGGCCCCTGGGACTGGGGGCTCGTGAGGATCGGCTCCCGCAGCCCACCGAGTCTGCTGCACCAACACCCCTTCATCCCCAACATCACCAGTGACATCTTTAAGTTTTATTTCCGGCTGGGAGCGCCTTCAGGTCAGATATTCCTGTGCCGCGTGGGTCCGCCCCTCATGCATGTATCCCTTTTACTTCATGTAGTTAGCCTATCCTGTTGGGGTGCCCCACGGGCTGCATCATCCCAAGCCGCCGGGCCAGCCCCAGCTGCATGTATCCTTCCTACTTTTTCCTTAGGATTATGCTCTCGCCCACCATGCTTGTTATTTGTGCCTTTTCCCGGTGGCGGAATCTTGCACGTTAAAGGGGGTGCCCGAGCATCGCGACTGTGGCTCCTACCGCCTCCGCCCTCACCCTCGGGTCTTGTCCATGGCATCGCGACTGGCTTGCCAACGACGGTAGAGACTAGCCCAAGAGCCGGACCCGAGGACGAGAGTTGCAAGAGTCCGACCCAGCTTATGCTGCTAAGGGGGGTGCCCGAGCATCGCGACTGTGGCTCCTACCGACTCTCCGCCCTCACCTCTGGTCCTGTCCATGGCATCGCGACCTGGCTTGCCACCGACGGCCGAGACCAGCCCGAGAGCCGGACCCGAGGACGAGAGTTGCGCCATCTAATCCAGCTTATGCTGCTAAAGGGGGGTGCTGAGCATCGCGACTCGTGGCTCCTACCGCTCTCCGGTCCTCACCCTCTGGTCTTGTCCATGGCATCGCGACCGGCTTGCCCGCGATGGTCGAGACCAGCCCGAGAGCCGGACCAAGACGAGAGCACCGCATCCGCCAAATTTGCAGGAACACACTCAAGATAAGGCCCAGAGCCAGCGCAACTCCGCCTTTGAGGTAGGGCTCGTGAGTCCCGCTACCGCTCACGGGTGCCCAGACACACCTCGCCCAGCCCCTACCGCGCCAGCCACGGTCGCAGGGTCAGATACGCCTGGGCTCCTCCCGAGGGGAGCCCTCCCACGCTCCAGTGGAAGCACCATGTCCGCTACTGGCCGACGACATCGCCGAGGAGCGGCTATGCCCAGACGCATGCGGAAGCGCTATGTTCCGGCTGGTGATAAACAACCGAGGGTGGCCTCCGGTCGATCAACCTCGTGGAGCCCAGAGCTCAAGTCGGCCTTGTCGCAACGCCCCCGAGCGCCGCGAGGGGCTGGGCACGGGCTGCGCCTGGTCACGCCAGACGACGCCACCCAGCCAGCCCCTCGGCCTGGTTCGTCAGACGCCACTCCCCGAGCGGAGCCAAGGCACGCATGCCGCTTGAGCGTCAAGGGGACTCGAGCATCGCGACTCAGAGCCTAACTAGTCACGAGCCCTCACCCCTTAGTTCCGGAAGGCTAACGGCGGTTGAGGTATGCGCGGGCCGGGCTCGCAGACGAGAACGGTGGGTCCGCCTGCCTCACCTCCCTACTTGCTGTTTAGCGCTAAGGGGACTCTCGAGCATCGCGACTCAGAGCCTAACTTGTCACGTAGCCCCTCACTCCTTGGTCCCGCCCTGGTTTCCGGTCGGGCTAACGGCGGCCGAGAGAGTAAAGGCCGGCTCGCCGGCGAGAACATAAGCAAGTAGGAAGCACAAATTTCAAGGAATTCAAAAGCAAATATTACAGTCCGCGCTTTTATCGCAATACCAAACGCAAGTTTAAACGCCTCCCCGAGGCATGATACGTGTGCAGGAATTAAAAGCAAGACAGGAGCCACAATGGAGTCACTTGTCGGCGGTGGAGCAGCGCGGAGTGGGCTCGCCTCATGAAGCAGCAGGGCCGGCAGCGCCTCGCTTCGGCTTGGTGCTGAAGGCCCGGAACTTCCCAAGCAGAGCCTCCGCGCGACCCTTCACAGCCTCGGCAGCGGCAGCTGCATGCTCGCCACACACTGCTCCAAAGAAGCTGTCCATGTCGATGCCGGGATCGCAAGATAGATGTGGGTGAGGATCCGCCGCTGCTGCAGAAGACAAGACACGCGCCTCGGCCTCACCGTGGGGCCAAGACCAAGGGAGACATCTTCAAGAGCTGGATCAGAAGGGAAGCAGCTTGGCGGGCCGCCCTCTGCGCCGCCGCTGGGCTCTCCAGCCGCTATCATAAAGCTCCTCAAGAAGGCGCGAGCCTTCACCTCCATATCCATGAAGGCCACGCGATCTTTAGCAAGAACCTGCGCTTGGCGCCCAGCTCGACCTTCCTCGCCTCCAGTTCCTGCTCCAGGCTTAGGCGGTCACGACGCTTCTTCAGCTTGGCCCTCGGTCCTTGACGGTCACCTCGCGAGCCTTCATGCTTTCCTCCTGCCTCGGGCGGAGGCGGGCCTCCTCGACAAGCTGGTTCTGCAGCCCTTCACCGCCTCCAGCCTCACAATGACCTTGACGCTGGCTGCCTCCCCTGTGGCAGCATCGCGGGCTACCTTCACCACGAACAACCTGCTTTCCACATCGCAAGCCGCCGAGGCTGGACCAAGGCCGCCCGAATCGAAGTTGCCGGGCGCGAATCCAGCCAGAGGCCAGCTCCAAGCGCCCGGCCACCAAGCGAGGGTCGGCGCCCAGAAGATCCTGCCACAGCCGGTCCAATTCAGCGGCAGCACGATCCAGGACAGTGGGAGGATTCGGAGAGACAACAGTTGGTGGAGTAGGAGGAGATGGCGGCGGCGTAGCCGCTGCGCCTCGAGGCGGAACCAGCGGCGCCACGACAACAGCGGAGGCAGCGCCAAGCACGGGCACCTCAGGAGTCGCCTGGGCCAAGGGGGCTGAGCTCACCCCAGCGGGCTCGGCCAGGCCTCGCGAGGACGCCCGAGCAGGAGAGGCCTGGGCGTCGGGATCATCTTCCTTTTCGGGCAGAGGCACCGCCATGGATGGGGCCTCAGGAGCCCCCTTCAGCTTCTTCGCCGCGGGCGCCGGCCTGGCCGAAGAACATGGACATCAGATCTCGTCAACAGAGCAATAATCAAGACGGAAAGCAGGCACTTACAGGTCGTCGCTGGTGGACTCGAGCAGCCTCCAGCCATACTTGAAGCCCGAGAGCCGGCTGCAGGATCAGCTTCAAGGGGACCAGGAGCGGAGGCGTTGTCATGGATCGCCTGGGCCGGGCGGACTCGCTGGAGGACCAGCCCTGGTCCTTCTTCGGGATCGGGGCAGGCCGCCCCCCGCCACCCTCATCCTCGCTGCCGCCACTCGGGAGGCGGAGAACGCGGGCCTGCGCCAGGGGAGGAGCCCTGACTCCGCCCAATCAACCCCTCTCCTGGCTCTCTTCTCCACCTCTTCGCTGAGTCGGAAGAGGACACGCCCACCAGGTCCTCCGGAGCTCCGCGGGCACGAGCCCGCCCCCATTGAAGGCGGGCATGGGCCCCACAACCTGCTCCCAATCCTCGCTGAAGGAACAGGGGCGGGCGCCCGGTCTCGCCACATCGCCCCCAACCAAGGACTAGAGGACTGCCGCCAGATCTCGCCGCCGAGCCACGGGCTCGGGTGAGGCCTCCACATCGAAGCGAGCATCGCGCGGCGGAGCCAGCTTGGTGCTCCAGAACTCCTCAAGAACGTCAGACCGATCAGCTCGCCCGCCGCTGGCCGGCCGGCTTCAGATCTGCATCCATCTTCTCCAAAGACTAGCCACATGGGATCCCAAGCTTCGCCGGGACCAGCCGTCGGAACTCTCGGCGGGCTCTGTGGGCAGGATCAGCCGAGGTGGATCCGCCTAGCATCCACCAAGACCCACTTGCTCCTAAAGCCCTCAATCCGCTTCCCAGGGTTTGAAATGGCGATGGCTCCGCCATATGCGACGAAGCTCGCGCACGCGGAGGCGGAACCACGGGAGGTTCGCAGGAAGAAGTAGTGGCGCAGCAAGGCCACCGAGGGCCTCACCCCAACATGGGCCTCACAATAGTAAGCGAAGATTGCCAGAAGAAGGACGGAGTTGGGATGGAGGTGCAGAGCTTGGATGTTGTAGTGACGGAGGACGAAAAAGAAGAACTCAGAGAAGGGAGGTACCAGACCAGCAATGATGGCGCTCGCGAAGAACGGGTAGAAGGTACTCCCCGACCCTCGGGGCGGAGGAGCCGCCTTGAACACCGCTGCTCCATCGACGCTCGCGCGCCGCCAACCGATGCATCAGGGCGAGGCTTGCCCCTGACACATTTGGCGGGTCCAAGGCAGGAGAGTACCAAGTCCGCCAGGGTTTGGCGAGGAGCCATGATCGCTAGGGCTCGCAGCGGAGTAGATCTCAAGGTCTTGGAAGCGAGAGGAGAGGCACAAGAAAGGGATCCGAGCAGCAATCGGCGAAAGTAAAGGAGGCAAGGAAGATGCCGCTTATTATCAACCCGCTGTTGCAGAGGCGACGCGTCAATCAACCGCCACACGGCGCCTAAGGTCATAGGCTGTTAGGGGCCCGCGACGCTCAGACTTGCCATTTCGCCTCTTTGCTCGGCCAAGTTCGGGCGCGCCATGGGCCTCACTATCTGTCGGCGCTCGGGAACGGGGTCCCTGACTTGCTCGCTGCTGCCTACGGCGTGGCTCAAATGAGGGCCGTGACAGCCCACCTTCATCAACACAAGCTCAAGACCATTGCGAGGGGCTGAGATGCTGGGCGGACGACAGGAGCTTCTCGTGCACGACTCGTCAGTTGGCTCATGAGGAGGCGGAGAGTTCAAGGTGGGGTACTCGCGAGGTGCCCATGACGTAGCCATGATTTACCAAGGGCGCTGGGTCGGGCGCCAGCCAGCAGCAGGCCCTCCTTTCCTCTTTGGTGCAAAGGGAGCAAGCGCAGGCAAGAGCATCAAGCAAACGCACCCACTTCGGTGCAACAAGACCAAGACCAGCCCCAACGGCTGAAAGGGAGTCATCGTGGAGCCCAAGCAGGCGTCATCACCAGAGCCTTTGGCAGGCGAGGACCAACTTTAGTCAGGATAAGTGTACCCGCTATTCCCCTTCAAAATGGCCAATTGTTGGCGCCCTTCCCGCTCAATATTTGGGAAGAGGCCCAGGGCCTTCGCCTATAAATAAGAGTAGCCACACTCAGGGAGAGAGGACGAAAGGGGACGACGATAGGACGAGGAGATGATAGGACGATCGGCATCCAGATCAGATAGAGATAGAGACCCGATCCTCAAGCTAGAGCGACGGAACACCACCTAGCAGTTCATCGCACCCACCAAAAACAGACCCTCGCGAGGCTGTTCTTCCCTATACTGTTCCTCATCAGCCCAAGAGGCAATCCACCACACCACAAACTAGAGTAGGGTATTACACCACAACGGTGGCCCGAACTAGTATAAATCTTGCGTCTCTTGTGTTGTTTTGTTTAGTAGTTTAGGTCCCTGCGATTCGGCGAGGTACGAGACGGTGGAGGGTTGGATCTCCGCGCGCACCCCAGAGTTCGAACCTTAAGGGTCTGCCGAAACCCGAAATCCGACAGTACCTTCTCTTGAATTGGAAGGTAGCTCATCACAGAAAACCATTCCCGTGATGCCTACACCAACTAGAGAGAAAGCTAATGATAATGATCATGAAACTTCAGATCAAGTTACTACTAAACCTCGCAGGTCAACCAGAGCACGATCCGCACCAGAGTGGTACGGTAATCCTGTTCTGGAAGTCATGTTACTAGACCATGACGAACCTACGAACTATGAAGAAGCTATGATGAGCCCAGATTCCGATAAATGGCTTGAGGCCATGAAATCTGAGATAGGATCCATGTATGAGAACAAAGTGTGGACTTTGGTGGACTTGCCCGATGATTGGCAAGCCATAGAGAATAAATGGATCTTCAAGAAGAAGACTGACATTGATGGTAATGTTACTGTCTACAGAGCTCGACTTGTCTTAAAAGGTTTTCGACGAGTTCAAGGGGTTGACTACGATGAGACTTTCTCACCCGTAGCGATGCTTAAGTCCGTCCGAATCATGTTAGCAATGGCCACATTTTATGATTATGAAATCTGGCAAAGGGACGTCAAAACTGCATTCCTTAATGGATTTCTTAAAGAAGAGTTGTATATGATGCAACCAGAAGGTTTTGTCGATCCTAAAGGTGCTAACAAAGTGTGCAAACTCCAGCGATCCATCTATGGACTGGTGCAAGCATCTCGAGTTAGAATATACGCTTTGATGAGGTGATCAAAGATATGGTTTTATATGCACTTATGGTGAAGCCTCGATTTACAAGAAAGTGAGTGGGAGCTCAGAGCATTTCTGATATTATATGTGGGTGACATATTATTGATTGGAAATGATATATAATTTCTGGATAGCATAAAAGGATACTTGAATAAGAATTTTTCAATGAAAGACCTCGGTGAAGCTACTTATATATTGGGCATCAAGATCTATAGGGATAGATCGAGATGCTTAATAGGACTTTCACAAAGCACATACCTTGACAAGATTTTGAAGAAGTTCAAAATGAATTAGTCAAAGAAAGGGTTCTTTCCTGTGTTGCAAGGTGTGAAGTTGAGTAAGACTCAAAAACCCGACCACGACAGAAGATAGAGAGAGAATGAAAGTCATTCCCTATGCCTCAGCCATAGGTTCTATAAAGTATGCCATGATGTGTACCAGACCTATTATGTACCTTGCCATCAGTTTGGCAAGGGCAGGAGTGGACCACTGGACAGCGGTCAAAATTATCCTTAGGTGCCTTAAAGAGGACTAAGGAAATGTTTCTCGGTTATGGAGATGATAAAGAGTTCGTCATAAAGAGTTACGTCGATGCAAGCTTTGACAGTAATCTAGATGACTCTAAGTCTCAATCTGGATACATATTGAACGTGGGAGCAATTAGCTAGAGTAGCTCCATACAGAGCATTGTAGACATAGAAATTTGCAAAATACATACGGATCTGAATGTGATGTAATCTGCTGACTAAACTTCTCTCACAAGCAAAACATGATCACACCTTATTACTCTTTGGGTGTTAATCACATGGCAATGTGAACTAGATTATTGACTCTAGTAAATCCTTTGGGTCTTGATCACATGGCGATGTGAACTATAGGTGTTAATCACATGGAGATGTGAACTATGGATGTTATTCACATGGCGATGTGAACTAGACTATTGACTCTAGTGCAAGCGGTAGACTGAAGGAAATATGCCCTAGAGGCAACAATAAAGTTATTATTTTATATTTCCTTATTCATGATAAAGGTTTATTATTCATGTTATCATTGTATTGATCAGAAAACTAAATACATGTGTGAATATATAAACAAACACCGTGTCCCTAGTGAGCCTCCACTTGACTAGCTCATTGATCAAAGATGGTTAAGGTTCCTGACCATGGACATGAGTTGTCATTTGATAACGGGATCACATCATTAGGAGAATGATGTTGAAAGTGCAACTATCCCTAGGTGGTTTTGGTAATTCATAACAACATATAGCTCATTGAGCTAATGCTATTCCAAGATAAATATTTCAGGAAAGCTCAATGAATGGCATGGCATGGATGATGAAAGTGGATCCCTCAAAATATCAAGGACAAAGGATTGGCTCAAGCTCAAAAGCTCAAGACTCTACATTTTACATTTTAGTGATCCAAGATCACATTGAGTCTATAGGAAAAGCCAATACTATCAAGGAGGGATGAGGTGTTGCTTAATGAGCCTCTTGCTTCATGTGCTTAGTGATATGCTCCAAAACCCTCCGCTACTTTCTCACATCCACATATGACCTAAACCTAAAGTCAAACTCGCCCTACCGATTCTTTCTATCCAGCGCCACCGAGTTCAAATGTCATAGCCACGCCACAAACCCTAGGCAAATCGGTCTCATCGATAGGGATCTCGGTCTCACCGAGATGGGATTGTAATCTCTCTGCTTCCTTCGTAATGTTTCGGTCTAACAAGTGAGCAATCGGTCCCACCGAGATTGCAATGTAAACTCTCTGCTTCCTTTCGTAACATTTTGGTCTCACCGAAAAGAGCGAATCGGTCCCACCGAAGTTTACTCGACCAACTCTCCGTTAGCTAATTACCAAAATCGGTCTCACCGAAGTTTGTGTAATCGGTCTCACCGAGATTACGTTATGCCCTAACCCTAACCATATCGGTCCTACCGAGTTGCATGTCGGCCCCATCAAAACCCTAACGGTCACTAGGTTTACTAAATCGGTCCGACCAAGTTTTATGATTCGTCCCACCGAGTTTGGTAAATTGTGTGTAACGTTAGATTTTGTGTGGAGGCTATATATACCCCTCCACCTCCTCTTCATTCGTGGAGAGAGCCATCGAACAAACCTACACTTCCAACTTACCAGTTCGAGAGAGAACCACCTACTCATGTGTTGAGGCCAAGATATTCCATTCCAACCATATGAATCTTGATCTCTAGCCTTTCCCAAGTTGCTTTCCACTCAAATCTTCTTTCCACCAAATCCAAATCCTGTGAGAGAGAGTTGAGTGTTGGGGAGACTATCATTTGAAGCACAAGAGCAAGGAGTTCATCATCAACACACCATTTGTTACTTCTTGAGAGTGGTGTCTCCTAGATTGCCTAGGTGTCACTTGGGAGCCTCCGACAAGATTGTGGAGTTGAACCAAGGAGTTTGTAAGGGCAAGGAGATCGCTTACTGTGAAGATCTACCGCTAGTGAGGCAAGTCCTTCGTGGGCGACGGCCATGGTGGGATAGACAAGGTTGCTTCTTCGTGGACCCTTCGTGGGTGGAGCCCTCAGAGACTCAAGCAACTGCTACCCTTCGTGGGTTGAAGTCTCCATCAACGTGATGTACGATAGCACCACCTATCGGAACCACGACAAAAACATCCATGTCTCCAATTGCGTTTGAATCCTCCAAACCCTTCCCTTTACATTCTTGCAAGTTGCATGCTTTATTTTCCGCTGCCTATATACTCTTTGCATGATTGCTTGAATTGCGTGAAGATTGCTTGACTTGCTTACAGATAGTTAAAATCTGCCAAAGTCTAAAATTGGGAAAAGGTTAAGTTTTTAATTGGTCAAGTAGTCTAATCACCCCCCCCCCTCTAGACATACTTCAAGGTCCTACATATGTGATGGACATGACCCATTTGTTAGCTTAGCATATTGATCGTTCAGTTTTATTGCTATTGCTTTCTTCATGTCAAATACATATTCCTTCGACTATGAGATTATGCAACTCCCGGATACCGAAGGAATACCTTGTGTGCTATCAAACGTCACAACATAACTGGGTGATTATAAAGATGCTCTACAGGTATCTCCGAAGGTGTTTGTTGGGTTGGCATAGATCGAGATTAGGATTTGCAACTCCGAGTATCGGAGAGGTATCTCTGGGCCCTCTCAGTAATGCACATCATAAGAATCCTTGCAAGCAAAGTGACTAATGAGTCAGTTACAGGATGATGTATTATGGAACGAGTAAAGAGACTTGCCGGTAACGAGATTGAACTAGGTATGTAGATACCGACAATCGAATCTCGGGCAAGTAACATACCGATGGACGAACGGAATAATGTATGCTGTCATAACGGTTCGATCGATAAAGATCTTCGTAGAATATGTAGGATCCAATATGAGCATCCAGGTTCTGCTATTGGTTATTGACCGGAGAGGTGTCGGTCATGTCTGCATAGTTCTCGAACCCGTAGGGTCCACACGCTTAACGTTCGATGCCGATTTAGTATTATATGAGTTATGTGATTTGGTGACCGAATATTGGTCGGAGTCCCGGATGAGATCACGGACATGACGAGGAGTCTCGAAATGGTCGAGAGGTCAAGATTTATATATAGGATGATAGTATTCGGACACCGGAAGTGTTCCGGGTAGTATCGGGTATTTATCGGAGTACCGGGGTTACCGAAACCCCGGGGAAAGATATGGGCCCTAGGAGGGAGCACACCAGCCCACAAGGTGCCCCCCAAGGAAGGAGGCCGAATTGGAGAAGGGAAAGAGGGGGTACGGCCACCCTTTCCTTCTCTCCTTCCTCTTCCCTTTTCCCCCCTCCGGAAATAAGGAAAGGGGGAGGCCGAATTGGGGAGGACCCCAAGTAGGATTCCTCCGACTTGGGACGCCCCATGGCTGCCTCCCCTCCCCTCCCACCTATATATACATGGGGAGGGGGCGCCTAGAACACACAACATCTATTGTTAGCCGTGTGCGGCGCCCCCTCCACAGTTTACACCCCCGGTCATATTCTCGCGGTGCTTAGGCGAAGCCCTACGCGAATCACTTCACCATAACCGTCACCACACCGTCGTGTTGACAGAACGCATATACTTCCTCGAGACCTTGCTGGATCAAGAAGGCGAGGGACGTCATCGCGCTGAATGTATGCAGAACTCGGAGGTGCCGTACATTCGGTGCTTGATCAGTTGGAGCTAGAAGAAGTTCTACTACATCAACCGCGTTGTCAAACGCTTCCGCTTTCGGTCTACGAGGGTACGTAGACACACTCTCCCCCTCTATGCATCTCCTAGATAGATCTTGCTTGAGCACAGGAAACTTTTGAAATTGCATGCTACGTTTCCCAACACCACATTCAGGTGAAGGCCACGACTCAGAGAAACCTTCATCCCCTCGGTGGAAATTATATGACTATCCATACTTTGCTTTAGACGACGCCGTTGTTTTTCTTGCACCCATTAAGGAGGACCTCCAGTTCTTCGCGAGCACTCTCAAGCACTTTCGAATGTCGCCGGCCTTTTCACAAATTGTTCCAAAAGTTTTTTTGCCCCAATCCGTTGTGAAAATGTTGATCTTCTGGACATCCTCCTGACCAGCCAAGCATTCCTCCTTTCTATGAACATGTGTTGCTTTTCCTTTGTCAATAGGTTGAAGAGAATCCACTACAAGCCCCTTGAGGACAATAGTCAGTTCACCGCTTGGGTGGGAAGGCATATTGCCTCAGAGGGTCATGCGGTCTTGGTCAAGTCGATCCTCATGGCGATTGCTATCTATTACATGACGGTGTTAGATTTACCGGTGGAGGTCAAGAAGAAGATCTATGCCCTCATACGTGCTTTCCTTTGGGCGGGTTGTGAAAAGTCACTGGTGGAAAATGCAAGCTAAATGGGAGAAAATGTGCAAGTCCAAGCTGCATGGAAGCCTCGGAATCCTAAATCTTGACAAGTTTTTCATTCCCCTTCGCCTCCGATGCTTGTGGACTGAGTGGCTTCACCCGGACAAGCCATGGTTTGGCTTGGGAACCCCTTCTGATGCCAATGACCGAGATATATTTGTCACGGCTACCAAGGTCCAAGTTGGGCATGGCAAGCGTGCCAAGTTCTGGGAGTCACCTTGGCTAGATGGGATTAGGCCCAAAGATGTGGCTCAAAAAAATCTATGATTTGTTGAAGAATAAAATTGCTTGGTTCAAATGGCTTTGCACGACAACTACCGGACTTCCCAGGTGGACATTCTTCAAGGCATCACCGCCAGACACATCTTTGAGTTTGTCACCCTTTGGGAGAGGCTCTCCCATGTCCACCTTAATATTGACACCCCGACACTATCACTTGGAAGTTCACTACTGGCGGACACTACTCGGCGGCGTCGCCATACAAGGCGCAATTCTTCGGCCAGGTTGACAGGGCCATGACCCCGGCCGTTTGGGAGATTTCGGCACCTTCTAAATGCAAGTTCTTCTCATGGATGGCAATCAACAATAGGATTTGGACGGCAGACAAGCTTCATCATCGTGGGTGGCCAAACTGTAATCTTTGTCCTCCATGCAAGTAGGTCGACACATTCAGAGTTTGGTGTATGATCAAAGATTATCTTGGTCTCCATGAAGTGCATCCTTCTGACTGGGGTGAAGCGGCTTCTGCTAAAGAGAGATGGAGCCACAATGCTACCAAGAAGACCCAATCACGAAGACCGCTTGCTTCCTTGATGTTGCTTATCTCTTGGGGGTTGTGGAAAGAGAGGAATGCGCGGATACTCCGTAATAATACCGCTTCGATGGGAGTCATCATCGCTAGGATTAAAGAGGAGACCTATCTTGGGAGCATTGCGGGGCAAGGCACTTGAGTAACGTAATGTCGCGTGAGTGATTGTTGTAATTCGGCCTTGGACCTTAACCTCGAAAGCTTCTCTCTTAATCGAAGAAAATGGCAAATCTTTTGCCTCGTTTCAAAATAATAATAAAAATTAGGCCACAGACACCAGCTTCAAAAGTACAAAGAAGAACGAGGTTAAGACCCCCCTCTCTGGGGTGTCACTGCTACCATCTAAACTTAAAAGGAGAGCTTTGGATTTTATCAGGCTTATAACCTGGCCAGAACTCGCTCTTTTTTGGGTCTGAACGCCGTTCCTCAGGCAAGGATTTCTCATCAAACCTGAAGGCTATGGAAAATTCAGTGCCCTAGCAAGATGAAGGTGGTGCTTTGGAGGCTGGCCCACAAGGGCGGGCACCAAGTGAGATCAGTTCCCACAAGGGACGACTGTTGTTATTGTAATCATAAGGAAGATGTGGATCATTGCTTCTTCTTTTTTTTTTTAAATTTACATTGCCAATATGTCCAAGAGCTATGGAAAGAAATAAAATATGCATATGGTATTTGCCTGAAGCTAACATGCTTTGTTAATATCAGGCCATGGATATTGGGCTGAAATTCTGAACGCCGAAGCTTCAGATTTCATGCTATATATGGCCCTGGCAACAACCATATGACGCGGAATTTGGGGAAACAGGAACAGCTCCAGTAATGGCGAGCTGAAGCTTTACCCCTTCCGTATTGTGGGTAAAATCAAAGCCTTACCTGACCTCAATACCTCATCATCAAATAGAAAATGGTCTCCGCCACAGGAAGATATGTCGCAGATAAATGTTGATGCGCACTCTGAACAAGCTGGTCTAGGCGCCGTTGTTCATGGATCAGTGCAGGCGGCGAATCGGGCTGCCATTCACCATGTTGAAATCCCAGAAGTGGCTGAAGCCCTTGCATCGCGTCAGGCTCTCGCCTTTTGGCAGGAGTTCAGGTTTTCATAAGATACATGTAGTCAAAGAGTTTTCAGAGGTAGTTCGAAGGAAGCACCTGATATTTTCCCACTTCAGACCACCCGCCTACCTCGGATAAATAAGGTGCAAAGTGGGTTTGACAGATCATCTATAGGCGCCTCAGGTCCAAGATATCAAGAATAATGCCTCGATGTTTTTATCTAGTAATTTTATTTCTGTAAAATGTTGTAGCAATGAGGCATCTAATGTTCTTGCAAAATCTGCAGAATATGATGTTGGGTCGTGCTGGTACCATGAGGAACCTCAAGTTATCAGGACAGGACCATTGTTTGTAATGAAAACATTATGAATGAATGCAAGAGTGCTGCCCGTTGTCTAAAAACGAAACTAAAATGAAGAATCGAAAAGTGTCGACAAGACTCATGTAAACTGGAAGGCCGGAGTAGGCGTAGTATAGCACCTGAATCCAACTTCATCTTGTCAGTCGTCACTCAAAGACAACTTCAGAAGAAAGAAACTTCAAATACTAGTGACAATCCATAGAGCAGCGAACATTTCCAGCAAGCCAGTGCAACATGGAGCAAACAGACTGAATGATTGATTATTCAATGAACAGCAACACAACACAATCGTTTATTATCCATAGAACACAACACGGTACAAGCGATAATCAACCCCACCCCCTAACCATTTCCCGCAGACGCCTACAAGAGTCTCACTCACCTACAAGATTTCAAATCAAGGGTTTCGAATGCTCCACACAGCAAACCAATCACATTTGAATCAGATGCTCAAGACAATCGAATCGCAGTAGCCAATCGGAGGGGTCAGCAGCAGCAGGAGGAGGGCATGCTCAAAGCTTACCCTTGAGCCTCTTCTTGAGGACGTCCATGACGGCGCCGAAGTCGGCCTTCACG
This sequence comes from Aegilops longissima, assembly GCA_021605205.1. NCBI lineage: Eukaryota > Viridiplantae > Streptophyta > Magnoliopsida > Poales > Poaceae > Aegilops > Aegilops longissima. The sequence goes on along the minus strand of CM038676.1, from coordinate 617,597,048 downwards.
CTGACCGGCGGGTTGGCGTACTTGCAAGCCATGTCCTCGATCTTCTGATCATGGTAGTCGATCTTGGACTGGGAGAACTTGAGGCCATGCGCCGTGCTGACGACCACCGTGCGGTCATTTGCCCCGATGGTGCCCTCTTCCCGGAGCTTGAAGAGCGCCGCGAGCGCGACCCCAGTGTGCGGGCAGGCAAACATGCCGGTGCGGTCTGCGAGGGACATTGCATTCATGAGCTCCTCCTCTGTGGCCTCTGCGACGATGCCATTTGTTGCCTTGAGTGCGACCACCGCACGGTCGACCGATACAGGGTCACCGATCTGAATCGCTGACGCAAATGTCGGCTCAGCCACCTGTGGCTGGAACTGCGTCCATCCTGACTTGTAGTAGCGGTACAGCGGGTTGGCATTGGCAGCCTGTGCACAGACAAGCCGTGGCAGCCGATCAACAAGGCCAAGAACACGGCACATCTCGAATCCCTTGTAGAAGGCATATATGTTTCCAAGGTTGCCTCCTGGAACGATGACCCAATCGGGCACCTCCCAATCAAACTGCTGCAGTATCTCAATGGCTGCCGTCTTCTGCCCCTCCAGCCTGAGCGAATTGAGCGAATTGGCAAGGTAAATGGGCAGCTCGGCGGTCACCTCCCTGATGAGCCTCATACAGCCGTCGAAGTCGGTGTCCAGGGAGAGCACGGTGGCGCCGTTGGCGATGGGCTGGATGAGCTGCTCGAGCGAGATGCGGTTGGCCGGGAGGAAGACGATGGCGGGGATCCCGGCAGCCGCGCAGTAGGCGGAGAGCGCGGCGGAGGTGTCCCCGGTGGAGGCACATCCGACGCCAGCGATGGGGCGGGAGAGCGGGGCGCGGCGGAGGCGGTTGACCTGGCTGACGAGCACGGTCATGCCGAGGTCCTTGAAGGAACCCGTGTGGGAGATGCCGCAGTGCTTGACCCAGAGGTCCTTCATCCCGGCGAGGTGGTCGCGGCCGAGGCGCTCGGCCCAGAAGAGGTTGGAGTTGCCCTCGAAGAGGGAGACGATGTGGTCCGGGTCGATGCCGGGGAGCACGAACTCCTTCTTGGACCAGACGCCGGAGCCGTAGGGCCAGACGGTGCGGCCGACGCGGGAGTCGAAGAGGTCCCGCCAGTAGGACCCCGGGTGGCGCGCCAGGGCGGCCATGTCGTGGCGCACGTCGAGGAGGCCGCCGGAGCTGGAGCGGTACACGATCTCGTCCAGGGAGTAGCGCTCGTCCGTGCCGGACCCGCCGGGGCCTGGGGGGAAGGGCTCGTACCAGGCGGAGAAGTCGTTGGCCGGGGCGCGGTGCCGCGCCGCCTCCTCGCGGATGTCCTCGTCCGCCGCGCGCCGGGGCTTGTTGGTGGCGGCGGGGGCGGGGGCGGGGACGGCGGCGTCGGTGGCGCAGCGGACGCGGCGGTGGGCGGCCGGGCGGAGGCGGAGCTGGGGCGCGGCGGAGCGGGGGCGGGAGAGGAGGAAGGAGAGGGGCGGGGACGGGGAGGGGGCGTGGGTGGCGGCCGCCATGGTGGAGCTGGCGGCGGCGGCGTTGGCGGCGGCGGCGGGGATGCGGGGATTGGGGGCAGTGGGTGGGATGTGGACTGTGGAGGTGGACGAGGGTTTTAGACTGTAGCTGGGGGTTGGTGGAAAGTGGAAACTGGAAAGCGGTAGAAAGTCTGATGGACGGTCCTGATTTGGCCGACATCTGACGAGCACCGTCTGTTCGATCAGATTACATCCGATCCAACTGATGATCATTCAGAGAAAGCTGTCGATTCTCATGACCAGATTGACAGCAACCACTGAGAAATATGACAGCAGTCCATCAAGCATTTGTAAATCCTCTTTCGATTTGCATCAATCTCAAAGCACAGGAATAGAAAGATCAAAAGTAAGCATTAGAATGTCAATTGTTTTACTGAATTCTACAGGATTGAAAAGACTAAAAAAAATTCTAAGAATTGGAATCCAATTCTCTTCCAAACATAGCGTAATCCAATCCTTAGGTTCCTAAGGATTCCAATCGTACGAACCAAACGACGTCATAGGAAAAAAAAATTCCAATGATCCAAATCAAATCCTCTAAAACTCCTACGGTTTTCCTCTGAACCAAAGGAGCCCAAAAAATATCAAATGCAGAAACACAATGTTCAATTTCTATCGACAAAACATCCCATGTTTTGAAATCAACTGGATAAACATACCACATACTCCCTCCGTTCGGAATTACTTGTCACAAAAATGGATGTATCTACAACTAAAATACATCTAGATACATTCATTTCTTGGACGAGTAATTCCAAACGGAGGGAGTACGTTTCTAGAAAGTACAATAAACCTGTGCCTCAACAGATGCACATAACTTAAGTTTCATTACAGAGTCGTTAAAAATGCCAAAAAGGTGACAATCAAGCCATGTAAAATAGAGAAACTCAATTTGTTACACAAGGAGATCTGCTTGGAACAAAATCTGCTGATATAGGCACTAGCACAAATAAAAGCTTCACGCTGGAGACTGAAAATGTCGTACAACTGCAATTTTACAAGCTCTGGTGTGCGCTCCAATGGACGCCTCTACAAATGAATCTGGAATTCAGGATACATATGCTCAAAATGAAGCTGGAATTCAGGATACATATGCTCAAAGGACAATGGTCCTTTGCGCTTTCTAGTTTCTGCAGCTACCTGAGTGACTCTTAACCTGAACAAACTAATTTACACTTTACAGTGTGCATCTCAGCGCTGTTTACGGTCAGGTTATTTTCATCTCTTCAACGTTTTCAGGTGGCCGTGGAGCTGGAGTGTTCACGAAGGTCGCACTCTTGTTGAATCCTTCCAGCAACATTATCCGCACCGCTTGCAAGCCCCTCAGGAACGTGGAATCAAGCTGCAAAAGATTGGGGTGGAGACAGAAGTTAGTTGATGCTGTGGTTGTTTGTACACATCGATATAGTGCTTCAGCTAGTCACTGAGTGCTTGCTTACAAGAAAAAAAGCACAGGATCAGCTCAGAAGCAAATTTCCACGCATATTGTTCAGTTTGGTATATTTTTATCAAAAATATGTACAGTGAAATATGCCGGTAAAAGTACCTCTTCTTGTTCTTCCTTGCTGAATGCACGTAGAACAAAACCGATGGCTCCCATCATTCCAGTTGGCCGTCCAATGCCTGCACAACATTTGGGCGATTTGCATTTTCAGATTCGTCACCTCAATGACAAAGGCGTTAAAGAAGCGATCATTTGACATACCAACTCTTAGGCGTGGAAAATCACGGCTTTGTTTCAGATGGTGAATGACACTTCTCATCCTGAAACATTAATCATATGTTAAGGTAGAACAAAGGCAAACGATTAAGAAGAAATAACAAAGAATCACGGAACAAAGCAGGATGGGAACAGGTTAAATAAATACCCATTGTGCCCACCATGTCCCCCCTTTGGCAGTAGACGTAGTTTTGCAAAGGGTAAGTCCAGATCATCGTAGATCTAGAAGAATCAAACAACAGTTTGTGAATAACTAGGAGCATCAAAACATGTATTATGAGCTAGCTGGCAATGTTTACCAGAACGACTTGATTAAGTGGTATCTTGAAATATGAAACCAGCTGGCCGACCTGCATAAGGCAGTCCTATTCAGTAAACAGGGCCTGCTGAAAATAGTGATCTGAAGCTGCATTATTAGAGTTGCTGTACTTACAGACTCACCACTTGCATTCATAAAAGTCTGTGGCTTGGCAAGCATTACAGGGACATCACCAATAAGGCCTATAAATACAAGGCAATAAGATCAACAATGCCGTTTCAGGAATTTAAATACTTATCCATGTCCATTGCAAACAAAAATTCAAGCATACGAAAAAAAACTAAGAAAGGACATAATTCTTGATTACACAAAGATTGGCATGTAAATCGTTTTTCTCAAAAACAGAGTGCAACTACAAATGATGGGTTAACAGTTCACACCCATCTATTAGACTATTACAACGTCCTGGAGTGGATAATACTCAATAGAAACAGCAAGAACAGATTGTGCTTTCTTACAGGAAAGTGTGTAGGGGAACAGAATGATGGATACCAAGTCTTAACCAACAAGCCTTATTTGGTTACTCGTTATGTGAACAATTAGCCAAGTAAAAATAATCGGCCGGAAAACATAATTCAAAAACAGAGCTAGACATAATTTGAGCAGGCCAACATTTAGCTTGTTGCAGTGGTCAGCTATAAATTATATCTCAGATGTATAACTACGCACAGCTGCACTTTTTGTAGATCAACAAGCTTTATGTGGAAATTACCTTTCCCAACCATCGATTTGAATTGCTTAGTGCTGACAGATATTCCCTCAGCTTCTGCAATAGCATCGATCATCTCAAACCCAACCTGTATGCAACAACAGAATGATTACCAACCGCATATAATAGTGATATACTGTAATCCAGAGTATAGTTCAACTAGTCACATTAATCAGGACAGTACGGAGTTAACTGAAAGCCAAGAGTTTGTAGTATCAAGCAACCAAAAAGATAACACCTTTACCCTGGCCAAGAGCTTAGCATCAAGCCTAATTAGCCTTTTCCAACCACGCAACATCAATGTTTGTAGACATAGTTAAAATGGCTTCAGAAAATTGTACTAGTTTCTAGCAACTACCAGTAGGATTTATGAATTGCATCATGATTAACTTGGACAGTCGACAGGGCTAGCAGCTGAAAACGCACAGTTTCTTTCAAGATAAGCAAAGCGGGATCCAGACAGCTGGAGCGCCGGAATCTTACGTTGTGGCGGGTCCCCTTGTACATCCTGCCGGGGTTCCCGAGCCCGACGAACAGCCACGGCTTCTGGGCCGCGCCGCCGCCGGCGCCGGCAGTGGCCGAGGAAGAGGATGACGAGGCGGCGGTGCTGCCTGCGGGGCCGTTCGCCCCCATGCTTCTACGGCTCGAGCGGGCTAAGGAGATGCGCGGGGAGGTGAGGCGGGAGGACGCGGAGGCGGGGACGCCGGAGAGGAGCCGCATCGCCGCCGTTGTGGTTTCCCCTATAAAACGGACGGGTCCTGGTTGACCCGGGTCCCAATCGTACACGGGATTCCCCTTTGACAAGCTGACCGCTCCGCCTACTGGTTATTGGGCTGGGCCTCTTGCCCGCTCCACCACCTATTTGGGCTGAAGGTCATATAACTCTTGCAGCTCGTTTGGGCTGAAAGAAAGAAACTCAGGGCTTGCTTGGTTTGTTACTGATTTTGCCACAGTTTATCACACTACATGTTTGATTCTCAAAAAAAAAAAAAAAATTAAAAAAATTCACACCATGTTTGTCACACTTGCTTTATCTTAGGTGCTCATCAAATAGTTAGCCACACTTTGGCTTGCCTAGGGGAGTCTTTTTTTTTTGCGGAAGCCTAGGAGAGTCTTGCCACACTTTTTCTGTGTATGACATGTGGGGCTTGTTTTTCACAAAAAGGATTTTGCTTTAGGTGTGGCTAAAACCAGACAAAACTTGCCTAACTTAACATGTGGTAAAGTGTGACTAGGAACCAAACAACCCCTCAATGTTACGCTGATCTTCAAATCTGTACTCTTAGCCCAAGTGGTTTAGCAAACCGCATGTCTTACAACTGTATTTATTCATGTCACTCACGTGTTCATGCTATGCCAAGTGTTATGTTGATCTTCTCTCTTTTTTCAAATACGCGAAGACATTGCTGGGAAGCATTGGGTTCAGGTGTGAGAGGGTACTGTTACTATTCTTGGCACAATTTTGACACCGTTTAGCTCGGTTCTTGCCTAGTACTTTGCAAACGATCAGCTACTGCTAGAAATAAGGAGAAATGCATGTGTATATTCGAACCATGTTGGTCTGTTGTGTGAGCACTCAGAAGGTCTGATACCTTTTGTAATGTGAGTTTTAGAAGCTTAAAGTTTGATAACTACTATAGTAAGTTTGCTTACATGCTTCCCATGATGTTGGCAGTGCAATGAAGAAGCCACAGGTTTGAACCAATATCTGCATGCAAGTTCAAGCCTCTTCGTTTGATGCAAAATAATAATATTTTTTATGGTCCTAATACACATGTAATGGCAAGTTAGTCTTTTATCTTCCATACCATGCTTGATATAACCTACGGACCTTCGAAGATCTTGGTTTCCGACGAGCCCAAATTTCGGCCTTTAATGGTCCTTCAAATATATTGTCGCTATTATTATCTGCATTTTAGACAATTACATTTTACATATTTGAATTTGTGAATGTGTGAAGATGACGTTGTCTAGATAGATCTTCTTTGATCATGATCCTTGAAAAATTGCACAACTATTTTTGGGTCGATTATCATTTTTAGATTGTAAATGTGTTAATGTTGTACATATTGAGATGTGCATGTTGATTATGATTATAATTCAACATAGCGACCAAATGGCACGTGGCATTCATTTCACAAATCCCTCGGCTTCTGAACAGGAAAATTGAACTTACATTGGAATGAAAATCCCACCAAAGGAAATCCTCCTAGGAATGGGATTTCATTTCCACCAAATGAAATGAGAATCCAGGTGCCAAACGAGCTATAAGGGAAAATAAACCAGAGTCTAATGCATTGGCATTCCACTTGCTCACTTCAGTACACTATCAACTCATATCATACTAAACTCGTCATGCGCTCACTTTGATCCAAACTTGGAACTTTGCCCAAGTTGAATTGGTCAAGAATTCACGAGAACCCCCTACAAAATCCCCATAGACTTGAGTGGGTGGTGAAAAAATGTTTATCGTTCATGGCAAAGGAATTTAATTTTGGAAAACTTTGAAGTGGCGACCTCGTGGGTGGAGCTCTGTTTATGGAAGCCCGAGAAACAGAGTCATTGTTGGCCGTGTAGGGTAACACAGTAGAAAACAAAAAATTTCCGACTACGCACCAGCCCAGGACCACTATGAAGACTGCATACAAGGTTTGATCTTTTTCGTTACCGACTCGTAGCGCAGCGGAAGTGGAGTTGGTGACGATCGGTGGTGCAGATCCCCGCAACTAGGATTTACAACCTCCCAACCGCGAGGATGTATACCCTCATCCGCCCCACGGACAGCCCTTCGGGTGGCGGTCGGACAGTCCCTCGAACAGTGTCGCAGACAGCCCTTCGGGAGGACCCTCAAAACTCGGACGGTCACTCGGACAGCCCTTCGGGAGGACTCACAGAACTATGACTGTCACTTGGACAGCCCATCGGGAGGCACTCTCAAAACAGCCCCTCGGGCAAAATAATCGAAACTACGACCTCTCTACGGGGTTGCACACATACGGTGTCATCTATCCGGTAGGGCTTCACCGTCCAGAACTAGTTCCCACCGGAACCCAGACAGCCTTTCGGCTCTACGAAACTATTTGGCTGGGAGGGAGAGAGAAGCCAAATCATGCATGGCACTTGTATGTGAGAAAGAGTGTGTCTTTAGGCAGCCCCCTCCACCCCTATTTATAGGCCAAGCCCAAGGGTGGCTTCTCCAAGAAGCCAAGGGGATAATACCAAAAGGCCCTCAAGGTGGCTTCTCCAAGAAGCCAAGCAAAAAACACTTTCACTATTCATGACGGCATTTTTCAGCGTTCGTTCGAACTGAAAATATTTATATGGGCTCAGAACATTTCCAGTGCCCACTAAAATAATTTTCAACACGTTCCGAAACAATTTTGGTTTAGTGATTTTCATCTGCGAAAAGCAAACAAGAATGCGTTTTCACTATTCATAAAGACAATTTTTCGCGTCCATTAAATCCGAAAATATTTATGTGGGTCTTAGAATAATTCCAGTACCTACTAAAATGATTTTGCATTCGTTCTGAAACAATTTCAGATAAGTGAATTTCATCTGCGAAAAACAACCAAAGCGGTACCGGCAGCTCCGGAGCATTTCCGGTATTTATCCCGAAAAATTCCCAGAAGTTTCCAGAATAATTCTGGCAGCCTCCAAGAATTATCAGGCGTGTCCCGAAACCAATTTGACTTAATGGTATATCCCGAAACAACTTTTTGGCTTTACGAAACTGTTTCGCTATTCTCTCTCTGGAACTCTTCCATTGTCTCCAAACTTTTTCGCAAATTTCTCTCGACTCCTTTCCAAAGATTCAGCAGATATATGACCCTTAAGCGCAGGACCCTATAGGTTCGGTGAAGCATATACATGACCGGAACACTTTCCGATCAATGATCAACATCGGAGCCGTGGACACCCATATTGACCCCTATACCCACACGAATGAATATTCGAGTGAACCTCCAGTTGATGTGTGCTATTCCTGTTGCTTCGTGATATGTAACAAATACCCGAGGTGAGACATGTTGGCATCCCCGTGGATCAACAACTTGTCCACTATGCCAGTTACCTCGTTACCGGTATTGTTCTCTTTTCTCGTTCCCGTATTCCAGCATCCCCGTGATCAAATCACAAAGTGTTTGGCTAGACGATGATGGATACCGTAACACCGAGAGGGCCTAGAGATATCTCTCCATCGTCCGAGGAGCAAATCCCAATCTTGAGCTATCAAGTTACTTGACATACTTTTTGATACGTCTCCAACGTGTCTATAATTTTTTATTGTTCCATGCTATTATATTATGTGTTTTGGATGTTTATGGGCTTTATTATCCACTTTTATATTACTTTTGGGACTAACCTATTGACCCAGAGCCCAGCCCAGCTCTGCTTTTTTCCTTTGTTTCAATGAGCCAAGAAAAGGAATATCAAACGGAGTCGAAACGGAATGAAACCAACTGGAGAAGTTATTTTTGGAAGGAAAGCTACCGGATAAACTTGGAGTGCACGTCAAGAAAGAAACGAGGGAGCCACGAGGTAGGGGGGCGCGCCCTCCACTCTTGTGGGCCCCTCGTGGCTCCCCTGACGTACTTCTTCCGCCTATATATACCCATATACCCTAAAACTTCGAGGAACAGAATAGATCTGGAGTTCCGCCGCCGCAAGCCTCTATAGCCACCAAAAACCAATCGGGAGCCCGTTACGGCACCCTGCCGGAGGGGCGAACCTCACCGGTGGCCATCTTCATCATCCCAGCGCTCTCCATGACGAGGAGGGAGTAGTTCACCCTCGGGGCTGAGGGTGTGTACCAGTAGCTATGTGTTTGATCTCTCTCGTGTTCTTGATTTGGCACGATCTTGATGTATTGCGAGCTTTGCTATTATAGTTGGATCTTATGTTGCTTCTCCCCCTCTACTCTCTTGTAATGGATTGAGTTTTCCCTTTGAAGTTACCTTATCGGATTGAGTCTTTAAAGATTTGAGAACACTTGATGTATGTCTTGCCGTACGTATCTGTGGTGACAATGGGATATCACGTGATTCACTTGATGTATGTTTTGGTGATCAACTTGCGGGTTCCACCCATGAACCTATGCATAGGGGTTGGCACACGTTTTCGTCTTGATTCTCTGGTAGAAACTTTGGGGCACTCTTTGAGGTTCTATGTGTTGGTTGAACGATGAATCTGAGATTTTGTGATGCATATCGTACAATCATACCCACGGATACTTGAGGTGACATTGGAGTATCCAGGTGACATTAGGGTTTTGGTTGATTTGTGTCCTAAGGTGTTATTCTAGTACGAACTCTAGGGCTGTTTGTGACACTTATAGGAATAGCCCAACGGATTGATTGGAAAAAATAACTTTGAGGTGGTTTCGTACCCTACCATAATCTCTTCGTTTGTTCTCCGCTATTAGTGACTTTGGAGTGACTCTTTGTTGCATGTTGAGGGATAGTTATATGATCCAATTATGTTATTATTGTTGAGAGAACTTGCACTAGTGAAAGTATGAACCCTAGGCCTTGTTTCCTAGCATTGCAATACCGTTTACGCTCACTTTTACCACTTGCTACCTTGCTGTTTTTATATTTTCAGATTACAAAAACATGTATCTACCATCCATATTGCACTTGTATCACCATCTCTTCGCCGAACTAGTGCACCTATACAATTTACCATTGTATTGGGTGTGTTGGGGACACAAGAGACTCTTTGTTATTTGGTTGCAGGGTTGCTTGAGAGAGACCATCTTCATCCTACACCTCCCACGGATTGATAAACCTTAGGTCATCCACTTGAGGAAATTTGCTACTGTCCTACAAACCTCTACACTTGGAGGCCCAACAACGTCTACAAGAAGAATGTTGTGTAGTAGACATCAAGCAGTTTCTAGCGTCGTTGCCGGGGAGGTGAGTGCTTGAAGGTATATCTTTAGATCTTGCAATCGAATCCTTTAGTTTCTTGTTTTAGCACTAGTTAGTCTATAAAAGAAAACCACAAAAAATGGAATTAAGTTTGCCACTTACGCTTCACCTTTTTAATATCTTTCGAGAGTATGATGGAAAGGAAATTGTGCCAAAGTGTTAGAAGAAGAATGCATTAAAATGTTTGGCACTAAATCTTTGAATGGTGAGTATGATTGCAATGTTGTTAGTATGAACTCCTTCAATATCCATACTATTAATTATGAGAGTGATTATGCTTATGATATGAAAAGGCCCAAGCTTGGGGAGGCTATGTTTGATGAGGATGACATATTTGAGAATATATTTGCTGAAATTAATGTTTGTCCCAAGCTTGGGGATGCTACGTTTAATGAAGATTATATTTTTAGTCTCCCAAGTTTTGATATGCAAATTTATAATTATGATAGCATGCCTTCTACCTATGATGATTATATTGATGAAAGTGGGTTTGGAAGAGTGTCAACTTTAGGAATGAATGATCCCACTATTTTGGAGGATGTTGAATCTTATAATATTTATGAAAGTGGATTTGGAGAGATTATGACTTTATTTAGTGATGTATCCACTATCTTGGAAGAGGTTTCGATCGATTATGATGAGAACAAAGTTGCTACTTATGATGATTATTGTGATGAAACTTATGCTATAAGAAGTAGTGATGATTATATTTATAAAACTTGTCATGATTATGGTTACCCTTTTTCTGAACATTACTCTTTTAATGTGGAAACAATCTATAGTATTCAAGTCTCTTATGATACTCCCACTATTCCGAATGAGAAGAATTTTGCTTATGTGGAGAGTAGTAAAATTTCTATGCAAGTAGATCATGAAAAGAATGATTTAGGTGCTGGTTTTATTGTTGAATTTATTCATGATGCTACTTAAAATTATTATGAGGGAGGAATATATGCTTGTAGGAATTGCAATAATATCAAGTTTCCTCTCTATGTGCTTAAAGTTTTGAAGTTATGCTTGTTTTGCCTTCCTATGCTAGTTGATTATTGTTCCCATAATTATTTGCTCACAAAATGCCTATGCATAGGAAGTGGGTTAGACTTAAATGTTTTAGTCATATTCTTCATGATGCTCTCTTTATGTTTCAATTCTTATCTTTTATGCGAGCATCATTGAAATCATTATGCCTAGCTAGGGGCGTTAAACATTAAAGCTTGTTGGGAGGCAACCCAATTTTATTTTAGTTTCTTGCTTTTTGGTTCTGTTTAGGAATAAATAATCCATCTAGCTTCTGTTGATATGTGGTTTTATGTTTTAATTAGTGTTTGTGCCAAGTAGAACCTTTGAGAAGACTTGGGTGAAGTCTTTATGATCATGCTGTAAAAAACAAAAACTTTAGCGCTCATGAGATTAGCTAAAACTTTTTACTAGAGAGTGCTATTTAGTTTATTATTTTTTCAGATGATTACTAGAAAAATTCCTCAGGTCCACCAATTTATTTTAGAATTTTTGGAGTTCCAGAAGTTTGTGTTAGTTACAGATTACTACAAAATGTTCTGTTTTTGACAGATTCTGTTTTCATTGTGTTGCTTGCTTATTTTAATGACTCTATGGCTAGTAAAATAGTTTACAAACCATAGAGAAGTTGGAATACAGTAGGTTTAACACCAATATAAATAAATAATGAGTTCATTACAGTACCTTTAAGTGGTGTTTTGTTTTCTTTCGCTAACGGAGCTCACGAGTTTTCTGTTAAGTTTTGTGTTGTGAAGTTTTCAAGTTTTGGGTAAAGATTCGGTGGACTATGGAATAAGGAGTGGCAAGAGCCTAAGTTTGGGGATGACCAAGGCACCCCAAGGTAATATTCAAGGATAACCAAGAGCCTAAGCTTGGGGATGCCCCAGATGGCATCCCCTCTTTCATATTCGTTCATCAGTAACTTTACTTGGAGCTATATTTTTATTCACCACATGATATGTGTTTTGCTTGGAGCGTCATTTTATTTTGTTTTGCTTGTTGTTTGAATAAAATACCAAGATCTGAAATTATTAAATGGGAGAGTCTTCACATATTTGCGTAATTATCCGACTACTCATTGATCTTCACTTATATCTTTCGGAGTAGTTTGTTGTTTGCTCTAGTGCTTCACTTATATCTTTTAGAGCACGGTAGTGGATTTGTTTTATAGAAACTTTTGATCTCTCATGCTTCACTTAGATTATTTTGAGAGTCTTAAATAGCATGGTAATTTGCTTAAACAATCCTAATATGCTTGGTATTCAAGATTAGTAAAAATTTCTTATGAGTGTGTTGAATACTAAGAAAATTTTGATGCTTGATAATTGTTTTGAGATATAAAGATGGTGATATTAGAGTCATGCTAGTTGAGTAGTTGTGAATTTGAGAAATACTTGTGTTAAAGTTTGTGATTCCCGTAGCATGCATATATGGTGAACCGTTATGTGATGAAGTCGGAGCATGATTTATTTATTGATTGTCTTCCTTATGAGTGGCGGTCGGGGACGAGCGATGGTCTTTTCCTACCAATCTATCCCCCTAGGAGCATGCGCGTAATACTTTGCTTTGATAACTTGTAGATTTTTGCAATAAGTATATGAGTTATTTATGACTAATGTTGAGTCCATGGATTATACGCACTTTCTTCCTTCCACCATTGCTAGCCTCTCTAATACCGCGCACTTTTCGCCGGTATCATACGCCCACCATAAACCTTCCTCAAAACAGCCACCATGCCTACCTATCATGGCATTTCCATAGCCATTCCGAGATATATTGCCATGCAACTTTCCACCGTTCCGTTTATTATGACACGCTCCATCATTGTCATATTGATTTGCATGATCATGTAGTTGACATCGTATTTGTGGCAAAGCCACCGTTCATAATTCTTTCATACATGTCACTCATGAGTCATTGCATATCCCGGTACACCGCCGGAGGCATTCATATAGAGTCATATTTTGTTCTAAGTATCGAGTTGTAAGGAAATAAAAGTGTGATGATCATCATTATTAGAGCATTGTCCCAAGTGAGGAAAGGATGATGGAGACTATGATTCCCCCACAAGTCGGGATGAGACTCCGGACTAAAAAAAATAGGCCATAAAAAAAGAGAGAAAAGGCCCAAATAAAAAAATAAAAAAATGAGAGAAAAAGAGAGAAGGGACAATGTTACTATCATTTTGCCACACTTGTGCTTCAAAGTAGCACCATGATCTTCATGATAGAGAGTCTCCTATGATATCACTTTCATATACTAGTGGGAATTTTTCATTATAGAACTTGGCTTGTGTATTCCAATGATGGGCTTCCTCAAAATGCCCTAGGTCTTCGTGAGCAAGCGAGTTGGATGCACACCCACTTAGTTCCTTTTGTTGAGCTTTCATATACTTATAGCTCTAGTGCATCCGTTGCATGGCAATCCCTACTCACTCACATTGATATCTATTGATGGGAATCTCCATAGCCCGTTGATACGCCTAGTTGATGTGAGACTATCTTCTCCTTTTTGTCTTCTCCACAACCACCATTCTATTCCACATATAGTTCTATGTCCATGGCTCATGCTCATGTATTGCGTGAAGATTGAAAAGGTTTGACAACGTCAAAAGTATGAAACAATTGCTTGGCTTGTCATCGGGGTTGTGCATGATTTAAATATTTTATGTGGTGAAGATAGAGCATAGCCAGACTATATGATTTTGTAGGGATAACTTTCTTTGGCCATGTTATTTTGAGAATACATGATTGCTTTTTTAGTATGCTTGAAGTATTATTGTTTTCATGTCAATATTAAACTTTTGTCTTGAATCTTTCGGATCTGAATATTCATACCACAATTAAGAAGATTACATTGAAATTATGCCAAGTAGCATTCCACATCAAAAATTATCTTTTTTATCATTTACCTACTCGAGGACGAGCAGGAATTAAGCTTGGGGATGCTGATACGTCTCCAACGTATCTATAATTTTTTATTGTTCCATGCTATTATATTATGTGTTTTGGATGTTTATGGGCTTTATTATCCACTTTTATATTACTTTTGGGACTAACCTATTGACCCATAGCCCAGTGCCAGTTCCTGTTTTTTCTTTGTTTCAGTGTTTCGAAGAAAAGGAATATCAAACGGAGTAGAAAAGGAATGAATCCAACTAGAGAAGTTATTTTTGAAAGGAAAGCTACCGGATAAACTTGGAGTGCACGTCAGGAAAGAAAGGAGGGAGCCACGAGGTAGGGCGGCGCGCCCTCCACCCTTGTGGGCCCCTCGTGGCTCCCCTGACGTACTTCTTCCGCCTATATATACCCATATACCCTAAAAACTTCGAGGAACAGAATCGATCTGGAGTTCCGCCGCCGCAAGCCTCTGTAGCCACCAAAAACCAATCGGGTCCTGCTCGGCACCTGCCGAGGGGGGGAACCTCACCGTGGCCATCTTCATCATCCCGACGCTCTCCATGACGAGGAGGGAGTAGTTCACCCTCGGGGCTGAGGGTATGTACCAGTAGCTATGTGTTTGATCTCTCTCTCTCTCTCTCTCTCTCTCTCTCTCTCTCTCTCGTGTTCTTGATTTAGCATGATCTTGATGTATCGCGAGCTTTGCTATTATAGTTGGATCTTATGTTGCTTCTCCCCCTCTACTCTCTTGTAATGGATTGAGTTTTCCCTTTGAAGTTACCTTATCGGATTGAGTCTTTAAAGATTTGAGAACACTTGATGTATGTCTTGCCGTGCGTATCTATGGTGACAATGGGATATCACGTGATCCACTTGATGTATGTTTTGGTGATCAACATGCGGGTTCCGCCCATGAACCTATGCATAGGGGTTGGCACACATTTACGTCTTGATTCTCTAGTAGAAACTTTGGGGCACTCTTTGAGGTTCTATGTGTTGGAGTATCTAGGTGACATTAGGGTTTTGGTTGATTTGTGTCTTAAGGTGTTATTCTAGTAGGAACTCTAGGGCTGTTTGTGACACTTATAGGAATAGCCCAAATGATTGATTGGAAAGAATAACTTTGAGGTGGTTCCGTAACCTACCATAATCTCTTCGTTTGTTCTCCACTATTAGTGACTTTTAAGTGACTCTTTGTTGCATGTTCAGGGATAGTTATATGATCCAATTATGTTATTATTGTTGAGAGAACTTGCACTAGTGAAAGTATGAACCCTAGGCCTTGTTTCCTAGCATTGCATTACCGTTTACGCTCACTTTTACCACCTGCTACCTTGCTGTTTTTATATTTTCAGATTACAAAAACCTATATCTACCATCCATATTGCACTTGTATCACCATATCTTCGCCGAACTAGTGCACCTATACAATTTACCATTGTATTGGGTGTGTTGGGGACACAAGAGACTCTTTGTTATTTGGTTGCAGGGTTGCTTGAGAGAGACCATCTTCATCCTACGCCTCCCACGGATTGATAAACCTTAGGTCATCCACTTGAGGAAATTTGCTACTGTCCTACAAACCTCTGCACTTGGAGGCCCAACAACGTCTACAAGAAGAAGGTTGTGTAGTAGACATCACTTTTCCATAAACCCGTAAGTCGCCGTAATAGCCACCCATTTACGGATGACGTTTAACAAACCCCAAAGTTCATGAAGCAAGCATGAAGAAACTCGATACTCTCATGGTCTAAGGAATCATGCAAACATTAACCATCTCTGTGTTATGTACCATTAACTTGTGACGAATGAATCTCATAGCATAACATCAATCCGGGTCGATTCAACACAAATGGACATGCCCATGATCAGGAAAACATAACCATCATACAACACTTGACCTAGTTTTAGAGGCCAGACTAAGAATACTTCTTACCGTTTATTATTCCACACGTGCATATGAGTCTTTCTCCAAGCCTCGTGTTATTGCAGATTCGAGAACCATAGCAGTTATAGCAGGGAACATAAACATAATTATGAACTTGGAGATAAATAATATCATTTATTATTGCCTCTAGGGCATATCTCCTACAGACCCCACTTGCACTAGAGTCAATAATTTAGTCAATGCTAATGCACTTTACACCTATGGCATACTGGTGTAAAAAATGCTTCGCATGTGGTATAGCCTGATGTCCATCGGACCTGACAACTTCAGCCCCGTGTGTATATCTGCATATCCTCGTGTTTTCACGCTTTCACAAAATTCATATTTTGTGCGGACTTGGCTTTGTATATCTGTGAATCATTGGTCGAAACTTGATTCCTCAGACTGAGTTATGGAGCAACTATCTGCAATAGTGTCCCATTTACAAAAGCCTTCTTGGAACCATACTAAGTTCATGAATGAACTATATGATTCAATATCTTTGTCTTTGTCGCTTCTAAAGCGGCAACATACTTTGCCTCTGTTATAGAATTCGCCACAGTAACTTGTTTGGAACAATTTCCAACTAACTGCACCACCATATTGTGTATTACACAAAACCCTCAATTTAAATCGAAACTCGCATGGAGAAATGATGAATATTGTATCGATGTAACCTTTTACAACGAACTCTTCATGATCTCCACTTGCGAGAAAACATGTCATCAGTGCTACTTTAGTACTTAATGATCCTTTTTCATTGTTGTCCCATGATCAGTACTTTTGATCACTTTGGTATCTATACTCGCAATAGCTTGGGAGTATTGTAAATATCTAGTTGTTTTACATACCATGGAATACATGATTAATCCAAACACAGGAGTGTGTGGAATCTCCATCATGTATTTTGCTCATCAGTGTTTTGGGACACTGATTCTTGCAAAAACTCTTTCCATGTGAGTTCGGCAAAAATCACTCCTTGTCGTTCTTAGTGCTAAACGGTTTTAGCATCTTGTCAATATGTATTTTTGGTCAGCCCTATTAGGTAAATCTATCTCCATAGATCATTATGCCTAATATCAAGGCTATTTAGCCCAAGCACTTCATCGAAAAACTATTTTCAAATGAAGTCCTAATTCGTGTCAAGAAATTTATTTCCAATTAACAATGTGTCAAGCACAAAAGGTTTTCAGAAATATTATTATGCTCCCACTTACTTTCTTGAAACTACAAGCATCTTCATTACCCATTGATGAAGTCAAACCCCTTTGACCATTCCATCAAAGACGAAGATTCCAACTCCATTTTGCTCTCTTCTGTCCATTGTGGAACTCTGAAGCTAGCATACTTACTAGCATCCTCTGGACCGACAAAATACTTTGGATTGTATCACATACAAGTCCTAGGTTGTATTTCCATTTCATGTAAATTCTTTTGTCATCCATGTTTCATATCTCATGTTTTGAAATATGTATTAATTGCTAGTTTAACCCGAACCGACTTTAAGCATTGCTACGGTGAGACAATCTCATTGTAGTCAACTCCTTGAACTTGTTATTGCAACATGTCAAGATTAATGTATAAAACATTTTTATCCATATCAGTTTATAGTCCCATTACAATCCGTTAGACTCCAAGTCTTTCGGAGGGTTTATCAAGATTTAAATCTTAAATCATTTATGGAAACTATCTCGGATTATATTGGCATTTAGCCAATTCCGGAGTCAGGGCCCATCAATGCTTCCTTGTGTATCATAGGTATACTGTTGTCTAACAACATTATCTCGTTTGCGCACCTGAGAGGTTTGCACGAGCTTTTCCTACGTTGTTCAGCTGCAAGTTTGACCGAAGTCCATACATCTCATGTAGAGGCTTCCGTATCAGTCGCAGTAGGAAACTCTGGATCACTTCCAAGGTTCCTTTCCTTTGACCTGATGACGAAGAAACTTGTTATCTTGTCGAGTTGCACTATCCTCCCACTTAACCTTTTGCAAGAACTATTCACTTTAAAATCATACTGTTTTGTGGCAAAAATCCTTTGCTTCGGTATAGTGGCGGGGAAATACCCAATGACTTGGGATAACTTACAAAGTAGCACTTGTCTGATTTGGAATAGGTTTGTAAACTTTTACACAATCCCCATATTCCAAATGATAAGAAAAGATATAACATGGTTGGGCGTACCATACCATGCTGTCATTTCAACAGACATGATGGAGCTCTTTTCAGTGTAAAAGCCGCAGTCTCTAAAGCATTACTCTTTAAAAGTGATAATGGCAAATTTATTTATGTCATCTTTGATCTTACCATGTCATAAATGGTTTGATTACATCTTCACAGACATTCCACTCATATGGTGTTCCGGGAGTTGTAAGTTATGAAACTCTTTTCACAACTCATCAGACATTCGCTAAACTTGTAACCCAAATATTCCTTTCTGCAATAAAATTGCAGAAACATAATTTTCTTGTTATAATAACTTCTACTTAATTTTGAAAACCTTTCGAATGATTTCAAAAGATCTAGACTTACGTCTCATCAAGTAAATATCCATATATCTACTTGAGTCATTTCTGAAGATAGATAAATCCACTACTAATAACATTTATCTGACTACACACATCAAATGTATGATCACCAATAAGTTTGTTGTTCGTTCCTTATGGCCTGTGAACGGTATTTCAGTCACTTCACTATTCGGAGGAAAGTTGCAAGTGTCAGATGATTCAAAATCAAACGACTTCAAAATCCATCATAATGGAATTTTTCCGTGCGGGTTTCTCCAATGTGACCGAATGCAGTACCACACATGTGTGGTATTCTCATAGTCTTGCGACATTTAGCGTCAGTGTTATGGATGTATCATTTTACCATCAATATTCATAACATACATCCCATCTTGGATGGAAACATGGCCCTTCATGTTATTCATAATATTGAACAACAATTGTTCTTTTATGAACAACCGTTTTGCAATAAACATTGTGCAATGGGCTAGAGTGTAAGAAACTCTAAAATGAATTAGGAAAGTAAACACAGAGGTAATATATTAATATCATTATTCATAGCATACATCTCATTCATAATGAAAGTATGGCCCTTATGTTTATTCATAATACTGAACATCAAAAGTTCTCTTATGAACAACCTTCTTGCAAGATACCGTATACAAAGGGCTAGAGTGTGTAAAGCTCTAAAGTGAATTATGAAAGAAAATACATTGGTAATACACCGATGGAAGGTATAGTAACTTTTACTATGTTCCCAACACGTATTAAAACCTCATTCCTGGCTAGTCTTTTGAGGCCATAGTAGCTCTTACATCGATTCACAACAGAATGCAATCAAGCGTGTATCTTTGTGATTAACTCACAATACCCAAAGATTAGTGATTAACATGTTTAACCATAATTCCCAAGAACTATATCTTTGACCAGCCTTCTATACATCAAAAACTTGTATGACATTCATACATGAGCTGGATATTCCAGTCTTCTTTCTTTCTGCCTTTATACTTCTAATAGTTTAACTTTTAGTATTTCTCCTACTCTCAGAAGAAGCACCCAACTTAAGAGTGGCGTTTACCCCTGGACATCCTAGGGGTGTAAGTCATACTAACACCCTTTGGACACTTCCTTTCTCTTTAAGTTGTTGTTTTATTCACCTTTCATCATATGATAGGCGTTCTTCTGGATCCCTCTCTTATCAGTCTAATGCATAGTAAACACTTTACTAATAATTTGCAAACAAACATTGCTTTGGATATTTCATATCTTTCAGCCTTTGTTTGTATCTGAAAATTAATTTTCAGTTCCATGAATATCACATAACTATCCCAAACTTCCGAAGTTCAAGTTTCATGGAAGCAAACATATAGCACTTGACCGCAATGGAATTCTAGCTTTTGGATCGAAGGACGAGAGTCTCATTATCCATTGCATTTAGCGGGAGTATACGGAAAGCATGCGATAGGACAAAGTCCTTCTCGGCACTTTTGAGGACAATCCTCACATTATGTTACCAAACGTAAAGTTTTAACCAGATATTTAACAGCTATTCAATTTTAACAGGGAATGTGGAAACGCGAGCCATTATTCTACAACTATTTTGCAAGTAACACTTAGAAAGTGTTCATAATTAATTGCACTGAGAATTAAACATGTCAATTCAACAGTGCGCTCCCACTCAAATCAATATCTCTCAAAATTGATTATGAGTGATACAAGACCCATATTTCAATTCAACGCCATTGATGTGGACATCACTGATGACGAGAATTTCAATTGGTAGGCAAACTTGCCGACCACATCTCCATGTTACTCTTGTTCATCTTTCGATGGGTGTGTTCCGAGCTCAGGAGTATCCTTCCTGAACGTCAAAGACAACCAAGTGATCTTGATGTGAGGTCTGACCTCACCCGCCTCATTCCTCTCGATTCGCTCGTACCCATGTGGACATGGCACACACTGAAAAGATACGTACGGTGCTACACTTAGGTGAACACTAACTACTTTGATATTTTGAAGTGAGAGATCACCTTAATAAAAAGCGACTACCGCGCAATCAAGAAGGGTGCATCAAGAGGGATAAACATCTCAGGCAATTCATAATAGCATGATATGGTATAGCCCCTTCTAACGGAGAAGTCTTTCATTTCTTCGTCTTCGGCATTCGCGTCGGTGTTCAACTTTGCGAAGATTGCCACCACCTTGTCGATGCACCAGATAATATTGCTATCTCCATAGCGTATAAAATTGATGCATTACTTAAGGCTGACACACAGGTCATTAAAGTGCAATCATATGGCTCCAACTATCATGCGGAATCATGACACACAGGTCATGTTAATTACATTATATAGTCATCTCATACATAATCAAATTATTATGAGCACTGCTATACCACATCACATGCACATGCAAAACCCTCCTGCAAAACCAAGTTAGACCCTCTAATCGGTTCATGCAAAGACTTGTTTTTCGTGGCTTCTAAGGTTTCGAAACAAACCGAAGCTACCAACGTCCATCATCAAGTATGATAATTCAAGTCGCTAGATTAACTTTGCGGGGTGTATGAAGCACGAGATAATAAAATCTCAAACCCCATACTAAACTTCGTCATACGCATGACCCCCATGCAGATCATATCTGCATTTCCCTTTCGTCTACGAAACATCCATCTTTCTTTAACTATGGTGGAACCCAAAGAACTGTTAGCACTTCGTTGATCTGTCAATCAGCATACTCAGGAGCAACATGAAAGGATCGCGGATTGCCAGAACTTTGTGAGATTCCACCATGCCGTCAAGATCAGGATTATGCAAATTCAAGGGAAGCAACAAGAACATCGGGTAACAGATTTCATCTGCTACCCGCACAAATAATTTTTAGTAATAGAACTCCTCTATTACCAAATTATATTGTGCAACACCCATACATCTCTATGTATTCTAGATCGCAACCTGCACCTACGCATAGCACGGCTCCACTGTAGGGTAACGCAGCAGAAAACAAAAAAAATCCGACCTACGCACCAGCCCAGGACCACTATGGAAACTGCATACAAGGTTTGATCTTTTTCGTTACCGACTCGTAGCGCAACGGAAGTAGAGTCGATGACGATCGGTGGTGCAGATCCCCGTAGCTAGGATTTACAACCTCCCAACCGCGTGGATGTATACCCTCATCCGCCCCACGAACAGCCCTTCGGGAGGCGGTCGGACAGTCCCTCGGACGGTGTCGCAGACAGACCTTGGGAGGACCCTCAAAACTCGGATGGTCACTCGGACAACCCTTCGGGAGGACTCACAGAACTAGGACCGTCACTTGGACAGCCCATCGGGAGGCACTCTCAAAACAGCCCCTCGGGCAAAAGGATCGAAACTACGACCTCTCTACGGGGTTGCACACATACGGTGTCATCTATCCGGCAGGGCTTCGCCGTCCAGAACTAGTTCCCACCAGAACCCAGACAGCCTTTCGGCTCTACAAAACTATTTCGCTGAGAGGGAGAGAGAAGCCAGATCATGCATGGCACTTGTATGTGAGAAAGAGTATGTCTTTAGGCAGCCCCCTCCACCCCTATTTATAGGCCAAGCCCAAGGGTGGCTTCTCCAAGAAGCCAAGGGGATAATACCAAAAGGCCCTCAAGTTGGCTTCTCCAAGAAGCCAAGCAAAAAAGCACTTTCACTATTCATGACGACATTTTTTAGCGTCCGTTCGAACTGAAAATATTTATGTGGGCTCAAAACATTTCAAGTACCCACTAAAATAATTTTCAACACGTTCCGAAACAATTTTGGTTTAGCGATTTTCATCTGTGAAAAGAAAACAAGAATGCGTTTTCACTATTCATAAAGACAATTTTTCGCGTCCATTAAATTTGAAAATATTTCTGTGGGTCTTAGAATAATTCTAGTACCCACTAAAATGATTTTGGATTCGTCCTGAAACAATTTCAGATAAGTGAATTTCATCTGCGAAAAACAACCAAAGCGGTACCGGCAGCTCCGGAGCATTTTCGGTATTTATCCCGAAAAATTCCCAGAAGTTTCCAGAATAATTCTGGCAGCCTCCAAGAATTATCAGGGGTGTCCCAAAACCAATTTGACTTAATGGTATATCCCGAAACAACTTTTTGGCTTTACGAAACTGTTTTGCTATTCTCTCTTTGGAACTCCCATTGTCTCCGAAACTTTTTCGGCAAATTTCTCTCAGACTCCCTTTCCAGTATTCAGCAGATATATGTCCCTTAAGCGTGTGACCCTATAGGTTCGGTGAAGCATAGACATGAACGGAACACTTTCCGATCAATGATCAACATCGGAGCCGTGGACACCCATATTGACCCCTATACCCACACGAATGAATATTCGAGTGAACCTCCAGTTGCTGTGTGCTATTCCTGTTGCTTCGTGATATGTTACAAATACCCGAGGTGAGACATGTTGGCATCCCCGTGGATCAACAACTTGTCCACTATGCCAGTTACCTCGTTACCGGTATTGTTCTCTTTTCTCGTTCCCGTGTTCCGGCATCCCCGTGATCAAATCACAAAGTGTCTGGCCAGACGATGATGGATATCGTAACACCGAGAGGGCCTAGAGATATCTCTCCATCGTCGGAGGAGCAATCCCCAATCTTGAGCTATCAAGTTACTTGACATACTTTTCCATGAACCCGTAAGTCGCCGTAATAGCCACCCATTTATGGTTGACGTTTAACAAACCCCAAAGTTCATGAAGCAAGCATGAAGAAAGTCGATACTCTCATGGTCTAAGGAATCATGCAAACGTTAACCATCTTTGTGTTATGTACCATTAACTTGTGACGAATGGATCTCATAGCATAACATCAATCCGGGTTGATTCAACACAAATGTTCTCTTAACATTGTGCCCTCAAAGTTGCTGGCATAGACATACCCATGATCAGGAAAACAGAACCATCATGCAACACTTGAGCTAGTCTTAGAGTCCAGACTAAGAATACTTCTTACCGTTTATTATTCCACACGTGCATATGAGTCTTTCTCCGAGCCTCGTGTTATTGCAGACTCGAGAACCATAGCAGTTATAGCATGGAACATAAACATAATTATGAACTTGGAGATAAATAATATCATTTATTATTGCCTCTAGGGTATATCTCCTACAGGCCGAGGGATGTAAGTTAGTACGTCTTTGGTGATGCGCCGCCGAGTTGAAGGGAGTTGAACGAAACATGCCGCAGGTGAACCGCACAACGTCATCATGTCTCGGCGGCATGAGAGAAGTAGTCGGTGCTTGTTTCGCCATAAAGGGGATGGAGGCCGGTGTGGGCGCGAGGAAGATGATGTGATTGAAGTTGGGAAAGGCATCGATTTGTGCTATCAAGGTTGTCAGAATCGCGATTTTGAATTGGATCGAAGCTCCGATGGTAGGATCGCAAATTGTAGAATCTTCACTATCAGGATCGTAAAAATGTAGATTCTATGAACCAAAATCGTAGAATCAGAGTGGTTTGTTTGGATCGTAAAGTCGTAGAATCATATAACAGAATCGCGATTCCGACAACCTTGGTGCTATGGTAACGATGGCCACACCGGCCGCAAGCATAGGTAGGTGCACTAGGAGGTTCATTGTCGCCGTCCAAATAAGCTGCCGACGCGCTGGTGTTGCCGCTCCCATGGTGGAGCCAACCTGACCTTGTCCATGACAGTCTGGAAGTCCTCGTGT
Organism: Aegilops longissima; assembly: GCA_021605205.1. Lineage (NCBI taxonomy): Eukaryota > Viridiplantae > Streptophyta > Magnoliopsida > Poales > Poaceae > Aegilops > Aegilops longissima. The sequence continues at coordinate 617,572,768 of CM038676.1, read as the reverse complement.
ACGTGACTCTAACAGTCTGGTTGGTAACCACTCGGGCAGGGGAATGGGAGTTTCCACAAGGGTGTTTGTGGAGGGAGTAGGCATGTGAAGTAGAGTTTTACTCCCATTCTCTTGTTTGGTATATGATGGGAATTAGTGTGGGACTCTGCTAACTAATTAACAAGGTACCCCCTGAGAAGAAATGGGTGAGAATTCGCTTCCTCAAGTCCCATTCCCGTTGCCACTTAAAGTCCCATTCCTCTAATCAAACAGTGGACTTTTAATCTCCTCACAACTCAACTCCCATTCCCCATCTCTAATCCACCAGAACCAAACACGGGGTAAGGACAAGCGCCCCGGAGCCACAGTCGCTGCTGTTGAATGCTTGAATTGATCTGAAGAACCCGACACCAAATCTCGCTGTTGTGCATGCACGGCGAGAAACACTAATCTCCCGCTTTGAGGAGTTGGCATGAATCTACTTCAGAGATCTATCTAATCCATCCGACGAACAAACCTGAGAAGGATCATAGCCCGAAAGACTGACTCGAAGAAGAAGCATTGCCATCCGTCCAAGCGTCGCCCCTGCGAGGACTAAAACCCTACCTATCTACCTAGCCGGAGCCCAAGCACCAGGATTCCCCTCGCCGCCACCGGTCGCTGGTGCGGCAGACAGAGGGGAGGCGAATCCACAAGCTCGTCGGCGGAGATCAAGGGAAGGAAGGCTTTCCCTAGCTATGTTGCCTTGTGAGAGGAGAAAGAGAAGTCATATGTATTCTTTTTGTAGGTGCATGTTTCCTTCTGTTTTGTTTTTCGAAAATCGTGGTACTAAAGTTTCAGAGTAACCGCAATACCCAAAAGTCGGCCCTCAAACGTCCGCGGACGCGTCCGGGCATGTCCGTGGATAGTGACGGGACACCACACCAAAAACGTCAATCATAACTATGAAACTGAAACTTCATACCTCAAATCCATAATATCCATGCAAATAAAAACCTACATACTACGCAGATAGGATAAACTACTTATCGCCGGAGTTCGTGGCGCCGGGTAGACGGGCAAGTGCGGAAGCTCCTGTGCCTGTGGAGGCTCCGACACCTCCTCCCCCTCCGCCTCCGCGTCCAGTTCGGTGAACATCATCTCCGTTGCCGCATTGTCTTGCCGGATAAACTCGGCGTAGGCCTCGTCCTAGATGGACCCGAGGATGGCGGTCAGCTCTGCCATCTCCATCACTTGGGCGGCCTCATACTTCGCCTCCGTGTCCGCCATGGCGAAGCCCGCAGCCGGTTCCGCCACCTCCTCCTCCATGGGCTCTGCTTCCGGCGGCCACTCCCCCTCATCCTCCTGTTCCTCCTCCCCCCTGCCTGCTCCTCCTCCTCATCCGCCGATGGCTCCGGCGAACCCGAAGGAACGCCGACGGCAGAACGAGCAGCCCGCCTCGCCTGGATCTGCTCCAGCAGCTACACCCTCCGCTCCGGAGTGAGCATGGCGATGGTGGTGATTCAGCGCCTTGACATGGCAAGCTGCAGATGAAAGGGGAAGTGCCAATGGCAGAGAGGAGAAAGGGGAAGAATTGGGGCGGGCTAGGGTTATGTTGCCGCCGTCCGACTTAAATAACCGGCATCCTCCCTCGGCAGCACGCCGAAGCGGCGCCATGCAGCGCGGAGCGGAGGAGGCGCCCGTTGGACCAGCGGTCTCCCCGCGTCCCCGCGTGGGCTCTATCCGTGAGTTTTGCATGGCGGGCGTGCCCGTGCACGTCCGGCCTCCACATATTCACCCTTGATATGGGTCGGATATGGGGAGTGCCGATCAACCCGAATGTTTGGCTCGGCTATGGAAAACCCCGTTGGATTGCCAAAAACTCGTCCAAGCACTAACTGAGCAGTCCGTACGGGTGTTTGGGGTGGTTATGGGTAGTCCGATTGTAGATGCTCTAAAAGAACAAAGCGGTAGCAAATATATGTGATTACAAAATTTGCTCTTTCTTCTTCCAAACGACATAACATCTACGACCCACAAGATCAATCTCTCCACATATATTGCAAGTTTAAACCAAACTGTTCGAAGCCAGGAAGCAGTAATCTATAGATTGCAACAGTCCAATATTCGATATGATCAATAGATAGATTAAAAGACATAAGAATGACATAATCAATTGGCTTACAAACGCCATATGGACAGTGACATGCATGGACCATATGGACTGCAACAGTTCAATATTTGATATGATCAAATAGGAGTAGTAGATTAAAAGACATAAGGATGACATGATCAATTGGACTACAAACGCAATAGGGGGCAATATGGATAGCGAGACATGCATGGACCAGGTACTCAGGAATACTGTTGACCCCTCTTCTGCCTCTCCGCGGTCAGGTTGAAGAGCCTGTCAGGGCAGAGCTGGCTACAAAGCTCCATGTAGGTGGAGTAGAGCACCCTGTCCTTGGCGCCGGTGCGGTGTTGACCCGTGCACGCGCAGAAATACTTGAGCTGTTCCAGCGAGCATAGCCCAAGCGTCTGCCCCAGCAGCAGAAACACCCAATTGATCCTCTCCTTTTCCTTCGGTATCACCGGCCGCAGGCTGTTCGTCTGTCCGCACCCGTCACAGTCCGGCACAGCGGGGGTCATCCACGCTTTAGGTGCACGGTCATCCATGTCGTGGATGTTGCGGGACACGAAGTCGCGGACCTCCCTGAACTTGACGGCGATGTTGTAGGAGACCGTCTTCAGGACCTCGCAGCGTTTGCACTTCACCTCACCCTCCACGGTGGTGATGCCCCGCTCGAAGAGATAGGAGACCGGGTGATGTATCGCGGCACGGTTGGTCGCCCACGGAAACGGTGGGGAAGCCGGTGTGGCACCGTTGATGGAAGGCGGTGAAGCAGTGGCGCTCGAAGCCCCGACGAGGACGGCATTGTTGGCCGCGGTGGCACCGTCGACGGCGGCCGGCTGGGGTAGTGCGCTGTTGGTGACGCGCCGCCGGGGTGATTGGTGCTGCGCGGGAGGTGAAGCCCGCGGTGCAACCGCAACCGCGTCCTGTTTTATCGGCAGCACGAGAGGAGGAGCCGCCGCTTGTTTCGCCGAAAGGGGAATGGCGGCCGATGCAAGCACAACGCCTGAATAAGACGCCCTCGGACGAACTGAAGAGGCACTGCTGCCATCATCAAACAGCGTTGGTGAAGAAAGGACCTGGCCGGCTCCGGCGGCGATGAAAGCCGCACCGTCCGCGTGCATCTGGACATGCGCCAGAAGACTGACGGCGGCTGGCGGCGACGCAGGCGAGGTACGCCGCGGCACCGGCAGTGCCTGCGGCACATGGAGGCAGGGCGGCGCATTCATCGGCGGAGCCGCCAAGCCGGCGCTGCTGCCGTAGATGGAGCCGAGGGACAAGCGCCAGAGTGGCTCATCGTCGACGAGCTCGCCCTCTTCCTCGCCTCCTCCCGCGCTCTTCCTCTTCTGCCCCGACGAGGAACCGGCGGTGCGGCCCATGGCGCCAGATTGATTGCACAGATGGAATCCGTCGGCGCGCGCAGGGTGTTCATATAGATATAGCAGAGTAGATGGACGCCTGGGAAAAGAGGGAGTTGAGTTTATTACGGCGGTGAGGAGATTTTTTCGGGTTTCAACAATTTGTGCTGGTGTGGACGCGCGTGCTTTCACATTCATTTAACCTGTTCGTGTTCACATTACGGGCAAAGTGGTGAAAGCACAAGATTGTGCCAATTTTTATCGGGAATTACGCACGGAGAAGAAAGCGCTCACCACCATGTACGAGTACGAGTATATCTTGTACTAACAACCAATGGATAAGGCTGTTGCATGCACACGCGTTGCATGCAATCAAATAAATGCTTGATCTGTGTGCGTCTCGTTCTAAATTCTAACCTTTTTTTTTTGCACGTTTAGAGCAGGATAAAACAGTTTTTTTGCACGTGTGGGGCGTACGGGCGCTCCAGCAGCCGCGCAATAATCGTGCGCATGGTATAATGGGTTCAAAGCGCGGAGGAAAATGGCATCACGCGCTGCTTATTTCGTGCTGCCGCGTGCTGGACATTCGCGCGCGAGTGACCAACAGCCGCCAACCTCTCCGGCCGCCCCGCCCCGCGCCGCCGCCGGCGAAAATCGACCGGTGGAAGGCCGCGCCGACATCCCCCCAACCCCTCCCTACACCCGCGACCCCTCCGCCGCTGCCGCCGCCGACGCCGCAAACCCTAGCGCGGGGTTGAGTTTCGGCTTCGCCGCCGGCGCCACTCCTCCAAGCACCGATCTCATGCGCGGCCTTTTCATGGCGCCGCGGACAACCTAAGCAGGGTGGCGTCGCGCCACCGCCCGCCGTGAAGCCACGGCTCCCCGTCTCCAAGCATCTAAATGCGGCGGCGGCGACGGCGTCCCGGAAGAAGAACAAAGCGGCAGACGGCTCTTAGGTGGCCGAAGAAGAAACTTGCAGGGCGTTCGGCCGCACCTCCGCCGACCAAAGCGCCGGAGAACTTGCAATTTGTTGTGCCGGCGGCCGATGCGCACAAGGTGTTTGATGAAATGCCCACAAGGTATCATTTCGGCCCCCTTTTTTGTTGTTGTTTTTTACATGAATGGATACATATGGATAGCTTACTTTTCTTCTACATACTTTGTAGTTTCAATGATGACACATATATGTCAACTATGGGTGTTGGCTCGAACAATTCTCATTGGTCTCAAACCAATGAAGTGCATGAAGCTGATCATAAGTTTGAGGTGGACGAGGATGGTGAGGGTATCGTCGATGCACCGAAAGGAAGAGCGGGCAACTACACCATGGACGAAGACATCTTGCTATGCAATACATGGTTGCATGTGTCTATGGATGCCAACATTGGAAGGGACCAAAGTAGAGATACATATTGGGTCCGGATGAAGGTGCACTTTGATATACACAACAAGAGTGGAATTGAGCGCACTGATAGATCTCTTCGCTCCAGCTGGTCGACAATCAACAATTGTCAAAGGTGGGCGGCGACACTTAAGGCGGTTGACACGGTAAACCCAAGTGCCACTAATGATAGAGATAGGGTAAGTGTCATTTCTTTATGTTCCATGTTCATGCTTCTTCTTTGGTGTTTCAAGTGCTAACTTGTTTTTTTGTTTGTAGCTCACTATTGCACAAACTTATTTCAAGGAGAAGAGAAGAAGACCAAGAAAGGGAAGGTCAACAAAGGGAGAGCATTTGTGTTGCCCCATTGCTACATTGTGTTGAAGGATGAAGAGAAATGGAAGCCCCGTGATGACCAAGAGGAGAGCAAGAAAAGCAAGGCAACTGTTGATTTGGATGATTATGAGGGGGAGGAGGCATCAAGTGATGGCGGCAAGAGAAGCCCTACACCAAACTCGGTTGCCTACTCCAAGCCAAAAAGACCAAACGGAGATAAGAAAGAAGCAAAAGAAAAGAAGAAGAGGAAAGGAGATGATGAGTTAAAAAATGTTATGGAAGCTATTGTGAAAGCAAGAAAGGAAGCAAACGAGGCAAGGAGGATGGCAAGGAGCCAAGATGCGGTGGCCGAGGAGAGGAGGTTGGCGGCCGAGGAGAAGAGGGTGGGGGCCAAGGAGAGGAAGGTGGCATTGGAGGAGAAGAAATTGGCCATGGAGTAGCGAGATAGAATATTGGCATGGGAGAAGTTATTGTTCTTCACGGACACATCTACCTTCGATGATAGGGAAAATGAGTACATCAATCTTTCCTGTGATGAAGTCTTGGTCCAAAAAAGATCCATGGCCATGGGAGGCATAGGAGCAAGCATGGGAGCCATATGGGAGGCATAGGAGCAAGCATGGGAGCCATGGGAGGCTTCAGAGCCATGGGAGCTACCATGAGAGGCTAGGGAACAAGCATGGATGGCATGCGCTCCATGGGAGGCATGGGAGGCATGGGTGGCTTCGGAGCTACCATGGGCGGCTTGGGAGGCATGGGAGCATCTACGGGAGGCATGGGTGGCTTCGGAGCTACCATGGGAGGCTTGGGAGGCATGAGTTTTGGGTCTCTCATGGGAGGCATGGGAGCACCTTCGGGTGACATGGGTGGACGCATGGCTTCCGGTGTGCATCACATACCTTCGCATGATGCCGTTGTAGATCTTGCGAACACCATCCGAGCTCCCGATGACGATGACGCACTTGAAAATAGAGAAGATGAGGAAGAATCGTCTTCGGAAGAGTCGAAAGAAGAGGAGGAATGATGTGGCATGATTGTTGATATGACATTTGTTTGTGTGAATTTTTATTTGTCATGAACTTGGTTGGCTGATTTTGAACTATGCCATGCAATTGAACTATGCTATGTTGCTCCAACTCTAATTTTGCACACTTATTTATGTTTGAAACATCATCATATTGTCAAATGGATATGTGTTGATCATATTTGCCAAGCGGCGACTGCTCGCGCACGCAGGAAATTTAGCGCGCTTGTTGGAGCTATCGTCGTGCCATATTTTGTCGTAGCTGCTGGAGCAAGCGCCCTCTGCGCGCAAAAAAAAGCTATTTCGGCGTTGTAAAAAAAAATTAGCGCTCCTCTTGGTTGCGCGTCTGTTGGAGATGCTCTTACTAAATTATGCACAAGTTGAAAATTCTAGGGCCAGTCATTTCTTTCGTGCAGCGCGAGGCCGGAGGAGTTGACGGCTTGAGAAGCTCTAATGACGAACGCCGGCGACAACGAGGCCGAGCCTTGTATGAGCGGGAGCCGGCTAGAGCGAGTTCAGAACTTAATTGGGGCCGGGTTGCGGGGGAGTGGGGAGGGGGGATGCCAGAGCTGTACATCGAGTTGAGACTTATAGGGAAGGCCGAGGGCGGCGACCAGCACAACGATGGGGTGTGGGTGGGAAGGCAAGGCGGCGATAGTCACCGCCGACAAGGGAGGGGCAGAGGCAGGCGGTTAGGACTGGGGAGTGGGGAGGTACATGACGACTGTAGGATGAAGATCTGGTGGTCCTAAATGAAAGTGACTCATGCAAGCTAAAAAACAATTAGGTGCCTGACGTGTAAGCGAACCCTAATTTTGATACAGAATGGATGTGCATTGGGCAGACAACCCTGAAATTCGTAGAGACCCAGTACTGCATTTCAATTTGGTACTATCATGTTGCCAATTAATGCATCTCTCTCTGCACCAAGGACTACACCATGAACTACTTGCTCAAGGCAGTACCATGAGTCCATCATCTTTGGGAAGAAAAAGAAAAATCTGTCCAACCCATACCTCCCCAAGTGCAACACACTTTTGGTGACAAAATATTGTACGGACGCGCCAGAATTATTAGCGCCCTGAATATTCACTGCATTGCTCTTTGCCGTGGCCACTACTCCCTCCGTTCCTAAATATTTGTCTTTCTAGATATTTCAACAAATGACTACATACAGAGCAAAATGAGTGAATCTACACTTAAAAATATGTCTACATACATCTGTATGTAGTAGTCCGTTTGAAATGTCTAGAAAGACAAATATTTAAGAACGGAGGGAGTAGTATCATGTCTCCATGCATGCATGCCGAGCCCAAAGTCCGGCGCATCAGCAACGGTTCGCGCTACGCACGGTGTCCATAGACCGGTCGGGACCTTGCATGCGCTGCAGGCTACGCACGCACTGTGTGCGCCTCGAACACGTGTGCCTGTACGTAGCATGCAGTACTACTAGTACTGAAACACTTGGATGAAAGGAACGTGCAACGAATTTTCGCACCACCCAAGAACCAAGGTCCAACACTACTAGTAGTAGCTCGACTGCCAAAATCAACGCTCACGCCCATGTTAATCTGTTTGTGATCCAGCACGGTCGCCAAGGAGTAGTTATTACAGTGGCTGAGTGACTGACGCTGCACTGATTTAAATGGTCAAAGCAAAGACTGCCGCTTATTTCCATGCGTGGAGTGATGCCAAACTGATTCCGCGATGGAAGAACTATGGCATGCCACAAGCAACGGGCCGAACAATTCACCCGATGCATGCGCATGGCCGGCCCTAGCTGAGATCAACCGTACCCGCTCCATTTTTGCTGCCTCCATCGGGACCAATTTTTACTCCGTTTGTTGGGTGTATATATACTACTTCCTCCGTCTAGGTGTGTAAGTCATTTTACGAAAATCAAATAATCCCAAAACACTTAGGCGCGGTGCATTAACTTCTACCTCGTTTCTTGTCTCTTAACATATCAACTAATAAGAGATGTGGGTGTCCATGCTTTTAATGACTTGAGACTACCAAGTCTCTTATTTTTCAGTTTAATTTTTTATATATAATTCCCTAAATTAACCCATGCATTTTTTTAGAAAATCTTGCTAGGCCTTTATTTATTAGCTAAAACATTCATAGGAATTACAATTGGGTCATGCGAAGAACCCAACCACAGATGCCTCCCTACAGGGAGAAAAACACCAAACCTAGCAAGCCTATGAGCCTCATAGTTCGACTCTCGAGGTTCAAAAGACAAATTACACAACGAAGATAATATAGATGTCTGTAAGATCTCTCTAATAATAGTAGCGTAGTCTACTTCGGCTCTTTGATGAATATGATGCACCACCTGCTTACAATCTGAAGAGATTTGAAGGCGATCCGTTCCAAGATCCTGCGCTAGGGACATCCCCTCCTTGCATGCCATCGCCTCAAGCATCGTAGGGTCTATCATGCCATGAATGGCTAGCAAAGATGAGCCCAGCAAAGTTCCATCACGAGTTCGACACATAGCAGCTGTCATACCCACATTCCGGTCCGAAGATACTCCGGCATCTACATTGATTTTCACTAATCCTTCCGCTAGTGACATCCACATGAAAACTTGATGAGGTTGTTGTGGGGCTGTCCTGAATTGTGGTTGTGACGCCGGATTCAATTGGTCTAGCTCAGCTATGAAACTGAGAACAAACCAGTGTGTGTCATAGGGACTTTGGTGCATTCCTTCATGGATCAATTGCCTCCTAGCATACCATATTGCCCACAAAGTAACTATCAACCTTGTCACCTCCCCATGGTTCAGACTTTCCATCATGAAAAACAGCCAAGCTCGTGTTGATCGTTCTGATTTAGCAATCATGTGATCAAGTAGGTCATGGTCTACAAGAGACCAAACACAACGAGCCATGTTGCACTCGAGAAGGCTATGTCTCCAAGAATCCTGAGCTCCACACACAAAGCATTCTTCATGGTGTGACATCTTTCTCTTCTTTCTCACATCTTCAGTTGGTAAGGAGTTTCCAGCCAACCGCCAAAGAATTTTTTTTAGCTTCGCCGGCACCTGCACTTTCCATCAAGTTTCCCAGCAACGCTCATTATCTACATTATTTGAGGGCCCCTCTCTTTCCTCCAGCCAGTCCTCACGCCTACTTTTTGTTGCTACGATCATTTTGTAAGCAGACCAGACAGAATAAATTCCATTCTTTCGACACCCCATGACCAAAAGTCCTCCATATTCCTAGTACAAACCGGGATCCTCAAGATGGCTGCTTCATCATATGGCAAGAATACCTGCTCAATGAGTATAGTGTTCCAACATGCATCCTCATGGTCAATTAACTCTGACACAAGGTGAGGTGGATCAACAATTAATGCAACAATGGGCCTCATACTTTCCTTCCGGGGTAGCCAGTTCATGTCCCAAATACTCGTTGTGTTTCCATTACCTATCCTCCGGATCAGTCCGAGCTTCAAAATGTCACGACCCTCTAATATTCCCCTCCATATCTGAGAGGGGTGCCCACCTAGGTCGGCTATCAAAAACTCTCCATCCGTATAATTCACACCTTTCAGAATTCTAGCACTTAGTCTCTAAGAACCCAAAATTCTGTTAAAACCCAGTCATTAATAAAAAACCTTTTCAGCTGGTTTGGTCAATTGGTCTCAGCGGGACTGGACTCGTTTTCAACGGGTTGTCCAGATCAGATTACGTGTACTATTGGGGAACGTAGCATGCAATTTTAAAAAAATTCCTACGATCACGTAAGATCTATCTAGGAGATGCATAGCAACAAGAGGGGAGAGTGTGTCCACGTACCCTCGTAGACTGAAAGCGAAAGCGTTAGTTTAACGCGGTTGATGTAGTCGAACGTCTTCTCGATTCAACCGATCAAGTACCGAACGTACGGTACCTGCGAGTTCAGCACACGTTCAGCTCGATGACGTCCCTCGAACTCTTGATCCAGCAAAGTGTCAAGGGAGAGTTTCGTCAGCACGACGGTGTGGTGACGGTGATGGTGAAGTGATCCACGCAGGGCTTCGCCTAAGCACTACGACAATATGACCGGAGGAGTAAACGGTGGAGGGGGCACTGCACACGGCTAAGAAACAATTGATGTTCTTAGAGGTGCCCCCTGCCCCTGTATATAAAGGAGGGAGAGGGGAGGAGGCCGGCCTAGGGTGCACCAAGTGGGAGGAGTCCCACTTGGACCCCTAGTCCAATTCGGCCCCCCTTTCCTTTTACCGGAAGGGGGAAGGGGGAAGGAGAGGGAGGAGGAGAAGGAAAGGGGGGCCGCGCCCCCTTCCCTTGTCCAATTTGGACTCCCCATGGGGGCGCCACCCCCTTGTGGGCTGCCTTGCCTCCCTCCAATGGCCCATATCTTTCCCCTGTGTAACATCCCCAACATCACACTACAGTAATCTCTCCCTAATGAAGGTCATGTCATCATGAGCATCATGCCAAAATGCCACTTGTCCAAAATCTGCTTCAAATTCAAATTCAAATTGCATGTCAAATATTTGCTTCTTCTTTCATGCAAATAAAATAGTTCATCCTATGGCAAATAATCCCTAGATATTTTTCATGTTGAAGCCAAAATTTTTGGAATTCCCAAATTGCCCCTAGAAATATTATAAGTGGTCTAGCAGCAAATAAATTGGCCTTTTCAAAATAAACAATCATTTATTTAACTCCATTTGCCCCCAAACTTTTGTCCTAGCTCAAGTTATTCTCTGGTAATTGTGTACAAATTCCATCTGCAACAAAAATGGTTTGCAAGCTTATTAAAATAGAAAACAGTAGCTATCCCCTTTTTACAGAAAAGTAAAACTGAAATTTGCTCTATGCACTTTTGGCCCACTATGAAGAAGAAACTAGAGGCCCAACCCAACCTCCCAAGCGTCTCCTTCCTTACGGTACAGTGGGAGGCAGGGCAACCGTGGCGGCCATCCCACGGCCCTGCCGCACGTGCCGGCCATCTACCGCTTCTCGGCGACCTACAAGTCCTCCCCGACCCCCTCCCTCGACCTCCAAAACCCTAGCCCCGAAATTCTCCCCTCCCCCTCTTGCGCTTCTCCTCTGGCCTTCGTCGCCCGAGCTTGTGGTCGCCGCCACCTCATCGATCCCGCGGCCACTGACCTCCTCTCGTCACACCAAGAAGTCCAGAAGCTCCGCCATCGCCGTCTCCTTCACCCTCTCCGAAGGGCTCGAGCTGGGAGGCACTGCTGCGCCGGATCCTCGTCGTCTTCAACCTCGAGCACCCACGGTAGCCGCTGCAATCTTCGTCGATTCGCGACCACGAGCACCTCCCCAAGCAAGTTGAACTCCTCTACGTGATCCCTGTGAGCTCCCCTTCATTTCCCCCTTGATCCCCTTCTTGCGGGCGTCCTCTAGCCGTAGACACCTCCGGCAAGCTCGTCGTCCGCCATGGCTCGATCCCGCTCTGGCGGCGTGCTCGCGCTCGGCTCGGCCAGCGTCCGCCGCGCCCACGCCTCTCAGCGCGTGCTGGCTCGCCCGCCACGCAACAGCCGCCATGACTACCGCGCTGCTGCTGCCATTGCCGTGGCCGCCGGTGCTTCTCCCCCCCCCCCGCGGGCCCGCCGGAGCCCTACTCCTGCGCGTGCTCGCTACTTGGCCGGCCCTGCTCCCCCGCCACGTGAGCTGGGCACTGGCCGCCGGGCTCCCTATGAGCGGCCGCGCGTGCGTGTCCCAGCCACGGCCTTGTGCCACAGCACGAAGGGGGCCGACCATGTTCTTTTCGGGGATGAGCCCCTGTTAGTTTTCTTTTGTTGTTTATTTGTTTTGTTTTGTTACATTAGCCAGATGGCCCTATGACTAGTGGCCCCCACTGCTAATTATTCTAACTTAACTAAAGTCTAAACTCAGTCTAGTCACTAACAGGTGGCCCCAAGTCAACCTTTGACCGGTCAATCTGCTGATGGCAGTTGATCGGCCTCTTGACGGCCTCACATGCAAACAGCTGGGTACACTCTGTGTGTACCCATAACATTTTAACCATTTATTTTCAAATTAATATTAAATCCAGAAATTTTATAAAATGCTTTAAACTTTGATAAATCATAGAAAATAATCTGTAACTCGGATGAAAATGTTTTCTACATAAAAGTTGCTCAGAAAAATCCAATGAATCCGAATACGCGCTCCGTTCATCTGTCACATGCCTCTAACTATCTGAACATGGAACTTTCCCCCTCCGGTCATCTGTCTGACACAGGTCCGGAACCGGGAAAACATTCCCGGTTGATTCCCCCTTCACCTCTATCGTGTAGCCATGCGTTAGGTCACACCCGGCACATCATATTGCCATGTTATACTTTGTGATGCCTTGTTTGCTCTATATTTATTGTTTCTTCCCCCTCTTCTCTCGGTAGACCTCGAGACCGATGTCGCTTCGTGATCGACTACGCCGACGACGACCCCTCCTTGCCGAGCAACAGGCAAGCCCCCTTTGATCATCCCGATATCGCCCATTCCATTCTCTCATGCTTGCATTAGATTTTGCTACTGTTATTGTTTGCTCCTATTCTGATGCATAGCCTGCTTTTGTATCTGCTATTGTACCTTACCTGGTTATCCTAAACTGCTTAGTATAGGTTGGTTAGTGATCCATCGATGACCCCCACCTTGTCCTTGTTGCCTCGCTTCATCATTGAAGACCCGATCAACGGACCAAGACCAGCCCCGCACCGCACATCACTTTCCCCTTAGTTGCTCAACACTACTGGGTTACTATCGAGTGCCAAGGGTGAGACCTCTTCAACACTTCTGATGTTAACCTATAGCGTAGCTATTCGGTCGTGGTCATCGAGGGTGATTTCCTCCTTAACCACTTCCGATACGGCTCTGTCGTGCAACCCCTCAAGTGTGAACCTCGAGGGTGGATCCTCTTACGTTCACCTTGATGAGTACATCTAGTGGGATTCATCGGGGGGTGATTCCTTGGGTTTTCCCCTTGATGTTTGGACACACGGATACTTGGACTTTACCTCTGTTGCTTGGAAAGATGGGTCGACCCTGAGGGGTGCCCGCGCGAGCTTAATTGCGAGTGATGTGGAGTCGGGTTGACCTGGAGGGTGCCCGCGAGATAATTACGAGGCGTGGCCGGGCATTCCTAGCCCTTGCCGCTAGTCCTCGAGACTGGGCAACGGGGTCACATCTTTCGTGAGTCTCTGCTTGTTACCGCGCGTTCCTAATCCACTACGATTTGGATATTTGATCCGAGGGGCCTCTGGCCTAATAGCACTAACCATCACGTGGGCATAGTATGGGCGTTCTGCGTCGTATAAATCAGCCGAAGCTTAATAGACGTCGATCGAACGGCGCTACCGGGTTGGACTGTAGCGCCGCCTTGTTGAAGGAGGTAGCTAGGTCTGCTCACCGCCGCCACGCAACATGCAGGAGTTCCCGGGGAGATGGCCCATGACCCCTGGGGGCATAGGTTTAGTCCGGCGTGCTGGCCTCTCTATTAAGCCTAGGTCGGCTTGCGGCGTATTGTTTGGCCGAGGCCGGGCATGACCCTGGAAAGTGTGTCCGGCCGGAGTTAAGCGAGCGTGGTGGGTAAGTTGGTGCACCCCTGCAGGGAAGAAAACATCTATCGATAGCCTGTCCTACGGTAACGGACACTTGGAGTTGTATCCCGATCGATACAACTAGAACTGGATACTTGTGATGAGAATTTGGATGGTGATGAGAACTGGATTGTGATGATAATTGGATAGTATGGCTCTGGGATCTCTTTCTCGCAGGGAGTCGAGAAAGGATCTCTGGCCGAGGTTGATAACACTACTACTACTTTACTTTATGCTACTCTACTCCCTCCTGTTGCTGCAAGATGGTGGTTTCCAGAAGATGCTAGTCTTCGGTAGGACTAGGCCTTCTCTCTATTCTGGCATTTCTACAGCCCAGTCCACATATACAACCTTCCTTTGATAATGTTGCATACGTAGTGTAGATCCTTGCTTGCGAGTACTTTGGATGAGTACTCACGGTTGCTTTGCTCCCCCTTTTCCCCTTTCTTCTTCTTTCCGGTTGATGCAACCAGATGTCGGAGCCCAGGAGCCAGATGCCACCTTTGACGACTGCTACTACCCCGAGGGTGCCTACTACTACGTGGAGACCGTCGACGACCAGGAGTAGTTAGGAGGCTCCCAGGCAGGAGGCCTTGCCTTTTCGATCATTGCTGCTTTTTGGTGCTAGCCTTCTTAAGGCAAACTTGTCTAACTCATGTCTGTACTCAGATATTGTTGCTCCCGCTGACTCTTGCGTATTCGAGCTTATGTATTCGAACCCTCGAGGCCCCTGGCTTGTAATATAAAGCTTGTATTATTTTAATTTGTGTCTAGAGTTGTGTTGTGATATCTTCCCGTGAGTCCTTGATCTTGATCGTACACATTTGTGTGCATGATTAGTGTACGATTGAATCGAGGGCGTCACAAGTTGGTATCAGAGCCGACTGCCTGTAGGTAGCCCCCTTTCCAACTCCTTGGCCGAAGTTGAGTCTAGTCACTGAAAAACTTTTACTAACGTTGGCTGTGTGTCTTACGGGCCCACGTCGCCATTGGGTGGTATTTGGATCTTTTACTCCTCGTCTATACTCTGGGACTCTAATCTCTCTTCTATTCGGGTTAAACATTTTACTAACTCTGACATTAGGTTCTCGTAACCACTTCTCCCGGAGAGCCCCTTCAGTACAGATGATCACTTGCTGCTGCAGAAGATTTTGAAGATACTCTCTGATGTTTCCCCGAAACCCTTGTGCCCTTCGTCGTGGTAATTCCATATCACCGATAAATCCCTTTGGATAACTACATACACCTGTCGATCCTGTTGTCATCCCCAGTTGATCTTGTATTACAAGATGCCTTGTAATACTTTCAGGTATTTCGAGAATCCATTGTGCCTACTGCATTGCAGCTCCTTTTCTGCCTGAATACGTGTACGAATAATTCCTCGCAATTATCGGGGATTCGTTCATCCCAATTGTTTAGGTATTTCACAAAAAGTCTTCGAAATACCATTCGATATTCCGAAAATCCTCAGCAGCCAATTGTTGTTGGAATTCTTGTTTGCTTGCATTATGGTTAATTCCATATTTCTAGTAATCTTCGTTGACATACTCTGTCATTATCGTTTCGAGTCCCTTGATCCAATATGTTGCGGATGCTCGCAATCCTCAGTCGGATCATAGAATTCATCCTTCCGGCTCAGATGTCACTCCAAACATGAGCTTGTTCTTGTCAAATCAAACCTTGATTGATTGTCGATCATGTCGAGTCAACTCAATTATCTTTTGATCGAGCCTCGCTTGAGATCTTGATTTGAAAATCGTAATTACTTTGTATTCAAGCTTTGAAGTTATCCAGTTATATCTATAACCCGATGCCTTTGCATTCTTTCTTCTTCTGGGTGAGTATCGATACTCACATCAGATCTGTTATGGACCGCCATATCCTTGGTTGGATTATTATCCGGCAATGTCCTTCATATTCAAAATCTCGTGCACTCTTCCCCTGATACATAATACCTTCGATAAATTGTATCATCTGCTTTGGCTCTGATACTCTGCTTTTGAACTCGTATCTTTTGCTTGGTTGATGGTTGTATAGATTCAGTAAAATGCCCGATGGGTTGAACTTATGCCTTCCATAATCCCGGTGAACCCGAGAGTTCTCACGAGTCTTACTCTTACGGTACTT
This sequence comes from Aegilops longissima, assembly GCA_021605205.1. Taxonomy (NCBI): domain Eukaryota; kingdom Viridiplantae; phylum Streptophyta; class Magnoliopsida; order Poales; family Poaceae; genus Aegilops; species Aegilops longissima. The sequence continues at coordinate 617,556,878 of CM038676.1, read as the reverse complement.
CGCCGATAAATCCCTGCACTACAATTTCTTCAAAACGAGGAGTGAATGAAAGGTTATGCATTGAAGAAGTGGGAGTCGACCTTGAACCCTTGTGTTCATGCCCATGGACCGATGTAGAACTTATCGTGGAAGCTGCTCGTAAAAATGATTACCCCTTGTTATAAGTTCATCTTGTATCGGTGGTTTGATCATTCATAACCGTGGTTCTGACCATAGTTTCTCCTTAACTCCATTTCCCGGACAAGTCAAAATACTTGTCTTCTGCAATCATTTCATCTGTCTAACCTCTATTTTTGATCTACCTCAAGTATTGCCCCTTGTTATCTCGAGGATTTTGTGTCATTGCACTACCACTTGTGAATTATCATTGGAATGATACTCCATCACATCATTCCTAGATTGATCGGTTATATCATTATCATGCTAAATTTTAACTGTGCTACCAGGTCCTTTCCGGAGCACAATTTTGACGACGAGCTAAGCTTATGTCGATCTTCCTCGTCATACCATTTTGCCATGAACAACAAGCTTGCTTTCGAGTTTGTGTCGTACTCGTGGTTCCAATAACCTTTCGCTTCATCATTCCAATGACTTGATGTCATCGCCGATCGATTACATCTTCCTGAAATCTCTCGAGAAATGTGTCGTTATCATCATCAACTTTCTGAGCTCTTCCAGGATATCAATCGAATTCATGATGAGAAATACAATCCTTGCCCCTCGATGATTTGTGTTATCATGGACAACATTCTTGCCTTCCCCAACACAAACTTGTTCATATAGTTTTGAAAATACATTCTTTTTGACATGTCGATGGGTTGTTGCTAAGCCGTCGGCCACATCCTCATCTTTCCTTGCTGAAATTGTATGACTTATTTTCTAAGTTGTTTCCGATGGATCCTTTGTGTATCCGAAGTCCGACCTTTCCCTGATGACCATGTCAACACTATCCCGAAGCTTGTGTGTGGTACTCCGATCATCAACAAAAACATTGGGAGTGCAATGCTAACTGTTCTTGGTCAATTATCCAAACAACGTTGTATGGGTAAACCTCATAAGTTCCTTGCCCCTTTATCTAAACGGTTTAATACTTGGAGTCCAATCATGCTGTGCCTTTCCTTGGGAAAGTTATACTCTAATACTTGGGTATAAACATCGTTCCTTTCCATTGGTCTAATTATCATAATAATCACATTTTCCTTTCCATTGTTTTGTTTAACCTTTCTGGTAATCAAACTTGTCTGAGGAGCAGAGATAATTCCCTGCTTATGTAAACACCACGGTGTACAAGCTCTGTCAGTAAGACCTTGTCACTATTGTTGATGACATTCCGGTAACCACCGATGGACGAGAACTTTGCCTATTGGTCCGCCTCGTTTCAACGAGCAGGAAAATGGTTCTCTTTGTCCCACGCCCTTGGTACCAAACGTTGTTGCCAACATAACTGACAGGCTATCCTCTGACCTGCCTTGCTATCATGACTGTTCGAGATGTTAGCGCCTTCCTGCTTTTAACCCACATGGTGGGGCCATAACCCACAGGTCCCAGGATCGGAACCTGACTCTCCTGTATATCTTTGATTCTGAAATATTCTTGCATTTGGCTTCGTATCATGTCACGAGCCACCTTTCGAGAGATGATCTATTCCCAATGCTCTGAACCGTTTTCTCACACTCTGTTCAGGTATCAATAGTTTGTCCATTCGCTTGAAACTTCCTATTGTACCTTCATACTTTGCTCTCGGTGTTTATTAAGTTTCAACTCGAGAGATACTTCTGCCTCATTCCCTGAATTTTTCACCAGATAATTAACCCTATAAGGGTCAGTTCTCCCGAAGTTACTCTTTACTTCCCCACTTAAATCTCGGGACGAGATTTCTTGTAGTGGAGGAGACTTGTAACATCCCCAACATCACACTACAGTAATCTCCCCCTAATGAAGGTCATGTCATCATGAGCATCATGCCAAAATGCCACTTGTCCAAAATCTGCTTCAAATTCAAATTCAAATTGCATGTCAAATATTTGCTTCTTCTTTCATGCAAATAAAATAGTTCATCCTATGGCAAATAATCCCTAGATATTTGTCATGTTGAAGCCAACATTTTTGGAATTCCCAAATTGCCCCTAGAAATATTATAAGTGGTCTAGCAGCAAATGAATTGGCCTTTTCAAAATAAACAATCATTTATTTAACTCCATTTGCCCCCAAACTTTTGTTCTAGCTCAAGTTATTCTCTGGTAATTGTGTACAAATTCCATCTGCACCAAAAATGGTTTGCAAGCTTATTTAAATAGAAAACAGTAGCTATCCCCTTTTTACAGAAAAGTAAAACTGAAATTTGCTCTATGCACTTTTGGCCCACTATGAAGAAGAAACTAGAGGCCCAGCCCAACCTCCCAAGCGTCTCCTTCCTTACGCTACAGTGGGAGGCAGGGCAACCGTGGCAGCCATCCCACGGCCCTGCCGCACGTGCCGGCCATCTACCGCTTCCCGGCGACCTACAAGTCCTCCCCGACCCCCTCCCTCGACCTCCGAAACCCTAGCCCCGATATTTCCCCTCCCCCTCTTGCGCTTCTCCTCTGGCCTTCGTCGCCCGAGCTTGTGGTCGCCGCCACCTCATCGATCCCGCGGCCACTGGCCTCCTCTCGTCACGCCAAGAAGTCCAGAAGCTCCGCCATCGCCGTCTCCTTCACCCTCTCCAAAGGGCTCAAGCTGGGAGGCAGTGCTGCGCCGGATCCTCGTCGTCTTCAACCTCGAGCACCCATGGTAGCCACTGCAATCTTCGTCGATTCGCGACCACGAGCACCTCCCCGAGCAAGTTGAACTCCTCTACGTGATCCCTGTGAGCTCCCCTTCATTTCCCCCTTGATCCCCTTCTTGCGGGCGTCCTCTAGCCGTAGGCACCCTCCGGTCGAAGCTCGTCATCCGCCATGGCCTGATCCCCGCTCCTCGCGCGTGCTCGCCCGCTCCAGCCGCGTGTCCGCGCCCATCGTCCTCGGCGCGTCACAGGCTGGCTCGCCCGACCAGCAGAACAGCCGCCCGCGACTACGCCGCTGCTGCTGCCATTACCGTGGCGCGGTGCTTCTCCCCCAGCGTGCCGCCGGAGCCCTACTCCTCGGCGTGCTCGCATTTGGCCGACCCTGCTCCCCCGCGTGAGCTGGGGCGGCCACGGCGCTCCCTATGGCTGTCAGGCGGCGTGTCCCAGCCACGGCCTTGTGCCACAGCACGAAGGGGGCCGACCCTTTTCTTTTCGAGGATGAGCCCCTGTTAGTTTTCTTTTGTTGTTTATTTGTTTTGTTTTGTTACATTAGCCAGATGGCCCTATGACTAGTGGCCCCCACTGCTAATTATTCTAACTTAACTAAAGTCTAAACTCAGTCTAGTCACTAACAGGTGGCCCCAAGTCAACCTTTGACCAGTCAACTGCTGACTAGGCAGTTGACTGGGCCCACTGACGGCCTCACGTGTAAACAGCTGGGTACACTCTGTGTGTACCCATAACATTTTAACCATTTATTTTCAAATTAATATTAAATCCAGAAATTTTATAAAATGCTTTAAACTTTGATAAATCATAGAAAATAATCTGTAACTTGGATGAAAATGTTTTCTACATGAAAGTTACTCAGAAAAATCCAATGAATCCGAATACGCGCTCCGTTCATCTGTCACATGCCTCTAACTATCTGAACATGGAACTTTCCCCCTCCGGTCATCTGTCTGACACAGGTCCGGAACCGGGAAAACATTCCCGGTTGATTCCCCCTTCACCTCTATTGTGTAGCCATGCGTTAGGTCACACCCGGCACATCATATTGCCATGTTATACTTTGTGATGCCTTGTTTGCTCTATATTTATTGTTTCTTCCCCCTCTTCTCTCTGGTAAACCCCGAGGCCGATGCCGCCCCTCTGATCGACTACGTCGACGACGACCCCTCCTTGCCAGAGCAACCAGGCAAGCCCCCCTTTGATCATCCCGATATCGCCCATTCCATTCTCTCATGCTTGCATTAGATTTTGCTACTGTTATTGTTTGCTCCTATTCTGATGCATAGCCTGCTTTTGTATCTGCTATTGTACCTTACCTGCTTATCCTAAACTGCTTAGTATAGGTTGGTTAGTGATACATCAGTGACCCCCACCTTGTCCTTGTTGCCCCTGCTTCATCATTGAAGACCCGATCAACGGGACCGAAGACCAGGCCCCTGCACCGCACATCACTTTTCCCTTAGTTGCTCAACACTACTGGGTTACTATCGAGTGCCGAGGGTGAGACCTCTTCAACACTTCTGATGTTAACCTGTAGTGTAGCTATTCGGTCGTGGTCATCGAGGGTGATTTCCTCCTTAACCACTTCCGATACGGCTCTGTTGTGCAGCCCCTCAAGTGTGAACCTCGAGGGTGGATCCTCTTACGTTCACCTTGATGATTACATCTAGTGGGATTCATCGGGGGTGATTCCTCGGGTTTTCCCCTTGATGTTTGGACACACGGATACTTGGAATTTACCTCTGTTGCTTGGAAAGATGGGTCGACCCTGAGGAGTGCCCGCGCGAGCTTAATTGCGAGTGATGTGGAGTCGGGTTGACCTGGAGGGTGCCCGCGAGATAATTACGAGGCGTGGTCGGGCATTCCTAGCCCTTGCCGCTAGTCCTCGAGACGGGGCAACGGGGTCACATCTTTCGTGAGTCTCTGCTTGTTACCGCGCATTCCTAATCCACTACAATTTGGATATTTGATCCGAGGGGCCTCTGGCCTGATAGCACTAACCATCACGTGGGCATAGTATGGGCGTTCTGCGTCGTATAGATCAGCCGAAGCTTAACAGACGTCAGTGACTGAGCGGCGCGCGCCGGGTTGGACTGCGTAAGCGCCTGCCTTGTTGACGGAGGTATCTAGGTCTGCTCACTGGCCGTGTACGCAACGTGCATTAGTTCCCGGGGAGATGGCCCATGACCCCTGGGGGCATAGGTTTAGTCCGCGCTGGCCTCTCTATTAAGCCTAGGTCGGGTTGCGGCGTATTGTTTGGCGAGGCTGCATGTCCACGGAAAGTGTGTCCGCCGAGTTAAGCGAGTGTGGTGGGTAAGTTGGTGCACCCTGCAGGGAAGAAAACATCTATCGATAGCCTGTCCCTCTGATGCGAACACTTGGAGTTGTATCCCGATCGATACAACTAGAACTGGATACTTGTGATGAGAATTTGGATGGTGATGAGAACTGGATTGTGATGATAATCTGGATAGTATGGCTCGGGATCTCTTTCTCGCAGGGAGTCGAGAAAGGATCTCTCGCCGAGGTTGATAACACTACTACTACTTTACTTTATGCTACTCTACTCCCTCCTGTTGCTGCAAGATGGTGGTTTCGAGAAGATGCTAGTCTTGGCGGGACTAAACCTTCTCTCTATTACGGCATTTCTGCGGCCCGGTCCACATATACAACCTTCCTTTGATAATGTTGCATACGTAGTGTAGATCCTTGCTTGCTAGTACTTTAGATGAGTACTCACGGTTGCTTTGCTCCCCCTTTTCCCCCTTTCTTCTTCTTTCCGGTTGATGCAACCAGATGTCGGAGCCTGGGAGCGGATGCCACCTTTGACGACTGCTACTAACCCGAGGGTGCCTACTACTACGTGGAGACCGTCGACGACCAGGAGTAGTTAGGAGGCTCCCAGGCAGGAGACCTTGCCTTTTCGATCGTTGCTGCTTTTTGGTGCTAGCCTTCTTAAGGCAAACTTGTCTAACTCATGTCTGTACTAAGATATTGTTGCTTCCGCTGACTCTTGCGTATTCGAGCTTATGTATTCGAGCCCTCGAGGCCCCTGGCTTGTAATATAAAGCTTGTATTATTTTAATTTGTGTCTAGAGTTGTGTTGTGATATCTTCCCGTGAGTCCTTGATCTTGATCGTACACATTTGCGTGCATGATTAGTGTACGATTGAATCGAGGGCGTCACACCCTGGGGGTCCGGTAACCCCCCCCCCCCCGGTACTCTGATATGTACCCGATACATTCCGAAACACTTCCGGTGTCCGAATACTATCGTCTAATATATCAATCTTTACCTCTCGACCATTTCGAGACTCCTCGTCATGTCCGTGATCTCATCCGGGACTCCGAACAATCTTCGGTCACCAAAACAAATAACTCATAATACAAATCGCCATCGAACGTTAAGCGTGCGGACCCTACGGGTTCGAGAACTATGTAGACATGACCGAGACACATCTCCGGTCAATAACCAACAGCGGAACCTAGATGCTCATATTGGTTCCTACATATTCTACGAAGATCTTTATCGGTCAAACCGCAATGACAACATACGTTATTCCCTTGGTCATTGGTATGTTACTTGCCCGAGATTCGATCGTCGGTATCTTCATACCTAGTTCAATCTCGTTACCAGTGATGACCCACAAGTATAGGGGATCTATCGTAGTCCTTTCGATAAGTAAGAGTGTCGAACCCAACGAGGAGCATAAGGAAATGACAAGCGGTTTTCAGTAAGGTATTCCCTGGAAGCACTGAAATTATCGGTAACAGATAGTTTTGTGATAAGGTAATTTGTAACAGGTAACAAGTAATAAAAGTAAATAAGGTGCAGCAAGATGGCACAATCCTTTTTGTAGCAAAGGACAAGCCTGGACAAACTCTTATATGAAGAAAAGCGCTCCCGATCGAGGACACATGGGAATTATCGTCAAGCTAGTTTTCATCACACTCATATGATTCACGTTTGTTACTTTGATAATTTGATATGTGGGTGGACCGGTGCTTGGGTGCTGTCCTTCCTTGGAAAAGCATCCGCTTATGATTAACCCCTATTGCAAGCATCCGCAACTACAAAAGAAGTATTAAGGTAAACCTAACCATAGCATGAAACATGTGGATCCAAATCAGCCCGTTACGAAGCAACGCATAAACTAGGGTTTAATCTTCTGTCACTCTAGCAACCCATCATCTACTTATTACTTCCCAAAGCCTTCCTCTAGGACCAAGTAATGGTGAAGTGTCATGTAGTCGACGTTCACATAACACCACTAGAGGAGAGACAACATACATCTCATCAAAATATCGAACGAATACCAAATTCACATGACTACTTATAGCAAGACTTCTCCCATGTCCTCAGGAATAGACGTCGCTACTCACAAATCATATTCATGTTCATAATCATAGGGGTATTAATATGCATAAAGGATCTGAACATATGATCTTCCACCAAATAAACCAACTAGCATCAACTACAAGGAGTAATCAACACTACTAGCATCCCACAGGTACCAATCTGAGGCTTTGGGACAAAGATTGGATACAAGAGATGAACTAGAGTTTTAGAGGAGATGGTGATGGTGAAGATGTTGATTGAGATTGACCCCCTCTCGCGGAGAGGATCGATGGTGATGATTTCCCCCTCCCGGAGGGTTGTTTCCCCGATAGAACAGCTCCGCCGGAGCCCTAGATTGGTTCCGCCAAGGTTCCACCTCGGGGAGGTGGTGTTTCGTCCCGAAAGCTTCCTTCTGATTTTTTCCAGGGTGAAAGACTCCATATAGTAGAAGATGGGCACCGGAGGCCTGCCAGGGGGCCCACGAGGTAGGGGGCGCGCTCAGGGGGGTAGGGCGCGCCCCCACCCTCGTGGCCAGGGTGTGGGCCCCCTTTGGTTGATTCTTTATCCAGTATTTTTTATATATTCCAAAATGTGCCTCGGTGAAGTTTCAGGACTTTTGGAGTTGTGCAGAATAGGTCTCTAATATTTGCTCTTTTTCCAGCCCAGAATTCCAGCTGCCGGCATTCTCCCTCTTCATGTAAACCTTGTAAAATAAGAGAGAATAGGCATAAGTATTGTGACATAATGTGAAATAACAACCCAATATGCAATAAATATCGATATAAAAGCATGATGCAAAATGGAAGTATCAACTCCCCCAAGCTTAGACCTCGCTTGTCCTCAAGCGGAAGCCGATAACGAAAAATATGCCCACATGTTTAGAGATAGAGGTGTCGATAAAATAAAATACGGACATGAGGGCATCATGATCATTCTTATAACAGCAACATATATAAATATTGTCATATGATTTCTTATGCTCAAGTAACAATCTATTCACAATGTAAAATATGAATCAGAAACTTCATTGAAAACCAACAAACTATAATCTCGGTCATTGAAGCAATTGCAATTTATCATAACATCGGAAAGAGTCATCATAAGAGCTTTTCAGCAAGTCCACATACTCAACTATCATTTAGTCTTTCACAATTGCTAACACTCGTGCAATACTTGTGGGTATGGAGTTTTAATCGGACACAGAGAAATATAGGGGCTTATAGTGTTGCCTCCCAACCACTACTAGGGAAAACCCTAGCAGTAGCGCGGGTATATTGCCTATCAGTAGCGCGGGAGGACGCGCTACTAATAAGGCGCTACAACTATTCCTTAGCAGTAGCGCGTGCTACACGCGCTGCTGCTAAGACATATAGCAGCAGCGTTTGTTCACTCCAGCGCTACTGCTAATATAGCTAGTAGTAGCGTGTTTACTCTCCATCGCTACTAGTATTCTTTTTCTCATTTTTTAATTTTTAGTGTATTTATATGCCGTTATACAAATTTTGGTACAATACCAATTATGAGGTTGTTATATCAATATGTCCATAACAGTGTCAAATGAAGGTGGATTAGGTTCAAGTGGAGGGAACATGTGGTGCATGTCAAAAGTATACTACTAATCCAAACTTGATCTAGTTTGGACTAGTAGTACTTTCGATGTGCACCACATGTTGCCTCCAGTTGAATCTAATCCGCCAACACAAGCTATTTAATCCTCATCATAGTCATTACCACCAACAGTAGTGTCGGGGAAGCTGATCGTAACCCACGAACACCTATGGGACTGGCGGACCGAGTCCCTTTGGTTCGGTGGGGGCGGAGATTGCACGAAGAGCAGATCGGCGATGCACGAGCAGTTTACCCAACCGGAGCTCTCCGAGAGATAATACTCCCTCTGCTGCTTGTGCGGTTATCTTGTGTTCTTGCTAGGGGCGATGAGAGCTACAAAACCTAGCTTGAGTGTCTCTAGTCTCGAATGAGTCGAACCTCCTCTACGTTGCGCATGGGCCTCCTTTTATATGCTCAAGGGGTCACCAACAGGTGTAGCGTAGACAAGGGCAAAACGGAAAATGAGCTACGGTTGGTACAGCTACTTTGTACAGTGTATTCTACCTAACTCTGACGGCAAGGGACAAAAGCATTAAATGCCCGTCCATGTCGCTTAAACAGTGTAACAGGGACCGTCAGGAGCACCATCGCTCGCCACGATGGCGACCTTGTCAGCGCCGCTTATTGCTGCTCTCCGCTGGCTGCACAGCCTCTTGACACGCGCGCCTGGAATGACCTCATGGCGACACGTTGGCGGATGAGCTCGAGCGGAGATAAAGAGTAGTTGCTTGCCGCGGCAAGCGCCTTGCCGCGGTTGAATCCTTGTCGCGTCCGGAAGCTTGTCGCTCACCGAGCCTTCCCGGCAAGCTCCTCTTGCCGGGGTCTTGTCTTCTGCGTGCCTTGAGTGGCCTTCCCGGCAAGCTCCTCTTGCCGGGGCCTTGTCTCCTTGGCTTAAATACTTTGTTCTTGAATGGCTCCAAAGGAACCATGAAGGATCTTGGCGGTCACTAGGCAAGCCCAGCCGCGGGGTGCTGCAACTACCCGTGCACGAGTTCGGGATACTAGGGTACCCCTACTCTAGTACACCGACAGGAGCCCCTGGGCCTGGGCCACACACGGTGCCGAGCGCTGTTGGGCCAGGCCCAAAACAGTGTACGGGCACGCCCGGCCTAGATCACGCCGTAACTTGCTCCGGACCCACCACGTCCCCCACAAACAGCACGCGTAGAACGTGGCGTCGTGGGGAGAGATCGTGGGGGGCTTTCTTTAATTGGAAAAGCGGGCGTCCGCCCCTCTCCCTCCTTATAAACAGGAGAAAGCAGGGCAGGTCGCCCACCTCGCCATTTGCTGTCCCATCTCGAAAACCACCGCGCTCCCCTTCTTCTATAGTGCGGAGAGCAGCGCTCCGCCCCCATCGCCACCAGCGCCATCAACGCCGTCGGTCTCCTCCACCACCTCCGCCATGGCTCGAAAGCCGACAAGGGAAGGGCGTGAAAGTCGGCGGCGCAGCGGCTCATGGCGCTGCGAAAGGAGCAGACCCTCTCCCCCAGCTCGGCGCAAAGGAGCTGAGGGAGGCTACTACCTCTTCGGTCGGCGGAGGCAGGCGCATCCGCGCGCGAAGGTACTCTCCGCCCGCGATCGAGTCAACGGCGGGTACCTTCTTCGCGCTCTTCTTCTATGCGGGCTCTGCCCGCCTTCTCTGAGTTCTTCTGCGATATCATGAACACCTACGGGTTTCGCCTCCTTGATTTCACCCCAACGCTGTCGACCATGGCGGTTTCGCTCACCTCTGCGAAAACTTTGTCGGAATCCACCCAAGCGTAGCCCTTTTCCGCCACTTCTTCATGCCCAGCGTCGAGAGAGAGAGCCACTTGCGGAGGGATTGCTTGGATCTCCGGGATCGGCAAGAAAGAATCCTATCTGGAAAGAGAGCTCCGGAGCAAGTGGGAGGAGTGGAGAGCCGATTGGTGTTGGATCGTTGAGGAGAACCCGCAGCCCTTCATCGCCTTGGCGCCAAACTCCAATAGTGCGCGGCAGCGATTGGAACAACTTGGCGCGGAAGATGCTAGGTTGAAGATTGCCGTGACCCGGATCCTGCGCCTCAGGTTTGCCGGACTCACTGTAGGCGCAGTTGGCGCAGATTTCCTTCACCGCCGCATCGCTCCCTTGCAGGAGAGGAGGAGACCTGCTTGGGAGTTCCAAAACCCGGCGTATATCATGAGGCTGCGCCGGGCCTCAACTGGAATTTCACCGTCTTGGAGTTGGGCCAATGCTTACGGAGTTGTTCAAGCATGACCCTGATCACCCCAAATGGTTCATGTTGCCGAGGGGAGTCGTCCCATTGTGCAACAACTCTTCGCTTCGACCGCATCCGTGCAATGATGCCGTTGTGCGATTCACATGGGATCGTTCAACTTGGCAAAGCCTGCAGACGACGTCGTGCGGCAGTTCTTCGATAGCTTGGAAGAAGTGCCGATCCGCCCGACGAGCAGAAGTGGCTCACCAGCGACACCACCGACGCCGAGATGCAGCGCGCGCCACCCAGCTGGAGGCGGCAGCAGCTGCTGCCGCTGGTGGTCAGGTTCACCGTGGAGGAGGCGAGGCAGCAGGCGGCAAGCCTCGCCGATCGAGAGGAGCTTGCCGGCGAGGAGGAGAGGCTGAGCCAGTTGAGCCGAGCAGGTCTGCGAGGCGCCTCCTCCACACCTTCAAGTAGCTTGCATGGCCGGAGCCACAGCTCCACCAAGAAGGCGTCTCCCAAGGCCGGGAAGTGACGGGCGGCAGACGGGCCAACAGCCCGCAGCGCCCGTGCAGCCGCGTTCCACAGCGGCAAGCACATTGCCTTGAGGCGCCCACCGCTGCAACAAGCGGCGGGAACCTCTCGGGCCACCGCTGCCACCCCGCCAGCGGTCAAGAGAACCTCTCCTCCGCCTCTCCGCACCGGAGGCAGGCTGGAATCGATCTCTCCGCGCTCAGCTCCGGCGAGGAAGAAGAAGAAGAGTAAGCTTCTATGCTGTGCTTGTATTTCTCAATTTGGTTGCCTTGTCTTGTATCTGCTTTGCTTCATTCGAACTCTTTCCTTTTCGGACGCTGGTCGAGAGGCGTCGAAGAGCCAAGACCCGGTGGTTGTCATCGAAGGCGATCCCCGTGGCAACAGGAGGTGCGTCTGAGACCCCTTGCGGACCGGCAACCCTTCCTCGAGCAGCCCCCAGCACGGTCCCAGCGTAAGTATATGGTTTATTTCTTCTTGTCGGTGTGCATGGGTGCTCCTTCTTTGCTGATATCGACTTGTTGATTTGTGTAGGAGCGAGCAGCCTCATCGGAGTGCGGGAAGCCGCCCCGAAATACTATCTGCTTCAACTACGCGCCAAGGGAGGATTCTCCGGCAAGGGGCGTTCTCCGGCAAGGATACTTCTCGGCGAGGGCAGCGCAGTGATCCTCCGGTGATCGAGACCATGGCGCGAGATCCCATCGCGAGGTAATCTTCTTGCTTGAAAATTTCCTTTGGGTTCTTTTCTTCATTCTTCTTTTTGAGCGTTTGCTTGGTGTTCTTCCTTTGCCGGTCGTCGAGATCCATCCGCCTTGAGCCGATGGAGACTAAGGTCGCTGGCGAGGAGGACGCGCGCGGCAACACTGACGACGTCGCCACCGTGGAGGAAGAGGCTGGCGCCGATGGGTCTGCCGGCGAGGAGGCCGCCAAGGCTGCCGCCGCAAAGGCTGGCGAGGGATCTGGCGATCGTACTGACGACCCGGAGGCCGCAGGAGCGCCAGGCGCTACGCCGACCGCCGATCCCTCTGCCACCGATGCAGCGTCAGGCTCCGAAGAGCCCCAGCCCGACACCTATCTGAAGTCCGGCGACGGCGTCTTCATCAAGCTCCCCTGGGCGTCGAGCTCCAGGGCGCCGGTCGAAGGAGAGACCTTTGACAAAGAGCTGCTCGCCTCCGTTGGGCTGTCGCTGGTTGACGCGCCAAGCAGCAGTAGCGGCGAGTCTGAGGAGGAGCAACTACTGAAGAAGCTGCTGTCGCTGGTTGACGCGCCAAGCAGCGAGAGTGGCGAAGTTCGAGGAGGAGCAACTCTTGAAAAAGCTCTTGTCGCTCTACGCGCCCGACAAGCCAAGTTGGAGTCGGGAAGCACTTGTCGCGAGGCGGGGAGCAGAACATGGAGAAGCGCGAGAAGAGCTCCGGGCGCCAATCAAAAGCTCTCGGAGCGTAGCGGAAGAGCGGGAGCGACTTCGCTGAAAAGCGCATAACCTTCATCCTTGAGAAGGCTGAGGTTGAGGAACAACAACGGCTTGCGGCGAGAAGCTATCTGCGCAGAAGGCGAGTTGGCGCAGCGGAAGATCAACCTCGACAGCTATGAGGAGGAGCTTGCCGCGCGCGAGCAATCAATTGGCGGAGCTCTCAAGGAAGCAAAGGATGCTGCCGCAGCTGCCGAGGCCGCCAAGAAGGAATTGGAGACAAAGGTGACGCAGCTGGAGGCCAACCTCGGAAGAGCGGCGAGGAGCTCGCGCCAAGCTGAAGCAGCCGAGAAGGGCGCCTACACTCTTGGCGAGTTGCAGGGCCGTCTCGCTTGAGAGGATCAAGGCTCAGCGCCGCCAAGGACTCCAAGGCAGATCTTGAGCTGAAGCTGACCACCTTGATCACGAGATGCTGGGACGGGGCCAAGGAGGCGGGAGATGTCCTTGTTGGAGAAGATCAAGACCAACGAGGAGCTGCTTGCCGAGTGCCACAACCGCCCAAAGCACCTTCGAGAGAACGTGATGCACTGGACGGAGGGTCTTGTAGATACTGCCGCCGCCATCGACAAGGAGTTGACGGAGCTGGGGATGGTGGATCTCGGGTACTCCTCCGACGAGCGCCTCCAACCCAGCGCCAAGCTCAGCTTGTTCTTCAAGGCGTGGTAGCGGCTCTCCAGCGACTCGGGAAGAGATCCCAAAGCAATCTGGCGAGGAGTCGCGCCCAGATCTCTGGGGAGCTCTCGAAGGTGTTGATGAAGGTGGCCTTCCGCAATCCAGGCCTCAACCTCACGGTGTCCTCAAGTCCACCGCCGACCGCCCGGCGTTGAAGCGCTCAAGGCCCTTATCGCACCATTGTGGACAGGGTGGCGGGATCAAGAGAGTCGATGGCGACCGTGTAGATTAGGTTGCCCGTTTTATCTTTTCCTTGTCGCTTGCTTGATCATGTTAGGAGAACAATTTATTAGGGCTGCGACAAGCTATTTTGTAATATAACTCTATCTTAGGCAATGATTGCAATGTTATTTCCTTTACTTGATTCCTTCCTTTGTATGTTTGTGCCCTCGCTTTTAGGGAACTTGTCGGTATGGGCACCTTTGCGCGGCGCTGAGTGCGAACGTCATCAACTGCTTGGCGGTGCCCCTCCGACAAGCAACCTTGTCGCAACTAGTTGCAGCCCACTTAAGTTGTTGGCGGACTCAAAACAAAGTAAGGGCGCAAACTAGCTACGAGTTGGTTCCTCCGCGCACAGGTTTTCCATACAAAGTACTATCATTCGAGGAAGATAACTTAAAAATTTAAAAACTGTTTGCTCAAACTTTGGCAACTTAGCTTTTCTGTCGTTTGTTTCCCGGTAAGGCGAAACTTCCTCGAGCGACGCTTGGCGGCTCACACCATTATCTTCTCCTTCCCCCCTGGCTAACTTGTGGGCGAAGGAACCTTCCTTTCTTTGAGAAAGAAAAAGAAGAGAAAATAAAGTTATGGAGCCTTGTGACTCGTTATTGCTTACCGGGTGTGGATGCTGCACAAAATGTCAGATAACACATGCAAAATGATGATGAAAGCATGAAATTGACAAGTTGTGCGCAACACATGAGCTTTACTTATGCACGGGGTCTGCGCCCTGCTTTGTACAAAGGATTACATGCAACATCAGCAAGACTTGTACAAAAGGTGGTTGCGGAACAGGTTCCGGCAACCCGCCTCTCGGTAAAACTTACGAAGATGCTCAATATTCGAGTTGCTCACGGGCGCCATCTTCGGTCTCAAAGGCGGACAGCGCCAGAGCCTAGTGATTCGTTTCACCCGATAAGGGCCTTCCCACTTGGCGTCAACTTGTTGGAATTCTTGGCGGATTGAGCGCGCGAAGAACAAGGTCGCCTTCCTCGAGACTTACGGCATTAACTGCGGCTATGGTAGCGGCGCAAAGCTTCTTTGATAACGAGCAGCTCGTACAACGACGAAGACGGTCCTCCTCAAGGAGCAGCGCGACATCTTGTCGCAGCTGCTCTTGCTCAAGCTCATCATAGCGAGTACTCGAGGTGACCCGTATCTGAGTTCCATGGGAGAACTGCCTCTGCTCCATAGACTAGAGCGAAGGTGTACGGCGATGGCTCGATTTGGCGTCGTCTGATCGACCAAAGAACCACCGCAGCTCCTCAATCCGATTTCTTCCGCACTTGTGCAGCTTTGTTGAAAGTTCGGTCTTGAGCCCTCGCAGCACTTCAGCATTTTCCCTCTTCGCTTGACCATTGCTTCTCGGATGAGCAATGAAGCGAAGCGAACCTTAGTGCCAAGATCTTGGGCGTCTTTGCATGAAGGTGCGGCTCGTGAAGCGTGTGCCATTGTCGGTGATGATCCGGTTAGGAATCCCAAAGCGGCAAACAATTGACTGAAGAACTTGGCTGCTGATTTGTCTTTGTCACCTTCCTCCTGCTTCCACTTCCGGCCACTTTGTGAACTTGTCGATTACAGCGTACAAGTACTCAAAGCCCCGACAACTTCGGGGAAAATTTGGCGATGTCGAGCCCCGGACCGAAAATGGCGAGGATAAAGGGATCGTCTGGAGAGCTTGAGCTGGCTGGTGTATCTGCTTGGAATGGGCCTTGCACGCTTCACACTTGGTTACTTGTGCGGTTGCATCACGGAGGCTGTCGGCCAGAAGAAACCTTGCGGAATGCTTTGCGGCAAGTGCTCTTCTTGCCAATGTGGTGACCACATATGCCTCCGTGTATTTCTGCCAACAGCTTCTGTCCATCTTCCCGGTGAATACACTTCAATTTCACCCCATTGAGTCTTCTTCTGTACAGCGTGCTGTCGACAAACTGGTACATACTTGACTGCCGGGCTATTCTTTCCGCTTCTTCTTGTTCTTCGGGAAGTTCTCCTGTCTGAAGGAAATGGACAATCTGCTGCGCCCATGTTGGAGCTTGCGGCTCGACAACAAGGACTAAAGGCACATCTGCTACTGCGGGAACATCAGCTTCTACGGCAAGAACCTGCGGCTCGGCCGGAGCTTGATGTTCCCGGCAAGCTTGCGGAGCAAAACTTGTCGGGGCGTCGCTTCAGCAGAAACAAACCACAGGGCTTGTCGGAGCGGTGCTCCTCGGCACTTTGGTGTTGAACTTGGGGACCTTTTGGTGGCGGCAGGGAAGCTCTGCGGAAAATAGTCACCAGAAATCAACTTCCTCTTCTTGTTCTGTCCTGTTGATGGCGTTACGGTTGGTTGAGTCAGCTTGAGCACGAAGATTCCTGGTTCCAGAGGTAACTTGAGTGCGGCGTACTTTGACAGGCCATCAGCAATATCATTCTGAGCTCTTGGAACATGTTCCATCTGTAGGCCGTCAAAGTGTTCTTCTAGCTTTCTCACTTCATCAACGTAGGCTTCCATCAACGGACTCTGGTAATCTTTGTTTAGTTGGCGGACGACAAGTTGCGAGTCACCTCTGACAATGAGCTTCTTGATCCCAAGGTCTACCGCAATCCTGAGACCGGCAAGCAAACCTTCATACTCTGCTGTATTGTTTGTTGCTTGCTCCTTGGCAAAGTGCATTTGAACTATGTACTTGAGGTGTTCTCCGGTGGGTGCGATAAGCAGCACGCCGGCACCGGCGCCTTGCAGCGAGAAGGCACCATCAAAGTACATCAGCCATTCCTTGCCTGCCTCCTTGACGGGGATGCTCGTCTCTGAAATTTCTTCGTCTTGCGTTAGCGTCCATTCTGCTATGAACTCTGCCAGTGCCCTGCTTTGGATAGTTGAAGTGCTTTCAAACTTGAGGCCAAAGCTTGATAGTTCAGTGCCCACTCGACAATCACTGTTGCTGTTTCGGATTTTGCAGTATTCTCTTGGAAGCGGTGACAATTGTGATCTCATGTGCTTGGAAGTAATGGCGCAGCTTTCTGAGGCCATGAGGAGGCGAAAAGTAATTTCTGCACACAGTACCTTGACCTAGCCCCTGCAGAAGGGCCGACAAAGTACACGGGCGCTGCACCATCCTTTTTGTATCTTCTGCAATCCTGCGCAGATCCGTCCTTATCGGGACGAGCTTGTCGGTGAAGCCCCACGCTTGTCGCTGGATGCATCTGCCTTGGTTGCGGCTCATCATCGCCTCCCTTTACGCTACTAACGCAGCACTAACCACTTGATTGGTTGCCGCTATATATAGCAGCAACTTCTCTTGTGGCCTAGGTGCGACAAGTATTGGAGTAGAGGGCAGGTACCTCTTTAAGTCTGCGGCGCAGCCTCCGCTTCGAGTCCATTTCATTGGACTTGCCTTTTTCAAAATCTTGAAAAATGGCGAGGCGCGTTCAGCAGACCTAGAGATAAACCGCTTTGAGAGCAGCCACATAACCGGCAAGTCTTCGTACATCCTTGGCGCTTTGGTGCTTCAATCTGCTCAATGGCCTTGATCTTGTCGGGATTGGCTTCAATTCCCGCTGAGACCACGAAGAACCGAGAAGCTTGCGGAAGGGACTCAAACACGCACTTCTCGGGGTTGAGCTTGAGGTTGATCTTCGCAGATTTGCAAAGGTCTCATCTAAATCTTGAACCAGAGTTGCTTTGTCCTTGCTCTTGACCACTATGTCATCCATGTAAGCTTCTACATTTACGTGCATTTGCGGCTCAAAAGCGTCATGGACTACTCTTGCAAGCGTTGAACCAGCATTCTTTAGCCCAAAGGCATCCGTACAAAAGCAGTAGGTGCCACATGGGGTGATGAATGCGGTTTCTCTTCATCCTCTTACGGCATGAAGATCTGATGATATCCAGGGTATGCATCAAGAAATGAAAGCAAATCACATCCAGCCGTGGAGTCAACAATCTCACTACTAGAAAAAGGCCTACTAATGGCGCACGGTTTTGCCTACTAATGGCGCACTACCGGTGCGCCATTACTAGCACGCCATTAGTATTTTTTACTAATGGCGCACCACTAATGCGCCATTAGTATTTAGTATACTAATGGCGCACCATCATAATGCGCCATTAGTATCGGTATACTAATGGCGCACCACATAAGTCGCCATTAGTATACGGTATACTAATGGCGCACCACATAGAAGTGCGCCATTAGTATCTGGTATACTAATGGCGCACCACATAGAAGTGCGCCATTAGTAACATTTTTTTTTCAAATTTTTTTTAAAATTTTTTCAATTTTTTCTTAATCTCAATTCACTATGGCTTAATCTCAGGTCAAATCGCACTCCGTGGTCAAACTTCCCGAAAGGTCACCCATCCTCACACTACTCCAGCCCAAGCACGCTTAACTTCAGAGTTCTATCCAACCCCAGCAACAGCTCACTTCACAGGCACTTGTTGATATATCTAGCACTTGTTGATATATCTAGCATATCAATCCTGTTATACCTTACTGATGTCTAGGACTTTGTTCATGTTCATGACTATGATGAAATTTTGAAAAATATTTCAAACTTCTCGATCATATTACGTATAATTTTTTGAAAAAAAATTCAAAAAAAAATCAAAACCAATTTTTTTCTGTTACTAGTGGCGCACCACATCCACGGTGCGCCACTAGTAAGTTTGAAATTTTTTGAATTTTTTGCGCTAGATCTTGAAAGCCCGTAACTTTTTTTTCTGTTAGGTTTTGGGGATTTTGAAAATGTTTAACGGGTACCCCGGTTAAATTTGGATGTAACTTTTGAGTAGATGATTTTTCATATAAAAACTTTTCATCAGAGTTAATATGCAAAGTTATGCCCATTTTACAAATTCTAGAGATTTTGCAAATGAAGTGGAAATTCATATTTGCAAATTTTCCCAACAACTAGACCACATATCACATGGGAAACTTATTTTCTTTTATTTTTTGACATTTTCATCATTTTCTTTTATTTTTTAAAATTGAAAAGCGATCCACGGGGGTTGGGGGTGCATTCGGTGGAAGGTGGCCAAGTTACTAATGGCGCACCGTGGGGTGGTGCGCCATTACTAGTTCAACTAGTAATGGCGCACCACTCCACGATGCGCCATTAGTAATTCAAAAAAATGATATATTTTTTGATTTGTTTTTTGAAAAAACTTAGTAATGGCGCACCGGTGGAAAGTGCGCCATTACTAGTTAAAACTAATAATGGCGCCGAGACATGGTGCGCCATTAGTAACAAAATTTTATTTATTTATTTTTTACATTTTTTTGAAACTACTAATGGCGCCTGACGGATGTAGTGCGCCATTACTATCATTAGTAATGGCGCACTATGCATCAGTGCGCCATTAGTAACTAATTTTTTATGTTTTTTTGAAACTACTAATGGCGCACCACACACAGGTGCGCCATTAGTAATATATTACTAATGGCGCCGAGACATGGTGCGCCATTAGAATATAATAATGGCGCACCACATCACAGGTGCGCCATTAATCTCATTCCATCTATAGCCCTTTTGTAGTAGTATACAGTCGATGCATGACAAGGAAATGGGTCTTTGGGACAAGCTTTATTAACATCATGAAGTCGATACAAAGTCTCCATTTCCCATTTGCCTTCGATACAACTACGGATTGGCCAACCACGTGGGATGGAGCACTCCTCGACAAGGCCTGCTGCTTCCAACTTCTTGATTTCTTACGCTATGAATTCTTGGCGCTCCTTTGCTGCTTCGACTTTACGCTTGAGCGGGCGCGCGAGGACAAACAGCTAGGTGATGCTCAATTACTTTCACAGGAACACGGGGATATCAGGCGGTTGCCATGCAAACACGTCGACATTCGCCGCAGGAAAGAAAGCAGCGCGCCTTCCTATTTAGGGTCGAGAGTGGCAGCGATGGTGAAAGTACCACCGGTGCCGTCCTCCTTGGCGGGCACCTTCTTGGTCTTTGGCGGAGCTGCCATCGTCTTCTTGCACTTGCGGTGGAGCTCGATGGTGCGTCCTCGGCGGTGGCGCAGCACTCCGAAGAGGTGCGCTTGCGGAGTGGGCATCGAGCTCTTGCGGACTTGGTCTTCTTCTTCCCCGGGAGCTTCAGGTGACAAGTGACTTGCTATCTATTGCGGTTGTTGCTTCCCGGTAGATCTTGTCGGCGCAGATAAGAGCATCCTTCTTGTCGCCATGTACAGAAATGACACTTATCGGGACTGGCATCTTGAGCAAGTTGTATGCATAATGAGAGGCTGCCATGAACTTAGCGAGTCTTTGGGCGGCCAAGTATTCCATTGTAAGGCAATGGAAAATCAACAACGTCGAACATGACCCTCTCATCCTGAAGTTTAGCTCGCTGCCAAATGTTACCGCAGCGTGATCTTCCCTTTCGCTTGCTCCTTCCGGATTGATTCCTTGGAGCGTGCGGTCTCTTGAGCTCGTTGTCGAGGATCTGAAGCTTCTGGAGCACCGTGGAGGAAATCAGGTTTAAGCCGGCCCCGCCGTCAACTAGCATCTTGGTGACCTTGAGGTTGCGGATAGTTGGTGATACCAACATCGGCAAGCACCCGACCGCAGTTATGCGATCAGGGTGGTCCTCAATATCAAAGATGATAGGCGTGCTGGACCATTTCAGAGGCCTGCGTGACTCTGCGGATGGTTCTGCTGCATTAACCTCCCGCATCCATTTCTTGAGTTGGCGGTGTGAGGTATGCAGAGAAGCACCGCCGTCAACGCAGAGGACCTCCGTGGCTTTCTGAAACTCCTGCTCATCGGTCTCGTCGTCTTCCATATCTTCATCGTCATCGTCGTCTTCATCCTTATCGCGGCCGCGGGAGGTCTGTCTCCTTGCCGCTGCTTAGCCTTGCCATGATGTCCTCCCCGCTTGGTCGCTTCTTGCTAGCTCCCCAGCACCTTCTGGGCCTTCTCCTTGTCGCGCCGCTCGTACTCAGCTTTACGCTGTTCAACAAGCTGCTCGACCTTCTTGCGAATCTGGAGGTCGTGGCCCTTAGTGCGGTGGATCTTCGATCTTGTTTGTTGGAGCTGTCCGGCTTGTCGGCCGCCCTGAGCTGGCGGTCGGCGCGGCGTCAACCTCCTTGCGAACCACCAACCTTGGCTTTCTTGGCGGCACCACCGTTGCCGGACTGCTCGACAACTAGCACCTCTTTGCCCTTCTTCTTTCTGTTGTTCCGTCGCCGGCTCTTCTTCACCGGGGCGGTCTCCTCACTATCAGACCCTGCTTCCGCATTCTCTCCTGGGAGTCTCCTCCCTTCCTCAGCACGTGCACACTTGTCGGCCAAGGCATACAGCTCACTGACGTCCTTGACTTTGCACATCGCCATCTCTTCCCTCATCCTGCGGTTCCACGTTACGATGAAACACGCTGATTCTGGCGGGGGGTGGACATACGGGATGTTGTAGTGCACCTGGCTGAATCTCTGGATGAACTTGCGCGAGACTCTCCTTCCTTACAGGCGGCGGTGAAGGTCACTCTCTTGGCCATGAGGTTTGTGGCCGCTGTGAAAGCGCCGACAAGCGATAGCACAGATCTGCCCAAGAAGATATGGATCCGTCCGGCAAGTGCATGAGCCAAGATCGACATTAGGCTTGAGTACCAGCCGGAAGTAGTTGGCGAGGATCTTGTCGTCTCGTCCCCGCAGCCTGCACCACGATGGTGTAGATCTTTGAGGAACTCCGACGGATCGTCCTGCCATCATACTTTTTACGCAAGTCGGCTTGAAATTCTTCTTCTTTGGGCCTTTGGACTTGCCGTAGCTCACAGTGAACACAGGACACCCTACGCGTCGACAAGTCGCTGGTTCCCCTGGTGCATGCATATCGACGGAGGGCCCAGGCGCTGGTCGGATTGACGTCGCGCTTCTCTTGGCGCTTCGATCACGAGTTCGGCGTCTTCTTGTTGTCGTTCTTGAAGAACTTGGCGCTGATCACGGCGAGCTCGTGGATCCGATGAAGCGGTGGAGTCGCGTCGAGTGGATCCGGCGAGTTGGTGATCTTGGCCTTCGGGTGGAGAGTGCATGGTGGTTGCACCCCACAGGTCTCGTCGCCACCGGCTCGTGCCTTGTCGTCTCGCCGCAGCGGCAGCGATGTGCTTGGTCGCCGCGAGCGTCGCCGTTAGCAAAGCCGATGAGACTTTGAATGGTGGCCCTCCATTCGTCGACCTTGTCTGCCGTTGGAGGGTAATCCGAAGCGATTGAGCTCGCGCCAAAGCTTCTACTTGAGTGGTGGCGGCAATGGCGAGCGGTGCGAGGCGGGATATGCTCGGACTTCTAAATATGTTAGAAGGCGGTATCCTGTCCGAGAACCGTGCCCCACTCGCACCAGCTTGTTAGCGCGCAAGCTGTTCTTGGCGTCCACTGGATCCGCCAGCTCGATCTTGGCCCAGCGAGCGTATGGTGCTGCGAGCACCATAGCGCTGTCGATCTCGCGCCTCCTGAGATGGGCGCGAGGCGTGTCACAGACGCCAGGTTTGCGCAGCCTTGTCCTTAGACTTGGCAGCGTCATGAGCTCCTCGCCGGCGCCCGTTCTTCCGCGGCGTCTTCCCGCCACCTGTTGGCTCCGGTGGTGAGTGGGTTTGCGCGGACGGCTCTGCTGCGCCGAAGCCTTCTTCTTCGGTGGCATGTTGATGAAGATGATGAAGATGTTGCTCGTGTGAGCGCGGATCAGGTTCACACAGCCTCGGCGCCCCTACTGGCGCGCCAAAGATGTCGGGAAGCTGATCGTAACCCACGAACACCTATGGGACTGTCGGACGAGTCCCTTTTGGTTCGGTGGGGCGGAGATTGCACTAAGAGCAGATCGGCGATGCACGAGCAGTTTACCCAACCGGAGCTCTCGGAGATAATACTCCTCTGCTGCTTGTGCGGTTATCTTGTGTTCTTGCTAGGGGCGATGAGAGCTACAAAACCTAGCTTGAGTGTCTCTAGTCTCGAATGAGTCGAACCTCCTCTACGTTGCGCATAGGCCTCCTTTTATATGCTCAAGGGGTCACCAACAGGTGGCAACGTAGACAAGGGCAAAAACGGGAAAATGAGCTACGGTTGGTACAGCTACTTTGTACAGTGTATTCTACCTAACTCTGACGGCAAGGGACAAAAGCATTAAATGCCTGTCCATGTCGCTAAGCAGTGTCTTGAGGACCGTCGGAGCACCACCGCTTCGCCACGATGGCGACCTTGTCAGCGCCGCTTATCGCTGCTCTCCGCTGGCTGCACAGCCTCTTGACACGCGCGCCTGGAATGACCTCATGGCGACACGTTGGCGGATGAGCTCGAGCGGAGATAAAGAGTAGTTGCTTGCCGCGGTTGAATCCTTGTCGCGTCCGGAAGCTTGTCGCTCACCGAGCCTTCCCCGCAAGCTCCTCTTGCCGGGGTCTTGTCTTCTGCGTGCCTTGAGTGGCCTTCCCGGCAAGCTCCTCTTGCCGGGGCCTTGTCTCCTTGGCTTAAATACTTTGTTCTTGAATGGCTCCAAAGGAACCATGAAGGATCTTGGCGGTCACTAGGCAAGCCCAGCCGCGGGATGCTGCAACTGCCCGTGCACGAGTTCGGGACACTAGGGTACCCCTACTCTAGTACACCGACAAGTAGCTACTTAATCATCATAGTCATAGTGTAGCACACATCATCATCTTCTCATTCTAGCTAGCTAATCACCACCAACACTAGCTGCGGTAGCTATCTAATCACCACCAACACTAGCTAATAATAATCATCATAGTCATTACCACCAACACTAGCTATTTAATCATCATAACTCATTTCTAGCTAGCTAATCACTCATGCTGCTCTCTCTCAGGTAAAATAACATAAAACATGTGTAGCACTCCTGCTTCATCAAGTTGGAGCATGCAGATAAACCTGTCTCCTAATCGTGGGCTGCGCTTCTGGTTGCTGCCCCCTAGTACTTATCTGCGATCGTTCACAATTTTGCTCCAGTCTTTCACTATTAAGCATTTCTCGCTATTAGAAATCATGAATGCACTAAAGTGCATTGTAGGATATGTTGGCCGTAAGCTAACAATTCTCATGGGACCTTTAGTCTCGATCCAATGAGGCACAACATTCATCGGGAGTCCCTGTTGAAGAACATCGTATAGTAACATACTTAGCAATGAAGTTTAGCTTAAAAACAATGTATGCAAAAGATGCACCGAGGACAAATAGTAAAAATCTTACCATCTTTCCTAAATAGATGTTACCATAGTTCAGTACGAACACTATTGGTCGCACATTTTGAGTACTAAGATTTTTAAGTCCAGGAAAATAATTTGTCTTGACAGTATGAAGATCCTCAAGCCATGAAACATAATGACCTATCTCCTCGCAGTTAGTTCAGCCCCAGGACAGTGGACGGTCATGTCTACCAAGCGCTGGACATGTTTGCTTGAATGGAAATAAGTTGTCAATAGAAATTAGTTGTCAACTATTTTTGAATAAACAATATCGAAGACATAAATACGGTTGAGAAACTCACATAATGGTATAACTGGAGGCGTCTGCACATTGACCCAGATGTCGATATTACCTTCAATATCATATTCGGGACGAATATCAAAGGTGATAACCATATCAGGCTCAAATGCATAAGCCTTGCATAGTTCTTGCCAAGTTTTGCATTCAAAATAGGTGTAGGTGTCTGAGTTGTATAATTTTGCGTGGAAAGTATAACCATGCTCGGTCTTCAAGCAAACTCTCTTTACCTCCATAGTAGTTTTCATAGGAGTGAAACCTATCTTATCCAAGACAAAAACTCTTGCATGGCAGGGGATACGCTAGTAGAATAGTAAAAAATTTAAATTATAAGTTGAAGCAAATGAAGTAGATGTCATGCTTAATTACGAAAAAAGATTTGTCGTTGTGACTTCCTGTATCCACTTCAACGTTCGTCTAGCTTGATGCTGAAGCGCCTATCATCATCTAGGAAGATTCTGTCGCACAGGCCGCGCTCATCTTTGCAGTATTCACAAATACCGAAATCCTTTTCGTCGTCAGACATTTCCTATGTTCATAGTTGAAACATTAATTGAAAATTGGTCGAATGTAACTACCAGGATACTCAACACACAAATCCGGAGCACTCGATATTTCCTACATATTCTGGCACAAGTCATGCCAAAATTCACGAAAAAAAATCCGGCATGACCTTTGCTAAAATAGGACATATCGAGCGCCTGAAATTTGCCGGAACGGAAATGAATCAACACTCCGGCAAAACATAGGCCATGCGGAGGTGTAACATGCAAACATGACCGGCCACTTGTACTACAAAAAAATACACTTCCGTGATGATACGTGTTTGTCACAGTAGGTCGCGTTTTTTGTCATGCATGTACATCCATGACAAATTTATGACAGAATCAAGATAGTCATACCTATGCTGTCGTAGAAGTGTTCCATGACATTACCAAAATTATCATCACAGAAGTGTCCACTTCCATGACGATAAATCACGCGTCACAGAAGTGCTTTCATCAAGGGTGACCGACACGTGGCATCCACCGTAACGGAACGTCGTTAAGCTATCGGGTCGGGTTTTGGATCCGATAACTCGTTAACAGCCCCGACCAATGGGGATTTTCCACGTGTAAAATCATCATTGGCTGGAGGAAACACGTGTCGGCTCACCGTTGGGACAGATGTCATCCACTCATTGGACAGAAGGCGCCTATGATACGTCGACACGTGGCATGGCCCAACATAGGCCCATTACTGTGACAAGGCCGGCCTGTTTGACTTGGTCAAAAGGTGGCGGGTCAGCCCATGTAAAGCCTGTTAACGGCCTGTTCACATATAGCCCATTTACAGCCCGCTAACCCAAGGCCCGTTACGCCCTATCCAAATTAGGCCCAGTAGCGTCATCTGGGCCACCCAATATGATTTCAGCCCGTTTTCACTTCTGGCCCATGTATGGCCCATGACGTCTTTGGGCCCATATGAGGCCCTATGTAACTCTTGGCCTATTAACGGCCCGTGGTGAAACTGGCCCGTAATGAACAGTGTGTTACTGTACACCCATTAACGGCCCGTGGTGAAACTGGCCCGTAATGAACAGTGTATCACTTTATACCCATTAAGGGCTCGTTATTCCGTTGGGCCGTTTCCAGCCCATGTTATCTTTCGGCCTTCTCAGAGCCCATTTATTCTTGGGCTCATTTCCAGCATTCATTTACTTACGGCTCGTTACTGTCATTTTCTGCTTATGGGCCAAATTCAGCCCGTGGTTACAGTCGACCCGTTTGTGGTCCGTTAACACGTTGGGCCGTTTTGATAGCGTCATGAAGTACGGCCTATTAACGATGGCCCGTTATGGTTAGCCCATGAACGGACGATTCCAACTCTAGCCGTTCACGGCCATAATCTGACTTTATTCTTGGCCCATGTTTGGCCAATCGATCATACTGCCCATATAAGGCCCATTGATGATACTGCCCGTAGAAGGACCATTGTTTCTACGGCCCGTAGAAGGCCCATAGTTTCTACGACCCATAGAAGGCCCACTGTTTCTACGGCCCGTAGGAGGCCCAGTGTCACTACAGTAAATATTAGCCCATGGTTATTGTGGCCTAGTTTTAAAAAATAGTTATTGCAGCCACTAGCAAATCGCGGAAAAAGAACTGCAATGACTACAAGCAAACAAATAAACAAGACAACAAGGAAATAAATAAGCAAGCAACTTACGCTAGGCTATCACGGCTATCACACATATTACATCCACTGGGCATCAAAGTTTGCCACCAGTGCAAATAAACACGCCGACAAAAGAATATACAAAACTGAGAGCACTTCAGAAGGCCCTAGGCTTGGCAAGGTCGGGCCCCCGAAACAGCTGAAGAAGATGAGTAGACCTCAGTTGTGTCAACGATAGATGCATCAACACTAGATTTAAGGCATGATGGTGCGCACGGCAGTCCTCTGACATCTTCATTGCATCTTTGGCTTCAAGTCGGAGCTGAGCTGAAGCAAGCCTTTCCGCTTTAAGTTGAGACTGAAGAAGTCGAACTGATTGAGGCAGCGACTGCACAGAGGTTGTCTCACACCTGCTGGTGAGTAGCTTCAACTCACTGTCTTCATCAAGACAGGACCTTGGGGTCATCTCGCTATCCTCAAGGTGGTTTGGCTCACTATCTTCCCTAAAGTTCTGCTTGGCGTAAGAGATACGGCTCTGAAAGAGAAACAAGGAGACACGTAACAGGTTTCACAATTATATAAGCAAATAAATTGATCTATTCTGCATAAGGAACATGTTTTGACAACTACAATTTGAAACTGGTAGTTGTTGCAAACATCCAATCAGATGTAAACAGCAAAGCAAACAGCAGTGGAGGCAATGATGCCTATCCAAATCTATACTAGAACAAAGTTTGAAGGCTTGAGAAGGATGAAACTTACATTACATGTTAACACGGGCTAGACAAAGCCCTTCTCCATGTTGATGGAAGGATAATTCAATAAATTCCCCAAATAAAATTCTTTATAAGCGTTGCCATTATTCTACATTTTGCAAAGAGTAAATATAGATCAAATAATATTGGAAGAAACAGAGGATAATGAAGCTCAGGTGCAGACGGATGATACATAATCAAATAGCAATTAATTAAGTACATCATTACAAGGCAAAAGGGAGAGAGGTACTGACAAGAGCAATGCAGAGCCCATTATTGTTTTGAGATCGTATGATCCTTTGAGCAAGGAGATTCATCTAAAATTAGTTTTCATACAAGAGAGAAGGTAAGGCACAAGCAGAAATTTAGGAGTTCAAATTTTGAATTGATATCATAGACAGAGACGACCTGGGCTCCCAGCAGTTCTAATAGGGTTTGGCCCTTTGGAGTAGGGGTAAAGTGTGGAATGCAGTTGGGCCTATGTTTTACGTGGCTCTGATCTATCTGATTTAACGGTACCACTACCTTTTCCAAATACCTAGTTTGTACTCCTTGAGGATCTGCACTCATCCTCTTCCTTTTGGACATCTATCACGAAAGAACAACATTTGACTGGAAAAACATAGTGTGACGACACATGGAATAGGTACAGAAAATGGATAGTTATGGCATATACTCATATATGATGCTTAAACTAAGCAGACGGTGTAACAAAGTAGAAGAAATGGAAGACGTTAGATGCAAAATATGTGCGACCAATACAACTTTGCAAAGTTAGATCAAGCACCTTGATGGGTGAATAAGATAGGCCATCCTCCACAATGCCAAGTTTGTTAGCCAGTGGATCGTTCCGCAATATTCCTCTCGTGCCCATTCTCATATTCATTTTGATCATGTTCAATATCTAACATGCATGAAAACATAAAAACAAGTGAGATTTTCTTTGTAATGCAGAAGTGATTCTAATCCAATACTGCCTCCCTGTAAACCCCTTTGTGCTATCTCTGCAATTCTTTTAAAAGATGCCATGCATGCTGTAATTTGCTGTGTGCATTATTATAATGTGGCCTACTACTCAAAATATGAGAGCTCGTAGTGATGACACTTCGCAGATGATAGCTTCAACATATAGTAAAGAAGAACAAGTCGACTGACTGGCAGATTCAAAATATACTAAGGGAGAACAACTCGACTGACAATCGACCGCAAGAGAAGAGTATCATCTTAAAGAAGAGCAGAAGAGCAAGCAGATTGAAGATATTACAAGTGTTTCAATACAATGTCGGTTGGTCACCCATGATGAACTAGAGCGCACAGAGAAATACTATTCTTTCCGGTCTCTCCATATGTGGCTCACATGCATTTCGAAACTAAAGTAGGAACATTTAGCTAAACAATTAAACATCTCTCAGTTTTACTATTATCAGCAATAATATCATATATGAATTTGTACAACTAAGCTTGTTTAGCTCGATGGGTGGAGTAGTGCTATTACGACACGAACCAAGTAGGCTGATTGTGGTCATCATAAAATGGGGAAAACATAAGCATGATCAGTACAGTGTTGACCATGGCAGTGGGATGGCAGATCTGAAGCTGCAAACCGCGCAAAGGGTAGTTAGCAACCGATGTTTGCTTTGAAATAACAACTAAGATTTGGTATGGAAAAGAAAGTACAGTCAACAAGTGACAAAGAAATGCAATTATGCTATCTCTCTATATGTCGCGACATGCATTTGGAAACTCAAGTGGGACCTTTAGCTAACCAATTAAATGTGTCGGTTAACTAATATCAGTATCATATCACAATCATATTTGAACAACTAAGCTTTCGAATTCTGAGTGTTGTGTTGTTTAGCTTCAAGGGTGGAGTAATGCTAGTACGACAGAAAGCACCTACGGAGATCATAGTAGAGTAGATAAAAGGGGAAAACCCTAAGCATCAAGAGAAAAATCAGGAAAGTGGAACTAGCTGGACCAGTGGGTGGCGCACATGCTTTTCGAAACGAATATAGGAACATTAGGTGACCAATTAAACGTTCTCTGTTTTAGTGATATGAGCATCATATCATATTCGTATTTGAACACGTAAGCTTTGGGTTGAGGTATTGAGGAGCAGTGCTAGCACGACACGAAGCACCTATGATGATGGTAGTGAATATAAAGGGGGGAAACCATAAGCTTTACGAGTATAGTGCATGTGCCATGGCGGATCTGAAGGTGCAAACCGGACAAAGCTACTTCGCAACCAATGTTTGCTTTCAACTTGCCACTACGATTTGGTACGGACAAGAAAAGTACAATAAACAAATTACGATCTATTTTCCGGGTGAGATCAATAACTTAAGCACATATGGAAGAGTACCACTTCTCTTGCGACACTGTGTAGGCCTATGCTAATACGTTGAGGGTGCTGCGGGTGCGATGGCTGTTGGCGGCGGGGAAGAAGACTTTAGACGGCAGACGGCCGGGTCGGGGGATATATCCTGTTGCCGTGGGCGAGGCGGTCGAGGAGCGGCAAAGGCAAGGTGGACGACGCGCCGATGAAGCGAGAGGAGGAAATGAAAGGATCTGGTCCAGCGCCATGGATGAGAGACGTCCATCTCTTGCGATGGGACGACGGGTAGGGGTAGCAGCTCCGGCAAGGTGGAGGATGGGGTGGCGGACGGAGGAGGCTGGCCGCAGTGCGGAGGTTGTCGTGCCGCCGACGGTGTATGAATGGGGAAATGGAGGGGGGGGGCGATCTCAAACTTTGGGACACGCTTCTCTGAAATGGGGGAAAGTTACGAACTTATCCCCCATTTAAAATTTCAGACATCGCGTCGGTTGGGGATAGGACGGTAATCTCGCATCTCCAAAATATTTGTCGGTAACTATTTGAGGCGAGGGTGTTTTTTTGCCCACGGTTGGTGCCCACGGTGTATGAGCACGGGTTGACAGGTAGGGCGGTTGTGTCACGTCTGATGGAAGTTACACATCTGCCCCTATTTAAAATATTAGCCTACATCGATTTCGGACGTGGAGAGTTTGTTTTGCCGCCCACCGTGTATGAATGGGGAAATGGAGGAAGAGACACATGACTTTCGGACGAGCTTGAATCAAATGTGTTTTACCGACCACGTTTGGCGCCCACCATGTCTGAATGGGCTCAGAGGCCGTCGTGTCACGTCTGATTGAAGTTACTAGTCTACCCCTATCGACAGCAGTGTAAATCCGGTCGATAAGGATGTCAAGTGTCAGGGGTAGACAGTAATTTCCATCTCGCAAACACTTTCTTCGGGCAGCCCACAAATTATAGTGGGTGTTTAGCCGCTTCGTTCAAAACTTGGGAGAATTAGCGTTCACGTTTGTCCTAGGACCTGGCAAACTAAATTCAAATCCAGTTTGTATTTGATTACGAATATCCACAGATAATTATACGTTTTGTTATTTATTTCTTCAAACCACAACAAAGATTTATTCCACCTTTATATATGATTGTGATTTAGAAATGCCGTGATCTTCGAATTTAGTAGGTTGGATACACTCTGATTCAAACAGTTATTTCATCCAATACAATATGCTCACACGAAAAACAGTTCACCTTATGTCAATCATACAAGTACTGAGGATTACCTCACCTAAAAAATTCGGATCATTACAACACATGGACAACATGGAATTCCGGACAACATAGGGGGTCTTGCAACATAATCCATTCAGAGACATGACACAACATGCAAGTACAATAATCTAATGACAATTTCAACTGGTATCTAAAGAAGAACCAGGATTACCTTGGGCTTCAGATAGCAGAAACAGCAGGACCTCCTCCGTCTTCAAATGCAACATTCTTACTTCCTCCAATCCTTGGGTTGCTTGCATAATGCGTGCCGCTAATTCCGTAATTTCCAGCCTCAAGATAAATATTACCTCATTCATGGCAGCCACACCATCTCTTTCTGCCTCTAGTAGAGCCTCAAGCACTATAATATATGTGCTCAGACTGCTCTCCGGCGGTGTTGCCTCTGAACTGCTACCATCTGGTAACATGGATGGTGCACTGCTTCCACAAATAGATTCTGGGGTTGTACATTGTGTCCTAGTGTGAACAGCATCCTGAAAGGTTTCCGCTAGACATAAGTAAGAGATAGTTAAGTTGCCAAGGCATCTAAGCAGTTGAAATAATCTGAGAAAGCACTTA
This sequence comes from Aegilops longissima, assembly GCA_021605205.1. Lineage (NCBI taxonomy): Eukaryota > Viridiplantae > Streptophyta > Magnoliopsida > Poales > Poaceae > Aegilops > Aegilops longissima. Next base: position 617,525,523 of record CM038676.1, on the reverse strand, counting down.
ACAGTGTGGCCTCATATAAACTACAAAGACAGTCTTGTGATGAAGTTGAGAGGAAAAGTTAAGGACTCAAATGAAATAGGCATGCATTTCTTTACGATAGTACAGCAGGCACTGCTGACATATTGGCCAACTCAGGTATAATGTAACAACAAACAAGCATTCGAATCAAGCAATACATCAAAGCAAACAACTGAACTATTTGTAATTCGGTAGGATTACACGTTGATGGAACAAGCCAAGAAAGCAGCCCACTCGCATTACATTTAACATGTATTAAAACACACTGGCTTACCATTTGTTGCTGTGAAGCCTAGCTGCTGTTGCAATGTTCTTTGAAGATATCGTCAGCATCCCGTGGTTGCAAATCTAGTTGTTGTAGTTTATTCTGCACCATCTATTTAGGTAAAATTAATTTAATCGCATGCACTGGTCTGAATTGATCATCAATGGTTCATCTAAACTAATGAAAGAAGGGTGTGTGCATACACGACAATATATCTGCTTCCCTCTATTTTTATGCTTATTTGAGGTGCTAGCACCAAAAGAACAAATATTTTGCTTGATGGGGTTGGCAGCTCCATAATTAATAGAAGCATCAAATTAGTCATGCAACTTGGGAAGATCAAGAACACACAAACAAGTAATGAATAGAGGCTCGGAGCAGTGATGTAATAGCTAGCATCAGAAAATGTAGGGTAAAACAAACAAAAAGCAGCGGAACCACATGCTAGTTTGCTGATGTGTAATTAAGCATAGAGAACATTAAGCAGTCTGATGGAACCAACAGGTGGCATCAGAACAAAACTAAAGCATATTAACTATATGTGCAATGGTATGTAATTTAACACATGTAACATGTTCACTGCCAGAAGTATGGCCCTACAGGTGCAAGCAGAATAACGTGTCTCATGAAAAACTGAATGATGCCCTTAAGAAATTCAAAGGTGCGGTGCTTATGCTAGGAAAGTGAAAGTAGGCGCCGGCCGTTGGATAATAGTACCTGATTCTCGGCGGCGTATGGGTATCGTTGTCATACTTGATAGCTAAGGATCTTTGATGGTGCTCGTGTTGCGGTTGAGTTTGGGCCGGCTGACGCCGTCGCTGAAGCTGCTATGGTTGCGGCGCCTGTCGACATACAAGAAAGCTCATCTGTGGTAAGTGAACAATTGCACGATAAAGAGAAAAACCGAAGGAGTACAAATCGAAATAACCTGATGAGGCTGCGGCGTTGGTAAAGCAGGGCTGGTGGAGTTGAATATGGCGTCCGTGGAGCGGGTCCGGTGTAGTGGACGAAGGCTTCGGAGGACGCGTTGTATAGTGCTTTCGGTGAGGTGGATCTGTTGCGTCGGATGAGGGCTTGTATGAAGGGCCAGCGAAGGGGCGGACGAGGGAGTCAGTGAAGGGCCTACGCTGTGGTGGAGGGCGCCGGTTAAGCAGATCCGGTGCGGTGGACCATGATGGCGGTCAAGGAGATCTGGAGCGGTGGACAAGCCGATCGCTAAGCGGCTCGATTAAGTGGTGAGTTGGCAGTTAGGGGTTCCAAGGTGCGGAAGGTAGATCCGCGGGGTGTGAGGTCCACCGCTCTGACGGAGGACTAGATTCGCGGCTTGCCGTGGTTGGGGGTCGGGCGGGGAAGGGGAAGGGCTCTGGGGAAGAATGTTGGGGGCAAAGAGGGAAAAACAATGGAGTTACCAAAGCAGCCCTTTTCCGTTCATGTGGCATGAGTAAAACAGGAATATCGTAGGGCTAAACTTTCGGGCGCGTGATATTTCGATGTGAGCGGGAAGTTTGAAAGCTTTTGGCGCCTAAAATTATAAGTATTCAGCTCTTGTACGGCCGACTATGATATCATGGCCGACAATTTGTTTGTTTTGCACGCAAAAAAATGTGCAAGTTTTGAAAATCAATGTCTCCAACTCGAAACTTAGATTGTCCATTCAATTCAAATATGGATCATTGAGCTACTACAAGAAAATACCATCATATGGTCCAATTCAAATGAAATTCCAAATGTGTTTATCCTAAATATGATGAAAAAAGCAAAAATGTGTATGTGTATGAATAAAGTGGATGATTATAAAGTTTGAACATGCCCGTATGTGTATATCTCTAGGTTTGATATATGAATTTGAAATCACGAAATCCCGGCTTAAAAAATGTACCTCCGTTTAAATGAATTACAAAAGCTAATGATGGAGTCAATTCCAAAATTCCAATCTTAGGTTTGTAATTCTGGTACATCAAGGTATATCACGATGTTCAAAAGTATCGTTATCTCATAGTACAAACTGTGAAACAAATGGATCAACCATGAGTGCACAATATCTCAATTACGCTAAAGTCCCTCAAATATAGACACCTCACTCTTTATCTGAAGTCAACCCCCCCCCCCCACACACACACACACACACACACACACACACACACACACACACACACACATAGAGAAGTCGTTCTCTCCCCCAAACACCAACACACGAGCACATTAACACCCCTCTCTCTTGTAAAGTCCAGACCCCAACATAGGTCTCTCTCACTTTGTCTCTCGGGCATGCACACATCTCTTCCCTCACTCTCTAGGTCTCCCGCTATCTCTCTTACCCAAGCACACGCACTATGTAGAGTGTATATTTCCCATACACACAAAACGTCACCCCCAAACGTCTATCTCCCCTAGTTATGTGGTTCTCGCGCAATCACCGCACACACCACCCCCTCTGCAAACAAGCACACTTTGTCTCCTTGTGCACCGCTCTCCTCTTTCTATCTCTCCCACAGGCGGACCCGCCCCAGCTCCTTCCCTGCATACATATATGTCGTGACTCTTTGCATAGCTCCCTAATGTATAATCGTTCTAGATTTTGCACATTGTTCTCTACACCATCTATTCTAGATCTCTCATGAAGTCCCTATCACACACACGATGACTCACTTCCCTTGCGTCTCCGTTCATAGGCCAATTTTGGACAACATCAACATTGTCTCCCTATCTATACGCCATTTATGGACACAAACGACCCCTCTCGCCCCCTCTCTTCCTCTCTCTCTCTCTCTCTCTCTCTCTCTCTCTCTCTCTCTCTCTCTGCGTCGCTAGCTCTCTCTTTCTCTCGCTCTCACACCCCTCTACCACACACACACTCGATGTCTCTTCCAAATAGTCTGCTCCCCAGCCCGCACCGTGCTATCCGCTACTACACATGTCACACCATTCCCCTTCCCTTATACTAGGTTTACATCATCAGTGGTCTCTCTACTCCACGTACACTCTCTCCTCTCACACACAAACGCGTGCACAAACACACACAAACACGCACAAACACCCATTTATCTGGATCCTCATCTCTCCCCATGTACGCATGTGTATCTCACACACTCACTCTCTAATTATGTATATGTGTCTCCACGTTACACAACACAAAGCCCCATGAACTTGTCTCTCTCTATCCTCCACACACATAGACACAAAGAATCTGTTATCATTGCCTCAGTCTCTAACATATCACACATGCACACTGTCTCTCTCTCTCTCTCTCGCAAACACGCTCATTAAGGGTTTCCTGATGAATAACTTACCATCTATTCATCAACAGTCGTGGCAGTACGGCGAACACGAGACGTGAAAAAGAATAAATCTACACGTGCTTAGACCACCTAGTATGACTACTAGGACTAGAGCAAGCCAAAAAGCGCGCCGCCGTCACCCCCTCCTTGTCGGCGATGGGAAAATCTTTGTTTTACACAGTCGAGAAGTCATTGTGCTAAGGCCCCACATGCCGAGGCGTTGAATAGAATGTAGATGCTAGTTTACGGAATCAAGTATCGATAATACGTTTGTATCTCCATACTTATATTTCTTCTCTTATAAAAAACCGAGGTGGTGATGATGGTACGTGTGCCATCTTGCAATATAGACCGTCCGATCTATATCTGACGGATGGAAATTAAACTAAAAGATACCCGCACTGAAGGAAATATGCCCTAGAGGCAATAATAAAGTTATTATTTATTTCCTTATATCATGATAAATGTTTATTATTCATGCTAGAATTGTATTAACGGAAACATAATACATGTGTGAATACATAGACAAACAGATAGTCACTAGTATGCCTCTACTTGACTAGCTCATTAATCGAAGATGGTTATGTTTCCTAACCATAGACATGTGTTGTCATTTGATTAATGGGATCACATCATTAGAAGAATAATGTGATTGACATGACCCATTCCGTTAGCTTAGCACTTGATCGTTTAGTATATTGCTATTGCTTTCTTCATGACCTATACATGTTCCTGCAACTATGAGATTATGCAACTCCCGTTTACCGGAGGAACACTTTGGTGCTACCAAAGCGTCACAACGAATCGGGTGATTATAAAGGAGTACTACAGGTGTCTCCAAAGGTACTTGTTGGGTTGGCGTATTTCGAGATTAGGTTTTGTCACTCCGATTGTCGGAGAGGTATCTCTGGGCCTTCTCGGTGATACACATCACATAAGCCTTGCAAGCATTACAACTAATGAGTTAGTTGTAAGATGATGTATTACGGAACGAGTAAAGAGACTTACGATGCGAGATTGAACTAGGTATTGGATACCGACGATCGAATCTCGGGTAAGTAACATACCGATGACAAAAGGAACAACGTATATCGTTATGCGGTTTGACCGATAAAGATCTTCGTAGAATATGTAGGAACCAATATGAGCATCCAGGTTCCGCTATTGGTTATTGACCGAGAATGGTTCTAGGTCATGTCTACATAGTTCTCGAACCCGTAGGGTCCATACGCTTAACGTTTCGATGACAGTTCATTATGAGTTTATAAGTTTTGATGTACGAAGGTTGTTCGAGTCCCGGATGTGATCACGGACATGACGAGGAGTCTCGAAATGGTCGAGACATAAAGATTGATATATTGAAGCCTACATTTGGACATTGGAAATGTTCGAGTGAAATTGGGAATTTATCGAGTACAGGAGGTTACGGAACCCCCGGAACTATATGGGCCATAGTGGGCCTTGGTGGAAAGGAGAAAGGGCCAGCCCTAGGTGGCGCAGCGCCTCCCCTTCCCTAGTCCTACTAGGACTAGGAAAGGTGGGCCGCCCCTCTCTCTCTTTCCCCTCCGGTGAATCCTATTCCAACTAGGATTGGAGGAATCCTACTCCGGAGGGAGTAGGACTCCTGGCAGCGCCTCCTCATGGCCGGCCGGCCCCTCCCTTGACTCCTTTATATACGGGCGGGGGCACCCTAGAACACACAAGTTGATCTGGGATCGTTCCTTAGCCGTGTCGGTGCCCCCTCCACCATATTCCACTTCGGTCATATCGTCATGAGCTTAAGCGAAGCCTGCGCCGGAGAAGTCATATCGTCGCGGAGCTTAGGCGAAGCCCTGCGTCGGTGGAGCATCATCATCGCCACCACGCCGTCAGTCTTGTGGAACTCATCCCGACACTTTGCTGGATCGAGTCCGGGATCGTCATCGAGCTGAGCGTGTGCAGAACTTCGGAGGTGCCGACGTTCGGTGCTTGGATCGGTCGGATCGTGAAGGCGTCGACTACATAAACCGCGTTGTTAAAACGCTTTCGGTCTATGAGGGTACGTGGACGACACTCTCCCTCTCGTTGCTATGCCATCACCATGGTCTTGCGTGTGCGTAGGAAATTTTTGAAATTACTCGTTCACTAACGATGGCATCCGAGACTGGTTTTATGCGTTGATGTCATATGCACGAGTAGAACACAAGTGAGTTGTGGGCGATATAAGTCATCTGCTTACCAGCATGTCATACTTTGGTTCGGGCGGTATTGTGAGATGAAGCGGCCCGGACCGACATTACGCGACGCTTACGCGAGACTGGTTTCACCGCTGCGAGCACTCGTTGCTTAAAGGTGATGGCGGGTGTCTGTCTCTCTCACTTTAGTTGAACCGAGTGTGGCTCGCCCGGTCCTTGCGAAGGTTAAAACAGCACCAACTTGACAAACTATCGTTGTGGTTTTGATGCGTAGGTAAGAACGGTTCTTGCTCAGCCCGTAGCAGCCACGTAAAACTTGCAACAACAAAGTAGAGGACGTCTAACTTGTTTTTGCAGGGCATGTTGTGATGTGATGTGGTCAAGACATGATGCTATATTTTTGTATGAGATGATCATGTTTTGTAACCGAGTTATCGCAATGGCAGGAGCCATATGGTTGTCGCTTTATTGTATGAAATGCAAAAGCCATGTAATTGCTTTACTTTATCACTAAGCGGTAGCGATAGTCGTAGAAGCAATAGTTGGCGAGACGACAACGATGCTACGATGGAGATCAAGGTGTCGCGCCGGTGGCGATGGTGATCATGGCGGTGCTTGGCGATGGAGATCACAAGCACAAGATGATGATGACCATATCATATCACTTATATTGATTGCATGTGATGTTTATCCTTTATGCATCTTATCTTGCTTTGATTGACGGTAGCATTATAAGATGATCTCTCACTAAAATTATCAAGAAGTGTTCTCCCGAGTATGCACCGTTGCGAAAGTTCTTCGTCTTTGAGACACCACGTGATGATCGGGTGTGATAGGCTCTACGTTCAAATACAACGGTGCAAAACAGTTGCGCACGCGAATACTCAGTTAAACTTGACGAGCCTAGCATATAACAGATATGGCCTCGAACACGGAGACCGAAGGTCGGCGTGAATCATATAGTAGATATGATCAACATAGTGATGTTCACCATTGAAACTACTCCATCTCACGTGATGATCGGACATGGTTTAGTTGATTTGGATCACGTAATCACTTAGATGACTAGAGATGTCTGTCTAAGTGGGAGGTTTTAATATGATTAATTGAAACTTAAATTTATCATGAACTTAGTACCGATAGTATTTTTGCTTGTCTATGTTTCTTGTAGATAGATGGCTCGTCTGTTGTTCCGTTGAATTTTAATGCGTTCCTTGAGAAAGCAAAGTTGAAAGATGATGGTAGCAATTACGGACTGGGTCCGTATTTGAGGATTATCCTCATTGCTGCATAGAAGAATTACGTCTGGAAGCACCGCTGGGTGCCAGGCCTCTTTGCAGAGCTGCGCCGAAGTTGTGAGCGTCTGGCGAGCAAAGCTGATGACTACTCGATAGTTCGGTGTGCCATGCTTTACGGCTTAGAACCGGGTCTTCAACGACGTTTTGAACGTCATGGAGCATATGAGATGTTCCAGGAGTTGAAGTTAATATTTCAAGCAAATGCCGGATTGAGAGATATGAAGTCTCCAATAAGTTCTATAGCTGCAAGATGGAGGAGAATAGTTACGTCGGTGAACATATACTCAAATGTCCGGGTATAATAATCACTTGATTCAACTGGGAGTTACTCTTCCGGATGATAGTGTCATTGATGAATTCTCCAATCATCGCCACCAAGCTACAAGAGCTTCGTGATGAACTATAATATGCAAGGGATGACCAAAACAATTCCCGAGCTCTTCGCAATGCTAAAAGCAGCGGAGGTAGAAATCAAGAAAGAGCATCAAGTGTTGATGGTCAACAAGACCACTAGTTTCAAGAAAAGGGCAAAGGAAAGAAGAAGGAACTTCAAAAGAACAGCAAGCAAGTTGCTGCTCAAGAGAAGAAACCCAAGTCTGGACCTAAGCCTGAAACCGAGTGTTTCTCTGCAAGCAAACTGGACACCGAAGCGGAACTGCCCCAAGTATTTGGCGGATAAGAAGGATGGCAAGGTGATCAAAGGTATATGTGATATACATGTTATTGATGTGTACCTTACTAATACTCGCAGAGTACAGGTATTTGATACTGGTTACATTGCTAATATTTGCAACTCAAACAGGAACTACGGATTAAGCGAAGATTGGCTAAGGACGAGGTGACGATCGCGCGTGGGAAATGGTTCCAAAGTCGATGTGATCGCGGTCGGCACGCTACCTCTACATCTACCATCGGGATTAGTTTTAGACCTAAATAATTGTTATTTGGTGCGGCGTTAAGCATGAACATTATATCTGGATCTTGTTTGATGCGAGACGGTTATTCATTTAAGACAGAGAATAATGGTTGTTCTATTTATATGAATAATATCTTTTATGGTCATGCACCCTTGAAGAGTGGTCTATTTTATTGAATCTCGATAGTAGTACACATATTCATAGTGTTGAAACCAAAAGATGCAGAGTTGATAATGATAATGCAACTTATTTGTGGTAATCGCCGTTTAGGTCATATTGGTGTAAAAGCATGAAGAAACTCCATCTTGATGGGCTTCGGAATCACTTGATTATGAATCACTTGGTACTTGCGAACCGTGCCTCATGGGCAAGATGACTAAAATGCCGTTCTCCGGAACTATGGAGCGAGCAACTGATTTGTTGGAAATCATACATCGATGTTTGTGGTCCAATGAATGTTGAGGCCTTGGCGGGTATCGTTATTTTCTCACCTTCACAGATGATTTGAGCAGATATGGGTATATCTACTTAATGAAACACAAATCTGAAACATTTGAAAAGTTCAAAGAATTTCAGAGTGAAGTGGAAAATCATCGTAACAAGAAAATAAAATTTCTATGATCGGATCGTGGAGGAGAATATTTGAGTTACGAGTTTGGTTTACATTTGAAACAATGTGGAATAGTTTCACAACTCACGCCACCCGGAACACCACAGAGAAATGGTGTGTCCGAACGTCGTAATCGTACTTTACTTGATATGGTGCGATCTATGATGTCTCTTACTGATTTACCGCTATCGTTTTGGGGATATGCTTTAGAGGCGGCGCATTCACGTTAAATAGGGCACCATCTAAGTCCGTTGAGGCGACACCGTATGAACTGTGGTTTGGCAAGAAACCAAAGTTGTCGTTTCTTAAAGTTTGGGGCTGCGATGCTTATGTGAAGAAACTTCAACCAGATAAGCTCGAACCCAAATCGGAGAAATGTGTCTTCATAGGATACCCAAAGGAGACTGTTGGGTACACCTTCTATCACAGATCTGAAGGCAAAGTTTTCATTGCTAAATTCGGATCCTTTCTAGAGAAGGAGTTTCTCTCGAAAGAAGTGAGTGGGAGGAAAGTAGAACTTGATGAGATAATCAGATCTGCTCCCTTATTGGAAGGTAGTTCATCACAAGAAATGGTTCTGTGACAACTACACCAATTAGTGAGGAAACTAATGATGATGATCATGAAGCTTCAGATCAAGTTACTCTTGAACTTCGTGAGGTCAACCAGAGTAAAATACGCACTGAGTGGTACGGTAATCCTATTCGGAAGTCATGTTACTTGACCATGGCGAACCTACAAACTATGAAGAAGCGATGGTGAGCCCAGATTCATGAAATGGCTGGAAGCCATGAAATCTGAGATGGGATCCATGTATGAAAACAAAGTATGGACTTTGGTTGACTTGCCCGATGATCGGCAAGCCATTGAGAATAAATGGATCTTTAAGAAGAAGACTGACGCCGATGGTAATGTAACTGTCTACAAAGCTCGACTTGTTGCAAAAGGTTTTCGACAAGTTCAAGGGGTTGACTACGATGAGACTTTCTCACCCGTAGCGATGCTTAAGTCTGTCCGAATCATGTTAGCAATTGCCGCATTTCATGATTATGAAATTTGGCAAATGGATGTAAAAACTGCATTCTTGAATGGATTTCTAGAAGAAGAGTTGTATATGATACAACCAGAAGGTTTTGTTGATCCAAAGGGTGCTAACAAAGTGTGCAAGCTCCAACGATCAATTTATGGTGCAGTGCAAGCCTCTCGGAGTTGGAATAAACGCTTTGATAGTGTGATCAAAGCATATGGTTTTATCTGAGACTTTTGGAGAAGCCTGTATTTACAAGAAAGTGAGTGGGAGCTCTGTAGCATTTCGATATTGTATGTGGACGACATATTGTTGATTGGAAATGATATAGAATTTCTGGATAGCATAAAAGGATACTTGAATAAAAGTTTTTCAATGAAAGACCTCGGTGAAGCTGCTTACATATTGGGCATCAAGATCTATAGAGATAGATCAAGACGCTTAATTGGACTTTCACAAAGCACATACCTTGATAAAGTTTTGAAGAAGTTCAAAATGGATCGAGCAAAGAAAGGTTTTTACTGTATTACAAGGTGTAAGATTGAGTCGACTCAATGCCCGACCACAGCAGAAGATAGAGAGAAAATGAAAGATGTTCCTATGCTTCAGCCATAGGCTCTATCATGTATGCAATGCTGTGTACCAGACTGACGTATGCTTAGCTGTAAGCTTGGCGGGAAGGTACCAAAGTAATCCAGAGTGGATCTGGACAGCGGTCAAGAACATCTGAAATACCGAAAAGGACTAAGGATATGTTTCTCGTATATGGAGGTGACAAAGAGCTAGTCATAAATGGTTACGTCGATGCAAGCTTTGACACGATCCGGACGATTCTAAATCGCAAACCGGATACGTATTTTTATTAAGCGGTGGAGCTGTCGGTTGGTGCAGTTCTAAACAAAGCGTCGTGGCGGGATCTACATGTGAAGCGGAGTACATAGCTGCTTTGGAAGCAGCAAATGAAGGAGTCGGATGAAAGAGTTCATTTCCGATCTAGGTGTCATACCTAGTGCATCGGGACCAATGAAGATCTTCGTGATAATCTTGGTGCAATTGCATTGGCAAAGGAATCCAGATTTCACAAGAGGACCAAGCATATCAAAAGACGCTTCAATTCCATTCGGGACCAAGTCCAAGTGGGAGACATAGAGATTTGCAAAATACATACGGATGTGAATGTTGCAGACCCGTTGACTAAGCCTCTTCCACGAGCAAAACATGATCAGCACCAAGACTCCATGGGTGTTAGAATCATTACTGTGTAATCTAGATTATTGACTCTAGTGCAAGTGGGAGACTGATGGAAATATGCCCTAGAGGCAATAATAAAGTTATTATTTATTTCCTTATATCATGATAAATGTTTATTATTCATGCTAGAATTGTATTAACCGGAAACATAATACATGTGTGAATACATAGACAAATAGATAGTCACTAGTATGCCTCTACTTGACTAGCTCATTAATCGAAGATGGTTATGTTTCCTAACCATAGACATGTGTTGTCATTTGATTAATGGGATCACATCATTAGAAGAATAATGTGATTGACATGACCCATTCCGTTAGCTTAGCACTTGATCGCTTAGTATATTGCTATTGCTTTCTTCATGACCTATACATGTTCCTGCAACTATGAGATTATGCAACTCCGTTTACGGAGGAACACTTTGGTACTACCAAACGTCACAACGAATCGGGTGATTATAAAGGAGTACTACAGGTGTCTCCAAAGGTACTTGTTGGGTTGGCGATTTGAGATTAGGTTTTGTCACTCCGATTATCGGAGAGGTATCTCTGGCCTTCTCGGTGATACACATCACATAAGCCTTGCAAGCATTGCAACTAATGAGTTAGTTGTAAGATGATGTATTACGGAACGAGTAAAGAGACTTACCAAGAACGAGATTGAACTAGGTATTGGATACCGACGATCGAATCTCGGGTAAGTAACATACCGATGACAAAAGGAACAACGATATCGTTATGCGGTTTGACCGATAAAGATCTTCGTAGAATATGTAGGAACCAATATGAGCATCCAGGTTCCGCTATTGGTTATTGACCGAGAATGGTTCTAGGTCATGTCTACATAGTTCTCGAACCCGTAGGGTCCGCACGCTTAACGCTTCGATGACAGTTCATTATGAGTTTATAAGTTTTGATGTACGAAGGTTGTTCGAGTCCCGGATGTGATCACGGACATGACGAGGAGTCTCAAATGGTCGAGACATAAAGATTGATATATTGAAGCCTACATTTGGACATCGGAAATGTTCCGAGTGAAATCGAATTTATCGAGTACAGGGAGGTTACGGAACCCCCGGAACTATATGGGCCATAGTGGGCCTTGGTGGAAAGGAGAAAGGGCCAGCCCTAGGTGGCGCGCGCCCCCTTCCCCTAGTCCTACTAGGACTAGGAAAGGTGGGCCGGCCCCCCTCTCTCTCTTTCCCCCTCCGGTGAATCCTATTCCAACTAGGATTGGAGGGGGAATCCTACTCCCGGAGGGAGTAGGACTCCCTGGCGCGCCTCCTCATGGCCGGCCGGCCCCCTCCCCCTTGACTCCTTTATATACGGGGGCGGGGGGCACCCTAGAACACACAAGTTGATCTACGGATCGTTCCTTAGCCGTGTGCGGTGCCCCCCTCCACCATATTCCACTTCGGTCATATCGTCATGAGCTTAGGCGAAGCCCCACGCCGGAGAAGTCATATCGTCGCGGAGCTTAGGCGAAGCCCTGCGCCGGTGGAGCATCATCATCGCCACCACGCCGTCGTCTTGACGGAACTCATCCCGACACTTTGTTGGATCGAGTCCGGGATCGCCATCGAGCTGAACGTGTGCGAGAACTCGGAGGTGCCGTGACGCTCGGTGCTTGGATCGGTCGGATCGTGAAGACGCACGACTACATCAACAGCGTTGTTAAAACGCTCGCTTCGGTTCACGAGGGTACGTGCGTGGACACTCTCCCCTCTCGTTGCTATGCCATCACCATGGTCTTGCGTGTGCGTAGGAAATTTTTTGAAATTACTACGTTCACTAACACGCACCCCTCTCCACATTTGCAGACAAGGCCTTCCCTCGTTCATCCCTATCTCCAACAAACCTCATTGTTGAGCAATTAAGAAAGGAAGCCTCTGGAACAAACTGGCCTGGTGGCCGCTGCCGGCGTCGTCAATCCCCATGCTTCCGCTCAGCCCGACCACCAACCACCACCACACCCCACTCCTCTTCACCTTATCTCATATTTCTCGAGATATCATTAGTTTTTACACATGGGATTACTCCCGCAAGGGTCAATCACAACAAGTGTTTTATAAAAAAAATGCATCTTGATGTTCCGTGCAATGCACGGATCTTGCTAGTACTCCTACACAAGACTAAGTTGGTGATCTTTGGTGTGTGCGCCATCCGTCGTTTCTGACCATTAGATCTACATCTAACGATTGTGAGGTAAGTTGTTGCCTTTTCTCACCAACATCCCACTTGTCTACCAATTTGCAGAAAAACCCATAATTAGTATCTTAAAACCAACCACATCCCTCCCTGACCTCACCAAAGCAGCCCAAGGAATATATTCTAATTGAAACATATGTATATCAAAATTAGAGTGTTTTGTACCAAGTTTGTGAATAAGTATTATTCTAATTATGATTAGTTTAACGGACATGAACATTGCTAGTATTTCCAACCATGCATTTTTTCCTAGTATTCCATAGTTTTGAGTTTTCCATCAAGATATTAGTCACTCATGGTTGATATTTACTTTCAATCATGTACACATATGCACTATGTAACTAGCCTTGCTTATTGGCTTCCAAAGCTTAACTTTCATTCCTACTTACAATATGTAGAGTATTTAACAAAAACTACCACTTTCAACCAGCCCTAGGAAGAATCTATTGTACAAAAAATAGCAAAAACATACCCAAAATTTCTTAATCCACGCCAAAAACTACTACCTAGTACTCCTACCGATTAGGTTCATTTAAACCCATTTATGACAGGGTTGGCCCACATGTCCGTCTTGTGAGGCAGCTTAAACCAACACATTTTGTTTGACCGCTGACACGAGGGACCCACATCTGACCTTCTATCCTGTTATTCCCCCTCAATTCATTATTTTTCCTGAACATTACTTCAAACAATACTGATGCGTGTTCGCCGGTGGCGCCGGTGATGAGCGAGTTGGCCGCCGCTCCGCCGGACGGGCCGAACGCCGCTATGGCCTCTCCGACAGGTTGGCAGGCTGGCCCGAAGCGTGACTCACGAGCGAGCAAGCCTCGCGCTGGCCTTCGCCGAGCAGATGGCTGGCTGGCTGGCGCTTGCAAGCAAGCCGCCGCGCTGCCGTGCCAATCTAGCTAGCAAACCTTACAGACAAGTAGTTGGACGGAGCTATCTTGGCTAGCTAGCGGCCACGAGCGCCGGACGGAGCTGGCATCCGGGCTGCCGCAACATGGGCTCCGCACCACCGGCGGTTTTGACCTCGCCTTCTGCCGGCGACGGTAGCTGCGTCCCATGGCCGAGGATGACTAGGTGGACGGGCCGGAGGTAGGAGGTCACTCGAGGATTTTTGTTGGTAAGAGCATGTACAATGATTGATAAGGTAGTCTTATCTTAAGTCTGCCACGTATGCAAGTGGTAGTAGTTTCTTGGCATTTTAGTGGTTTCTTGCATTATTAGGGGTTTCTTGTAAGGAACAATGTACGTACTAGTAACGACAAAAGGCGATTCTAGGTTGCGTTGTACTCCAACGAGTACTACTAGTGGTCGCGGGAGTGTATACCTTGTTTTGTGGGTTCGATCCCAGCCGAACGCACGGCAACCTTTTTTTTAAACAGTACTACTACACTTCGCTGCGAGCCATATTTTACACGGGTAGTTTGAGTTTTGAAGTCGAACGGACGTGCGGCCCCACAATCTGGGTGCATTGGACAGCCTAGTCACGTGAATGGGTTTTCCTTCCCAGCATCCCGTGGCTCGCGTGCTCGCCCTAGCCGCACCTTGCTTGCAGCTTCCTCATCAGCTAGTAGTAGCATATTTAAACTAGCGCCTCCCAATTAAGCCCGAGGAGCCGGAAAAGCCTGGCGGGGCATTGGGAACTGTGCAATATGGCTCCGTATGTAAAGTGCTCTACTACTACTGGCGTTGCACGCATGGACTTCGCTCCATTATCGTCTCTACTATAAAAGAAATTCCTCTTGACGTGTTTTTTTAAACGGAGGCAAAAGCTTTGCTTCATCTCATTCATAAAGAAGGAACTACTAACAAAGTTCGATGAGATCCATTACACCTCCACAAATGGAAGCGAAAAGCCTAGTCTCGCTGTATCAAATAACTCAAATGTTCTGCCCCCGCAGTAACTGTCGCTGATAAACAGGCTGCTAGTGTGTGCGTGAGAGGAGTAGCTGAGTAGGCCAGCTACTCCTACGTGAGAGGAGCGGCTGAATATAGCACCGAGAGTACCCACTATACCACTACGCAGGTGTACTTCCCCTGCATTGATAGTACATCGATGGTTCTAGAGAACAGTAGTACCCTCCACTTCCAACTGTAGCTCCTTGGCCTTGAGATTCAAGAGTTCAAAACTGGTGCACTATACTAGACTAGACTAGAAGTACAGTACATCGCACTACTAGTTGAGAAAAGTAGTACTGGTATTGCTTTCTGATGCTGAGTACGTACTCCTCCGTCACATAATGTAAGACGTTTTTTGACACTAGTTGGCGTGTACAAAAAATGGCAAAAACATACCCAAAATTTCTTAATCCACGCCAAAAACTACTACCTAGTGCCAAAAATTTCTTACTAGTGCTATTATTTACAGTATAATGCAATCCCATAACGTTCCATAATGCTAGTACTAGTAGTAAATAATAGCCTCACCCCTTCGCTGAGGAACAATCTACAGTTGGAAGGGACGAGGCCCTGCGGTTACTACGCCTTATCTTCTCCTCGCCAGTTCCCCTCCCCCTGAAGAGAAGGCAGTTCGTCGCTGCTCCCATGGATTCGCCAGGCAGTTCTTCTCCTCGTCGGGGCTGGGAGACCTTGGACGAACCTCTGGGAGAAATCGCATGCCGCTCCGACGTCCTCACCGCCGCAAGACTCGGTGCTTCCTGCACCAACTTTTTCAAGATGCTGCTTAAACAAGCTTGGGAAAAGGCCATGCTTGTTGGTCTTCCATGCGTCCTCGAGGAGAAGGTTCTTCTATGGGACAATCCTTCGAACAGTCCACCGCTCCCTGGCCATGGTTGCACGTTGACTCTGCTAGAGTTGCCGACGTTGAGAGGTAGTCGGATTTTGTCCGATGAGCAGGTCAGTAATGGAGTTTGATCATGTAGTACTTAGTTATTCCATTTCCATCCCGTAATTTCTCCGCTGCCCACCGTCTTATATATAGGTATGGGTCGGTGCCAACGAAGATTGGCTTGCATACCTCCGGCCGGATACCACCATCATTTTGCACAACATCCACTGCAGTGCGGCCGTTCCGGTAGACCCCTTCTCCACCATTGGGATCGGCCTTCCGGACTGGCTGGGCTTGAATATGTATGATGATGCCTACATGAGATTGAAGAAGATAGCAATTGCGGACCCGCCGACAAATGACGCGGCTACGATGATTACTATCTCATCGCGGTGTTCGACATAAGGATTGCCATCAATGCAAGACGCGGTAACGGCAGAGGCTGGCGCATGTTGGCGACGGCAGATTTGTACCCCAACACGTTCGAAGACGACGTGCGCCATCTAGGACGCATCTTCGCAGTGACAAGCTAGGGGACTTGTTTCATCTGGTTGCCATCCTACGGTACGGGAGATTACAAACGGAATGCACAAACCATCATTTGCATCCCTAACGGTACTCCATTATTTTGCAGGGACCAGTCATCCCCCGATCAAAATAAGATCGCCGATCCTGGATGTGCCGATTCGGTCTAACCTGGAACCTTGTAGCTGACTTTGGCATATTGGGATCAACTATCTTAGCAGTCGTTACCCATGGTACCACTGATGTGCAACATGGTCACACAATCTACCACGATCGGACCGTCACCATCTACCCAGGTATTCCATTTTTTTAACCCTCTCAACTTCTCTTTCATTGTTGTACTAGTGAAAGTGCTAGTTATCGACTAGAGGGGAGGTGAATAGGCGATTTTAATGAAAGTCTTCAAAACACGGATGTTTCGAAGAAAAACAATAGAAATGACCTAATTGATATGCAGCGGAAGATGAACTACAACAAGCAAACCATAGTCTAGTATGCAATAACGTGAAAGAACAAGACTAATAGCAGCTTGGTAGTAGGATCAAGATGGAAGATAGTATGAAGCCAAACAACGATAGTAGTCAAGCAATGAAGTCAAACAGATAAGGCATATAAGCAATGACTTCACGAAGACTAACTCAAAGTAAAGGAGGGAAGGATAGAACCATCACTTGTTGAAGACACAGATTTGTTGGACCAGTTCGATTCTTTGTGACAACTGTGCATCCAGTTAGGGAGGCTGAGATTCAACTCAAGACCGCGTCTTCACCTTATTCCCCTTGAGCTAAGGACACACAGTCCTCGCCCAATCACTCTGGTAAGTCTTCAAGGTAGACTTCCGAACCTTCACAGACGACGTTCACCGGCAATCCACAATTACTCTTGGATGCTCAGAACGCGACGCCTAACCGGCATGAGGATTCACAGTCCTCAAGTGTAATAAGTCTTCAGGTCACACAGACAAGAAAACTTCAGTGATGCCTAACACTCTTTGGCTCTGGGTGTTTGGGCTTTGTCCTCGCAAGGATTTCTCTCTCTCAAAGGCTTCGAGGTGGGTTGCTCTCAAACGACAAAAGCCGTGTACTAACTTTGAGCAGCCACCAATTTATGGTGTAGGGGGTGGGCTATTTATAGCCACTAGGCAACCCGACCTGATATGTCCGAAATGACCCTGGGTCACTAAGGAACTGACACGTGTTCCAGCGGTCAGATTTCAAACACACACGGCAACTTTACTTGGGCTACAAGCAAAGCTGACTCATCCAGCTCTGGATAAGTTTTGCTCTCATTGTCTTCTCGAAGACATAGGATTTGGGTTGAGCATCACTTGATCATTACGACTATGATCACTTGGACCCACTTTAACGATGCGGTGGTTCCTATGACTCAACAAAGAAGAAAAGGAAACAACGAAACGACATAGTCTTCGTGCTCCATAGTCTTCACTCAATGTCTTCTCATGTCATAGTCTTCAATGTGAATATCTTCACATACCACCATTGTCGTCAATGTCTTCATACATTTTTAGGGGTCGTCTCCGGTAGGTAAACCGAATCAATGAGGGACACTACCTGCGTTATCCTGCAATTCTCACAAACGCATTAGTCCCTCAACCACATTTGTCGTCAATACTCCAAAACCAACTAGGGGTGGCACTAGATGCACTTACAATCTCCCCCTTTTTGGTGATTGATGACAAACTGGTTGAAGTTTTCAACGAGGATAAAATATGTGAAATTGTAAAGGATAGGGAATTGTCTTCATAAGTGGCAAAGGCTCCCCCTGAAGATGTGCATATAAGTAGTTTACTTTTGGAATGCAAATGCACATGGCAGGTTGTACTTGTGGAGATCCTCTTCAACTTATGAAGATAATTCATCATGCATGAAATGATATAGCTAAGAGAATGACATGCATAATGAAAAATGGACGTCTGCAGAATGATCTAAGTGCGAAAGTTATCGCCGCACATGCGGAATTTATCATCGCACTGCAGTAAAGCAAATAAGTAGCGAGGCGACCATCGAGTTTAAGTGTTACAAATCAAAGAACCAAATGTATCAAAAACGAGAGTTGTAAACACTATGCAAAAAAATATGCAACCGCCCTTATGAACCCGCTTGAAGACTATCAAACTCATATGCTTCTCCCCTTTTGTCGAGAAGGACCAAAAGGTTTGAAGACATAGAGCATCTACTCGTCATCTTGAAGTAGATGATGCAGCAGGGTTGTCGGTGTTGTTTGGCGGTGCGAGCGAGCTTGGTGCAAAGTGTCGATGCGTGCGAAGTAGGAGGTGGTGAAGTAGCATCGGCTTCATCATCGATCACTCGCATTGCGATTGCCGTGGAGGAAGAATAGTCAGAGTCTTCAAGTGATGGAGTTCGTCGTAGGACTGCATTCCGTGGAGGAGTGGAGTCAAACTTGAAGCGTTCAGTAAAGCCATCGTCTTGAAGATCTGCTTCAGAACTGAGCAGGGTCAAACTCTTCCATGATCGCCGACAGGTCTCGTGAGTGACAAAAGCATTCTTGGTGGCAAGGTTTCGAATGCGATTGACGTCCACCAAGAGGCTTTGCATTTGACACTTGAGCCAGGAGTGATGCTTATCTTGCTTTTGTTGCAGCGCCACAAGAAGTTCTCGATCATTGAGGACTCGAGAGCGCTTTTGAGGCCTTTGGCCAATTGTGCTCTCAGTGGCTTCAGTCTGCGCACGATGAGGCAGACATGTGTTCCCAGTCAGGGGATAGACACGAGATACCGCTGGGACGCCTTCCATAGGTTGAGAGAAGCTGTGATGATCTGCATTCTGAAGACAAAGTGGCGTTTTGGCAGGCTTAGGGTATATGGCTTCAACAGACATATCAACCTCTGGTAGAAAGATCAGATGATTGCGAGCAGAGGGTTGATAGTTGATAGCAAAGTGCATCTTGATGAGGCGCATGACCCATGGAGCATAGAACTTCAGACCAAACAGATTGGATCCAGACGCAGCCAATTGTTGGATGAAGAATTCTTGCGTGTTGAAGCTGATGCCATTGAGGATGTAGAAGACCAATGTCTTCATTGATCCTTCCAGTTTTGCAGACGATGAATGCCCTTTGATTGGCCATAGAGTTCGCCTGATGATGTGATATATTGTACGAGGCAGATACTCAAGGTCATCAACAAAGAAGTGCTGAGGGTATTCAGCGTCATGTGGCAGTGGCTTCATCATGCTCAGCATCTGACTCATGTCGGGTTCTGGTTTATGAAATATGCTCTCCAAGGCATCGCGGTGGAGTTGACATCCAGGTTCAAACAGTTCTCCGGGAGTGGGTAGGCCTGTGAGCTCAATGATGTCAAGAGCTTTGGCTTCATGATGAACATTTCTTGTCATCCACTCGAGAACCCATGTCTTCGTGTCTCTGTTGTAGCCGCGGATGTGGAGGGTAGCATAGAATTGAAGCACTAATTCTTCATTCCAGTGTTCTTTGTCTGTAACGAAACCAAGCAGACCTGCATCATGAAAGCAATCAAGTGCTTCTTCTAAGCACGGCAGTCCGGTAATGACTTCAGTGTCGAGGCGCATATGAGGGAAAATGCGGCCTTGATCATACAGAACACATGAGTAATAGCTTCTTTGCTGATAGCTCCAGAACCGGTCAGAAGATATCCTTGGCCTTGTGTAGGGGTTCTTTGCTCTGTCGAAGAAAGTGTTGTGGGCTTTGAAGCCATTTGCATTGAAAGAACCTGTTGAGGTGGCAGTGCCTGGAAACCTTGGCAGTCTTGGCTTCGGTTTCTGGACCTGAGGCATATGCCCAATATGATAGTCGAACTAAGGACCAGAGGCATGAGGCGGAGGGACCAGAACGGGCCATCTTACTGTGACTAGCTCGCCATAGTTGTATGCTTGCTCGATTGTATAGGGCCTTGGTGGCGGAACTGGAGCAGTGGCAGCAACTGAGGCTTCAGGCACAGTTCATTCATTGGCTTCAGGAGCTGTTGGTGCAGGCTCCACATTGGCTTCAGCCATGACCACGTCATTGGCTTCATTGGTGTTGGAGGTGGCAGCCTCATTGTTTTCAACCTCCACTTGAGGAGCTGTAGGGTCGGGCACTGGCACGTTGATATCGGGTATAACTTCTTCAGTGACAGGGAGTGTAGGGACACGTTCTTCTTCTTCTTGGGGTTCATCGGCTGATGCAGCCGGATTGTCTTCGGCAGCTTTAGCTTCAGACTCAGAGACATTCACAGTTGGAGTGGCTTCTGAAAACACTTGACGTGCAACAGGTTGGTGGTGCACTTCTCCTTCTGGAACGCTCGTAAGAGGGGCTTGAGGCCTTTGCCCTTTGCGAAGCCTGCGGAATGCTGGCGACGCCTTTGGAGATGGAGTTGGCTGGGCCTCAAAGTCTTCCTCTTCTTCTTGCCATTGTTGTTGTTGGGGAGTGACTTGTTGTTGGGGAGTACTGGGGGAGTCTTGTTGTTGCGGGCGATCAGCCCATGAAGCATCCTAAGCAATTGGCGTCGGAGGACGACCAATGCTGATGAGTTCGATGTTAAATCGAACAGCGATGATACCACATTGTACTCGATTTGAGGAAGAACTTCATCATCTTCAACATTGTCATGGTGACCAATGTCTTCAGCGATGAGGGATCAGCTGCTGGAATATCTTCAACTTGAGGAGCCTCGTGGAAGCAGGCTCATGAACAGTCATCGAAGTTCTTGGGTTGCGGATGCGGGATGAACCACGAAATAGGTTCAACAATCAAGGGCTCTGTGGGAGCAGCCCGATTCTTCTTGGTCTTAAGCTTCTTCTTGGAGGGAGCAGCATCAGAGGCGTCATGATTTTTCCTTTTTCTGGCTTCAGCCTCGGCAGCCCTCGTCTTCTTCTGTTCAGAAGCGGTTGACCGGACCTTTGGCTTCGAGCCAGTCATGCTGCTTGGGAAGACTATGCGGGGCTCTTCCTGCCTTGAAGGTGCAGTTTGGTCAGTTGAAGACTTCTTTTTCTTTGCAGCCATCCTGGGGTCGATGCCAGGACGGCCAAGAGCCTTGCGCTGCTCAGCCTCATTGTAGGCAAGCACGCACTTGTCAGCCAGAGCCTTCATGCGCTCGCGAGAGCCTCTGGCTTCTTCACGCTTCTTGACAAAGGCTTCCTTGAGGTCGTGCAGCATGACCTTGAAGGTTTTGACGTCTTGCACGTTGAGTGCAGCCATATGCTTCTTGAACTGAGCCTTCTCATAGTCAATCTTGTGCTTCAGTTCAACAATCCGCTGAGCAAGAGCTAGCTTAGAAGCAATGGCTCCATTGAAGGAGACGCTGAGGCCAATCGAGAGTTGCAGATCTTCAAAGCTGATGTTTGGAGTGCCAAACCACTCATCAATGAAGTGATGGATGATTGCCACATCAAAGAGAGGCAAATTGTTGAAGATTTCTGCTTCTTCTTTGCTCTTGAGAAGTTGCTCAAGAGCATCATCTGCAAGATCTTCATCACTGGACAGATCTATGTGCTCTTCACGCAAAATGGCAGCAGGAGTCAGTGTCAATTCAGTATTCTTGACAATTTTCTTTCTCTTCTCCGTCTTCTTGGAGATGCGGGATTGATCTTGATCGCACTGCGCTTCGTGGAGGTGCGATGGCGATGGCTTCACACGTGAAGCTTTTGGAGGAGCAGCTGACTTTGGAGCTTTGACTTTCTTAAGCTTCTGCGGCTTTGGAGCAGGAGCAGGAGCAGGAGCTGGAGCTGGGGCTTCATCAGACTCAGCATCGTCATCAGAGTGATCCACTTTGGCACCTTGGACCAGGATGTAGGTGATGAGGCCATCAATGTTTGAAAAGGGACCAATGACATTGGGTTCAGAGTCACGTGAGCCGTCAGCATGGGGAGCAGAGGGACCAGGGTTGAAGTCTAATACCAATGACTTCTTGTTCTCCTTGGCAGAAGCCTTTGCGTGCTGGAAGTTGCGCTTGAAGAGATTGTCGTCACGACACCAAAGCAAAGACGTTGGGTCGGCATTCTCAGGCTGAGGTCCACGGACCATACAAGGATAGAAACCTTGTGCAATAGCTTCAGCCATGTTCTTGGGAGGAAGGCCTCGAAAGAGAATATCACCCCAAGGGCTTCTGATGGCATTCTTCTCGGCATATTCCTGTGTGACGAAATTGTACTTGAACCAACTATTCAGCCTAATATCGCCGAATCCATTGGATTCGCGTCTGCGCATGATTGTAAGTCTCTTCGGGATCTGTCTTGTACAGCTCTGCCAGTCATCAAGGCAGATCTTTGAGGTTCCCTCATGACGCTGTCTCGCCTCCTTTTCGACTGATTTATTCAGAGCTATGAGCTTCAAACTGAATGGCTTCAGTTCAAAGGCTTCAGAGGCTTGCGCTTGCTGGACAAACAGGAGGCGGCCGGAGAGTTAGTTTGATCTTGTAAGAATTCTGCAAACGAATGCAGACTATGAGAACCAAGGGATTCTCCCACGGACATGTACCTGTGACAGCATTAGAATGCGAGGAAGGGAAGAGGTCATATGCATTCTCGGAAGATTTTGAAGTTAAATCGGTTTGAAGACATTGACCTCATGATGCGAAGACATTCACTTATACGCTGAGAGTTGGTTCCAGATTTGTACGAATCCGTGAATAAGTACAAGTGAGGAATCTAGCTAGTTGTGAAGCTTAAGTGAATATACTAGGCAGTACGAGATGCAGACAGAATAGATCTAACATAGTATGGGCAGAAAGCAATTTTGGCAAGTAGGATGAATCTTGAAGATCAAAGAGATGGTAAAAATAGAGTTATATTTACCACTTCGAAGAACTGCTAGACGGGAAGAAAGGAGGCCGAGCAGTTCAATCCACCATGGGCGACGAAGGACACCTACGGCGGCGGCGGAGATGAAGATGTCCGCGGCCGGCGTGAGGACGGCGTCGGAGAAGTCGCGGCAGCTAAGCGCTTCGTCGCCGGCGTCGTCGAGAGCTAGCGGTGGCGCTAGGGTTTTGACGAGGTGGAGAGGTGGAAGAAGACTTTCTTTACCGCAGGGGACATGTATTTATAACGAGGTGTGAGGTGCAGCGCAATTACGCAGGTGCCCCTGGCGGTTCACATCTGAGGGGCACGTGGCACGCATGCAACATACTCTGAGATGTCCCACGTTCCCACGCCCGCCAGGTTTGTCGGATGGTCGTTCGGCCCGAAATTCAACAAGAACGATGAATTATTTAAAACAGACTTAAAGTTTGTCTCGTGTCTTCACGACAAGGACGCAGAGAAGACATTCGACAGTTTCAATAGAATGCATATGATTTGGACAGATAGAGTTTGAGATAGAAAGCATAGAGAGATTGGGGTTCGATCACATTCACTTAGTTCAAAGGATTCAACTTGAAGACATAGCTATAAGTGAATGCTGTAGAGGACAGAACAATATATATGTATATCAGACAGCAATCAAATCAACATAGTGAAGAAAATCATGAAGATAAGTTGAATTTGAAGACAAATCAAATGCGAAGATATTGCAGAAATAACGCCATGAGTGAAACACTTCAAACAAAGGAATTTGGTGGTGGCGTTACCCACCGTATAGGAAGTATTAGACCCAGACACGGCGCACAATTATCGTGGCGCTCCGAAGTCAAATTCCACTTTAATGTATTCACATCCAGAATGTAAGTCTTCATTGATTGAAGATATGCGTTACTTCGTGTGTTGCACATCTAAGTCATCAACATGCATATGTGTTAGGATGTGTGCTTGATCACAGGACATTTGAGGATTCCAAGATATTTAGCTCACACCGTAACTTGCAAAACCTTTTCCCATCCAAGGGCTTTGTGAAGATATCGCCAGTTGCTCTTTGGTGTTGGCGTGAATGATGTCAATATCTTTCTTCATGACATGATCCACGAGAAAATGATGAAGAATTTCAATGTGCTTTGTCTTGAGTGCTGGACTGGATTGTTGGCAATTTTGATGGCGCTTTCGTTGTCGCAGAAGAGAGGTACTTGTGTCGATTGATGCCATAGTCCTTGAGAGTTTGCTTCATCCATAGAAGCTGAGCACAGCAAGATCCAAAGCAGCAATGTATTCAGATTCAGCAGCTTGAGATTGATACAGTTACGCTTCTTTGAAGACCAACAGACGAGTGATCGTCCCAGAAAGTGACATGTGCCTGATGTAGACTTGCGATCCACCTTGTCACCAGCATAATCAGCATCCGAAAATCCAACCAAATCAAATTTTGAGCCCTTTGGATACCACAATCCGAGTGTTGGGGTGTGAGCCAAATATCGAAGAATTCGCTTCACAGCTAAGTGATGCGATTCCTTTGGTGCCGCTTGGAATCGAGCACACATGCAAACACTAAGCATAATATCTGGCCTAGATGCACATAGGTAAAGTAAGGAACCAATCATGGAGCGGTATACCTTTTGATCGAACTCTTTACCATTGTCGTCGGGACCCAGATGGTGTTTGGCTGGCATTGGCGTCGTGTATCCTTTGCGCTCTTGCATTCCAAACTTCTTCAAACAATCTTGGAGGTATTTTTCTTGAGATATAAATATGCCATTAATTTGCTGACGAATTTGAAGACCAAGGAAGAACTTGAGCTCTCCCATCATGGACATCTGATATTGCTCTTGCATCATGTATCAAAATTCATCACTATACTTCTGGTTGGTGCAGCCGAAGATAATGTCATCCACATATATTTGGCATACAAACAGTTCTCCATCATATGTCTTCGTGAAGAGTGTGGGATCAAGGGATCCAGGTTTGAAGCCTTTGCTCTTCAGGAAGTCTTTGATTGTATCATACCAGGCGCAAGGAGCTTGTTTGAGGCCATACAGTGCTTTATTTAACTTGTACACCATATCAGGATGTTTTTTTTTGACTATTTACTGCAAGGCAACAGCCTCACAGTCCTTTATTAAATAAAATAGTATTAGTTACAACTATACAAATTTACAAGAAGGAGAAAAAAACTTACAAAAGGGACTAAGTAAGGTCAGCTATCCAGGAAACAAAACTATCCTTATATTTACATCTAATCCTATGAGACAGGAGGGAGATGTCATGTATGAAGCTTCTTCTCCAAGCTCTAAATGATGGTTGCTCATTCCTGAAGATTTTCCCATTCCTTTGTATCCAAATGTTCCAGATAGCAGTGAAAACCACCTCAGAGAAGAAAGGGTGTCCAAAATCCTTCCTTGCTGCATGTGCCATGTCATATGTGGTTTGGTTTGGTTGCGCAGACCATGAAATTCCAAGATAGTTCCAAACTCTTTGGCTATAATTGCAAGTAAAGAAAAGGTGAGCTCGATCCTCATGTTGGGCAAGATTGCAAAGCACACAAGTATCGTCCTGAATGATCCAGTGCCTTCGTTGCATCATATCTCTGGTGTTCAAACGATCCATTAACAATAGCCAACCAAAGACTTTTATCTTTAGCGTGCATGCACTCTTCCAAATCCACTTGAAAATACGATCAACCACCAGATGTGAGAAGCAAAAATCATAGAATATCTTTGCCTTATAATCACCAGATTTGGAAGGCCATTTCCAAACGTCCTTGTTCTCACCATTTAAACTGATCGATGACAGAATAGCTTGTAGATGTGTGAGCTCAGAAAAAGCCTCCTGCGATAGAGGCAGATGGAAGTGTTCCAAGATGTCAGGCCTCACCAAGAACTCTTGAACTGTGATTGCACTGTCCACAGCAAAGGAGTGGAGCCTTGGGAAAGATTCCTGCAACAAGACAACATGATTTCCCAGCTGCCAACGATCAAGCCAAAAAAGAACCGTATCACCAGCATAAACTTGAGGAACTGCTAGGTTGGAGAACTTCGGGAATAGCCGCATAATATCACGCCACCAAAAAGAACCACAAGCCCTGGTGCTTTGGGGTGGTGATGAAGCATAATAGGTGTCCCAGATTAGTGATACCCAAGGCACGTCCACTTTGTTGAAAAACTTGAAAAGGTGCTTAATAAGTAAGGCTTCATTTTGGATAGACAAGTTGAGAACACCCAAACCTCCAAAATTCTTAGGACGACAGACAAGATCCCAAGCAGCCAAAGATTGGCGAGGGTTATCCGTGTTACCCCTCCATAGGCACTGCCTCGTGATCCTCTCAAGTTGCTGAATAATGCCTTTTGGAAGAGATAAAGTGCACAGAAAATAAATTGGCATGGAGCACAACACGGACTGAACAAGTTGCAGTCGGCAACCTTGGTTAAGCAAACATGAAGAAGCAGATAAGCGGCGCTCGATTCGATCCACCATAGGCATCAACTCATAGATGGATGGCCTAGAAGTTCCCATGGGTAGACCAAGATACGTGAAGGGCATCTTGCCAACGTCACAACCCAGCAAAGAGGCCACTCGAGTACCTTCTTCATCAGCCATGTTAATGGGAATGAGAGAAGATTTGCTAAAATTAACTTCATAAAGCCGTTGAGTCCATAAGGTTGCCAAACATCTCCTTGAAAGCAATGAGCTGAGCATCAACATGAGTAGGACAATCAAAGTGTCGTCGGCGTACTGTACTATAGGGTAATCATTGGAGGTGGTTGGGATTGGCATAGAAAGGATGTTCCTGGAACACATCTCATTGACAACAGACTGTAATAAATCCACTGCAATCACAAAAAGTAACGGTGATAGAGGATCACCTTGGCGCACACCCGATCTACAAACAAAGTGCTTCCCTGGCACGCCGTTGAGAAGCACAGAAGAAGATCCGGTTGACAGAATTGAATTGATCCACCCAGTCCACCTGGAATCAAAACCCTTGCGTTGCAGGATTTTGAGGATTAGCTCATGCTCAATTGTATCAAAGGCTTTCGTAAAATCCAGTTTAAGTAGCACAATAGGTCGTTTGGAGGCTTTGCATTGATGTATATACTCAAAACACCAGGCTAAGCAGTCTTGGATGGAGCGACACCGAAGAAAACCATATTGATTGCGGTGGATGCATCGCAGGATCACATGCTGAAGACGGTTAGCAAGCAGCTTTGTCAAAAACTTCAAGCATGTGTTGGTCAAGGAGATTGGCCGGAAATCTCCGACAACTTCAGGGCTTAACTTCTTTGGTATAAGGGTTATTAATGAGGTATTTAGGCATTCCAAATTACATTTCCCCTCATAGAACTCCTTGACAAGTTGCATGAAATCCTCCTTAAGAATAGGCCAACATCTCTTTAAAAACAACCCAGAGAAGCCGTCAGGACCGGGGGCACGATCAGGTGGCATGTTCTTAATGACAGCATCAACCTCGGAATCAGTGAAGGGCTGGGACATATCCTGAAGGCCATCAACTCTTGCAATTAATGTGTCCAAATCAAAACCCATGCAGATTCCTTTAGCATTACCCATTCTTTGATTAAAATCTGACCAAAACATGGTGGCAAGCTGTTGATGTTCCGAAACCACATCACCATCAGAATTCCTGAGAGATGAGATGGTGTTTCTCCTATACCTTTCCGTGGCCATGGCATGAAAACATTTGGAATTTTCCTCACCAACTTTAATGTTGCGTATGGTACAACGCTGCTTCCAATAAATATACTGCCAATGAAGAATATCTTCCAGATGCAATTTCACAATCCTCCTGAAATTAAATTCAGGCCTAGATAAATTCCTGATCTCCTCTAGGCCATCGAAATAGAGAATGACCTTGTTGCAATCTGTAATTAGAGCTTTAACTGTTGACAGACTCATGTGCCATTTCTTGAGGGCAAACCTTAGCGATTTGAATTTATAAGAAATATTTAGGGCAGCCGAAGGTCTTGCAACAGGTTTGTTCCAAACATGTGCCACACAGTCAAAGAAACCAGGCAAATCAACCCAATAGTTCTCAAAGCGAAAAATTTTGGCTTTGGGAATGATCAGAGTAATCGAGACGACACATGGGACATGATCGAAGCCGTGCGAGCCGGAGGCAGAACAAGCGTATTAGGATGGTCAGTGGTCCATGCAACTGAAGTAAAAAACCAGTCGATCTGTTCCAACAATGGATTAGTTTGCATATTTGACCAAGTATATTGTCGCCCTTTAATTGGAAGCTCAATGAGGCCCAAGTGCCCAATTATTTCATTGAACAGAAAAATATCGCTGACATTACCCCCAGGCAGATTTCTGTTCTCCAACGAACGCATGAAATTGAAATCCCCCAACAACAACCAATTATCATCACAGTTAATATCAAGATTATATAACCATTGCATGAAATCATCCCGAATTCGGACCTGGCAGGGACCATATACTGACACAAGAGTCCAAAATTCAGAAGTATGCTTGGATTGGAATTCAATAATAATACCAAAATGCCTTGCCTCAATTAGTTTTCCTTGAAAGAAAGAAGAATTCCAAATAACGATCATGCCAGCCGAAGCACCATCCGAAGGTACGTAGGAGAAGTTATCGAAACGACGTGGACAAAATTTCCTAATGAACCTATGATCAATGTGCATGCATTTCGTTTCTTGCAAAAGCGCACAACCGAACAACCACTTTCATCAATCTTACATTTAGCGCTAATTGTCGTGCTTCGAATTAAGACCACGACGTTCCAACATAAGACCTTCCAATCTCTAAATCCTGTCGATTCATTACAAGCCAAAATAAAAGCGAGAAGAAAAGTAGATCATGCAATGACCTACACACGACCCACAACAGGAAGGAAATATCCTAAACATGAAACAGAAGAACCAATAGATGGCATTTTTAAAGGTACGCCATAAACCCATATGCCATCGAGAGGATCTAAACATCAGAACCCTTGCTGCTGGTGGATGTAGAAGGACCAGCCTCAAGCTTGTCCTTGGAGATCTTCTCTGGCGCAATTCTCAGACGTGCTCCAATTCGCTGAAGATCAGAAATTGGCGTTGGCGGAGGCACAGACCTTCTTTCCTCCGGATTGGTTGAGCTTGTTCGACGCTTCTTGAAAGAGGACTGATCCTTGCCTTGCGTGAGGCTTGTGCTTGGAGCTTTATGATAGCCATCCCGTAATGCACTTAGACGTGCACTGCGGCGCACCTCAGAGTCCACCACAGCCTTAGAACCCTTGGCAGATTTCGCTTATGGCCACGTTTGGCCCTAGCGGTGGCATGGCGAGAGAACTCAAAGGACTCAGCGATGGCTCGGAGATGTCATCAAAACCATCAAAGCATAACGCCCGAGCAACAGGCCTTTTAACTGGAACAACTTGACGAGGAAAGCATGTAGTTGGATCGGTGCAACAAAGAGAAAGCGACATCATTCCCATCAAAGCAGATATTCCGGGCACTCTTGGGTGAAGCAGAGAACATGATTCATCTTGAACACATACTTTGGAATCTCAGCAGAAAAATATATGGCATGAACTTGCGAGCAGCGCTTCCTTTGCATTTGTGGCGGAATCACGGGGCCAAAAACAGTAAGGACTTGACCAACATGGAGAGGAGGCTGCGGTGGGGCACCGGGATGCTGCATAATCACTAAGTTCTCTTGGGGCTGCTGATCATTAATGAACCGTTTGACACCTGCATAACAATAGATTCACGTGGTGATTCTCAAGAACTTGGTTTTCCTCAACAATCTCGATGCACATTAAGGTTATCATTTGAACCTCCTGCTGTTGTGGTGCATGCTCTGTGGAGGAGGTGGCAGCTCATCCCAGCCAATCTCGAAACTCGGCATAACCCAATTATGGTTATTAAATTGCAGATGTCCAGGGAGTGGATGAGGGTTGCCATCAAAGGGCATGGGATCCTCGTCCGGAGGCAAGATGTCGGCAAAATCAGCAGAGAAGATGTAAATCGAAGCAGACCATGAAATGCGAGAACCACCAAAATCAGCAAACTCTCGATATACCACATCACGCGGCACCAAAGTCGTTGCCGGGAAAGAAACATACGCTAGGGTACGAACAAGTAACGGATCATCCTGATGCCAGTGATGGAAACGGCCGAAGGTACTAATAGCGTCGGCAATATACTGAGTACGCCGATAATCCAGAGGAATTCCAACTATCATAACCCAACCCCTCCGAAAACCCTGAACAGCTCAAGTTGATTCCTTCATCATGCGGCACAAATCTAACAAATATGTCATTATCCAGCTCAAATGGTGGGTGATCAATTAGTGCACGCCTAGCAACCGAAGCTACGGAAGCGGAAGAGACCCACACCTTGGATCCATGGTTGAGCATCAAGGACGGTAGCGACCAAGAGTGTTAACAACAAAATCACTAACCATGTTACGAAGATAGCAATTTCTTCAGAGAGGAGCTGGCTCGGCGATGGCAATAGCGTATTCCTCATCTTTGTCGATCCGGGCCCACAGGAGAGAAGAAAGTCTTGTGATAGCCGCTCGGACCACCATCAATAATCTCAAACCCAGCGGCACAAATGGCATGGGGTCAAGGGCAAAGGTAGCCATAGCAGAGGGGCCTCGAAGGTGGCGGTGGTAGGGCGCAGCAGGTTGGTGGAGCGGCTAAGCAGGTCGATGGTGGCGATGTAGGTGGTGGTGGTGTGGAGGGTGGCTCAGCAGCAATGGCGGAGACGATGATGGTGTTGCGGTAGCGATGGGACTTGGCGAGACCCAGCGTGGCTAGAGTCGAGGGAAACCGAGGCGTCCAAATAGAAATCTCATTGACCGTCCGGGGTAGTTGGATTCACCCGGGACCCACTTGTAAGTCGGGAATGCGTAACGTCCGAGCATCCTTTCGCACGATGGCCAAAGGCGAAAGCATTTGCGACATCGAATAGGACTGGTGCACAATTAGTGTAATGTAGCATCGATAAACAATTCGACATTTCCAAACCTTGAACACCATATCATCAATGAGATCATTAAATTGAGCAGCCTCCTCCGAAATAACGGAATATGTTTCTCCATAACACCGTGGAGAAATCTCAGCAGCAGCAGCAGAAAAATCTAAAGCAACCTGAGACTATTGGGCCAAAGACTGGGCCGTGTTACAGCCGACCAAGGCAGCAGATCCATTATGGGCAAAAGAATCATGATGGGCCATGCATCCATGTTGGGTTAGAGCGACCGGATGAACGTATTCAGATGTAACAGAACCATGTGAAGGTGCACTCTCCAAGCGAACCAGCCGGGTTGGTGAAGATCCGGAACTAGTGGCGGGATTTTTGGCAGGGACGTTGATTGTTCCGAAGGAGATGGGTGGCGTGGCCACCGTCCACTGAAGATTATTCGCCGGCGGCGAGGGCAAGATCAGTCTGTCACGATGATGCACGTCATATCCAGCCTCCGATACCGTATTAACCAAAGACTGAGAGGCATGAAATCTATAACCCTTGCAAGCAGGATATTGTAGGAACGTTGCAAAAGAAAGCTTCTTTCGTGAAGATGAACTCAATCTAAAGGATGATCTAGCCGGCGGATTATGCATGGCTAGCAACCCCAAAGTGGCACGTTTCTTAGAGGGACTCACTAGGATCCATTCAGCATCACACTGTTTTTTCCAGATCTTGAATTCACGGACCCAATTAGGACCACCATTTCCCCAAAGATGAAAGAAGCATTTGAATTGTGTGCACGCATAAGCGACCTCAAGCTGGAGAATGTAGAGACCGACTTGCTTACAAGATACCAGAAAGGAAAATACCTTGTCACGGATGATTTGCACCGAAAATTCAATCGCAGATCCCCCAATCGCTGATTCCAAGGCAGCCGCCACAAAGTCGTCATTAAGACAAAATACATGCCTGCTGAAAGACACCACCATAATGAAATGGGCCGTGTCATCCGTGGAATGAATAGATCTCCCACAAAGTTTGAAAACCTTGTCCGCAAAAAGGGCACCCGGTGAGAAATCCAAATCCAACGTTGCTCCACCAGAAGAACCCATATGAGATGGGTATTGGCTTGTAGAACAGAAGCCGCCAGAGAAGATGGGCGGAAGAGGAACCCGAGTCGTTGGCTAGAAGAGAAGATCGCCGGAAAACCTAGGCCGGCGGTGGGTGGGTGGGTGCGGACCCATCTACTGATATGTCGCCAACATCAGAAATGAAACCTTGATTCTTATATCAGGATGTTTTGGATCTTCAAAGCCATGTGGTTGAGCGACATATACTTCTTCTTCAATCTTGCCGTTGAGAAATGCACTCTTCACATCCATTTGATAGAGCAAGATGTTGTGGTGGTTAGCATAGGCTAGTAGTATGCGAATAGCTTCAAGCCTAGCTACAGGAGCAAATGTTTCATCGAAGTCAATTCCTTCAACTTGAGTATATCCTTGAGCCACAAGCCGTGCTTTGTTTCTGATGACTTGACCATGTTCATCTTGCTTGTTTCGATATATCCATTTGGTGCCAATAATGTTATGCTCGCGAGGGTCAGGACGCTTGACAAGTTCCCAAACATTATTCAGCTTGAACTGTTGAAGTTCTTCTTGCATAGCTTGTATCCATTCTGGTTCCATAAAGGCTTCAGCAACTTTCATGGGTTCTGATACTGACACAAATGAAAAGTGCCCACAGAAATTTGCTAGCTGTGTTGCTCTTGAGCGAGTAAGCGGACCAGGTGCATTATTGCTATCAATTATCTTCTCAATCTGTACTTCATTTGCAACTCGAGGATGAACTGGACGAAGACTTTGCTCATGCTGATCATTGTCATCATTGGGAGGATTGTCTTGGTGAGCATTGTCTACATGTTGGTAGGTGCAGAAATGATAAGTTCCTCTTCACTGTGCTTGAAGGCATGATTTCACGGTTCCCATCAGCTTGATAGATTATTTGGCGGAGCTTCGTCTAGTGTGCTTGGCAGGAACTCTCTTTGTGAACCATTGGTTTCATCAAATCGCACGTCTACAGATTTCGACGATTTTGTAGAGATAAAGGTTGAAGACTATGTAGGAGTGCGAGTCCTTTCCGTAATCGAGCATGAAGCCTTCGTGAGCTTTGGGTTCAAATTTTGACTTGTGATGGGGATCCTTGATCCAGCACTTAGCCCCAAATACTCAAGTAGGCGACATTTGGCTTCTTGCCAAGAAGGAGCTCATAGGATGTTTTGTTCGAAGCTTATGGATATAATCACGGTTGATGGCGTGACAAGCTGTATCAATGGCTTCAGGCCAGAACTTTCTTGGTGTCTTGTACTCGTCGAGCATCGTTCGAGCCATTTCAATGAGGGTTCTGTTCTTGCGCTCCACGATGCCATTTTGTTGAGGTGTGTATGGAGCAGAGAACTCATGAGTGATTCCCATGGTATCCAGATAAAGATCAAGTCCAGTGTTCTTGAATTCAGTGCCGTCATCACTTCTGATATGCTTGATCTTGATGCCATAATTGTCCATTGCTCGATTGGCGAAGCGTCTGAAGACATCTTGCACTTCAGTCTTGTAGAGAATTATGTGCACCCATGTGTATCTTTAGTAGTCATCAACAATGACGAAGCCATAGAGACAGGCAGTTGTTGTGAGGGTAGAGTAATGAGTAGGGCCAAACAAATCCATGTGTAACAGCTCGAAGGGTTGAGATGTCTTCATGATTGTCTTCGAGGGGTGCTTTGCCCTAGTCATCTTTCCAGCTTCGCAGGCGCCACACAAATGACCCTTCTTGAACTTGACGCCTTCGATGCCTATGACATGCTTCTTCTTGGCGAGTGTGTGTAAGTTCCTCATGCCAGCATGCCCCAACCTTCGATGCCAGAGCTAGCATTCTGAAGCTTTTGCAAGAAGACATACGGCAAGCTGTGGACCTGCTGAGAAATCTACCATGTATAGATCATCTTTCCTATACCCTTCAAAGACTAGAGATTTGTCAGATTCCATTAGTACAAGGCAACGATATTTTCTGAATATCACAATCATGTTCAAGTCACAAAGCATTGAGACAGACATCAAGTTGAAACCAAGGGATTCAACAAGCATCACTTTATCCATGTGTTGATCCTTTGAGATTGCAACTCTACCTAGACCCAATACCTTGCTTTTACCAAAGGTCGAAAATGTGATGTGACTCTTGTCCGATGGACGTAAGGTTGAGTCCATGAGAAGACTTGATCACCGATCATATGATTAGTGCATCCACCGTCCATAATCCATTCAAGCATGAGGTGTCATACCCTCTGATGCAGTTAGGGGATAGGCTTCACCAATAGCATTGTGAAGCATAAACATTTGACGGGCAAGTGGATTATTGAACCTTAAATCAAGATTAGGACTGATAGGATGAATGGCAAACGATTCAGGAACAAAATACATAGTGAGACCATTTTGGCATTTGATCTTGTGCCCTACAAGATGTTTTAGGTCCCCAGCAATAGCATCAGACGCCTTTGATTTTCGGCTGGAGACCCTTTCCTGCAAAAGAGAGTTAATTCTTCTTAACCACCCACATCTTCAGGGGTGGCTTAGAAGTAATGAGTCTAAGTGCAACATCTGAGAATTTTGGCTTTGGAGCCCTAGCAAATAGCCTTGCAGGAGATGAATGATACTCATATGAATAAGCAGAAAAGTTCTTAGTTCTATGAACATAGCGGTTTGAAGACACACGCTCATATTCATAAATTTGAGTACGGTTTCCCTGCAAAACATTGGCGTTAGGGTGACTCAGGTGAGTCCTCGGTCTGTATGAAGCCTTTGGACCATATGACGCCTTAGGTCTGGGGTTTGTCTTCTTCCCAGGTGGTGTCATGATGACATTCTTGGAAGATTCTCAAGATAGTTTTGGGAACCAGATCTTCTTCATAGGTGGTCCATTCCTGCAGTTAGTACCAATATACCTGGCAAACACTTCACCATTCTGATTCTTGAACAGCTTATAGTTTGCATCAAAGGATTCATCAATGATAATAGGGTTAGCACAGGTAAAGCCAGATAAGGTGGATGGATCCATGAAGGTCCCTTTGCACAACCCATGTGGTTTTGGGATACCGCTCGGGCTTCCAAAGAGGAACCATCAACATTCATTTTCCTCTCGAACCCAACACCCTCTTTCCTAGGGTTTGGTTCAGAATCGCTTTTGAGGACATCATAAAGTGTCCGATGCCCTTTCAGACTTTTATACATCCTGTTTCAAGCAATGTCTTCAACCTAGCATTTTCATCAGCAATAGCGTGGTATCCTCCTCGAGGGGTTAGTTACCACATTAGTGGTTGAAGACAATGCAACAGAGCAGCAGTTGAACATTCAACAGCAGAGGTAGCGATATCACGCTCAAGACATTTTAGACATGGTGGTTCAAATCCATCCGAGCTTAAACTGATGCATTGAGGCGAAGTGACTCATTCTCTTTTGAAGATCTTCATGAGCCGCTCTCAATTTCTCAAGCTCTTGCTTCCTTTGAAGATAAGCATAGGAGAGCTTTTCATGAGTAGTTGAGAGCGATTCATGATGACTTTCAAGTTCTTGGTACCTAGCATGAAGATTTTTAATGTCTTCAACTAAGGACTGTGAACGTGTCATTTCCGTGTCCAACAGGTCATCGCTTTTGTCTAACAGTTTTTGAGTATGTTCCATAGCTCTTTGTTGTTCGGTTGCAATTTTAGCAAATGTTTTGTAGCCGGGTTTGGATTCACAATCAGAGTCATCTTCACTTGATGTTTGAAAGTAGGCATCACGTGATTTTACCTTGGCACCGCGTGCCATGAAGCGAGAGGTGGGAGCAGGGTCGTCCTTGTCATCGCTTCAGCGTTGGTGTAGAAGTCATTGTCTTGATGTTGAAGATGGACTTGGCAACATAGGCTGTGGCTAAAGCCGGACTTACAACGCCTGGTGGGACTCCTCTTGGACTCCACCTCCACCTCCTCGAAGCGGACTTCTCCTCTGAATCCATTTCCTTGCCAACAAAAGCTCGAGCCTTGCCAGATGAGCTCTTCTTATGAGATGAAGACTTTGATGAGGACTTGGAAGACGACTTTGAAGATTTCTTGTTTTTCTTGTCATCAGAGTCATATTCCTTGCTCTTCTTCTTCTTCTTCTCATTGTCTCACTGTGGACACTCAGAGATATAGTGTCCAGTTTTCTTGCACTTGTGACAGGTTCTCTTCTTGTAGTCATGAGTGGAAGCTTCATCATCTCTTGAGCTGGATCATGAAGACTTTCTAAAGCCTTTCTTCCTAGTGAACTTCTGGAACTTCTTCACAAGCATAGCAAGTTCCTTTCCAATGTCTTCAGGATCATCAGAACCGCAGTCAGATTCTTCTTCAGATGAGGAAACAACTTTTGCCTTCAAAGCGCGAGTTCAGCCATAGTTGGGACCATAGATATCTCTTTTCTCATATAGCTGGAACTCATGTGTGTTGAGCCTCTCAA
This sequence comes from Aegilops longissima, assembly GCA_021605205.1. NCBI lineage: Eukaryota > Viridiplantae > Streptophyta > Magnoliopsida > Poales > Poaceae > Aegilops > Aegilops longissima. The sequence goes on along the minus strand of CM038676.1, from coordinate 617,488,909 downwards.
GTATATCAGATGGATCGAGTGTCTTGAAGTCAGGACGTTCTTGTATCATGAGGGCAAGGGTGTCAAAAGAGCTGTCAAGTGATCTCAGTAGTGTCTTGACGATTTCATGCTTGGTGATCTCAGTGGCGCCGATAGCATGAAGCTCATTTCTGATGTCAGTGAGGCGATCAAACGTGAGCTAGACATTTTCATTGTCGTTTCTCTTGAAGCGGTTGAAGAGGTTGCAAAGAACACTGATCCTTTGATCTCTCTGGGTTGAGACGCCTTCGTTGACCTTGGATAGCCAGTCCCAGACTAGCTTCGACGTTTCCAGAGCACTCACACGGCCATACTGCCCTTTGGTCAGATGACCACAGATGATGTTCTTCGCAGTTGAGTCCAGTTGAATGAACTTCTTGACATCAGCAGGGGTGACACCTTCACTAGATTTAGGAACGCCGTTCTTGACGACATACCAGAGGTCGACAACAATGGCTTCAAGATGCATGCGCATATTATTCTTCCAGTAGGGATAGTCAGTTCCATCGAACACGGGGCAAGCAGCGGAGACTTTGATTATCCCTGCAGTCGACATAGCTAAAACTCCAGGTGGTTAAACCGAATCATACAGAACAAGGGAGTACCTTGCTCTGATACCAATTGAAAGTGCTAGTTATCGACTAGAGGGGGGGTGAATAGGCGATTTTAACGAAAGTCTTCAAAACACGGATGTTTCGAAGACAAACAATAGAAATGACCAAATTGATATGCAGCGGAACATGAACTACAACAAGCAAACCATAGTCTAGTATGCAATAACGTGAAAGAACAAGACTAATAGCAGCTTGGTAGTAGGATCAAGATGGAAGATAGTATGAAGCCAAACAATGATAGTAGTCAAGCAATGAAGTCAAATAGATAAGGCATACAAGCAATGACTTCACGAAGACTAACTCAAAGTAAAGGAGGGAAGGGATAGAACCAGTCACTTGTTGAAGACACAGGATTTGTTGGACCAGTTCGATTCTTTGTGACAAGCTGTACATCTGGTTAGGGAGGCTGAGATTCAACTCGAAGACCGCGTCTTCACCTTATTCCCCTTGAGCTAAGGACACACAGTCCTCTCCCAATCACTTTAGTAAGTCTTCAAGGTAGACTTCGAACGTTCACGACGGCGTTCACCGGCAATCCACAATTACTCTTGGATGCTCGAGCGCGGCGCCTAACCGGCCGGAGGATTCACAGTCCTCAAGTGTAATAAGTCTTGAGTCACACAGACAAGAAAACTTCAGTGATGCCTAACACTCTTTGGCTCAGGTGTTTGGGCTTTTTCCTCGCAAGGTTTTCTCTCTCAAAGGCTTCGAGGTGGGTTGCTCTCAAGCGACAAAAGCCGTGTACTAACTCGAGCAGCCACCAATTTATGGTGTAGGGGTGGGCTATTTATAGCCACTAGGCAACCCGACCTGATATGTCCGAAATGACCCGGGTCACTAAGGAACCGACACGTGTTCCAACGGTCGATTTCAAACACACACGGCAACTTTACTTGGGCTACAAGCAAAGCTGACTCATCCACTCTGGATAAGTTTTGCTCTCATTGTCTTCGTCGAAGACATAGGATTTGGGTTGAGCATCACTTCATCATTCGACTATGATCACTTGGACCCCACTTAACGAGACGGTGGTTCCTATGACTCAACAAAGAAGAAAAGGAAACAACGAAGCGACACACGATCTTCGTGCTCCATAGTCTTCACTCAATGTCTTCTCATGTCATAGTCTTCAATGTGAATATCTTCACATACCACCATTGTCGTCAATGTCTTCATACATTTTTAGGGTCGTCTCCGTAGGTAAACCGAATCAATGAGGGACACTACCTGCGTTATCCTGCAATTCTCACAAACGCATTAGTCCCTCAACCACATTTGTCGTCAATACTCCAAAACCAACTAGGGGTGGCACTAGATGCACTTACAGCTAGTAGTATACTTAGTAGTACTAGTAGGAGTACTTTTTACCTTGGAGGACGCGTATAGCTAGCTAGGCCCTTGAAGACTTGAACCCACTAGCTGCCACCATTTTTGTTTTTCCATGTCTTACTATCTCATCCATGTAGCCAAGAGTGGCTATATATAATAAGCATGTTATTTTACTTCCTCTATACCGGAGTAGTACTATTTGCTACACAGTATTACTGACCGCCATATTTGAGCACAACATTATTATGCATGGACCTTGACTATGTACGTCACCATGTGTCCAGATCTGGGATGCCGCGTGTACCAGATGAACGGCGCCGAGTTCGACCCCCGTGATGCTACGTGGGTGCCGAGGAACACACTTGGAGAGTACTCGCTTTTCATCGGGGACAGCTACCCCATTGTGAAGCGGATGCCACCTTCCGTGCACGACACGGAAGGCCTGCCATTCGTGAAGCATGGTTGTGTCTTCATTGCGCATCACCGGATGAGCGACATATTTGGGACACGCTATCCCTAATTTATGCCGCTTCAGCTTGGATGAGTCTCCATCGTGTGGAACCGGACTAGAAAGCTGTGACAATGATTCCCGTTGCCCACCGCTATGGATCGTGCCATCTATGAAGAACACCTGGGACTGGAACCTGGAGGAGGACATGCATCTAGCCCATCTATAACGTGTAAGTGGAGTACGGTAATTGTGAATGGTAGCGCTGTGAATATATGTAGACTAGTCGTGCACAAATTTATCACATGAATTGGAGATGAACTTGTGTGGCATACTGTCATTTGTCCTTTAGAATTTATTACTAGTAAATGTGTTATGTGTACGTGCAACTTGTGTGGTTGTTGCACGGGCTCTAACACGCTCTTTGAGAAAAAAAGGTGGCACAGCTTTGGATAAACGTGACGTGGCGGCATCATACAGTAGCATCGTTCGCTATAGTTTTAATACACTCCTACTAGGACGACAACTCCTATAAAACCTTGCGCTTGGCTCTTTGCCTCTTCGGGAGGTTCAACAGTTCGTACTTGTGTGAACCTTGCACTTGGCTCTTCGCCTCTTCGGAAGGTCCAACAATGATGATACTACAGTACAATATGCTTCTGGCAATCTGACACCGATTGAACTGCTGCACGTCCACCGCGAGGGTGAGGGCGAGGGAGAGGGAGAGGGAGGGAGAGGGAGAGGGCGCTGTAGTCAAAACCCTCTCCTCGTCCTGTGAACCACCACGCGCATGGGCGATGGAGAGGCGTAGTAAGCAAGCTTCTCCTCGTTCGGCGAGTTGACAGGACACATCAAAGGAGTACTAGTACTAGTAGTAGTCCATACTGCGTCCTTTCCGATTAATATGGCTTAATTTGAAACGAGAAAAATACACTGGCGGTCAACGTATGTAACAATACGCTCTTTACGGTCACTATATATAGTTTTGCGGCGATTATACGATCACTAGCTCATGATAGAGCACCGTATTGCACCCTACTGACCGGCCACATAGTCGACATGGCACTTGTTGACTGGTTAAATTGTCACCTGGTTTCTGGGTCCCACCTGTCAGTTGGCAGAGCAAAGAAATCAGTTAAACAAAACTTTACGCAGGCGCGACACGAGTCCAACCCTTGCGCGCGAACCGCTCTGGCTGTGTATGTGAGTGCATGCACGTGTCCTCCCTCGGTCTTCCAACAAAGAGTGTACATCGGCTACAAAACAAAGAGTGTGGTACATAATGTACATCTACACTTCCAATGCATTTAGCCTTTAATCCAAATCGATACTGATTGACTAATGCACCAACTTGTGCTGTAGGTATAGGCTACATGTCTATCCTTAATTACAGCATGCAACGGCCTTCATTTAATCTTCTTATCTCAATGGTTGCATGCACACATAAGTCTGCTACTTTTGGGCGTTAATTATGCCCTGGTCAATGTGTAAATCTCTAAATGTACAGTCTTTCACGGACTTAGGGAGTAGGTTGAGCACTTGAGCGTGATCTGTGTGTGTTGCGTCGCGTGCTGTGTGCCGCATGGGTGATTGAGTGTTGCGTGCGTCCATGTGTACGTGTGAGTGTTGCATGTTGCATGCATGAATGCATGCATGGGGCTTACTCCCTGCCATTGACATGTTCATATTTCAAGCTTCCTCTGTTCCCTCCATACGGTGATACTCCCTCTGTTTCCAAATAGTACGGAGTAAAACCCTCCCTTGATACGTCCATTTTGCATCATGCTTTTATATCGATATTTATCGCATTATGGGCTGTTATTTCACGTTATGTCACAATACTTATGGCTATTCTCTCTTATTTTACAAGGTTTACATGAAGAGGGAGAATGCCGGCAGCTGGAATTCTGGGCTGGGAAAGGAGAAAATATTGGAGACCGATTCTGTGCAACTCCAAAAGTCCTGAAACTCCACGGAATGTCTTAAAATAAATAAAGAAAAATCATCGCCAAAGATGAAGGCCAGGGGGCCCACACCCTGCTCACGAGGGTGGGGGGCACGCCCTACCCCCCTGGGCGAGCCCCCTACCTCGTGGGCCCCCTGGTGGCTCTCCGATGCCCATCTTCTCCTATATGAAGTCTTTCGATGAGAAAAAAATCAGAGGCAACCTTTCGGGACGAGACTCCGCCGCCACGAGGCGGAACCTTGGCGGAACCAATCTAGGGCTCCGCAGAGCTGTTCTGCGGGGACACTTCCCTCCGGGAGGGGGAAATCATCGTCATCATCATCACCAACGCTCCTCTCATCGGGAGAGGGCAATCTCCATCAGCATCTTCACCAGCACCATCTCATCTCCAAACCCTAGTTCATCTCTTGTATCCAATTCTTGTCTCCAAGTCTGGGATTGGTACTAGTAGGTTGCTAGTAGTGTTGATTACTCCTTGTAGTTGATGCTAGTTGGTTTACTTGGTGTAAGATCATTTGTTCAGATCATTTATGCATATTATTACCCCTCTGATTATGAACATGAATATGCTTTGTGAGTAGTTACGTTTGTTCCTGAGGACAAGGGAGAAGTCTTGCTATTAGTAGTCATGTGAATTTGGTATTCGTTCGATATTTTGATGAGATGTATGTTGTCTAACCTCTAGTGGTGTTACGTGAACGTCGACTACATAACACTTCACCATTATTTGGGCCTAGAGGAAGGCGTTGGGAAGTAATAAGTAGATGATGGGTTGCTAGAGTGACAGAAGCTTAAACCCTAGTTTATGCGTTGCTTCGTAAAGGGCTGATTTGGATCCATATGTTTCATGCTATGGTTAGGTTTACCTTAATACTTTTGTTGTAGTTGTGTATGCTTGCAATAGAGGTTAATCATAAGTGGGATGTTTGTTCAAGTAAGAACAGCACCCAAGCACCGGTCCACCCACATATCAAATTATCAAAGTACCGAACGTGAATCATATGAACATGATGAAAACTAGCTTGATGATATTCCCATGTGTCCTCGGGAGCGCTTTTCCTATTATAAGAGTTTTTTCCGGCTTGTCCTTTGCTACAAAAAGGATTGGGCCACCTTGCTGCACCTTATTTACTTTTGTTACTTGTTGCTCGTTACAATTTACCTTATCACAAAACTATTTGTTACCACTTATTTCAGTACTTGCAGAGAATACCTTGCTGAAAACCGCTTATCATTTCCTTCTGCTCCTCGTTGGGTTCGACACTCTTACTTATCGAAAGGACTACGATAGATCCCCTATACTTGTGGTTCATCATCCCTCTGTTCCCAAATACGGAGTATTTGTCTTTCTACAGATTTCAACAAGTGACTAGGTACGGAGCAAAATGAGTAAAGTGAGCGTAGAGGCATAGGGATACTATAGAAAGGAAGTCCTCGCGATCCATTATTCCCCATCTCGGTCAGAGAGAACTATTCAAATAGTCTTCACAGTGAAGTGACAATACACACTACAACAGATGGGACACGTAATTAATAAGCTGAACCAGCGTGTTGTTGTTACTAAATCAGCCTTACCCAGTACTGCCATCATGTTTGCCAAGAGAGCACGCTTCCATAAATACGCCACGCACTCTCATCCTCCATTAAGCGACATATGGGCCCTCTTGTGGTAGACCCACATGTCATCGGTGTAACTATTTACACTCCGAAGGACGGTATATCCTGGTAGTAGTACTAGTAGAATTGAGATTAAATGCACTTTCTTCCCCGTCTTCCACTCTTCTTCCTCCTCTCTTCTTCTTCATCCTCTCTTCTTCTTCCTCCTCTCTTCCCCATCGTCGGCCGCACACCATTTACCTCCTCTCACTGCTCGCCCGCCCGCGCCATCTTCCTTGGTAGCTCGCGCGTACCATATCCCCCCGCTCACTGCTCGGCCACACGAGGAGAAGCTTCTTCGCTCGCCCGCCCAAATCCACTTCCCCGCTGGCTCACAGGCACCGAAAACCCCAATGGCAGAACCGATTGACACGCAGAGCCGCGATTGGAATTCCCTCCCCAATGTTCTCTTGGAGCAGATCTGTAGTTGTATGGACCTACTCAGCACCGTCCGTCTGGCCGCATGCTCGGTGTCTTTGAACCATCTACTCGTCTGCAACCGGCCGGCTCTTTTCAAGACACCCTGCTTGCTAATGCCCGATCCTCGCAGGTGGCCTAGACACCGACTTGACGATCCTACGGAGGTTGCCGTGGTGCCCCTCGACATGCTACCACTACCCGTCCACCTGTCCTTCATGCGCGGCCACTACTGGGCGGGCATGAAGGCCAACTGGATCGTCCTCATCCACCACACCGGTAATCCGTGGCGTCTCGTGGATATCCACACCTAGCGAGAGATCACCCTTCCATCATTGGATACCGCCGACATCGAGCCTCGCGGCCCGCCGGACACTCCTGCCTACTACGCGACGAGACGCGTCAAGCTTTTGGCTCGACCTCATTTGCGAAAGTTGTAATCTGCGAAGTGCCCACACCATCGAAGACTACATGGATTACAAGCTCATTGCCTTGTTCAACATGGGATTAGTCTATCTGGAATCCGGCCGCCATACATGGTTATGGCTCATCATCAATCCTGTTGAGGCAACATTTCATACGATGCTATAGTGCATGATGGCATCGTTTACGCGATCGGCCTTGCATTGGCTGCCTATCTTGGTGGAATCTATCGTCGTGTAATTGTTCTCTCTCATCTCATCTTTACCATATGAATACGACTGCCTGTTCATTTGTTACAAATTTAGAATGCATAGCATGTCTATAACCACATCATTGCTATGTGTTCCTCTCATTTCCTAGATTTTTATGACCACACATGTTATTGTTAGAGTTGATATGAGAACAATTGGCATCTAATGATTGTTAGAATACATATTATGAGCATAACATCATGATTGCTATATGTTACTCTCGTTTACAACATTTTTATAACAACAAATGTTATTGCTTAGAGTTGATATGAGAACAGTAGTAGTAAGTGCTATGGTAGAATATGAGTAGGCGCTGTCATAGCTGTTTTCCTCTCATTGTTACATGATGTTTGAACCATGACATGTTGCTAGAATATGAAAGCCATTGGCTTATTTTTTTTAACTTGGGGTATGATTATGACCACGGCATTGCAATTCTCTGTCTATGATATGTGTCATTGTTATAATAATCTTAATTCCACATACTCTGAACATGATTGTTTATTTTTGTCCTTTTGGTCTCCAATTTCAATTGTTGCAGCAGACGCAAATGCGCTGGCCTTCATGATTCCAGGACCTGGAATCATACCAGCCGATGGGTGGTGGCTTATCGCTCGTTCAGCTGACGGCGGTCATTTGATGCTCATTCGCACGTACCAAATTGACCAAACCATTACATAAAACCACATGCAGTACAATGCGTGGGGCGTTCGTGACATTGATGGCTATGGCTGCTTCATGTTCGAGAAAGATCCCAGCTCCGTTGGGCCAGGCGTATTCAACTGGAGGCGGGTTTACAGCCTCGGCAACCACTCCTTGTTCCTCGGGCTCAATTATCATCCAACCAATCATCGATCATATCACCGGCGGTGATTACTGTGGTATGCAACTTCCATTCGCGAGGGGGGGCTGTGTTTACACATCATACCATGGTTTTCATGAATCACCATATCCAGAGATTCGTCGACACAGCTTGTTGCCAGGTAATCTGCAGTGTGTGAAAGGCATCAAGCTTCCATGCGATGGATGGCTTTTGCAAACCCGACATGCGGCGATGTGGTTCATGCCAACAGCAAATATGCACAACTTGATTCGTCTGATATCTAGACCGAGCCATGTATTCTGCTGCTGTAGTACGACCCTCTTTTGTTGGATATTATGTCTTGTTATTAGTTTGAAGCACTCCTCTGGTTTGAAGGATAGATACCTTCACGGGATCAAGTGCATCCTAACTCACCTGCGTGGGATGTACCGATAATGATGATGGAGATGCTATGCGAAATTATATATATATATAGATATATCGTTAGGCTTCAAGTGCGTACTTGTTAGTTAAACCTATGTATAAATTGTGACACTAAATACGACTAGTAAGTAGTACGATAGCAGTACTAGTATACGGCGGTCAAATTATTCATCATGTCCACACATTGAATTGACGTGACAACATGCTGCGTGTGGTGACACAAGAATCCGCGGCGTGTTGGGTATTCGGACTTCAGATTTGGAGTACCACTTATCGTCGAAATCTTTCATCATTCACTTAAAACAGTCAATTGATCATACATTGAGTACCATATAACTAGAATTACCGATGCAAGTCGAAGAAGGATTGGCTGGTGCTGCCTTGGTGGCGTCAAGTTCGATCCCGTGGATCAGAGCTGATCGAGCACCTTGAGGCCAAAGTGAGTCGACAGCGAGATTTCAGTCTCTCATCGATTTGTTCATACCAACCATCGACAGCGAGCACAGCATATGCTACATCCAACCTGAGAAACTTCCAGGTAAGACACCGATCGGCTGTCTACTTGCACAAACATATTCCTTTGTTTATAGCTCTATTTTTCTTTTTAGACACAGACCTGGTGAAGCAATTACAATTTGACAGTTAATAAAAAGTGAAACAAGTGACTGCACCATGCCAAAGATGTTATGAAAATGCCAACTACGTACACTAAAACCTGTATTCCACAATACTGCAGGTATCACATTGAGTAGCTAAGGAAGCAATTCTTCCAGCGCAATTCTAGGGCATTCAAAAGGGGCACGTGGACGCGTCGCAAGATATAGTCGGAGTGCGGCATGCACGCGATGTGGCACAAGACCGGCAATACCTTGTTGGTGATGGTTAATGGCCGGCAGACGGGCAACAAAAAAGGTTCTGGTGCTGCACACCAACGAGAACTTCGGCCAGCAGAGGACCAACTGGGTGATGCACCAGTACCACCTCGGGGACCTGGAGCAAGAGAAGGAGCGGGAACTGGTCCTCTGCAAGATTTTCTACCAGACGAACACTAGGGCCAGGAGTAAAAAGATTATAAGTTAGTTAGGTATTGGTAGTTGTACTACCTTGTCGTCCGCAAGTTGGTATTGTTGTTAACGATCTTTTGGTATGAACTTGCATTTGCTTCCAACCATCATGCCGAGGGTCGGCGTGGATATAAAGCTGAATCATTTGTTTCGAAACGAATTTTCAGGCACCTGATTTTTATTTGATGGTAGCATAAGCACCCGCCGTTCGAATTCTCAGTTCTCCAATATTTTCGAAACAAGTGCATGCACTTATTATCATGATAAAAAAACAATATCTGTGCTGCATCCCAGTTATCAGTCTGTACTTGCAGAATTATCTCGTTTATTGAGCACGTATATTGTTTTTTCAGGTCGAGCAAGTTTCAACTGGGCTGCAGACTGCCCAGGGTTGGTTTTGTTTTTAACAGGCCCAGCCCATGACGACAACGGGGCACAAAGATCCATCAGGTATCTACTGGCCTCTGTCCCGCCAGCGTTAGTTACATTTTGTCTTACAACATCTGCAGGCAGTTTTTTTTACTGAATCAAAACACAGCCCAGTTCTATTTTCCTCTTGAAACGCATGTCCTACATCCGTTTTCTGATCTCTACCTATAGTTTTACTAGTTCATATACACGTATCATTATATTGAAAACACATGAAATTCCCTTTTCATATTTACATCCTTATTTATGTTGTTATTTCCCACCCAGCGCTGATATTTTTACCACTGGTTTTCCCTTAAACCAACTCAATTGTCCCACGTCTTATTTGCTCACAAAAACAAAACGATTTTTTTCCCAAATCAATAAGTTCTTAAAAAATGTTTATCATTTCGGGATTACAATAGTTCGGACTCCACCGAAATATGTAAAATAAGGTTGAACTTTTTGACCGTGGTCCTGGGCAGAAAATGGGCTGTAATAAATTATAAAAAAGAGCAAATGGGCTTTATGTTGTCTGCCACAAATTTGGAGGCTGACTTGTGGGCCTACCAAGTTCATGCGTACACAAGGTTTTGCAAAAAAGAAACTTAGTCAACAATTGACTCTACCAGCGTCAGATCGTTAGATGTCAATCTAACGGCAATCGTGCTTCTTCAGTCTCTGATCTTCCTGCCCCAGCCGCCCAAACCAGCGCCGTCGGAACCGCATGCTCCCGCCTCCCGTGGCCAGCAGTGTTGCCGGGCAGGCCTCACGGCCCCATCATACTCGCATCCCTGGCCTGTCTATCCCTCTGCTCACCCACGCCTCCTGTTATTTTCCAGCGACGGCAGCCGAACCAGATCAACCTCAGACTCTCCATCACGTGGGCAGCCACCGTCGTGTCTTCCCGGCTCCGTGTCGTTCCTTCAGAGGCCCGCTGCCGCCCACCGCCCTGGTGCTCTCGGCGTGGCGTGGTCAACGATGCCCATCCAACGACCGTAGTGCTTCTTCAACCTCTGGTCTTCTTGCCCTGACCGCCCAAAAGCAGCGTCGGTCGTGCCGCATGCTCCTGCCTCCCGTGGGGCGGTCTTTGCCGGAGGCCTCACCGTCCCCATACTACTCCCACCGCTGGCCAGGCCATTCCTCCACTCACCCACTCCCCTGTTATTCTGCGGCGACGGCAGCCTCACACCGCAGCCAACCAGTGAACCCTCATGCTCCTCTCGGCGTGGGCATCCACCGCGCGCCTTCCCGGCTCCACGTCGTCCCTTCCTAGGCCTCGCCGTCGTCCACCGCCGTGGTACTCTCGTGTGGCGTGGTCAATGTGGTCAACGACCGACTTCCATCGGAAGAGTACTGTATGTGGAGAGGCTGACAGCTGGGTCCACGGCAGCCGCAAGAAAGTGCCTCCTTATTACGCGCAAAATAATTATTCCTCCACCTGACAGCAGGGACCCACCAGACGGGCCACCAGTATTTCACGGAAAAAAGTTTCCCCCCTGACTGCTGGGACCCATCGGACGGGCCACCGTATTTCATGAAAAAAACGTTTGCCCTCGATCGCTGGGACCCCGGATGGACCACCGATTTGAAAAAACGTTCCCCATTGTCATCACCGCCCACCGGAAGTGCCTCCTTATTACGCATGTAAAAATGAATACTCCCCCGCTAGCTGGGACCCACCATGGTGGGAGGCTGACTTGTGGGCATACTAAGTTGACGGGACGGAGGGCTTTGTCAACTTAGTCAATATGAACGATTCTAGCTCCAGTGACCGTACGATGTCCATCCAACGGCCGTCGTGCTTCTTCAATCTCTCATCTTCCTGCTCCAGCCGCTCAAACAAGCGCCGGCGGGACTGCCTGCTCCCTCCTTCCCGCGGCCGGCTGTGCTGCCACGCAGCCCTCACCGCCCCACCTTACTCCCATCGCTGGCCTTGCCATCCCTCTACTCACCCACACCTGCTGTTATTCTCCGGCAACGGTAGACGAACCAAGAACCCTCATGCGGTCGTATTCCCCTCCGTGGGAAACAATCGCCGAGTCTTCCTCGCCTCCGTGTCATTCCCTTCCTAGGCCTCGCCGTCGTCCACCGCCTCTGGTGCTCTCGGCGCTGCCTAGTCAACATGGTCAACAACCGACATGCATCTGAAGTGGATCAGTGCGTGGACAGTCGACAGCTGGGTCCTGACCGCACGCAAGGAAATGCCTCCTTATTACACGCAAAATAATGATTCCTCCACCGACATCGGGGACCCACCGAAAGGGCCTCTGTATTTTGCAAAAAAAAATGTTACCGCCGCTGACAGCTCGGACCCAACAGCTATATCTTCGCAGGTAAGGAAGTGCCTCCTTATTACGCACAAAAAAAGTGAATACTCCCCGTTAGCTGGGACCCAAAGATAGTGGCAGGCTGACTTGTGGGCCTACTAAGTTGACGGGGACGGAGGGCTTTGTCAACTTAGTCAATATGCACGATTCTAGCTCCAGTGACCGTACAATGTCCATCCAACGACCGTGAGTGCTTCTTCAACCTCTGGTCTTCTTGCTCCACCGCCCAAACCAGCGTTGGTCGTGCCTCGTGCTCCTGCCTCCGTGGCCGTCTGCGATGCGGTGGGCGCCACCGCCTACTACTCCCACCGCTGGCCAGGCCATCCCTCTACTCACCCACACCCCCTGTTATTCTGCGGCGACGGCAGCCTCACACCGCAGCGAACCAGTGAACCCTCGTACTCCTCTACGCATGGGCATCCACTACCGCGTCTTCCCCGGCTCCACGTCGTCCCCTTCCTAGGCCTCGCCGTTGTCCACCGCCCTAGTGCTCTCGGCGCGGCGTGGTCAACGTGGTCAAGGAACGGCTTCCATCGGACGTGGACTGTACGTGGAGAGGCTGACAGCTGGGTCCACGGCCGGCAAGGAAGTGCCTCCTTATTACGTGCAAAATAATTATTCCTCCACCTGACAGCGGGGACCCACCGGACGGGCCACCGTATTTCACGAAAAAAACGTTTCCCCCTGACTGCTGGGACCCACCAGCTACATATTCGCACGCAAGGAAGTGCGTCCGGGCAAAAAAAATGATTCGCCCCCCTGACTGCTGGGACCCACCAGCTACATCTTCGCACGCAAGGAAGTGCGTCCGGAAAAAAAATGATTCGCACCTCTGACTGCTGGGACCCACCTGCTACATTTTTGCACGCAAGGAAGTGCCTGACAGTCGGGACCCACCTTGTCGAAGCGTACGTAGCATTGTCATTCTGGTCGCAAACGTGTACGTACATACTGGTCGTTGTAGAGGCGCGCACGTGTCGTAGTAGAGGCGCGCACGTAGCATGTACACGTACGTATAGCGGCCAGGGTGCAAGAAAGAAAATACGGCCACATATGTGTACATACGGACGGGGTCTCGAACGCCTACTCGCGCGTACGTACGGCGAGGGCTCGTGTACATGGCTGGGTCGGAACGGAGAAACAGCGTCGTCGTCGTGTTCATGGGGAGCCAACCGGCTGGGTCGGAACGGAATGTGTGGTCGTGTTCATCGGGAGGGCTTGGACGAAACAGGCGATGGAAAGGAGGCCTGGCGTACCGCACGATGGAGGAAACGGACCTCCTACGTTCGGAATGGGGTACTGTTGATCGGGAGGGGTGTGGCGTACCGCAAAACGGAGGAAACGGACCACCCACGGTCAAACAGGGGTCCTGTTGATCGGGAGGTGTGGCGCCGCAAAACGGAGGAAACGGACCTCCCACGGTCGAAACGGGGTCCTGTTGATCGGGAGGGTGTGGCGATCGCAAAACGGATTTAAACGGACTTGTGTTGGAGCACTACGGTCAAACGGGGTCCCTGTTCATCGGGAGGGTGTGGCATACCGCAAAACGGACTAAACGGACTTGTGTTGGAGCGCCACGGTCAAACGGGGTCCTGTTCATCGGGAGGGTGTGGCGTCCGCAAAATGGGACTCCACGGATCTGTTCATCTCCACCGTCGACCTCCTCCAGCCTCCACGGGCTACCGTCGACCTCCTCCAGCCTCCACGGGCTCCTGTTCATCCAGTCTCCACCGCGCGCTACTCCACCGGCTACTGTTCAACCACCCCTCCACCGTCTACTGTTCATCCAGCCCTCCACCATCTACTGTTCATCCAGCCCTCTACACCACGGGTCCTGCTCAACCACCCTCCACAGCCACCCCTCCACCGCTCATCGCTCATCCAGCCCTCCACACCACGGGTTCTGTTCATCCAGAGGCAACGCCACCACTCACTGCTCATCCAACCCCCCCGCAACGCCACTGCTCATCCAATCGACGACTTGATTAGCAATCGATGTCTACTACACAACCTTCTTCTTGTAAACGTTGTTGGGCCTACAAGTGCACAGGTTTGTAGGACAGTAGCAAATTTCCCTCAAGTGGGTGACCTAAGGTTTATCAATCCGTGGGAGGCGTAGGATGAAGATGTTCTCTCTCAAACAACCCTGCAACCAAATAACAAAGAGTCTCTTGTGTCCCCAACACACCCAATACAATGGTAAATTGTATAGGTGCACTAGTTCGGCAAAGAGATGGTGATACAAGTGAAATATGGATGGTAGATATAGGTATTTGTAATCTGAAAATATAAAAACAGCAAGGTAACTAAAGGTAAAAATGAGTGTAAACGGTATTGCAATGATAGGAAACAAGGCCTAGGGTTCATACTTTCACTAGTGCAAGTTCTCTCAACAATAATAACATAGATATATCATATAACAATCCCTCAACATGCAACAAAGAGTCACTCCAAAGCCACTAATAGCGGAGAACAAACGTAGAGATTATGGTAGGGTACGAAACCACCTCAAAGTTATTCTTTCGGATCGATCTATAAAAGAGTTCGTACTAGAATAACACCTTAAGACACAAATCAACCAAAACCCTAATGTCACCTAGATACTCCATTGTCACCTCAAGTATCCGTGAGCATGATTATACGATATGCATCACACAATCTCAGATTCATCCAACCAACATAAAAGTACTTCAAAGAGTGCCCCAAAGTTTCTACCAGAGAGTCAAGAACGTGCCAACCCCTATGCATAGGTTCATGGCGGAACCGCAAGTTGGTCACCAAAACATACATCAAGAGGCACGTGAAATCCCATTGTCACCACAGATAAGCACGGCAAGACATACATCAAGTGTTCTCATAAAAGACTCAATGATAAGATAACTTCAAAGGGAAACTCAATTCATCACAAGAGAGTAGAGGGGAGAAACATCATAAGATCCAACTATAATATCAAAGCTCGCTATACATCAAGATCGTGCCATAGAGGGAACACGAGAGAGAGATCAAACACATAGCTCTGGTACATACCCTCAGCCCCGAGGGTGAACTACTCCCTCCTCGTCATGGAGAGCGCCGGGATGATGAAGATGGCCATCGGTGATGGATTCCCCGGCAGGTGCGGAATGGGCTCCCCAGAGGTTTTGGTTGCTACAGAGGCTTGCGGCGGCGGAACTCCCGATCTATCTTCTTCGGAAGTTTTGGGTAAGACGATATATATGGGTGCAGAAGTACGTCGAAGGAGCCATGGGGCCCCACGAGGTGGGGCGCGCCCCACCCTCGTGGGCAGCCCGTGTCTCCCCGACGCACTCCAAGTTCCCCAGGTTGCTTTCCTTCCAAAAATAACTTCTCCGCTTGATTTCGTTCCGTTTGACTCCGTCGATATTCCTTTTCCTCAAACACCGAAATAGGCATAAAACAAAAATCTGGGCTGGGCCTCCGGTTAATAGGTTAGTCCCAAAAATAATATAAAAGTGGAAAATAAAGCCCAATATTTCCCAAAACATTAGATAAATATAGCATGGAGCAATCAAAAATTATAGATACGTTGGAGACGTATCAACAGCAGTAGTGAAGGAATCGCTCCATCGGTTCGATTAATAGCCATCGTTCGATCGCTCGGGTTCGAAGAACGCGTAGCTCGCAAAGGCAATCGCCGCTTCGATTAGAGCCCAACGCCTTGCTCGGGTTGAGTTAGAGCCAACGCCGCACACACGCAGCAGCGCACGTGTGAGAGAAAGCGATGCATCGCCGCCCCGACCTCCCACCGTAACCGCAACTCCCGAAATTTTCCTCCCTCGCTTCTACCACGGTTTTTTCCGTCATGGACGGCCCAAAGAATGTCATGCAGCTGCGTCTCCGGCCCGCCCAGACGAAAAGCCCATTTTCTGTCATGATTTTTGTCATAGAAGTAGGAGCCCACCACATCTATGATGATACCGGTTTTGTCACAATTATCGTCATAGAAGTGTCATATGTATGACAGAAAAAAAATTCGTTCGGCCCAAAATGTCACGGATGTGTCTTTTTTTTGTAGTGTTGGGCAAGCACATATCCTATTTGAGCAACACAAGATATACATTTCAAAATATCTTATAGGACTCATATTGACTTGACATGAGCATTCAATAAGCAAAACCAAATCGTAAAATAAATAAGTATTCAAATTAGCATGCATTCAATAAGAAAAAGTAAATCATCTCATGCGTCCGTACATCGTCGAATATTATCACTAATACATCCCGAATAGTATCATACATATAACATCACTAATACAACTAAAACCCTAGCGCACGATGGGTATTGGCGCGGGCGGTGGACACCCACTGAGAAGGAACCATCACAGGATCATTGCTCCAGTGAGATCCTGGAGAACCTGCCAGGTATTGGAGAACCTGTGCTCCAACGCAAACAAGTAGCGACGGACGTGCGCGTCCTCCTCACCGAAACGGTGACGCACCACCTCCGCGGGGTCCTTGAGCCTCTGGACCATCACTGGCCCACGCGACCGCCACCAAAGAAGGTTCGGGTCAACGACGGGCTGACTCCTCACCAACCTGCGCCCCCCAGTAGGTAGCGCCTCCTAGTACCACCCCGGCGGAGCCCAGTCCCGGACATGGCCCATCTCGTGACGCAGGTGTCCTCCACCGACTCGACGACGAGGATGCAGGATAGGCATCATCGACATCGATGCGGGAATAATTGCTTTAACTAAAAAAGTAAAGTAGTTCTATTAATTTCCGTACTAAAAATAAAATAGTTGTATTAACTCAACTAGTTCAATTACGCACTTACTATAAATAAAAATAAACTAGTTTTTACTAAAAATAAACTAGTTCAACTAGTTATATTAATGTTCTTACTAATTCTATTAAACACTTACTAAAAAACAGTAAAAAAAACTAGTTAGATGAAGTCTAAAATTTAACCCTAACTAATTTGATGAACTCTAAAAGTAATTCTATTTAACAACTACTGCCATAATTAGCATCTAATTTGATGAACCCTAACTAATTAGATGAACTCTGAAATTTAACCCTAAGAACCCTAGCTAGGCAGAGGTAGGGGAGGAGGAGGAGGAGGGCGTGCTCACCTCGGGCGCCGGCGGAGTTAGGGAGAGGGGTACGCGGCGTCGAGGTCGGGCACGGGGTCGGGGTCGAGGCGGCGGGCGCACGGCGGAGGGCGGCGATGTAGGGGGGCGTCGGGCACGGGTCGGGTCGGGCGGCGGGAGCACTGAGGAGGGCGGGCGATGTAGGGGCGCCGAGGTCGGGTCGGGGCGCCGAGGTCGGGTCGGTGGCGTCGGACGGCATGCATAGGGCGATGGGAGGATACAAGGCGGCGGGCGATGACGGCGACAAAGAGACGACGCTGTTGGATTTGGGGAAGTGGGCGGGGAAGAAAAACGGTTGGTTAAGTGGAAAGTAGCAGCAGCGCGTTCCACGGAAAGCGCTACTGCTACATTAGCTATAGCGCCTGTCCATAAAGCCCGCTGCTGCTACGCATTTCTCCTTTATTTTTCTTTTTCATTTATTTTCATTCACATTTTCTTTTTTTCCTTCCCCTTTTTCCATTTCTTTCATTTTCATTTACTTTTTCTCTATGTTTTTCTTTTTATTTTCCTTTCCTTGGCTGTAGCACTTCCTGCGCGAAACACGCTGCTACAACAATCTTAGCAGCAGCGCGGTTTCCTTAGGCACGCTACTACTATAGGTAGCCTGGCGAGAATAGTAAGGGGAATTGTAGTAGTAGCGCCTCTAAAGTTAGACGCGCTACTGCTATGATCTTAGCTGCAGCGCGTTTGGATAACACGCGCTAGTGGTAAATTGTAGTAGCGCTTCTTTTTGTCCCGCGCTACTGGTAAGTTTCTGTGTATAAGGTTTTCCCTAGTAGTGAACCTTTTACCTCAAGGGTAATGTCAACAATAATAGTTCATGCTAACTTACATCGAATTGGATATATATATCAGGATCTTTCCAACACAATGTGCTTGCCAAAGGATAAAATATAAAAAGGAAAAGGTGAAGATCACCATGACTCTTGCATAAGGTATAAGACAAAGGTAAAAGATAGGGCCTTCGCAGAGGGAAGCAGAGGTTGTCATGTGCTTTTATGGTTGGATGCACGAAATCTTAATGCAAAAGAATGTCACTTTATATTGCCACTTGTGATATGGACCTTTATGATGCAGTCCGTCGCTTTTATTTCTTCCACATCACAAGATCGTATAAAGCTCATTTTCTCCACACTAATAAATCATACATATTTAGAGAGCAATTTTTATTGCACGCAACAATGACAACTTACTTGAACGATCTTACTCAATCCATAGGTAGATATGGTGGACTCTCACGACAAAACAGGGTTTAAGGATATTCGGAAGCACAAGTAGTATCTCTACTTGGTGCAAAGAATTTGGCTAGCATGAGGGGGAAAGGCAAGCTCAACATGTTGGGTGATCCATGACAATATAGTTTATTTCGGATATAAGAAAACATAACTCATTACGTTGTCTTCCTTGTCCAACAACAACTCTTTAGCATATCATATTTTAATGAGTGCTCACAATCATAAAAGATGTCCAAGATAGTATATTTATATGTGAAAACCTCTCTTTCTTTATTACTTCTATTAATTGCAACGATGACCAAAACTATGATTGTCAACTCTCAACAACTTTTATTCATCATACTCTTTATATGTGAAGTCATTACTCTCCATAAGATCAATATGGTCTCTTTATTTATTTTTATTTTGTCTTTTTATTTTATTCCCTCATAATCATAGCCAAAAAATCAAGCCCTTGACTCGAAACTAATCTTTATTATATATATCTCACAGACTCGATTACATAGAGGGATCATAAAGCAAAACTCAAAACTAAATTATACTAAAACTTTATTCTACTAGATCAAGATATTACTAAAAGGATCAAACTAAGAAAAACGATAAAGATAAGAGTGTGATGGTGATACGATACCGGGGCACCTCCCCCAAGCTTGGCAGTTGCCAAGGGGAGTGCCCATACCCATGTGATTATATCTCTTTCTTCGGAGGTGGTGATGTGATATTCTTGGCGATGATGCCCCTCAGGATATGATTCTCTTCCTCGAGCTTATTGTCTTGCTGCTTGAGGTCCATTATTTCCTTACGGAGCTTACCCATGACGGCTAAAGCTCCTTTCACCCATGGATGTTGCATAGCTGTGGGAGAACAAGTAACACTCCTTTTCATATTTTCATAAGAGAGAAATCTAACATTGGAGGGGATAACCGAGTTTGGAATAGTTGAGCTCTGTAGTTCCCCCATCGTGAATCCGGCTCGGAAACGAGAAGTAACTTCTTGATCCTCCTCCATAGCATCTATCCTTTTCAAATCGGCCTCCATCTCTTCCTCTGTTGATGGCCCAAAGTGGCCAGCATCACTGTTTGCTCCTGGTCCTGGTGTAGGATGAGACACCCGGCTCTCCCTGACTGACTCTTGAGAAGACATCTTGCTCTAATCTGCGGTAGAAACAGCTCGAAACAAAAACAGAGGATATTTGCATGGTACGGTGGTCAAAACCTTCGGGAGATTATATAATGAATTTTTACCGACCAAAATAAGTATCGTGCAAGGAAACGGAATCCGGAGGGCACACGAGGTGCCCACAAGGCAGGGGGCGCGCCTAGGGGGTAGGGCACGCCCTCCACCCTCGTGGATCCCTCGTGTCCTCTTCGGACTACTTCTTATTTTCTTATTTTCTTAAATATTCCAAAACGGAGAAAAACTGCCATTAGAACTGTTTTGGAGTCGGTTTACTTACAGTACCACATACCTATTCCTTTTCGGAGTCTGAAACGTTCTGGAAAGTTTCCCTTATGTACTCCTCCGGGGTCATGGTGTCAATAACATTAGTTTCAATATTTATAGGATTACCTGAGATATAATGTTTGATTCTTTGGCCGTTCACCACCTTCGGATTTGTGCCTTCGAAGTTGTTGATTTTTATGGCACCGGAACGATAGACCTCCTCGATAACGTAAGGCCCTTCCCATTTAGAGAGAAGTTTTCCTGCAAAAAATCTTAAACGAGAGTTGAATAGCAAAACATAGTCACCTACATTAAACTCACACTTTTGTATCCTTTTGTCATGCCATCTTTTAACTTTTTCTTTAAAAAATTTGGCATTCTCATAGGCCTGGGTTCTCCATTCATGAAGCGAGCTAATGTCAAATAACCTCTTCTCACCGGCAAGTTTGAAATCATAATTGAGCTCTTTAATGGCCCAATATGCCTTATGTTCTTGTCGGTGGTAGGGTGCGACATATGCCAAAGGATGGCTTATCATGGTGGGGGCGAGTAGAACGTCACCGGTGCCTGGAAACGGGATGAGGCGAAGGCATGCACGCCGGCGGATCTTACCCAGCTTCAGGGCTCTACGTGGAGATAATACCCCTATTGCTGCTCTGCGGGGTCTCCGCATGATCACTATGGCAAAGTGGGTACAAGGTTGCTCCTTGAGCTGTTCGGGGTGAGAAAGGAGAAGGGCATGGCTAGCTCTTCTCCTCCCTCTATGTGTGTCTAAAACTATCAGGGGCCAACCCTTTGCATGGGTGCCCCGGGGGGTTTATATAGGCCTACCCCCCGGGGGTACAACGGTAATCCGGCTGGGCGCGGGTCCCAGCCATCATCTCTCAGTCGCCGTCTTCTCCGCCTGATCTATTTGGGCCCGCCGACGGGCCCGGCATGGGGCCGACAGGCCTTGTCCGCCACGGGCGGGTCTTGCCGGCTGCGGATTACTGTGGCCGCGCCTCTAATGACGCTGGCTTCGTCATGGGGTCATGGCAACAGTGTCGCCGCCTGACGGGCGATCACTGTAGCCATTCCCCGTCTTGTCTGGTTAATGGCGTGCGGGGCCCGTGGGAGGGGCCGGCCGACTCCTGGGGGCCGACTCCCAACGGGTCCGTCTTGTGGTGCTCTCGCCGTCTTCGCACTTCGCCGGCTGTGCAGGTCCCGCAGATCTTCGGGTTGTACAGACAGCCGTCGTGGGCACAGGCGCCGCCCATGGGGCTGATGTCGGGTTGTTGGAAATATGCCCTAGAGGCAATAATAAAAGGATTATTATTATATTTCCTTGTTCATGATAATTGTGTTTTATTCATGCTATAATTGTATTATCCGGAAATCGTAATACGTGTGAATACATAGACCACAATATGTCCCTAGTGAGCCTCTAGTTGACTAGCTCGTTGATCAATAGATAGTCATGGTTTCACGACTATGGACATTGGATGTCGTTGATAACGGGATCACATCATTAGGAGAATGATGTGATGGACAAGACAATCCTAAGCATAGCACAAGATCGTGTAGTTCGTTTTGCTAGAGCTTTTCCAATGTCAAGTATCTCTTCCTTAGACCATGAGATCGTGTAACTCCCGGATACCGTAGGAGTGCTTTGGGTGTACCAAGCGTCACAACATAAGCTGGGTGACTATAAAGGTACACTATAGGTATCTCGAAAGTGTCATTGGGTTGACACGGATCGAGGCCAGGATTTGTCACTCCGTATAACGGAGAGGTATCACTGGCCCCTTTCGGTAGTGCATCATCATAATGAGCTCAAAGTGACCAAGTGTCCGGTCACGGGATCATGCATTCTGATGCGAGTAAAGTGACTTGCGATGCGAGACGAGCGAGGTATTGGGATACCGACGATCGAGTCTCGGGCAAGTAACATACCGTCGACAAAGGGAATAGTATACGGGTTGCTTGAATCCTCGACATCGTGGTTCATCCGATGAGATCATCGAGGAGTATGTAGGAGCCAACATGGGTATCCAGATCCGCTGTTGGTTATTGACCGAGAGCCGTCTCGGTCATGTCTACATGTCTCCGAACCCGTAGGGTCTACACATAAGGTTCGGTGGCGCTAGGGTTATTAGGAAGACTTGTATGTGATTACGAATGTTGTTGAAGTCCGGATGAGATCCCGGACGTCACGAGGAGTTCGGAATAGTCCGGAGGTAAAGATTTATATATGGGAAGTCATCAGACGGTCACGGAAAGGTTGGGGCATATCGATATTGTCTGGGGCCACCGGAGGGTTCGGGGTCCACGGGAGGGCCACCTCTCCGGAGGGCCTTATGGGCTGTATGAGGAAGGATCCAGCCCAAAGTGGGCTGGGCGCCCCTCCCCTAGGGCCCATGCGCCTAGGGTTGGGGAAACCCCAGGAGGCGCCCCTTGCTTGGGGGCAAGCCCCTCCCTTGGCCGCCGCCCCCTCTAGATCCCATCTAGAGGGCGGCCCCCTATCCTTCCCTATAAATAGAGGCGAGGGAGGCTGCAACACACTTCAAGGCGCAGCCCTCCTCTCCCAACACCTCTCCTCCTCCGTTGAGTGCTTGGCGAAGCCACAGCCGAGATCTTGCCTCTCCACCATCATCACGCCGTCGTGCTGCTGCTGGAGCCATCTTCCTCAACCTCTCCTTCCCTTGCTGGATCAAGAAGGAGGAGGCGTCATCCGCTCCGTCACGTGTGTTGAGCGGAGGTGCCGTCCGTTCGGCACTTCGGTCATCGGTGATTTGGATCACGGCGAGAACGACTCCATCATCCACGTTCTTTTGAGCGCTTCCGCCGCGATCTACAAGTGGTATGTAGATGCAATCTCTCTCCATGACTCGTTGCTTAGATGAACTCATAGATGGATCTTGGTGAAACCGTAGGAAAATTTTAATTTTCGCAGCGTTCCCCAACGGTGGCATCATGAGCTAGGTCTATCGTAGTTCTCTATTGCACGAGTAGAACACAATTTTGTTGTGGGCGTAGATCTTGTCAACTTGCTTGCCGCTACTAGTCTTATCTTGCTTCAGCGGTATTGTGGGATTAAGCGGCCCGGACCAACCTTACACGTGCGCTTACGTGAGACCAGTTCCACCGGTGACATGCACTAGTTGCATAAGGTGGCTGGCGGGTGTCTATCTCTCCACTTTAGTTGGAGCGGATTCGATGAAAAGGGTCCTTATGAAGGGTAAATAGAAGTTGACAAAATCACGTTGTGGTTATTAAGTAGGTAAGAAAAGCGTTCTTGCTAGAACCCAATTGCAGCCACGTAAAGATGCAACAACAATTAGAGGGCGTCTAACTTGTTTTTGCAGCAATTGTCATGTGATGTGATATGGCCAGAAGTTGTGATGAATGATGAATGATATATTGTGATGTATGAGATCATGTTCTTGTAATAGGAATCACGACTTGCATGTCGATGAGTATGACAACGGCAGGAGCCATAGGAGTTGTCTTTATTTTTGTATGACCTGCGTGTCATTGAAGAGCGCCATGTAAATTACTTTACTTTATTGCTAAGCGCGTTAGCCATAGAAGTAGAAGTAGTCGTTGGCGTGACAACTTCATGAAGACACGATGATGGAGATCATGATGATGGAGATCATGGTGTCATGCGGTGACGAAGATGATCATGGAGCCCGAAGATGGAGATCGAAGGAGCTATATGATATTGGCCATATCATGTCGCTACTATATATAATTGCATGTGATGTTTATTATGTTTATGCATCTTGTTTACTTAGAACGACGGTAGTAAATAAGATGATCCCTTATAATAATTTCAAGAAAGTGTTCCCCTAACCGTGCACCATTGCTAAAGTTAAATCGTTTGAAGCACCACGTGATGATCGGGTGTGATAGATCCTTACGTTCACATACAACGGGTGTAAGACAGATTTACACATGCAGAACACTTAGGGTTAACTTGATGAGCCTAGCATGTACAGACATGGCCTCGGAACACAAGAGACCGAAAGGTCGAACACGAGTCGTATGGAAGATACGATCAACATGGAGATGTTCACCGGCGATGACTAGTCCGTCTCACGTGATGATCGGACACGGCCTAGTCGACTCGGATCGTGTAACACTTAGATGACTAGAGGATGTCGGATCTGAGTGGGAGTTCATTAAATAATTTGATTAGATGAACTTAATTATCATGAACTTAGTCTAAAACTTTTGCAAAATATGTCTTGTAGATCAAATGGCCAGCGCTCATGTCAACATGAACTTCAGCGTTCCTAGAAAACCAAGCTGAAAGATGATGGCAGCAACTATTGGACTGGGTCCGGAACACGAGATCATCCTCATAGCATCCAAGAAACAATATGTCCTAGAAGCACCGCTAGGTGATGCACCCATCGAGAGAACCAAGACATTATGAATGCTTGGCAGTCTCGTCTTGATGATTACTCCCTCGTTCAGTGCGGCATGCTTTACAGCTTAGAACCGGGGCTCCAAAAGCATTTTGAGCAACACGGAGCATATGAGATGTTTGAGGAGCTGAAAATGGTTTTCCAAGCTCATGCCCGGGTCGAGAGATATGAAGTCTCCGACAAGTTCTATAGTTGTAAGATGGAGGAAAACAGTTACATCGGTGAGCACATACTCAAAATGTCAGGTTGCACAACCTTTGTCCCAGTGGACATAAACCTCCCGGACGAGGCGGTCATTGACAGAATCCTTGATCGCTCCCACCAAGCTACAAGAGCTTTGTGATGAACTACAATATGCAGGGGATGGTGAAGACCATTCCGAAGTATTCTCAATGCTGAAGTCAGTGAGAGGTTGAAATCAAGAAAGAACATCAAGTGTTGATGGTCAATAAAACCACTAAGTTCAAAAGGGCAAGGGTAAGAAGAACTTCAAGAAGGGCGACAAAGATGTTGTTGCGCCCGTAAGCAAGTTGCGGGAAGAAGTCAAAGAATGGACCCAAGCACGAGACAGAGTGCTTTTATTGCAAAGGGAAGGGCCTTTGAAGCGGAACTGCCCCAAATACTTAGCGGACAAGAAGGCCGGCAACACTAAAGGTATATTTGATATACATGTAATTGATGTGTACCTTACCGATTACTCGTAGTAACTCCTGGGTATTTGATACGGTGTCGTTGCTCATATTTGTAACTCACGGCAGGAGCTGCGGAATAAGCGGAGGCTGGCGAAGGGCGAGGTGACGATCTGGCGTCGGGAATGGTTCCAAGGTCGATGTGATCGCCGTCGACACGCTACCTCTACATTTACCTACGGGATTAGTTTTAAACCTCAATAATTGTTATTTAGTGCCAAGTTTGAGCATGAACATTGTATCGGGATCTCGTTTAATGCGAGATGGCTACTCATTTAAATCCGAGAATAATGGTTGTTCTATTTATATGAGAGATATGTTTTATGGTCATGCTCCGATGGTCAATGGTTTATTCTTAATGAATCTCGAACGTAATATTACACATATTCATAGTGTGAATACCAAAAGATGTAAAGTTGATAACGATAGTCCCACATACTTGTGGCACTGCCGCCTTGGTCACATTGGTGTCAAGCGCATGAAGAAGCTCCATTCTGATGGACTTTTAGAGTCTCTCGATTATGAATCATTTGACACATGCGAACCATGCCTTATGGGCAAAATGACCAAGACTCCATTCTCGGAACAATGGGCGAGCAACCAACTTATTGGAAATCATACATACCGATGTGTGCGGTCCAATGAGCGTTGAGGCTCGCGGAGGATATCGTTATGTTCTCACTCTCACAGACGACTTAAGTAGATATGGGTATGTCTACTTGATGAAACACAAGTCTGAGACCTTTGAAAAGTTCAAGGAATTTCAGAATGAGGTAGAGAATCAACATGACCGAAAAATAAAGGTCTTATGATCAGATCGTGGAGGAGAATATTTAAGTCACGAATTTGGTACACACTTAAGGAAATGTGGAATCGTTTCACAACTCACGCCGCCTGGAACACCTCAGCATAACGGTGTGTCGAGCGTAATGTCGCACTCTATTGGATATGGTGCGATCTATGATGTCTCTTACCGATTTACCGCTATCATTTTGGGGATCGCACTAGAGACAACTACATTCACTTTAAATAGGGCACCGTCTAAGTCCGTTGAGGCGACACCGTATGAATTATGGTTTGGAAAGAAACCTAAGCTGTCATTTCTAAAAGTTTGGGGATGCGATGCTTATGTCAAGAAACTTCAACCTGAAAAGCTCGAACCCAAGTCGAAAAATCGTCTTCATAGGATACCCTAAAGAAACCATTGGGTATACCTTCTACCTTAGATCCGAAGGCAAGATCTTTGTTGCCAAGAATGGATCCTTTCGGAAAAGAGTTTCTCTCGAAAGGAGTAAGTGGGAGGAAAGTAGAACTTCGATGAAGTACTACCTCTTGAACCGGAAAGTAGTGCAGCTCGGAAAATGTTCTGTGGTGCCTACACCTCTTGGAGAGGAAATTAATGATGATGATCAAGGTACTTGGATCAAGTTGCTCTTGAACCGTGAGGTCCACAAGGACACGTTCCACACCAGTGGTATGGCAACCCTGTCACGGAAATCATGTTGTTGAACAACGGTGAACCTTGAACTATGAAGAAGCGATGGCGGGCCAGATTCCAACAAATGGCTTGAAGCCATGCAATCCGAGATAGGATCCATGTATGAAAACAAAGTATGGACTTTGACAGACTTGCCCGATGATCGTGACGATAGAAAACAAATGGATCTTTAAGAAGAAGGCGGACGCGGATGGTAATGTCACCATCTATAAAGCTCGACTTGTCGCTAAAGGTTATCGGCAAGTTCAAGGGATTGACTACGATGAGACTTTCTCTCCGTGGCGAAGCTTAAGTCCGTCCGAATCATGTTAGCAATTGCCGCATACTATGATTATGAGATATGGCAGATGGGCGTCAAAAGCGGCATTCCTTAAAGGTTATCTTAAGGAAGAGCTGTATATGATGCAAGCGGAAGGTTTTGTCGATCCTAAGAATGCTAACAAAGTATGCAAGCTCCAGCGATCCATTTATGGGCTGGTGCAAGCATCTCGGAGTTGGAACATTCGCTTTGATGAGATGATCAAAGCGTTTGGGTTATCTTGAGACTTATGGAGAAGCCTGCGTTTACAAGAAAGTGAGTGGGAGCTCTGTGGCATTTCTCATATTATATGTAGATGACATACTTTTGATGGGAAATGATATAGAACTCTTGGACAGCATAAGGCCTACTTGAATAAAAGTTTTTCAATGAAGGACCTTGGAGAAGCTGCTTATATATTAGGCATCAAGATCTATAGAGATAGATCGAGACGCCTCATAGGTCTTTCACAAAGCACATACCTTGATAAGATTTTGAAGAAGTTCAAAATGGATCAGTCCAAGAAAGGGTTCTTGCCTGTACTACAAGGTGTGAGATTGAGCTCGGCTCAATGTCCGACCACGGCAAAAGATAAAGAAGAGATGAGCGTCATCCCTATGCCTCGGCCATAGGATCTATTATGTATGCCATGCTGTGTACCAGACCTGATGTAAACCTTGCCGTAAGTTTGGTAGGAAGGTACCAAAGTAATCCCGGCAAGGAACACTGGACAGCGGTCAAGAATATCCTAAAGTACCTGAAAAGGACAAAGGACATGTTTCTCGTTTATGGAGGTGACGAAGAGCTCGTCGTAAAGGGTTACGTCGACGCTAGCCGACACAGATCTGATGACTCTAAGTCACAAACCGGATCGTGTATATGTTGAATGGTGGAGCGATGGCTGGTGCAGCTGCAAAGAAGCGTCGTGGCGGGATCTACATGTGAAGCGGAGTACATGGCAGCCTCGGAGGCAGCACATGAAGCAATATGGGTGAAGGAGTTCATCACCGACCTAGGAGTCATACCCAATGCGTCGGGGCCGATCAAACTCTTCTGTGACAATATTGGAGCTATTGCACTTGCCAAGGAGCCCAGGTTTCACAAGAAGACCAGGCACATCAAGCGTCGCTTCAACTCCATCCGTGTAAATGTTCAAGATGGAGACATAGAAATTTGCAAAGTGCATACGGATCTGAATGTCGCAGATCCATTGACTAAACCTCTTCCGTGAGCAAAACATGATCAACACCAGAACTCTATGGGTGTGAGGTTCATCACAATGTAACTAGATTATTGACTCTAGTGCAAGTGGGAGACTACTGGAAATATGCCCTAGAGGCAATAATAAAAGGATTATTATTATATTTCCTTGTTCATGATAATTGTCTTTTATTCATGCTATAATTGTATTATCCGGAAATCATAATACGTGTGAATACATAGACCACAATATGTCCCTAGTGAGCCTCTAGTTGACTAGCTCGTTGATCAATAGATAGTCATGGTTTCGACTATGGACATTGGATGTCGTTGATAACGGGATCACATCATTAGGAGAATGATGTGATGGACAAGACAATCCTAAGCATAGCACAAGATCGTGTAGTTCGTTTTGCTAGAGCTTTTCCAATGTCAAGTATCTCTTCCTTAGACCATGAGATCGTGTAACTCCCGGATACCGTAGGAGTGCTTTGGGTGTACCAAGCGTCTGGCGTAAGCTGGGTGACTATAAAGGTACACTACAGGTATCTCGAAAGTGTCATTGGGTTGACACGGATCGAGGCTGGATTTGTCACTCCGTATTACGGAGAGGTATCACTGGGCCCACTCGGTAGTGCATCATCATAATGAGCTCAAAGTGACCAAGTGTGCGGTCACGGGATCATGCATTACTGATGCGAGTAAAGTGACTTGCGGTGCGAGATTGAGCGAGGTATTGGGATACCGACGATCGAATCTCGGGCAAGTAACATACCGTCGACAAAGGGAATAGTATCTGGGGTTGCTTGAATCCTCGACATCGTGGTTCATCCGATGAGATCATCGAGGAGTATGTAGGAGCCAACATGGGTATCCAGATCCGCTGTTGGTTATTGACCGGAGAGCCGTCTCGGTCATGTCTACATGTCTCCCGAACCGTAGGGTCTACACATAAGGTTCGGTGGCGCTAGGGTTATTAGGAAGACTTGTATGTGATTACGAATGTTGTTGAGTCCGGATGAGATCCCGGACGTCACGAGGAGTTCGGAATAGTCGGAGGTAAATATTTATATATGGGAAGTCATCATACGGTCACCGGAAAGGTTGGGGCATATCGGTATTGTCTGGGGCCACCGGAGGGTTCGGGGTCCACCGGAGGGGCCACCTCTCCGGAGGGCCTTATGGGCTGTATGAGGAAGGATCCAGCCCAAAGTGGGCTGGGCGCCCTCCCCTAGGGCCCATGCGCCTAGGGTTGGGGGCTCCCGAGGAGGCGCCCCTTGCTTGGGGGCAAGCCCCTCCCTGGCCGCCGCCCCTCTAGATCCCATCTAGAGGGGCCGCCCCTTCTCCCTTCCCTATAAATAGAGGCGAGGGAGGCTGCAACACACTTCAAGGTGCAGCCCTCTCCTCCCAACACCTCTCCTCCTCCGTTGAGTGCTTGGCGAAGCCTGCTGCCGAGCCATCTTCCTGCCTCTCCACCATCATCAAGAAGGAGGAGACGCCATCCGTCGTCGTGTGTTGCTGTCGAGCCATCTTCCTCAACCTCTCCTTCCCCTTGCTGGATCAAGAAGGAGGATGGCGTCATCTGCTCCGTGACTCGTGTGTTGACTCATAGATGGAGGTGCCGTCCGTTCGGCACTTAATCGGTCATCGGTGATTTGGATCACGCGCGACTCCATCATCCATGTTCTTCCCTTGAGCGCTTCCGCCACGCGATCTACAAGTGGTATGTAGATGCAATCTCTCTCCATGACTCGTTGCTTAGATGAACTCATAGATGGATCTTGTTGAAACCGTAGGAAAGGGTCATTTTAATTTTCTACAGCGCTTCTTTCCATCAAGCTCGGCACGCACGTCGCCGGCGTGCCAGCTCTGTGTGGCACCTTCATCGCGATGCGGAGATCGGTGGCCGACAACCCGTTTCCCACCATTCCGCTGATCAAGTCGGTGAAGATGTGGCAGCGGTCCTATTTTTACGTGAAGAACGTCGCCCCAGAAGGCGACTGGGTCAATCTGCCGACACGAAGCGGCGTCTTGGCAGGAGGCTCCCGGCTGGTCCCACCAGGCCAGGACGCTGACTCCCGCTGGTGCCGCCGCCGTCGCGCGACTCCGAGTGCTGACGCAGTCGGAGGGCTTGACCGGGGCCAACCTGCTGGCCGCCTTCGTGGCGCGCCGAGTCCTTCCGCTCCAAGGCCGACCTCATCTGGTCTGTCAGATGAGCGGCCACCGGGACCCAAGTCGGTTGTGCTCCAAGGACATGCCCCGAGGTGGCGGACACGGTGAATTACATCGCAAACTGCAATCTCACGGTGGATTGGCAGTTCGGCAAGGAGCCATACTCACGCGCCAACCCCCCGCCTGTCGTAAGTCATCTGTCTTCTTCTTCTGTTTTCTCTTTTAGCCGAACCCGACCTCTGATCTTTTTTGGTTCTTTCGAGTCAGAACCCCCTCATCCAGCCTTCAGCCGGCACCGCGGGGCCGGCCCGTGAGTTCGTCCCCGACCAGGCGGAGAGCGAAGTCGACGACCCTGACTTGGGGGCGGCGGCGATGGAGGCCGACGCCGAAGGAGGAGGAGGAGGAGCAGGCGACTTCAGGCCCTCGGCCACCTTTGCCGACTGGCCTGAAGACGACGCCGAGGGGAAGTCGCCTGCCGCCACCAGTCAAGGTCGGCCAGCCAGCGCGAAGTTCCTCCGCCGGCTTGGTGGTCGAGGCGGCGCAAGAAGCGCTGGGCGGGCCGAGCTTGCTTGGCGGCGGTCGAAGAAGTTCAAGGCGGCCGCCGACCAAGCGGGAAGAGGCGGTCGCAAAGGCCAACCGCTTCCATAAGGAAGTGAAAAAGCCGCCACTGGTCTCCGCGTAAGTGCTTCCGCTTTTTGTCTTGTTTCCTTTCGGTGAATCTTGTCCAAATCTTTTACACGTCTTCCTCGCATCAGGGCTCCCCTTACTTTAGAGAGGGTCGCCGCCGCCTCCGTCATGGGGTCGGTGGAGACGTCCGCCACTACTCGGTGGATTGACCCCGCCGCCGACCTCCGGGAGGCGACGAAGCAGAACGCGCAGGAGAAGCGCGACGAGGAAGAAGCCGCCCGCCTGGAGAAGGCGGAGGCCGAGAAGGCGGCGGCCTCCGCCCAGAGGAAGCTGGATGAGGCCGAAGCCGCCGTCGCGGCAAAGCAGCGAGCTGAGGAGGCCGCGCGCCTCCAATCGGCGTTGCTCGTCATCCCGCTGAGCTCCGCGCCGCCGCCCCCGGAGTTCACGGGGCAGACTGAGGGAGCCGGCGGCGAGTGCCCCATCATGGAGAGGGAAGGCGGCGAGGCCTCCATGTCGGGCACGGCCGTGCCGCCACCGCCGCCTCCGCCGCCGTCTGGGAGCGCGCGAGGTAAACAGCAGGCGGACCCGCCGGTGCCGCCGACTGAGGACGAGGCCGTGGCGAAGTTGCTCCTTCAAGTCGCCTCGCTAGTGCGCTGCCATCTTGAGAAGGCGATTTCGGTGCCACGCCCCTTGGAGACCGGCGCCGCCAGCTCGGCCATCCCAGATGCCGAGGCGACAAGCGTCGCGCCCGTTGGGTGGGTGCGAGGAGGCGGCACAGGCCCGCTGAACCAGGCGCTTCTGGACGTTCAGGAGAAGCTGCGAGCCGAGGGCGACGCCATCCAGAACTGCACCAAGGCGCATCTGGCTTCGCGAGCGGCTGTTCGGGTATGCTTTCTTCTTTGAGTTTTTTTTCTTTTTCTCTGTCGTAAGGCGCCAAGCACTCCAGTGGGTGTAGTCCTCGAGTTTGGGCGGCTGCTGAGCAGCGGCTCGAACTCCATCCGTGAGTTCCAAATATTTACCTTTGTCTCAAATTCTTATCACAGGAATATCACAACCTCCGCGTCACTGCCTTCAACCGCAATGTTGAGGAGCTGGGCAAGCGGACCGCCGACTTGTCGAAGAGCCGGAGTGAGTCTTCTTTCTTCTTCACGGGGGCGCGCTGGCGCACCCGCGGGCTGTAGTCCCCGAGATTCGGGCCGACTGCTAAGCAGTCGGGCCGGATCTTCCTGGCGACCTTCTTAGTTGACGACTTAACGTCCTTTTTCTTTTTATTCTTCAGAGGCCAACGCCACTCTCCGACGGCAGCTGGGCGAGGCTGACACCGCCTTGCGGGCCAAGGGGGAGGAGTGCAGCAAGCTCGCCGCAGAGCGCGACCTGCTGGCTACGCAGCTGGCGGAGCAAAGGGAGCTGCTTAAGAAGGCGCAGGACGAGGCGGAGAAGAAAGAGGCCGCTCTCCTAGCCGAGTTCGAAAGCGAGCGCTCCTCCTGGACCGACAAGGAGGCACTGCTGACCTCCGTCTTCCATGAGATCGAGGACATCGTCGATGGTGAGTTTCTTTAATTTCTTTCTTTGAGCCACCGACTATAGGTTGGGCTGACTCCTGATTTTTTGACTTGCTTCTTTTTCGTCTTGGCAGACTTCTTCCCTGGCCACACGTAGGCGGCCACTCAAGCCATCGAGGCTGATCGCGAGGCGCGGAGGGCAAATGGTGCAGAGATTGACGCCAACGCCCCCTGGACCCTTGATGAGCAGCTTCTGAGCATCGAGGCTCGTCCGCGGCCGGCCCATCGGATGTTGCGCCGGCTTCAACGTGTCGGCGCCCAGGCGATCGCTGCCCTATGGCCAGACATGCCGGTTCTGCGCGACTCCCGGTCGCCGACTCGGGCCGAGGTCGCGGCTGGCCGCCTTGAGGCTCGAAGGGTTCCGCTGCCCAGTTGGCGCTGGCCGGCCTTGGAATTCGTCAAGGCGTGGTATCGTGGCTGGATCTGGACCGGCTGGCAGCGTTCGGTCGAGGCCAGCAGAGCTGCTGGCTGCGGAAGACGCCCTCATCGAGCGTGCGGTGGCGATCGCCAACTACGAACACCAGCGTCTTTCGCCCTCGAAGCGGGCTGAGGACGGCGGGGAGGCGCCGCCGGAGTGGTTCGGGCTGAACCCAGATTATGACGAGGACTCGGCGGAGGTGATCGGCTCCAGCGCCGAGGAGGAAGGCGAGGCGGAGGATGGAGGTGAGACGGAGGCGCCAGAAGACGGAGCGGGCAACCAGCCTCAGCTCGACCGCGCCTCCAGCAACGAACCGCGCCCGACTGGGCCGGCTGCCGCCGGAGATGATCAAGTCGAGACTGCCCAGCCAGCCGCCCCGGTGCCTGACACCGCCGTCTCTTCCGGCCCTCCGAACCCGTCTACCGCTTCCTAGGCTGCCGCCTTGCCTTTATTTTATCTGCTTTAGTAGTCTTTGAAGAACTTGTTAATTCGCACAATTCCACCCGCGGGGTGTATTTTGAACTTCTGCTTGAAGATTCGGCCAAGGGCCTATGTTATGTAAATATTTATCCTAATTCTATCTTTCCTTGCTCATTGCTCTTATGGCTTTTTCCTTTGCCGCCTTCCCTTAGTCGCCGCCTTGCCTGTCGGACAACCACTTCTGTGGACTGCCGCTTGGATCAAATGCTTGGGCTACTCTTGGGAACGCGAGTACTTGGCCATTTTTTAGAGTCTTTTTAACAAGTTGGATAGAAAGCGGCAAGCCAACTACTCAAGAGTCGGCTTTGCGAAGAGAGGCTGGAAGCCGGCTTAAGCTATGTTTATGCTTTGGGTCCTTAGCCATTTTTCATGTGGGCGCCCATTCTTCCTTACTCCTGCCCACCAAGCACTGCTTCTGAAGCTGCTGCTTCGACAGAGATGGCTTAGGCACCACACACTACTTGTCCATTGCAGGAAGCATTCCATAGCGCATATGGCGAGTCCCCGGCCGACTAGTCGAACCCGGTACCAGGCGGCATAACAAAGAGTAACATACTCGAAGGCATAATTCTTATCATATAGATAACAAAAAGGGGCAGTCCCCAAGCTCGTCTCGGGGGGCCCAAAGTCTTGGTACTTTAATACAAAAGGTAGCATGGTACATACTGCATCAACTGTAAAATCTTCGGAGAAGATTTGCATTCCATGGCCGTTCTGTCTCTTTGCCGGAGTCATCCCTCTTGCGTGCTCGGGGCTTCTGAGCGTCGATCAGGTAGTAGGAGTCGTTGCTCAAAGACTTTGTCGATAATGAAGGGCCTTCCAAGGCGCCGACAGCTTGTGCTGGCGGCTGTTCATTGGATCGGTCGAGCACAAGGTCGCCCTCTTGGAAAGATCTCGGCCGACCTTCCTGTTGTAGTATTGGCGCAGCTCTTACGGTAGATCTTTGGACGGTGAGTGCCAACAGCAGGCCCTCTTCCAGCAGATCGACACCGTCTTGACGTGCTTCTTCTGCTTCCTCCTCGGTGTACATGGTGACTCGCGGGGAGTCGAACTCTATGTCCGTTGGGATGACGGCTTCAGCACCGTAGACAAGGAAGAAAGGTGTGAAGCTGGTTGACTTGTTTGGAGTCGTGCGCAGACTCCAGAGGACAGCTGGCAACTCATCAAGCCAACAGTCGGCCGAACGCTCCAATGGCTCGACCAGTCGAGGCTTGATGCCAGAAAGGATGAGGCCGTTTGCTCGCTCCACCTGGCCGTTTGACTGCGAATGGGCAACGGACGCTAAGTCCAGTCGGATGCCTTGTGTCGCGCAGAAACGGGCCAGGGCGCCTTTGGCAAAATTTGTGCCATTGTCACTGATGATGCTGTGTGGTATGCCGTACCGAGTCGTGATGTCGGCGATGAAAGTCACTGCAGTTGGATCATTCAACTTCTTGATGGGCTTTACTTCTATCCACTTGGTGAACTTGTCCACCGCGACAAGTAAGTGAGTTAGGCCACCTCGTGCTGCTTTGAATGGTCCCACCATGTCCAGGCCCCAAACAGCAAAGGGCCAAGGCGATGGGGAAGTCTTGAGTTCGGAAGCCGGCTGATACGGCTTGGAGCGGAACATCCGCACCCCTTGCATTTTGGACTAATTCCTTGGCCTCTTCTAGGGCAGTTGGCGGAAGAAACCGGTCGGAAGGCTTTTATAACGAGTGCTCTTGAGGCCGCATGGTGGCCGTGACTCGCTTTGATGTATGTCTTGAGAATCGCTTGGCCTTGCTCGCTCGACTGTAACGCTGGTAGACACCAGTGACGCCTGCGCTGACCAGCTCTCTCGCTGACTATGGTGTAGGCTGCCGCTCGGCGTTGTACTTGCCGAGCCAAGATTTCATCGGTTGGTAGCTCTCGCTCACTAGGAACTTCAGGATGGGCTGGGCCCATGAGGGTGCTGCTATTTCTTCAACTACCGATCTGCTACTTGGGACGAGGGCGGCTGGGCTGGGAGGCGGCGGGCTGGAGTCCATGCCGCTTGTCGGATTGATGAAGTCCCCGGCCGACGGGTGCAGTCCCCGGCCGAGCTCTGAGTTCGCAATGGTCGCCAGTAGTCCCCGGTCGGGTTCGAAGTCCCCGGGCGGCTTCGATCGCGGCATTCTTGGAGCCATCTCAGAAGAATTCTCGTGCCGTCTGCTGGGGCTCTTTGAGTCGGATCCGACTTCTTCAGGAGGAGCCGGCACAAAGATGGAGTCTGATTCTGGTGAAGGCTTGACAGATGGCTTGAGGAGGCGCTGAAGGGCGACTCCGGATGGTATTGCCTGGCGGGTGGAGCCGATTCGTGCTGTGGTGTCTACTTTGTCGTTGTCATTTCTGGCACGTGAAGGAACTCGCACCTCGAAATATCCACCGAGTTCTTTGTACAAGGAAACGGTAGCTCGCCATGTTTGCATCTTTGGCGTCCCAATCGCCAGATGACTGCTGGACCACCAAATCGGAGTCGCCATAACACAGGATCCGGCGAATGCCAAGTTCTTTGGCAAGCCGGAGCCCGTGAATGAGCGCCTCATATTCGGCGACGTTGTTGGAGGCGGCGAAATGGATCTGCAACGCATATTTGAGCTTGTCGCCTTTGGGGGAAGTGAGGACAACGCCGGCTCCCAAGCCGGTGCGCATCTTGGAGCCATCAAAATGCATCCGCCAATGGGTGGAGTCGGTATTGGCGGCAGGTATCGGGTCTCGGCCCGGACGAGGAAGTCGGCGGTGCTTGCGACTTGATGGCGGTCGCGGGGCTGGTAATAGATGGTGTAGGGGCCAGCTCTATGGCCCATTTGGCCACTCGCCGAAGCATCTCGGCTTCCGATGATCTCGGCTAGTGGGGCTGTGCAAACCACGATGATTGGAAGCTCTTGAAAGTAAGGCTTCAACTTCTTGGCGGCAAAGTGCCGCCGTAGCACATCTTTCGGTAGTGGGGTAGTTCTGCTTGGAGGTCGACAAGATTCGCTCGGGTAATATACCGGTCTCTCGGACAGGTAGCGCTTGCCTTCCTCCTTGCGCTCAACTACAATGATTGTGCTTGACTACCCGGTGGTGGCGGCAATGTATAGGAGCATGGGCTCTTTAGGAGTCGGGCCGCCAAAGACAGGGGAGTAGTCAGCATTTTCTTCAATCGAGAAAAGCTTCGTCCGCCTTGTGGTTCCATTCAAGAAGGTGGTCTTCTTCATGAGCTGGTATAAAGGAGAGCTTTCGCCAAAGCCGATCGATGAACGGCTAATGGACGCCAAGCAGCCGGTGAACTTTTGCACATCTAGCAGTCGGCGGGGTACTTCCATCCTCTCGATGGCCTTGATCTTTACAGGGTCGCACTCTATGCCGCGTTCAGAGACCAGGAAGCCAAGGAGTTGGCCGGCTGGCACTCCGAAGACGCACTTCTCAGGGTTGAGCTTGATCTGGAATCGGCGCAAGTTCTCAAAGGTTTCCTTAAGGTCTTCCAGCAGTGTCCCATGCTTTTCCGTTTTCACCACCACATCATCCACGTAGACGTGGGCGTTTCTGCCGAGTTGCTTGAGGAGGCATTTCTGCATGCAACGCTGAAAGGTGGCGCCGGCATTCCTTAAGCCGAACGTCATGGTCGTAGCGAAGGCTCCAAGCGGAGTGATGAAGGCGGTCTTGATCTGTCCACCGGGTTCAGCTTGATCCGGTGATATCCTGAATATGCATCTAAGAAGCTCAACAGCTCGCATCCGGCTATGGAGTCTATCACCGATCAATTCTCGGCAGAGCTTAACGGGTCCTTGGGGCAAGCTTTGTTGAGGCTTGTGTAGTCAATACACATCCGCCATCGCTTGTTCTTCTTGATGATCGAGGACTGGTTTGCTAACCATTCCGGAAAAACACTTCCATAATGAAACGGCTGCTAGGAGCCGGGCTATCTCTTCTCCAACATATCTTCTCTTCTCTTGACAAAGCGGCGCAAGGGCTGCTCGACGGGCTTCACATCAGATCGGACATGTAACTTGTGCTCGGCGAATTCTGTCGGTACACCTGGCATGCCTTTAGGGGACCATGCGAAGATGTCCCGATTCTCACGGAGGAAATCGACAAGCTCGCCTTCCTATTTGTTGTCAAGGTTCGCACCTATGACAGCGTACCTCTCTGGGTGCTCCGGGTCCAAGGGTATCTTCTTTGTTTCTTTGGCCGGCTTGAACGAGCCCTCAGCTTTCGACTCCTTGGGGTTGGGCGATATCTCGGGCTGCTTGCCGGCCACCGCCACAACCCGATCAAGAAGCCGCTTCTCACTGCGATCACGGGGACTCGGCTAGCCGATCGCTTCACAGCAGCATAAGCGACGACTTTCTGTAGTCGCGGCCACGGTCGAATCCCTTGAACTCGGCATCTTCATCTTGAGGTAGGCGTAGTGGGGGACCACCATGAACTTGGCCAAAGCGGGTCGACCAAGCAGCGCATGGTACGGGCTTTCAAGGTCCACCACTTCGAACCAAACTGGCTCTCGGCAGAAATGATCTTTGTCTCCAAAGAGAACATCTATCAGGATCTTGCCGATCGGTGAGCGTGACAGGCCGGGTACAATGCCGTGGAACACAATCCACCGCGCTGAAGCTGTCTTTGCTTGATTCCTAACTTCTCCATGGTGTCCTTGTATAGGATGTTGATGCTACTGCCTCCGTCTATTAGCACTCGCGAGAAGCGAGCGGCCCGCCTATCCGCTGCAAGGGTGGCTCCCAAGACCAGGCGTAGGAGCCGGACTCGGCATCACCTCGGGTGATCAGCTCTGCTCAACCGATAGGCCTCTCGGACCCAGTGCATGAATTCGAGTATCCGATGCTCTGCATTCACCTCTTGCTGCTTTGCAGCACCTTCGCTGCGTCGATCGTCGGCCACACCGGGTGAATACCACATAGGCTCCGTGCTCTTCTGGGTACTCATCTTGTACTGCGCCGACTGGCCTGACAGCCGGCTGTTGGGGCGGCGGTGGAGGCGGCGGCCCAGCAGGCGGGGGAGGCAGGAGGCCGTCTACCTTGGCGATCTGGTGAGCGCTGGCACTTCGGGTGGTGTGGTTTGACGGCTTCAAGGCCGCTGTGGAACTTGCAGGACCATCTAGAGTGCGCTTTCGAAGAGAAGGCGGCAACCAGTTGGACTTGCTGCCTTTACTGCCGCTTGGCGGAGGCTGCCCTCCGCTGCTGGTCTTCGATCGTCGCAACCTGCCGACTCTGGAAGCCGGCTGTGGGGCCTTGCGCTTGTGGTCGATTACTGTTGTTGTCGTCGACCGGCGCCTCACCGGAGTTACGGGAGCCTGAAGGACCACTTTGCCGGTCGCACTGACTTGAATCTCCGCCTTCATGGAGGATTCGTCTGTGGCGTACTTGTCTGCTATGATCAGCAGCTCGTCGAGGGTCCCTGGCTCATCGCAGAGGAGCTTGTGCTTGAGGAGGGTGCCTTCTCTGCACCCGGCGGTGAAGTACTCGATAGCTTGCACCTCGTGCACGCCCTCGCAGGAGTTCGGCTTCGCCCAGCAGCGTGAGGTACTCACGAGTTGACTCGTTGGGGCCTTGCACGCACAAGGAAAGCTGGCGAGGCTTGGGAGGTCGCTTGTACGTGCTCGTGAAGTTGCGGACGAAGGCTTCGGTGAAGTCGACCCAGCTGTTGATGTTGCGGGGCTTCAGGCTGTTCAACCATGTCCGGTCCGTGCCCTGGAGCATGAGTGGAACATACTTTACGGCAACACGCTTGTTGCCGTTCGCTATGTTGACGGTCGTGGAGTAGTCAACCAGCCAGTCTTCCGGCTTTACAGAGCCGGTGTATTTGGGCGTATCTCGGGGGAGCGTGAACCCTCTAGGAAAGGGCTCGTCTCGGATGCGAGGTCCAAAACAGGGCGGACCCAACTCGTCCTCTTCTTCCAGCGCCAGGGATCGGTGGAGTCGGTCGATCCGATGGCGGGCGTCATTTTCTCCGACTCCCTCTCGGCGGCCAAGGCGGTCGCCAAGAGTCGGATGCTCGACGGGTGGCAGGGAGACTCGCCTTTCTTTGCGAGGAGGAGGAGGCAGATAGTCGTCCCGCCGTTCCACCGCTCTTGGGCGGCCGTCTTGGTCGCGCTCGATGGAGATGTGAGTCCGACTGTGGCTGACAGCCGGATCCTTGTTTTTTCTTCCGCGGACACCGCCAGTCGGTGTCCAAGACGTCGCGCCTTGATCTCGGCGGGGAGGCAGGTCGTCGTTTTGTCGTTGCGGCGCCTCTGTGCGGCAGCCGGCCTTGTTCTGCGCGGCAGCCGCGTCGAGGAGCTGCTGGACTTGCTCCGTCATCAAGCGGCGCTCTTCACCCTCGAAGTTGTCCAGCTCGTCCGCCGCCGCCTGGGCGGCGCGGATGTTCTCCGCAGGCGTGGCGTACACAGGGCGATTAGCCCCGAACAGGTTGGCGATGGCCACGCTGCGCTGTTGGACCGCGCCTAGGCGGCTGGGCGATTGGGGCGGCGAGCCTACGCCGCGATCCATCTCACGCTGGTAGGCTTCTGACAAGCGTCTCATGCTTGCCAGCTTCTTCGCGCCTTCGACAAGCTGAAGGCGGCGTGCCTCCAGCATCTCGGCGTCAGCGTCTTCCGGAATAGGCGCGGTCAGGTCTTGCAGAGCCGCGTCGAGAGGGTCATGGGCTCCTTCGCCGGAATGCTCGCCATGACCGATGACGAGCACCTCTGTGACGGTGCTTCCGCCGCTCTCCACGCGAGGGAGCGGCTCGTCGTAGACCACCATGTTGGTGGGGAACGCGTCGAGCGACGCGGTGTCGGAGTCGACCAGCATCAGGTCGGTGGAGCCTACGGACTCCAGGTCCGCGGCAGGCTCGCCAGCGACGTGGAGTTGGTCAAGGAGGCCCGCGAGGAGGCTCTCGGGGCCGCCCGTGCCTGCGTCGGATGCAGGCTCGTCGGAGAGGCGAACCTCGCCGACAAGTTCGGCGAGGCAGCTGGCCGAGCAGGCGATCTCAGCGCCGTGCAGCGCGTCGGCGCAGACTCCGTCTGGCGTGCCGGGCTGGCTGCGCTCGCCAGGGAGGAAAAGGGTTCCCATCCAGAGCAGGTCTCCGTACGACGGTGCACCTAGCCCCATGGTGGGCGCCAAATATCGGGGGTTGGGTGCGACATATGCCAAAGGATGGCTTATCATGGTGGGGGCGAGTAGAATGTCACCGGTGCCTGGAAACGGGATGAGGCGAAGGCATGCACGCCGGCGGATCTTACCCAGCTTCAGGGCTCTCCGTGGAGATAATACCCCTACTGCTGCTCTGCGGGGTCTCCGCATGATCACTATGGCAAAGTGGGTACAAGGTTGCTCCTTGAGCTGTTCGGGGTGAGAAAGGAGAAGGGCACGGCTAGCTCTTCTCCTCCCTCTATGTGTGTCTAAAACTATCAGGGGCCAACCCTTTGCATGGGTGCCCCGGGGGGTTTATATAGGCCTACCCCGGGGTATAACAGATAATCCGGTGGGCTGGTCCCAGCCGTCTGTCTCTCAGGTCGCCATCTTCTCCGCCGACTGCTGGGGCCCGCCGACTAGTTGGCCCCGCCGACGGGCCCGGCATGGGGCCGACAGGCCTTGTCCGCCGTGGTGGTAGTCTTGCCGGCTGCGGATTCATCGTGGCGCGCCTCTAATGACGCTGGCTTGGTCATGGGGTCATGGCAACAGTGCCGCCGCCTGACGGGCGATCACTGTAGCCATTCCCCATCTTGTCTGGTTAATGGCGTGCGGGGCCCGTGGGAGGGGCCGGCCGACTCCTGGGGGCCGACTCCCAACGGGTCCGTCTTGTGGCGCTCTCGCCGTCTTCATACTTCGCCGACAAAGCGGTCCCGCCGTCTCTGGGTCGTACAGACAGGCCGTCGTGGGCACAGGGCGCCGCCCATGGGGCTGATGTCAGGGTCGGCATGGCAACAGTGCCGCGCCGGACGGAGATCTCCGTTGGTACGACGCACTGTGGCCATGCCTGCCCTTCGCGACGGGCGGGGATGGGCTGCGCGGCGGCCGCACCCCATCCCGTCCATAGTTGCGAAGGCAGGAGGTGGTTGGAGTCGCGGGCCGACTCCCTGTAGCCGGCTTCTCTGGAAGCCGCCAGTTAGGAACCGATTTATCTCGAAGTCGTCCTTGGGACTCGGCCGTGAGGGGCTGTCGGCGGCCTCGCCGCCGACTCCCAGAAAGCGGCTCTTCGTCTTGGGGTCTCGAGGGGCGCAGCCTGCCCCGATGTCTTGAAAGGTCCAGGGGCTCGGGTTTGCCTACCCATGGCCCATTACTCCGACAGTTCTAGTTCGAGAGGTAAGTGACATGCTTTTCCATAAACCATTTTGTACGGAGACATACCCATAGGATTTTTATATGCAGTTCTATAGGCCCATAATGCATCGTCAAGTTTCTTAGACCAATTCTTTCTAAATCTATTAACAGTCTTTTGAAAAATTAATTTGATCTCTCTATTACTCAGTTCTACTTGACCACTAGATTGTGAGTTGTATGGAGATGCAATTCTATGATTGACATCATACTTAGCAAGCATTTTACGAAAAGCACCATGAATAAAATGTGAACCACC
This sequence comes from Aegilops longissima, assembly GCA_021605205.1. Lineage (NCBI taxonomy): Eukaryota > Viridiplantae > Streptophyta > Magnoliopsida > Poales > Poaceae > Aegilops > Aegilops longissima. The sequence continues at coordinate 617,447,042 of CM038676.1, read as the reverse complement.
ATCAGTCATTAAGTATCTAGGGACTCCAAACCTCGGAAAAATAACTTCTTTAAGCATCTTAATAGAGGTGTTATGATCAGCACTACTAGTTGGAATAGCTTCCACCCACTTAGTAACGTAATCAACAGCAACTAAAATATGTGTATACCCATTAGAGGAAGGAAACGGTCCCATATAATCAAAACCCCAAACATCAAATGGTTCAATAACAAGTGAATAGTTCATAGGCATTTCTTGACGTCTGCTAATATTACCAATTCTTTGACATTCATCATAAGACAAGACAAACTTACAGGCATCCTTGAAGAGAGTAGGCCAATAAAAACCGGATTGCAATACATTATGTGCAGTTCTATCTCCAGCGTGGTGTCCTCCATAAGCCTCGGAGTGACACTTGCATAGGATCTGTTCCTGTTCATGCTCAGGTACACAACGTCTAATGACACCATATACTCCTTCTTTATAAAGGTGTGGGTCATCCCAGAAGTAATGTCTTAAATCATAGAAAAACTTTTTCTTTTGCTGGTATGTGAAACTAGGTGGTATAAATTTAGCAACAATGTAATTAGCATAATCAGCATACCATGGAGCAAGATCTGAGAAGCATTTATGACAGCTAATTGTTCATCGGAAAGCTATCATCAATAGGTAGTGGGTCATCAAGAACATTCTCTAACCTACACAAGTTGTCTGCAACGGGGCTCTCAGCTCCCTTTCTATCAATAATATGCAAATCAAATTCTTGTAGCAAGAGAACCCATCTAATAAGTCTAGGTTTAGCATCTTTCTTTTCCATAAGGTATTTAATAGCAGCATGATCAGTGTGAACAGTTACTTTAGAATCAAAAATATAAGGTCTGAACTTATCACAGGCAAATACAACTGCTAAAAATTCGTTTTCAGTAGTAGCATAATTTCTGGGCAATGTCTAGAGTTTTACTAGCATATTGGAGAACATTTAATTTCTTATCAACTCTTTGTCCTAGAACAGCACCTACAGCATAATCACTAGCATCACACATAATTTCAAAGGGTAAATTCCAATCAGGTGGCTGAACAATAGGTGCAGAAATCAAGGCTTTCTTAAGTATTTCAAATGCTTCTACACAATCATCATCAAAGACAAAAGGAACATCTTTTTGTAAGAGATTAGTCAGAGGCCTAGAAATTTTAGAGAAGTCCTTAATGAACCTCCTATAGAAATCGGCATGGCCAAGGAAACTTCTTATACCTTTAATGTCCTTGGGACATGACATCCTTACAATAGCATCAACTTTAGCTTTATCAACTTCAATACCTCTTTCAGAAATTTTATGCCCCAAGCCAATACCTTCATTAACCATAAAGTGGCACTTCTCCCAATTCAAGACAAGATTAGTTTCTTCACATCTCTGCAAAACTCGATCAAGGTTGCTCAAGCAATCATCAAAAGAAGTTCCATATACGGAGAAATCATCCATGAAAACCTCAACAATCTTTTCACAAAAATCAGAGAATATAGCCATCATGCATCTTTGAAAGGTAGCAGGTGCATTGCATAAACCAAAAGGCATACGTCTATAAGCAAAGGTACCGAAAGGACAAGTAAAATTGGTCTTTTCTTGGTCCACTTTTGACACAGGTATTTGAGAGAAACCAGAATAACCATCTAGAAAGCAAAAATGTGCATGTTTGGATAATCTTTCTAGCATTTGATCAATAAAAGGTAAAGGGTAATGATAGTTTTTAGTAGCTTTATTTAGTTTACGAAAATCAATTACCATTCTATAACGTGTAACAATTCTTTATGGGATCAATTCATCTTTATCATTAGGAACAACAGTAATACCTCCCTTCTTAGGGACACAATGGACAGGACTTACCCACTGACTATCAGCAACGGGATAAATTATACCTGCCTCCAGAAGCTTTAATATTTCTTTTCTTACCACCTCTTTCGTCTTAGGATTTAACCTTCGTTGATGATCAACAATCGGTTTAGCGTCTTTCTCCAGTTTTATTTTGTGCTGGCATAGAGTGGGACTAATGCCCTTAAGATCATTACGAGTATATCCAATAGCAGCTCGGTGCTTCTTCAGAGTTTTCAATAATTTCTTTTCTTCATTCTCTGAAAGGTTAGCACTAATAATAACATGATATGTCTTTTTCTCATCAAGATAAGCATATTTAAGAGTATCTGGTAATGGTTTAAGCTCAAAAACGGGATCACCCTTGGGTGGAGGAGGATCCCCTAGGATTTCAACAGGCAAGTTGTGTTTCAAAATAGGTCCCTGTTTAAAGAATACTTCATCTATTTTCCTTCTTTCATTCATAAACATATCATTTTCATGGTCGATCAAATATTGTTCTAAAGGATCATTAGGAGGCACGACAAGAGAAGCAAGACCAATAATTTCATCTTTACTAGGCAATTCTTTACCATGGGGTTGTCTACGAAATTTAGCAAAATTAAACTCATGAGACATATCCCCTAAACCAATAGTAACAACATCCTTTTTGCAGTCTATCCTAGCATTAACAGTATTCAAGAAGGGTCTACCAAATATAATGGGACAAAAGTCATCTTGTGGGGAACCAAGAACAAGAAAATCAGCAGGATATTTGACTTTCCCACACAAGACTTCAACATCTCTAACAATCCCAACTGGTGAAATAGTATCTGTATTGGCAAGCTTAATTGTAACATCAATTTCTTCTATCTCAGCGGGTACAATATCATGCATAATTTCTTTTTATAAGGAATGAGGTATTGCACTTACACTAGCACCCATATCACATAAGCCATGATAGCAATGATCTCCTATTTTAACAGAAATAAAAGGCATGCCTACAACAGGTCTATGTTTGTTTTTAGTATCAGGTCTAGCAATTCTAGCTGCTTCATCACAGAAGTAAATAACATGCCCATCAATATTATCGGCCAAGAGATCTTTAACCATAGCAACACTATGTTCAACTTTAATTTGCTCAGGGGGTGTAGGTGTTCTAGTGTTACTCTTACGAACCACAGTTGAAGCTTTAGCATCATCCTTTATTCTAACAGGGAAAGGTGGTTTCTCAATATAAGCGGTAGGAACAATAGGATCAACATTATAAGTGATAGTCTTTTCTTCAACTTTAATAGGTGCAACTACTTTTACTTCAATGGGAGGATTATATTTAAACCACTTATCCTTAGGGAGATCAACATGAGTAGCAAAGGATTCACATAAAGAAGCTACTATCTCAGAGTCAAGTCCATATTTAGTGCTAAATTCACGGAAAACATCGGTATCCATAAAAGATTTAACACAATCAAACTTAGGTGGTATACATGACTCCTTACCTTCGTCGAGATCCCAATATTCAGAGTTGCGTTTAATTCTTTCCAATAAATCCCATTTGAATTCAATAGTCTTCATCATAAAGGAACCAGTACAAGAAGTATCGAGCATGGAGCGATTGTTGAGAGAAAGCCGAGCATAAATTTTTTGAATAATAATTTCTCTTGAGAGCTCATGGTTGGGGCATGAATATAACATTGACTTAAGCCTCCCCCAAGCTTGAGCGATGATTTCTCCTTCGCGAGGCCAAAAATTATAAATATATATATAATTACGACCACGATGAACAAGATGCATAGGATAAAACTTCTGATGAAATTCCAATTTCAATCGGTTGTAGTTCCATGATCCCATATCATCACATAGCCTAAACCATGTCAATGCCTTTACCTTCAAAGATAAAGAGAAGACCTTCTTCTTGATAACATACTCGGGCATACCTGCAAGCTTAAATAATCCACAAACTTCATCCACATAGATTAGGTGCAAATCAGGATGTAATGTTCCATCACCTGTAAAAGGATTAGCTAGCAGTTTCTCTATCATACCCGAAGGAATTTCAAAGTAAACATTTTCAGTAGGTTCAGTAGGTTGAGGAGCAACTCTTTGCTCTACTGGTCGGGGTGAAGATACCCCGAACAAGCCCCTCAAAGGATTATGTTCCATAGTAACAAGTGACGGTAAATTTCAGCACACTATATAAATTTTTCCTTACCAAATTCCACCTACCAAAGGCGCTTCACTCCCCGGAAATGGTGCCAGAAAAGAGTCTTGATGACCCACAAGTATAGGGGATCTATCGTAGTCCTTTCGATAAGTAAGAGTGTCGAACCCAACGAGGAGCAGAAGGAAATGACAAGCGGTTTTCAGTAAGGTATTCTCTGCAAGCACTGAAATTATCGGTAACAGATAGTTTTGTGATAAGGTAATTTGTAACAGGTAACAAGTAATAAAAGTGAATAAGGTGCAGCAAGATGGCCCAATCCTTTTTGTAGCAAAGGACAAGCCTAGACAAACTCTTATATGAAGAAAAGCGCTCCCGAGGACACATGGGAATTATCGTCAAGCTAGTTTTCATCACGCTCATATGATTCGCGTTCGTTACTTTGATAATTTGATATGTGAGTGGACCGGTGCTTGGGTGCTGTCCTTCCTTGGACAAGCATCCCACTTATGATTAACCCCTATTGCAAGCATCCACAACTACAAAAGAAGTATTAAGGTAAACCTAACCATAGCATGAAACATGTGGATCCAAATCAGCCCCTTACGGAGCAACGCATAAACTAGGGTTTAAGCTTCTGTCACTCTAGCAACCCATCATCTACTTATTACTTCCCAATGCCTTCCTCTAGGCCCAAATAATGGTGAAGTGTCATGTAGTCGACGTTCACATGACACCACTAGAGGAGAGACAACATACATCTCATCAAAATATCGAACGAATACCAAATTCACATGACTAGTTATAGCAAGACTTCTCCCATGTCCTCAGGAACAAACGTAACTACTCACAAATCATATTCATGTTCATAATCAGAGGGGTATTAATATGCATAAAGGATCTGAACATATGATCTTCCACCAAATAAACCAACTAGCATCAACTACAAGGAGTAATCAACACTACTAGCAACCCACAGATACTAATCTGAGGCTTTGGGACAAAGATTGGATACCAAGAGATGAACTAGGGTTTTAGAGGAGATGGTGATGGTGAAGATGTTGATTGAGATTGACCCCCTCCCGCTGAGAGGATCGATGGTGATGATTTCCTCCTCCCGGAGGGATGTTTCCCCGGTAGAACAGCTTCGCCGGAGCCCTAGATTGGTTCCGCCAAGGTTCGGCCTCGTGGCGGCGGTGTTTCGTCCCGAAAGCTTCCTTCTGATTTTTTTCCAGGGTGAAAGACTTCATATAGCAGAAGATGGGCACCGGAGGCCTGCCAGGGGGCCCATGAGGCAGGGGGCGCGCCCAGGGGGTAGGACGCGCCCCCACCCTTGTGGCCAGGGTGTGGGCCCCCTCTGGTTGATTATTTCTCCGGTATTTTTTATATATTCCAAAACGTGCCTCCGTGAAGTTTCAGGACTTTTGGAGTTGTGCAGAATAGGTCTCTAATATTTGCTCCTTTTCCAGCCCAGAATTCCAGCTGTCGGCATTCTCCCTCTTCATGTAAACCTTGTAAAATAAGAGAGAATAGGCATAAGTATTGTGACATAATGTGAAATAACAGTCCAATATGCAATAAATATCGATATAAAAGCATGATGCAAAATGGACGTATCAACCGGCAAGTCTCTTTACTCGTTCCGTAATACATCATCCCACAACTAACTCATTAGTCACATTGCTTGCAAGGCTTATTATGATGTGCATTACCGAGAGGGCCCAGAGATACCTCTCTGATACTTGGAGCGACAAATCCTAATCTCGATCTATGCCAACCCAACAAACACCTTCAGAGCTACCTGTAGAGCATATTTATAATCACCCAGTTACGTTGTGACGTTTGATAGCACACAAGGTATTCCTCTGGTATCCGGGAGTTGCATAACCTCATAGTCAAAGGAATATGTATATGACATGAAGAAAGCTATAGCAATAAAACTGAACGATCAACATGCTAAGCTAACGGATGGGTCTTGTCCATCACATCATTCTCCTAATGATGTGATCCCATTTATCAAATGACAACACATGCCTATGGTTAGGAAACTTAACCATCTTTGATTAACGAGCTAGTCTAGTAGAGGCTTACTAGGGACACTGTGTTTTTGTCTATGTATCCACACATGTATCAAGTTTCCGGTTAATACAATTCTAGCATGAATAATAAACATTTATCATGGTATAAAGAAATATAAAATAACAACTTTATTATTGCCTCTAGGGCATATTTCCTTCATGTACCAGTGCTGATATTTTTTTTCCTCTCTCACTAGGGTTTTGGTCCTCTCAGGGCGATCTTTCGCCACCGAGATCTGCTCTTCCCTTCCTTGGCTTCACCCCGTCGTCCTCGCGCTTGATCCGGGGGGATTCTCTGTGATGCCTCCTGGTCTCGGCTAGGCTGTGGAGAGCGGAGGGCTTAGAGTTCCTCAAGAAGGCCCGATCGTTGTTTCAATTGGGTTAGGGTTCAAGATGCCTTCGAGTGCGGCTTCCGGTTCTAGGGCCTTAGGACCAATAGAGATCGATGATGTTGAGCAGCTTATGAAGGAACTAGGGCTGCGAGAAGAGCACATGGACGATGTGGTGTTGGACGAGAAGGAAGCGCCGCGGCCGGCAGCCCGATGGATCGCTCTTGCAAGGGTACACTCCAGCAAACCCTATAGTCAATTTTGGTTCTACTGGAACATGAGATCACCGTGGGACCTTGCTCAGAGGCAAAGTTCAGCCATTGGAGGAAAATCTCTACACCATCCAATTTTCTTGTCTAGGAAATTTGGAGAGAGTCACTGTAGGATCATACGTAGGCTAGAGGAGGGGGTGATTAAACTACTTGACCAAATAAAAATTTAATATTTTCCCAATTATAGTTGTAGGTAAGTTTTAGCAACTATCGCAAAGTGAAGTAGCGCCCTACACATGCAAGTTTAAAGAGTATGCACGGAAAATTAAAGACTTTGCATATGAACGTAAAGGAGGTGAACAGAGATATCAAACACAATGAAGACACGGAGATTTTTGGCGTTGTTCCGATTGATGGCGCTATCGTACATCCACATTGATGGAGACTTCAACCCATAGAGGGTTATTGCTTATATATACAGACTAAGCATAAACGCAAATTTCAGTCACAAAAATGCAGAAGCATAAATGCAAATGTGAATTTGAGACCCGACATACCTAAATCAACGAACCCTACTGCACCGAGATCTAAATATGTGACCTATTTCCATAATATTTTCATATTTGCAATATTGACCACATATAGGCCCTGTTTGTCTGGGCTTTTGCTTCTGCTTTTGCAGCTTTTTCACTTTGGCAAAAATGCCAAAAAAGCACCTAAATAAGTGTTTTCTGCTTCAGCTTTTGACTTATACCATCATATAACAATATTGATTCATAAGCAAAAAGCCCCTATTTAGGAGCTTTTGCCGCTTTTTTGCCAATGCAAAAAAGCTGCAAAAAGCATAAGCAAAAGCCCAAACAAACAGAAGCTAAAGTCAACTCACAGTCCACCTCGGTTAAGTTTTAGTTTCATTAACATGGATATAGTGGACTACAGTACATGTTAAGTTTGAGAAAGTACAATAGACCATTTGCAAAAAATGATGACGGTACAAATTAGATAGAAACTTAAATGTGGTGCACCGGCGGGTTGAGTTGGATAAAAGACGTGTTGCTATGGTCTCTATAAATCTTTAAAACCAAAACCATACCACTAATCAAATATAATCTTATGTCTTTCAAGGTGTTTATTAGTATAGATTATACTCCTTCGATAAAAAGAATTCTTACATTAAGTTAGAGAGGTCGCCTTTTCAATATAAAACCAAAATTACGGATTAGAGGAGGCCTTCTTTTTTAGGCAAAGAGAAGGCCTTCCTACGAACGCGGTTTGTTCTGATCCCGAGGTGAGTTTGGATGAACAGTAAAATGAAAAAAATTCAGAAATTTTAAGAGTCTAGAAAAAAATTGTGCCTCACATTGAAAAAATATATTATTGGTTATAAAATTCATCACCGGATGACATTCGTGGAAAACGTGGCCTCCGAAATGTTAATTTCGAAAGCATCGGGATTTTTTGTCACGTCTTTCACGAATGTCATTGCTGATGAAACTTTTCACACAAGTAAAAAAAATCAATTTTTAGCACAGAATAAATTTCATAACTTTTAAATTTATTTTCAATTCTTTTCAATTTTACTTAGTTTAGATGATTCTTTTTAATTTTACTGTTCGCCCAAGCTCAGGTTGGGATGAGAACAGCACTTTCACCTTCCCATGTTCTGCACTTCACCGGCCCAGCCCACCACCGATACTCGTCCAATATCAAGTCCACCACCCCACAGGCCACAAGCCCACACGTCCCGATCCCCCCCGAAGCTGGCTGGCGGCGGCTGGCTGTGGCACGCGAGCACCACGGCCGGCGGCCATGCCCCAAAGCCCCTGAAGGCCGCCGCCGTCTCCGACGCGCCCTGCACCCACCACGCGATGCTTCCGGCGCTGAGACCTCGCCTCCGCCTCCCCCTCGCCCACCTCTGCCGCCGCCTCTCCTCGTCCTCTTCCTCTTCCGGCGAGGGAGCTCCCCCCGTCGCCCCCACGGACGCCGCGGCGAAGGCGCGGGAGGCGCATGCGGCGCGGATGGAGGCGTACAAGAAAGTGCAGGAGTTCGACTGGTCCAGCGGCGCTGATTGGAAGACGGCCGCCAACATCCTCTTCACGGTGCCCCCCAAGCGCAAGGAGTTCGGGTGAGCATTATTAAGCAGTAACCATAGTGAATAAACTAGTTTCTAGGGGAGATGAGTGAGCCGAGACACGCATTGTTCGGGGAAAGCTGAGGCGAATAGCTCGTCTCGTTGCAAGGTTATCACCACACACCACACGTCCACACCAGTAGGATTGATATATGATATGGGATGATGAGATGGCAATAAATAACTGCTCGAATGTTAAAATTTATAGGCAATTCCTTTTCTGTCGCTGATGTCTGATTTGTAGAATCTGTCATGTGAGTTCGGCATGGAACCTTGGTCGTGGAGCACAGATCATGGAAAAATCATGATGCATTTTGCTATTTTGTTTGCCTGTAAATCGTACCCTTCTGCCAAGAATTACCCACAAACAAGATTTTCTTTTGTGAGAATCCTACTTCGCTGAATCCAAGCTCTAAGAGGATTTTCTTTTCTCGTACTGAGGCTATGTGACTCCTATTCTGTTAACGTTCAACAAATCATGCCTGAACTGAAGCTAGGAAAGTTCCCCATGTGTTCTAGTAATAAGGTCATGGAAATACAAGTTGCATATTTCCTAAGAATGAGAAGGCGAGACTAAGATCAATATTAGTACGGGAGGTCATGGTTTCTTTCTCCAGTTCTTCCCATGGCGCTAATAAAAAACGTGTGTGAAATCTAGAATGCCTTTACAAAATTGAGGAGCATTCAATCTGTAACATTTTCTTGGAATGCTGGTTCTGGAGATGATTTCCGTTACAAACATATTCCGAATGGTGGCCTTTTTTGAGTTCTATAATTCTTTTGTATTTCAGGCTTGACTTCCACCTTGTACAGCTCTTCTTTGTTTGTATGCCCTCACTAGGTTTGTTTCATGATAAACTCCATTCATTTCTGATATGTAATCTTTGGGATGTCAAATGTGAAGTTGTGAGTTCTTTTCAGTTTTCTATGTTTACATTGCGGCTTTTGTTTTGGTGTGCAGCTGTCTATTTGGTAGCCCAGTATGCGCGAAGTGAGATCAAAAGGATGGAAGCGGTAATATGCTCTGATTCCCTCATACTGTGCAGTTTCCTTTGGAATAAAGGATCTCTGAAAATTTTGAATCTTGTACAATAGTGGGCATAATTATGACCTATTGATATCTTATTATTTAGTGAACATTATGCTTCAACTTGTTTTCATATATCAATGCTGCATAGCTGATCTTTTGGAGCTACTAGGTGAAAGAGTTTGACTTGTATGACATTGGCTCTTAAGCCAAGAACACTTAGTCATGATCATTCAGCCTTCAAAATGCACCCTTGGAAGCTCTGTGATTAAGTTTTAACCTAAATGCACGTACAATGGGACCTGTTAGGGCAGTTCAAATTGTAGTTGATGTGTTGTGGACTTTCCAAACCATCGAAGTTACAGTGATCACTCTCTGCCACATATGTTATTTATGTGCCTAGGCACATGTAGCACATTTTTCAGTTACATTGGTTCCTGAGCCATTTTATTAGGAGATCCTGCAGGTAGATACTCTATTTTGGAGTTCTCTTTCTACATTGTGAAGTATGAACACAGCAACCTTGTTACTGTTCACTAAAAAAATTGCACTCTACTATTAATGCTATCAGTTACTTACTAGAAACATGTGTGTTCCCTACGGGCTAAAAACGTTATGCTACATGTTTACATATCTGCAATTTCATGATAGATTTCGGTGTTTCCACAAAAAAGTATTAAGTGATTGGTGAGCAGTCCCTTTTCAATCCCAACTGTCGGTAGGAAATCTGGCTGTTAGTACGATCTCAAGGCAAACAGACCATCGCCATCAATTGGTTTGTTCACAGGAAATATTATGTGTGATACAGCGGATATATACACCTTAAGCAGTTACAGGTTTCTAAAGAATGCCATAGGTTCTGTTCTGAAAGTATACTTTAAATATCGAGTTGTACAAACAGTTGTTAATCTGAAGGTTGCACGTTTGCTCCGAATTACATATATTTCAATAGGAAACTATCCTTTTATGTGGAACCATCGCGGTGTTCAAGTAGAACTAAAATTAGCATAACTCCATACATTGCACGTGTTATTCCGGCACTTGATAGATTCTTGTATTGATATGAAAGGCGTATTCAGTAAACATTTACTGATGGAGTTTTATGTTCCTTGTCTCAGGAAGCAGAAGCAAAAAGGAAAAAAGTCGAGGAAGTAGAGAAACAGAAACAACTTGAGGCCGACTCTGTTAAGGAGGATGCCGATTCGAAGCTGGCAACAGTTTTGGTCAGGTTAGATACACTAGAGGGTGCCATTAAGGAAATTGCAGATGACAAAATGAGAAGTTCTGCCCTTACGAAAGAAGAATCTCTGAAGAAAGGTGAGACATCATCTCCTGATAAGGCCTCTGCTTCAAAAAGCGATGCAAGTGATAGTCAGCTAGCGGCAGTCAAGATTAAGGACATCAAGGATGCTACGAATTCTCCGCCAGATGCGACACAGCAGGACACTAAACGGGACAGAGGCAAGACAAATGGTGAGTCAAATAGTTGACATGCTGTTTTGGGGTGCTTGTAGTGATCCTTTGAAATGTGTTGTAGCCATCAGTTCAAATTGCAGTCTGTGGATCAGGCAAAGGGCTAGATCAGGTAGCATCTTTTCTTTTTGAGGGAGAACAGTTAGCATCATTTCTTTTTGAGGGAGATCAGTTAGCACTTAGAAGTCATGGCTACGTTGATCCATTTGCCGAAAATTGTGGGAGCTTTGCTCCAGGTTGGTGTATATCCGCTCTGTCAACTATAGAGTAAAAACAACTCATAAAGTAACCTAATCCCAAGGCTAAGGTTTTATTTGAATTTCATTTTTCAAAGTTGCAAGTTTCAAACCTAGGAAAATAATTGTACGCATATCCATTTTTCTGGTTGGCCAAAACATGTTTATTGGTTGGTAGATTGGTGTAGGTCAACAGTCTTGTGGCTCGAAGTTACACTGGATCATCATAACTATGTTTGATTTTCGCGCACAACCAGAATTTGTAAGATCTGATAATTCCCTTTTTTTTACTGATGTATTATTGTCTCTGGTGGTAACCGCAATGTACCAAACTTCCGGTCTTCCCTCTGAGATACATACATATGGCTCGTGTTAAGTCAGAATTCCTTGTATCATTTTTCATTTTTGCCATTTCGATTACCATACCATGCTATGGGTACTCTGGTCTATATATGTTTTTGTAGGAGGCCGACGAGTTTAATTTCAAGGAAGGAGTGTAATACTTGTCGAAAAACTTCCATTTGCTTTTTTTTCTTTGAGTGCGATATTTGATTCTAATTTTGAAAATAAATTTAACTAATAAAATGTGAGGTATATGCCATATAAGTTATTCCACTGAAAACCTCTTTCAAATATGAATTTGATGGTATAAATGTTGTTGCATATAGTTTATACATTGTTAGTCATATTAAGGGTAAAATTTAGCCTCAAAATTCGAAGAGACCTTGTATATTTGGATGGAGAGTTTTTTCTTTCTTTCTAGAATTAGATTCATCGTGGAAAAGATGTATCATCACTAATAGAAGGATACAACAACCTTCGGTTTACACTGATTTAGGAGATTGGCCACCACACCCACTATGACCACGCCGACAAGGGCTCGCTTTGCCCGACAAGGTCTCGACCGATGTCGAACACCTCCATAGCCCGATCAATTCCCTAGGGCTGCTTCTCCATCCACAAGTGCCTAGAGGAGTCGGCGAGTGGCTGACCAATTCCCTAGGGCTACAATTGACAGTGTGGAGATGTACAAGTAACAACTTGACGCCACGAATTTCTGATCATGTTTTGATCGTGAATATTACAGTTCAAATGCATCATGCATCATGCATCATATTTCTACAGCCCAAAATTTACACACAACACCAACACCAAACATAGATTTAGATCACTTACTACTTACATAGGCGAATTGCGCATTGCTCATCAGACCAGGCGTGTGTTGTACCATGTGCTTCTTGAATTACTACTTTAAACAGGCAAACTTCGCCATGCACGCCACTGCACTTGTCGGGCAATTTCTGAACTACTGATGCAACGCTTTCCCAGACAGTGCGTGCAGCTGCCTGCGACCAAAATAGTAGCTTGTCACCTCGGGGGCCTTCTACAGCTTAATCTTCGGATCTCCGGACGATCGACACAACGACGGCTGTGTCGTCCAGTTTCCCCCCGCTGAAACCGAGGTAACCCGCTGCGACGGCAGAGTCTGAAAATGGGCTTCTCCCTGCTCCAGACCTCCCTACCTCATGTGCCCTGGCAGCAAGGTGCTCGGCCATCTCCTGCGAGTGGAATAGTCAGTCGTGCCATGATTTAATCTTGAGATCGAGATTCAGGGTATTTTTTATATTTAGAAAGCAAGTTGATGATTCTACCGCTGGTTTTAGATCTGCCTGCAAAGATTTCGAGATCATGGCTGCCGCTTCTTGCTCGTAGACGTTGTCGAAAAGGCCATCGGTCGCTGTTATAATGACATCGCCTTCCTCTATGTCAATGGTATAATTCTGAAAAACACAGTGGAAACAAGAGTGTTGGTTTTCAATTATTCATATGGTGCAGGACTCAACTTGGTACAAAAAAAAAGATCACCTCTACCAGGGTTAAGGGATCAACCCCTTTCTCGATTTGATGTGGAAAATTGAAGCCATAAACCATTGGTTTTGATTTTGCGTGTACTTCTCCATTCCTTATCACCAGAAACCCTGAGTCTCCGATATTTGATACATGAAGAAGCTGTAACAATAAGAGGTCCAATAAGTAAGTATGACACAAGGAGAAATAAGAAATGAGACGGTCTTGATAAAATAACAGACCTGGCCATCAAAGTGAGCAACTAAGACAGTCGAAGAACCAGGAGACCTTGCTTCTGCTGCAGCCTTGGAGAGAACTTGCTCGGGTGAAAGCTCAGAGCCTCCTTCACTTTCCCCAATTACTTTTTTACAGCCATCCATTAGCTCTCTTGCATAAAGCCCTGCGTTGATTCCTAAGTACAAATATTACAACAAAAAATTAGCACTGTGGCATTCCTATGAATAACCATGTGCACGAAGTTCCAAATACACATTTGCTAGACGTCAGGTAAAGAAAGCATGAGCTGAAGTCATGATGTTTATATTTTATCTTGAGATCTATGATGCAGTTCTTCTTAATGTTGCCAACAGTACAAACCTACATTGACAGTAATGCTCCCTAACTTGAAGTCTTGAAGACCACATCTCAAGAAGAAAATTGTCTGCTCATGTCTATAGAGGCTGTGAACAAAGGCTGGCATTTAGGAATTAGGACATTAATCCCCTAAAGAGTGATGATCCTACTGCTTGTACCCAGAGCCAAATTAAACTGATGTAAACCTTTGGCTGGGAGTAGGTACAAATATAATGCGTTTAGTAGTGCACATCTTAAATCAATACTCATCTCTCAGATCCTGCCGTTTTCTACCTTTTCTGTTTCAACTTGTCAATCTACATATTTGTCCGCATATTTCTGAGGTATAAACATACTAAATATTTTTCTACTGCAAAAAACTATGGAATTGTAATCAATCACATCTTATGAATTAATTATTACACAAACAAAATAATAAGAAGTAAGAGCACTCGAGGCTTGACACATCTCTTAAGTCTATAGTTAGTGCACATGTCACGCTTTGCTTTTCCAAGGAATTGAATTGTCATTTTGCAGCTCAATGGTCATTGCCTAACCCTTACAACTTAGTTCTTGTCATCATCCCGGCACTGGTGGTACTTGATCTATGTACCTTATTATAGCATTGGATGCAGACTAGACTAAATCGGTTCTTGATCTCTTATTAAATTGTCATACGTACCTGCTTGCAGCAATATTTTGAGAGAACTTCAACTCTTATTAAGCTTCCAGGGTCCAGAAAAAGAAGATTTATGTTTTAAACCTAAATTATGCAAAAGGTGTTTCTTACTACAAAACAGCATCCCTGTCTTATATTGGTATATGTTAGTTTACTTCTGCCGAACATCCACAGAAGGTAGAAGTAGCGATCAGTCAATAACGTTTTCCCCACATATCGATAGTCGTCTTTCACAAAGAATACGCATTCTACTGGCTAAGCATGGTGCCCGTGCTACGGTACCAGAAACAAAAAAGATGGAACATGGTTTACTAAAGTAATATGTCCAAAAAAACTAGACCACAAACTTGCCTGCTGACATGAAGCATTATAAGTTAAAAGCTAAAGAAAGAAGCTTGTTGACATGAAAATGAGTGAAGGGATTGGGTGAGGGGTGAGGGAAGATGGCATCTGGCAGGAGGCATGAGGTTCTGGCGGGGATCGCTTGCTGTTGTACGTGTACGTTTGTATGGCCCCACTTTTCAGGGCTTTGAGAGGAATGTTGCTAAAGTTTCACGGACGACCACCAACAGTGAGTTAAGACTTATGACCAGTCATCTTATACTCCCTTTGTCCAGAAATATAAGGTGCGGAATTATATGGATTGAGCATGCAAGAATACTATTATTGTATTTTTGTTGCAAAAGTTACCTATTTTAGGCAATTTATAATCGAAATTATAGTCAAAATTATGCAATGGAGACTGTACAAGGTCAAGAGTGCCTGCTATTTCTGGACAAAGGGGGTAACAAACTGCCTTTGTAAAGCAATCTAACATTAAGATTTAAGACTAGCATCACCAACTGAATGGGGGAATTCGGTGTCTAGAAGGCCAGGCATGATACAACAGGTTAAACTACAGAATCAAAACCAAAGAAAATCAACCTACTAACCTTCAAATGACCACTGACCAACTCCATCTGCCACACCAAACCAACCATTGTGTTCAATAAAATAAGCATCTTCTCCGCCTGTCGCTGCCTGGGAAATTATACAGATATCACAGCCAAAGCGTCAGCAGGAGCTTGGATTAGCCTTATGATGGCCCATGAGAGAGATAATAAAATATATGTTACTGGTAGCATTAACTGCCACATGGGCAGTTCTGGAGGGTGGGCCAGGTGAGCCCAGGCACGCCCAGAAATTTTGAGAAAAGTTTCGAACCAGGTCTACAGAGTGCAGACTACAGCCCATCAGAAGGCAACCCAGGAAAATTTTGGAGTGCACACCCTGTACATAATTCCTGGCTCTGCCACTGGACTGCCAGTGTACTGCATATATTGCCCTGGATAAATAAAATGTACTTTGATGCAATTTTTGTGCGTTCTATGAGAACTGCAAAGTTCGAAGTATTAAGCCAGTTATTTCCTCCAGACACAATTTTATCGAAGTGGGATACATAACACAACATGCCTCCATTTTCGACCAGGATTTTTTATTATATATGTCTAGACTGGCGAAAATAATTGTGTAGGCAGATCAATATATTTCCATAATAGTATTACTTTACAGTTTTCTATGTGCTATTATAAAAGTTACTGGTCAATTTGGGTATCCTGTAGATTAGAAAACAACCAACTTTTGTGATAAGATGAAGTATTGCAAAGACAGGTATGGACTATGTGGAATCAACCAATGTCGCATATTTGAGCAATTGACGTTGTAAATTAGTGAAATTGTGTTTCTCAAAAGAATTAGATGAAATTGCTTCTGCCATTCAGAAAATGCAGATACAGGACAGTTATTACCTTCGAAGGATGAGGTAAGATTGCAGCACCTGACGTCAACAAAAGCGCTGACGAGGCTACTGGAGCCGTCCTATATATGAATATTGAACATGACAGAATGATTAAATCGTTCGTTAAGATTGTGTTTAAAGTTTAAATACGGTAAAAGCCATAGCATAGGTTTTGGTTACAGAGATGCATAACTATATGAAGACAATATATATGGCGAATTCATCTTCGCAAGCAATAGCAGCATACAGCGATTATACGGAAAAGATGATGCTGACCACCTATGGTTTGAAAACTGAAATACTTGAAATAAAAGTTAGATGAAGAAAGTGGTACCTATCAGAACTCTTCACTTCTGAAGTGTTCTTTTCCCAATCGACCTTGTTGTGAACTTCTCCCTATTGTGGAAAAAGGAGCAACGGTTAGCCGATAACCTGCATGTATCCAACTGAATACCACCAAGAGATATCCAATTCATAGCGTAAGTTCTACGCCCACAAGCCAGAAGTACATGTCTTGCTCAAAAGGTTATTTCCACTTTACACTTAATGACTTAAGTATCCAGATCATAGTTTCAAGGTGTATGTTTGCATCACTTCAACTGGTACTGGTATGTATGCATTTCATGTGTTAATTTCTCACACAGGCAGTGTTCTTTAGTATAAGATGTGGTCCCTAAGAAGATATGGTCAAGGACATGTCCATTTTGCACTTAAATTTCCAGACCAAAGTTTCATGGAGTATGCGTGCGTCACTTGATCTGGTATACCTATCTCATATGTGGACTTCATAGAAAGACGGTGTTTATTACCCCCTCTTTTCGGGTATGTAAGGCCCCCTCGTATTTTGGATCAAACTTTGGCTATGAGTTTAATAACTAGCAAAACACAAGTGGCTACAAAAGAGTATAATATTGGATTCGTATTTGAAATAAGTTTCCAATGGTATACTTTTTGTTATTATATATAACCCATATTTTTTTTGTTAGTTTAATGGTCAAAGTTTGACTGATAATACGATGGGCCTTAAATACCGTACCCTGAGCCCTGAGGCAGTAGTATAAGATGTGGTCCCTAAAAATATATGGTCAATTAGACGAGGAGAGAGCGAAACAAAAATATCATGACAGCAACACACCAAATCAAGCATGATCCAGAACATCAACAGATGGGGAAAGCGATGGCCGAACAACTGATTCCCACAAAAATAAACATTAAAGGGTATGGTTTGTTAGAGAAAAGATAAAAGGTTATGGTCCGTGATCACTCGAAGCAGAAAACCAGGAGTATATTCAACAAATGCTGAACGCCTTCGTTCTGTTCGGGGTGTGTTCACAAGCTCAACAACCATAGCAGGGTCTGGAACAACGATCGTGAATGTGAACTGCAGACCTAGATGAGCTAATTAGCAATGTCACAAATTTACTGTTTTTGCAGCATCTATGAAGAAATCAGTCTTTTTACGGCTGACGAAATTTGCAGACACATCACAAAAGACCCAAGTTGCAAGAATGGTGCAAGACTAAAAATGATGAGAAGTTGAGAACACTATCTATGGCACAGCAAGTGAAAAAATGAGAGAGTAATTCAGCACACGGAGCGCATACCGCTGCTGGTGGGATGGTAACTGCGGATTCAGTGGCCCCTTGGTCGTCGCCTCTAGACTCTGCATCCACGCCAGTGTCAGAGCCTTCCGACGAAGCCCCCGCGTCCGCATCCACCTCCTCCAAACCAGCCGGCGCCGGCATGCCCGCCTCCAGAGTCTCACCCTCCTCCAAGGCACCAAGCTCAACTCCATTGCCGTCAGTATCGAGCTGGCAAGCGGCCGGGGGAACTGCCCTTCCACTAGCCAACCCGGCCTCCGCTTCGATGCCGACACCGACATCGGAGCCGACGGTCTGTACGGGCGCCTCCGACGAGGCCAGCGAAATCTCACCGGCGTCAGCCACCGCGTGTGGATTGGGCTCGTCGACGCGCAGCTCCGGCCGCGGCGAGGCCGGGGCATCCGCGCCGGGACCGGGCTCCGGGCGGTCTTTGACAGGCGGGCACGCGAAGTGGAACACGACGCTCCCGTCCGCCAGCTCTGCGGCCACGGCAAAGGACTTACGCCGGAGCGAATCGAATCAGGCGGGGAAGGGGACGAGGAGTGAGGGGGCGCCGTTACTGCTTACCGGTGGTGGAGTGGAGCTCGGGGACGGCGCGGCACGGCGATGCCACGGCCGCGGCGACCTGGGAGCGCGGCGGGGTCCGGCGGCAGGGCATGGGCAGCGGCGGGGGCGGGGGCTTCGGGGAGAGCTTGCCGGGGCGCAGGTCCAGCAAGCCCCCCGCGAGCGGCAGCTCCGCCATGGCTCGGCTCACCCCGCGCTGGAGACAGAGAGAGGGAGAGAGATTGGTGTTGAACTCAAGTGTGAGGCTGAGGTGTGAGGGGGCTCGCCAAGGCTTTGAGCCAAGAAAAAGACTGTAAATGGCGGCTCGCAGGACAGGCGGGCCGGTGCTTCATTTTAGGCACTGTAGGTTTTGTTCTAGGGGTAAAAACCAACTTTATTCATGAACTGTTGTTTATTCTGAATAAAGTTTTAGGCACGGTACTTCTTTTAAATTATGTATTCATCGTTGGCAGTGGTAACACTAGTAGATTCTGGGAAGATGCATGGTTAGGGAGCCCTAGCCTTACAATATCCCACTTCATATAACATTATTATACAATGTAAGGAAGTTTATGTTGTTACAGTACTATACTCGGTCCCCCTTAATATCCATTTCAGAAGGTCTCTGGTGGGGGAAAGTTGGAACTCATTGCTGCACTTGATCCCCAGGTTTGATGGAGATTCAACTTTTTGACTAGTATGTTGATGGAGATTCAACATACGACTGAACAGAAAAAGACTCCCTCCTCCTCGACCTCCTCTGGCGCTCCCATGGCGGGGAGGCTAGCTCACTGTCGCCGCCAGCCCCCTCCTCCCTTTCTTCCTCCTCGCCGCCAGAGGGCACGGCCGGGCGAGCCCGCCCGGCGTGTGGCGGCGAGGTCTCGTCTCTCGTGTCGGGGCTTGGCGCAGGTGAGTCTTCTTCGCCGGGATCTTTGCGCCATGACGGGCGTGGTAGCACGGCTCAGAGTCCGGTCTTGTGGCGGTGTCTGGTCGGGCGGTGTGTGGCGGTGGTGTGGAAGTGTGGCTCGCCGGCTATGGCGGCCGCTCTGCATCGTCGAATCGCAACCGGGGTGCGCGGCGGCGGCGGCGTGGTCATGGCGTTGCCGCTGCCGGCCTTTCGCGAAGAGGGGTGGCGGCGTGATACCGTGGGCTCCCTCTTCCTCCTCTCGATGGGCTGCTTGGGCGGGGCGAAGGCGCCAGTGGGTGCCGGTGATCTTGGTCGATCCGCTGGTTCGCCCCGGTCGTTGTCGGGCGGCTCGGGGTGTAGGCTGCGGCATCGCCGACATGTGGTGGCGGCGGTGGCTGCATGGGGTGAGCTGCGACTGCAAGGTGGTGGCTCAGCGTG
This sequence comes from Aegilops longissima, assembly GCA_021605205.1. Taxonomy (NCBI): domain Eukaryota; kingdom Viridiplantae; phylum Streptophyta; class Magnoliopsida; order Poales; family Poaceae; genus Aegilops; species Aegilops longissima. The sequence continues at coordinate 617,427,203 of CM038676.1, read as the reverse complement.
GTGTGCTTGGCAGGTCGGCTGCGGCGGCAGCTGGCATGTTCGGCGTCACCGGCGCGTAGATGGCCTGTGTCGGCCTTCGATTCCTCTCCTCATCGCCGGGGCGCTACTTTCGTCCAAGGGTTGGTCCGCTCCCAGCTGCGGTCCATCGCTCGTCTCGCTCCCGGTGCTGCAGGATCGACCTCGTCTCGCGCCCGGCGGCAGGACCGACCTCGTATCGCGCCCGGCAGCAGGACCGAGCCCGTCTCGCGCCCGGCAGCAAGACCATGCTCGTCTCGTGCCCGGCAGCAGGACCGAGCTCGTCTCGCGCCCGGTGCTGCCGGACGGGGCGATGGAGGCCAGTTTGGCCGGCCTATTGGGTCTCGGCACTGGGGGCAACCTAGGGGGTCGAAAGGTGGATCCTTTCTTCTTGTGTCTTTGTTGGGGTAGCGGCGGATCTCGGGTGAGGTGGTGTCATGGTCTTGGGTACCGGGGCGGCGACCCTGGTGGTGGGTCCGCAGTGCTCATGGGCAGAGCTCGTGGCTTGGTGCTGCCCGGTGGCCACGGCCGTGTGGACGGCGTGGTAGCCGGGGTGTGGCGTTCGGTGGCGGTGAATGGTGGCCGGGGTGAAACCTGCTCTATCTTCGGACGGACCGGCGGTGGCGAAGCTCGTTCCCTTCTTGAAGGCGTCGCCGCGGCTTTCATTGCCTATCGTGTTGCTCCAGGGGGAAATCTGATCCTCGGATCGGGCAGTGGCGGCGCTCCAGTGTCGTACCCTTTCTGAAGGCGCCGCCTTGGAGCCCACGGCTCGTCATATGCGGCTTCACTTCTTCGCTTAGTGCTAGGGATGGTGTTGCTGCGCTCAGCGCCTATGTATCTTGCCTTGGGTGTGTTTGGGTGTGTTGTGCAGGCATGCGTTTGTATCTGGTGCTGTTGATCATTGCTTTATATATAAAGCGGGGCGAAAGCCTTTTTCGGTTTAAACACCATTCATTGAAAATTATCTACAAATGGTAGTTCCTCAATGAATTCTATGTATGTGGATCTAATTGATACTGGGCCAATTCCGAGATCCCTTCATATCTGGAAGATTAAAGTTTCGCTTAGAATTAAAACCTTCATGTGCTTTGTCCACAAGGGAATGATCTTGACGAAAGATAATTTGGTTAAGCGAAGTTGGTGAAAGATCGAGGATGTCGCCTAGAGGGGGGGAGTGAATAGGCGCTTTAAAATAATTACAGTTTAGGCTTGAACAAATGCCGAATAAACCTAGCGGTTAATTTGTCAAGCACAAAACCTACAACATCTAGGCTCACCTATGTGCACCAACAACTTATGCTAAGCAAGATAAACTACTAGGTGATAGCAAGATATACGACAAGAAACAATATGGATATCACAAAGTAAAGTGCAAAAGTAAAGGGCTCGGGTAAGAGATAACCGAGGCACGCAGAGACGACGATGTATCCCGAAGTTCACACCCTTGCGGATGCTAATCTCCGTTTGGAGCGGTGTGGAGGAAGAATGCTCCCCAAGAAGCCACTAGGGCCACCGTAATCTCCTCACGCCCTCGCACAATGCAAGATGCCGTGATTCCACTAAGGGACCCTTGAGGGTGGTCACCGAACCCGTACAAATGGCAACCCTTGGGGGCGGTCACCGAACCCGTACACTTTGGCAACCCTTGGGGGCGGTCACAGGTACCCGTCAAATTGCTCGGGGCGATCTCCACAACCTAATTGGAGACCCCGACGCTTGCCCGGAGCTTTACACCACAATGATTGAGCTCCGAACACCACCAACCGTCTAGGGCGCCCAAGCACCCAGGAGGAACAAGCTCAAGGGTACCAAGCACCCAAGAGTAATAAACTTCTCAACTTGTAACTTCCACGTATCACCGTGGAGAACTCAAATCGATGCACCAAATGCAATGGCAAGGGCACACAGAGTGCCCAAGTCCTTCTCTCCCAATTCCCACCAAAGCAACTTATGCTAGGGAGGAAAATGAGAGGAAGAACAAGAAGGAGAACACCAAGAACTCCAAGATCTAGATCCAAGGGGTTCCCCTCATATAGAGGAGAAAGTGATTGGTGGAAATGTGAATCTAGATCTCCTCTCTCCTTTCCCCCCAAAACTAGAAAGAATCCATGGAGGGACTGAGAGATAGCAAGCTCGAAGAAGGTCAACAATGGGGGAAGAACACGAGCTCAAAGGATCAGGTTCATTGGGGAAGAAGGCCCCCTTTTATAGGTGGGAAAAAATCCAACCGTTATGCTCACAACCCGCACAGAGCGGTACTACCGCTCGTCCTCACGGTACTACCGCTAGGGGTAGCGGTACTACCTCAAAGGGTAGCGGTACTACTGCTTGCAAGCGGTACTAAAAAAATACATCCGTGCCTACCACCGCTGGACTTGTGACGAGTTTTTGGTCCGGAGCGAAAGTAGCCACGGAAGTAGCCGCGGTAGTACCGCTCACAGGAGCGGTAGTAAAAAATTACATCCCCTCCAAGCGGTAGTACCGCTCCCACGAGCGTTAGTACTGCTGCAGCTTTTATAAGGACACGAAAACTGACACAACTTCTGCAAACGGACTCCGAATTCAACGAAACCAAGTTTGTTGGAAAGCTAGCGACAAGGGCTAACACAATCTTGAAAGAAATAACAATAAGAAGCAAATTAGAAAAGTCCCATAAGAAAATGGTGAGAACCCTTCCTCGAATAAGACCGGTAAAACCTCCAACACCGAAAACGCAATAGAAGAAGCATGTGAACTCCGTTTCCGATGAACTCGAGCTTGTCAAGAAGATGACCATAGGCTCTAAGACTCACAAAGAGAACCAAACAAGAACCAAGAAAGATGATGCAAGGATGCAATGGTTTGAGCTCTCTGCGAATGATACGATCAAGCTACTCATCAAGAGCCCCCCTTGATAGTACGACAATCGATGCTATAACCCGGTCTCCCAACTACCATCATGAGACCGGTAAAATAGAAAACCTATCAAGGGCAAACCTTTGTCTTGCACAAAGTCCACTTGAGCTAGATGTAGACGATCTTGACTTCCTCAAGTTGGACCACCTTTCTCGATTGCGTTGGCTCGGTGAAGACTAGTAGATTGGTCCCCCATACTCCACTATGGGTGAGCCACTCTTCGGCACATATTCACAAGTCCATTGTCACGACAATGGACGGCAAACTTCAAGCACTTGATGTCTTCGTGATGCATCACTTGAACTTGCACACCGCAACCTAACCCCACAAAAAACTCTCACGAAGACCATGGGTTAGTACACAAAGCGTAATTGACAATGCTTACCATACCATGGGATCGCTTGATCCCTCTCGGTACATCTTCTACGCTTTGTGTGTTGATCAACTTGATTCACTCTTTGACTTAGTCTTGATCAACCTCTCACAAGACCAATCTTTAGGTAATTCCTTTAATAGCACCTTGGTCGACACAAACTCTCCTTGAAACCAACACATGTATTCCAAGAAAAGCCTATGGACAAAACCTTCAAATATAACTCAAGGCAACCATTAGTCCATAGAGATTGTCATCAATTACCAAAACCAAACATGGGGGCACCGCATGTTCTTTCAATCTCCCCCATTTTGGTAATTGATGACAATCACTTTCAAGAGAGTTTATACAAGGAATTATGCATCACCATGCAATGCAACAACCAATAATGCATGCATATGAGGTGCAAACGCATAGGAACACAACCAAAGCAAGAAAAGATGACTCTCTAAACTCCTCCACAAAACTCTCTGAAACTTCTCCCCCATTGGCATCGATTGCCAAAATGGGAGAAAAGCTTAGAAGGCCAATATAAATTGTGTTTCTCCATAAATTGTGTATTTCTCCACAAGAGAGTGGAATGCAATAAACATATCCAATGGTAAATACTTGGAGGAAGACAAACTATATTGAGGCCCAAAGATTGCAAAAGAATGATATGCCACAAAGACATAACAAAGAGAGAAACAAGCAATCAAGTATCAAAATATACCAATTGAAGCAAGCTATCAAAAGATACCAATTGAACCAACTAGACTAATGATCCTACGTGCCACATGAATAAAAGGTATTATGATATGAGCAAAGGAGTGTTCTAGAGAAACTAGAGAAGCTCCCCATGATTTGTGCACAATTTAGTTTTGTAATTGGATAAACCGAGCACAAAATAGGATCGTCACGCCCCCAAGATCAATAGAACCTCACGAAAAGTGCAAGAGAGCAACGGAGTGTTCTAAAGACACTAGTGAAGCTCCCCATGATTTGTGCACTCCTTCGAATATTTGCATTAGGATACCAAGTGCACAAAATAGGATCATCACTCCTCGAAAATCAGTAGAAACTCACAACAAGTGTAAGTGAGCATGTAGGAAACAAAGCCTAGCACAAGTAACAAACACATGGTTGAGCAACATGTAAAAGAGGCAACTTAAGAATAGGCTCAACCAAAATGATGTGTGTGAGTCATGGCAAAGCACTTGAGAAGACTAAAATAAGGATGAGCATTAAGCATCAACATAGTCTTGGATAAATGAGATACACGGTGCATGACATGTCCTCCCCACACACACCCAACTAGCAAATGGGTTCACAAGCTCAATAAAAAGATAACAACAAAGCTTGCGACAACCCATGGTGAAGATAGAAGATGAAAGCCTCATCAAGACGAGGGATACCAATTAAGATGGCAAAAGCCTCGTAAAGACAAGCATGTGGAAAATAATCTTCACCACACAAGAGTGCATCAAGATGCAACGAGATAAGACACGCACTCAAGGCAAAATCTTTCACGGAGCCACAAAAGAAATTACATAAGAAGGACAAGGTGGACGTGAAAGAAAGGATATCATCTAGAGATGTAATTTCTCTCAAGTGTATAAGGTTCTAGGTAGACGAAATCACGATGATATATATCTACAAAGAAGGATGTACACCCGAAATAGTTACAACACGAAGGAACAAGATATCCAAAAGGAAGTCATACATATACCAATAAGATATTTGCTTGGAAGCATAGCACATGGATATATATATGGTCTTATAGTATATAAATGAATTCCTACCACACACCCATCGAAGACATCACAACTAGCAACATGAGATCATCGTTGAGATGCTTTGAGAAAGGAAACAAGTATCACAAGATGGAATGAATATCATGCCAAGATGCAACCTACACAAGGTTGAATGCAAGAAAAGAATTCATGAATAGATATTTGTTACCGAGATATCATTGGAAGGAAGTAGAAGAAACCAATTGAAGGTAGTAGATAGTAGTTCATTGAGCATCCTAGCTTGACTCCAATAGGCTCATGGTGACACCACCTTCCTTGTGAGTGAGCCGAGCATCCAATGCATCTCCAATTGTTCCTAGAAAAACAACACAAACAAAATGGTACCCAAACTCATTGGGACCAAAGAGTTAGAAACACCAATATACATAGGACAAACTCCACATAAATATGTGCATATAGATAAGGAAATGAATTTCATGCACATCTCATCCAATTTGAGACTTGGTGGAGTTTCCCCTATATGTTGGGTCAAAGAAGGAAAGCATGCCAAAGAAACTACATGAAGTTAATATGCATGCTCAATACTTTCAAGAACTGATACCAATTGACAAAGAAATACCAAGTGAAGAAGAGATACCAAATGAATAAATCAACACTTGGAGGATATCAAATGAAAGATACATCAAGGAATGAGATATCCAATTATACACGCAAAAAGAAAGATGTCAAACACCCAAAAGAGAGAATGGTTCCAAACAAACCAAGTGCTCTACAAAGTTTCATGATGGCACAAAGTACCAAAAAGAAACGGTTTGCATTCCACCAACACACACTTGATAAGGATCACAAGGTGAGCATTCTAAGAAAAATAGGATAGCTCCCCCAAGCATTGTGCATTATAGAGAATTTTCATTTGAATACAAAAAGCACAAGATGGGATCACCACTTTCACTATATCTATACAAACACTAGACAAGCTCAAGGAAATAACAAGATCCACAAGTGGTATGGAATATGGGAGTTGACACAATTCTAGGCACGAGATAAGGCAAATAAAAGCAAAGGCCAATGTAAAGATGATCAATAATTTCTACCACACATAACTGAGTACCAATTGTCATAAGACAAGAAGTATTTGGAAATAATTCCTGTTGGTAGATAGCAAGGATATCCAACATCATCTTCACGCCAAACACAAGAAAATTGCAACTTGTAGAGCTAACATGCCACCTAGGAACAATATAATCTACAATATCAACACTAGGTGACAATATCTCAAATGTACACATTTTCTAGGCTAGTAATATACATAGCATATTACTCCCCCATAATGTGATACCAATTAAAGAAAACTTAACAAGAGGCAATAAGAGGATCCAACAAGAGATAATTAATGGACTATTTAGAATTTGAATTTCTCATGAGAAGACATACCACACAGTGACTAGATAAGCTTGCAATATCAATACTAGGTGGTATTCCTCATGTACATGCATTTATGGGACTGTGAGGTGCACAAAGCACATCACTCCCCCCAAAATGGGATGTTCCATTAATCTCTCACAAGAGCCAACTAACATACAAACAAGATGCGCAAAGGCTCAACACACTACACACACGTACATGATGTGCAAACCAACACACACATACTTGATTACTCAAGATAAGCAAATTGGAGGCACAACATATATAACCACATGCAAGGAACAAAACCAAAACATGCAAAGGGGCAAGTAACTTTCAATGTAAACAATTTAAGTACAAGTTACCGCAAGGAGGCACATTGGATATAAGATAGAAACTTGATAACCCAATTGACTTGGCTTGAGACAATATGAATGATGAAGATCCCTTAATTCTTCATGATGTAGCCAAGTCTCCAATGCCCTCCATCAAAACCTATTGATCAAGTTTGAGCTAGTTGGTCCCCAACCAAGTTGGGTCCTAAGAGGTTAGTCACAATAGGCTTGGCTACCCAAATGGTTCTTTTCTTGACACCACTTTGAGTACCAACAACTTTGGAAAACACATTGCCAACCTTATCCTTCCCAAGAGAATATTTATCATCAATAATAATTGGGTTGGATAAGTTACCACTAGTGCATGAGGAAGCAAGGTGACCTTTCTCACGACATAGGTAGCAACGTCTACTCTTCACTTTCTTCTCGCTTGATTTCTCAACTTGAGAAGCATTAGCTTGAGTTTTCTTGGGAAGAGGCCTTTCTTAAACTTGAGGTTGAGCATGAGAATGAACTTGTGGCCGCTTCCCTTGTTGCTTGTCACTAATGGCCTTCTTCTTCAAAGAGCAACATCTAACATGATGCCCTTCAATTTTGCACTTGAAGCAAATGATCTTGGCCGAATTCTTGACTTGTTTTTGGCCCTTCTTCTTGTTGCTCCTGGACTTCTTCTTCTTATTGGAGTTGAATCCAAGTCCACCTTTGTCATTGGGGGATTTTTGCACACTCAAGATATTGTTGAGTGTGGCCTTCCCTTCATGACATTTATCCAAGTCTTTCTTCAAAGAAGTGATTTCGGCCTTGAGCTCTTTGATTTCCTCTACATGGTTAGTCTCAACACAAGCACTAGAGGAAGTATAAGCTTCATCATTAGAGCAACAAGGCAAGGAAAGAAATTCATCACAAGATGTACCAATGTTATGCATGGATGAATTAAGAGGACTAGCACAAGGCAATTTAGCATTTTGACTAAAAGTAGTGCTAGTATCCACATGAGGCTCACTAGATGTTACCTTAGCAGTCATGGCCTCATGAGCTATCTTTAGCACATTATGGGATACTAGAAGATCATCATGAGAGCTTGAGAGCTTTTCATGGCTTTCTTCCAATTTCCCATAATTGCTAGATAGCAACTCAAGTTGAGCCCATAGCTCAACATTCTCCTTCAAAATGGATGCTTCACAAGTAATAGAGTTAGTAGCACAAGTATCATCATTAACAACAATAGGAGAGGACAACTTGGCAGGCTCTTTTAAATAAGAAGCTTCAAGTTGAGCATGAGACTCGGTGAGTTTGATGAGCTCACCCTTGATGACCCTTGAGCCATTTTCGAGGTGCTCAAAATCCTCAAGGAGCCTAGCATGAGCAACTTCAAGCTTAGCATTTTTAGTTTTAAAAACATTGGCCACCTCAAGAGCTCTATCATGAGATTCCTTCAGTCTAGATAGTTCTAGAGCAAATGTCTCATCAAGAGATTCCTTGGTGGTTTGTTCAAGTTCAAGAACTTGGGAGAGGTCCACAATCTCATTAGCATAATCACGCTCATGACCTTCCATTTTATCAATGGTGACATCATGCTCCTCAAGACGAGATTCCAACTCATCAATATATTTCTTGCCCTCAATAGCAATAGACATTATTTCCATGAAGTTGGAAGGAGCAATTTTATTCTTAAGAAGAGCTTTAAAAATCATTTCCCCCTTAATTTTTAAGGAGGCAACATTATCATTCTCTTCATCATAATCAACATCATCATCATTCTTGCCATCATCAATATCATCACAAGATATATTGGCATTCAAAGTGGGAGATACCTTTGAAGCCTTAGCCATAAGGCAAAATTAAATAGATGATGATGTAGGATCCCTTGAAGCACCATTCAAGACCACATCTTGTTCCATGGGGTGTTGGGTTTCGTCTACATTGTTAGCACAACAATTCGAGGAAATATATGCCCTTTTACCATGGCAACAAGACATAGCAAGCATATCATCATGAGATTTAGTCAAGCAATTTCTACATGATATGCAAGGACTATCAACACAAGCATGTGAAACATTTGGAGTGCTCGAAGTGCTAAAGTCCAAAGATGAAGCATTGCAATAAGAAAGTGATGAAGGATTAGCAACAATAAGCCCACTATCATTATTGCAATGAACACCACTTGTCGGGGATATACCCCGCGGTATGACCCGGCCGGAGTTATAACCCGGCTGGGACTTGGTAAACCGGCAGGTGTTAAGTCAGATGATAACCCGACAGGTGTTATGTCAGATGATAACCCGGCAGGTGTTAAGTCAGATGATAACCCGACAGGTGTTAAGTCAGATGATAACCTGGCAGGTGTTAAGTCAGATGATAACTCGTCATGTGTTAAGTTAGATCATAACCCGGCAGACAATCATAAACCGGAAGGAGTTATAACCCGACAGACAATCATAAACCGGCAGGAGTCATAACCCGGCAGACAGAGTCGCCTGGGGTTAGTTAGCCCGAGATGTTATGAAGCCCAAGACATTAAGAAGCCCATGAAGAGAAGTCAGAATAGTTTAAGTCTTAATCCGAGTTGGACTCTACATGTAACCCGCCCCTTCAACTTATATAAGGAGGGGCAGGGCACCTCAAGAGGGGGAAGAGAAATAATGGGAAGGGTTAGGCATAACTGGGAGATCCAGTTTACGGCGACTCCCTCGTGATGATAATAAGAGCTAGCCACAAATAGCATGTAGGGTTGTTACTGGATGATGTTTCCTGGGGTCCGAAGCTGTCTAAATCCTTGTTTTTCGTTGCGTCTCTCGATTCCGCCCAACCTCTCTCAAGCTACCACATAGATGCATTGGCCTCATGACTAAGTTCTCACACTAGGACATCTGTCATGACATATCCACGACTGTTGGCGCCCATCTTGGGGCCCGCGCACGGTGTTGTTGAGTTCTTAGAGGGATTTTTTCTAGGGTTCGAGAAGTTCGCAATTTTTCCGGTTCAAACCAGCGTGGAATATTCACATCAGCTATGAATTCATCAGTCAAGATTGATGAAGGGTTCTGCAGCGGCGGGCAGGAGATTAAGACTATTTTAGGATTACGCCTGTGCGCTATGGCGCTATCACAAGCCGCCATGATCAACAGTTTTGGTTGCAGCTAAACATCAGATGACGATTGCTCACGATGGATTGCGCTCTGAAGCGTTTCATCAGGCATTACGCTTTTTTCATGTTTCAATCAAGCTGAGGACAAGCTACATCAGAATTGTACGTCAGCTACTGTGTCTCGTCGAAACAAACTACGACCCGGACGAGGAGTCAGAACCGGTTGGGTTGACCTGCCGTGTCCCTCTGCTTTGGGCCGCCCTGATGGTTTCCGTATCCGTGACCCGAAAAAGATGGCCATGGCCTGTGGCTGGACTGGACTCCGAGTCACTGCTGCGCTTCGTCTACATCCACAGCCTAGATTCGCCGCGATAAACCGCCGCCGCGGCCTTGCTCTACCTCGGCTGAGTCGCCGCCTCCTCCAAACTGCTGCAGTGCCTTGCCTGCTCAAACCGCCACGGCCCCCTGCTGTCGTACTTCGCCTCCGCAGTGATACGTCTCCAACGTATCTCTAATTTTTATTGCTCCATGCTATATTATCTACTGTTCTGGGCAATATTGGGCTTTATTATCCACTTTTATATTATTTTTGGGACTAACCTATTAACCGGAGGCCCAGCCCAGATTTGCTGTTTTATGCCTATTTTAGTGTTTCGAGGAAAAGGAATATTAGACGGAGTCAAAACGGAATGAAATCAACTGGAGAAGTTATTTTTGGAAGGAAAACCACCCGATGGACTTGGAGTGCACGTCAGGGAAGAAGGGAGGTGCTCACGAGGGTGGGGGGCGCGCCCCCTGCCTCGTGCCCCCCCCCCTTCGGTCCACCGACGTACTTCTTTCACACATATATACCTAGGTACCTTAAAACTTGCAGAACAGAACCTAGATCTGGAGTTCCGCCGCCGCAAGCCTCTGTAGCCACCAAAAACCTCTCGGGAGCCCGTTCCGGCACCCTGCCGGAGGGGGGATCCCTCACCGGTGGCCATCTTCATCATCCCGGCGCTCTCCATGACGAGGAGGGAGTAGTTCACCCTCGGGGCTGAGGGTATGTACCAGTAGCTATGTGTTTGATCTCTCTCTCGTTTTCTTGATTTGGCACGATCTTGATGTATCGCGAGCTTTGCTATTATAGTTGGATCTTATGTTTCTTCTCCCCCTCTACTCTCTTGTAATGAGTTGAGTTTTCCCCTTGAAGTAATCTTATCGGATTGAGTCTTTAAAGATTTGAGAACTCTTGATGTATGTCTTGTGTGGGATAACCGTGGTGACAATGGGTTATTCTATTGATCCACTTGATGTATGTTTTGGTGATCAACTTGCGGGTTTCGTGACATTGGGAACCTATGCATAGGGGTTGGCACACGTTTTCGTCGTGATTCTCCGGTAGAAACTTTGGGGCACTCTTTGAAGTACTTTTATGTTGGTTGGATGAATCTGAGATTGTGTGATGCATATCGTATAATCATGCCCATGGATACTTGAGGTGACAATGGAGTATCTAGGTGACATTAGGGTTTTGATTGATTTGTGTCTTCAGGTGTTATTCTAGTACGAACTATTTTATAGATCGATCCGAAAGAATAGCTTTGAGGTGGTTTCGTACCCTACCCTAATCTCTACGTTTGTTCTCCGCTATTAGTGGCTTTGGAGTGACTCTTTGTTGCATGTTGAGGGCTTGTTATATGATCTATCTATGTTATTATTGTTGAGAGAACTTGCACTAGTGAAAGTATGAACCCTAGGCCTTGTTTCCTATCATTGCAATACCATTTACGCTCACGTTTATCACTAGTTACCTTGCTGTTTTTATATTTTCAGATTACAAAAACCTATATCTACCATCCATATTGCACTTGTATCACCATCTCTTCGCCGAACTAGTGCACCTATACAATTTACCATTGTATTGGGTGTGTTGCGGACACAAGAGACTCTTTGTTATTTGGTTGCAGGGTTGTTTGAGAGAGACAATCTTCATCCTACGCCTCCCACGGATTGATAAACCTTAGGTCATCCACTTGAGGGAAATTTGCTACTGTCCTACAAACCTGTGCACTTGCAGGCCCAACAACGTCTACAATAAGAAGGTTGTGTAGTAGACATCAAGCTCTTTTCTGGCGCCGTTGCCGGGGAGGCTAGGTAAGTGAAGGTATATCTTTAGATCTTGCAATCGAATCTTTTTGTTTCTTGTTTTAGCACTAGTTAGTCTATAAAATAAAATTACAAAAAAATGGAATTGAGTTTGTCTCATACGCTTCACCTTTTAATATCTTTCGTGAGAATGATGGAAAGGAAAATTGTGCCAAAGTGCTAGAAGAAGAATTACATAGAATGTTTGGCATAAAATATGTGAAGGATGAGCATGATTGCAATGTTGTTAGTATGAATTCATTGAATATCCATGATGCTAATGATATGCAAAGCCACAAGCTTGGGGAAGCTATGTTCGATGAAGATGATATTTTTTGTCCCCCAAGCTTTGATGAGCAAATTTATTATGATGAAAGTATGCCTCCTATCTATGATGAGTATTGTGATGACACGTATGCTATAAAGAATAATGATAACCATGAAACTTGTCATCTTGATCTTAAATTTCAATCACATGATAGTTGTTTTGTTGAGTTTGCTCCCACTATTATTCATAAGAAGAAATTTGCTTATGTGGAGAGTAATAAATTTTCTATGCTTGTAGATCATGAAAAGAATGTTTTAGGTGCTGATTATATTGTTTAATTCATTCATGATGCTACTGAAAATTATTATGAGGGAGGAATATATGCTTGTAGGAATTGCAATAATATCAAGTTTCCTCTCTATGTGCTTAAAGTTTTGAAGTTATGCTTGTTTTACCTTCCTATGCAAATTGATTATTGTTCCCATAAGTTGTTTGCTCACAAAATCCCTATTCATAGGTAGTGGGTTAGACTTAAATGTGCTAGTCATATTCTTCATGATGCTCTCTTTATGTTTCAATTCTTATCTTTTCGTGAGCATCATTGAAATCATAATGCCTAGCTAGGGGCGTTAAACGATAACGCTTGTTGGGAGGCAACCCAATTTTATTTTAGTTTCTTGCTTTTTGGTTCTGTTTAGTAATAAATAATACATCTAGCCTATGTTTAGATGTGGTTTTATGTTTTAATTAGTGTTTGTGCCAAGTAGAACCTTTGGGAAGACTTGGGTGAAGTCTTTATGATCATGCTGTAAAAAACAGAAAATTAGCGCTCACGAGATTAGCTTTAAATTTTTACTGGAGAGTGCTATTTAGTTGATTCTTTTTGCAGATTCCTAAGGTCCACCAATTTATTTTAGAATTTTTGGACGTCCAGAAGTTTGCGTTAGTTACAGATTACTACAGACTGTTCTGTTTTTGACAGATTCTGTTTTCACTGTGTTGTTTGCTTATTTTGGATGAATCTATGGCTAGTAAAATAGTTTATAATCCATAGAGAAGTTGGAATACATTAGGTTTAACACCAATACAAATAAATAATGAGTTTAACACCAATAAAATAAAGAATGAGTTCATTACAGTACCTTGAAGTGGTCTTTTGTTTTCTTTCGCTAACGGAGCTCACGAGTTTTCTGTTAAGTTTTGTGTTGTGAAGTTTTCAAGTTTTGGGTAAAGATTCGATGGACTACGAAATAAGGAGTGGCAAGAGTCTAATCTTGGGGATGCCCAAGGCACCCCAAGGTAATATTAAAGGACAACCAAGAGCCTAAGCTTGGGGATGCCCCGGAAGGCATCCCCTCTTTCGTCTTCGTTCATCGGTAACTTTACTTGGAGCTATATCTTTATTCACCACATGATATGTGTTTTGCTTGGAGCGTCATGTCATTTTGTTTTGTTTTGTTTTGCTTGCTGTTAGTTAGTTTAGTGTTTTGCATCTTTAGTTTCAATAAATATGTCAAGGATAGCCTTTGCCATGCTTATTTTGCTAGTATACATGTTGCTGTTTGAAAACAGAAAGTTTACCGCTGTTGCAAAAATTCTCTAGAAAAGTCAGAGAGTGTTATAATGTTGAATCTTTTTGCATATTGAGCTCTGATAAATTTATTATAGTGGTAACTTTAGTTCATAATTTTTGGAATCAGGGAAGTATTGATACTCTTGCATTCTTTACAGACTGTACTGTTTTGGCAGATTGCTGTTATGTTTGCATTGTTTGCATATGTTTACTTGTTTAATGATTCTATTTGAGGATAGGAGTATTAAATATGCAGAGGCATTTAGTATTCAATGTTGAATAATAATGTTAGTGATTTGTTACAGTAGAAATGATAAGGTTTTGCATTGGTTTATACTAACCTATCTCACGAGTTCTTGTTGAGTTTGTTGTGAATGAAGCTTTTGATAAAAAGAGAAACCATGATATGAGAGGAATTAAGGAGACACAAAAGCTCAAGCTTGGGGATGCCCAAGTCACCCCAAGATAATATTTCAAAGAAGTCTCAAGCATCTAAGCTTGGGGATGCCCCGTTGGCATCCCACCTTTCTTCTTCAACAATTATCGGTTAGTATCGGTTGAACCTAAGTTTTTGCTTCTTCACATGAGTTGTGCTATCCTTGCAATATAGTTTTCTTTAGCCTTGCTTGCTGTTTGAATAAAGTATCAAGATCTGAAATTATTAAATGGGAGAGTCTTCACATAGTTGTATAATTATTCGACTACTCATTGATCTTGACTCATATCATTCGGAGTAGTTTGTTGTTTTCTCTAGTGCTTCACTTATATCTTTTAGAGCATGGTGGTAGTTTTATTTTGAAGAAATAGATGAACTCTCATGATTCACTTATATTATTTTGAGAGTCTTAAATAGCATGTTAATGTGCTTAATTCTAATATGCTAAGCATACAAGATTTGTAAGGATTCTTATGAGTGTGTTGAATACTAAGAGAAGTTTGATACTTGATAATTGTTTTGAGATATGGAGGTAGTGATATTAAAGTCATGCTAGTTGGGTGATTATGAATTTAAAGAATGCTTGTGTTGAAGTTAGCAAATCCCGTAGCATGCACGTATGGTTAAAGTTGTGTAACAAATTTGAAGCATGAAGTGTACCTGGCTTGTGCATCCTTATGAGTGGCGGTCGGGGACGAGCGATGGCCTTTTCCTACCAATCTATTCCCCTAGGAGCATGCGCGTAGTACTTGATTTTTTATGACTTCTAAATTTTTGCAATAAGTATATGAGTTCTTTTGACTAATGTCGAGTCCATGGATTATACGCACTCTCACTTTTCCGCCTTTGCTAGCCTCTTCGGTACCGTGCATTGCCCTTTCTCACCTTGAGAGTTGGTGCAAACTTCGCTGGTGCATCCAAACCCCGTGATATGATACGCTCTATCACACATAAATCTCCGTATATCTTCCTCAAAACAGCCACCATACCTACCTATTATGGCATTTCCATAGCCATTCCGAGATATATTGCCATGCAACTTCCATCATCATTATTATGACATACATTACTTTTGTCATATTGCCATTGCATGATCATGTAGTTGACATCGTATTTGTGGCAAAACCACCATGCATTATTTTCCATACATGTCACTCTTGATTCATTGCACCATCCTGGTACACCGCCGGAGGCATTCATATAGAGTCATATTTTGTTCTAAGTTTCGAGTTGTAATTGTTGAGTTGTAAGAAAAATAAAAGTGTGATGATCATCATTATTAGAGAATTGTCCCAAGTGAGGAAAGGATGATGGAGACTATGATTCCCCATAAGTCGGGATGATACTCGGACTAATATATATATATATATATATATATATATATATATATATATATATATATATATATATATATATATATATATATATATATATATATATATATATATATATAAGCAAGGCCAAAAAAAGAAGAGGCCCAAAAAAAAGAAAGAAAAAAATGAGAGAAAAAGAGAGAAGGGACAATGCTACTATCCTTTTACCACACTTGTGCTTCAAAGTAGCACCAAGATCTTCATGATAGAGAGTCTCTCATTTTGTCACTTTCATATACTAGTGAGAATTTTTCATTATAGAACTTGGCTTGTATATTCCAATGATGGGCTTTCTCAAAATGCCCTAGGTCTTCGTGAGCAAGCAAGTTGGATGCATACCCACTTAGTTTCTTTTGTAGAGCTTTCATATACTTATAGCTCTAGTGCATCCGTTGCATGGCAATCCCTACTCCTCATGTTGACATCAATTGATGGGCATCTCCATAGCCCGTTGATTATCCTCGTCAACGTGAGACTTTCTCCTTTTTTTGTCTTCTCCACACAATACCCATCATCATATTCTATTCCACCCATAGTGCTATATCCATGGCTCACGCTCATGTATTGCGTGAAGGTTGAAAAAAGTTTGAGATTATTTAAGTATGAAACAATTGCTTGGCTTGTCATCGGGGGTATAGAAGTTGGGAACATCTTTGTGTGACGAAAATGAAGCATAGCCTAACTATATGATTTTGTAGGGATGAACTTTCTTTTGCCATGCTATTTTGAGAAGACATGATTGCTTTGATTAGTATGCTTGAAGTATTATTATTTTTATGTCAATATGAACTTTTGTCATGAATCTTTCGGATCTGAATATTCATATCACAAGTAAGAAGAATTACATTGAAATTATGCCATCTAGCATTCCACATCAAAAATTATCTTTTTTATCATTTACCTACTCGGGACGAGCAGGAATTAAGCTTGGGGATGCTTGGTACCTCTCCAACGTATCTATAATTTTTGATTGCTCCATGCTATATTATCTACTGTTTTGGGCAATATTGGGCTTTATTATCCACTTTTATATTATCTTTGGGACTAACCTATTAACCGGAGGCCCAGCCCAGATTTGCTGTTTTATGCCTATTTTAGTGTTTCGAGGAAAAGGAATATTAGACGGAGTCAAAACGGAACGAAATCAACTGGAGAAGTTATTTTTGGAAGGAAAACCACCCGATGGACTTGGAGTGCACGTCAGGGAAGAAGGGAGGTGCTCACGAGGGTGGGGGGCGCGCCCACCCCCTGGGGCGCGCCCCCCTGCCTCGTGCCCCCCCTTCGGTCCACCGACGTACTTCTTTCACACATATATACCTACGTACCTTAAAACTTGCAGAACAGAACCTAGATCTGGAGTTCCGCCGCCGCAAGCCTCTGTAGCCACCAAAACCTCTCGGGAGCCCGTTCGGCACCTGCCGGGGAGGGATCCTCACCGTGGCCATCTTCATCATCCCGGCGCTCTCCATGACGAGGAGGGAATAGTTCACCCTCGGGGCTGAGGGTATGTACCAGTAGCTATGTGTTTGATCTCTCTCTCGTTTTCTTGATTTGGCACGATCTTGATGTATCGCGAGCTTTGCTATTATAGTTGGATCTTATGTTTCTTCTCCCCCTCTACTCTCTTGTAATGAGTTGAGTTTTCCCCTTGAAGTAATCTCATCGGATTGAGTCTTTAAAGATTTGAGAACTCTTGATGTATGTCTTGCGTGGGATAACCGTGGTGACAATGGGTTATTCTATTGATCCACTTGATGTATGTTTTGGTGATCAACTTGCGGGTTTCGTGACATTGGGAACCTATGCATAGGGGTTGGCACACGTTTTCGTCGTGATTCTCCGGTAGAAACTTTGGGGCACTCTTTGAAGTACTTTTATGTTGGTTGGATGAATCTGATATTGTGTGATGCATATCGTATAATCATGCCCATGGATACTTGAGGTGCCAATGGAGTATCTAGGTGACATTAGGGTTTTGATTGATTTGTGTCTTCAGGTGTTATTCTAGTACGAACTCTTTTATAGATCGATCCGAAAGAATAGCTTTGAGGTGGTTTCGTACCCTACCATAATCTCTAGTTTGTTCTCCGCTATTAGTGGCTTTGGAGTTAATTTTTTGTTGCATGTTGAGGGCTTGTTATATGATCTATCTATGCTATTATTGTTGAGAGAACTTGCACTAGTGAAAGTATGAACCCTAGGCCTTGTTTCCTATCATTGCAATACCATTTACGCTCACGTTTATCACTAGTTATCTTGCTGTTTTTATATTTTCAGATTACAAAAACCTATATCTACCATCCATATTGCACTTGTATCACCATCTCTTCGCCGAACTAGTGCACCTATACAATTTACCATTGTATTGGGTGTGTTGCGGACACAAGAGACTCTTTGTTATTTGGTTGCAGGGTTGTTTGAGAGAGACAATCTTCATCCTACGCCTCCCACGGATTGATAAACCTTAGGTCATCCACTTGAGGGAAATTTGCTACTGTCCTACAAACCTGTGCACTTACAGGCCCAACAACGTCTACAAGAAGAAGGTTGTGTAGTAGACATCACGTAGCCGCGCGCTTCGGCCGCCCTCCGCTCCACTGTGGTCGGCTCCCAAGCCCCGTGAACCGGTCATGTTCTCCTTGCTGACAGTGAGCCGGCGTCGGGTCGTCTTGGATGCGCCGGTCTAAACCGCCTCATCCACCCCCGCCGCTCTCCGCTTCAATCCGAGTAATCACCGCGCGCCTCCGACTCTGCGTCGCCATGTCCCTCGCTTCAGCTGTGAGCCGGCCGACCGATCCCCGCGTCCAGTGAGTCGCCCCAATCACGTTCCATCTCGCCGAACAGTCCTGCTGTCAAATCGCCGCGCCTGCGCCCCCGAGCTAATGGCCACCGCCGAGGTCTTCGTTGTCACATCTACGGCCTTGTGTCGAGTTACGCGCCTCCGCCGCTTCTGTTTAACCGCGAGCCAAGGTCTCTGTTGCTGGC
Source organism: Aegilops longissima (assembly GCA_021605205.1). Taxonomy (NCBI): domain Eukaryota; kingdom Viridiplantae; phylum Streptophyta; class Magnoliopsida; order Poales; family Poaceae; genus Aegilops; species Aegilops longissima. The sequence goes on along the minus strand of CM038676.1, from coordinate 617,408,595 downwards.
GTCAAAGCCGCCCTGGACTTCCGTTCGAAACGCCCTGGATTCGATATTCACCATCTTCGTGATCCGTCGCGGGCCATCGCTGCACTGGGCCTTTTCAGCCACCGGGCCACCGTCATGGCTGTACCGGGTCACCTTCTCCTCGAGCGTGCATCGAACTGGCCTCGTACCTCAACTACAGCAGGGCTGAGCCGCCGCCCGCTTCGACTGAAGCAGGAGGGCTGCCCCAGTTCACCGTCCTGACTCCGCCTTGGGCTGCGTGCCTGCCCCGGGCTCGAAGTCGCTGCCTTCGAGTCGCTGAACTGCTTTGTAAACCGCCCACCCTGAGCCAGCCTTTGCCAGGGCTCGTTGACCCGCCCGCCACCGTTCGCCCGCTGCTTCCACAACCTGCTCAAACCGACGTGCTCGCCTCTGATGGAACCGGTTGAGCCGCTGTGGCCGCCTCAGGCGCCGCATGTTGAGTCGGCCCCGCCACCTCAGCCACCTCATCCCTGAGATTCTGCGGCATGTGCTGCTTTCGAGCCCTCGCCGAGCCACCTTCTGCAGCCGCCTCCGCCGGCCCTCCGCTCCTCCGCTGTCGTCCCACGCCGAGCCGCCGGGCCGGTCCTCTGTTTCTCTGCTACAGCATGACTTTCGCGCAAAAACCAGAATCAACGATGACCTCGAGGAGGATCCGGTTGGTCAAACCTTCACAACTTGAAGGGGGGCTCGGCATGGTTTTGCTAGCGCCTCGAGCCGCCCTCGCCTCGGTCAACCGTCGGACCTGCGTCGTCCAGGAGACGCCTGGCACAGCCCTTGCGGCGAGCCGACTGCACCTTGAGCCGACCACCCTTGCGTCAATCGTCACCCGCGCTGGCCGACCCGCCAGCAATCTCGCCGCCCGTCGACTGGCGTCAGTTTGCTAATGTTGCTCCTGCGGGCCACTTACGGTGCAAATTTGAAAATACATACGCAATCAGGGATTTTGCAGAATCAAAATTTCCTTGTCAACAGAGGTAATACCTATGTGGGAAAATCAAGTGGTTATGGTAGCTGGTGCAACTGGTTCTGGAAAGATTACCCAGCAGACTCAATATCTGAATGACGATGGATATACCAGAAGTGTCCTTGTTGACTGCACTCAACCAAGACTGTGTGGCTGCTATGAAGTGTTGCTCGGCGTGTCAATGACGAAGTAGAAGCCGTGTTTCGATGCGGTCACCTCAAAATTTATCAGAGTATACACGCCGGTAATTATGGGTATCTTCGACTCACCCGGGGTTGATTTCAATTCCACCGCAGTTATCATCAGCCCGGCGACTGATATTTCTCGACAAATAGATCAGGTGAAATCAATCCAATCAATTTTTATTGATGCATTTTTTTTCAAGAACAATTATTCTCGCCTGTGATATTTTTTGCAGAAGATGATGATTCATTATAAAGGCGGTTGCATGATGTGTCTACGGAGTGTGCGGTAGCATCATCATGCACTGGCATCCGCGCCTGCTTGCTATTGAGCGGGTATGCGCAAGACACCGTCTGTGCAGCTCGATCTACATCAACTCATCGGGACCACGCCCGCGATTGACACACCTTCCACGCGCCTTACCGCGCCCGCGATTGCCTCGACCGTCTGCACTGGCTTACAATGCTATCGCCGGCTCATTTATCTGCCCCCGCAGCCGACGCGGCCGTGATTGATTTCAGCTTCACCGTGGTGATCAACTCCACTGTGGATAATCACTGACCTAACATATCAGGTGAAATCCATCCAGTATATTTTATATTACATATTATTTTCTTCAAAAGAGCAATTACTTTGGTTTGCAAGTTGTCCCATGTAGGATTCAAACTGGTTTATATCACGGTTGATTATGGAGAATCTCAAGCCAACTCCCCAAGTCGCCTTGAGACTCGGGGGCTATGATGACATGGCTCAGTAAATGTTGCCAGTTTAAAGGCCGTCAGAAAATTTCCGGCCCAAAATGAAGAAAAAATCCGGTTTAAAATCCGGTTAAGGGAAAGCTTTCTCCCACAAAGCTTTGAAGCTCTCAATATCCGGTTCAAAATTCCGGTTAAAAAGAATTCATCTCTCGCAAGTTCGAGTTCTCAGAAAAAGTTATAGGGACAAAGAGAGTTTGTTGCATAGCGCAACTCAAACATAGGCACCCGGCGAGCACATCTCAGAAATATATCGCTTGGGGCCTTCCGGCTTATTGAGCTAGGCTATGATTACCCATTGATCCGGCTTATAGGCCACATAAAAAGAACTTGGGGGCTTTCTACCCAAAATCAAAAGGGGCCAAAGAGAGTGTTGCGAAAGCACAACTCAAACATAGGCACCCACTGAGCACAGCTCAAAATATTACCTGGGGGCTCTTTCTGCACAACAACAAAGAGTTTTAATGACCCTTGTAATAGGCTATCAGGCTAGGCTTGGAAGCCAGGTGTATTCACCTAAAACCCCGGGTTATCCTGCCTTTTTTAAATAAGTCACTCCGCCCAGGTAATCCTGGTATGACCCGCCGAACGTTTGACAAGTCAATACAAACCCTGAACTTGTCAAAGTTAAAACGACGATTGATTAATGTGAGGTCCATCTTAAAAGGCTATGTAAAATGGTTTAACTCAGTGGCCTAGGAGCCCATGAAAAGCCTCGATTTTGGGCCTGGCAGCCCATGAAAAGCCTCGCGTCTTCCCATACTTTTATTTGAATTTTTTTTCTTTTTGAGGTTTACAACACTTTATGATCAACTGGTGTTTACTGACCCGACCTGGTTTTTTTGACTATAAGTCGCCAATATAAGATAAGGTAACATCCGGTGTTTATTAACCCGGCCTGGCTTTCGCCTATAAGTCGCCAGTATATATTTGGATTGCGCCATTGGAATCATGCGCTTATACATCATTGGATTACATTATTCAAATCTTTAATAGCCAACATGGCTGGATTTTTATTATGGTTATCAATAACCAGCATTATGATTGAGGTTTTCAAAGTCGCTTTAGCGCAATGGATATTATTTCATCGATGGATATGATTTATTCTACAATGGAAGGAATAGTCCCGAGTCACTGCAGGCTTACGACCCGACACTTGGGGACTACATAGGTGGAATACTCAGTTCTGACTAGTGATTGAGATGAACAATCTGGATTTCTTCAAAGTTGTAACATTTATATTGAAGCAAGTCTTAAGCTGTTGCTATGCTACCTTCTTAAGACTTGGGGGCTACAAATGATAGGCATATAAGAGATATATTTTCAAGCTTGATGTTAACTACAATTATGACCCGGTGCCATCAATATTTATAAACCGGCAATTTTGGCTATGATAAACCAGCAAGTTCTACATCCTTAAACCGGCTGAAGATCAGATGAGTATTTCAAGGACCAATATTTCTGTTAAGCATTGGGAGCTGAGTCAAATGAATTATTCTTCATAATATTTTTCTGTGACAACCAATATCAGCAAATTGATTATGAAGCTGGCCTATTGACCCGGATTTTCTAGAAGGAAATGACAAGGATTTAAGGATGCTCAGGATCAGTTTAACATGGATAAATCCAAATTAAACTGGGGGCTAATGTCGGGGATATACCCCGCGGTATGACCCGGCCGGAGTTATAACCCGGCTGGGACTTGCTAAACCGGCAGGTGTTAAGTCAGATGATAACCCGGTAGGTGTTAAATCAGATGATAACCCGGCAGGTGTTAAGTCAGATCATAACCAGGCAGACAATCATAAACCGGCAGGAGTCATAACCCGAGAGACAATCATAAACCGGCAGGAGTCATAACCCGAAAGACAATCATAAACCGGCAGGAGTCATAACCCAGCAGACAGAGTCGCCTGGGGTTAGTAAGCCCGAGACGTTATGAAGCCCGAGACGTTATGAAGCCCAAGACGTTAAGAAGCCCATGAAGAGAAGTCAGAATAGTTTAAGTCTTAATCCGAGTTGGACTCTACATGTAACCCGCCCCTTCAACTTATATAAGGAGGGGCAGGGCACCCCAAGAGGGGGAAGAGAAATAATGGGAAGGGTTAGGCATAACTGGGAGAGCCAGCTTATGGCGACTCCCTCATGATGATAATGAGACCTAGCCACAAACAACATGTAGGGTTGTTACCGGATGATGTTTCCCAGGGCCCGAAGCTGTCTAAATCCTTGTTTTCCATTGCGTCTCTCGATTCCGCCCAACCTCTCTCAAGCTACCACATAGATGCGTTGGCCTCACGACTAAGTCCTCACACTAGGACATCTGCCGTGACATATCCACGACACCACTACTCACCATGTCATTACCTTGTGGCAAACCACATGTAGGTGAAGTAGAAGAAGTTGAGAACACAACACGGCCGGAGGTGGAGGGAGAACAATCATCTCCACAAAACTTGGACATGCCATATTTATCTTGAAGCTTTGTCCACAACTCATGAGCATCCCGGAACGGCATGAGTTGAAATATAACTACATTACTCAAAGCATCAAAAAGCACATTAGAAGCTTGAGCATTAACATAAGAGTTTTTATCATCCTCTAAAGAAAATCTTTGGGGATCCTTTGGAGGAGAAAAGCCCATATCTACAATTCACTCTAAATTTGGGTCCATGACCCTAAAGAGATTAAGCATGCGAATTACCCAAACATCAAAATTTGTGCCATCGAAACTAAGAGTGTCAGAGAATCCTAAACCCCTAGTCGACATCCTTACTCTCTAGGAGGTTAATCCCTATAAATGGGAGACGAGGCTCTGATACCAATTCAAAGATCGAGGATGTCGCCTAGAGGGGGGGTGAATAGGTGCTTTAAAATAATTACGGTTTAGGCTTGAACAAATGCGGAATAAACCTAGCGGTTAATTTGTCAAGCACGAAACCTACAACATATAGGCTCACCTATGTGCACCAACAACTTATGCTAAGAAAGATAAACTAGTAGGTGATAGCAAGATATACGACAAGAAACAATATGGATATCACAAAGTAAAGTGCAAAAGTAAAGGGCTCGGGTAAGAGATAACCGAGGCACGCAGAGACGACGATGTATCCCGAAGTTCACACCCTTGCGGATGCTAATCTCCATTTGGAGCGGTGTGGAGGAAGAATGCTCCCCAAGAAGCCACTAGGGCCACCGTAATCTCCTCACGCCCTCGCACAATGCAAGATGCCGTGATTGCACTAAGGGACCCTTGAGGGCGATTATCGAACCCGTACAAATGGCAACCCTTGGGGGCAGTTTACCGAACTCGTACACTTTGGCAACCCTTGGGGGCGGTCACCGGTACCCGTCAAATTGCTCGGGGCGATCTCCACAACCTAATTGGAGACCCCGACGCTTGCGCGGAGCTTTACACCACAATGATTGAGCTCCGAACACCACCAACCGTCTAGGGCACCCAAGCACCCAGGAGGGACAAGCTCAAGGGTACCAAGCACCCAAGAGCAATAAGCTTCTCAACTTGTAACTTCCACGTATCGCTGTGGAGAACTCAAACCGATGCACCAAATGCAATGGCAAGGGCACACGGAGTGCCCAAGTCCTTCTCTCCCAAATCCCACCAAAGCAACTTATGCTAGGAAGGAAAATGAGAGGAAGAACAAGAAGGAGAACACCAAGAACTCCAAGATCTAGATCCAAGGGGTTCCCCTCACATATAGGAGAAAGTGATTGGTGGAAATGTGGATCTAGATCTCCTCTCTCCTTCCCCCAAAACTAGCAAGAATCCATGGAGGGACTGAGAGAAAGCAAGCTTGAAGAAGGTCAACATTGGGGGAAGAACACGAGCTCAAAGGATCAGGTTCATTGGGGAAGAAGACCCACTTTTATAGGTGGGGAAAAATCCAACCATTATGCTCACAGCCCGCACAGAGCGGTACTACCGCTCGTCCTCACGGTACTACCGCTAGGGGTAGCGGTACTACCTCAAAGGGTAGCTGTACTACTGCTTGCGAGCGGTACTAAAAAAAATACATCCGTGCCTACCACCTCTAGAATTGTGATGAGTTTTTGGTCCGGAGCGGAAGTAGCCACAGAAGTAGCCGCAGTAGTACCGCTCCCAGGAGCGGTAGTAAAAAAATTACATCCCCTCCAAGCGGTAGTACCTCTCCCACGAGCGGTAGTACTGCTGCAGCTTTTATAAGGACACCAAAACTGACACAACTTCTGCAAACGGACTCCGAATTCAACGAAACCAAGTTTGTTGGAAAGCTACCGACAAGGGCTAACACAATCTTGGAAGAAATAACAATAAGAAGCAAATTATAAAAGGCCCATAAGAAAATGGTGAGAACCCTTCCTCGAATAAGACCAGTAAAACCTCCAACACCGAAAACGCAATAGAAAAAGCATGTGAACTCCGTTTTTGATGAACTCGAGCTTGTCAAGAAGGTGACCATAAGCTATAAGACTCACAAAGAGAACCAAACAAGAACCAAGAAAGATGATGCAAGGATGCAATGGTTTGAGCTCTCTGCGAACGATACGATCAAGCTACTCATCAAGAGACCCCTTGATAGTACGGCAATCGATGCTATAACCCGGTCTCCCAACTACCACCATGAGACCGGTAAAATAGAAAACCTATCAAGGGCAAACCTTTGTCTTGCACAAAGTCCACCTGAGCTAGATGTAGACGATCTTGACTTCCTCAAGTTGGACCACCTTTCTTGATTGCGTTGGCTCGGTGAAGACTAGTAGATTGCTCCCCCATACTCCAGTATGGGTGAGCCACTCTTAGGCACATCTTCACAAGTCCATTGTCACCACAATGGACGACAAACTTCAAGCACTTGATGTCTTCATGATGCATCGTCACTTGAACTTGCACACCGCAACCTAACCCCACAAAGAACTCTCACGAAGACCATGGGTTAGTACACAAAGCGTAATTGACAATGCTTACCGTACCATGGGATCGCTTGATCCCTCTCGGTACATATTCTATGCTTTGTGTGTTGATCAACTTGATTCACTCTTTGACTTAGTCTTGATCAACCTCTCACAAGACCAATCTTTAGGCAATTCCTTGAATAGCACCTTGGTCGACACAAACTCTCCTTGAAACCAACACATGTATTCCAAGAAAAGCCTATGGACAAAACCTTCAAATATAACTCAAGGCAACCATTAGTCCATAGAGATTGTCATCAATTACCAAAACCAAACATGGGGGCACCGCATGTTCTTTCAGTTGGGTAGATAGTTCTAGATGTTGTTTCTGTGACTAGGATGAAACTATACAACACCTCTTTCTCGATTGCCCGTTGGCAAAGCTACTATGACAGACATTACATATAGCCTTCAATGTTAATCTCCAACTTGCATTAACACGTTATCTGGGACGTGGCTAAATGGAGTTGAATCAACTATAGCAAGACATATTCGGATTGGGATATGTGCATTACTTTGGGCTATATGGAACACTAGAATGACATCATTTTTAACCGGAAGAACTTTATCAACTTTTTGCAGGTTATCTAGGGGGCCACTGCTTGGATCCATACGTGGTCGTTACTCACTCAGCGGACTCCAGGGAGCTTTTGGTTACTCGGTGCAACCGTTGAGAGACAGTAGCATGGGTTATGTTCAACCGAGTTGGTGGTGAGCTAATAATAGACTAGGTGTATAGGCATCGTAGCTTGTTACTATTTTCGCCGGCTATGGCACCTTTTACTTACCTTTTTGTTGTGCTCCGTTTGTGAGTCAGATTTGGATCTCGGACTATTGTTATATTTTTTTAATAATATGATTGTATGCACTATGATGCAGAGGCCGAAGGTCATCCTCCTTTTCTAAAAAAATTTAGGCACTGTAGTTGGAAGGCTAGACGTCACAATTTAAATAAATCATGAGCACTATATAAATAAGCGAGTGCTCCTTCTGTCTCGCGCTGTAGCGACTGAACTGGCCAGTTCTATCTGTTTTTTTCCTTCACTGGTTTGTTCACCATGCTCGTTCTTCTTTCTTTGTTTTTCTTCATTTCTTCGCTGTTTTTTCTTACTTTTTCTATTTTCTTTAATTTTTCATCGGGTTTTTTCCTTTCACCTGTTTGTTGCCTTTTCTTTTAAATTTTTAGCATATCGGTTCTTTTCTTACTCTCATCCATGGAGATATACAAAGTTTTACTTGATTCATTAATATCAACCTTGGGTGGCAGAATTTTAGTTTTAAGATTTTCCATATCATGAATAATTCTATCAATGCTCCTAGACATCATCAAGTTTATTCAGTTTTAGTGTTGAAAACTTTTTGAGCATTAATAAATTCTTTGATATTATGCTCAAGAGTAGAGGGCATCCTATTATTATTACTATAAGAATTATCATAGGAATTGCCATAATTGTTAAAGGAATTTCCTGAAAACGGTCTAGGATTGAAATTACCTCTATAAACATTACTATTAAATTTATTCCGCAAGACAAAATTCACATTTATATGATCATTATTTTTCTCAACCAAAGTAGATAAAGGCACATCATTAGGATCAATAGGAGAATTTTTACTAGCAACCAATTTCATAAGTGCATCAAGTTTTTCACTCAAAGTGCTAATTTCTTCAACGGTTTGCTTTTCTCTGTTTTCTTTGGTTTTTATTTACTTTTTTCTTGATTTTCATTGGTTCTCTTTGTTTTTTATTTATTTATTTGTATATTTTTCATTTCATTTGGTTTACTTTATTATTTTTATTCTTTTTTTGGGTTTTTGTTTCTTTTGGTTTGATTCTACATTTTGTGTACATGTCAACAACATTTTTCTAATGCAAGTTTTACTTTTTATATTAAACAATTTTTAACATTTTTAATACATGATCAATACTTTTTATAATACACATTTTTAACATATTTCAAAGTTTGAATAACATTTTTAATACATGATTAATATTTTTGAATACTTGGTCAACATTTTTCCTATACACACTTTTAAACTTTTTCAAATGCTTTATTAATATTTTTCAAATACAAGATTAATATTTTCTAAAACATGGTCAACATTTTTCTAATACACATTTTAACATTTGTCAAATGCTTGATTAACATGTTTCAATACAAGATTAACATTTTTAATACTTGGTCAAAATTTTGCCTATACACTCTTTTAGACTTTTTCAAATGCTTGATTAATACTTTTCAAATACAAGATTAACATTTTCTAATACATGGACAATATTTAGCATTTTTAAATGCTTGATTAACGTTCTCAATGCAATATTAACTTTTTTAACACATGGTCAACATTTTTTGTAAACACAGTTAACATTTTTCAAATGCTTCATTAACATTTTTCAAATGCTTGTTCAACGTTTTTTCAATTACTTATTCAACTTTTTTTTTTCAAATGCTTGATTAACATTTTATATACATGATCAATTTTTTTATCATTTTTAATACATAGTCAACATTTTTTATACACACTTAACATTTTTTCAAATGCTTGATTAACATTTCTATATAAATGATAAAAAAAATATCTTTTTTAATACATGGTCAGACTCGGGCTTCGATTCCAAGCTTTTGGATTGGGCTTTGGGTCAGGCTTTAGAGCTTTGGGTCGGGCTCTCGGTTTATTTTGCGAATCCTTACTGAAATTCAGTGTTTAGGCCGAGCTACAAATGCCACATTTGCCTAAGCATCTTTGGCATAGTATTTCGGCTGTAAGAAAAGACGTCAAACACCCCCCCTTCCCCCCCCCCTCCAAATCCATTTAGCACTTTCGGTTGTATGCCATTTACCACTTTATGTTGGAAGTCATTTTTATTAACAATGGACCTTAATCCTAAATGGAAAACTCCAACCCTAAACCACAAATCTAACTCCAAACTAAATGGAAAAATTTAATCCTCAATAAAAAGAGAGGACTCCACTTTACAACCGTGAACTATTTGGTCTGTCTAACATTCAACCCAGAACTCTAAAACCATATAAGATTCAACCCGAACTATAAAAATCGGCTAGGATTCAGCCATTCCCTCCCATGAACTTGGTTTTCGCTAAGTAGGCCAAATTTGACCCATTGACAATCTAGTCAATTACCCAGTCCGCAACCATGTCAGCTTATTGCCTTTTTTGTGAATTGTTGTGTAATGATACTAAAAAACTCAATATAATTATATATAAAAAGACTGTTGGTTTATAAGAAAATTCCAGACATTTTTGCCTAACATGTTTTGAGAGTTTGGGGTTGATTCCTAACCGTTCTTAGTGTTTAGGATTGATTATTAGACAAAGCAAATTGTTACAGCTTGTAAAGTGAACTTCTCTCATAATAATCTAACCCTAACACTGTACAAAGACGAGCATTGTAGGCGATCCAAGGAGGCGGTTAAGAGCATAAAAATGTCTAGCCGCCTCAAATGAGTTGACACACACACTGTTGGAGGCGGTTCTAGTTGAAAACCCCCGCCTCTAACATGGATGTAGTAGATGCGGTTTCCCCACAAATTGCCTAACAATCCATATCATTGCCGTTTCCTCTCCTTTCTTATTCGTTGTGGCTACTATACTACTCTTTTTCTCTACCAACGAGAATTGGTCGTGGAGGAGTTCGACAATCCGACGAGGGTGAGGGCATGGCTGGCGGTGCGTCGGCTAGCATCGCCTGGGGTGGGCCGCATCTATGTGGCGGCCTAACCGGGCACGTCCGGGCGCGTCCGCAAGCCCTTATATCCTCCATACATTTTTCTTCAAAATGTGGGTTCACGGACATCATGTACATATAGGGATGATATGAGGGGTCCGGTTGGGTCACTTTTTTCCTTCTCTTCTATCCGGTCACGCGTACGCAGAAGCTTGAGGAGAAGTTGAGAATGCCAGCTGTAGATGCTCTCTAAGATCCTTGCTAGAGTCGGTGCCTATCTTAGAGTGGAGTGAAGGCATACTGTTAGAGCATGGACTGGCTCCACCCTTGTATTGCACGATCGCCTCTCCCCACGTCCTGCCGCGGTTGCGCCCGACTCCCCTATATATGTACTCCTCTCTGTATCGTGTAATGACACTGAACAATCAAACAATTTACATGATATCAGATATCCGATCCATCCCTCCTCTCCCACGATCGCCATGACGAATCCAGGCGAACCACCCAACAACAGCGGCCAGCCAACCCTCCCTCCCAACAGTGGCGTCCAGCCCATCCTTCCCCTCACCGTCGGCCAGCCCACACCTCCCTCCCCAATCATCCCTCCTGCCATTCCCCCCGCTCTCTCTTTCAGCGATACGATCACTGACATCACTCCTTTCATCCCCATTGTTCTTGATCTTCACAGCCACAACTACTACCATTGGAGGCACCTCTTCAAGATCCATCTTGGTCGATGTTCTCTGCTCCATCACATCACCGGCGACACACCACCGGCCCCTGCCAATCCCAGATGGCTCAAAGATGATCTTGCCATCATTCAGTGGCTGTATACCCGCATCTCCACCGAGCTCTTCAACCTTGTGGTGACCGATGGTGCCACCGCCCGTGACATCTGGCTCGAGCTCCGCCAGCTGTTTCAGGACAACCGCGACGCTCGCATCTCCGTGCTCAACATGGAGCTCCGCACCATCACTCAAGGTGATTGCCCCGTCGGCGTTTTCTGCCAGTGCATCAAAGCCATCAGCGACGAGCTGCGCGAGCTCGGCGAGGTGGTTGCCGACCGCTCCCTCCTTCATGCGCTCATGGGTGGCCTCGACGATCGCTTCGCCCAGCAGGCGACCTTGATTCCCATGCTCTGGCCTTTGCCGACGCTCGCCGAGGCGCGCTCCATGCTCCAGATGGAGGAGCAGAATCAGGCGCGCAAGGCCAGCACGCCTCGCCTCTTCCACACCTCGGCTCGCCCTGCGCCGACACCTGCGGGTTCGTCCGCGGCTTCCTCTACGGCGCCTCCAGCACCTCAACCGCCGCCGGGGTGGCGTCCTAGCCCCAACTACAAGGGCAAAAACCCGATCTATCGGCCAACAAAGCAGGGATCGGTGTCTTCTTCGTCGAGCTCTACTCCTGCACCGCCAACCGCTGCACCACCCTTTGCGCCTTCCTCACCGGCGGCTCCCTCGACATGGCGCCCCCCACATGATCCTTGGACGGGCTCGTGCAGGCTTGGCCCATTCCATGGTCCGCACCCTCCCCATACGGTGCTCCGCCGGCCTACACCGACGCTTGGGTGCCCGGACTCTGCCCTTCCACCGGCGCTCCTGGGCTCTCGTCCACCGCAGCAGGCCTACACCGCCTATGCTCCACTGTACCAGGCCGCGGAGGCCTCGACGGCGCACTACGTGTACCCCTACGGGGTGCCCACACCACCGACCTGGGAGCACGCTGCACCACCAGCGCCATCGCCACCTCAGCCACCTGCTGCTGTTGCTCCTTCAACTTCGACCGCACCGGCCTGGGACCAGGCCACCTTCATCGCAGCCATGAACTCTCTCACCACCCACGACGCAGGTAATGAGTGGATCTTCGACTCTGGTGCATCTTCGCATATGTCTGCATCTAGTAGCTCGCTTTCTTCCATTCATCCCTCTCTTCTCTTTCCCTCCATTACTATTGGTGATGGTTCCACTGTCCCTGTTTCTTGTGTCGGTACTTCCTCTATCCCTTCCTCTCACTCCCATCTTCTTCTCCGCGAGGTTCTCGTCGCTCCTGCCCTCATTAAAAATCTTATATCAGTTCGTCGTTTCACTATTGATAACCAATTTTTTGCGGAATTTGACCCTTTTGGATTGATTGTGAAGGATCTTCGCACCCGGATGGAGCTGGCTCGCTTCAATAGTTCGGGTGATATGTACACCGTCCACGGCGCCTCCACTCCTTCGCCCCACGCCATGCTCGCCTCCATCGGTCTGTGGCATCGCCGGCTCGAACACCCCAACCATGCTACTACAACCACCCTCCTTGACGCGTTTAGGATCGCTTACAGTCGTGACTCTCATGACTCGTCTCTTTGTCAACCGTGTCAATTAGGCAAGCATGTTCGGCTGCCTTTTAGTTCTTCTACTACTAGTAGATCTTTCCCTTTTGAACTGTTGCATTGTGACTTGTGGACGTCACCTATTCGTAGTGTATCTGGTTTCAAGTACTATCTTGTTGTTCTTGACGATTATTCTCACTTTATATGGACCTTTCCCCTACGAGCAAAATCTGATGTTCACAGCTTGTTTCTTAACTTCCAGCGTAACGTTTCCACTCACTTCTCTCTTCCCATTCGCTTCTTGCAATGTGATAATGGCCTGAGTTCGACAACACCCGCAATCGTGTATTTTTTCTTCAACACGGCATTCTTCTCCGGTTTTCATGTCCCTACACCTCGCCCCAAAATGGGAAAGCTGAACGCTCGCTTCGCACGTTCAACGACATTCTCCGTACCCTCCTCATCCAAGCGTCCATGCCTCCTCAATATTGGGTTGAAGCGCTTCGGCATGCCACATATTTACTTAATGTCCGGCCCACCAAAACTTGTCCTCGCTTCTCTCCCTACGAGTCTCTCTTCCTAGCCCCACCCACCTACGCCGATCTTCGTATTTTCGGCTGTCTACGCTTTCCAAATTTATCTGCCACCACTGATCACAAACTCTCACCACGTTCCTTTGCTCGGTTTTTCTGACTCCCACAAAGGCTATCACTGTCTCATCTTCCCACAGGTCGTGTTATTCTGTCTCGCCACGTCACTTTTGACGAAACTACTTTTCCTTTCGCCACTCATGCTTCCCCAAACTTTTCTGCCCCAATTTCTGGCGATGTCACCCCTTCTCCACGCTCTTCGGCGATCGACATGCATGGCGCTGTTCATCTGGACCCCACCCAACCACTGCATGCCCAAGATTCGCCACCCACTACCGCTTCCGCAACCGACCAACCCAGCCGCAGCGATCTCTCAGATCGCCCGCCACCCAGCTCCCCGGGCCCCACCACTCCACCACACCGCTCCTCGGGCCCCGCCACTCCACCCACCAGCTCCCCTGGCCCCGCCACTCCACCAACCAGCTCACCTGGCCCCGCCCCTCCACCACCCAACTCCTCAGGCCCCGCCATTCCATCTACCAGTTCACCTCGGATCTCCCCTCAACCAATCCCGACTTCTTCTTCCGATTCACCTGGCCCCTCCATGCCACCGACTGTTGTTCATGTTCCCATTCCTTGTAACGCCCACACCATGCGCACACGCAGCAAGTCTGGCTTTGGCCAACCCGTTGATCGCCTCAACCTCACCGCTTCACCATCTCCTATCTCTTCCATTCCCACCTCTTACAAAGCAGCCCTCCTCGATCCAAACTGGTTCCAAGCCATGAAAGAAGAGTATGATGCCCTTCTTCTCACTAACACCTGGTCGCTCATTCCTCGACCCCCTGGTGCCAATGTAGTCTTTGGGAAATGGGTGTTTCGTCACAAATTCCATTCGGATGGTTCCCTCTCCCGCTACAAGGCTCGCTGGGTTTGTCATGGCGATTCCCAGCAACCCGGCGTTGATTTCGAGGAGACATTCTCTCCAGTCGTTAAACCTAGCACCATCCGCGTAGTTCTCAGCTTAGCCGTCTCCTCATCCTGGCCCATTCACCAACTCGATGTCAAAAATGCCTTCCTACACGGATCTCTTAATGAAACCGTCTACTGCTAGCAGCCGCTTGGGTTTTCCCACTCTTCATACCCTGATCATGTCTGTCATCTCCAAAAATCCTTGTATGGCCTTAAGCAAGCACTTAGGGCTTGGTTTCAACGGTTCGCCTCTTTCATCCAGATCCTCGGCTTCATTCCCTCTCGTTATGATTCTTCTCTGTTCATCTACCACTCTTCCACCCACACCGCATATTTACTCTTATATGTTGATGACATGGTGTTGACAGCCTCCTCTGACTCCTTTATCACTCACATCATCTCTTCCCTGCGCCAAGAATTCTGCATGACTGACCTCGGTCCTCTTCACCACTTTCTTGGTATAGCCGTCTCACGCTCTTCCGCGGGTCTCTTCCTGTCCCAACGCCAGTATGCTATTTAACTACTCTCCAAGTCCGGCATGCTAGAATGCCATCCTACACGCACACCTGTTGAGACCGGTGCAAAATTGTCTTCCGATGGAGAACCCGTTCCTGACGCCACCCTTTATCATAGCATTACTGGCGCCCTTCAGTATATCACTCTCACTAGACCTGAAATCACCTATGCTGTTCAACAAAGCATGCTTGTACATGCATGACCCACGCCTTCCACATATGAACCATGTCCGACGCATCCTTCGATACCTCAAAGGTACTCTTGATCACGGTCTCTCCATCACTCCATCCTCTCCAACCTCTGTCACAGCTTACTCAGATGCAGACTGGGCGGGATGCCCAGATACACGTCGATCTACCTCGGGATACTGTGTTTATTTGGGTGATAATCTGATTTCATGGTCGTCGAAGTGGCAACTTACTGCTTCCAGGTCGTCTGCGGAGGCTGAGTATCGCTCGGTCGCACATACAGTGGCGGAGACTGTTTGGATTCGACAACTACTCAGCGAGCTTCACCGACCTCTACACCATGCTACTATTGTGTATTGTGACAACATTTCCGCAGTGTACATGTCATGTAATCCCGTGCAACATCGTAGAACTAAGCACATAGAGATAGACATCCATTTTGTTCGCGAGAAGGTAGCTCTAGGGGAGGTTCGAGTTCTGCATGTTCCTACTTCCGCCCAGTTTGCTGACATCTTCACCAAAGGGCTTCCAGCAGCAGCCTTCCACGACATACGCTCCAGTCTCAACGTCGTTAACATCGCCGCCACGACACCGCTGGGGGGCTGGTATTAGAGCGTGGACTGGCTCCACCGTTGTATTGCATGATCGTTGCACGATCGCCTCTCCCCACGTCCTGCCGCGGTTGCGCCCGGCTCCCCTATATATGTACTCCTCTCTGTATCCTGTAATGACACCGAACAATCAAACAATTTACACATACATCACGGATCTACAGGGTGGTCAGGGTGGGCTGCGGCCCACCCTGGGATTTGGGGTCAGTCGATACGTATAGGTTTCTAACTGGGCCAGACAAGAAAACAACCCAATAACACATGCCCAGAAGGAACGCAGCCACGCCAGTCCACATCAAGCAGAAACCTCGTGGCCTCGTCCCCGCACAGCACTGCCCGACACCCCGACCCCGACTCCCAACCGCCAGGCCTCGCCGTTCCTTGCGCCTCGGGGCCTCGCAGCTGGTCGCCGGCCAGATCCCGAAGCCCAGCCACTCATGAGGCTCCCGCTTCTCCTTCCCACCCGCCCTGCCGGCCCTCGGCTCCAGCCGCACCTCCGTGCGGGGCTGCGCCCCTACCCTGCTTGCACGCCCCTGCCGCAAGCCAGCCGCCTGACCCCCCTGTCCTCGCCCCCCTACAAATTCGGCGGCAGCCGCTGCCTCTCAGTTGCCGGTCTCCCCAATTAAGGTAACGAAATATCCCAATTTATGATTTGGGGTTTGCATATTTGCACTATGCACCACTATCCAGTACATGAACACATAGACAATTTTGCGCATCATTTTCGCCTCAATTAACTCTATTGATAGAAAGTATTATCTACTATGGTCCATGTATATGTACTATGGAAAACTGAGATTTAAATGAGAATTTCAGTGTGTTTGTCAGATCATATTGATCTATTTCTTTGTGACATTGATAATTATTAGAACGTTCACATGTCATATTTGTTATCAAATTTTTTTTAGGGCGGACCACCCTGTTGTCAAATGCTAGCTCCGCCACTTCCCAGCTTTACCGAATGTGGAGCCCAACGTAGAGTGAATGTAGAGTGGAGCCCAATGTGGAGACTTGAGAGGGGGGAGGGAAGCTAATCATTATCGTGACCTCATTATTGACATTGTGGCACCGGATGCAGGTGACATGAACACATTTTACAATAATGTGAGGATATTCTCCAAGGGCTTGAGATGGTAGGGTGAAGGGACAACATGGTACAGGTAGAGCCAAGGACATGTTGAGAGAAAGGCCAGACCTATATTAAATCTTGTCTTCTCACGGTGCAATAAACGGAGAATGAGATGCATGGGGAGGAGGAACAGCAAAATTCTAGCCGATGTGGGTTCAGGTTTAAGAGAATTACTAGTAAGCATACACGTGCCATGCACGGCTCGAACAACACAGATCGCAACCATAACCCATTATAGTAATTATGCATGTGTATAGCACACGCCAACTTAACTAAACAAAAAGTATGCCCATTTTGCTCCATCAAGAAAATCATGCCCAACATGGGACTCTAGAACCAAAGAAACAAACGATTATTTGAATATGTGGCAACTTCAAGTATAAGTTCATAGTCAGCTTCTAAAACAACATCATATCCTTGTGATGGTTTCCATTTCTCTTTTGCATTATAACATCATAACCTTGATTGTCTATTCGCCACCTTCCTGGAATTCATATATTTGAATATTCAAAGCCTCAAGTCATGTGAACAAACAACATGGAAGATATATCTGCCCAACTTGGTTCACCTACAAGTGTTTCATTAAAACCAGAAATATGGAAAACATTGAATATTTACTTATGAAAAGTTGATAAACTACACGAGTCAAAGATTTGTCGACGATGCGCTTTAGAACCATCTATGCTCAATCAGGATGAAGTAAGATCATGTTATTAGATTCTGATCCCTGTCCAAAACTGCAGATAAATGATACATAAAAATGCTTACATGCATGCTTTTCTTTTTCATTTCAACGCAACTGAAGATTGCACTCTATATATTATGATCTTCAAATATATATAGAAATAATAACATCACAGATCTATGGAACTCCTACCAAAGATAAATCATGAATCAGGGTCATGAGGTTGCTTAAAAAACTGCATTGCACTGCATTGACTTGACTTGCACTCAGACATGAATTGAGAGACCAAAGACCATTTTGGATAGAACTGTTACTGACGCCAACTTCCCCTTTGACAGATACTCCCTCCGTTCTAAAATAAATGACTCAACTTTGTACTAACTTTAGAACAAAGTGAATCATTTATTTTGGAACGGAGGGAGTAGAAATTATCTGATAGAAATTGAACTAACTTGTATCATGGCACTTGTCAAGAGCATCTGCAGGAGCAATAACATTTAGTCTATTGTAGTTGGATAGTTCTTAATGGAAGTGTGATTTGTAGCTAAGGAAGATATGATTCTCAGAATGAAAGCATGGAAGATCAGTAGACGTGTTCTCTATGAAATGGACCAGCCCAATACACTGTGAAGGTCTGAAACACGGCCCAGTCTCCTCCCAGTTGATGCACAGCTCCTTCTTGAACATGCTCTAGTTGTACACTTCGAGCTCTGTCTTTAACATGCTCTGGTTGTACACCTCGAGCTCTGTCTTTAACATGCTCTGGTTGTACACCTCAAGCTCCGTCTTGAACCTGTAGTCCTGTCGTGGAGGCCGCCGCCATTTTGCTCCTTCGGTTTCACGCCACGCCCATGAACACGCGCTGCTCGCACTGCATGGACACCAGCAAATCGCCGAACGCTCGTAATTGAAATGGATCGGATTAGCATAGCACTGCAGGTTGGGTGGCAAGGGAGGAGTTGGGATTTGATCTCACCGAGCCAATGTGCAATGTCCACTGAGTTTGTCAGGCGATGCTTTTGCTGCTGCTGCTGCTAGCTAGTCGAAGCCATGGAGATGCTCTTCGCCATCTCTGCATTCTCCTCAGACGGGAGGCGGGACGCGCCATAGGCAGCACTGGAGGAGCCGGCATGGTTGGCGGAGCTGCTCGGCCAGGGTGGCGGCGTAGCCCTGGTTGCGGGTGAGCAGGCGAAGCGGCCGGCGATGTTGTTAATGGCTAAGCAGAGCACAACGTTAGACAGAGTGCCTTGGCGTCGCGCGTAGAGCTGGCAAGCTGGCAGACGCTGACACAGAGTTCACAGGGGCTGGTTCCGTCCATGTACTTGAGTCTGGGGCGCGAGGCGGGCCATGTGCAAGAACGACATAGATACGACTTCACCTAAACGCATGAGCCAGAGGAGGACGATCAGGGGGTGGAGAGCGAGGCGGCGCCGCGCGGCGATACCCTGGACTATGGGTGAAGGGGGGTGTAGCCGCCTAGAAGAGGCCGTCGCCATTGGAGAGCAGAGGCGGCCATCACCGAAGCCGTGCGGTTTGGCCTGAACCCGAAGGCAACGGCGCCAGCGGTCCGGGTGGACAAGAGCTTCCTGCACGGCGGCGCGGCTCCTTCGCCTTGGATCTCTCCGTTCAGCAAACCCCGGTTAAGTGACCTCGGCACGGGCACACGTGGCAGCGGCGGCAGGCACGACGGCGGCTCAAGCAGGACAGCCGGAGCAAACAGCGGCGACGGCGCGCAACGCGGGCGTGAGATTTCTTTTGCGTTAAATTCTTTCCTTTTTGACGGTATTGAGACGATAGGGGCGGAACTTTTCGTCGGGTGGCAGAGTTTTCGTCCGCCAGCTAAAATTGCTAATCGCACTTTTAGCAAGGGTCGGTTTTAATTTGATGGTCAGATCTAATGAAATGAGCCTGATCGTGAGGTCATAATTGATTGGGGTTGTTATGTGTAAGTTAGGCTGAGTGCATTTAGCGATGAATATATTTGCTTATTTAATAATATAAGTATAGAAAGTATAGATATTAAGAGAATGTACGGTGTCTTGTCTCCGTACACTATGTGTTGCGATCCATTGAATGGCCTCGATTATTTCACAATTTGGCTTCCTACTATGCCACGCGCCGAATTGCTAGGAAACAGGTTGCAGTCTAATAGAAACCTCGGCTGTTTCAAAGTTGTAGCTTCTTCTTATTGCGTCTCATGGCGAATCACTAGGAAATGGGCGTCATGTGCTGATGTCTAACGGTTAGACACTTAGAGCATCTTCAGCTGTTGGCTTTTTCAGGGGGCTTGAAAAATCGCCGCCTAAGGGTGAACCGGTGTTAAACTCGGTTTGGGGATGATTAGGTTCCCAGCCGCCGCCCCCAGGTCGCCCCTGGCGCCGATATCGGTCCAATTTTGCCGCAAATTTGCTCGCATTCAGCACAAAAACGGCCCGCTATCGATGCAAATCGGCCCATATTCACCGTGCTTCGGCGCAAATTGAATGTAGGCTATTTTTTATCACATAGTTCATCACAAAAAATCAAATAGTTCAACAACAAATAGTTTAATACAAATTATATAGTTCAACAAATAAAAACTCATATTTTATCACACGTCGAGCTAGGCGTTACCCTTCAGCCTCCATAGGCGCTCCACCAGATCCTGCTGCAGTTGTTGATGCACCTGTGGGTCTCGGATCTCCTGACGCATATTGAGAAAGGCAGTCCAGGTTGTCGATAGCTGGTGATCAACTTGGGCAAGAGGACCCTGCCTGTAATATGGTTCAGTGTCAAACACTGGCTCTTCCTGCTCGCTCTCAATGATCATGTTGTGCAAGGTGACACAGCAAGTCATGATCTCCACATTTGATCTTTTGACCAGGTCTGAGCGGGGTACCGGACAACAGAAAATCGAGATTGGAGCACACCAAATGCCTGCTCGACATCCTTCCTGCAAACCTCCTGAACCTTCGCAAAGTGGGAGTTCTTGCCTCCTGGCACATGGTTTGAGATAGTCTTCATAAAAATAGACCATCTCGGATAGATGCCATCTGCTAGGTAGTATCCCTTGTTGTAGTGCCGCCATTGACCTCGAAGTTTATTGGAGGAGAATGACCTTCAACCAGCTTGGCAAAGACAGGAGAGCACTGCAGTACGTTGATGTCATTGTGAGTTCCTGGCATACCAAAGAAGGAGTGCCAAATCCAGAGGTCCTGTGTGGCCACTGCCTCAAGTATCACACTGCAACCACCTTTGGCACCTTCGTACATCCCGTACCAAGCAAATGGACAGTTTTTCCATTTCTAATGCATGCAGTCGATGCTTCCAAGCATCCCAGGAAATCCTCTTGCTGCATTCTATGCTAGGATCCAAGCAGTGTCTTCAGCATTGGGTGATCGCAAGTATTGCGGTCCAAACACTGCCATCACTGCCCTGCAGAACATGTAAAAACACTCAATGGTCGTGTACTCGGCCATGCGCCCATAGTCGTCGAGTGAATCACCGGGAGCTCCGTATGTAAGCATCCTCATAGCTGTCGTGCACTTCTGAATTGAGGTGAATCCAAGTGTGCCGGTGTAATCCTTCTTGCACTTGAAGTAGTTGTCGAACTCTCGGATGGAATTCACAATCCTAAGGAAAAGTTTTCCGCTCATCCGATAACGGCGCCGAAATACTTTGTCGCCGTGCAGTGGAGTGTCGGCGAAGTAGTCGGAGTAGAGCATGCAATAGCTTTCTAGTCGATGCCGGTTCTTTGCTTTCAGTCGCCCCGGCGCTGAGCCACCTCGCTGCGGCTTTGCATTGCTCGAGAGCAGGCCGGTCAGGGCGGCGAGGACCACGAGATGCTCTTCGTCCTGGACGTCGGCATCGGCTTCCTCCTCCAGCAGCGTCGCGAGCGCCTCCTCGTCGTTCGAGTCCATCGCCGAGCAGGCAAATCACCGAACACCTGGCGGGCGTATCCCACCCTGCACGGCCGGAGCATCGGAAAACTCGCCCAGGAAGGTGGTGGAGAGGTTGCCGCGGCGAAACCCTCTCTTTTTTCCGGCGGGGAATGGCCTATCTAGCGGTGGTGGGCGGTGGGCGGCGACGAGATCGGCAAGGTGGCGGGAGGGCGCGCGGGGTGGGGAATCTAGACGTTTGTCTTGACTTTTCGCCTGACAATGTGGCCCAGACGTGATTTTCCCTTCCGCCGGAGCCCCCGAGCAGCTCCCAGTGCGCTGGGTTCGGCCTGGGATCGCCGGGCACAAAAATGGGCCGAGCCGGCGGATTTCGGCGTCTTGGGGGTGCGATTGTGGGGTTTTTTCGGCGCCGGCGCAAAAAAAGTTGCCCAGAGGGCCTATTGGGGGCGCGGCTGGAGATGCTCTTAAATAGTTAGATGTCACTCCGTAGGTGATGTTGGGGAACGTAGTAATTTCAAAAATTTTCCTACGATCACGCAAGACCATGGTGATGGCATAGCAACGAGAGGGGAGAGTGTCCGTCCACGTACCCTCGTAGACCGAAAGCGGAAGCGTTATAACAACGCGGTTGATGTAGTCGTACGTCTCCACGATCCGACCGATCCAAGCACCGAACGACGGCATCTCCGAGTTCGCACACGCTCAGCTCGATGACGATCCCGGACTCGATCCAGCAAAGTGTCGGGATGAGTTCCGTCAAGACGACGGTGTGGTGACGATGTTGATGCTCCACCGACGCAGGGCTTCGCCTAAGCTCCGCGATGATATGACTTCTCCGCGCAGGCTTCGCCTAAGCTCATGACGATATGACCAAGTGGAATATGGTGGAAGGGGCACCGACACGGCTAAGGAAAGATCCGTAGATCAACTTGTGTGTCATGGGGTGCCCCCTGCCCCCGTATATAAAGGAGGCAAGGGGGAGGTGGCCGGCCCAAGGGGGAGGCGCACCAAGGAGGAGTCCTACTCCCACCGGGAGTAGGACTCCCCTCTCCTAGTTGGATTAGGATTGGAGGAGGGGGGAAGAGGGAAGGGGCGCCGCCCCCCCTCTCCTTGTCCTATTCGGACCAGAGGGGGGGGGGGCGCAGCCCACCTGGCCGGCCCTTCCTCTTCTCCCTTGAGGCCCATGAAGGCCCATATACTCCCCGGGGGGTTCCGGTAACCCCCCGGTGTTCCGGTAACTTCCTGTTTTCACTCGGAACCCTTCCGAAGTCCAAACATAGGCTTCCAATATATCAATCTTTATGTCTCGACCATTTTGAGACTCCTCGTCATGTCCGTGATCACATCCGGGACTCCGAACAAACTTCGGTGCATCAATACTTATAAACTCATAATGAACTGTCATCGAAACGTTAAGCGTGCGGACCCTACGGGTTCGAGAACTATGTAGACATGACCTAGAACTATTCTCGGTCAATAACCAATAGCGGAACCTGGATGCCCATATTGGTTCCTACATATTCTACGAAGATCTTTATCGGTCAAACCGCATAACGACATCGTTGTTCCCTTTGTCATCGGTATGTTACTTACCCGAGATTCGATCGTCGGTATCCAATACCTAGTTCAATCTCGTTATCGTAAGTCTCTTTACTCGTTCCGTAATACATCATCTCACAACTAACTCATTAGTTGTAATGCTTGCAAGGCTTAGGTGATGTGTATTACCGAGAAGGCCTAGAGATACCTCTCCGACGATCGGAGTGACAAAACCTAATCTCGAAATACGCCAACCCAACAAGTACCTTTGGAGACACCTGTAGTACTCCTTTATAATCACCCAGTTACGTTGTGACGTTTGGTAGTACCCAAAGTGTTCCTCCGGTAAACGGGAGTTGCATAATCTCATAGTTACAGGAACATGTATGGGTCATGAAGAAAGCATTAACATACTAAACGATCAAGTGTTAAGCTAACGGAATGGGTCATGTCAATCAGATCATTCAACTAATGATGTGACCTTGTTAATCAAATAACAACTCCTTGTTCATGGTTAGGAAACGTAACCATCTTTGATTAACAAGCTAGTCAAGTAGAGGCATACTAGTGACATACTGTTTGTCTATATATTCACACATGTATTATGTTTCCGGTTAATACAATTCTAGCATGAATAATAAACATTTATCATGATATAATGAAATAATTAATAACTTTATTATTGCATCTAGGGCATATTTCCTTCAGTCTCCCACTTGCACTAGAGTCAATAATCTAGATTACAAAGTAATGATTCTCACACCCATGGAGTCTTGGTGCTGATCATGTTTTGCTCGTGGAAGAGGCTTAGTCAACGGGTCTGCAACATTCAGATCCGTATGTATTTTGCAAATCTCTATGTCTCCCACTTGGACTTGGTCCCGAATGGAATTGAAGCGTCTCTTGATGTGCTTGGTCCTCTTGTGAAATCTGGATTCCTTTGCCAAGGCAATTGCACCAAGATTGTCACGAAGATCTTCATCGGTCCCGATGCACTAGGTATGACACCTAGATCGGAAATGAACTCTTTCATCCAGACTCCTTCATTTGCTGCTTCGAAGCAGCTATGTACTCCGCTTCACATGTAGATCCCGCCACGACGCTTTGTTTAGAACTGCACCAACCGACAGCTCCACCGCTTAATAAAAACACGATCCGGTTTGCGATTTAGAATCGTTCGGATCAGTGTCAAAGCTTGCATCGACGTAAGCATTTACGACTAGCTCTTTGTCACCTCCATATCGAGAAACATATCCTTAGTCCTTTTCGGTATTTCAGGATGTTCTTGACCGCTGTCCGATGATCCACTCTGGATTACTTTGGTACCTTCCTGCCAAGCTTACAGCTAAGCATACGTCAGTCTGGTACACAGCATTGCATACATGATAGAGCCTATGGCTGAAGCATAGGAACATCTTTCATTTCTCTCTATCTTCTGCATTGTGGTCGGGCATTGAGTCGACTCAATCTTACACCTTGCAATACAGGTAAAAACCTTTCTTTGCCTGATCCATTTTGAACTTTTTCAAAATTTTATCAAGGTATGTGCTTTGTGAAAGTCCAATTAAGCGCCTTGATCTATCTCTATAGATCTTGATGCCCAATATGTAAGCAGCTTCACCGAGGTCTTTCATTGAAAACTTTTATTCAAGTATCCTTTATGCTATCCAGAAATTCTATATCATTTCCAATTAATAATATGTCGTCCACATATAATATTAGAAATGCTACTGAGCTCCCACTCACTTTCTTGTAAATACAGAGGCTTCTCCAAAAGTCTGTACAAACCCATATGCTTTGATCACACTATCAAAGCGTTTATTCCAACTCCGAGAGGCTTGCACTGACCATAAATTGATCGTTGGAGCTTGCACACTTTGTTAGCACCCTTTGGATCGACAAAACCTTCTGGTTGCATCATATACAACTCTTCTTCTAGAAATCCATTCAAGAATGCAGTTTTACATCCATTTGCCAAATTTCATAATCATAAAATGCGGCAATTGCTAACATGATTCGGACAGACTTAAGCATCGCCACGGGTGAGAAAGTCTCATCGTAGTCAACCCCTTGAACTTGTCGAAAACCTTTCGCAACAAGTCGAGCTTTGTAGACAGTTATATTACCATCAGCGTCAGTCTTCTTCTTAAAGATCCATTTATTTTCAATGGCTTGCCGATCATCGGGCAAGTCAACCAAAGTCCATACTTTGTTCTCATACATGGATCCCATCTCAGATTTCATGGCTTCCAGCCATTTTTGGAATCTGGGCTCACCATCGCTTCTTCATAGTTCGTAGGTTCGCCATGGTCAAGTAACATGACTTCCGAATAAGATTACCGTACCACTGCAGTGCGTATTTCACTCTGGTTGACCCACGAGGTTCAAGAGTAACTTGATCCAAGCTTCATGATCATCATCATTAGTTTCCTCACTAATTGGTGTAGTTGTCACAGAACCATTTCTTGTGATGAACTACTTTCCAATAAGGGAGCAGATCTGATTATCTCATCAAGTTCTACTTTCCTCCCACTCACTTCTTTCGAGAGAAACTCCTTCTCTAGAAAGGATCCGAATTTAGCAACGAAAATCTTGCCTTCAGATCTGTGATAGAAGGTGTACCCAACAGTCTCCTTTGGGTATCCTATGAAGACACATTTTTCCGATTTGGGTTCGAGCTTATCTGGTTGAAGTTTCTTTACATAAGCATCGCAGCCCCAAACTTTAAGAAACGACAACTTTGGTTTCTTGCCAAACCACAGTTCATAAGGCGTCGTCTCAACGGATTTAGACGGTGTCCTATTCAACGTGAATGCGGCCGTCTCTAAAGCATAACCCCAAAACGATAGCGGTAAATCGGAAATAGACATCATAGATCGCACCATATCTAGTAAAGTACGACACGACGCTCGACACACCATTTCTCTGTGGTGTTCCGGGTGGCGTGAGTTGCTAAACTATTCCACATTGTTTCAAATGTAAACCAAACTCGAACTCAAATATTCTCCTCCACGATCAGATCGTAGAAACTTTATTTTCTTGTTACGATGATTTTCCACTTCACTCTGAAATTCTTTGAACTTTTCAAATGTTTCAGATTTGTGTTTCATTAAGTAGATATACCCATATCTGCTCAAATCATCTGTGAAGGTGAGAAAATAACGATACCGCCAAGTGCCTCAACATTCATTGGACCACAAACATCAGTATGTATGATTTCCAACAAATCAGTTGCTCGCTCCATAGTTCCGAAGAACGGCGTTTTTGTCATCTTGCCCATGAGGCACGGTTCGCAAGTACCAAGTGATTCATAATCAAGTGATTCCAGAAGCCCATCAGTATGGAGTTTCTTCATGCGTTTTACACCGATATGACCTAAACGGCAGTGCCACAAATAAGTTGCACTATCATTATCAACTCTGCATCTTTTGGCTTCAACATTATGAATATGTGTATCACTACTGTCGAGATTCAACAAGAATAGACCATTCTTCAAGGGTGCATGACCATAAAAGATATTACTCATATAAATAGAACAACCATTATTCTCTGATTTAAATGAATAACCGTCTCGCATTAAACAAGATCCAGATATAATGTTCATGCTCAACGCTGGCACCAAATAACAATTATTTAGGTCTAAAACTAATCCCGAAGGTAGATGTACATGTTGGGGAACGTAGTAATTTCAAAAAATTTCCTACGATCACGCAAGACCATGGTGATGGCATAGCAACGAGAGGGGAGAGTGTCCGTCCACGCCCTCGTGAGACCGAAAGCGAAGCGTTAAAACAACACGGTTGATGTAGTCGACGTCTCCACGATCCGACCGATCCAAGCACCGAACGACGGCACCTCCGAGTTACGCACACGTTCAGCTCGATGGCGATCCCGGACTCGATCCAGCAAAGTGTCGGGATGAGTTCCACAAGACGACGGCGTGGTGACGATGTTGATGCTCCACCGACGCAGGGCTTCGCCTAAGCTCATGACGATATGACTTCTCCGCGCGGGCTTCGCCTAAGCTCATGACGATATGACCGAAGTGGAATATGGTGGAAGGGGCACCGACACGGCTAAGGAAAGATCCGTAGATCAACTTGTGTGTATTGGGGTGCCCCCTGCCCCCGTATATAAAGGAGACAAGGGGGAGGTGGCCGGCCCTAGAGGAGGCGCACCAAGGAGGAGTCCTACTCCCACCGGGAGTAGGACTCCCCCCTTCTCCTAGTTGGACTAGGATTGGAGGAGGGGGAAGAGGGAAGGGGCGCCGCCCCCCTCCTTGTCCTATTCGGACTAGAGGGGGGCGCGCAGCCCACCTTGGCCTGCCCTTCCTCTTCTCCCATGGCCCATTAAGGCCCATAGACTTCCCGGGGGGTTCCGGTAACCTCCCGGTACTCCGGTAAAATCCCGATTTCACCCGGAACACTTCCGAAGTCCAAACATAGGCTTCCAATATATCAATCTTTATGTCTCGACCATTTCGAGACTCCTCGTCATGTCCGTGATCACATCCGGGACTCCGAACAACCTTCGGTGCATCAATACTTATAAACTCATTATGAACTGTCATCGAAACGTTAAGCGTGCGGACCCTACGGGTTCGAGAACTATGTAGACATGACCTAGAACCATTCTCGGTCAATAACCAATAGCGGAACCTGGATGCCCATATTGGTTCCTACATATTCTCTGAAGATCTTTATCGGTCAAACCGCATAACGACATCGTTGTTCCCTTTGTCATCGGTATGTTACTTACCCGAGATTCGATCGTCGGTATCCAATACCTAGTTCAATCTCGTTACCGTAAGTCTCTTTACTCGTTCCGTAATACATCATCTCACAACTAACTCATTAGTTGTAATGCTTGCAAGGCTTAAGTGATGTGCATTACCGAGAAGGCCGGAGATACCTCTCCGACAATCGGAGTGACAAAACCTAATCTCGAAATACGCCAACCCAACAAGTACCTTTGGAGACACCTGTAGTACTCCTTTATAATCACCCGATTACGCCAGACGTTTGGTAGTACCAAAGTGTTCCTCCGGTAAACGGAGTTGCATAATCTCATAGTTACAGGAACATGTATGGGTCATGAAGAAAGCATTAACATACTAAACGATCAAGTGTTAAGCTAACGGAATGGGTCATGTCAATCAGATCATTCAACTAATGATGTGACCTTGTTAATCAAATAACAACTCCTTGTTCATGGTTAGGAAACATAACCATCTTTGATTAACAAGCTAGTCAAGTAGAGGCATACTAGTGACATATTGTTTGTCTATATATTCACACATGTATTATGTTTCCGGTTAATACAATTCTAGCATGAATAATAAACATTTATCATGAAATAAGGAAATAAATAATAACTTTATTATTGCCTCTAGGGCATATTTCCTTCAGTCTCCCACTTGCACTAGAGTCAATAATCTAGTTCACATCATCATGTGATTCAACACTAATATTCACATCTGTATGTGATTAACACCCATAGTTCACATCGTCATGTGACCAACACCCAAAGGGTTTACTAGAGTCAGTAATCTAGTTCACATCGCTATGTGATTAACACCCAAAGAGTACTAAGGTGTGATCATGTTTTTGCTTGTGAGATAATTTTAGTCAACGGGTCTGTCACATTCAGAGCCGTAAGTATTTTGCAAATTTCTATGTCTACAATGCTCTGCACGGAGCTACTCTAGCTAATTGCTCCCACTTTCAATATGTATCCAGATTGAGACTCAGAGTCATCTAGATCAGTGTTTAAAACTTGTATCGACGTAACCCTTTACGACGAACCTTCTTTCACTTCCATAATCGAGAAACATATCCTTATTCCACTAAGGATAATTTTGACCGATGTCCATTGATCTACTCCTAGATCACTATTGCACTCCCTTGCCAAACTTAGTGGTAGGGTATGCAATAGATCTGGTACACAGCATGACATACTTTATAGAACCTATGGCTGATGCATAGGGAATGACTTTCATTCTCTTTCTATCTTCTGCTGTGGTCGGGTTTTGAGTCTTACTCAATCTCACACCTTGTAACACAGGCAAGAACTCTTTCTTTGACTGTTCCATTTTGAACTACTTCAAAATCTTGTCAAGGTATGTATTCATTGAAAACTTATCAAGCGTCTTGATCTATCTCTATAGATCTTGATGCTCAATATGTAAGCAGCTTCACCGAGGTCTTTCTTTGAAAAACTCCTTTCAAACACTCCTTTATGCTTTGCAGAATAATTCTACATTATTTCCGATCAACAATATGTCATTCACATATACTTATCAGAAATGCTGTAGTGCTCCCACTCACTTTCTTGTAAATACAGGCTTCTCCAAAAGTCTGTATAAAACCATATGCTTTGATCACACTATCAAAGCGTTTATTCCAACTCCGAGATGCTTGCACCAGTCCATAGATGGATCGCTGGAGCTTGCACATTTTGTTAGCTCCTTTAGGATTGACAAAACCTTCGGTTGCATCATATACAACTCTTCTTTAAGAAAACCATTAAGAATGCAGTTTTGACATCCATTTGCCAGATTTCATAAAATGTGGCAATTGCTAACATGATTCGGACAGACTTAAGCATCGCTACAGTTGAGTAAATCTCATTGTAGTCAACACCTTGAACTTGTCGAAAACCTTTTGCGACAAGTCGAGCTTTGTAGATAGTAATACTACTATCAGCATCTGTCTTCCTCTTGAAGATCCATTTATTTAACATGGCTTGCCGATCATCGAGCAAGTCAATCAAAGTCCATACTTTGTTCTCATATATGGATCATATCTCAGATTTCATGGCCTCAAGCCATTTTGCGGAATCTGGGCTCATCATCGCTTCCTCATAGTTCGTAGGTTCATCATGGTCTAGTAACATGATTTTCGAATATGATTACCGTACCACTCAGTGCGGATCTTACTCTGGAAGACCTACGAGGTTTGGTAGCAACTTGATCTGAAGTTTCATGATCATCATCATTAACTTCCTCACTAATTGGTGTAGGAATCACAGAACTGATTTCGTGATGAACTACTTTCCAATAAGGGAGAAGGTACAATTACCTCATCAAGTTCTACTTTCCTCCCACTCACTTCTTTCGAGAGAAACTTCTTCTCTAGAAAGGATCCATCTTAGCAACAAATATCTTGCTTTCGGATCTGTGATAGAAGGTGTACTCAATAGTTACCTTTGGGTATTCTATGAAGACGCATTTTCGATTTGGGTTTGAGCTTATCGGTGAAAACTTTTTCACATAAGCATCACAACTCCAAACTTTAAGAAACGACAACTTAGGTTTACTGCTAAACCATAGTTCATACGGTGTCATCTCAACGGATTTAGATGGTGCCCTATTAAACGTGAATGCAGCTGTCTCTAATGCATAACCCAAAACGATAGTGGTAAATCGGTAAGATACATCATAGATCGCACCATATCCAATAAAGTGCGGTTACGACGTTCGGACACACCATTATGTTGTGGTGTTCCATGTGGCGTGAGCTGTGAAACTATTCCACATTGTTTTAATTGAAGACCAAACTCGTAACTCAAATATTCATCTCCACGATCAGATCGCAGAAACTTTATTTTCTTGTTACGATGATTTTCCACTTCACTCTGAAATTCTTTGAACCTTTCAACTATTTCAGACTTATGTTTCATCAAGTAGATATACCCATATCTGCTCAAATCATCTTGTGAAGGTCAGAAAATAACGATACTTGCCACGAGCATCAACACTCATTGGATCGCATACATCGGTATGTATTATTTCCAATAAGTCAGAGCTTGTACCATTGTTCCGGAGAACGGAGTTTTAGTCATCTTGCCCAAAGGCACGGTTCGCAAGTACCAAGTGATTCATAATCAAGTGATTCCAAAAGTCCATCAAGATGGAGTTTCTTCATGCGTTTTACACCGATATGACCTAAACGGCAAGTGCCACAAATAAGTTGCACTATCATTATTAACTTTGCATCTTTTGGCATCAATACTATGAATATGTGTATCACTACGATCGAGATCCAACAAACTATTTTTATTGGGTGTATGACCATTGAAGGTTTTATTCATTTAAACAGAACAACAATTATTCTTTGACTTTAAATGAATAACCGTTTTGAAAACTATTTTCATTGGGTGTATGACCATCGAAGGTTTTATTCATTTAAACAGAACAACAATTATTCTTTGACTTTAAATGAATAACCGTTTTGCAATAAACATGATCAAATCATATTCATGCTCAACGCAAACACCAAATAACATTTATTTAGGTTTGACACTAATCCCGATAGTATAGGGAGTGTGCGATGATGATCATATCAATCTTGGAACTACTTCCAACACTCATCGTCACTTCCCCTTCAACTAGTTTCTGTTCATTCTGCAACTCCTGTTTCAAGTTACTACTCTTAGCAACGAACCAGTATCAAATACCGAGGGGTTACTACGAACACTAGTAAAATACACATCAATAATCTGTATATCAAATATACCTTTGTTCACTTTGCCATCCTTCTTATCTGCCAAATACTTGGGGTAGTTCCGCTTCTAGTGACCAGTTCCATTGCAGCAAAAGCACTTAGTCTCGTGCTTAGGTCCAGACTTGGGCTTCTTCACTCGAGCAGCAACTTGCTTGCCGTTCTTCTTGAAGTTCCCTTCTTCCCTTTGCCCTTTTCCTTGAGACTAGTGGTCTTGTCAATCATCAACACTTGATGCTCTTTCTTGATTTCTACCTTCACGATTTTCAAGCATCACGAAGAGCTCGGGAATCTTTTCGTCATCCCTTGCATATTATAGTTCATCACGAAGTTCTAGTAACTTAGTGATGGTGACTAGAGAATTCTGTCAATCACTATCTTATCCGGAAGATTAACTCCCACTTGATTCAAGCGATTGAAGTACCTGGACAATCTGAGCACATGCTCACTAGTTGAGCGATTCTCCTCCATCTTTTAGCTATAGAACTTGTTGGAGACTTCATATCTCTCAACTCGGTATTTGCTTGAAATATTAACTTCAACTCCTGGAACATCTCATATGGTCCATGACGCTCAAAACGCCTTTGAAGTCCCGATTCTAAGCCGTTAAGCATGGTGCACTAAACTATCAAGTAGTCATCATATTGAGCTAGCCAAACGTTCATAACGCCTGCATCTGCTCCTGCAATAGGTCTGTCACCTAGCGGTGCATTAAGGACATAATTCTTCTGTGCAGCAATGAGGATAAACCTCAGATCACGGATCAAATCCGTATCATTGCTACTAACATCTTTCAACACAATTTTCTCTAGGAACATATAAAAGCATAGGGAAGCAACAACGCGAGCTATTGATCTACAACATAATTTGCAAAATACTACCAGAACTAAGTTCATGATAAATTAAAGTTTAATTAATCATATTAAAAAACTCCCACTTAGACAGACATCTCTCTAGTCATCTAAGTGATCACGTGATCCAAATCAACTAAACCATGTCCGATCATCACGTGAGATGGAGTAGTTTCAATGGTGAACATCACTATGTTGATCATATCTACTATATGATTCACGTTCGACCTTTCGGTCTCCGTGTTCCGAGGCCATATCTGTTATATGCTAGGCTCGTCAAGTTTAACCTGAGTATTCCGCGTGTGCAACTGTTTTGCACCCGTTGTAGATGGATGTAGAACTTATCACACCCGATCATCACGTGGTGTCTGGGTACTACGAACTTTGGCAACGGTGCATACTCAGGGAGAACACTTCTTGATAATTTTAGTGAGAGATCATCTTATAATGCTACCGTCAAACAAAGCAAGATAAGATGCATAAAGGATAAACATCACATGCAATCAATATAAGTGATATGATATGGTCATCATCATCTTGTGCTTGTGATCTCCATCGCCAAGCACCGCCATGATCACCATCGCCACCGGCGCGACACCTTGATCTCCATCGTAGCATCGTTGTCGTCTCGCCAACTATTGCTTCTACGACTATCGCTACTCCTTAGTGATAAAGTAAAGCAATTACATGGCGTTGCATTTCATACAATAAAGCGACAACCATATGGCTCCTGCCGATTGTCGATAACTCGGTTACAAAACATGATCATCTCATACAATAAAATATAGCATCACGTCTTGACCATATCACATCACAACATGCCCTGCAAAAACAAGTTAGACGTCTTCTACTTTGTTGTTGCAAGTTTTACGTGGCTGCTACGGGCTGAGCAAGAACCGTTCTTACCCACGCATCAAAACCACAACGATACTTCGTCAAATAGACTCCGTTTTAACCTTCTCAAGGACCGGGCGAGCCACACTCGATTCAACTAAAGTGAGAGAGACAGACACCGCCGGTCACCTTTAAGCAACGAGTGCTCGGAGCGGTGAAACCAGTCTCGCGTAAGCGTCACGCGTAATGTCGGTCCGGCCGCTTCATCTCACAATACCGCTGAACCAAAGTATGACATGCTGGTAGGCAGTATGACTTGTATCGTCCACAACTCACTTGTGTTCTACTCGTGCACATGACATCAACGCATAAAACCAGGCTCGGATGCCTTTGTTGGAGAACGTAGTAATTTCAAAAAATTCCTACGATCACGCAAGACCATGGTGATGGCATAGCAACGAGAGGGGAGAGTGTCCGCCCACGCCCTCGTGAGACCGAAAGCGGAAGCGTTATAACAACGCGGTTGATGTAGTCGACGTCTCCACGATCCGACCGATCCAAGCACCGAACGACGGCACCTCCGAGTTTCGCACACGCTCAGCTCGATGACGATCCCGGACTCCGATCCAGCAAAGTGTCGGGATGAGTTCCACAAGACGACGGCGTGGTGACGATGTTGATGCTCCACCGACGCAGGGCTTCGCCTAAGCTCCGCGACGATATGACTTCTCCGCGCAGGGCTTCGCCTAAGCTCATGACGATATGACCGAAGTGGAATATGGTGGAAGGGGCACCGACACGGCTAAGGAAAGATCCGTAGATCAACTTGTGTGTATGGGGTGCCCCTGCCCCATATATAAAGGAGACAAGGGGAGGTGGCCGCCCTAGAGGAGGCGCGCAAGGAGGAGTCCTACTCCCACCGAGTAGGACTCCCCCCCTTCTCCTAGTTGGACTAGGATTGGAGGAGGGAAGAGGAAGGCGCCGCCCCTTCCTTGTCCTATTCGGACTAGAGGGGAGGGGGCGCGCAGCCCACCTGGCCTGCCCTTCCTCTTCTCCCATGGCCCATTAAGGCCCATAGACTTCCGGGGTTCCGTAACCTCCGGTACTCTCGAAAATCCCGATTTCACCGGAACACTTCCAAGTCCAAACATAGGCTTCCAATATATCAATCTTTATGTCTCGACCATTTCGAGACTCCTCGTCATGTCCGTGATCACATCCGGGACTCGAACAACCTTCGTGCATCAATACTTATAAACTCATTATGAACTGTCATCGAAGCGTTAAGCGTGCGGACCCTACGGGTTCGAGAACTATGTAGACATGACCTAGAACCATTCTCGGTCAATAACCAATAGCGGAACCTGGATGCCCATATTGGTTCCTACATATTCTCTGAAGATCTTTATCGGTCAAACCGCATAACGACATACGTTGTTCCTTTGTCATCGGTATGTTACTTACCCGAGATTCGATCGTCGGTATCCAATACCTAGTTCAATCTCGTTACCGTAAGTCTCTTTACTCGTTCCGTAATACATCATCTCACAACTAACTCATTAGTTGTAATGCTTGCAAGGCTTAAGTGATGTGCATTACCGAGAAGGCTCGAGATACCTCTCCGACAATCGGAGTGACAAAACCTAATCTCAAATACGCCAACCCAACAAGTACCTTTGGAGACACCTGTAGTACTCCTTTATAATCACCCGATTCGTTGTGACGTTTGGTAGTACCAAAGTGTTCCTCCGTAAACGGAGTTGCATAATCTCATAGTTACAGGAACATGTATGGGTCATGAAGAAAGCATTAACATACTAAACGATCAAGTGTTAAGCTAACGGAATGGGTCATGTCAATCAGATCATTCAACTAATGATGTGACCTTGTTAATCAAATAACAACTCCTTGTTCATGGTTAGGAAACATAACCATCTTTGATTAACAAGCTAGTCAAGTAGAGGCATACTAGTGACATATTGTTTGTCTATATATTCACACATGTATTATGTTTCCGGTTAATACAATTCTAGCATGAATAATAAACATTTATCATGAAATAAGGAAATAAATAATAACTTTATTATTGCCTCTAGGGCATATTTCCAGAGAGGTAGCGTGTCGACCGCGATCACATCGACTTTGGAACCATTTCCAACGCGCAAGATCGTCACCTCGCCCTTAGCCAATCTTCGCTAATCCGTAGTTCCTGTTTCGAGTTGCAAATATTAGCAATGTAACCAGATCAAATACCTGTGTACTATCTGCGAGTATTAGTAAGGTACACATCAATAACATGTATATCACATATACCTTTGATCACCTTGCCATCCTTCTTATCCGCCAAATACTTGGGGCAGTTCCGCTTCAATTGTCCAGTTTGCTTGCAAGTAAAACACTCGATTTCAGGCTTAGGTCCAGACTTGGGTTTTTTCTCTGAGCAGCAACTTGCTTGCTGTTCTTTTTGAAGTTTCCCTTCTTCTTTCCTTTGCCCTTTTTCTTGAAACTAGTGGTCTTGTTGACCATCAACACTTGATGCTCTTTCTTGATTTCTACCTCCGCTGCTTTTAGCATCGCGAAGAGCTCAGGAATTGTCTTAGTCATCCCTTGCATATTATAGTTCATCACGAAGCTCTTGTAGCTTGGTGGCAGTGATTGGAGAATTCTGTCAATGACACTATCATCCGGAAGACTAACTCCCGCTTGAATTAAGTGATTGTTATACCCGGACATTTTGAGTATGTGCTCACCGATGTAACTATTCTCCTCCATCTTGCAGCTATAGAACTTATTGGAGACTTCATATCTCTCAATCCGGCATTTGCTTGAAATATTAACTTCAACTCCTGGAACATCTCATATGCTCCATGACGCTCAAAACGTCGTTGAAGACCCGGTTCTAAGCCGTAAAGCATGGCACATTGAACTATAGAGTAGTCATCAGCTCGCTTTGCCGACGCTCACAACTTCGCTCAAGCATCGCAGCAGGCCTGCTCACCCAGCGGTGCTTCCAGGGCGTAATTTTTACGTGCAGCAATGAGGATAATCCTCGTTACGGACCCAGTCCGTAATTGCTACCATCATCTTTCAACTTTGCTTTCTCAAGGAACGCATTAGATTTCAACGGAACAACAAAGACGAGCCATCTATCTACAGTAAACATAGACAAGCAAAATACTATCGGTACTAAGTTCATGATAAATTTAAGTTTAATTAATCATATTAAAAACCTCCCACTTAGACAGACATCTCTCTAGTCATCTAAGTGATTACGTGATCCAAATCAACTAAACCATGTCCGATCATCACGTGAGATGGAGTAGTTTCAATGGTGAACATCACTATGTTGATCATATCTACTATATGATTCACGCCGACCTTTCGGTCTCGTGTTCCGAGGCCATATCTGTTATATGCTAGGCTCGTCAAGTTTAACCTGAGTATTCGCGTGCGCAACTGTTTTGCACCCGTTGTATTTGAACGTAGAGCCTATCACACCCGATCATCACGTGGTGTCTCAAAGACGAAGAACTTTCAACGGTGCATACTCGTGGAGAACACTTCTTGATAATTTTAGTGAGAGATCATCTTATAATGCTACCGTCAAACAAAGCAAGATAAGATGCATAAAGGATAAACATCACATGCAATCAATATAAGTGATATGATATGGTCATCATCATCTTGTGCTTGTGATTCCATCGCCAAGCACCGCCATGATCACCATCGCCACCGGCGCGACACCTTGATCTCCATCGTAGCATCGTTGTCGCCTCGCCAACTATTTCTTCTACGACTATCGCTACTCCTTAGTGATAAAGTAAAGCAATTACATGGCGCTTGCATTTCATACAATAAAGCGACAACCATATGGCTCCTGCCAGTTGCCGATAACTCGTTACAAAACATGATCATCTCATACAATAAAATATAGCATCACGCCTTGACCATATCACATCACAACATGCCCTGCAAAAACAAGTTAGACGTCCTCTACTTTGTTGTTGCAAGTTTTACGTGGCTGCTACGGGCTGAGCAAGAACCGTTCTTACCTACGCATCAAAACCACAACGATATTTCGTCAAATAGACTCCGTTTAACCTTCTCAAGGACCGGCGAGCCACACTCGATTCAACTAAAGTGAGAGAGACAGACACCGCCGGTCACCTTTAAGCAACGAGTGCTCGGAGCGGTGAAACCAGTCTCGCATAAGCGTACGCGTAATGTCGGTCCGGGCCGCTTCATCTCACAATACCGCTGAACCAAAGTATGACATGCTGGTAGGTAGTATGACTTGTATCGCCCACAACTCACTTGTGTTCTACTCGTGCATATGACATCAACGCATAAAACCAGGCTCGGATGCCATTGTTGGGAACGAGTAATTTCAAAAAATTCCTACGATCACGCAAGACCATGGTGATGGCATAGCAACGAGAGGGAGAGTGTCCGCCCACGCACTCGTGAGACCGAAAGCGAAGCGTTATAACAACGCTGTTGATGTAGTCGACGCCTCCACGATCCGACCGATCCAAGCACCGAACGACGGCACCTCCGAAGTTACGCACACGCTCAGCTCGATGACGATCCCGGACTCGATCCAGCAAAGTGTCGGGATGAGTTCCACAAGACGACGGTGTGGTGACGATGTTGATGCTCCACCGACGCAGGGCTTCGCCTAAGCTCCGCGACGATATGACTTCTCCGGCGCAGGCTTCGCCTAAGCTCATGACGATATGACCAAGTGGAATATGGTGGAAGGGGCACCGACACGGCTAAGGAAAGATCCGTAGATCAACTTGTGTGTCATGGGGTGTCCCCTGCCCCAGATATAAAGGAGGCAAGGGGAGGTGGCCGCCCAAGGGGAGGCGCGACAAGGAGGAGTCCTACTCCCACCGGAGTAGGACTCCCCTCTCCTAGTTGGATTAGGATTGGAGGAGGGGAGAGAGAGGCGCCCCTCTCCTTGTCCTATTCGGACCAGAGGGGAGGGGGCGCAGCCCACCTGGCCGGCCCTTCCTCTTCTCCCTTGAGGCCCATGAAGGCCCATATACTCTCCCGGGGTTCCGTAACCCCGGTGTTCCGGTAACTTCCTGTTTTCACTCGGAACCCTTCCGAAGTCCAAACATAGGCTTCCAATATATCGATCTTTATGTCTCGACCATTTTGAGACTCCTCGTCATGTCCGTGATCACATCCGGGACTCCGAACAAACTTCGGTGCATCAATACTTATAAACTCATAATGAACTGTCATTGAAACGTTAAGCGTGCGGACCCTACGGGTTCGAGAACTATGTAGACATGACCTAGAACTATTCTCGGTCAATAACCAATAGCGGAACCTGGATGCCCATATTGGTTCCTACATATTCTACGAAGATCTTTATCGGTCAAACCGCATAACGACATACGTTGTTCCCTTTGTCATCGGTATGTTACTTACCCGAGATTCGATCGTCGGTATCCAATACCTAGTTCAATCTCGTTACCGTAAGTCTCTTTACTCGTTCCGTAATACATCATCTCACAACTAACTCATTAGTTGTAATGCTTGCAAGGCTTAGGTGATGTGTATTACCGAGAAGGCCTAGAGATACCTCTCCGACGATCGGAGTGACAAAACCTAATCTCAAATACGCCAACCCAACAAGTACCTTTGGAGACACCTGTAGTACTCCTTTATAATCACCCATTACGCTAGACGCTTGGTAGTACCCAAAGTGTTCCTCCGTAAACGGAGTTGCATAATCTCATAGTTATAGGAACATGTATGGGTCATGAAGAAAGCATTAACATACTAAACGATCAAGTGTTAAGCTAACGGAATGGGTCATGTCAATCAGATCATTCAACTAATGATGTGACCTTGTTAATCAAATAACAACTCCTTGTTCATGGTTAGGAAACGTAACCATCTTTGATTAACAAGCTAGTCAAGTAGAGGCATACTAGTGACATACTGTTTGTCTATATATTCACACATGTATTATGTTTCCGGTTAATACAATTCTAGCATGAATAATAAACATTTATCATGATATAAGGAAATAATTAATAACTTTAGTATTGCCTCTAGGGCATATTTCCTTCAGGTGATATCAAAGATTTAAGATGATATGAGCTCCTGCCCAATCACAAAGTAGATCAATTTCTCTATATTTTCCCTTCTTATCCCACAACGACGCACGAGGAGGCCACCAACTTTTTTTCACTACAGGAATCAGCTACTTTGCCGTCTGCCACGGCGGACGGCAAAGGCATGAATGGCGGACGACAAAGGTGATATCAAAGATTTAAGATGATATGAGCTCCTGCCCAATCACAAAGTAGATCAATTTCTCTATATTTTCCCTTCTTATCCCACAACGACGCACGAGGAGGCCACCAACTTTTTTTCACTACAGGAATCAGCTACTTTGCCGTCTGCCACGGCGGACGGCAAAGGCATGAATGGCGGACGACAAAGGTCTTTGCCGTCCGCCGCGGACGGCAAAAGGCTTCGGCAACGTAAGGTCCGGCAAACAGCTACTTTGCCATCCGCTTTACGTGGCTGACGGCAAAGGGGCCTTTGCCATCAGCAGCAGACGGCAAAGAAAGCAGACGACAAAAATTGCGCTGTTAGTCCGTTAGGTGGCTAACGGCAGGCCTTTGCCGTCCGCCGCTGACGGCAAAATTATTTACTCTTTGCCGTCTGCCACTGTAGGCAAACTGACCAAATGAGTCAGCTCCCAGGAAGCACAGTTGGCTGCCACGTGGCTTCTTTGCCGTCCATGGTCGACAAGAAGAGCCCATTGCCGTCGGTGGCAGACGGCAAAGAGCCTGTATATTGGCTCTTTTTTCTGTTTTTTTAATCCAACAATTTTCACAGCAAATATATATGACATATATAGATATATTTCACAGGGCTATTTAACAGCAAACATATCACATATCCAGCACATAATTAAGTTTCATCCATTCATACATAAGCAAGTTCCATCGAGTTCCATCCATACACATTGTTCCATCCATATACATATTACAATGCAAAGTTTCATCAAGATAGCAAGTTCCATCATAGCAAGCTAGATACAATGCAAAGTTTTATCAAAGAAAAAACAAGCACTCCATCATAGCAAGCTAGCTTCCATGAAGTGAATGAAATCTGTAAAATGGCAAATAAGAAAGTTAGAAATAGGTGACTAGAAGAAGAAGACTAGAACAAGAAGTATATGTCATTTATGAGCTAACTTAGGTGAAATGGATCATATATGAGCTAACTAAGTTGAAATGGGTCGTTTATGAGCTAACTAAGGTGAAATGGATCATTTATGAGCTAACTTAGTTGAAATGGGTCATTTATGAGCTAACTAAGGTGAAATGGATCGTTTTTGAGCTAACTAAGTTGAATGGATCGTTTTTGAGCTAATTTAGGTGAAATGGATCATTTATGAGCTAACTTAGTTGAAATGGGTCGTTTATGAGCTAAGTAAGGTGAAATGGATCGTTTTTTAGCTAACTAAGGTGAAATGGATCGTTTTTTAGCTAACTAAGGTGAAATGGATCGTTTTTGAGCTAACTTAGGTGAAATGGATCATTTATGAGCTAACTTAGTTGAAATGGGTCGTTTATGAGCTAACTAAGGTGAAATGGACCGTTTTTGAGCTAACTAAGGTGAAATGGATCGTTTTTGAGCTAACTTAGGTGAAATGGATCATTTAGGAGCTAATTTAGGTGAAATGGATCGTTTTTCAGCTTATTAAGTTATTTTGGAGGAAAAGAAGCTAACTCTAGGTCATTATGGTAAGCATATTGGAGGAAATAAAGCTAAGTCTAGGTCTTTATGCATTTGTTAAGCAAAACACTAGAGAAACTTACCGTGATCATGGAGGTGTAGGAGCGGGCTGGCTCGTGCCGGTAGATGGAGAAGGATCGTGCGATGCTTGTCTGGAGTTACGCTGCACCAATGATCATTACCAATGTCTCATTACCATGATGACACTCAAATGTTAAGACTAGCAAGTAATGTCCATTCAAATTAAACTCACCGTGGTCCCAGGAGCAATCACTGGCATCAACGGAGCGGTCTGACCGGACTTCTCACACACAGACTGCAGATTTGGTTTTGACAAACACAGTCATACTAGTTAGTAATGAGACAAACACTACATGAATGTTTTGGCTAATCTGCAGAAGAAACTTACCACAAGGAGCTTGTACATGGCCCTTGCCTGCATGTCATTCCGTGCCCTCTCCTCCTCGAACATCTTTGTCGTCCTCTCCTCCAACTCCCGCTGCCTCTCCGCCGCCTCCGCCAGAAGTTTCTCCGTTCTATCTCTCTCACTCTGTATAGCAGCCTGCAACACCACTCACATGACCATTTGTAATCATTGATGGAAGCGCACACAATGTAATGGAGAAAGATAGCTGAGTACGATAACTAACCTTGAAGGCGAGTTGGAATGGCCGCTCACGAGGCCTTATCTCAGAGCGGAGCTCGATTGCGCCTTGATCTCCGGAGAGTGCTAGGACAACGAATAAGTCCATCTCCCATGGCTATGGAGCCATGGGACCTCCCGCCACCAGATATCATCAAGAACTCAGATCAATGGGACCCTGCTCGGGTTAAAGTCCTCCCCTTTCCTCGCCTTCCCCTGATCTCTATATTGCACGAGCTTGTCGTGGGAGGAGATGTTGGTGAAGTTCTTTGGATCATCGAGGTCAAACGCAGAGAATGCCTTGACTTTCTTGTAAGGGCCAGTGTGGGCCATGGCATACAGGTCGTACACCTCTGGCACCTTATCCGCCTTATTGTAGCGTGCCTGAAAGAGAGAAACAAAGTTAATTAGTAATTAAAGGGCTAAAGCTAGCATGATGAATGAATTGCATGAATCATGAAGCAAACCACATACCCAGTTCCGCCCGTACTGAAATAAGTTGGAGCTGCCTTGATGGTGTGGCACACCTTCCATTTGGGCACGTTTGTCCTTGGCCTCGTTGTGGAGGGCTAGCCATTCATTTGAGCACCACTCATTGACCAACACCTCCCAACAATCCATCCGATCCGCACACCATGGAAGCTTGAGCGCTACGGCTATGAATTACTAAATGAAGGAAGTAAGCACAAGGCCTTAAGAATTACCTTCATGTACTGCTCCTTACTCAAGAACTTCTCGCGGCACGCCGGTTTGGTCTTCTTGATACCACGCGAGGCGTAGTAGTCTCGAACAGCCTGCACCCGAGCCTCGTGCCGTAAGTTCTGTAGTAGGCGCTTGCAGACGTTATCGATAACATTTTCCGCTTCCTCCTCGTATCCCTCCTCACACCTGTAGAATGTCTGCAATCAAATGAGACAATATTGATTAGTACAATTAATAACTAGCTAGTTGAAGATTTTTAATTGTGTAAAGGAGAAATTACCCAAAACTTTTCGATCACCACGCCCGCCTCGCCTTGCACAAGACACCGCCGATAATCTCACCAAGGGCCGAGGCAGCCAAGTAGTGCTCCCAACTCAATCCAAGCTCTGGAAGCCGACCCTCACCAGGCAACGTCACAAACCCCGGGAAGTTTTGCCGACAAAGAACTCCAAGGACGGAATTGGGCCGGCGGACACTATGATGGTGGTCCCAACCCCTGCAGCATGACAAGGCCAACACATTAGTTATTTGAAGAAACGTGAATGCAGAAGGTACAAAATATTAAATGCACTTACCTCTCCCCCATCAGGGAAAATCAACCACCTCTGCTCGTGGGTCGCCGGCATGGACGGGAGCCGTGTAGAACCATGCTGGTAGACGTTGCCCCCCTCCTCCTCAATATCAGTCGGCTCCCCGCCATCATTAGCATGGGCACTCGGCTCCTTAGACTGATCCGGCCAGGTACCCCATCCAGACGTGTGCTCCTCCGGGGTCTCGTGGGCCGAAGGCCCGTTGACCCGAGGCTCGTGGGCCGAAGACCCGTGGACCGGAGGCTCGTGGACCGGAGTCTGTGTAGCCTCCTCCTCGGACGAGTCCACCCTAGCAGTCACGTGCACGGGTGAAACAGCTGGGGGTGGGGGCGAGGAAGGCGCCGTAGCAGTTGAAAGGACATGCGGTGCCCCCATGTGTGGTTTTGGTAATTGATGACATTCTCTATGGACTAATGGTTGCATTGAGTTATATTTGAAGGATTTGTCCATAGGCATTTCTTGAAGTCCATGTGTTGGTTTCAAGGAGTTTATGTGCTGACCAAGGTGCTATTAAGGAATTATCCAAAGATTGGTCATGTGAGTGTTGAGCTTATTGCAAGCATGTCTTGAAGAATAAGATTGTGTGATCATTCATGTTTACCTTCAAGACATCATCCAAACGAAGAGAGTTGGAAAGATTCAAGGTTGATCAAGACTAAGTCAAGAGTGAATCAAGTTGATCAACTCACAAAGCGTAGAAGATGTACCGAGAGGGATCAAGTGATCCCATGGTATGGTAAGCATTGTCCATTACGCTTTGTGTGCTAACCCATGGTCTTCGTGAGAGTTCTTTGTGGGGTTAGGTTGCGGTGTGCAAGTTCAAGTGATGCATCACGAAGAGATCAAGTGCTTGAAGCTTGCCGTCCATTTGGTGACAATGGACTTGTGAAGATGTGCGGAAGAGTGGCTCACCCATAGTGAGTATGGGGGAAGCAATCAACTAGTCTTCTTCGAGCCAACGCAATCAAGAAAGGTGGTCCAACTTGAGGGAGTCAAGATCGTCATCATCTAGCTCAAGTGGACCATGTGCAAGGCAAAGGTTTGCCCTTGATAGGTTTTCTATTTTACCGGTCTCATGGTAGTTGTGGAAGACCGGGTTATAGGATCGTTTGCCGTACTATCAAGGGGGGCTCTCGATGAGTTGCTTGATCGTATCGTTCGTAGAGAGCTCAAACCATTGCATCCTTGCATCATCTTTTGGATTCTTGTTTGGTTCTTCTCCTTGTGGGATTTGGAGCTTATGGTCATTTTTATGACAAGCTCGAGTTCATCGAAAACGGAGTTCTCATGCATCTTCTATGATGTTTTCGATGTTGGAGGGTATGCCGGTTCTTCTCGGTTGGAGGTTTCACTCCTTTGTTTGCTAAGCATACCTCCCCTGCCTCTTCTTACTATAACCAAGCTACTCGTTGTTTTGATGCTGTTTTGATGCTACTCGTTGTCTTGTTTCAAACAAGCTGTTATGATTTTTATGACAAGGTCGCTGTTTTGATGCTACTCGTTGTCTTGTTTCAAACAAGCTTGAGTTTGCTCAATTCGGAGCTCATATGAAGAAGTTATGGCAGTTCTGGTTTTCCTTGGAGT
Source organism: Aegilops longissima (assembly GCA_021605205.1). Classification (NCBI taxonomy): domain Eukaryota; kingdom Viridiplantae; phylum Streptophyta; class Magnoliopsida; order Poales; family Poaceae; genus Aegilops; species Aegilops longissima. The sequence continues at coordinate 617,364,138 of CM038676.1, read as the reverse complement.
ATTCTTTGTTTTCGTGGTTGTGGCTTAAGGTTGGTGCCAGCGGTAGTATCAGGACCTCAGCGGTAGTACCGCTGAAGCTCCCCAATGTAGTACCGCCTCGAGCGGTAGTAGTCCGCTCAAGCGGTAGTACCGCCTCCGAACGGTAGTACCGCTTGGGAGTTTCGCCGTAGTACCGCTGGCGTCTGGCTACTCGCCTCGATTCTCGAACGAAGTTTTTCGTGTCGGGTTTTATGGCACTAGTAGCGGCAGAGAAGCGGTAGTACCGCTCTTCCCTAGCGGTAGTACCGCCTGGGGCCTGTGGCCTTGACCTTCTCTTCAGCAGCGGTAGTACCGCTGGATAGGAGCGGTAGTACCGCCTCAGCGGTAGTACCGCCCTTCCCTAGCGGTAGTACCGCCTCAAGCGGGATTTTCAGTGGGGTAACGGTTGGATTTTCCCCTCCTATAAAAGGGGTCTTCTTCCCCATTGAACTTTATCTTTTGAGCTCGTGTTCTTCCCCCATTGTTGACCTTCTCCGAGCTTGCTATCTCTCAATCCCTCCATGGATTCTTGCTAGTTTTGGGGGAAAAGAGAGGAGATCTAGATCCACATTTCCACCAATCACTTTCTCCTCTATGTGAGGGGAACCCTTGGATCTAGATCTTGGAGTTCTTGGTGTTCTCCTTCTTGTTCTTCCTCTCATTTTCCTCCCTAGCATTAGTTGCTTTGGTGGGATTTGAGAGAGAAGGACTTGGCACTCCGTGTGCCCTTGCCATTGCATTTGGTGCATCGGTTTGAGTTCTCCACGGTGATACGCTGAAGTGACAAGTTGAGAAGCTTATTACTCTTGGGTGCTTGGTGCCCTTGAGCTTGTTCCTCTTGGTGCTTGGGCGCCCTAGACGGTTGGTGGTGTTCGAGCTCAATCATTGTGGTGTAAAGCTCCGGCAAGCGCCGGGTCTCCAATTAGGTTGTGGAGATCGCCTGAGCAATTTGACGGGTTCCGTGACCGCCCCAAGGGTTGCCAAAGTGTACGGGTTCGGTGACCGCCCCAAGGGTTGCCATTTGTACGGGTTCGGTGACCGCCTCAAGGGTCCCTTAGTGGAATCATGGCATCTTGCATTGTGCGAGGGCGTGAGGAGATTACGGTGGCCCCAAGTGGCTTCTTGGGAGCATTGTGCCTCCACACCGCTCCAAACGGAGATTAGCATCCGCAAGGGTGTGAACTTGGGATACATCGCTGCCTCCGCGTGCCTCGGTTATCTCTTACCCGAGCCCCTTTACTTATGCACTTTACTTTGTGATAGCCATATTGTTCTTTGTCATATATCTTGCTATCACATAGTTGCTTATCTTGTTTAGCATAAGTTGTTGGTGCACATAGGTGAGCCTAGTTGTTGTAGGTTTTGTGCTTGACAAATTAACCGTTAGGTTTATTCCGCATTTGTTCAAGCCTAAACCGTAATTATTTTAAAGCGCCTATTCACCCCCCCTCTAGGCGACATCCTCGATCTTTCAGCAGTCACCCTACCTCCTCTCCCGCGACCACGTGCTCCACCTCCTCTCTTCTTCTTACCTCGTCCCCTGTTGGGCACCGCAGTCGATGAAGAAGGGCCCGACGGTGTCGTCATACTGTCCAGCAACGCTCAGCGGAGAGGTGCGTGTGGAATGGAAGACCTCACACCACGCGCCGACGAAGAAGGGGCGTCGGCACGCTCCCGACCAGCGCCCACCATTTTTCAACACCTGCCATGACAAAGAATAAACGAAATTAGTACAACATAAAAAAAATACCGACATGAATAATAATGTGTATATCACTTAAGTGTATCATCATCAAGTACAACATAAAGAACACATTTTCTCTCTTATTTTACCCCGTCGGCCTCTGGAAGGCCAAAGAACACCTTTTCGGGAGGTGTCGGGGGTCGGGGTGTCGTGTCGGTGTTGGGGTGCCGGTCGGGTCGTGGTGCTGTTTGGGTCGGGGGTCGGGGTGTCGGTCGGGTCGGGGTGTCGGGTCGGGGTCAGGGGTAGGGTGTTGGGGTGTGGTGTCGGGTCAGGTGTCGGGTCGGGGTCAGGGGTCGGGGTGTCGGGTCGGGGTCAGGGGTCGGGGTGTCGGGTGTGGTGTCGGGTCGGGGTCGGGTGTTTCCTTCTATCCTTCTTCTTCTTTCTTTTCTTCTTCTTCTTCTTCCTTTCTTCTTCTTCTTCTTTCATCTTTTTGTACTTTTTACTTCTTTTCGTTTCTTCTTTTCTTCTTCTTCTACTTCTTCCGCTTCTTTTCTTCTTCTTCTTTTCATCTTTTTCTACTTCTTTTCTTTTCTTCCTTTCTTCTTCTTCTACTTCTTTTCTTCTTTTTCTTTTTTCATCTTTTTCTACTTCTTTTCTTTTCTTCTTGTTCTAGTTCTTCTAATTCTTTTCTAACACTAACACTAACACAATCTAGCACTAACAATTAAACAAAAAAAAAATGAAAAAACAGAAAAAAAAAGAAGTAGTCCCTCACCGGAGCAATGGGACGGTCGGCGGGGCGGGGGGGGGGGCACCGGCAGCAAAGGCGGCGCTGGCATATGGTGGCGGGCGATGGGCGTCGGCGGGTGGGGGGGGGCGGAGGGTGGTGGGGCGACGGGCAAGCGGGGCGGTGGTAAGAAGGCCAAAGGCGGGTGGCGGAGGGTGGTGGGGCGACGACCCAGCGGGGTGGGGCGGGCGGCGGCGGCAGGCGGGCGGCGGCGGTGGGTGGGGATCTAGCTAGTGGCGGGGCGTCGGGGAGGAGAGAGGGAGGGAAGAGAGAGTAACGGGGGGGGGGGGTGGCGGCCGTTAGTTACTCTGCTCTTTGCCGTCCGCCTTTATCTTTCTTTGCCGTCTGCTGGGGCGTTAAGTTTTTTCTAAACGGGCGGGAGGGTGGGGGCCACCTCTCTCTTTGCCGGCTGGCTGACGGCAAAGAGCCGGCCGATGGCAAAGAGCTTATTTGCCGTCTGTCGTTTCTTTGCCGTCTGCTTTTCGGTAGCTGATGGCAAAGAGCTGGCAGATGGCAAAGTAGCTGATTCCAGTAGTGTTTGAGGGGGTAAAGCAACTTTATTCATCAAAATCCACAGATAGTGGGATACAATTGGGGTTGTGGGGTTGGCCCAACCAAGTATGCCGCCCAGGCCCTCGACCAAGAGCAAACCTAGCTAAACTATGTGCTTCCATATTGGCTGCACGACCTTCGAAAGTAAAATTACAAAGAAACTGACTTGACCGGGTTATAATCTCCCGGACTATAGAACCGTTCTTCCCCATACTAGCGTTTTTATGTCTTGAATAACTTGTTTGGAATCAGAAGCGACCATCACATTGTGTAGGTTTAAATCTTCCGCTAGGGCAAGGGCCTCTATGCATGCAATGGTTTCTAGAATCAAAGGATCATCCAAACCAGCTATAACCAGTGCCGAGCTTCCAAGATAAGAACCATGGTGGTCTCGGCAAACTGCCACTGCCGAGCCTCCCCTTCCAGCTCTGACTCCAGCATCAACGTGGATTTTCGCATAACCCATCGGCGGGGCCTTTTGGCGTGTTAGCGTGCGTGTGGTCCGAACCTGAGCCGCCCCGCCTGGCTTGTTGGTGACACCATTATCGGACAGCACAGTGAGTTCCTGTATGAATCTCCCAACAAACAGGTGGGTAGCTTGAGGGGTTTGGAATATCTGCTCGTGAATGGCCTTGCGTCTGGCTGTCCAAATGGCCCAGAGCGTGACTGCCACTGTTACAAACTGCTCATGCGATAATGAATCAACGAGTGTGAACAACCACTGTTTGGCATTGGTCTCATTTGTATTCACCAGTTCACTTGCTAGATCGTCATCAACCAGTGCCCAAGTGCATCTAGATGTTGTGCAATTGATTAGTGAGTGCTTCCAAGAATCTGGAGCTCCACATATTCCGCAGAGGAGGTTGTCAGCCATGTGTCGATGTGCTCGAACATCTTCAGTAGGCAACGATTGCTTTGATAGTCTCCAAAGAAACATCCTCACCTTCCCGGGAACTTTTGTCTTCCACAAGGACTTCCATTGTTTCTCGTCGACCGCTCCTGTGGATGGTCCGACTGTACTCTCTAGCCAGGCTTCTCGACGCTGACGAGTGGCTACCAGCATCCGATAAGCCGACTTTACCGAGAAGATTCCATTCCTTTCGAAGTTCCAGCTCCAAAAATCACTATCATTGTGTGTACAGAGTGGAATCCCGATGATGGTCCGCACGTCCATGGGCAAGAAAACCTGCCTGATCCGCTGCACGTCCCAGGTAGCACTTGTATGATCAATTAGTTCGGAGACTAGAATGGGCGGGTTGTTATCCAAGCATCCATAAGGCCGTAGCATCTCATCTCTGGGCAGCCAGGTGTCCTCCCAGATTTATGTGGTCTCTCCATTAACAATCCTGCGGATGAGGCCTTGTTTAAGTGTATCCCTTCCTTCACTAACTGCCCTCCAGATTTGGCTTGGGTGTCCTCCCAAAGCAGCCTGAAGGATCGTGGAGTTCAGGAAGTAGACGCTCTTTAGAACACGGGCGCTGAGAAGGAGGCCACCAGCTGGGAGCTGACTAGGTTGTCGTCCTAGCTAGTCCGTTCTAGCAGCACAGAAGCTATGGGCCACGTCCGCCCGTCCTATCACCAAGCTCCTGACGACGAATTTCTTGCTTGACATCAAAGATCCAACGCAGCACTCAGCTAGTAGTCTTTCACCAAGACAAGGTAGTGAAATAAAATATCCATGCTTCCTTTTCTGCAACTGATGATTGGTTATAGAACCATCCCAATATTGGCTTCAGTTGATTGTCAGGGTTTGTTATACCTTTTGAGGTCGTCATGAGAAATTCACTATGTACCACCAGCTTAACACAAACAAAGAACGTCTCAACAGAACTTTGCTTCAACTAACGCCCACTGCTTTATACAAACCAGGCTCATACGTCGTTAACCCCAAACCAAACATTTACAGGCAATAGAGCAACAAGTAGCACCTAGAATATCTTTGGCTTTGCATAGCAGACCGTTCACCTACACTGAAGTCCGAATGAAGATACTACTTTACATATCGCAAGCATACAGAAATAGTGCACTAAAAGCAATCACCAAAATGAGCCAAACCTCTTGGGGCTTCAACCAGGGACCCAGAGAGCCATGGAGGCTCTGTAGCAGTTGCCGGAGTTCCACTTGAAACTCGTCGAGTTCCAGTTGCCGGTTGAGTCCCACTTGATGCTCATCGTCACATTGGTCCTTCTCATGGCCTGCCTTCTCACCGCGATCATAGAATAGATTGGCACCGGAAAAGCCAGGCTCTATGTACTCAATTTTATGGCCTGGTCCCTCACGACGTTCAAATACTGGTTTCCGTCTCTTTTGGTGGCAGGCATCTGCAAGGGTCGTTGCTCCATCCACTGTTGTTCCTCCCGCCATCATTGATTGTGGCACAATTCGCAGGACGCTGAAAAATATGGACAAGGGTAAAAATTATAGGTAATGATTCATTTTGACAATCAAAGTACATGATTTTTCTAATTTTGTATGATACTTCTTTAAAGCTTTAAGGGTGGTATTGATTTTTCTCCTCATGGCTTTAGTAGAGGTTGATGCATCACTTCGCGGCTCGCACAGTAGCAAGTTGAAATCTTCCAAAGCTCTAGGAAGACAACACACCGTAGTCACAAATAGAGCCAAGTCAATTCAACATACAATTGCACAAGTATATATCCTCGTGTATATACCGTGAGCAAACATCCACAGCTTCGGTGGCAGCTTTCGCTTTGCCTTCACCAACAGAGGAAGCGTATTCTACCACCTGCATCAAGTTTTTTTAGTGATCCAGGTAAGCCGATTGTTCATAATTCGGAACCGAGAAAACAAATTATGGGAAAGTAGATGCTGTATCAACAGTTGTGTGCATTGTTTGGAGGGAATGGATTCAAAACTTGAGGAAGCAAAGATTGATGCTATCAAGGAAGAAACAACACAAGGCAAAATTGAGGACAAAACAACATGATGCACTCATAACGTGAAACTCTGGACACTAGAACAGAACTTACTACTGGAGTAATCAAATGTAGAGATGACGCGGGACAGAATAGTGAGCTACAGTCGATGTAAATTGACCTTTCATGTTCCAAGCATTGACCTGCAATGGACCATAAAGATGTGAATCTAATAAGAAATATGTATCACACTGTGTTATCACAGTTAATTTGCAAGATCATAGACCGGCAGCAACAGATAATAACACTAACAAAACCCAGTGGATTGTAAATGCTTAACATGTCCACCACCAAAGTTACAGATCACAAAAATTTAAGGTGGAGACCGCACATAATTTTCAAAGATATTATACTTGACTTGAACAATCGTTTATGGTCATAAAACAGAGTAAACTGAGCAGATATTTACGTATGATGTTCAGGAAATTAATTATACTTAAAGACGCTAAACATGCACTTGGTAAATGTTGGATGCATATGCGCACTTGCACATGTGCTATATTAACAGAAGTTAATACTCCCTCCGTTCCTAAATATTTGTCTTTTTAGAGATTTCAAATGGTTAGCACATACGGATGTATATAGACATATTTTAGAGTGTAGATTCACTCATTTTGCTCCGTATGTAGTCACCTGTTGAAATCTCTAGAAAGACAAATATTTAGGAACGGAGGGAGTAGAAAGCTATGCCCCAAGAAGTGGACTAATTCGTTACCAAGTTCCCTAAGCCAGTCTCGAGTCCACAGAAATTCCTCAATACATTTCTCGACATCCATCCTGACAATAAGCATCAAATAGCAGCAGAAGTAGAAATCAATAACTTGTCATGCAAATAAGAATAAGACTGGAACAGGTAAAGATAGCAAAATATGCATTACCTTGTAAAGCACTTGTACACTTTGTTGGTTATATCTACGCCTGCAATAATTTGGATAAAGAAACAGTTAAGAACAAAATATCAAGAAGGAAACTGTATAATTTCTGAAGGGTTCAATTTTCGATTCAATTGGGGGAGGTCCCAGCCTGAATTCCGTGTTATTATTTCCTATCCAGATATAACTTCTCATGAGTGAATTCGAATTATCATATTACTCCCTCCGTTCCAAATTACTCGTCGCTGAAATGGATGTATCTAGATGTATTTTAGTTCTAGATACATCCATTTCAGCGACGAGTAATTTGGAACGGAGGGAGTACTTCTAATGAGTGAATTCAATGTGAATAACTTCTGATGAGTGAATTTGAATTATCACTAATATTCCCTGTTATTGTTTTCCTTTCTTTTGTCTAAGAGACTCATGCTGTTTTTTCTATTTGGTTGAAGAAATAAAATGAGGTGGTTCACCATCACCTAAATTCTTATAATGAAGCAAAGTAGTCACGATTCAGCTTTGGCTGTGCCTTCATGACGGTAAATTTTGTCTAACTACGAGAGTGATCGGCCTTTATAGATGAGTCCATACTTGATTACTTGCACATTTTTTTAGCATGGGCGGTAGCCTAACGCATGCTTCTAATGCATCAACGTCTATGCCAAATACAATCCTAGGGGGTGGTGGTGGGAGGGAGAAGGGAGGATCTATCACCTGGGGTCATGTTGAGGTACTTGGGGAAGGAGCATGGACGGTACATTGGGAGGAGGTCGATGTCGCCAGCAGAAAACGGGGCTATTGCTTGCACAACCGCATGTTTCATGTCAACTGTGATGACCCAGGCCTTGTCGTCTTCATCATTCACCTTGGACATGACGTAAAGAAGATCATCATTGCAGATGCTGAGGGTGGGGGTGTAGAAAATCAGTTTCTTCAGGTGTAACTTTTCTGTCTCGTCGTCCCACAGCTCCGGCAGTAAAGCAGAATAACTTCGGTCAAGGGAGATGTCGGCAACATCAACCGTGAATCCCCGGAGCCAATCTCCCGAAGAAAGCTTTCTGTTCCATATGGTGGCCTTCCAACTTTTATCTCTGCCGCAGCAAGGCCTGCAACTGGAAGGGTCATGGTATTCTACGTCGACAAGCTTGATCAGATCATCGCAGCAGGCCACATCACGAAAATATTGAGGAGCGTCAGATCCTCCTAGCACGTCGTCGTCGTATGATAGTTCGGAGCAAGGCGGACTTGGCGCGGGAAACGGGACGTATTCGATCAGAGGATGTTCATCGAACGGTCTGCGAAGCAGAAGAATACCACGCAAGAGATCAACCCAGCCCAGTGAGCGTCCAATCCGGATCTGCCTGCAGGCATCATGCCGACTAAAATATCTCTCATTAGACTCTGATATGGCCAGCAACCCAACCTTCTTACTCCATGCCTGTGTCTGGGACGAGAAGACATGGACATCAAACATATGATCACCCATGGTCCTGTTCCACCGTAGGAAGGCCACGACATAATGCTCGCCGCAGGGCAAGAGGCCGAATTGCGGCCGGGCTTCGTATGCTGGAATATCGGGTTCCGGGAGCAGGTGCAGTGCTGGCTCCCCGGGGCCGGCTCTGTAGACGAAGTGGTGGGTGGACTCCGGGAAGGGGCCGTCGGGGGCGTTGAAGGTCACGTCGAAGAGAAGGAACGCTGCCTCCGCACAGACGACGTCGGCGCCGATGAAGCCGGGCTCGGGATCGTCGTGGGCGAAGTCGTCCGGATCTGAAACTTTGAGGCCGGGGCAGTGGACGGAGAAGTAGGAGACGCCCGGCGGGTCGACGAGCCAGAAGGACGCCACGACGGGCTGGCCGTCCCTCGTCCTGGACACGACGGTGGTTGCGTTGTGGAGCTCGGAGATACGCGCCTCCGGGTGGAGCAAGACCCAGTCGCGGCGTGGGGAGATGGAGGCGGTGGCGTAGGGGTCCATCAGGCTGATGGGGTCGGCGGGGAGTGCCGCCATGGATGTGGATGTTGAGGTCGGGGTTTGGGGATTAGGTTTTGCAGGCGAAGGAGAGGGAGGCGTGTTGGACTCGGGAGGAGGAGCAGAGGCGCGACGGCTCCATATCGAACGATTACGTTCGCTACAAGAAGGGACACCCAGCGAACGTTGTGTCCAGACCAGCCAGCGTAAAGCCTATCCTGGGCCAGAAAAACAGCCCATATGACTCTCTACGCCAATTATGTCCCCCCTTTTATATTTGAAAAATGAGCCTATTTGTTTTCCTGCAAACAATTGTTTTTAAAAAGAAACAGAAACCAAAAAAATGCCACAAAGTTGTCACCTTTCTAATCATCACCAAAATCTTGTGTACAAGAAAAGGGGAAACTGGCAATCAAAAAAGAAAAGCCGTCCTCTCAAATAATAAAAATGCCATCATCACAATGACATAAAATGCCGTCCCTATTATATCAATATAAATGCCATGCTATTAGTAATAAAACTGCATGCCACTAAAAAATGCCATCATCTCAATTTTAGAAGTGCCACCCTATTATTAATAAAAATGCCATGCTCTTAGTAATTAAACTGTCATGCCATTTAAATTCAAAAATTTCATCTTCTCGATAAATGAAATTGCCATACTCTTAATAACAAAAAATACAATCCTCTTAAAAATAAAAAAATGGCATGTTATTAATAATAAAATTGTCATGCTATAAATAATAAAGCTGCCATGTGAGATAGTAAAAAATACCATGCTCTTTTAAAATAAAACATCGTGCTCTTAAAAATAAAATGCCATCCTCTTAATCACAAAATATGCCATCCACTTTAAAATAAAAAATGCCATCTTATTAATAAAAGAAATGACATGCTATAAATAATAAAGCTCCTGTGGTTAGTTGATAAATAGCACGATGTTTAAGCTCAGGCTTATCTCTTGTGGTTAGTTGATAACTCTGCCATAATCTAATGATGTACTCCAGTTCCGAATTTGAACACAACTGCAAGATAGACCAGCTTATATACAGGAAATCTTAAGAAGGTAAATCACACACAGGAATACAATGTACACGGCAGGAAATGTGGAAGTGAAACTGAGAATCACCTGGATCTACTTTTTTCATATTTACAAAGCTGCTCGAGCATATGCCAATTCCTATCATTTTGCAACATCCCTGTACTTCTTAATGCCTCTGATGATCTTAATAGCCACCATATTCCCTGTCCCAACATTCCGACACCTGACCAAAGGTACCTGATGTATTTGCAAACACATAATCAATTATGAACACATCCTGCCGACGTCAACAATAGCAGTGTGCAAGAAACGCCCTGAGAATTCCAACATATCAACAGATGTAAAGGCTGCTGCACAAAGTAACGTTCACCCATTTTTGCATTATTCCTAGATGCAGACATAAGTACAATCCATAAGAGCAAAGAAATGGAAAGCACTACTCAGTTCAGAAATAAACAAACAAAAGTAGTGATAAGTTAATTACAGCGGGTTACATACATGGAGATAAATAGCACGATGAACTTCAGAAAGATCAGTTTTCCACTTAATACATACATGGAGATAGATGGAGATAAACACATAATCCTCTTAATAACAAAAAATGACATCCTCTTAAATAAAATGTCATGGGGAAGAGAATGAGGCCATCAGGGATCCCGTCCAAGTAATTAGTCCAGGAGAATGGCCCTCGAGGCTGCCGCCGCCCTCGTGCGACCGCCAGGCACCGAGGAAGCCGGCTACAGACAAGCCAACGGGGTCTATGAGAATTGAAAAGGGAGCTAGCTTCTGTCAACGGGGTCTTTGAAAATTGCCATGGTATTGAGCAAACAGTTCTTAAAAATGCCATGCTCCTAATAATAAAAATGCCATGCCAAATTTGTAAGGGACACATGGGATAAAGTTGAGCATTTGGTTCTTTGAAAACTGCCATGGTCTAGAGCAAACAGTTCTTAAAAATGCCATGCTTGTGAATGGTGAAACTAGACATCTAGATAAAACATGATTCAAAGTTGCCATGTGCTTTTCATTTTAGCTATCTATATAAATGCCATGTGTGCTACTCTTAACCATAGTGTTTCTAGTAGTCTACTAACCATGTGCACTGCTTCAAAATGCAGTTGAGCACCAAAAGCACACACTGCCATGATATATTATTATTATGAAAAACAATTTTAGGAAATTGATTTTCCTAAAAAGTTGCCATGGTATAGAGTTGAGCATTTTAGAGACACGTGGAATAAGTTGAGCTTGTGGTTATTTGAAAACTGCCATGGTATAGAGCAAACAGATCCTAAAAATGCCATGCTTATGGAATGGTGAAACTAGACATCTAGGTAAATAAGGTCATTTCTCTAGGATCACCACGACACTTCTTGCAAATCTCAGTACTATGTCCATCTTCCTCTGCTGGTTATGTGGACAAAAATCACCGTTGAGCAATTAATGAAAAGGAGCCAGAAAAATGTTGTTACAAATAGATCTAACCAGATTGCATACTTGCAGGTTGCAGCTGGTGTCTGAAGCCAATGCTGCCAGTTCGAGGTACAGCTACGCGGTTTCAGATCTGTGGTTTTGTGCCAACTGCCCAAAGTTCAGAGCTACTGGTCGAAGTACAATAAACCATGCTGTCCGCCAAGTAACTAGCACAAGTACAGCAACAATGGCCTTAACTTGGACATGAATCTGGACGAAGTTCAGCAACTAGTTGCAGGATAAATTTTCTTATGCCGCCTCCAATGGCAATTTAAACGCGGGTTTCGCTTTCGCCTCCGTCAGACTAATAAAAAGGACAATATGCTTGGGCCTAAGCTAATTTGCACTAAACTAAGGTGACCAATGAGTTAACCAAAGCATCCTGCTAGCTTGTTCCATGTGCAGGCATTCATCACTGCCATTCTATGCAAGAAGGATTTCTGATTTGTGGTTACTTGCAACAAAGAGTACAGTTGAGCTAGTTTTTTTTTTTTAGAAAAGGTGGATGACCCATCTGGGAGATGCATACGGCCACTTTATTGATTATTCTCGAGGACCTTACAAAGTATTACAACAATGTGCCTGAATCCACCATCTTGACAACATATGCCGCTACTCCTATCCAAAATGATGAAGGGGTGCTAGCTGGGCCACTACCCAAACCACTCACCTAAGCCTAACATCAAAAGCCGGAAGCCGAAACTCACTCGGAGGCCCTAACCGAGCCACATACCGGGTCTGGGGCACAATCCGGTCAGACGCACTTGTGTGTCGTCGCCACCATCTTCCACAGGTCTTCAGATCATATTGAGACTTCTACCTTGTCTGTCCACTCAGCCATCGGCGTCACCATGACGCCAGACAGCAACCTTCTCCTGCGCGAGCCCATCTCCGCACATCGGACGCCGAGACTCCACAGCGCCATGACATCGATCTCCGCCGCCATCAAAGTGTGAGATGAAACACCGCTCCACCATCCCTCCAGCCAGCACTTGCTCCAAGACGATGCCCCCAGAAGGGTAAGCGATAGAACGCCATCATCATCCGATCCGGAAGACCCAGATCTGGGGTTTCCCTCTGAGCACCCCGAACCTGATGGCGCAGACTGCCGACGATGCCTCGACCATCGGCAGTAGCTCCACCAGACGAGTGTCGCCTACGTCGCCGCAGCCTCCAAGATGAAGCTGACCAGAATGCATGTGTCGACACCGAGCCGCCGCCACTTCTACCGCCACTTGAGCAGCCCCCGAGCAACGCCTTCAGGAAGGAGCACGGCACCGTGATGTCGTCGTCGCTTGTAACAAGGGGTTCTGAGGTTTTCACCTGAGCTCCTGGGAGGGGTGGAAGGAAGGAGGTCCTCTCCGAAGCCTTCAACGAGGGAAGCAACACCCAAAGGCACTGCCATCGGAGTGGCCGCCACGCCGGCCAAGAGATTCCCCCGGAACCCTTCCAGCCACCGGATCTGCAAGGCCAGCAACCAAGAACGGTGACCAAAGCCACCAAGGGCCGGATCCGCTGCAGATCGGATTAGATCGGGGTCGAGGACGAACATCACCATCGCCACCAACATCCAGCGAGGAACCGCCGCCGCAGCCGAAGCCCACCACCTCCCCGCCATCCACATGGCCAGGGAATTGGTCCACCTGTCCACGCCGGCGCCGCGTGCCACCAGCCATGGCCGCCACCATGGATCCGAGCCGCAGGCGGGCCGCCAGCCGCGGGGCCCCGCGGGCACACCAGATCCGGGCCGCCAGAGCCACGGCGCGGCATCCAGGCGCCAGATCCGGATCCCCGGCGCGCGAGCACGGCGCCTCAGCGCAGCCAAGCCTGCTACAGCGCGCGCCCTCGACGCCAGAGCCGCGCGGGCTGGAGACCTCGTGCGCCCACGGCTCCTACGCCACGACCATGGCGTGCCGAGCAGCGCCGGCCCATGCACAGCTACACGCCGCAGCGCCTCGCGCCTGCCTCCTCCGCTTGGCGCAGCTGCCCCGCGCAGCCCACCTCGCGAGTGGGAGTGGAAGAGCCCGCCGCCGCCGACACCACACGGGCTTTGCCCGGGCGGCGCTCGCCGGCGGCGGCGGGGGAGGAGGGAGGGATGGGTGGCGGCGGTGCCCGGCGGCTAGGGTTAGCGCCCGGGCCGCTCGCGGGGAGCGACATGGGGCTCGCGGGCAGCCTGAATCTGTGATCGCGGGGTTGATGCACTCCTAGCATCCAACTAGTTACAGAGCTGCGGTTATTGGTTGAACCACAGTCTCCGAGACGTCATTACAGCTAATTAACCATGTTCACATTTTCTTCAAAACAATTGATGTTCACATTTTCTTTCTGGCATAACACCATGTTCATCTTGTGCTACAGGTATGGAGACCAGAGAGCCACGGTAGTAGACTGACATGCCTGCGCAGTTCATGCAGACACCTCATTGTGCACATTTCTGTATTTAAACCGAATTTTCATTCAGTTTCCAAAGGCAGCGCCAGCGCACGATGCGGGAGCTGTGAAGGTGGAGTCGCAGTTTCACGTCAGTAGTTTGCAGTAAACTGAACAGACTTGAAAGCTACTGGTCGAAGTACAGAAAGTAGCACCATGATGAACACTAGTTAAGCTGTCCCAAAACATGGATGGCCTGAACTTGGACGGGAACCCTGAAGAAAGTACAGCAGTGGTTGTAGGATAAGCTTTTCTTATGCGGCCTCCAGTGGCGGGTTAAACGGGGCCTCACCGGCCTCTGTACTAACTTAAGAACATCACGAGTTCAGGTTTAGGGAGCATCATTTCACCAAATAATTGCTGGGAAGATGTTCTGGCAAGATATCTGAAACCCCTTGCTGCAATGCACATTTTTTTTACCTGGATGTTTCATGATAGATTTTTTATTGTATACTCCCTCCGTTCCTAAATAATTATCTTTCTAGAGATTTCAACAAATGACTACATACGGAGCAAAATGAGTGAATCTACAATTTAAAACATGTCTACATACATCCGTATGTTATAGTTCATTTGAGATGGTTAGAAAGACAAATATTTGGGAACGGAGGGAGTAGTACTGCTAGATAGCCAGTAGAACCATGAGCAAGGAGTTATATGCATGTGCAGTCGCTTATTCAGTGTGACAAAGGATAAAATGAACATTTCCATTGCTAAATATTGACGTCAACCTCAGAAATATTGAACTAACAAGAATGCGACCTAATTTGCCCCAGCCTACTGAAGTAACACTCTCCCAATTTTCTAGTAAAACAGTCTTCATCGCAGAAACGTTACTGAAATCTTAATACCCCGAAAGTGTTTCAACGCACAGACCTGGATGTTTCACGGGTAAGTTATTAATTCTGAGCTTGCCAATAATATATATAGTTGCTGACTTGCTGAGCAATACTGGAAACAAACAGCACATATATAATATGCACCGGACGAGATCTGTGAGGATAATGCTTGCACTCATGAAATGTTTCTGCCATCTTCAGAAACAATAATTACAACTAACCTAGAACGAAAACCAATACCAAAATAGTAGACAAGATGACCTAATTCCTTCCAAGGATTATTCTTCGTCATGGCTGTGCCCAGCTGCACTTCCTGTTGCATCATAATCATTGATCATCGCTACTCCCAGCATCAGTTTCTTACATTTCCTAGTCGCTGGTTCCAGCTTCACTTTCTCCTGAATACTCCTCGCTGGTTCAAGCTTCACTTTCTCCTGATTCATCATCGCTGCTCCCAGCATCAGTTTCTTTCATGTCCATCATCGCTGCTTCTAGCTTCACTTCTCCTGATTCCTCGTTGCTGCTTCCTGTTTCACATTCTCCTGAGTCGGCCAGTTTATCTATTTGTGCCACTGACAAAATTGAAATATTATGACTTATTAACAGCTACTCGCAAATAACATCTGTAAAAGACCACATATATAGATAGAAGTAAACATAATATATATATATATATATACCTGGTGGATTGTAAAAGCTAAAATACGGAACGAGATGACATGAATCGTCGTCAGATACAGAAAACTCTCTTGTCAGCTTCAGCTTCTCCGAACTTAGTAATTTGAGATCAATCTTGTAGGTGCCAAGATCTGTGACTACAAAAATTATGGCTGTGCCTTCAATAGAGCCAACCAACTGACGTCGTGCCTCTGGATCACCTAGATGGAGATGATTCTTGAGGTTGATGACTGTTGGTCGTGTCCATGCTGCAACTTGGTCGGGACCCACCTCCCTCCACCACAAGGAGAGGTCGAGATTTTCCTCGTCCAGATCTGCAATCCCAAGCCGACCATCGTCCTCCTCCGGTGCAATGAGGACCGGAGAGTTGTCGTAGTCACCGACCGATATCTCCAGCGGCAGCTCAACCTTTGACAAGCAAGACGTGCCCAAGTCGTACTTGAGAATACCAGCGAGAGTATCACGCACAAAGATAAAATGGATCGCGCCTCCGGTAAGCAATGGGGGGATGGTACACAAGTAGAGTTCATCTTGGAAAACACCAAGGTGAAGGGAGGACGGAGAGCTCCAAGTCCTTGTCTCGGACGAGTAAACGGTGGCCGTGGCCACCCCCTCGTCCTCGTGAAGGGTGAGGAAGACAACGAAGAATGGGCCCAAGTGGCAAGCCACGTGGTCGCAGCCGTCCACAGCACAAAGCACAGATTCACTTGAAGAGTACCTCCTAAATCTATGTGGATGCCATAGCTTCCTGGTGTTGCCCGTCATGGGGTCCCAGACGACCAGGTAGAGCCGGTTCTCGTCCTTGTCAAAATACTTGAGGAGGGCGCGGCCATGGCGGCAGTCGACCATATAATGGTCATAGCAGTGCCGGGGATCACGCGGGAGAAACTTGGTGGTCGAGATGAAGGGGGTGCCGTGGTAGTAACTGTGGAAGAAACCGAGCATGGGGGGTGTCTTCTTGTGGAAGGCGCGGTAGCGGCAGCGGAAGCGATGGTCGGAGAGGAGGCGGCACCACGGCTTGCAGACGAGGGAGGCACGAACCAAGGTTTCAGGCTCGTCGGGCGGGAGGCGGATGAGGATCGCCTCGACGAGATGTTCGACGTCCTTGAGCTCGGGAGCATGCTGCGGTGGCATGGTGCCCAACATGTGGTTTGTGAGGAGGAAGCCGATCCAACAACTGAGAGCTGCAGCCCGCGGCCGGCAGTATATATGGCCAGGTCTATTGTAGATGAAAGCGAGCTGCTGTAGACTCTTGGGCTTCGAAAAATAAATGCGTGGAGACTCCACCATCGAGAAGCTCACCGTTCGCCGGCCGGCTCGCGTCCTCCTTCCCGAGGAAACATTTATTACGTCAAAGAATCAATGGAGTTTCCGTGGGAGGCGGAATTGTTCGGTTTTCCACTACCCGTACGTCTTCTGTTCTCACCTGTGCATGCGGCGCATACTACATTGTCAGAGCATCTTCAACGGGCGCCGAACGCGCCGTACGTAAAAAACAGCTTTAGCGCGTGCCCATCGTCTGATTTGACGCGACACGTAGCGCTGGCTCCAGCAACCGCGCTAAAATGCAGCACGCGCGCCGCTCCAGCCGCGTGTAAAAATGCAGCGCGCGTGACTCTCGCACAAACAACATATGCATTTGAAAACAGAATCAAAAAGATCAAAACAAACAAAAATAAATAGTTCAATTTCGTTATTACAACTCAAACAAACAGTTTATCGTTCAATACAACAAATAATGCAATTAGACACAACAAATAGTTCAACAATACAATAACGAATGCACAAATCATGATGCTTTTTGTCGTCCATTCCATGCCCACCACTCCTCAATAAGATCCTTCTGAAGATCATTATGCGCTACGGGACGTCGAATGGCATGATAGGAGGCAACAAAACGGGCCACCCTTTCAGCCCTCCGTCGCACTCGCATGGGATATCCCAAGAGCTCATACTGAGAGTAGTCTACATCTTGGCCACGCTCATTCTCGATGATCATGTTGTGCATGATCACACAAGCGTGCATTATGTACCAAAGCATCTTCTGATCCCAAAATCTAGCCGGTCCTCTCACAATAGCAAATTGGGCTTGCAAAATCCCAAAAGCTCTCTCCACATCTTTTCTAGCCGCCGCCTGAGCATTGTGGAAATCAAGTTCTTTCTTACCTTCTGGCTTTTTCAACGGCTTAACAAAGGTTTGCCACTTTGGATAGATGTCATCCGCTAGATAATAGCCATAGTTGTATGTACGGCCATTTGCTACAAACTGCACCGGTGGCAACTCCCTATTTGCAATCTTATTCATCAGTGGTGACCGTTTGACAATATTGATGTCATTCAAAGATTCAGGCATCCCAAAGAATGCATGCCAAATCCAAGTCTCTTGATCGGCCACCGCTTCAAGGATTATAGTGGAACCTTTTTTTTTTTGCCGTGGAATTGCCCATGCCATGCTTTTGGACAATTATTCCAACTCCAATGCATGCAATCTATTGAGCCAAGCATGTCAGGAAAGCTGCGAGCTTTGTTCATCGCCAAAAGCCTTGCGACGTCTTCAGCATTGGAAGATCTCAAATACTCCTCGTCAAACACTTGCACAATTCCGACTGCGAAGCGCTTGACACACATGATGGCTTGGCTCTCACCCATAGCCAAGTGATCATCAACTAGATCAGCCGGTATACCGTATGCCAACATACGCAAAGCGTCTGTCACCTTCTGAAAGGTGCTATGCCCAAGCTCTCCGGCGGCATTCCTCCTTTGCTGAAAAAAGCGGTCATGGCTCGCTAGTTTCTCTGCAATGTGCCTGAACAACTTGGTGCTCATCCTAAACCGGCGACGAAAATACGACTCGGAGTATGTGGGATTCTCCGCAAAATAATGCCTGATCAATCTGTTGTGGGCATCGATCCTATCCCTCCAAATTTTCTGCCGATCCATAACAGAACCACCGTGCTTCGGTTTTTTATTGATATGCATAGCTAGGATCATTGCAAGATCCTCCTCATCTTCCATATCAAATTTTTCTTCAGAAGAATCATACGACGAACTCATCTACAATGTTGAATACTATGCTATAAATAAAAAACTACAATCAACATGCACGAAATTCATGGCTTTTGAGCAATACATACCTTCTAGGCGTTTTGTCGAACACCTTGCGGGCGCTGTTCATCGGAGGACCAGCGCGCACGAGGGGCGGCGGGACTAGAGGGGGGCCGAAGAAAGCGCGCGCGGGGCGGGGATAGGCCGGGGAAGCACCGGAACGGTCGCCGGGTGGCGCGGTCGGCGGCGGCGGCGCGGCTGGAGGGGGGTGGGAGGTGCGAGCGAGCGCGCGAGAGCAGGCGCAGCAAATAAGCGGCGCGCGATTGAGTTTCGGCCCGCGCGCTGGACTACGTATGCCGCGCGCGCTGTTTTCGCGCGCCACTGGAGCAACTATTCGGTTCTTTCGCTAAAACGGGAATTTTTGCGGTGGCGCTAGTTTGGCGGCTGTTTTTTTTTAGCATCAAGATGATACAAGCGCCATATACACGCCGCATACACTCACCCCTATGAACGCACACACGCACACCTACCCCTATGAGCATCTCCGAGAGACTGAGCCGGCATATCATCTTGAGATTTATGAAGTCACCGTAGGCGCCTCGTCGTTGACGGGAACGTCTCCTCCCAATGAAAGCTTATCGCGGAATCTCAAATAAATCCAGGAATAATGCGAGACAGGATTTGAACGCAGTGGGTTGGGGATCCATCGTCACCTAACCAACTCAACCACAGGTTGATTTGCGTTTGGCGCGGCTGTTGGAGATGCTCTTATGCTGCTATCGCTACGCTTCTATGCAACTGTGGGCTTGGAATGTTGTACACAAGTCGAGAAGTACTACGTACCAACAAATGTGCGTGAAAAAAAAAAACAAATGTACGACGTTTGTTACCATCCAACTGATCTGACATTACCCCTCAAAAAAATAAACTGATCTGACAATCGGTATGGGCCACAACAGTAAAACCAGGCCTCTCGCTTCTGTGAAAATATCGTAGTACATACGTAACGGAAGCGGGGAACAATCACTGCGTCAAGATCAAGTTGCTGTACGTAAGGTAAATGTAGTAGAGGGACCAGCCTTCATACGCATGAGTACAAGCATACGCATGACCTCTTGCAGTGGCGGAGCTAGCATTTGACACCAGGGTGGTCCGCCCTAATTTTTTTATAAGTAATATGATATGTGAACGTTCTAACTAATTATCAATATGTTAAGAATACGTAATGGGCCTAATGGGCCCCATTAGTCTTAGGTTAATTAGAGATAAGGGTCGCTTGCTTAGGGGTCAAGTAAGCCTTGCTTGGGAGTCAAGTAAACCTCTCTATATAAAGAGAGAAGATGTATCAATCTAATCAAGCAAGAATTAAGAAGGAAATCCCTTTCCTCTTGCCCGGCCGTGGGCAAAAAAGGCCCCCGGCCGGCCCTCTCGCGCCCTCCTTCTAGCAGCGTCATAACAATTTGGTATCAGCTAGCTTCGGTTCGATCATGTCTTCACCGCCGCCAAGCCCGTCTCTTCCGCTGCCGGTCACCTTATCGCCTCCGGCAACCACCACGACCGTCGCCCACTCCCCGCCCGCCGGATCCTCTGTCGCGCCGCCCCGCCGTCCTCACGGGAGGAGGTGTCCGAGTCTTGCGGGACCTAACCCAGCGGTCCAGAGATCCACATGTTCTTGGCGGGTCCCACGGGCCGCCCCGGCTGCGCCGCCCATCGCCGCCCGCACCGCCGTGGCTGCCGTGGCAGCCGCCGCACCAGCGGCCTTTGCGCGCTTGCGGGCCGCTGAATCGCCATCCATCGCTACCACCGCCCAGCCACAGCTGCGATGGCGGCCGCCGCTCCTAGCGGCCTCCGCCGCGCCGGCGCTTTGCCGCAGCAGCCGCTGCCGCTGCTTTCGGCGCGACACCGCAGCAGCAGCTGCATTGCAGCAACCACCGCCGATCAGCTCCGCCGCCCAGTATGGGATCCCCTATGACGGGAGTGCGACGACCTCATTCCCATCAGCGCCGCCGCCATCCCAGGGCGTCCACATCCAGCAGATCAAGTCCCTGCCGTCACCGTCACCGCTTTCGTCTTGGATAGCTACCCGCCACGTGTCGGCGGCAGTGAGGCTGCAGGCTGCTGTGCGCGGCCTCCTAGCGTGTCGGCATGTGCGGGAGATGCGTGGTCTGCAGCTGCCGCTCCTTCAAGTTGCCCTTCGCTGTGCAAAGGACCTCGATCTCGTCCGCTGCGTCGGGGATCTTGGGCATGCAGTTTCCCCCACGGGCAGCTGGCATGTTGTTTTCCCCGCGGGCAGCGACCTCAAAGTCTACGACATCGGCGGTTGGGGGGCGCACCCCTCCTCGTCATTCTCCATCGCAAGCCCTCCACTCTTCCATGTGCGGTGCAGACCAACAGCCATACACATGCACTCCTTTTGTCCAGGTGGTGTCCATGGGATCCAGGTGGTTGTACACGTGCACGTCCAAAATAAAGCGTCCTAGTCTATTTCAGGTTGAGAGTAATAACACAAGCCGAGATGTAAAAGGCTTGTTTTTAGGTGTTAGGTTTGTGTTGCGTCGAGTCATGATTATAAGTTGATTAGGCTGCAGCTTGAGGACAAGCTGCATGTCCAGGTGGGGTGTAGTGTTAAGAGTACGTAATGGGCCTAATGGGCCCCATTAGTCTTAGGGTTAATTAGAGATAAGGGTCGCTTGCTTAGGGGTCAAGTAAGCCTTGCTTGGGAGTCAAGTAAACCTCTCTATATAAAGAGAGGAGATGTATCAATCTAATCAAGCAAGAATTAAGAAGGAAATCCCTTCCCTCTTGCCCGGCCGTGGGCAAAAAAGGCCCCCGGCCGGCCCTCTCGCGCCTTTCTTCTAGCAGCGCCATAACACAATATCATAAAGAAATATACCGATATGTTTTGATGAACACACTAAAATTCTCAATTAAATCTTAATTTTGCATAAAGAAGCCTACATAGTAAATACTACATGAACCATAGTACATACCTTGAGAAGTTCAAAAAGACTATGTTTGCCTGCACTTTTGCATTGCCATGAAGGTATCAATTATATCATCTTCATTCACCTCGGAGAAATAATGCCTCTCAATGCATGTGATTAGGCAATCACCCAAAAGACTATCACCCATCTTATTTTCTCAACTTGATCTTGACTAACTCATGGTAGAAAATGCTCTTCGGTTGCTCTATGGTCACATTCGGCATAGACACTGTTGGTTCATGAGTTTGCTCTTGAATCACAACAGGCATATACAAAAGTTCTCCGGTTTGCTCTTCAGCCACACTCGACATATTCCCGGCTTCCTTCTTCCCTATCTTAATAGATTATCTTTGGAAAAGAAAAACAATGTCTCCGGCCCTTTTTATTCCTCAATAATTCTGTAATAAAAATTACTTTCTATCAATACGCAATACACAAGTAAATTGAGGCATTATGTGCAAAATGAAAGTAACCAAGGAAGAAATGATAGTTGGCTTCATTCCAGATAAATATAATGAAATAATTGAGGCAAAATTCAAGCCTTTGTGGCTTCATTCAAGCAAGCTATAATTTCACTTACTAGAACTGGTTTTTTATATGAAATTGGAGAGGGAAAGCCTCTCTTTTGCTCAGAAAAAAGCTATAATTTCACATCATTTCTGAATATAGACCGATTTCACGGAAGTACCTGTGCCAAATTATGTGTTCATCAGTTCATGTACATGGAATTGGGGCAAAAAAAGCAAACCCTGAGTCTGAAATTGAGGCATTTGGGTACCTTAAATCGGTCGGGGTTTGCCGCCGTGGTCGGGCTTTGAAGGGGCGGCGGGCCTGCGGGTGCCGAAAGGGGAGGCGGGACCGGGACTGCAGTCCGCAGGAGCGCAGCCGCATCTGCAGGCAGGGGCGGCTGGACCGGGAGGGCTTCGGGCGGGAAGCCGGGAAGGGAGGCGAGAGCCTCTGGATGGCTGAACTCCGGGCTCTGCGGCGACAGCGGCGACGCCGCGATGGCTGGCAGTGCTGGGTGTCGGTCGGGCGAGCCGCGGGAGGAGTTGTTGTGCGAGGCGGCAAGGCGAGACGAGGGTTCTACTCGTGCTCGCACATGCCGTGATTCGTTCGTCCCTGCATAAGTTACTGGGCCGTTTTTTTTTTCCTCTCTGGCCCAATTATAGATATAGGTATATAAGCACGTTCAAAATCCCAGGGTGGGCCGCAGCCCACCCTGGCCACCCTGTACATCCGCCACTGACCTCTTGGCCCGCACAACCTCGACAGATAGGCCGGCCATATGAACATGCGCAACAATGAATGAAGCCACCATGCATAAAAGGAACAGTGGCGCAATGTGACAAAGAGTCAAGAGGGGGCCAAATTTCAAAATGTAAGCAAAATATACATGAAAACATGGCAGCTCGGTGCATATTGTTGTCGACTAGTCATGTAGGCGGTTGCAGTGGTGCGCAACAGCATTAGACGTTCTGTGCGGCAGCAAACAATTTGGCCCGGCGGCCGTGCAGCGGTTAGCAGTCCAAACCAAAGAGGAAGCATGATTGGGAAATTGGAAGGACTACTTAAAAAAATCACGAATGAATATGCGCGAGGCATATCATTTCATTAATAAAAGGAAAGAGAGTACAACGGCGGACCTCATAAAGAGCACACTACATGGCATTTATGAGGTTGCGGCGAGGAGAGGATGGGTTGCTCAGCCCTTACATGACAAAACTCAGGTTACATGAATGATCAAACTAAGCCCTCGAGCACCAATCTCGGCCCAGATGCGATCTTCCTCCTGAATATTGTGAACCAGGAGGGAGGTGGACGGGGTTGCACCATCAAAGATGCAGGCGTTGCGGTGTCTCCATTTGATCCATGCAGTAAGCGTGATGAGGGAGGCAAGACCCTTGTGCTGGCTTCCCGGGGAGTCGTTCAGGGCCATTGCCCACCAGTCGTAAAAGTCCATGGATCACCATAGATGGAAGCATGAAGGCAAGCCGTGAAGATTTTTTGCAGAGAAAGCTTCATGGACTCGAAGCTACACATATACAAAAATCAAAAGCTAGGAGGTACCGCTATGCACATACATGATGGACTACGTAAGAGAACTGCAATTTGGAGGCTCCACCAGTGAAAAGGAAGAAGAGGTAGCTGCCACATCGTCGTGCTTCCAACCGCATCTTCTATGGCCATGTATCGTATCCTCCGTCAGCCAAATACTAGAAGTGACTGCAAAAATGACCGACTCTGCTAGTGTTGCTCTATGGAGTATATACCAAACCAAAGAAAATTGCGTATACGTCATCACACACCTGACCACAAACCTGACCCCGGCTAGTGACCGACCATCCATCCACCAATACCTCTACATAAACAACAAAGACAAAAGCTAAATCAAACTCTCTGATCCTAGTCTATTTTAAACCTTGAGAGCGTTCTCAAACATGGATTATCGACGTGCCGGGTCGAATCCCGGGATTGTTGACTGCAGTCATAACTGGGCCAGCCCAACATATGGAAGCAAGTTTTTATTTTCTTTTCTGTAACATGCAAAGTAAAAGGGAGGTCCTATAGGGCACCCTTTGCACCGTTGAACCAACTGGCGCTCACTGTAGCGCTCAGTTGGGCCGGCAGACGAAACAAGAGCACAGTGAACTCACGGTGCGAAAAAGCGCAAAAAGTGGCTTTATCCAGGATTTGAACTCGCGGGGTTGGACTCTCGTACGAGTTTTGCTAACCACTAGACCTGCTCAATAGCAGTGAATTAAAAAACAGTGCCGAAAATATAAGAACAACAATGGACGGGGTATTCATATTGTATCACTTATATTTTGGGATTATTTGAAGAAACATGAATTTGAAAATTTTCATCGATTTGGAGAAAAATCATCACTTTTGAAGAAAAAGTTCATCAATTTTGAAAGAAGTTCATCAATTTTAAAAATTGTTCATCATTTTTCAAAAAAGTTCACAAAAAATGAAAAAAAAGGTTCACCAATTTTGATAAAAGTTTGGTCTTGAAAAAATTCATTGATTTTGAAAAAAGTTCATTCAGTTTACTAAAAGAAGAAACAAATAGAAAAACAAAAAGATAAAAAAAACAGTTCCAATAAAAAAGAAAAAGAAGAAAGAAGAAAAAAGAAAAGAAGGAGAAAAATGTAGGGTGGTTAGCTCAGCTTACGTACGACCAGGAAGTCATCGGTTCGAAACATACTAGGCTCGCAATTTTCTGCTGTGAAAACAGAAAAAGAGGAAGATGGGCCATCCCAGGAGGCGAGGTTGTGCGCCTGTTTGCGAAAAAGGAAGGAGCCGGAGATCGAGAGCTCCTATTTGTCGTGTCCTACGTCAAACTAGTAGACTGCCCGTGCGTTGCCACGGGCCAACAAATGGATTTACTGAAAACGCTCACCTGCTTATTATACATAATAAATAAACAATCAACATAATAATAAAGCAACAATCAACATACACGCAACCGCATACAACAACCTAATTGACTAAAATGCCCCCTTCCTTTAATTTCGCATCTGCAATACATGGCAGCATGCCTCCTCAAGTAGCTCTCGCCGGGTCTAGATTGTCTATGTTTCTTTACTAACTTATTTGTAAGACAACTGTTCAATCCAAATGTAGGATTTACTCACTCTCTAAAGAAATATAAGACTTTTTATTGATAATATATTACAATATTAAAGTGGCCTCGTACATGTAGAGCCAGGAGTTTACCATACATGCTATGAATTTATATGTGTATTATTTCTTCTACCTATTATTGAACATGCGACACAACAAGTCCTCATAGAGCAAGTTATAGTGATTATTCTCAACAGAGGGAGTATCTACAAAACATACTGCCTTTTTATGTAAGGCGTCTATTACATAGCACAAGTAGAAATTACAAAGTGATTATAGGCAGCCGAATCACGAACGAAAGGAGGGACATGTCCCATCCAAACATTACTACCCCGACAAAAAAAGTCTGGGCAACCGCCGCAGGATCATGTTCCTTTTTTTTACAAACTCTGTTGACTTCTGAAAAAACTGAGGCAAAGTAGATACAAAGTGACCTGATTTTTCCGTGAACTGTTGGGTTTCTGCAAGCAAAATCATGTGTAGTGTGTTAACTGTGGTGATTGGTGATCACGATAGAACAGTCAAATTCAAACATCATAGCAAGTAGGGAAAAGTATATTTTTCGTCCCTAAACTCTCTCGAAAGTATAGAAACGGTCCCTTAACTTCAAAACAAGCAAAACTTAGTCCCTCAATTCTTTAAACCGGATAACTCGAGTCCTTTTATTTAACAAAAGTGGTTTTCACGCTGACTTGCATGGTTTGACCAGTCATCGCCCGTGTGTGGCCGAGCAACAACGGCAGACCGGGTGAGCCGCCGAAGCGGGTGCGGGTTACGGTGCTGGAGCGGTGACAAGCATGCGCCCCGCCGTCGCGCCGCTGTCCGCACCATGTCCATGACCCGCAGCACGCAAGTGATGGATTTGAACAAGAACTGGATGACGCGGGGGACATCAACGGCGCGGTCGCTGGCAATTGCAGAGGCATACCATGAGCACGAGACGACAACACGAGCAGCAGTAAGCTGTGTCTGTGTTATGAGTTCGCCGTGAAGGCCAAGTAGTCGCGTGCCTCCGTGCTGCTAGCCGTGACAGCCCCGCTCGTCCAACAAAACTCACTGTAGCGCAGCTCCCTGGCTTCATGCACCCTCTGCATGCGCCGCCGACAGCCACGCAAGCTCCATGCCTACCTCTTTCTCTTGTTGCCCGGTGGTACCAACTGCTCGACGAAATGCCCAGCCGAGTTAAAATGGAAAAGAAGAAGAAGAAGATTGCCACGTGAGTGCTGACTGGTCAAAACCATGCCAAGTAAGCATGAAAACAGCTTTTGTTGAGTCAAGGGACTAAAATAATCCGGTTTGAGAAGTTGAGGGACTAACATTTGCCGGTTTTAAAGTTGAAGGACCATTTCTATACTTTTGAGAGAGTCCAGGGACGAAAAATATACTTTTCCCTAGCAAGTATGCACAAAACAATGTGTATCAACAATAACAGTACAAGTTGAAAAACTGGAAATTGAGTGCACCCTTGGGTGCTATTTTAAAGATGTACTAACCTAATTCCCGTTGTTTGCTCCCTGAGCATCGTCGAAGATTGAACGTTCAACCATCTATGAACCAGCCAGTTCCCCTGGTTTGAAGCAACCTGCTATTCGACATCTTTGATAATATATGTACAAAACAATCAAAAGATTTCCCTAGATATTTGTAATACATATTAGTTATTATCTTGTAACCAAGCAATATGCAAAATAAAGTTTCTTTAGGATGACCAAGTTATATGTACATTGTAGCAGATACCAACCTTATTTCTAAACACACATGGAATTGCACGATATCATAGATTTTGTTTGTACAAGAAAAATTATATTGTATCTGATGTCCGATCTCAGTATTGGTCTTGGATTACCAGTTTTACTTCTGAATGAAGTCCCAAGTAAATTATTTGAAGCCCATGCAGCAACCACATGAAAAAAGCACTCAAGATGATGCTTTATCTTTAAATCATACCACCTCCAATCCCCTAGATATCTTATGGACCTTGCTTTCTCACACATGAACATTGCCAACAAATACACATACCTAAGCCATATGCGCTCTAGCATAAAAATGTATGTTTTGCTAGCTCAACCATGGTACTTACACATGCAGTTATCACTTCAACATTCTTAGCAACCCAGTTAAATGTGGATGACTGGATAAAAATATAAGAACGTATTTATATTTCTAAAATGTTGCTGAAAGAAAAGAAATCCTACAAATTGAAGACAAAAGCAAAATGTAGATGATAGATACTTACTAATATCATCTTATGTGTTCGATGCAGCAACATCTTTGTGGCATTGGTGAAAACTCCCTACAACATAAGATCTTCATAACACCAAAACAAAGGAAAGCTTCCAAGCGTTTCCAAATAAAAAAATTAACAATCTTCAAATCAATTAAAGGAGTAATATTTCAACCCCAGGAGGCCAGAATGAGGACCCCTTCGTTGTTGAACTCATTTTTCACAAGAAGAAAAAAAGAAAAGGAACATATATAAGATAACTACATCTCCTTAAATTAAGTATACATACAACAAAAATATATGTTATTTTACCAACACAGTGAGAACAATTACTTCCTTGGGATTTCTAAGAAAAATATTCCTGTTAGTTTTTCCTCAAGCAATTAACAAGAAATGGTTAGAAAAGTCACAGTATATTCAATCTTAATGTGACATGTGCAGGTATGATCATTAAAAGTACAGACCGACTTGATCATGCAGATACTAAAGAAAGAGAACAACCCTGCTTATTCACCAATCCTAGAACCCTACAATGAAGTTTCATGAATAATTACAAAAACCAACATTTCTTCTTGGAATTTACACCTGACATCTACTATGGTTTTAGAAATACTTTATTAGGTAAAAGGTAGAGGATGTATGCATATCTTTTGAGCTACTCTCAACCTCTTAATGTGACATGTGCATGTTTGATCATTAAAAGTACACATTGGTCATGTAGATATTAAGGAAAGAAGAAAAAAAAACCTATAACATTAGCAGATCATTAATGTTGCTACTACACAATATCTCTGCAGCTTGTTGTTGCTCTTTGTCTCCTATAACATTGAAAGTTGTTTTTGAATAAAGCTTAAACCATGAGCGTTGCTAGGCGAACAAAATTTTGAATGGACAAAGCAAAAATATTCAAGACCTTGCTGGATTAAGAACCACTAATATCTAGATAAGGTCAAATGATATAAGACATGAGGTCAAAATGATCGCAGTAATAGCTCCAAAAGTAGAAGAATGATACAAGAACACATCAGTCAAATGATATAAGAAGACATTAACATTGTAGCTTACTGAAGATTGTCCCACTATCCTGCCTAAAGCTTGGTCCATACCTCCTGATTAAAAGATGCAATTAGGAAATGAGTATATATTTTCTTTGCAGATTCAATACCATCATCGCTGATATATTAAATTAGACTATATCAAACATTGGATGTCTTTGAAAATTTCACATTAAAATTATCCTAGCTTCCAAACGAACATGAAGAATCATGAAAAAATCACATTAAAATTTTCCTAGCTTCCAGACGAACATGAAGAATCAAATTAGTCATTGGGTTAAATAGGATGGTCCTACCTACCTGGCAGTTGGAATATAATTTATTTTCTTACCCACTGTTATAGCAAAACTTACAACATAAGAATCGACTGTTTGTGCAAATAACTAAAAAAATTATCTATTCTGATAGTTTCTATTCATTTTCACTTGTCCCAATTCAATGATAAATCAATTGGCCAGATGTCCATTGATTATTATCATGGAAGATAAATGAAATGCAACATCATCTCTCTTACACAGTATTACCAAAAAATGTAATTTACAGCATACTATCGAAGATGTCAAATAAGCAAGCAATTGGCTCACAGTTGATGAAAGCTCAATTGGATAGACCTTAATTTAGGCTATGCATCCACCACTTATGAGAGATTACAGTTACAATTGCTTGTGCTGATATCGCAAGCAATGTGATTTATGTGTAAATGTAAGGATTAGAAAAGTACATTGGAGCGCACAAGTTGTTGGAACCATAATAAGCATGCACGTGCAACGCACGTCTCAACTGAAAGCATGCTATACTATGAAAATATTTCTATCATAACATAGAATAAGTCTCTTAGGGAATTTCAAATTTGATGCAAAGTGGATAGAATTCCTAATTCCCAAGTCATAAAGACGTGTTGATTGTTCCACGAAACAGCGTGCCCCATACCCAAGTAGGGCAACACCAGAAGTTAGCCGGGCGATCACTTTCGGCGATCGGCGCCCTCCTAAGTTGTATGATCAGAACAAGTGCAACGTTGGATTTGCCCGACTACCATTGATCCCGTACCCCCTCAGCATCATTCCCTGCGTCACTCCCCAGCAGACGCCAGTCTAGCCGACGCCAGCCACCCCGTGGCACCACTCACATCAATGAAACACGGTATTTGTCAGCGCCACCTCACCCGACTCGAGCCAGCGCTTCTCTCCTCCCTCGCAGAACGGTGTCGCTCCGCTCACAGCAGCGAACCATCAGGCTGCATCTATATCACATCTTTATCACCAAAATAAGACATGAGTCATGCTATTCATTACCTACGACCAATGTGGTTCAGTGGCCAGCCCTCCCCACTGCGACTATATGAAGCGACGACCCATACATAACCATCCAGGAACCTGTCGAGTGAGAATAGCACTTATTATGTGGAGATCCTGACCAATATAGTTCATTTGACATCATTTAGTGTTCATTCTTCCATGGTCAGGTCCTGATCAACGGAGGTATAACAAAATTTTAAATAGCATGTGCCTCCTGTAACTTTCACAAAACGTACAGGCATGTCCTATGCCCAAATAAGGTCAGGTCAGCAAACAAATTGAAAAATACAGGTAGTCGTGCGAGATTGTTAGATGACAAGTGACAAAATCTAATAGTGATCAGAATGGACATCCATCATGTCTCTAATTTGAGGCTCTACTTAGCCTTTGTTTGTTTGGTACTCCCTCCGTCCGAAAATACTCGTCATCAAAATGGACAAAAAAGGATGTATGTAGAACTAAAATACATCTAGATACATCCCCTTTTATTTATTTTGATGACAAGTATTTCCGGACGGAGGGAGTATGAATTTAGGTGGTCCACTCAAATTTTTGCCTAAGCTCAATAAAACCGAGCCATGCATTGCCAGTCTTTCCATGGCCAATAGCAACTGTACACAAAATAGCTCAACCTGAACTGACAAAAGCATTAACTACCATCAGCGATGCATGTCAAATCGCATCCTAAGTCTTAAAAATATATGGCTACTGAATATAAGGAAACAAGAAAGCATCAAGGTAAAAAATGGATCGGTTCCATGGCAGCATGTTCTCTCTGCCCTCCTATCCTTGTCAATGTTGATTATTGGCATGGAGCAACTTCTGAGTTGCCTTCCTTGGTTCCCATGTATAGACCCCTGCAGTACACAACTTTCTGTAGAAAAATGTAAAATGTTAACACTGTTCTAAATGGATTAATAAAACTCTAAATTCAAGTAGGTCTGAGTGTGCAAGCTATGCAGAACAATAATTTCAGTCAATCAACATCATTTTAAAGCAAAAGAAATTGAGAAATGAAAGAACACATCAACCGCAGAACCATGGCAGGTTGTCTCTGCATAATAATACTGGCAAACTTTGCAAACACGTATGGAAAAAGTACAGTCATGAACCATGGTGCATACATATAACATTATCTGAATTCAGATGATGAGCATTGCAATTGTGTGTGTGTGTGGGGGGTAATTGACCTTATAAATCACTTGCATATCAATATGTCTTCTCTAAATGTGGGCCCTAGCTGAGAAGTAAGCAGATCTGGGCATTCAGTAACTAAAGCCACAAACTTATCCACCTCTTCATACTTGAACAACGTATTGTATAAGATGCAACCTGTGAGTTTATCCATCCCTTCACCTGGTGACCTCTTGGACTTAAGTAGAGATGATTTCTGAAAAAAAGTGAGATGTTTAATCTTGGCCTCACCCAAACACACTTCTGTACTTTCTCTTGCAAAATATATATTCAAATAGCTTGCATAGAGAATGGTGTCAATAAAGAGCCAACTTAATCAAATGGCCTTGCTGCATATAATCGATAACTTTCAAGGTATTTGGAAGTACATATTTATTTTATGAAAAACCATAATAAAGTTCTTTATTTGCATCTCTTGTTATAACCCAGCTGAAATTTAATAAACTCTCCGAGGTGAAAAACATATATAAAATAATGGACCAAAAAAAGCAGGATAGAGCACATCCCATGTGTTGTGTCAAGGGTAATTGTCAAGATTTTAAGGTCGACCCATCATGAACCAACACCTGCACAATGGTCTAGTTCAGTAAAGAAAATCAAAGTCCAGAAGCATGTTAACTAACATCTCAGAAAGCATCTTGAAGCAGAGGAAATATCATGAGAGCTTGATTAATATTGTTCTCCACAATACAAAATCCATCCAAAACAGAATTTACCAACACCCAGATTTCTATGGATGCAAGTGCAGAAACCTTACATCCTTGTGTATCGCGCACTCTTGAATAATTTGAAGTCGTCAACTGTAGAAAACAAGAGAAATGTGGTAAGCAAACCTGTTGATTAGTGAAGATGTCCATCATCTAACTTTGTTTTGCAATCTATATGGTTTAGGGATTCTGAACATGAACCAAAACAAGCCGTAGTGAAAACTTACTTGATGGTAACGGATAACGACATTGTGACCGTACATATTGTCCATAGGATCCAGGCAACAACCTAATTCGGAATATATCATCAGGAATCGTTCTTTCAGACCATGGACAAACTATGCAGGGGAATGCTTGTGCAAATTATAAGTTGTCAAGCAGATCAAGATAGAAGGTGCAGTCAAGTGCAGTTGAGATTCAAAGTCATATTCACCAATGTGACGGCAGAAGCAAAAGAAACCCGTTTCGTCGTACCTGAGTTTGCCTGCACAATGAAAGAACTATAGTGGATTATCAACTTCTGAACCTAGATAAAAAATTATTCAACAATCACTTATTCAGAGTATGGATCCTTTCCAATGTAGACATTAATAATATTTTTATTTTTCAATGATCCTGTGCATATAGGATAATAATTAAAATGCAAAATGTGAAGATTAGGAAGTAAAAAGAATCTAATTAGAGTTCTCTGCGAGAGGACGGTACCAATCAAGCAATCAGGAGTATATTGATTTGCGTGAATCTCTTTTACCAAGTGCGGACTCAAGATCGAGTGTTGCAGAAATGATTTCTTCAGTAGTAACTATTTCCCATGTTATATAGAGCCTTCTCAAATTAAAGCAATACCCCTGCAAGAACATATAGAAACACAGCAACATACTGATTCCTCTGGAGTTGTTACCTGGATAGGATTTGAACAAATGTCAGTGTTAAATCTCGCAAAAAACTGAAACAAAATAAGAGCAGAGAAAGACTAAAAGAGAGAGGGCTAGCTATATAGAAAGATCAATTAGGGTAACTCATCGAACATTTGGTGGGAATCCACACGCTACATGGTGCATCCCCTACCAGTGTGCCTCCCTGGGGCGTTCACATGGCCGTGTGTCTCACCGTCGCTTAGAGGAGCAGCGGCTTCCGCGTCCTCAGCTGTGCGAGGAACGGCAGCTGCGGCATCTGCATCGCTGACCATGAGGAGGTACAGCTGCAGGTGCACATGCGTCCCTGACGCGAGGTCGAGAAACAGAGGTGAGGAGTCGAATTCCCCGCCGGAGAAACCCATCTTCGCGGCCGAGCCTGCAGTGTCCCACGCCGCTGCTGCTCGCGGGAGGAGATGGACCCCGTCGCCGACGATGCAGGCCTAGCCCGCTATGTCCCGCGCTGTCGCCACTACTCGATGGAGGAGAGGGACTCGGCCTCCGCCGATGCAGGTCGGGCCCGCTACGTCCCGCGCCGCCGTCGCCGCTCACCGGCACCGCCGACGCAGGCCGAGCCCTCTGCGTGCCGCGTCATCGACTTGCTCCTCACCGGAGAGGAAACACGCAGAGACTGCCTCCTCACCGGATAGGGTCGGAGCAGCGTGGCGGGGCTCTGGGTGGGGGAGAGGGAAGAGGGCGGCTGTGCAGATGAGAAATAGATAGGTGACGGCGAAGGCGGCTGGGTCGTGGTTATCGCCCTCGTAGCAAGAAGAACGAGGACAGTGTGGACGCCATTTGTTTTTCCACGAGGAGGCCTCGCTGAGTTCGCCGCGTCGCCAGCGACGGAGGCGCCGGCGGTGGCGGTGTGGCGGCGCAGCGATCTCGAGGGCATCGAGAGACGGCGGCGGCGGCATTTAATCGAGGAGATCGGGAGCCAACGGCGGCGCCGCTTACTCGAGGGGGTCGAAAGGACGGTGGCGGCGACGGGAGGGGATCGAGAGGACCGCGGCGGCGACGGGAGGGGATCGAGTTGGGGTGCGTGCGTGGGGTGGGGTGAGGTGGGGTGGGGAGGTGACGAAAAAAAACGGACGAAAAAAAACTGTCTCTGGTGGGACGAAAATTGACCGGCGGAGACTACCAACTGCTGCGCAACAAAAACTCGTGTTTGTGCAATCACCTTGCTAGCCAACCGAATTACTGAGTGTTGTTGGCGAATGTGTAGCGCGACCTTTAAAAAAGTAACACCAGTGGCATAAACAGAACTTTACTTAACAAAATAAAGAGAAAATAAAGGAAATTCGAAAATGAAATATTTTTTTAAATTTTTCGAACAATTTTTGGAACATGATTTTTTTTAAAATGAAAAATAAACTTTAAAAATAAGAATAAACGAGAAAGAAACAAATAAACAGAAAAGGAAAAGATAAGATAAAATAAAAAAGAAAATAAAGATAAAATCAAAAAAAAGAAAAAACAAAGAATGAAAAAAGAAACACAAAACCTGTTTCACGGATCCTTACCAGAAAAAATGGCTGGGAAACTCTAGAAGGTTCCCAGAACCGGAAACGCTGTAACACGTTAAATGGGCCGGCCCAGGTCATCGTTCAAACGCAACGTGCAATATATAAATTCCCGGGAGACCTCCTCGTCAGCGCTCTCGGCGCCTGATCACGTGAGGTTTTGAATCCTGGCTCGCACACACTTTTTGCTGTTTTATAGAAACAAAACAGAAAAAGAGCAGAAGGCTGCCAATATTTTTGCTTCCAATAGATCTTTGGTCAAAGATTTTGATGTTGTGAAATGTTACCAACGCACAGCCATGTTCATCATCTACAACATCAAATCCTCACAATATCTTGCAAACATGTCATTTCTCCCGGATCAGACGACACTTCTTGCAAATCTCTTAGTGTGCCCATCTTCTGTTGCTGGTTATGTGGTCACAGATCATTGTTGAGCAATTGACAAAAAGGAGCCAAAAAATGTGGTTCAGATAACCAGACTGCATACTTGCAGGTTGTAGCTGGTGTCTGAAGCCAATGCTGCGAGGTACAGCTACGCGATTTCAGATCTGTGATTTGCGCCTCCAATGGACGTACTAGTAGAAAAGTTTGCAACAAAGAGTACAGGGGAGCCGGTTACAGAGTTTGTGCTTACAGGTTGGGCCAGTTTGACCCGTGAGCAAAAAATTAACCGTCTCGAATTCTACAACATTTATTGCAAGTCTCTCGGACATCGTTACAGCTAACTAACCATGTTCACATTCTATTTTCGAGAAATTTCAATGTTCATCTTGTTTGGCCAGAAAGACGCAGTAGTACACTGACAGGTCTGCACAGTTCATGCAGAGACCTCATTTCATATCTTTGTTTGGCCAATTTTGTAAACTAAATTTTCATTCGGTTTCCGAAGGCAACAGCGCCAGCGCGTGATGCCCCCCGATGCGGGAGCTGTGTGCCGCGGTTTGCCGGTTTCAAACTGCCCAGACTTAAGAGCTAGTGGTCGAAGTACAGCAAGTAGCATCATGCTTAGCAGTAGGCAAGCTGTTCCAAGCCCTGTTTTGAACTAAGATTACTGGCCATGGCTGAATCATTTTGACCCGTGAGCAAAATGTCAACCAGCTCTAGCTCCCGACAAACCAGACGATTTGATTCTCATTCGTCCAAATAAATAAACAATGCCTTCTGACTTACCTGACCAAGCAAAACTGCGGGGCTATTTGACTTCTTTCCCCATAATCATTGAACATTTATTTATTGTGGAGAAGACTGAACTGAACTTTTCTGTAGGTGATCACACTTTTAAACTAGTTGACTTTGATTGCATGGACTGAAATGCAGGTGAGTTGATACATATGATCTTTGGTCAAAGATTTTTATGCTGTGAAATGACATCAATGAACAACCATGTTCATCATCTTACAGCATCAAATCCTCACCATGTCTTGCTAACTGGCCGTTTCACCCGGATCGAACAGAAGGCACTTCTTTTCCATCTTCTGCTCCTAAATTGACAGGTCTGCACTGTCCATGTGGACACAAATCAAAGGAGATACTTATTGCATACTTGAAGCTGGCGAACAATAAGCACCACAGTCACCCTGTTATCGTTGCTGTTCTCGACCAGGTTTTAGATCTGTGGTTTATGGCAAGTGCCCAAACTTCAGAGTTACTAGTCGAGAGCAGCGACTAGCAGAAAGATTACCACTGGAGCTCTCGGCCAAGCTGTACATTTCAACAATGGCCTGAACCTGGACATGAATCAAGAATGAAAAGTAACAAGTAGTTGCAGGATAAGAGATTTCTTACACGTCCTCCAGTGGTGGGTTACGTGCGGGTTTCACCGACCGTCATGCTAATAAAAAGAACAATATGTTTGGGACAAAGCTAATTTTCACTAAAGTAAGGCAATCAGTGAATTAACCAAAGCATCCTGTAAGCTTGTTCCAGGTCGAGCCATCCACCAAGACCAATTTATTAACAATTTCCCTGAGAAATGATCTTGTAGTCTGTAGTGCTTGTCTTTGTAGCCTGATGCTTTGACACACAATGACACGACTAATGTATAACTGTATATTACTTCACCTGCTTATAATCATGCATAGAAAATCATAGAAAAGTTTGCAAGAAATACCGTGGAGGATCCTGTTACAGAGCTGTGGTTATTGGCTGAAGCAGTTTGACTCATGAGCTAAAAGTCAACCAGCTACAGCTCAGGAGCTGCGTACCCCGACCGACCAAACGCATTGATATTCCTTTCATCCAAATAATGGCTTCTGACATGCCTCTTTAAACAATGCTACCAGGCTCTTTGACCTTTTTTTGGTCTTATCTCTGAACTTGTCTCATAGTGATGATACTTTAAAACTATTTGACTTTACATTGCATGAACTGCAGTACTGCAGGAGAGGTGCTAAATGTGAGCTTTAGTCAAAGATTTTGATACTGTGAAATGTTTTCTCTGCACCTCACTGCACATTTCTGTCTGGTCAAATTTGTAAACTGAATTTTCATTCGGTTTCCGAAGGCAACGCCAACACATGATGCCCGCCGATGAGGGAGCTGCGAAGGTGGAGTGCGGTGGTTTCACATCTCTGGTTTGGAGCAAACTTCAGAGCTACTGGTCGAAGTACAGCAAGTAGCACCATGATTAGCACTAGTTAAGCTGTCCCAAGCCATACTTTACATGGATGCCCTGAACTTGGACGTTAATCCTGAAGAAAGTACAGCAAGTTGTTGCAGGATAAGCTTTTCTTACGCGGCCTCCAATGGCGGGTTAAACGGGGCCTTCACCGACCTCTGTACTAATAAAAGAACATCGTGTTCGGAACCCAGCCAATTTGCACTAAACTAAAGTTAATCCATGATTAGACAAAGCAAGCATGTGAGCTTGTGTTCAGGTTGAGGCACCCATCAAGGCTGTTCAGTGCATGGATGATGTCATGTATGCCTCCTTGGGAGCAACATTTCACCAAATAATTGTTGGGAAGATATTGCGGTGAGATGGCCAAAACCCACCTTCGTTTCAATGCACGAACCTGGTTGTTTTCATGGATAAATGTTTAACTGTCAGCTTGCCCGATCGTCTGATGATCTAGTCGCCATGAAAATAACAACGCACAATAGCACCAGATGAGATCTGCTCGCGTGAGCTGTGCGTCTGAAAAAATTAAGACCAAGAGATTTGCAGCAACAATGCAGCATGTATGCAAGTTCCTTGAAGCTTCTCATTTCTGTCGTCCAGTGCTGTTCGGTTTTACCAAACATTTTTCAGGCATTAAAAATTCAAAAGCTGATATAGAATGAACCATGAGCACGGAGTTTGCTAGATAAACTGATTCTGTATAGTATTGCTAGAAAGCCAGTAGTCCCATGAGCACTATCAGAAATACTGGTCTAAGTTGAGGTTACTATCCGGTCAAAAAAAAAGTTGAGGTTACTATCAGAAATACTGAACTCACAGAAAGCTGTCAGCATCAAGGAAATATATCTTCTGAAATCATAATTATTACATATTTGAATTTTCTTTCGGTTGTGTGTAAAACTATTTGAATTTTGAACAAAGATGCCTTGTGTGCTAAATTGTTCGAACAACTGATCCAATCCAATCGAATTGAACATTTCCAAAGGATGCATATATGCATTAGCAATGAGGTAATTAGACAGAGACTCGCAATTAACCATGCTTTAACAGTACAGATCATACAATGGGATGCCAAGAGATAACCTTTCTGAGAACATTCACACTATTTCCTTCTTCCTTTTTCTGAGATCTTCCATTTCTGATCAAGCAAATTCACAACAAAGATGCCACGACCTAACACATCGATACACGCACATCCTTGCCGTTGAAGGACTTAGGAGCACCACATTACACCACGCAGAACTTCAACACCAAAGCTAACCGTCAGCAAAATCAACCTGAAACTTATGAACTACTTACACCCTATGAACACACACACCAAAGAATCTGTCAAGTACTCAAGCTAGCCTAGCTACAAACGAGAACAGAACACTATGGACTATGGTCAGTCATGGTAGCAGAGGAGCATGACGACGCATCGCTGGATGATGTAGAGCCTGGCCTTTTGTTGCCTCAGCATCCTACTGATCCTTCCTCTTCCTGACCGCCTCTGCTTGCTGCCATGGCTCTGCACCTTGTCCATCCTGGCTGAACAGAACAGGAGGTTGGCTGAGCTAGGTGAGCTGGAGGGCTCCCTGCTCTGCTCTCTCACTGCTACTGCTGGCTGGATCTGTCTCTTCTGTGGTTGTGGCCAAGGGTGCAGCATTTGGCGTGCTTATATAGGAGGGTCAAGGCCAAATGGCACTATGACAGGCTCGCTCACATGATCCTCACCTCTTTGCCTACTTGCACGTATAAAAATCTGGTGATATAGAGACAGCGAGACATGGGGCAGAGAGATGGGAATGGGGGCATAAAGCCCTTGTAGAAGTGTGGAGCTGCTACGCAGGCACCCTCTCTCAGGGTGAAGCTGATTCGAATGTGAGTAAACTTGCCCCTGAATACTGAACTAACATATACTCCGAGTAAACCATTTAGCATGGTGGAAATTTTACTGCCAACTTCAGGAATAATAATATCATTTAGAGCAAATAATTTTTTTTCCATGTAAAACTAAATCTGGTCGTTCATCTAAACAAAGCTTAATCTGCTCGTGTTACATCTATTTTGATTTTTTAACAAATTTACAACCTACTCTTGACGGTAACGTGTATTAGCGAAATGCTCGCCTTCAAGATGGCCATGTGTTTGAAATCGTTGGCATGGCTGGTCCAATCGAACGAAGCAAGAACACTCCCCAGGGAGGCATATTTCATTCACAATTTGGTACAGAGTTTTGATTTCCGGTTTGTCATTATTTTCGCCCCATGCCGAGATGCCCGAATTTCGGCCATTTTAAAAAAATTGGCTGTAATTTGAGCAAAATTTGCCAAATTTAACCAAAATCTTTTTTTCGGCCGAAATGTAGTTTCCGCCTCAGACCAAGATGGCCGAATACGAAAACACAGATTTTGTAGCTAGTCAGAGACCAGCGATCATGCTCCGACAGTACAAATCATAAAAACAGAATGCCAAGAGATAAGATAAACCTTTCTTGACATCTTACACAATTCTTTCTTTCATTTTCCGAGATCTTTCATTTCCAATCGAGCAAATGTCGAATACACAACATGCCCATACATGCGCATCCTTGCCATCGCAGGACTTAGGATCGAGCAACAAACCACATCACACCAAAACTTGGACATCCAAATCAGCTGTCAGCAGCATGAACTTCTGAACTACCCTATGTACACAATCGAGAGAACTAGTCTATCAAGCCTAGCTAGAATCAGTAATCAGATCAGGAGCAGAAGAGCAGAGGTGGATCTGCTAGTCGTGGTAGCAGAGGAGCATGACGACGCATCGGCGGATGATGTAGAGCCTGGCCTTGTGCTCCCTCAGCATCCTGCTGAGCCCTCCTCCTCCCCGGTGATTCCCATTGCAATGGCTCTTCACCTTGTTCATCTTGACTCTGAGGTAGAACGGGCGCCCGAATAGGAGGGTGGTTGAGCTTGCTAGGCTCTAACCTTGCACTGCTACCAGAAATGGATGCGACTCTGCTCATCTGCTGCGTGGTTGTGGCCAAGTGCGCAGCACTTGCGATGCTTATATAGCGTCTAAATGGCCAACTGCGGAAGAGAGACAGAGGGGCAGACTACTTGCGCATATCATAACCCGCTGATCCATCGATCGAGAGAGAGGGAGGCTGGCAATGGCATGGCATCAGCTATACCCACCCACCCTCGCTGCTCCCGGAGGCCACGGCCACATGCTGCAGCAGCTACCGGCATCTTCCTCCCAAGTTGCATGCGCGAACTCCGATGCCGCTCCAGGGGACACCTGCCTCGGGAGCCAGTAGCCCAGTACATGCGTGGCCAAAGCCAACGCCAAACGACACGGCCGTTTCCACTACTGGCTTCTTCCTCCCTGGGATTCATTCGTGCGTGTGCGTGTCGTGGAAGAAGACAACATGGATGGGGCACCTTTTGGATTATTAGTAGCTTTGTGTTTTTCATTCTGCTTCGGACTATATCCGGAAGACTCTACATAACTTTGTTGCTTAATCAATAAAATGCCGTTATTCCTCAAAAAAGAAAAAGAAAAACCGTGTCCGGTCGGATCTTGCGGTTGTGTTGTGTGCTCTTGTTACTCTTGCGCGCGCGGTTCCGTGAGAAACCCAAGCTGGTGCTCATGATTTTTCTGTTAACGATAAGCATCTCATTTAGCTATCAATTAAGTAGTACATCCGTATCTATATATAAATCTAAGTCAAGAATTTTGGGACAGAGGGAATACTAGCTTTAGTACAAAGTTATACTAAGTTTGAGACACTTATTTTGGGATGAAGGGAGTACATAAGACCCTACTCCGTAAAGACCAAGCGGCCAGCTTGGTAGGCTACCAACAACAACAAAAAGTATATGAGACTGTACAGGCAAACATTGCACAAATTGATAAAATAATTGGTGCAATTCTTGATCGATTTCATGAATTGCTGATTTAAAAAAATGAACATTCTAATAATTGTTTATCTGGTGCAATAATTTCTTCGCATGGATACTAACCTCGGATCAATGGTTCTCGGCATCGCCCGATCAATAATACAATATATTACCAAGCGAATAAGAGTTAGCAAAATGGAGACGGAATACTCTCGACTGTGGGTGTAGCCACTCGGAGACCGTAGTGCAGACTTCGTTTAGCCAATCTATGATACGGCGTGTGATGTGCCATGTAATTCGGTTGCTATGTAATGGACATGTGGGCTCCTATGTTATACCATTTCATACAACTACTTATTTTGTAATAAATTAAGGTCGCGTGCATGTAGAAGATTGTGTTATCCTTTTATGAGAAAAAAAGTTAGCAAAATGATGATAACGATCACGACATATGGAACCGAGCATCATACCCCTTACAAATGGGAGGTATCCCTAGCATCAAGCAGTCGTTACCCGTGTTCGGTAGCTCCCGGTATCTGTCCTTGTTTATCTGGAAGCCGACACCCCCTTGTGTATCATTTTGGGGGACCAATGGTGGTTTGCAGTGGCGGCTTGTTGTCTCATGTGAGGATGGTTCTGGGCCGTAGCATACACTGTTGAGTTCTACGGTAGGGTGCATCGACTGCAAATTAAAAATCCTACGCGCAGAACATCCAGGAACATGCTACGGGAGATGGATCACAGTTCGTTACCACTAGACGCGCAGTGCCGTGCAGCGGAAGAAGAGTTGGGGCAGCGCGTCCGCGTGGATCGTCTCCTCCTCGTTCGATCTCCCTCGAGCGGCCTGTCGTCCGATCCCACGTACGAGTTCGCCGGAGCGGCGCAAGTGCACCGCCTCTAACGGTATCCGCGCGTGCGGGAGGAACACCGTGCGGCGGACTGCTAGGTCCGATCACACAGTCGGGGCGAGTGGAGGTGGCTCCTGAGGCCGAAGCGATCAACCTCCTGAGGCGAAGTGATCGCCTCCCGAGGCCAGCGATCTCGCACCCTTCAGCCAAAAGCCATCGCGAGTGTGCCGCACCTCCACTTTATATAGGCGTCCGTCGCGGGCTCAACACTTGGGCCTCGCACGGACCCTAAAGCCCAAAGTCTACTCGGTCACGTTCCTAGTCCAGTTCGGATCACATCCGACCAGTGTCCTACGAACTGACCTCGTAGGTTCCTTCCCTTAAGCGCGCGACCCCTTAGGTTCAAGTCGGCTTGGTCACGTTCGGATCACCTCCGACCATGCGGTTGGTAGCGGCCTCTAGCAAGGCGTGCCGACCACCAAGCGAGCGATGAGCTGGTTAAGCGAACACTGTACATCATACTTTCATTCCTTTTGCCACACGATATATGTTGTCGGGCTCAAAGCGAGACTGTCATCCTTGTGCTAGCCGACCTCTTTCTCGTTCGGTGATCTCGACCACAATCCGGATTATCTCATAATCCTTGTCGCATAGCCATGCTTTTCTGATCGAGATCACACGAGGGGCCCGAGTATATCTCTCTGATCGGAGGGCAAATCCCATCTTGCTCGACCATGTCTCCCGGCATGGGACTGGACAAACCGAAACCTACCTTTGTAACTACCCGATCCACGGAGTAGCGTTTGGTCGGCCCAAAGCAAGTCTGTCACCATCCAGTACATCGTCGGCTCAGGTCTTAGGACATAGAGCGTATGTTGTACTAGAGACTCACAGATGACATATCGCTGCGTCTCATAGTTGGGTCTGTCCGACTCGGACCTTATCTCGACTCGGATCCGACTATGTCGAATCCGACCAGACCTTTCCAAGTCCATATTATCCGGTTAGCATCCAATGCTCCATGGCTAGTGAGACCGAGCCATCTACCGTGTCATATGCTAGTCTAGTCGGCTGCGCGTCCACACAGCCCTTTCGACTAGGGACCTTTTAGGACAGTCATCATACAATGCATAGTCC
Source organism: Aegilops longissima (assembly GCA_021605205.1). NCBI lineage: Eukaryota > Viridiplantae > Streptophyta > Magnoliopsida > Poales > Poaceae > Aegilops > Aegilops longissima. The sequence continues at coordinate 617,321,822 of CM038676.1, read as the reverse complement.
CACAAACAAGTCACGTACTTGCTGATACACATCATTGATAATGTCCAAGGACTATCTTTATTCATAAACACATAGGAAATATCATCATACATGATTGCCTCTAGGGCATATCTCCAACATACACAATGTGGGTGGTTGAGCGCAACTTCTAGTAACTGGAGATAGAATGCTTTGGTGGCCCGCGTGTCGATGGGGAACATCTTTGATTGTGTGTGCATGGATCTAGAGGTGCAACAAAAACCATGATGGATATTGGGCGAGAAAAAAAGGAATATGTTGGCTTGCCATTATCTAATGGTATCAGATGTTTCAATGTGCATCTGATGGTGGGGCTAGGTCTTGTCCAACTTACACTAGAAGCACCCACTGGCTTTGCACTTCTAGGCATTCATCTAATGAGATGGTTAGATCCTCGGCTCCTTACTAGGCTGGCCTTGATAGATAACTACGGACTTGGTCTAGTCTAATTCATCTTAGTCAGGTCAATTCATATTTAGGAGGAGTTTTGATGGTGGCCTTCCCTATGTGACTAGCTTAAAAACACAGAGTCATGGATGGTGCAACTAATGGAAGGTTCAAATGGTGACAAGCAGTGGCGGAGCTTCATGGGGGCCAACCTAGGCGGTGCCCCCCAGCCCAAGAAAAAATCACCTACTACTTGTTAGTTTTTGTGTTGTATGTTCAGTAAAAACATGCTAAATCTCATAGTTTTGCCCCTCCTTAGCCCATTTCCCCTCCAAAGATTTGGCCCAAGCTCCGCCACTGGACTGACAAGAACATCGATTCCATTATGAAAACATATGGCATGGCCATCACTTTTGGATCTAGAAATGAAGTACTTGCTCACCTCCTTGTTGAAGGCTTGTCATTAGGCTGATGTCCTAACTTGATTAGCGGGGCATGGTCTCTCTAGGATGAAAGATCGTTATCTACGCATTAATCAGCTGGATGTGAAAACATGGATGCGAGTGTGTATCTCTATATGGAAGACATTTTCTTTGGATGATAGTTGTTTTTGTTATCATGTTTTCCAATAAACTTATGGTTGTAAGTATTCATATATGCAGGGGTGGTAGGACTATTCACAGTTACATATCATCATTTTTTTCGTGTGTAGCTCATGATTAAAACCATTTTTCATGAAATCTTGTTGACATGTTTTTTTTTTCATGATTCTTTTTTAAAACTTGTATGGGTACTTTTTAAATTTTCCAAAATAAAGAGCTCATGAGCATAGTACTAGCATATAAGGTATACACACAAACCAAAATCAAACTACAAAAAAAAAATCATATATACCAAGCCTTCGAGTACTTCTCATCAGTGTTAAAATGACTATCCGAGACACCTCATCTGAAACGGACTGAAACACCGTCGGGATAAACCTTATCCAAGGTAGTTGTTCTCCAAAAGCCAATAAGAATATGATACACAACCAGACGAGTTGTGAAAAGATTTTCTAGCAGAACCCGTTTCTACCTGATAGGCTGTTGTGCATCATTGCTTGGGATGTGTGCTCGCTATCAATTGCTATACCACGTGTTGTCTGACACATATACAACATACTATGTTCTCTCGCCTTCAATCCATCTAACTTTCTTACCTAGCTCCGTGACGTGTAGGACGGCTAGCGAGGAAGCCCCAGAGAGAGTGACTAGTGGGTAGGCAGTATTACATCCCACCCACCCACCCACGCTTTTCAGTATGATTATATAGTTTGTACCGATTATATCTTTTGAACCAAATATCTGATTGACAAACATTTGGATATTAGTATTCATGATACTTAAATCTTCGAAACACGATAAATATTGAACAGATTTGAAAAACTTCAAATTCAAATTATGAAACTATGTTGAAACTTATATGAAACTATTCCATGTGTATTTCATCATATTTTTACATGTTTCATTATTTTTATTACATTTTTCATTGCTTTTCGTTCGGATTTTAGTACTATTTTATTCAGGTTTCATTTATATTTTAGATTAAAAAAGTTTTCATATCATTTTCTTAAATTATCTTTCATGGTGGGGCTAGGCTCTAAAAGTGTTCTTTTCACATATTTACTATTACATTTCCATGTCATCGCAATTTTACATGTTTTCATTATTTTTTTCATACATTCCCTTCTGCATGTGTTGTTTATTGTTTCATTCCACAATTTATTAATGTTTCATCTCGGATTGGATATAAGTTTGATTATTCTTTATTACACCTTTTGCATGTTTTCATTATTGGTTCATTCCGATTTCATTAATGTATCATCTCGTATTCATACAAGTTTCATTATGGTAACAAAATTTGAATTCAAAGTTGTGCAAAACGTGTTCAAGATTGATGTTGTTTTAAAGTTTGAAGTACCATAAACACAAATATGCAAAGGGGTTGTAAATCGGATCATTGGCTCAAAGTCCAAAGTGTTACAAGCTTTAGGATCAAACTAAAAATATGGGTGGATGGATTAAGGGGGTGAAAGAATAAAATATGTTGAACCCAATAAAGTCATCCTCCTAAATAGTGGGTGGCTCCCAGCAAAGAAAGAGCGCTGCTACGTGAACGACAGCCTGCGGCCGATTTATGGACGACATGCTACAGGTACCATTGGATGCAACTGGCCAGCACTGCTACACTGTTCGATTTGAGTGTCGTGCGCATATCGTTCAGGAAACATCGTGTGTATGGCAGTTTCGGCAAAGAAAAGGAGAAATCACATATGATCAACAAAATGAATCAAATACTTCGTATGTAATAATGTGTACGCAAACACATGGCGTGCTTCAATTGGCTAGCAGGACACTGGTCGAAACCGGCTCGTCTAGAAAATCCTCCCTTCGGACGGGTTTTTCACAAGAAAAATCTGAGATGGTTTCATGAGTCAACTCGACATGTAGTTGTTTTGGCCCATTAGGTCCAGCAACCAGTTATTAACAGAACAATAAAACTAGATTAGTTTCCCTAAAAGAAAGTCTAGACTAGTGACCACTCATTACCCTTCGCCCATGCTTCTCTCTATACACAACTTCCTCCCATGGGCGCGACCTAGTCTTTACGAGCTTTTTATTTACTTCCTCCGTTCGAAATTACTTATCGCAGATATGGATGTATTTAGACGTATTTTAGTTCTAGATACATCCATGTTCGAGACAAGTAATTCCGAACGGAGGGAGTAGTTGTTATCGTTAAATTGCCACTACCATTACCGAGCATAATTGTAATCACGATGCAGTCTTTTCGTTTAGGGAACAACCATGTACTCTGGAAATCATGAGATCTCAACGCCGGGAGTGTGGAGTAGCTAGGAAAGGCCACCACACCACATGAGCAGATTCGGTGCTGAAGCTGTGTGCCGTACTGGCTAGTACGGAAAGAACATTAAACGTACGTACGGAGAAGATTATTGCAGTGTGACGGTACGACGATCCTGAAGAAATCGCAGGTGTGTCCCGATCAGACTGCTCCATTTTCGTTGCAGATTTTTCATCGGAGAAGATATTCTTGTCTAGCTACCTACTGTGATATCTTTGAAACGGTTCTAGGACATGTGTGGTTGGTGACTTGGTGATGCTATCCAAAAAAAAATCTGATCATGGGACAAGGAATCATATCTAAGAGACCACGACATTGGTGTACATTGTGATAGTGATTCATTGGTGTACTCCCTCCGTAAAGAAATATAAGATCGTTTATATCACTAAGTATTTCTTTACATAGGGATTACATTACAACAATGGCCTGAACTTGGACATGAATCATGGATGAATACAACAAGTAGTTGCAGGATAAGAGATTCTTACATAGCCTCCAATGACGGGTTAAACGCAAGACTCGCCGACCGTCGGAGTAACAAAAAAGAACAGCATGCTTGGGACCAAGCTAATTTGCACTAAATTAAGGTGACCAGTGAATAAACCAATGTATCCTGCAAGCTTGTTCTAGGTCGAGGCATCCACCAAGGCCATTTGTATACAAGACAGCAAGAGGGATTTCTGAACTGTGGTTACTTGCAACAAAGAGTGCAGAGGAGCTAGTTATAGACAGAGTTGTGGTTATTGGTTGAACTAGTTTGACTCATAAGCTAAAGTCAACCAGGAGCCGCATGACCCGACCGACCAAACGTTATAATATTCCTTCGTCCAAACAATGGCTTCTGACTTGCCTATTTATTTAAACAATGCTATAAGGCACTTTGAACCTTTTTCTCTTATCGTGATGCAGTGGCAGAGCTTGACTGCGATGTCAGGGGGGCCAAAAGCAAAGCATAGATGTTTGGGGGGCTAATGATAATACTTTGTTGTAATTATGTCCCCGAAAAAAATTCCTTCAAGGATTTGTGTTGGGCTTGGTGGGGGGGGCAACAGCCCCTCAGCTATACACATAGCACAAGGGGAGGTGCTATATGTGAGCTTTAGTCAAAGATTTTGATACTGTGAAATGTTATCTCTGCACATTATGTTCATCATCTACAACATCAAATCCTTATAATACTTTGCAGACAAGTCATTTCATTCGGATTCTACAGCATTTATTAAGTCTGTCAGATGTTGCTACATCAAACTAATCATGTTCATCTTTTTTTCCTTTTGGCATAAAACCATGTTCATCTTGTGCTAGTGGGTAATGGTCTGGAGACCAGAAAGCCACAGTAGTAGACTGACAGGTCTGCAAAGTCCACGCAGACACCTCATTGCACATTTCTGTCTGGTCAAACTTGTAAACTGAATTTTCATTCGGTTTCCAAAGGCAGCGCCAGCGCGAGATGCCCGACGATGCGGGAGCCGCAAAGATGGAGTGCTGTGGTTCCGAATCTCTTGTTTGGAGCAAACTTCAGAGCTACTGGTCGAAGTACAACAAGTAGCACCATGATTAGCACTAGTCAAGCTGTCCCAAGCCATAGTTTACACGGATGGCCTGAACTCGGACGTGAATCCTGAAGAGAGTACAACAAGTTGTTGCAGGATAAGCTTTTGTTACAGGGCCTCCAATGGCGGGTTAAACGGGGCCTTCACCGACCTCTGGACTAATAAAAGAACATCGTGTTCGGAACCCAGCCAATTTGCACTAAATTAAAGTGACACTTTGATTAAACAAAGCATCATGTGCACTTGTGTTCAGGTTGAGGCATGTATACCTCCTTGGGAGCAACATTTCATCAAATAACAGCTCATTGTAGTTGCAATGCACAAGCCTGGATGTTTTCAAGGATAAATATTTAATTGTCAGCTTGCTTGATCGTCTGATAATCTAGTCACCATGAAAATACCGACCCATAATAGCTCCGGACGAGATCTGCTCGCAATCAGCTGTGCGTCTCAAAATATCAAGACCAAGAGATTTGGAGCAGCAATGCAGCATGCATGCAAGTTCCTTGAAGCTTCTCATTTCTGTCGTCCAGTGTTGTTTGGTTTTACCAAGCATTTTTGTTGCATTAAAAATTCAAAAGCTGATATAGAACGAACCATGAGCACGGAGTGTTCTAGATAAACTGATTCTGTATAGTACTATTTGGAAAGCCACTAGTCCTCCCATCCCATGAGCAAGGAGTTCTTTTAGGGGATCCCATGAGCAATGTATCTTCAGATATCATAATTATTGCTTATTTGTATTTTCTATTGGTTGTGTGTATAACTATTTGAATTTTTAACGAAGATATATACACGGCCTCCAATGGCGGGTTAAACGCGAGATTCGCCGACCGTCGGACTAATAAAAAGAAAAGCATGCTTGAGACCAAGATAATTTGCACTAAACTAATGTTAGCAGTGAATTAACCAAAGTATCCTGAAAGCTTGTTCTAGGTCGAGGCATCCATCAAGGACATTTCTATGCAAGACGGCAAGAGAGTTTTCTGAACTGTGGTTACTTGAAACAAAGAGTGCTGGTTACAGACAGAGCTGTGGTTATTGGTTGAACTAGTTTGACTCGACCAGCTCCAGCTTAGGAGCCCCATACCCCGACCGATTAAACACTTTGATATTCCTTCATCCAAACAGTGGCTTCTGACTTGGCTCTTAAACAATACTATCGGGAAGTTTGACCGTTTTTTCATCTCTGAACATGTCTTATAGTGATAAACTTCAAAACTATTTGACTTAACATTGCATGAACTGCAGTACTGCAGGAGAGGTGCTAAATGTGAACTTTAGTCAAAGATTTTGATACTGTGAAATGTTATCTCTGCACATCATCTACAGCATCAAATCCTCATAATATCTTTGCAGACAAGTCATTTCATCCGGATTCTACAGCACTTTGTGCAAGTCTCTCAGACGTCCACGTTCACATTTTCTTTCTTGCATAAAACCATGTTCATCTTGTGTTACTGGTTAATGGTCTGGAGACCAGAAAGTCATAGTAGTAGTAGTAGCCACAGTGACAGGCCTGCAGAGTCTATGCAGACACCTCACTGCACATTTCTGTCTGGTCAAATTTGTAAACTGAATTATCATTCGGTTTACAAAGGTAACAGCAGCGCGCGATGCCCGCCGATGCGGGAGCTGCGAAGGTTGATTGCCGCAGTTTCACATCTCTTGTTTGGAGAAAACTTCAGAGCTACTGGTTGAAGTACAGCAAGTGGCACCATGATTAGCACTAGTTAAGCTATCCCGCGATAGTTTACATGGATGGCCTGAACTTGGACGTGAATCCTGAAGAAAGTACAGCCAGTGGTTGCAGGATAAACCTTTTCTTACGCGGCCTCCAATGGCGGGATAAACGGAGTATTCACCGACCTCTACACTATTTAAAGAACATCATGTTCGGAACCCAGCCAATTTGCACTAAACTAAACTAAAGTTACTTGTGTTCAGGTTGAGGCATCAATCAAAGTTGTTTAGTGCATGGATGATGTCATGTATACCTCCTTGGGAGCAACATTTCATCAGTAAAGATTTATCCTTGAAAGCATAGTGGCGGCTCATGAGGTGGTTCATGTTGTTGCCACTAATAAAATGTCTGGTTTCTGCTTTAAACTTGACTATGAAAAAGCCTATGACATGATCAGTAGAGAATTTCTGCTGAAAATGCTTAAGAAGAGAGGATTTGGCCCTATTTGGATGCATAAGATTGAATCCTTGCTCTGCAAAGGTTCTGTTGGTGTTAGAATAAATGACACCAACAGTGAGTATTTCATAGCTGGTAGAGGAGCTAGGCAGGGAGACCCTATTTCCCCTCTCCTGTTTAATTTAGTTGCTGACGTTTTCACTAGAATTTTGATCAAAGCTGCTGGTGAAAATTTGATTGCTGGTGTTTTTCCCCCCTCAAACCCTGCTGGAGTTGTTAGCATGCAATATGCTGATGACACCCTGCTCTTCCTAGATAATAATCTAGAGCATGCCAAAAACCTTAAGTGGCTTTTATCTTGTTTTGAGCAGATCTCTGGTATGAGGATTAATTTTCACAAATGTGATTTAGTTCCTATTAACATTGATAGCAGGGAGGCCTTAGTTTTTGCCCAAACCCTGGGCTGTAAAATTAGCTCGTTTCCTATTAAGTACTTGGGTGCCCCCTTGCATTTTAGTAAAATTAGAAAAGAGGATCTACAACCTACTGTTGATAAGATCATCAAGAAAGCTGCTGGGTGGAGGGGGAGATTGCTCTCTTTTGGCAAGAGACTGATTTTAGTCCAAGCCTGCCTAGCTAGTATACCTACTTACCTCATGGGCTATATTAAATTTCCTAAATGGGCCATTAAGCTCATTAACTCCCAATTAGCTCATTGCTTTTGGGATGATTATGAGGGCCATCACAAGTACCATTTAACAGCTTGGAACTCTATTAATATGAGAAAAGAGTTTGGTGGTTTTGGTATTACTGATATAGGAGATTTAAATTTAGCTTTATTAGCTTCTTGGATTAACAGATACTACAACTCTGAGGGCAAGATTTGGAAGAATATTATTGACTCCAAATATAATCCTCAGAATAGTAATATTTTTGCTTGCTCTACTACGGGAGCATCCCCTTTCTGGAAAGGAGTGATTTGGGCAACTCAAGCTGCCAAAATTGGCTTTTCCTGGAAAGTGGGCAATGGTAAGAGAACTAGATTCTGGGAGGACCATTGGTTTGGCAATGCTACCTTGGCTACCCAATATTGGGAGTTGTACAACCTAGCTAATGAACATAATGTTACTATTAATAATATTTGGGATGGTTGTAACCTTAAACTTACGTTTAGGAGATGTTTTACGCCTGAGCAGATAGATCTTTGGTCTGAACTTGTAGAAATTGCCAGTTCCATTCAGCTAGTAGATGAGGATGACTCCCCTGTGTGGAATCTGAATTCCAAAAAAGTATTTACAGTTAAGTCTTTCTACAAATTCATTAATTTCCAGGGGGTCTTGCCTACTACTTCTCCTGCTGTTTGGAATTTAAAAATTCCCCCTAGGATTCAGATCTTTCTCTGGCTTTTGATCAATAACAAACTTCTGACCAGAGATAACCTGAGCAAAAGGCAAGAGGTGGGAGATCCCGCCTGTGTGTTTTGCTCTGAACGTGAATCCTGTTTTCATTTATTCAGTGCTTGTGTGGTTGCTGCTGAGTTCTGGAGAACCATCTGTGCCATTACTGGAGTGAGTGAAGACATAAATATGATGTCTATCTCCTCATACTGGCTCAGAGGGGAAAAGTTCGCGGCCATTAACATAGTCCATGCGGCTGGGCTGTGGGCGATCTGGAAAACTCGCAACGACATAGTTTTCAATAATGTTTGTTGGCCTGGTATGCAGGCTATTTGGAGGAGAACAGCTGCAAATCTGTCTACCTGGGAGTGCCTTTCCTCAGGAGATGCCAGGGGCAAGCTGGAGTGGGCAGTGGAAAAGCTGGAGGAGAAAGCAAGAAGCCCACCTCTGTTGCTATGGCCGGATCCTGGCTGAGGCGCGAAAGCTCCTGTTAGACCTGTTCGATGGGCTTATGAAGATTGTAGCTTCCTCTGTTGGTTTTAGTATCTTAGTGCTTTTGTGCTCTAGCGCTTGCCGTATTAGTTTCCTTTCTTGTTTTCTAGTCTTTAGACTCGCGTTGCCTTGTTTCAACGCTGTGCTACGGCAGCGTGTCTGCTGTCCGTCGTGAGCTTTACTGCTGTAACATACTCTGGATTGGTTGTTTCGTTTCGTTTGAAATGGAACAGGGGCGCAGCCCTTTCTTAAAAAAAAAAAACATTTCATCAGTAACAGCTCACTGTAGTGGCAATGCACAAACCTGGATATTTTCGCGGATAAATATTAAATTGTCAGCTTGCCTGATCGTCCGATAATCTAGTCATCACGAAAATAACGACGCATAATAGCTCCGGACGAGATCTGCTCGCAGTGAGCTGTGCGTCTCAAAAAATCAAGTCCAAGAGATTAGGAGCAGCAATGCAGCATGCATGCAAGTTCCTTGAAGCTTCTCATTTCTGTCGTCCAGTGCTGTTCGCTTTTACCAAACATTTTTGTTGCATTAAAAATTCAAAAGCTGATATAGAGTGAACCATGAGCATGGAGTTTGCTAGATAAAGTGATTCTGTATAGTACGTACTGCTGGAAGGCCACTAGTCCTCGCTCCCATGAGCAAGGAGTTCTTTTAGGGGATCCCATGAGCAATGTATCTTCAGAAACCATAATTATTGCTTATTTGTATTTTATATTGGTTGTGTGTATAACTATTTGAATTTTGAACGAAGATATATACAGACTGATCTTGCCAATTTCACCTCGATATCGCTAAGAATTCCGAGAATGCACACCTTTGGGATATGTACAGACTGATGGCGCCGTGTGCAAAATCGTTCAAAAAACTGATCCAATCCAATTGAATAAGAACATTCCCGGAGGATGCATATACGTGTTAGCAATTATATAAGTAGACAGAGACACACAACAGTGGGATGCCAAGAGATAACCTTTCTGAGAACGTTGACACTATTTCTTTCTTTCTTTTTCTGAGATCTTTCATTTCTTATCGAGCAAATTCACATTGATACACACACACATCCTTGCCGTCCCGGGCCTTAGGAGCACCATATTACACCATGCAGAACTTCAACATCAAAACTAACCGTCAGCTAAATCAACCTGAAACTTATGAACTACACACACACTGACACACAGAGCAAATAATCTGTCAAGTCTTGCCTAGATACAAACGAGAACCGAACGAAGAACAGAGCACCTATCTCTATGGTCAGTCATGGTAGCAGAGGAGCATGATGACGCATCGCTGGATGATGTAGAGCCTGGTCTTGTGTTGCCTCAGCATACTTCTGATCCCTCCTCTTCCTGACCCCTTGTGCATGCTGCCATGGTCCTTCACCTTGTCCATCCTGGCTGAACAGAGCATGAGGGTGGCTGAGCTAGGTGAGCTGGAGGGCTCCCTGCTCTGCCCTCCCACTGCTGTGGTTGTGGCCAAGTGTGGATTTGCCGTGCTTATATAGGCGGTCAAGGCTAAATGGCACAATGATCCTCACGTCTTTGCCTACTTGCACGTATAGAAACCTGGTGAGAGAGAGAGAGAGAGACAGAGAGAGACATTGGGAAGTGAGATGGGGATTGGGGCATATACCCCTTGTACAAGTGTGGGGCTGCTCCACAGGCACACGCAGCACCCTCTCTCGAGGCGACAGCGTATTCCAATGCCAGTAAATTTGCCCCTGTATATTGAGCTACTCCTCTGTAACTTGTTATAACTCGTTTTTAGAGTCCATGACAGTGTCAAAAAATGTCTTATATTAAGTTACAAAGGAAGTAATATATATGCGATAATGCAGCCAATTTTCCGAGTAAACCATTCAGGGTCGTGAAAATGTTAATGCCATCTTCAGGAATAATAATCCTTTTTACGGCAAAAGGACGAGGATTCTTTTTTCTTTCATGTATAGTTTAATCTGATCGTTCTTTCTAAAAAAAGCTTAATCTGCTCGTGTTACAGCTATTTTGAATTTTGAGCAAATTTGCGACCTACTCTTGAGGGTAACACGAATTCACGAGTGCACGCCTTTGAGACCGCCATGCATGTGTATGAAATTGTTTGCGTGGACCCGATCCAATCGAATGAAGTAAGAACACTCCCCAAGGATGCATATTTTCAATCACAATTAGGTAGCTAGTCAGAGACCAACGATCATGCTCCGACAGTACATATCATGAAATGGGATGCCAAGAGATAGAACTTGTATTCTTGAGAACTTCCACGATGGTTTCTTTCATTTTCCGAGATCTTTCATTTCCAATCGAGCAATTGTCGAATACACAACGAGGATGCCAACACCCAACAGACCCATACATGCCCATCCTTGCCATTGCAGAACTTAGGATGGAGCACCAAACCACATCACACCAAAACTTGGACATCCAAATTAGCTATCAGCAGCATGAACTTGTTGAACTACCCTACCTATGTACACACACGCCTAGCTAGAATCAAGAATTATATGAGGAGCAGAAAAGCAGAGGTGGATCTGCTAGTCGTGGTAGCAGAGGAGGGCGACGACGCATCGGCGGATGATGTAGAGCCTAGCCTTGTGCTCCCTCAGCATCCTGCTCAGCCCTCCGGATCCTCCCCGGTGCTTTCTCCCATGGCAATGGCTCTTCACCTTGTTCATCTTGACTCTGAACTAGAACGGGCGCCTGCACAGGAGGGTGCCCTGCTTGAGCTTGCTAGGCTCTGCACTTGCACTGCTACAAGATGTGGATCTGCCTCTGCTCATCTGCTGTCTGGTTGTGAGCTTGTGGCCAAATGCGCAGCGCTTGCGATGCTTATATAGCATGGAAATGGCCAGCTGGGAGAGAGGGGCATGCTTTGCCTACTTGCGCATATCATAAGCTCATAATAACCCGGTGATCGAGAGAGAGGCTGGCATGGCAGTGGCAGATACCCAGTTACCCACCCCTCGCTGCTCCCGGAGGCCACGGCCACATGCTGCGGCAGCCACCGGCATCTTCCTCCAAGTTGCGTGCGCGAACTCCGATGTCGCTCCAGGGGACACTGCCTCCGGGGAGCCAGTGCGTAGCCCTCCGGACACCGAATCGTCGGCTGCGTGATCTGGATGCACGGCCAGTTAATTCCACTTCTGGCTTCTTCCCCGCTGGGGTTCATCCGTGTGCGTGCGTGCATAGAATTAGTAGCCTTTCGCTGCGGAACTGTCCGGTCGGTCGGATCTCGCGGTTATATATATGTATGTGTGTTCCATTCCATGAGAAATCCAGGCTGGTGCTCCTGGTTTTTTTCTGCGCGGAATAATCCTTTCGTCTAGTTGCCTGTTAGTAGTACACTACACACATGAGCCTGCATCAGATCTAGTAGGAGCTCTTTGTTTCCTTGTTATCTTGAGCAATTTTGCTATCACTAATTCACCATCAGTTTTCTTCCAGTGAGGTGTCGCGCATGCAGGTCGATTGTGTGCATCACAACACAATGCCGAGGGTTGGAGCGGGAATTGAACTCTGAGCTGATTATAACATGTCATTTTTAACTTCGGCGAGCATAACCGTAATCACAAAACAACAGTGCGCGATGGAGAACATAAAACCAGCCACACATGCGCAGATTATATTCGGTGCTTAAGCTACGTTTCGAAACGCAGTACGGAAAGGCCATTAAACATCCGGTGTATTATCGCAGTGTGACGGGCTGACGGTACGGCGATCTTGGGGAATGAAATCTCAAGTGTCACATGCATTTGCCTTACTATGGAGTAGCTAATGATGGGCGAAGGACAGCTCCATTCTTGTTGCGGATTTTTCATCGCAGAAGATACTCCTGTCTAGCTAACTACTGTGATATCTTTCAACAGTCCTAGGATATGTGTGATGAGCGGTGATGCAACCTAATCCTAGCCATCTGACTGATTCTTGGGACAAGGAATCATATCTACTCCATCCGTTCCTAAATAATTGTCTTTCTAGGCATTTCAAATGGACTACAACATACGGATGTATGTTGACATATTTTAGAGTACAGATTCACTCATTTTGCTTCGTATGTAGTCACTTGATGAAATCTCTAGAAAGACAAATATTTAGAAACGGAGGGAGTAGGAGACATTAAGTTTTGGCAACACAAAACGACTAACCGCTCGGTTAGCCCGTTTTGACGCCGTTTTAGACAGGTGGGACCCGCCTGCTGTAAGCCGGTTGCGGGATATACATTGTGCAGGTGAGAAACGCCGGGGAAAAAACAATAGGCTATGGATTGTGAATTTTAGATAAGCTGCTTCTCTTTAACTCTGCAAAAGAAGAGGGGGAAAGAAAGTACAGCAAGTGGTTGCAGGATAAGCATTTCTAACACGGCCTACACTTGCGGGTTAGGCACGAGGGTGCACCGACCTCTGGACCAAACAAGTTATAGAACAGCATGCTTACAGCACGACCCAGCCAATTTGTACTTGAATAATACGACCCCTGAGTTAAGCAAAGCATCTTGTGCAAGACGGATTTGTTAACTGTTGGCTGCTTCATATGATTGTCTTGCCATGGAAGTCCATCAAAGATCATTGGATGGATAGCATGTATCCATTCTCAGGAGCAACATTTAATCGAATATTTCCTGAGAAGATATTTGGGTCAGATGTCTGAAGATAACGGCCCATATCATCTGTTGAGATATTCCAGTTCTGTCCTTGCAATGAGCCGTGCTTTAAAAAAAATCAAGTCCAAGATCAAGAGCCAGAGGCCGGTCATTTGCAGCAACAATGCTGCAGGTATGCAAGTACCTCGAAGCTTCTCATTGTTGTGGTCAGTGCTTATAGCATGATATTTTGGACTTACATGTACAGTGCGACTACTACCAATTGGACAAAGATATGAACCTTTCATAATTCTTGGCATCAGGTTAATTTCCAAAATATTGGACTGTGGTTACTACATACATTATAGCATGATATTTCTTAGGCAATCTAACTTACTAATTTCTGCTAGAGAAGATGATAGTTCCCAGAGCAAAGACTTATCTGTACAGTCCCGTGCACGACTACAAATCGGACAAAAGATACAAATCTTTCAAATTTCTTGGCATCAGGTTCTCTTTCTAAAATCCATCTTCGATGACTTCACTCTAGCCACAGGCCTATCCATAAAATCCAATGCTTTTGTTTGAGGATTGTGGATCTGTCTTGTCTTAACTATGTTATTCTCTCCCTTATTCCCAAAGTGAAAAGGGCTGATTCCATTACGCAATTCCGCCTAATTGCCCTCATCAATAATTTAGCCAAATTTCCGGCCAAAGGATTTGCTTGTCACCTCTCTCCGGTTGCGCATAAAGTTCTGAATCCTTTGCAATCTACTTTTGTGAAGGGTCGGTTCATCTTAGATGAGATTCTTAGCCTTCATGAAATCATGCATGACCTCAGGGTGAGGAAGACAAAAGCCCTGATCCTTAAACTGGACTTTGAGAAAGCCTATGACTCCATTAGCTAGGATTTCTTGCGCAAGGTATTGTTGATCAAAGGTTTCGACGGGGCTTATGTCCATCGCCTTATGCAATTTGTGTTTGGTGGGCATACGGCAGTGGTCGTCAATGGTTCTATCAGTAACTATTTTGCCAACGGTTGGGTGACCCAATTTCCCCGCCTCTCTTTAATTTTGTGGCTGATGCGCTCTTGTGTATTCTGTCTCGGGCTGCCCTGGCGGGTAATATCTCTCCTATGGTTTCTCATATCATTCCTGGAAGGGTTACCCACCTCCAATATTTGTATGACACAATTATTATGGTTGAGCTCAATGATCTCTGTATTGCTAACTTAAAGTTTATTATGCTTTGTTTCGAAGCTCTCTCGGGTCTCAAAATTAACTTCTCTTAAAGTGAGGTCTTGGTCACTAGGGTGCCCGTGGATGAGGCTTTGAGAGTCTCATGGCTCTTAACTGCCAGCTTGGATCCTTCCCTTTCAAATATATTGGCCTTCCTATTCCTCCTTTCAAACTATGTGACAAGGATTTTGTGCCTCTTGTGGCCAAAGTTGGCAACCATGTCATGCCTTGGCGCGACAGATACAATACGAATGCTGGCAAGGTGTTCCTCACTAACACATGTCTCTCCCCTCTGCCTATGTTTACTATGGGTTTCTATCGTCTCATTGAGGGGACACATGCGGGTTTTGACAAGCATAGGGGTGCTTTTTACTGGAATTCTGCAGACAATCGGCGCAAATACCGGCTGGTTAAATGGAAGTCTACTTGCACATCTAAAACCCATGGTGGGTTGGGCATCGTAAACACCTCCATCATGAACAAGTGCCTTACCATTAAGAAGTGGTGGAAGATTCTCTCTTCGGGTCCCGATTCTTTGTGGTACTCTCTTGTCAAAGAGAAATACTTTCCTAACTGCATTCCTTTATTTGCTTCGCCCACGGGTGGGTCCCAGTTCTGGCATGATTTGGTCAAAGTTCGTGATGATTTTAGGGCTAATGTTAATTTTGTGGTTGGTAATGGCACTTACATGCATTTCTGGCTTGATTAGTGGTGTTGGGATTCTACTTTAGGTTGCTTTTCCGACTCTATTTTCGTACAGCTCTTCGCCGGAGATCTCAATCTCTGAGCTCTCCCACTTAGGCTGGGACTTGGGTTTTAGGAGAACTCTTTCTCCTGAGGAGTTGGGAGAACAACACCTTCTTGCTGCTCGTTTCCCTATTTTCTTGAAGAAGGATGATTCTGTTGCCTAGCCCCACACTACTTCTGGCAGGTTCTCCGTCAAATCGCTTTACTTGCGTTTAGTTTCTAGTGCTCCCATGAATAAGTCCAAATCCATGTGGCTTGCTAGGGTGCCGCCTAAGGTTAAGATTTTCATGTGGCAAGCTATCAGAGGCCGGCTTCCCGCGGCAGACCAGATTCATAAACGGAACGGCTCTGGGTCTGATCGGTGTGGCCTTTTGTAATGATCTTGAGGACTCATACCATATATTCTTTGGGTGTGTCTTTCCAAGGTGGCTTGGTGTTGTATTCATTCTTGGATGGGGGTTTCTTGGGCCCCTAATTCTTTTGCTGAGCTCCGCCCATTGGTGGCCAGTATGTTGGGGCAAAATAGGTGTTTATTCTAGGTGGGGTTCTCTGTGTTATTTTGGGCGCTTTGGACTACTAGAAATAAATTCACGATTGAACATATCTTCCATAATAGGCCGGCTAACTGCTTTCTCAAGATGTATATCTTCTTGGAGTAGTGGAAATTGTTGACTAAGGATGTGGATCGAGATGCACTGGAGGAGCTTATCTGAAGGGTTCGATCGTCTGGCAATACTCTCGCCAGCAGGATGGCGCGACTTGATGCCTCCTTCGTATCTGCTCCTAGGTTTCTGTAGGTTGTTGGACTGCGTGCCGTGATCGTTTTGCCTATGTGCCCCTTTGTTATTTCCTTCACACTTGGGATACTCTCCAGTTTGTTGTTGGTTATGTTAGGTGCTTGTTGCTACTCTGCCTAATGGCTTTATTTACAAGTCAGGCGTATGTCTTTTCTCCAAAAAAGAAAAACTTCAACAAAACGACCTTTCTCCCCATTCATACATACCCTTTGTTGGCCCAAAACATCACACACACCTTTTGCGGCCTATCCAACTTCCCGTAGTTTTACCTAGGCCTACCGTTGTCTCCCCTCCGCCGCCTTTGAGCCCTTAGTGCAATATTTTCTGAAGTACCTTGCCGCTTGGGCTGCTCGCCTCCTCTCTTGGGGTGGTCGCCTGACGCTTATCTCTGCCACTCTCTATGCTCTCGCCACACATTTCATGTCATTCTTCAAGCTCCCCAAGAAAATTATTAAACATTTAGACGCGATTCACCGCTCCTTCTTTTGGGCTGCCGAGGAAACGTGTTCAGGAGCCAAGTGCCTCATCGTGTGGAAAAATGTTTGCAAGGAGAAAACACATGGTTTTCTAGACATCAAAGATCTTCAACTTCAAAACAATTGCCTTCTACAATAATTTTCGTTCAAACTTCTAGAAAAACCTGACCTTCCGTGGGCTAAGTGATTTTTGCATCATTACTCGCTGGATTTCTCAGTGTCAGCCTCTTACCCCTCCTTACTGGGTAAGATAGTTAAAAGCCAACTTCACCACCTTCTCTTTATCTCATTCGTTTTAACAAATAGTGGCACCCTACCTATTTTTGTCTTGTCACTTGGCTAACAGATACTGCTCTAGCCCAAAAATATGCCATTCTCTTCTCGCTCCACAAAACCCTCTGTCCTACTCTCTGAGGTTTTGCATGATGGCTTACTCGCTACCCTGCGGAACCGCGTAACCCGTGATGTATCTACCGAGCTTGCTGTTGTTCTATCTTTGTTGCAGAATGTCGCTCCATCAGGTTACCCCAACGACAGGTTCCTCACCCACGGCGTCCCGTTCTCCGTGAGTGTGCCTACTCGCTGCTCTCCTCCGCTGATGAGCTGGACTTCTACACCGACCGCATTTGGAGCTCTAAGGGTACGATGTTTAAGATTTTTGGCTGGCTGCTATTCAGGGATAGGCTAAACACCAAGGCGAATCTGCATCACAAGACCATCGCCCCGACTCTCCTTGCTCGAGGTGTGACCATCGTCTTGAGGACGTGTCACACCTTGCCCTCTCCTACCCTAGGGTACCACAGGTGTGGCGGCTCCTCGGACTTCGCCCTCCCCTCGACATCGACCACTTTTGGGATACCATCACTCCGGATGGCCTCGACATCAACATCTGCCCCACAGTCGCTCTTGCCATCCTCTGGAAACTCTGGGACTCGCAAGGCCCAGGTATTCTGCTACGAGACTCACTCAGCTTTGGATACTCTTTGGAATGTAATCTCTGATTTCATGATATGGGTTTATAGGTTCAAAGACCCGGTAAGTAGAGATGCCGCCCTATCTTGGCACATTTTCCTCTCCTCACGTTGTACTCTCTGATATAACTTGGGCCCCCAAGCCTTTTTGAGTAACTAGTAAGCTGGCACGTGCAATGCATGTCTCATTCGAGTTCAAAAGTTGAATATGCAAATTTTCAAATTTCAATCCACAAATAGCTACTTTTAATTCCACCACGCAATGATTTGTAGCACCTCCCATATATTGTGCCAGTTTTGAGATGCTCTATGAACCATCTTCAATCAACTAACCAGAAGTGTACAATGTCTGATCTAGAAGTTGGATGGTAACAAAAACATGGGCCCACACTTCATCCATTTATATTAATTCCCTCGCAATAATTATATTTACATTAACTGAGTTACGTATAAAATTTGCATGGACAATGATGTCCCAATGGATGACGCTGTCGACGATGAGCCAGCACCACCCTCCTCCTCCTCCGTGCCACCCTGATAGGATCACAAGCATTGATGTACTGTATATACGTGATGCAGAAAAACACACATAACTGTTTCATGTTTTTTGTTTGCTTGCTTCCGCTGCCATCAAAAAATATTTATATTATATTCCCCATTGCAACGAAATGGGCAATTTTCCTAGTTATATCTTCATGTTCATTGAGGATGCTTCTCAGCGCTGATGTGACGTGACGGTGTTTAAATTTTGCTAGGTGGACGATCTAAAGAATCAGCCCCGGCACCATGAGGACGTCCACCAAGCTCCCGAGAGGGCATTGACGAGGCCGCTCAGTGCCCCGCCTCACCTCCCCCCGGATCTACCGTTTGAAGTCAGTACCTGCATTCTGAAACCTCTCGAGCACTGATTTTCTGTTTGTAGGATTCTGAAACCATGTAGCGGAGCTTGATGAAGATTACCGAGGGGGGCAATCAGAGTTGAGGGAGCGAAGATGATAAGTTATGCATGAAATCTGAGAAATTTTTGATATTCAAGTGTAATAATCAGGGGTACTCTTGAAAAAATTCTTAGAGTAGGGGGGCAATGGCCCCCTTTGGCCCCATGAAGCTCCACCACTGGATGCGGCTATACGAGCACTTCAATTTCATCATGCGCGTCAACCATGTATGTGTCACCATCGATAGCGAACCGCTTTGCGTCGGTATCTAGCACTCCCACTCCCAAGCAGAATCAACTGTAAACATATGGTGACGACGCCTTCAGGCTGGAGAGGACGAGCCACTGGTCACCTTCGCGCCCTCCTGTGGAAGCTGGTCCTTCCCCGCCGTAAGATGGACCTCTCATCTCGATTCCATCACTTGTTTCGTACTACTACTACTAATACTACTCCTGAAGATGGCACTGGCAGTAATGGTGATGTGCTGTCTTGTCTGATGATGAAGATAAGGGTGTACACGCCAGGGGAGGAGCCAGAACAAAAATGACGGGTGTTCACATGTACACCATACACGGGAGGATATCAAGCAATACTATACATAAAGTAACACACAAGAATAATTTAAAATGTCCAAAACTAAAAATGCTTATCAAAATGAAGAAGAGTAAAGGACTAGTTGATGGAACATCATTTGGTCATGTGATGGGCCAGCATTGTCATCTTGGGCTGATGTCTTAATCTTCTTAAGAAATATTTCCATAAATTCCCCTAGAATTTATTGGTCATTATGTTGGCGAACACAATGAATTATATCATTTGAAGAAAATAGAAATAATAAATAAAGCATATTGATTGAATTGCATGGTTCCGAAGTTAAACTTACTCAACATTGGTTCTTATTGTTATCATGCGCGGCCAAGAAATAATCCAAATTGATAGGAATTATTCAATAAAATTGACAAATCACAACAATCCATTTCCCAATTGTAATATCCTTGAATTGAAAAACCCTAACCATACAATTTAGAGCACAAGAATTAGATCACAACTACGATACCCTTAGATTTGGACACCCTGGCTGTACAATTTAGAGAACGAGAATTACACAATTAATATTCGCAAAAAGAGAGAAGTACACAATTAAGATACGTACACGATCTAACCGGGATTATGCATCGATCTGCCAACTGCAGTAGCGACCGAGGGCAGGGACATCGCTTGACGACTGTCTCTAACTGAATGGCAACAACGGACGCTTTCATCCTGTCCCGGTGAGGCGGCGAGCAGCCGAACAGAGCAACGCAAAGGAGAGGATCGACCAAATTGATCCAAAGCCAGACTGGCGTGCACGCTCCAATCAATCCAAAGCCGGATTGGCTACTGGCTGCCGGCCTCCCGGTGCCCAGCTCCAAAATTTACCCGTGTCCAAGGCTCCAAGCCCATCATTTGACTATACTAAGAAGATTAGGTCCATGAGGATTCCATTTTTCTGGGTTTTCTGGATTTTTTTTACCGTGTTTCTTTGATTGACGCGTGTATGGGAGAGTTCCTGTGAGATGTTCTTTTTACCGGTCAAGCTTTCTACACCTCTACGGCTTTGACTAGGTTTGATCCCATGCGTCCGTTGCAGGCTGGAGGTTCAGTCCCTCGCATCTGAGGAGGTTCCGGCAGGCCGGCGGCTGCTTCGCCGCAGGCTGGAGGCAGTGACGGGTGAGGCGACAAGGCGGCGAATAGGGATCCAGGCGAAAAGCCGGAGGCAATGATGGGCAAGGCGGCGACAAGTGATCTTGGTGAAAAGCATGAAGCTGTGATGGGCGAGGCGGCGACGGCGACAAGCCAGAGGTGACGGGCGAGGCGGCAAGGCGACGAGTCTCGACGTCTTCTCCAACTCCCAGCAAGTATAGGCAAGTGTTCTCTGCCAGTTTGTGGATTCAGTACCATTAGCAAGTACATCCCCATATCAATCTTGAGTTCTTCACTTGTTCACTTCTTGTGCTTTACCCTTTTTCAGTTCGAGTAAATCTGTTTTCCTGACGAAAATCCCCTGTTTTTCTGCTGAAATTGCCCTGTAGTAATTCCCGCTAAATGGCTTAGCTGCTGTAGCGTTAGAGATTGAGGCATTGAGCTGCCGTGAAATGTAATCTCCCGCGATTTTGATCTTTGCTGCTGTTACACATGCAGTATCTCTCTCGAGTCTGTGCTAAGAATAATATAATCCTTGTACGATGTGTGCTGAATCTACCTGTGTAGTGCAGCTAATGCCATGAGTGTGCTATTCTACCTGGGCAGTGCTATTTGTTGGACCAAATGCCTAATTGTCAACGGTATTCTGGGCAAGGAGGACAAGGCAAGACGCATTGGACATCTCAATCTCATTTTCATTTTTGAAGTAGGTATGGACTATGGTCGCTACCTCTAATAAGAATTTCCTCCATGGAATACTTTGCTATTTTCATGCAACATGTTCTGTTCCTATGAAGTATAATCAATTAACTGGTTTGGCAATTCATATTTCAGACTACCCCTTGGACAGGAAATTTAAGAGAATGCCAAGAAACCGAAGGCTAGCAAGACTTTCAGGAGATTAAAATGTAAAGAATCGGTTAACAAGGTTAGCACTTCACATTTGTACAGGTAGGTATATTATAGGATGCAGGGTCTACCACTTCAGAAAGATAAGGTGGTATTAAAAGCTAAAGCACATTTGCAACTGATTTTATTAAGAAGTGAAATGTAGTTAGAAGTGAGTTAGAGTATATAACTGAAGATTGTCATCACAACAATTGTAGATGCAGAAACATGAGGGACTGGGTGTATGAATAAGCTTTTTTCTACCCTCAGTACTAAGCCCAAATTTTGTCTCGTGAACGGTAATACAACTCTTTTACATCCTTCTCTTGAGAATTTTTGACACATAGTCACAAGTTGTGACTTAGGCTGTTGTCACGATGTTGGATGAACACACAATATGGTGATAAGTGTTGGGTATGTGACTAAATTTAGCTATGGAGTTTATTATGTTAGCAACTCTACTTTGGATCTGAACTAGCAGAAGTTGTAAGTTGAATTTTTCCTGGCTAAAAAGTTGCTTTCTATGCCAGAGCTAGCTTGCAAAGGCCAACAGAAAATATATGAACTTGGCAACTCCTAAACTATGAATACCGTTTCAGGTTGCAGTGTCATATTGTCTATACTACTCAGGGTAAGGGTGTGGTTGTCGGTAAGAATGCGCTCACGGTTGTGCACAAGCCATTCCCATGCTCCAATCATTTGGTGCTCTTGATGTTACGCCAAAGAGCCTGCAGACTTGTGTCCTCCGTGCTATCAATGATCAATGGATGTTGAGCTTCTATGCTTCAGATCCTCTTCTGTGACATGTATATGGATTCTATAATGATTTGTGACTGGTGTACTCTTTATATTTTCTTCTTCTATGGACTTTTCGTTGTTCCTTGCTGCCAATATATTTGTTCTCTTCCTTTGTAGCCTACCTTTCGTAGTGGAAGATATTATAATTTTTGATGACGCACGGCATGGTAAAGTTATGACAAATTTCTTTTACTTGAATTATAGTGTTGTACTATTTATCAGCTGAGTACCACAATCAGAAAATCTCAATTACTTATAGAATTGTTTTTATTGTTTTTAGTTGCCAAATTCGCCAGAGGAATATTGGAGAGAACTGTAACTGGCATAATTTTCTTCACCAAGACGACTACATCAAAAATAGGTCATGTTCTCCCCTGAAATTATGCCTGCTTTCCCTCTAATACCTATGGTGTGCTTTTGCACAGAAGCAAACTTAAGATGATGATCACAGTTTGCTGCTAGAAAGGAGGCTGCTGGTTGAGTTACTTTAAGCACAATCTTAGAATCCTCCGAAACAGAATTCATGAAGCGCATGTATATAAGGTTCCCATGGGTTGTAAATCTTGGTCAGCTGAAGTGGGAGGGAGGTAGTTTCAGCCAAGAGACTCATCAGGTGGCTGCAATGCAGGATGCGTGACCTTGCCTTTCTCCTTTACATTTCTAGCTTGATACATTGCTCAGGCACAAACAATCTGTAATGTACGCCTCTTCATATGTACCAGTTTTGTTTTGCCTCTTCATATGTAGCAGTTTTGTTTTGGAAGAAACATGTCATAATTATTGTATATGGATTGTGGACGGATCATGTGGTCTTTTTCTTTATCTTTAGATAAAAAAGCACACTCCTTAATTTCCTTGGTTCTTGATTATAAAAATAGCAGACAAGCATACCGATTGAAACATTAACATGATTGTTTGCCGACAAGAATACCCAAGAAAAATCTACTTTCAGTTTGCCGACATACTCCGCTACGAGTCTGGAAGCACATCAACCGTCAATACCTCGACCATCTACACTGGAAACTAGCCTCGGAAAACTGAATGGAAGAACTGGCTTCCGCTCTACAACAAACATCTTTAGACAAACCCGATGGGCGGTTCTACATCGCAGCTCTAGGTATTACATAAAAAAAGTAGACTACTAGGCCACCAGTTGTAACTGTGTCTTTTATGCATTTGTTTTAGCTATCGCGATGTAAAAATTCTATCTAGAAACTATTACAACACAACTATTCTTTCGCTCACTACAAAGGTACACATATGTAGAACATACAACAATTCTCAAAAACTCAGAAAAACGAACCCCAAACAAGCCAACGAAGCGCGGCGTGCCGCCGTGCACTACCCGCTAGTATCCTCTATAACACTAATATCCCTAATTTCAGAGTCCACATTCAATTGAAGTCATCAATTGAGATCGAACCACCCGATTTTGACCGGACCAACAATTTCTCAAAGCTTTCTCATTCAATTCTTTTATACTATACACTATATTCCTTAATTTTTAATGCCTCACAATTAATTGATTTGAATTGGTTCAACTCGAGTTTGACCGGATCAACAATACTAAGCTCCCTATTTTTTAAGGCTTCACAATCAATTGCGGTCTCCAATTGAAATTGGTTTACCCGATTTTAATTGGGTCAACAATTTCTCAAAGCTCTTCATTCATTTCTTTTATATCCTCTATTACACTATGCTCCTTAATTTTAAAGAGCTCACATTCAATTGAGGTCTCCAATTGAAATTGGATTACCCCATTTTGACCGGGTCAACAATTTCCAAAAGCTCTCTCATTTAATTCTATTATACCATACACTATGCTTCCTAATTTTTAAGGCCTAAAATTAGTTGAGATCTACAATTTAGAATTGGGTCAGCCAATTTTGACCAGGTCAATAATTTCTCAAGGAGCTCTTCCATTCAATTTTTCAAATTTCATATGTTCCCTAATTTCAAAGCTCTTTCATTCAATTAAGGTATTCAGTTTTAAATTTGGTTTATGATTTTGACTGGGCCAACGATTTTTCAGATCAGTCAGCAGCAACCTACCTATAAAAATATATCAATCCCACGCTGATAGCCCATAAGTATAGTGGATCGCAATAGTTTTTTAGGATAGAGTATTCAATCCAAATTTATAGATTTGACACAAAGGAAGTCAAATAATATTTATAACTATTAGAAGCTGAGTTGTCTAGTAGCGCATCACATATTTTTGGAATCATACTGTAGTTGCTCCTGAATCGATCTGGTGTGTGCACTTCTTCAAAGGTAAATCAACGACGAATTGCAGTCATGGTATTTCATTCAGACCTGTAGCAGTAAGATCATTGCTGAATCTTCATAAACCATCATGATGTAGACCCTCAAAAGATGTCAAGCAAAGTCTGAAACTATGTACCAGCGCCTTGTGCATGTGAGGGAAACATACGTGTATGTACCAATTCACGGGCGCGTCTATTCCTTGCCTTCACTAGTGCAGAACCGGGCTTTAGCGCCAGTTCATAAGGGCCTTTAGTGCCGGTTCAGCAACTGGCACTAAAGAGTGGGGACCAAAGGTCCCCTCCCTTTAGTACTGGTTCATCATGAACAGGCGTTAAAGTGCCACCACGTGGCACGAGCCAGGCCCGGGTGCGTGTAGGGTATTAGTGCCGTTGGTAACACCAACCGGTACTAAATGTTTGGGGGTGTTTTGATTTTATTTTTTATTTTTCCTTTAATTTCGTGTTTTTAATTAAATTTAGTGATTGTTTTACATTATAATGAGTTGTTAAATCATTACGTGAAAGTACCGCATATTAGTTTCGACTGGATGCATGTGGATCCTAGCTACGTGATCAAGTATATATGCCATATCCATATTATACTTGATCACCTAATTAGGTGATCAAGTATAATATGGATATGGCATATATACTTGATCACTTAGCTAGAATCTATCCAGCTGAAACTAATCTGCGGTTTCTTTCATAAATGATATAATTACTCATCATTGTCATCATCATCATATTAATATAAAAACTCTTGCATCATATCATAAAAAACAGTATACTAGCTAGCTAAAAATCATCATAGTCGTCATTACCACTATTTAATCATCATAGTCATTACCGCTATCACCACCAACACTAGCTTAAAGAAGAAACATTCACTTGTACCAGAAGCAAAGATATCATTGAGTTCAACATGGTCATGATATTATAAGCGTTCATAACACCACAAAAGAAAATCACTCTTTGAGATTAAGTTCAGGACGAAGAACACGGACATGAGAGGACAAGTACTAAGTGCATGAACTAGTTAAATCACTCCTGCTGCTCCCTCTCAGGTAAAATAGCATAGAACATGTATAGCTCTCCTGATTCATCATACTGGAGCATGCAGATGAACCTGTCTCCTAATCGTGGGATGCGCTTCTCATTGCTGCCCCTAGTACTTTTCTGCGATTGTTAACAATTTTGCTCCAATCTTTCACTATTAAGCATTCATCGCTTTTAGAAATCCGGAATGCACTCATGTGCAATGTAGGATATCTTGGCCATAAGCTAACCATTGACATGCGACCTTTAGTCTCAATCCACTGAGGCACAACTGTCATCGGGAGTCCGTGTTAAAGAATATCGTATAGTAATTAATATACTTAGCAATGAAAGTTTAGCAAAAAAATTATGTATGCAAAAGATGCACTGAGGACAAATAGTAAAAATCTTACCATCATTCCTAAATAGATGTGACCGTAGTTCAATACGATCACTATTGGTCGCACGTTTTGAGTACTAACATTTCTAAGTGCAGGAAGAAAATTTGTCTTGACAGTATGAAGATCCTCAAGCCATGAAACATAATGACTTATCTCCTCGCAGTTTAGTTCAGCTCCGGGACAGTAGTAGGTCCTGTCTACCAAGCGCCGGACATGTTAGTTTGAATGGAAATAAGCTGTCAATAGAAATTAGTTGTCAACTATTTTTGAATAAACAATATCAAAGACATAAATATGTTGAGAAACTCACATAATGGTAGAACTGGAGGCGTCTGCACATCGACCCAGATGTCTCTATTACCTTTAACATCATCTTCCGGACGAATATTAAAGATGATAACCATATCAGGCTCAAATGCATAAGCCTTGCATAGTGCTTGCCAAGTTTTGCATTCAAAATAGGTGTACGTGTCTGCATTGTATACTTTGACGTTGAAAGTATAATCATGCTCGGTTTTCAGGCAAACTCCCTTTACCTCCATAGTTTCCATGGCACTGAAACTTATCTTATCCAAGATAAAAATTCTTGCATGGCAGGGAATTGCTAGTAGAATAGTGAAAATTAAAAATTATAAGTTGAAGCAAATGAAGAATATATAAGTCATGCTTAATTACGAAAAAATATTTGTCGTTGTGACTTACTGTATCGAATTTGAAGGTCTCATCCAGCTTGATGCCGAATCTCATATCATTAACAAGGAAATTTCTGTCGCACAGGCCGCGCTGGTCTTCACAGTATTCACACATAATAAAATCTTTTTCGTCGTCAGACGACATTTCCTATGTTCATATAGGTGAAACATTAAACACTTACTAATTCTATTAATTCAACTAATTCAACTACTTCTATTAATTCAACTAGTTCTATTAATTCAACTAATTCAACTAGGAATTTACTAAAAACAAACTACTTCTATTAATTTACTCACTAAAATATATAAAGTAGCTATATATAGTAATATTTTAATTAGATCATCAAATCTCATATACATAAATTTTCTTAATAAAAATAAACTAGTTCTATTAATTCAACTAGTTCAACTAAGCATTTACTAAAAATAAACTAGTTATATTAATTCAACTAGTTCAAATAATCTCATATACCTAAATTTTCTTACTAAAAATAAACTAGTTCTATTAATTCAACTAAGCATTTACTAAAAATAAACTAGTTATATTAATTCAACTAGTTCAAATAATCTCATATACCTAAATTTTCTTACTAAACATAAACTAGTTCTATTAATTCAACTAGTTCAACTAAGCATTTACTAAAAACAAACTAGTTATATTAATTCAACTAGTTCAAATAATCTCATATACCTAAATTTTTTACTAAAATAAACTATTTCTATTAATTCAACTAGTTCAACGAAGCATTTACTAAAAATAAACTAGTTATATTAATTCAACTAGTTCAAACAATCTTATATACTTAAATTTTCTTACTAAAATAAATTAGTTCTATTAATTCAACTAGTTCAACTAAGCATTTACTAAAAATAAACTAGTTATATTAATTCAACTAGTTCAGATAATCTCATATACCTAAATTTTCTTACTAAAAATAAACTAGTTATATTAATTTTCTTACAAAAATAAACCAGTTATATTAATTCAACTAGTTCAAATCTCATATATATACCTAATTAATATCTAGCTAATTCATCTCGCTAACAATTGACATTAATATTTAACAACTTTTCTATCTAATTCATCTAACATTAACATTCTAACATTCTTATCTACATAATTCGTCTAACATTAATCTAAACAATAGAAAACAGAAAATAAGTAAAAAAATATGTGTGTGTGTCTGTGTGTGTGTGTGTGTACGAGCGGGGGGCGGCGCCGTATGGGCGGCGGCGCGAGACGACGACGCGACGGGGACGGCCCGACGATGGGCGGCGGGCGAAGCGACGGCGCGATCGAGACGGCGACGTAGTCTGGCGTGAGACGGCGACGACGGGACGGCAATGACGGGCGGCGAGGCGACGATGGGCGGCGAGGCGTAGGCGCGGTGGGCGGCGAGGGCATCGGGGCGGCGGCGGCGGCGCGATGGGCGACAGCGATGGCGGTGGCGATGTCGCGTGAAGAAGAGAGAAGTGGTGGTCGATGAAACTAAATTTTTCGTAAGTGTCATATATATATGAGGGGCCTTTAGTACCGGTTGGAGCCACCAACCGGTACTAAAGGCCAATTTTGGCCAGGTCAAGCGGCGGGAAACGGCCGCCTTTAGTACTGGTTCATTACCCCAACCGGTACCAAAGGCCCACCCATTAGTACCGGTTGGAGCCACCAACCGGTAATAATGGTTGTGTGCTGTCACCCGCGGTGCACGATGTTTAGTCCCACCTCGCCGAGCGAAGGGCAGCCGCACTGGTTTATAAACCCAGGCGCGGCTGCTCCTTCGAACTCCTCTATATAGCAGGCTTCTGGGCCAAATTAGGGCGCGCTGCCATGTGAGCCTGCCGGCCCTTCTGGGCCTGAATTTGCACACCTAGGTCTGGCAGGCCCACTGGACAGCGCCCCAACAATTTTTTATATAGTTTTTTTCTTTTCTGCATTATTTATTTTCTTCTATTTATTTATTAGTAATTTTTTATATAGTTTTTTTTCTTTTCTGCTTTATTTATTTTCTTCTATTTATTTCTAAGTAGTTTTTTTTGCTGTATTTAGTTTCTTTGTGAATATTTTTTCTTTAACTCTTTAAACAAATTGGTAAATGATGACGTTGCTTTGAATGCTGCATACTGAACGCAAAAAAAATCTGGAGTTCAAATAAGTTTAAAAAATTGAAGTGTCCGTGTAACAGATGAGTTCTCGTCCGAAACCCTGATACTCCGAAAGAGATTGTCCAGTTTGTACATGAAGTGCGTCCAGTTTTTGCCGTGACACTCTCTACTCTTTCGCACATGCTATGCGGGTGACTTGATGATACCATGCCAAGTTTCAACATTTTCAGAGTTCATTTTATTCTGATTTACTGTTTCACGCTCATTTAGCTCTCTAAACAAATTTGTAAATGACTGAAAAAACAGTAAATGATGTCAGAACGTGTTGGAAATTAATGACGTCGCTTTGAATGCTGCATATTAAACGCAAAAAAAGTCTGGAGTTCAAATAAATTTTAAAAAAATGAAGTGCCCGTGTAACAGATGAGTTCTCGTCCGAAACCCTGATACTCCGAAAGAGATTGTCCAGTTTGTACATGAAGTGCGTCTAGTTTTTGTCGTGACACTGTCTACTCTTTCGCACATGCTATGCGGGTGAAATGATGATACCATGCCAAATTTCAACATTTTAAGAGTTCATTTTGTTGTGATTTATTGTTTCACAGTCATTTAGCTCTCTAAACAAATTGGTAAATGACTGAAAAACAACAAATGATGTCAGAACGTGTTGGAAATTGATGGTGTCGCTTTGAATGCTGCATACTGAACGCAAAAAAAGTCTGGAGTTCAAATAAGTTTAAAAAGAATGAAGTGCCCGTGTAACAGATGAGTTCTCGTCTGAAACCCTGATACTCCGAAAGAGATTGTCCAGTTTGTACACGAAGTGCGTCCAGTTTTTGTCGTGACCCTCTCTACTCTTTTGCACATGCTATGCGGGTGAAATGATGATACCATGCCAAGTTTCAACATTTTCAGAGTTCATTTTATTCTGATTTACTGTTTCACGCTCATTTAGCTCTCTAAACAAATTGGTAAATGACTGAAAAAACAGTAAATGATGTCAGAACGTATTGGAAATTGATGACGTCGCTTCGAATGCTCCATAATGTCGGCTCAAAAAAAGTCTGAAGTTCAAATAAGTTTAAAAAAATGAAGTGCCCATGTAACAGATGAGTTCTCGTCCGAAACCCTGATACTCCGAAAAAGATTGTCCAGTTTGTACACGAAGTGCGTCCAGTTTTGAGGTGAGTGGCGGCCGGCGAGGGAGGATCGGCATGGGGGATTGAGGGGGAGACCGAGTGAGTGGAGAGAGCGAGGGCATAAACATGTAAAAATATACATAAAAAATATATTAATTATCAATGATGTTTTTGTGTATAATCTGAATTGTCAATATGAGTCCTCAACGGTTTAGAAACCGGTGAAGACTCATATTGAGTCCACGAATTATATACACATAGAGTTCAATAAAGACCAAATGCTTGTGATTGTTTGAGAAGTAACATATTTAAGGTGATAAAAATCTTGCTAGGGGAGCGAGGTGGGACTAAAAACAGCCTGCCACAACCTCTTTACTACCGGTTCGTCCCACGAACCGGTACTAAAGGTGCTGGCTGGGCCCCAACATCTTTAGTACCGGTTCGTGGCATGAACCGGTACTAAAGGTTCGCAATGAACCGGTACTAAAGATCTCCTCCCGCCTAGCCATTTGAACAGGCACTAATGGACACATTACTGCCGGCTCAAATGCAAACCGGGACTAATGTGTCTCACATTTGACCCTTTTTCTACTAGTGCTTCAGCGAGACAAGGACGAACCCTTGCGTCGGGGTAAGTACCAGATGGGCCAACCCAGCAACGCGGCAGGCCACGACCTTTCCTTTTCTGCTTTATGTTCTCGTTTTTTGCTTTATTTTTGTACTTTTCCTTATACTTTAAAATATTGTGAAAAAACACTCTTCAAAACACATTTTCAAAAAATGTTGAACAAGTATTTAAAAAAATATTCAATAAGTATTAGAAATGTTGAACGAGTATTCAAAAATGTTGAATAATTACTAAAAATATTGAACAAGTATTCAAAAAATGTTGAATACGTATTAGCAAATGTTGAACAAGTATTTGAAAATGTTAACTAAATATTAAAATGTTGAACAAGTATTTTTAAATGTTGAATAAGTATTAAAAATGTTGAGCAAGTATTTGAAAATATTGAATAATTATTAAAAATGATGAGAAAGTATTACAAAATATTAAACAAGTATTTGAAAAATTGTGAATGAGTATTAACAATGTTGAACAAGTATTTGGAAAATGCTGAATGAGTATTTAAAAATGTTGAACAAGTATTTGAAAAATGTTGCATAAGCATTCAGAAAACGTTGAGCGTGTAAATAAAAAATGTTGATCGCTTATGAAAAAACCAAACAAAAAATGGACAAGAAAGAAAAACAAAGAATGTAGAGTGAAAAAAACATGAAAAAACAAAGAGAAATAAAAGAAAAACGAATTATAATAACAAAAAAAGGGAAGCCGGAGAAAAATAAGAAAACCAAACAAAAAAGAAAGAAAAGAAAAAATGGAGAAAAAAAACTCCGGTATTTTACCTCAAGTAGTGTGCGACTCTTGTATGACCTCGACCCAAGAGTGGCGCACTGCAAGCAGCTCTATGCATTGTTGAGATAACACAGGTTCGAATCACCTCCTGCCCTCATTTTCTTCTACTTTATTTCTTTACAGCGCTAGTGGGCTGGCCCGATTAGTCAAACGCTTCACCGAGCTCGCTTAATGCGATAAATAGCTGTCACGCCAACTCACGGGCTTTTTACCTGATGTTCTGAACCTTCTTCTTTCGGGCTTTTGCTTGAAATTTTGAAGGCCTAACAATTCAGAAGCAGTAGAATAAATCTCTTCAGTGAGCTTTTGTGCTAGTACAAATCACCCAGCTTTTTTCAGGTCACTTATCAGTGCACGATCGGGAAATCCCTATTGCGGCGAACTGCCAGGCAATCACACGGAGCAGCGTTGCGAGCGATAAATGGCCGGCCCACTTCCAGATTTAGACAGTGCGGCCAACCGGTTTTGGAAACCTCCTAGAAGGTTCCTTGTACCGGGTTTTTTTGTGTTCCTTTTGCTTGTTTGGCTTTCCATTGTATTTTATTTTGCATTTTTCTGTTTCTTTTTCTTTCCTTTCCTTTTTATTTTTCTTTTTTTTTCAAGTTTATTTCCTTCTCAAAACTGTTTAGAAATTTTTTAAATGATTGCATTTTCCTAAAAATTGTTCAAAAATTCAAAAGCTATTCCTGTTTTCAGGTTTTTCGGTAAAATTTCAAAAACACTATAATTCAACCAAAATTTGCATGTTTCAAAATTTGTTCACAAACTTAAAAAATTGTTTTAGTTTTCAAATTCACTGCACAAATTCAAAAAAATTCATGTTTTCAAAATTTGTTTGCAAATTGAAAAAATGTTTGGGGATTTTCAGAAGATGTTGCATTTTCCAAAAATATGTTCAATATTTTGAAAAAAATAGAATTTAAAATTTTGTTCACAAAATCAATAAAATCAAAGATTCTAAAAACATTATGTTTTTAAATTTCAAAAATATTCCTGTTTTCTAATTTTGTTTGTAAGTTCCAAAATGATTAGAATTTCAAAAAATGTCCACATTTTGAAAAAACATCACAAACTTAAAAAATGTTCTAGCTTTCAATTTTTGTGTACAAATAAGAAAATCATCCTTTTAAAAAAATCCCAAATAAATAAAATAAGCTCCCATGAAATGAAGCACTCTGGTTGATCGTGGACTTTGGTCAATTGGTGGACCCCATCTGAGAGAGAGAGAGAGAGAGAGAGAAAGTGTTTAGTCTGCCTTTCGTGTATCGTGTGTAGTGGCCCGTGCAACACACTGCTTTTCTAGCCAATGATTACTACTCCCTCCGTTCCTAAATATAAGTCTTTGCAGAGATTTCACTATAGACTATATACGGAGAAAAATGAGTGAATCTACACTCTAAAATGCATATACATACATCCGAATGTGGTCCATAGTGAATCTTTACAAAGACTTGTATTTAGAAGCGGAGGGAGTACATGGCAGCGTATTAGTAGAAGCGAATGGAAAGCTAGGTTGCTTGTCTGGATTGTCCTTTTTTTTTGGTCGGGCGTCGTCCAACTGTGGACAACGCATTTTTTCCGCGTCCACATAAAAACAATTTTGAAAACATGCATCTGAATTAAACATAATTAAACATAAAATGGCCGGTCAACCGCCGGCCAAAGTGCACTGAAACATTAAGAAACATAAAAACAACTAAATAAACATGCCTCCCAACCACCCAACACGCTGCCTTAGGCAACGCCATCGTTGTCATCGTTGCCGGTGAGGACGACGAAGGCTGGCGCCGGCCCATCCCACGGGAATGCGGTCTCTCACTCCACCCGTGCCGACTCCTCCGGCGTTTGCTCCGCCGGCGGCTTTGCTACGCGGCGCGTGCGCTCCTCCTTCTCCTGCTCCCATCGCTATTCCTCCACCTCGCATGCCCAGCGGGCACAATGCTCCTCCTCGCGTTCGCCATCAGCGCACTCCTCCAGTAGGTGGAGCTATCGCCAGTGCTTCAGGGTAGGCCTCCTCTTGCTCCGATGTGGCGCCTAGCGTGATGGGCAGCACGCTCACCCACTCGCGGATGATGCCCGTCCACGTGTACAT
This sequence comes from Aegilops longissima, assembly GCA_021605205.1. Lineage (NCBI taxonomy): Eukaryota > Viridiplantae > Streptophyta > Magnoliopsida > Poales > Poaceae > Aegilops > Aegilops longissima. Next base: position 617,288,661 of record CM038676.1, on the reverse strand, counting down.
CTCCGCCTCAGGCTCCGGCCCCGTGGACGGTGTGGGCGTGGGCGTGAGCGTGAGCGCCAGCCTGTGCTCGGGCTCGGCCTTGGGTGCGGCCAGTGGCGAGGCGTAGTCCCCCGCCACCGACAACGTGAGGGCCTCCTCCAAGCCATCCCAGCCCGTGTCCTCCTCGCGATGGCTCTCCTCCAGGGCGCGCTGCAGTGCCGACTCCTCCTCCTCTGGCCTCCGGGGCCAGCGACACGAACCCAGGGTTGAGCTGCACGCTGCCGCGGCAGGCCACGTCATGCTCCGTGGTGAACCAGGCCTCTCAGTTGGCGGAGTCTAGCACGTAGGCAGGGGCGCGCCGCTGCTCTGGCATCAGGAGGACGCGACGCTTGCGCACCTCCTCCGCATGCGCCCGCGCCGACCGCGACACCAAGATGCAGTGCGGTTCAAGGTGCCAGCCATGCGGGAGGTTAAAATCTGGCCACGGCAGCGGATGGCGGTAACGGCAGTGCCAACGAGCTTGGTGCACCGGGATGTATAGCCGGTCCCGTAGTCGGCGACCACTAGCCGCACGCGGATCCATCGCATAGATTGGCCGGGGCGGTGGCGGAGGTGGAGGTAGCGGGCCGGACAAGTTGGCGTTGGCGTCAGCTTGCCCTTGGTCTTGCCAAAGATACCCATGGCTAGCGCTTGCGTTGTCGTCGGCGAGGGGGGCGAGCGTTGCCAGATGTGAACGAGGAGGAGAAGTGGATGAGACTGCCCCCTGCATGCTTGAATTAAAAAGGACGAGCATGCCGGAGGTTTCCAGATGCTGTCATGCGGGCCCGTGCTAGGTGGACGCATTGAATACAACCGCGTGGAGTAGTTGTGCGGCCGACATGCGGGCCCGAGGCAGACAACGAGCGGACGCGCGGCGTGTCTGTCTCGTGTCAACGTGGATGCAAATTGGCCATAAATTTGGGTCGCAAATGCATCCAATCGGACAGCGAGTGGACGGCCTTTGGGCTGGTTCATCGCGTATGGCTAGTGTTTTAGTCCGTTTGGATGCAAACGAGCAGGTGCAAACAGTTTGGGTCGACACATTGGAGTTGCTCCAATATATGTCAATGTTTGCTTGTTGCAAGGGACTAATTGATGTTAAGAGCTCAACTCTTTGCTGCTTGCTCATGTGTTGATGTCTACAAATGGGTTTAACCCGAAGTTTTAAAATGTTTGTTGCTGGTTTCGGCTGGAGAGTTTGGTTTGTATCAATTTGGATTATGTTGGTAAGTTTTATTAATTTGCATGATCTAGGTCTTAAACCTTTTCCTTGCCGGCTTGCCTGTTCATTGATGAGCAGTGTCAATTTATTTATTTGTTCACAAGTTTTGTTGAGTGTTGAACAACGGATCTGAACATTTCTTTCAAATACTTTTACTGAAATTTTTGTTTTTTTACTTCCCCTTGTCATATCTTTTAAGATTCTATAAGCTCTCTAGTAACGTTGGCTCCTGGTCCATCAGGGATTTGGGGAGCTGGCTGGCCCACCTACTCCCTCCGTCCAAAAAAGCTTATCCCTCAAATCGATGTATCTAGCATCAGATGTATCTAACATCAAGTTAGTGCTAGATACATTCATTTAAGAAATAAGCTTGGGACAAGGTTTTTCGGATGGAGGGAGTATAAGAGAGTGGATCGCTCATGCGTGATTTGCTTGGGTCCACACCCAGGCGAACATGACACTCATATATTGATTTCTGTGTTACACATGAGAATACCACACCCACCCACAAAACAATTTAGTTCACCTCATAGATAGATAATGCCTCTGTCAAGCAAGAGCTAAGCCAGCAAAATAGAAAATCATCAGTGCAATTAAAAGACAACTTAACTCACGTGAAACACACAACTAGCCACCAACCATAATATCATGTCGGACATAACTCATGTGTCTGAACGGCGGCGCGGCAAAGCGCGCGTCACCCTCTAGTACTATTCATTTATCTGCCAACAAGTGACTATTTTCACATGCAAATGGATTTGTCCCCAGGAGCATACCAACAGTGACCACGCAGGCCTCCACCTCCTAATGAACAAAAGCACTTTCCTCAAGACCTGCCTCTCCCAAGGTTTTCCCTGACAAATCATCCGATTGTACCATTCCAGCGACTTCCAACGTGGCTGCAAAATGGCAGAGAACAGTCAGGTCCCAGGTGATTTACTGAAAGAAATCAGGGTGGAATTGGACTTCTGAACTCAGAAGATAACTTGCACTAAAACAGGGTAAACTGCAGGAAAGGTAAATGAAATGAAGAAACGGTATAACAACTTAAATTAGTACTTTGTTTTCTCAGTTACCCAGCCTCAGCAACACAACTAGCGGTCGCTTATACGGAATACGCCTCAACCAAGATACATGCAAGAGATAATTATAACTGTGTGCTTATGCTACTGACTTGACAAGAACCACTAGCATCTTTGAAGTTATTTTATATCCTTCCAAACAACTATAAAAAGTAAAGATTACTGAAGTCAAGTCCAGCAAGTTAATTGGTAGTACAACTCCTAAGACTGATGAATAAACAAGTTCATGCTTCAGCATCCAAATTGCATCTTCAGTAATAATGGACCCAATTTTGCTTAGTTCTAAACTATTATCCTTAGAAACAAGAAGGGGCATTCTCATTGCTAATTTCTCTTTCCCAGAGTTGATAATCACAAGCATAATATGATGATCACAGCCATATGCTCCACAAGCTAGAACATATCTGATGAGCACTACTACAAACAGAAAACAGGAACCGGATTAAGCTAACATGCCAGGATTACTCCATACAAAGAAGATCTGGCTACTATTGAAGATCCACTAGTTATGAAGGCGCCAACCTCAATTTTTATGTCGCATGTGTAGAGTTTTGAACTCTGAGTACAATGGCACATATGGGAGATATCGCGGGTCGTCGTCTCCTCCAAGATCGCAGATCTCTTGAACTTGGTGATGATCCATATCATAAGAGACCAAAGTATTATCCCACCCCACAGTTAAGAAGATCATGTTACAGTCTGGATGCATTGCAACCCACTGAAAGCCCTGTATAAGATCAATCTCTCTCTCTCCAAATATATATGAAGCGTCAGTGCTATGCTTCAATATCCATTCTTGACTGCGGTAGTTCTCAAGAACATAAACCACCAGTTGAACCATACCATCATCAGTTTCCAGAAAATTGACAAAATGCAAATAACCCTGAGACTTCTGAATGAGACCAACAGTGCCAAGTTCAGGGAGAGGTATCTTCCTCCATGTTTTCCCCTCGGTGTCCACCACGGCTATATCATCATCCATGGTGAGAAAATGCAGACAGCCGTTAAGAAACACATCCCCCGAGTGATGACCAACAAGGGAAACAAATGCTTCATCATCTTCCGCATCAATCCATCCGTTCTCCTTGTGAACCCATCCCCCTGTTTTAGAGGAATACACCTCCATTCCGGCCTGGCTGATGTCATGATCCTCGGAGAACTCAAACACATGGAAGTGATCCGACACGGCGGGGTCAAAACCCAGACGTGCCATGCACTCGGTGCCGGCATTGACAGAGTCGGGCAACCGGACCCACTCCCCGGTCGCCGGATTGCACACGACGTAATGGAAATCGTCCTGGCCTTCCCAGCAGCGGCAGAGGAGGAGGCCGTTGCAGCAGGACAGCAGGAAGATGCTCTGGTGCTGGGGCAGGAAATCGAAGTGAGGAGAGACCAGAGGGCGGCCTGTCCCGGTGACGTTGGTGAAACTGGGAGCTGGCGCGGGCTTGCTCTCGGGCATGTAGAAGAAACCCTCGAGGGTCTGCGGCAGCTGCCTTTGGTTCTGCGGGTGCGAGATGATGCCCTGCCAGGTCCTGGAGACGCACATGCAGCGGCGGAGCGACTTGACGGGGAGACGGGAGAGGATCTCGACAAGGAGGTCGTCGGTGAGGCTAGCCACCGTCCGCATCTCGAGCAGAAGAGCGAGACCTGAGTCACGCAGAGTTAATGGAGAAATGGTCAAGAGATGCGGCAAGAAGATGAAGCAAGGTTGCGACGGTGGATTATGCCTGCTTCTCTTTGCGTACCTGATACGAGGAGGAAGCGGCGGCGGCGGCGGCGGTGACCTTCCGACGCCACAGATCGACACGGCACGGCACGGCGGCGGCGACCTTCCGACGCGGCAGCTAGTCAAGATACGCCGTCGGTGCCGTGCCGCGCAGGAGATGAAGTTGGAACGGCTATCTGCCACAAGGATCTGCCGCTCCCGCGACGGAGGTAGCGAGCGGTGGCCGGTGGCGGCGCCGCCGACCTAGCAACCTCTGCCGACGAAGGGACTGGAGGAATGGGATTCTGGGGGTTAAGGCTTCAAGCGGGCTACCGCTAGACAGCATATAGGCCCAAACAAATAGCATGCTTTATTTATTTTCCCTCCCTCAATTTTCTTTATTTTCCCCTTAAAAAGGGAGGAAACACATAGATGTTTAGAAAATAAAAAAATCCTAATATTGAAATTTTCAACTTTGTTTATTAGGCGAAAATCCAAACTCCGCTTGAATACTTCTAAAGAAAAACACCAAATTTGTGTAAAAGTACCCGTTATTTGACGAGCGTATGCGACCAGACAACGTAGCGTGCACTATGCTCTCTTATAAAATCTGGAATTTGGCCTTTCGCAGAAAAAAAAAATGAAGTTTGGTTTTTTATTATGGAATTGTGTACATTGTATTAGTTGAATGTTTATAATTTGTGCTAATATGGAAAGATGCTTAATGTGAATGGAACCTGCTCCTCGTTTTTTTTTTTCAGATGAAAGAAGCTGCTCCCCGTTAACTCTACAAAAGAAGAGAGGAAAGAGAGTACATCAAGTGGTTGCAGGATAAGTACTTAACGGCAACGATCACAGGTTGGACAGCAAGTGGTTCACCGACCTCTCGACCCAAAAAAAGGAGCAGCGTGTTTGGAACTGAGACAATTTGGACTAAACTAAAGTGGTTTCTAAAGTCAAGAACAAAGTACAATCCATAGCTTTTTCAGGTTTCTAGACTAAAGATTTTCTCAAAGAAATGCAAGAGGGATTTCCGAACAGCGGTTGCAGCAATAAAAATAAAATCTTGGCAAGGAAGGCGATTGAAGATTGTAGCATGGATGGCATGTACCCATTTCCAGGAGCAGCATTTGGCCAAATAATTGCTGAGAAGGTTTTTGGGCAAAATATATGAACCTCTTTGCTTGTAGACTCCAATGAACAGACCAGCATGTTTGGTTGGTAAGTTTTCAATTGTCAGCCTGCTTGGTCGTCCAATAATCTAGTTTGTAAGATCAATTGTGAAGATTATGTTGCACATTCAGCGATCTGTGCTTCCCAAAAAGCAAGACCCAAAGACAGGTCATTTGCAGCAACAATGCTGCATGTCGGCAAGTTCAGTGAAGCTTCTCGGTTTTGTGCTCCAGTGCTTCTGGGTCTAGGAAACAATTTATGTGGCATAAGAAAATTACTATAGCAACTTCTAATTTGGTATAAAACCGTTGCAAGTCTTGATACAGTTTTGCACATTGCAATTAATTATGTAGTGGTACTTACTAATTATTTTGTACTATGTGTTTCGGTTCATTATTTGTATTCCTAATCAATCAATTGATAGTATTTTGTAAATGTTTGGCTTGTAAAATCTGAATCATTCTATTTCATTTTCCACAGGAAGATGATGGCAATGAAGATGAATGTGTAGAGGTTAATGAAGGGTATGAGGAGGTTGACGAGGCAGAGGCATATGATATGGATAATGATATGTTAGGGCCCTCTCTTAGATCAGGAGACAATCGAAATGACACAGAAGTTGAGATCAATGGCAAAGAGAGAGCAAAGAAAGGAGGAGAAAGGAAAAAGGCAGCAATGGATACTACTAAGGTGAAGGTGAAGAAAACGGGACTTAAACATGCAGAATGTTGGCAGCATTTCAAGGAGGTCAAGGCTGTAAGAGTAAGAGGATGCCAGGGGCGGTTGTTACAAAGGCAAAATGTTTTCATTGTGCTAAATTGTTTGCTTAGTCTCAATAGGCATAAAGATGTTTGTTCAATCTATCTAAACAAGAGGGGATGTATCTGGTGCACTGGGGCAATTTATGCTACTGGTGCACCGGTCGCCCGTTGCACATTTAAAAATGTTCAAAAAAATCTAGAAAAAATTAGTGCATTGACACAACATAAATGTATGTTGTCACAAAAATTTAGATCAATATTCAGAACATTGCTCGAGATACAAAAATAACAAATTTGACACTGAATAGTACATAACTTAAGTTGGGCTTCAGTTTTGGCCCATTAGCACATTGACGTCAAATTTGTCATTTTTGTATCTTGACCATTGTTTTGAATTTTGATTAAAATTTTGTGACAACATACATTGATGTTGTATTGATACACTTATTTTTTTCCGAATTTTTTTTGAACATTTTTGAATGTGCAACGTGGTCCGGTCGCTAGTAGAAAAAGGGTCATTTGTCCCCGTTGTTAGGCCCATTTGTCCCGGTTGTTGAACCGGGACTAAAGGGTCGTTACTAAGGCCCTAGGCCTTTAGTCCCGGTTCTTACACGAACCGGGACAGATGAGCCTCCACGTGGCTGGTGCGGCGAGCACAGGCAGGAGGGCCTTTGGTCCCGGTTGGTGGCACCAACCGGGACCAATAGGCATCCACACGTCAGCAGCTGGCAGGAGCTGAGGTTTTTTTTGAAAGGGGGTGGGTTTAGGGGGTTTTGAAGGGTTAATTTAGGTGTTTCATATATTGTGTTAGCTAGCTAATTAATAGAGAGAAGTGTCCTCTCTTATCTCCGTGCTTGGTCGACGCTACGTACTATACGTATAGAGAGGACTCGACGCGCTAGCTAGTAAGCAAATGAAGGAAACAAAAGATTGTCATGAACATATGCATACAGAGAGAAGTGATATCGACCTCTCCTTCTCCCAGAGATTGGTCGAACTACAAGTTTTCGTATATCTATCCGACGCTACTGGCTACATATATACAATATAAGATCTCTTGCAATATAATCCCTAATTATATATGAACTCAGGGTCCACATGGTATTCTCCGTCTTTATCGATCACGTGGTCAAGAAAGAATGCCGCCAATTTCTCTTGAATTGCTCGCATGCGATCTGGTGCTAGGAATTCATACCGCATCCGAAACATCTAATTTGAAGAAGGGGGTCAATACATATATATGAATGAATGAAACTCAACACAAATGATGGTAATAAAATAAAATTATGAATATTATTGCTTACGCACTTCATATTGTTTGTTAGAGTAGCTCCGCTCACAGGTCGTGTGGCGGATGGACTCGCAAACATAGTATCTATAGTAATTATTCCCGGCTTCCTGCCACAACCACTTTACAAGAAATAGAGGTCAATCAAACTGATAAGCAAGCATGCTAAATGGTATTTATGAAACTAGCGCTTGAATCACTAGGAGATCGCGGAACTAGCTAGCAGTACTTACTTTCGGGTGTATAAATCGCAGCTTCCTCGGCAGTCCCGGAGCTTTTGAGGTGAATTTGTTCCAAACCCTGCCAGACAAAGAAAACAACTACTTGATATCAGGAAATGAACAAAGTTGCCGATATGGTGCGATAATAAACGATTTAACTTACTTCTCAAGCATTTCAGTCATGTCCTCATAATCCTGGGGATCTTTTCGTCTCGAGTCTAAGACGGTTACTAGTCCCTGCTCAAGCTTAATCTCTAGGAGAATATAGTGGAACCTGCGCACGCATGCATAACTCATCAGTTACATTACTATAACCTCGACTAATAAGGGAAACCGAATATGCACAAGATAGGTAGAAGATAGCGGGACTCTAGCCACCTCTCTCGCCCGTGCCGCTCTCGCGGGCGGCAGGGCGAACCCTAGCCACCGTGTAGGATCTTGAGAAGAGGTGTCTAGAGGGGGGGTGATTAGACACTAAGTACCAAAGTTGCAGTTTTTAACTTCTTTTGGTTTAAATGGAGTTTAGGCACAAGTTTAACTTTTTCAATACATAACAAGCAAGTAAGCATGCAAAGAGTATGTGAGCAGCGGAAAGTAAAGCATGCAACTTGCAAGAAAGTAAAGGGAAGGGTTTGGAGATTTCAAACACAATTGGAGACTCAGATGTTTTTGTCGTGGTTCTGATAGGTGGTGCTATCGTACATCCACGTTGATGGAGACTTCAACCCACGAAGGGTAGCAGTTCTTGCGACTCCACGGAGGGCTCCACCCACGAAGGGTCCACGAAGAAGCAACCTTGTCTATCCCACCATGGCCGTCGCCCACGAAGGACTTGCCTCACTAGCGGTAGATCTTCACGAAATAGGCGATCTCCTTGCCCTTACAAACTCCTTGGTTCAACTCCACAATCTTGTCGGAGGATCCCAAGTGACACCTAGCCAATCTAGGAGACACCACTCTCCAAGAAGTAACAAATGGTGTGTTGATGATGAACTCCTTGCTCTTGTGCTTCAAATGATAGTCTCCCCAACACTCAACTCTCTCTCACAGGATTTGGATCTGGTGGAAAGAAGATTTGAGTGGAAAGAAACTTGGGGAAGGCTAGAGATCAAGATTCATATGGTTGGAATGGAATATCTTGGCCTCAACACATGAGTAGGTGGTTCTCTCTCAGAACTGGTAAGTTGGAAGTGTAGGTTTGTTATGATGGCTCTCTCCACGAACGAAGAGGAGGTGGAGGGGTATATATAGCCTCCACACAAAATCTAACCGTTACACACAATTTACCAAACTCGGTGGGACCGAATCAACAAACTCGGTCGGACCGATTTAGTAAACCTAGTGGCCGTTAGGGTTTTCGGTGGGACCGATATGCAACTCGGTAGGACCGATATGGTTAGGGTTAGGGCATAACGTAATCTCGGTGAGACCGATTACACAAACTCGGTGGGACCGATTTTGGTAATAAGTTAACCAGAAGGTTTGCATTGTAATCTCGGTAGTACCGATTACACAAACTCGGTGAAACCAGTTTTGGTAATGGACACACAGAGAGATTACAATCCCATCTCGGTGAGACCGAGATCCCTATCAGTGAAACTGATTTGCCTAGGGTTTGTGGTAGTGGCTATGACATCTGAACTCGGTGGCGCCGGATAGAAAGAATCGGTTGGGCCGAGTTTGACTTTAGGTTTAGGTCATATGGTGGAAGTGGGAAAGTAGTTGAGAGTTTTGGAGCATATCACTAAGCACATGAAGCAATAGGCTCATTAAGCAACACCTCATCCCTCCTTGATAGTATTGGCTTTTCCTATAGACTCAATGTGATCTTGGAGCACTAAAATATAAAATGAAGAGTCTTGAGCTTGAAGCTTGAGCCAATCCTTTATCCTTAGCACCTTGAAGGAGTTCCCACATCCTTTAGTCCATGCCACTCCATTGTTGAACTTATGTGAAACATACTAGATAAAAGTGTTAGTCCAACAAGAGATATGTTGACATTAATTACCAAAACCACCTAGGGAGCACTTGTGCTTTCAATCTCCCCCTTTTTGGTAATTGATGACAACATACATCAAAGCTTTAGATAAAGATGTAAAGAGTAGCAAGTAAAGCTTCGGAAAGACATGTAACAAGCATAGGCTCCCCCTATATGTATGCAATCATGTGAATATGGAATAGAGAAGCATGTGAGAGCATAACCATGATAGAGTAGGCAATGTGTTACATGTATCTTGGCCATATGCATCAAAGCAAAGAATATTAAAGAAAGTACCTTCATGCTCATGAGTCCTTCTTGCAAACAGTATGTACATCAGCAAGAATTCCTCATACACATGAGTGTGATGCATATATTTACCTTGTAGTCTTGAGTTGGCTTAGGGTGAAATGAACCTGCACAAACAAGGTTAGATAACACAGGTACATCTACTAGCCAGAGTAAACAGAAGAAACCACAAGAATACCAAGACTGGGATGACATGTAGAGAGTGAGTACTAAGTACCACATTGGATTAGACATGTCCCCAAGAGTAAAGATATGCAATGAATTTGAATGATTCCTTTCCCTTAGATGTCTTGCTCCCCCTGAATCAAGCATGAGATACTGGGAGAAGATAGGGAACAGAAAATCAGAGCTGAAAGATATAAATGAACAGAGCTTAATGCAAATAAGCACACATGAACTTGTCTTTCCCCCAAAAAGACATGTGGCATCTCTCCTCTTGAACATCAAGCATCTGGGATCCTTGAGAAATACTTTCTACTTGAGTATTCTCTCCCCCTGGAGATCTCTTTCTCCCCCTTAATACTCTCTCCCTTTTGGAAGTGATAAGCTTTGATGTGATCTCTCTCTCCCCCTTTGACATCAATTTCCAAGAAGGGTCTTCTGGAATTTGTTGTGAATGGGTTTGGTCCTTGAGTCACAACACAAAGCACTGGATAAAATTGTGATGCTTGTAGAGGACAAGATTCATTGAGTGGAGCTGGATCAGAAGAAACACAGAATAAGTGGCAAACTGTTTTTCCTGTTGTGAAATCGGTGGCACCGAGTGGTATGCTTCGGATGTACCGAAAGGATTCGGTTGGACCGAAAACAACAAATCGGTGAAACCGAGTTCATCTCAGAGAAAACACTTGTCACCTCAGCTCACTAGACTAGTAAGTTCTCACAAGGATTTGCAAGGAATTAACAGAATGATGTGCAATGAATTGGATGCAGGAAATGCAGAGCAAACAGAAAGAAATCTAGATGAAGTTTTTTTTTTGAAATGGAGAAATAAATATGCATGAGACAAATGCAAAAACTCAGAAAAGAACACGAGAGAACTTCATCTAGAGATGGTCGGTGACAAAGTCACCTATGTTAGAGTATATTGACTTAGGAGTCAAGTGAGATCAGTTGATCATAGGTCATACTCATCGTTTAAGCTCAAAATGGGGTTACCATTTTTCATTTAAGCATCTTGATGTATTCACATCTTGTTGAGTTGCTTTAGCTCATGACTCGGAGTAAAGCTTCTCTAAGATGGAATAACATACCTTGGTTGGTGGTGTTGACCATGTAGTTGAACTTGTGTGGATTGCTCAAGGTTGATGTAGCTCATCAAGAGTTGGGAGCACCACTTGGAATTTGAGTCCATCTACCTACATGGGTTAGTTCTTGCAAGGAGTAGCACTTGTATATCCAAAAATGATAATCATGAATCTCAACAAAGAGTTTGTCAAAGGATATGTTTGAATGATTCTGTGCTTCCTTGTATTCAACCACCATAGTGTAGCGACTTGGTGATGTAGAGATTGCACAAGATGTGAGTAGATTACAATCTCATGGAATTTGATTCAACCAAGTACCTACATGGGTTAGATAACATGCAAGATGCAAATATATCCAAGATATAATATTTTCATCATAAGGGAGATATCATGGATTAGTCATAAGCTCATGTCTTGCATGTATCCAATGGAGTATCTACTCCAAGTTTGAAGCATCTATGATGTTCAATTCTCCTCTCAACCTGCAAAACACTTTCTCATCAAGGGGTTTAGTGAATATATCTGCTAATTGCTTTTCAGTGCGAACATGCTTAAGTTTAATGTCACCCTTAGCAACATGATCTCGAATGAAGTGATGACGAACTTCAATATGCTTAGTTCGAGAATGTTGTACGGGATTATGTCCAATTTTGATAGCACTTTCATTGTCACAAAGCAATGGAACATGTTTCACATATATCCCATAATCTTTAAGAGTTTGGGTCATCCAAAGTAATTGAGCACAGCATGAACCGGCGGCAATGTACTCCGCTTCGGCGGTAGATAAGGTTACCGAGTTTTGTTTCTTGGAGGACCAAGACACAAGAGATCTACCAAGAAATTGACAAGTACCCGAAGTGGACTTTCTATCAACCTTGTCTCCGGTATAGTCCGAGTCGGAGTAGCCAACAAGATCGAAAGAGGCCCTCTTAGGATACCAAATTCCAAAATTTGGTGTATGAATTAAGTATCTCACTATCCTTTTCACGGCCTTAAGATGACATTCTTTAGGAGCAGCTTGATATCTTGCACACATGCACACACTTAGCATAATATCGGGACGTGAAGCACATAGGTATAACAATGATCCAATCATAGAGCGATAAACCTTTTGATCAACCGGTTTACCATCTTTGGTCAAGTCAAGATGTCCACTAGTAGGCATGGGTGTAGACATACCTTTGCACTCTTGCATATTTAACTTCTTGAATAAGTCCTTAGTGTAGTTCGTTTGAGAGATAAAAGTACCTTCCTTAGTTTGCTTGATTTGCAACCCAAGAAAGAATTTGAGTTCACTCATCATTGACATCTCAAACTTCTCCGACATTAGCTTCCCAAACTTCTCACTAAAATGAGGGTTAGTTGATCCAAATATGATATCATCAACATAAATTTGGCATACAAATAATTCTTCATTAACCCTTTTAGTAAAAAGTGTGGAATCAATTTTCCCAATTTCAAATCCTTTTTCAAGAAGAAACTTGGTTAAGCATTTATACCATGCTCTAGGAGCTTGTTTAAGACCATAAAGGGCTTTGTGAAGTTTGTAAACATGATTTGGTTTATTAGGATTGACAAAGCCGGGAGGTTGTTTAACATAAACTTCCTCCTCTATTTCACCATTTAGAAAAACACTTTTAATGTCCATTTGGTAGAAGGTGACATTATGGTGATTAGCATAGGCAAGTAAGATGCGAATGGACTCAAGTCTAGCAACGGGAGCATAAGTCTCACCATAGTCCATACCTTCGACTTGTGTGTAGCCTTGGGCGGCGAGACGTGCTTTGTTGCGAACTACTTGTCCATCTTCATCTTGCTTGTTGCGAAACACCCATTTGGTACCAATGATGTTGTGGTTGTTGTCGGGCTTCTCAACCAATGTCAAAACTTGGTTTCTCTCAAAGTTGTGCAGCTCTTCATGCATAGCATTTATCCAATCCGGATCTTCCAATGCTTCTTCGACCTTCATAGGTTCAATGCTAGAGATGAAAGAATAGTTTTCACAAAAGTTAGCTAAATGAGTTTTAGAGCGAGTGATTCTCCCGGTTTGAATATCATTGTAGGTTTGCTCGACGGGATGGTCTTTAGCAATTCTTGCTCGAACTCGTGAAAGCTTTTGCTTGGGTCTCGGTTGAACATCTTCTTCATCTTGTTCTTCTTCTTCTTGATCTTCTTCATTGTTGGCGTTGTCGTTCTCTTGTCGTGGTGGAGAAGGAGGTTGTTGACGTTCGTGATGTTCTTCCTCGTTTTCTTCATCTTGGTGTGTTCCACTTGTGGATGCTTCCGTATCAACTCTCGGTTCACCTTGTCGTGATGTAGAAGCTTCCACTTGGACAGACGAGGTACTCTCCTTCACCTCCGTTGGACGGACCTTGCCAATAGACAAGTCTTGGATTGCTTCCGAAGGGTCTTTGTCTCCTACATCAATTGGCAATTGCTCTACTTGCGAGCCGTTAGATTCATCAAACTTCACATCTACCGTCTCTTCAACCTTTCGGGTGAAATTGTTGTAGACACGGTAAGTGTGAGAGTTTGAGCCATAACCTAGTAGGAAACCTTCATGAGACTTAGGAGCAAATTTTGAACGACGATGCTTATCAAGAATGTAGCACTTTGAGCCGAATACTCGAAAGTATCCAACTTGGGGTTTGTTACCGGTGAGGAGCTCGCATGCCGTCTTGCCGAGTAGCTTGTGAAGATACAAGCGATTTGTTGCATGACAAGCTGTCTCAACCGCTTCTGCCCAAAAGTGCTTCGGTGTCTTGTACTCATCAAGCATCGTTCTCGCCATTTTGATGAGCGTCCGGTTCTTCCTCTCAACAACTCCATTTTGTTGAGGTGTACGAGTAACCGAGAACTCGTGTGAAATCCCTTCTTCGTCAAGAAAGGTGTCCACATCTGCGTTCTTGAACTCCGTTCCGTTGTCGCTGTGAACCTTCTTGATCTTCACTTCAAACTGATTTTGGGCCTTCCTAGCGAAGTTTTTGAAGATCTTTTGGACCTGCGATTTATCATCGAGAAAGAACACCCACGTAAATCTTGAAAAATCATCAACTATAACTAGACCAAAAGAATTTCCACAAAGAGATCCATATGAAGTAGCTCGAGTGGCCTCCTTGTGGTCATGATGTTCTTCACGGGATGCCTTCCTCCAACCTGTTTACCTGCTTGACAAGCACTGCACAGTCTATCCTTATCAAATATGACATCGTTAACTCCAAGGATATGATTTCTTTTAATAAACTTGTCAAGATTTCTCATGCCAACGTGACCTAGTCGTCTATGCCATAACCAACCTTTTGAGGATTTAGCAATGAAGCAAGTTTTAGGTTGTGCCTTTTTAGAGAAATCAACAATGTAAAGATCACCTCTACGTATACCGGTAAAGACCATTTTATGATTGTCTCGACGAAACACTTGACAATCTACTTCAGTAAATAGGACATTGAAACCGAAATCAGCAAGTCTAGATACTGAAAGTAAGTTGTAGCCAAGAGATTCAACGAGCATGACATTTTGAATGGAGCTATCATGTGAGATGGCCACCTTACCAAGGCCAACCACCTTACCCTTTGAGTTGTCACCGAAAGTGACATACTTTCGAGGACTATCATTTTCAGCAAGCTCATGAAACATGTCTTTATCTCTGGTCATGTGATCGGTACATCCACTGTGAAGAACCCATTCCTTTCCTCCTGATACATATCCCCGAAGATTTGCCATAAGACCAAAATGTCTCATTGCATCATCAAGATCAAAGTCACTATCATCATCCTCATCATAGTATCCATGTTCAACATCGTCATGTGGTGGATCAAGTCCTAGAGAGGGTAATTCGTTAGAGTGAGTTTGACAATGATCTTGCTTATGAATTCTTATAGCTTCGGAAATAATATCACCAATAATTCCAAGATCTCCTTTGGCACGCAGAAGGTCGGTAAGTTCAAATAGACGGTCACCAAACATATGATCACTAGTATTCATTTTACTCAAGGCAATAGACTTATAGAGAATTTCATCTAGATTTTTCAAGGAATAAATTGGAAAGCGTTCCACAAGAAATTTTCATATAGTGTAGGCACACTCAAGAGTAGGCAAGATTCTAATTAAGTTTCTAGGCAAGCCTCTAGTGATAAGATTAACAGTTCTAAGATTTCTAGTCATGTCAATAGATTCATCAAGGGTAGGATGCATAGGATCAACATGAGGTGCACAAGAGCTAGCAATGTACTTGTTCAAATGATATTGATTGAAAATTACAAGCATCTCATTTTTCCACTCATGAAAATACTCTCCATCAAGAATAGGCACTCTATGACTAAGACTCCCCAAAGTAGACTCATCCATCTTCCTCCAATAGTGATAAAACCAAGGCAATGGAGACCAATGCTCTGATACCACTTGTAGGATCTTGAGAAGAGGTGTCTAGAGGGGGGGGGTGATTAGACACTAAGTACCAAAGTTGCAGTTTTTAACTTCTTTTGGTCTAAATGGAGTTTAGGCACAAGTTTAACTTTTTCAATAAATAACAAGAAATTAAGCATGCAAAGAGTATGTGAGCAGCGGAAAGTAAAGCATGCAACTTGCAAGAAAGTAAAGGGAAGGGTTTGGAGATTTCAAACGCAATTGGAGACACAGATGTTTTTGTCGTGGTTCTGATAGGTGGTGCTATCGTACATCCACGTTGATGGAGACTTCAACCCATGAAGGGTAACGGTTGCGCGAGTCCACAGAGGGCTCCACCCACGAAGGGTCCACGAAGAAGCAACCTTGTTTATCCCACCATGGCCGTCGCCCACGAAGGACTTGCCTCACTAGCGGTAGATCTTCACGAAGTAGGCGATCTCCTTGCCCTTACAAACTCCTTGG
Organism: Aegilops longissima; assembly: GCA_021605205.1. Classification (NCBI taxonomy): domain Eukaryota; kingdom Viridiplantae; phylum Streptophyta; class Magnoliopsida; order Poales; family Poaceae; genus Aegilops; species Aegilops longissima. The sequence continues at coordinate 617,272,788 of CM038676.1, read as the reverse complement.
TTCAACTCCACAATCTTGTTGGAGGCTCCCAAGTGACACCTAGCCAATCTAGGAGACACCACTCTCCAAGAAGTAACAAATGGTGTGTTGATGATGAACTCCTTGCTCTTGTGCTTCAAATGATAGTCTCCCCAACACTCAACTCTCTCTCACAGGATTTGGATCTAGTGGAAAGAAGATTTGAGTGGAAAGCAACTTGGGGAAGGCTAGAGATCAAGATTCATATGGTTGGAATGGAATATCTTGGCCTCAACACATGAGTAGGTGGTTCTCTCTCAGAACTGGTAAGTGGGAAGTGTAGGTTTGTACTGATGGCTCTCTCCACGAATGAAGAGGAGGTGGAGGGGTATATATAGCCTCCACACAAAATCTAACCGTTACACACAATTTACCAAACTCGGTGGGACCGAATCAACAAACTCGGTCAGACCGATTTAGTAAACCTAGTGACCGTTAGGGTTTTCGGTGGGACCGATATGCAACTCGGTAGGACTGATATGGTTAGGGTTAGGGCATAACGTAATCTCGGTGAGACGGATTACACAAACTCGGTGAGGCCAATTTTGGTAATTAGCTAACCAGAGAGTTGGTCAGGCAAACTCGGCGGGGCCGATTACTCAAACTCGGTGGGACCAATTTTGGTAATCAGTTAACCAGAAGGTTTGCATTGTAATCTCGTTAGTACCGATTACACAAACTCGGTGAAACCCGTTTTGGTAATGGACATACACAGAGAGATTACAATCCCATCTCGGTGAGACCGAGATCCCTATCGGTGAAACCGATTTGCCTAGGGTTTGTGGCAGTGGCTATGACATCTGAACTCGGTGGCGCCGGATAGAAAGAATCGGTTGGGCCGAGTTTGACTTTAGGTTTAGGTCATATGTGTGGAAGTGGGAAAGTAGTTGAGAGTTTTGGAGCATATCACTAAGCACATGAAGCAATAGGCTCATTAAGCAACACCTCATTCCTCCTTGATAGTATTGGCTTTTCCTATAGACTCAATGTGATCTTGGATCACTAAAATATAAAATGAAGAGTCTTGAGCTTGAAGCTTGAGCCAATCCTTTTTCCTTAGCACCTTGAAGGAGTTCCCACATCCTTTAGTCCATGCCACTCCATTGTTGAACTTATCTGAAACATACTAGATAAAAGTGTTAGTCCAACAAGAGATATGTTGACATTAATTACCAAAACCACCTAGGGAGCACTTGTGCTTTCACACCGCCGGCCAGCGACCCTCCCCCAACCCTCCCTCCCACCTGCCGCCATCGGAGTGCGCCGCCGGGCGAAGCCCGGTTGGCTTGGGTGGCGGCGGGGCCTTCTTCCCCTTCTCCCATGGCTTCCGGCGGCGGGGGACGCAGGACTGCGGTGTGGAGCGCGTCGTTCGCTTGGGGCGGCTGGGGCGACTTCGGGCAGCGTGCCGGTGGCGTGGCCGTGCGGCGGAGCCATGGCGGCTGCGTAATTGGAGGCGCGGGCTTGGGCGTGGGGCGGGCGAGGTGGCTGGCTACTTCGAGGCTTCCTCGTCAGATCCCGGCGACAAGGGTCGCGGGCCGCGGCGGCGCGGGCTGGGGGCGGTGTCGGCTAGGCTGGGCGGCCTCTAGCGTGGTGAGGCTTGCCGGCTGGTGCGCTGGTGGTGGGGCATAGTTGTACGGGCGCGGAGGCTGCAGATCTGGTGGTGGTTGCGGCATCGCCCGTGCGGTCGATGTGGGTGGTGGTGGCGGTGGTCTCCGGGAGGGGGTGGCAGCGGTTGTCGGCCAAATCAGCTGGGATCTGGCCCATAGCTGTCCCTCGGAGTCTCGGCGGGGATGTGGGCTGCCACAGCATGGTGGTGGCTCATGGCGGTGGTCTGGATCGTGTCACGACGGCGGCTGGTCATCTCCGAGAGCGGCGTCGGCCGTTGGTGAGCAGCCTTTTTCGACCTTCGATTCCTCCCCTCGTCGTCCGGGCTCTACCCTCGTCATAGGGCTGGACCGCTCCCAGTTGCGGTCCATTGCTCGTCTCGCGCCCGGCAGCAGGACCGAGCTCGTCTCGCGCCCCGCAGCAGGACCGAGCTTGTCTTGCGGCCGGCAGCAGGACCGACCTCGTCTCGCGCCTGGCAGCAGGACTGTGCTTGTCTTGCACCCGGTGCACCAGGACGGGTGATGGAGGCCTTTTTTGGGCCGGGCCTTTGGGTCTCGGCGCCGGGGGCCGTCCAGGGGTGCGTAAAGGAGCGACCTTTCCACTCGTCTCTTTGGTTGGGGTAGCGACGGGTCTCGAGTACAGTGGTGTCAAGGTCTTGGATGCCGGGGCGGCGGCCCTGGTGGTGGTAGCGCGGTGCTCATGGGCAGAGCCCGTGGCTTGGTGCTGCCCGGTGACCATGGCCGTGTGGGCGGCATGGTGGTAGGGGTGTGGCGTTCGGTGGCGGTGAGTGTTTGCTAGGGTGAAAACCTGTTCTATCCTCGGACGGACCGGCGGCGGCGTAGCGCGTTACCTTCTTGAAGGTGTCGTCGTGGCTCTCACCGGTCATAGCGTCGCTCCAGAGGAAACTCTGACCCCCGGGTCAGGCGGTGGCGGCGCGCTAGCGTCGTAACCTTCTTGGAGGCACTGCCTTGGAGCTCACGGTTCATCATATGCGGCTTCATCTCTTCGCGGTGGCGTGTCCCCGGTGGAGGTCCCTGATTGCTCTTGTAGTGTTAGGGGTGGTGTTGCTGCGCTCAGCGCCTATGTATCCCGCCTTGGGTGTGTGCGTGTGTTGTCGTGGGGTGTGCTTGTACTTGGGCTGTGGTTGATCTGTGCTTTATATATAAAGCGGGGCGAAAGCCTTTTTCGGTAATATGCACAAGATAGTAACACTCACTTGAAGTTGTAAGGAAAGAGTATTATAGCTTTGTTTTGAGTTAATACCAATGATGTAGCAAGTTGGCCTCGGTATCTTTGGCATTAAATTCAACCGTATATGCATCTATGAGATTTGTGTTAATGAACCCAATATCACCGATTTGTCTTTTCTTTAATTCGGCGATCTTCAATCTGCATAATATAGTGAGGATAATTATATATACATGCAAGGAAAGAGCTGACCTATATAGAGAGACTTAATGACAGAAGTAGTACTTACAGACAGTAGCAAGTGACCGTTAATTTATCGAGGGCCTTTTGATTGAAAAACTGGAAGAACTCCTCAAATGGAACATTCAACAGATCAATTCCAATGAGGTCATGCTCCTCTTTAACTCTCAGCGTCAAAGTATTCATCTCCCCAGACTCTCTGCAGGTTTTCATGGACCAATCACTGAATCTTCGCATCATCGTTGTTAGAGATCTTTCATCTTTGACGAGAGGCTTCCCGTAGTGGTATTTGTGTTCGTCCACCTCCAAGAAATCATAATGTCAATCATTGGGCAGGTAATCTCCAAGATTGGTATTGGACAAAATCACCGGATGATTAGCGACAAAATCGCTAGACACCTTGAGCGGGGGGCACGATTGGTTCGCTTGTTCGCCAAGCTGGGCAATTTTTTCTCAGCTCGTCGTTCTGCTAACCTTTGATCACTGACAGTACTTCCCGACCACTCCGCTTTGATATATGAACTTTCAATAATGCGCTCGTAGTTGCCTTTCGGCGGAGACTTTGGTGGTTTCTTCAGGGCATCCATAGTGCGCTTCGCTTTCGCTGGATCTATCTTCTCCTCCGGAGGTGGATGTTTCTTTGCTTTCACCGCTTCAAAGAAGTACCTCACTGCGGCTTTCACGATCTTCGCGTTTTCCTCCACGGTCCTCTCGTATGGTAACTTCTCTAGAGGCTTGAGAGATGGACCGAATCTGTATTGCCTCCCGCCTCTGGCTGTACTGCTAGACGCTGGAGTAGACGGAGCGGCTGCGGTTGTCTTCTTTCCTTGCTTACGAGGCGGAGGATAAGGACTACGACGCGCTGGAGCAGCCGGAGCGGCGGCGGTTCTCTTCCGCCCTTGCTGACGAGGCAGAGAGGAGGAGGTTGGCTGCTCGGGCGCGCCAGCGCAGGCGGAGAAGGAGGCGGAGTGCCGCCACGCGCCGGAGAAGGAGGCTGAGTGCCCTGATCACTCGCCAGAGGAGGAGGCAGAGTGCCCTGACTCGCCGGAGGAGGAGGAGGAGGTGGAGGCGTCCAATTTGGAAGGTTAATGAGCTCCTTCCGCCATAGGCATGGAGTCTTCAGAGCATAACCAGCCGAGTCTCCCCTTCACCGGTAGGGTGGTCAAGCTGGAGTCCTCAAATCCCTCCATTATTTCGTCCACCGTCACCCTAGCATATCCTTCCGGAATTGGACGGCAGTGAAAAGTTGCGTCGGGTTCAGGAGGTCGAACAGAGTTGACAGCCGCCTTGACTTTGAAATTCTGCCATTGCGTCATAAGGTGGCAATGTTGAGACTCCGTGATAGCATCCACGGGGTAGCTAGTAGGAACCATGAAGACAGGCTCCAGCTGAAGCAGCTCGGTGGAAGCCATGTTGCTTCTCCGCTGAGATGGCGGGGTAGCTTCGGGGGTAGCTTCAGCAGGTCGCTTGCTGCGAACTACTTCTCGTTCCTCTATCGCTTGTACCCTTGCATGCAACGCGTGCAGTTGGGTCTGCTCCACTTTCTTCCTCCTCTCCTGGCATTTGTAACCGCCTGCGTCCGGAAACCCAGCCTTCCACGGAACGGAGCCTGGCGTGCCTCGTGTCCGTCCGTGGTGCTCGGATTCCCAGTGGCCATTGTGAGCTCGTCGTTCTCTCTGTCTGGAACGAACGTCCCTTGCTACGCTGCATCGATATACTGTTGAAGCTTCGTGACGGGTATTCGCAGTTGCTCGTTCGTCCAAACGCACTTCCCTGATACAGGGTCCAAGGTTCCGCCAACCCCGAAGAACCAAGTCTGGAAACGGTCTGGCCAGTTTCAATGTCTCTGGTTCGACCCCTTTATCAACCAGGTCATTCTCAGCCTTGGACCACAACGGCCGGGTGATACGTCTTCGTCGTATCTATAATTTTTGATTGTTCCATGCCAATATTATTCAACTTTCATATACTTTTGGCAACTTTTTATACTATTTTTGGGACTAACATATTGATCCAGTGCCCAGTGCCAGTTCCTGTTTGTTGCATGTTTTATGTTTTGCAGAAACCCAATATCAAACGGAATCAAAACGGGATAAAAACAGACGGAGAATTATTTTGGAATATTTGGGATTTTCCGGAGGAAGAATCAACGCGAAACAGTGCCCGAGGTGGCCACGAGACAGGGGGGCGTGCCCTCCCCCCATGGGCGCGCCTGGTACTCTCGTGTGCCACACGTAAGGTGGTTGACGCTCTTATTTTACCGCAAGATAGCTAATTTTATGAGAAAAATCTAGGCGAAAGATTCACCCCAATCGGAGTTACGGATCTCCAGATATAAAAGAAACGGTGCCAGGGCAGAATTCCAGAACGCAGAAACAGAGAGAGACAGAGAGATAGATCCAATCTCGGAGGGGCTCTCTCCCCTCCCAAGCCATGGGAGCCAAGGACCAGAGGGGAAACCCTTCTCCCATCTAGGGAGAAGGTCAAGGAAGAAGAAGAAGAAGGGGGGCTCTCTCCCCCTTGCTTCCGGTGGCGCCGGAACACCGCCGGGGGCCATCATCATCACCGCGATCTTCACCAACACCTCCATCATCTTCACCAACATCTCCATCACCATCCCCCATCTATATTCAGCGGTCCACTCTACCGCAACCCGCTGTACCCTCTACTTGAACATGGTGCTTTATGCTTCATATTATTATCCAATGATGTGTTGCCATCCTATGATGTCTGAGTAGATTTTCGTTGTCCTATCGGTAATTAATGAATTGCTATGATTGGTTTGAATTGCATGTTTTATTATTGGTGATGACCTATTGTGCCCTCCATGTCGCGTAAGCGTGAGGGATTCCCGTTGTAGGGTTTGCAATATGTTCATGATTTGCTTATGGTGGGTGGCGTGAGTGACAGAAGCACATACCCGAGTAAGTAGGTTGTTTGCGTACGGGATAAAGGGGACTTGATACTTTAATGCTATGGTTGGGTTTTACCTTAATGATCTTTAATAATTGCGGATGCTTGCTAGAGTTCCAATCATAAGTGCATATGATCCAAGAAGAGAAAGTATGTTAGCATATGCCTCTCCCTCAAATAGAATTGCAATAGTGATTACCGGTCTAGTAATGTAGTCAATTGCTTAGGGACAATTTCACAACTCCTACCACCACTTTTCCACACTCGTTATATTTACTTTATTGCTTCTTTATCTAAAAAGCCCCTACTTTTTATTTACATGTTCTTTGTTATCTTGCAAACCTATCCAACAACACCTACAAAGTACTTCTAGTTTCATACTTGTTCTAGGTAAAGCGAACACTAAGCGTGCGTAGAGTCGTATCAATGGCAGATAGGACTTGTGAGAGTATTTGTTCTGCCTTTAGCTCCTCGTTGGGTTCGACACTCTTACTTATCGAAAGAGGCTACAATTATCCCCTACACTCATGGGTTATCACCAAGCTTTGAGGTAGCCATCTGACCCCGTGCGATGGTGAAGCTTCTTCTTCACAGCATTTTTCTTGTTTGTCGCTGACATCTTCTTACTCTTGTCCGATGTCTTGTGGGCCACAAATGCGGGCCAGTGATCTCTGATCTTCTCATACCAGCTGGTGAATTCTGGTGTCTTATCTTGGTCGACAAATGATGTTTTCAGCTCATTCTTCCACCTCCTGAATAGTTCTGCCATCTTCTTAAGAGCATGAGACTTGATCAATTGCTCTTTAACTGGCTTCTCTGGATCCTCCTCTGGCGGTAGGGTGAAATTTGCCTTCAGCGCAGTCCAAAGATCATCTTTCTGCATATCGTTGACATAAGACACCTCAGGGTCTTCCTTCTTAGCCGCTTACACCATTGGTGGATGCTGATAGGGATCTTGTCCCTAACAAGAACCCCGTGCTGAGTAGCAAATGTGTCCTTTGTTCGGATGGGTTCAATCAGTTGGCCATCGCGCGCGATTGCTGTTATCTCAAACCTTTCATCTGAGCGCAACTTTTCTTCGGGTCTCGTCTCTTTACCGAAGTTGTGCTCGATCCGGAGGGCTATAAAAAAGAAGAAAGACGAGAGTTAATTAATATGTGTACATACCAAAACAATGAATGCATCAATTAGCTAGTCAGCACAGGCTTAACTAATATATATACCTGGCCGGACTCTGTTCGGTCACCGGGGCCATCATCACGGTCTCCTTCTTGCACCGGCATTGGGTCATCGGAGCCATTATAATCATGTCTTTCCTCCTCCATTGTTCGATCACCGTAGCCTGCTTCTTCACCCTGTCCTTCCAGACCATCATTATCGTTCAGATATGACAAGACATCACCTACGGCTAAGATTATGCCCCCCAACACCTCTTCTGCTGCCTCGTCTTGTCCGTGCTCCATTGTTTATGCAAATATTACAACATGGCAATTATTATACAAACATGAAGCATGTGGATATATCAGTGGAAAACGTAGACCTAGCTACCTAATCACAACAAAGGAATCATATTAGTGGCCTCGACACTTCTCCCGGGTTTGGGGTGGCCTCGGCAACGCTTCAAGGGTTCGGGGTGGCCTCGACGACAACGCTCTTTTAACTTGGTAAATTTGGGTGGCCTCGGCAACGCTTCAAGGGTTCATATGCAAAAGCCATGGCTTTCTTCAATACTTTAACACTAGCTAGGCAACCTCTCGACCCCTCGGCCCCTCGACGACCCTCGAACCCTCGACCTCGACCCCTCGACCCTCGGCCCCTCGACGACCCTCGAACCCTCGACCCTCGACCCTCGAACCCTCGGCGACCCTCGACCCTCTACCCTAGCTAGTTCCCGACCCTCGCCCCCTCGAACCCTCGTCGACCTCCTCCCCCCCCTCATGTAAAAGTTATCAGGGAGGGGGTTGTTGGAAATATGCCCTAGAGGCAATAATAAAATGGTTATTATTATATTTCCTCGTTCATGATAATTGTCTATTATTCATGCTATAATTGTGTTATCCGGAAATCATAATACATGTGTGAATACATAGACCACAACATGTCCCTAGTGAACCTCTAGTTGACTAGCTCGTTTATCAATAGATGGTCACAGTTTCCTGACCATGGACATTGGATGCCATTGATAACGGGATCACATCATTGGGAGAATGATGTGATGGACAAGACCCAATCCTAAGCATAGCACAAGATCGTGTAGTTCGTTTGCTAGAGCTTTTCCAATGTCAAGTATCATTTCCTTAGACCATGAGATCGTAACTCCGGATGCCTTAGGAGTGCTTTGGGTGTACCAAAGCGTCACAACGAATCGGGTGACTATAAAGGTATACTACGGTATCTCCGAAAGTGTCATTGGGTTGACACGGATCGAGACTGGGATTTGTCACTCCGTATGATGGAGAGGTATCTCTGGGCCCACTCGGTAATGCATCATCATAATGAGCTCAAAGTGACTAAGTGGTTGGTCACGGGGTCATGCATTACGATACGAGTAAAGTGACTTGCCGGTAAAGAGATCGAACGAGTTATTGGGATACCGACGATCGAATCTCGGGCAAGTAACGTACCGATTGACAAAGGGAATTGTATACGTGATTACTTGAATCCTCGACATCATGGTTCATCCGTTGAGATCATCGAGGAGCATGTGGGATCCAACATGGGTATCCAGATCTCGCTGTTGGTTATTGACTGGAGAGTCGTCTCGGTCATGTCTGCGTGTCTCCCGAACCCGTAGGGTCTACACACTTAAGGTTCGGTGACGCTAGGGTTGTAGAGATATTAGTATGCGGTAACCTGAAAGTTGTTCGGAGTCCCGGATGAGATCCCGGATGTCACGAGGAGTTCCGGAATGGTCCGGAGGTAAATAAATCTATATAGGAAGTCCAGTTTCGGCCACCGGGAAAGTTTCAGGGGTCACCGGTATTGTACCAGGACCACCGGAAGGGTCCCGTGGGTCCACCGGGTGGGGCCACCTATCCCGGAGGGCCCCATGGGCTGAAGTGGGAGGGGAACCGGCCCCTGGTGGGCTGGTGCGCCCCCCTTGGGCCTCCCCCTGCGCCCAGGGTTGGAAACCCTAGGGGTGGGCGGCGCCCCACTTGGCTTGGGGGGCAAGCCACCCCCTTGGCCGCCGGCCCCCCTTGAGATCCAATATCTAGGGGTCCGGCGCCCCCAGGGCCCCTATATAAAGAGGGGGGAGGGAGGGCTGCGCACCCCTACTCCTGGCGCCTCCCTCTCCCTCTGTACCACCTCTCCCTCTGCTGAGCTTGGCGAAGCCCTGCCGAGATGACCGCTACTTCCACCACCACGCCGTTGTGTTGCTGGATCTCCATCAACCTCTCCCTCCCCCTTGCTGGATCAAGAAGGAGGAGACGTCTTCCCCAACCGTACGTGTGTTGAACGCGGAGGTGCCGTCCGTTCGGCGCTAGGATCTCCGGTGATTTGGATCACGACGAGTACGACTCCCTCAACCCTGTTCTCTTGAACGCTTCCGCGCTTGATCTACAAGGGTATGTAGATGCACTCCTCTCTCTCGTTGCTAGATGACTCCATAGATTGATCTTGGTGAAGCGTAGAAAATTTTTATTTTCTGCAACGTTCCCCAACATTGGCATCATGAGCTAGGTCTATGCGTAGTTTCTATGCATGAGTAGAACACAAACTTGTTGTGGGCGTAGATGTTGTCAATTTTCTTGTCACTACTAGTCTTATCTTGTTTAGGCGGCATCGTGGGATGAAGCGGCCCGGACCGACCTTACACGTACGCTTACGTGAGACTGGTTCCACCAACTGACATGCACTAGTTGCATAAGGTGGCTAGCGGGTGTCTGTCTCTCCCACTTTAGTCGGATCGGATTCGATGAAAAGGGTTCTTATGAAGGGTAAACAGAAATTGGCATATCACGTTGTGGTTATACGTAGGTAAGAAACTTTCTTGCTAGAAACCTATAGAAGCCACGTAAAAACATGCAACAACAATTAGAGGACGTCTAACTTGTTTTTGCAGCATATGCCTTGTGATGTGATATGGCCAAAAGGACGTGATGAATGAAATATATGTGATGTATGAGATTGATCATGTTCTTGTAATAGGAATCACGACTTGCATGTCGATGAGTATGACAACCGGCAGGAGCCATAGGAGTTGTCTTTATTTTTGTATGACCTGCGTGTCATTGAATAACGCCATGTAAATTACTTTACTTCATTGCTAAACATGTTAGCCATAGAAGTAGAAGTAATCGTTGGCGTGACAACTTCATGAAGACACGATGATGGAGATCATGATGATGGAGATCATGGTGTCATGCCGGTGACGAAGATGATCATGGCGCCCCGAAGATTGAGATCAAAGGAGTAATATGATATTGGCCATATCATGTCACTATTTGATTGCATGTGATGTTTATCATGTTTTGCTTCTTATTTGCTTAGTACAACGGTAGTAAATAAGATGATCCCTTATAATAATTTCAAGAAAGTGTTCCCCCTAACTGTGCGCCATTGTGAAAGTTCATTGTTTCGAAGCACCACGTGATGATCGGGTGTGATAGATTCTAACGTTCACATACAACGGGTGTAAGACAGATTTACACATGCAAAACACTTAGGTTGACTTGACGAGCCTATCATGTATAGACATCGCCTCGGAACAGAAGAGACCGAAAGGTCAAACATGAGTCATATGGAAGATACGATCAACATGGAGATGTTCATCGATGATGACTAGTCCGTCTCACGTGATGATCAGACACGGTCTAGTTGAGTCGGATCATGTATCACTTAGATGACTAGAGGGATGTCTAATCTGAGTGGGCGTTCATTAAATAATTTGATTAGATGAACTTAATTATCATGAACTTTGTCTAAAAACCTTTGCAAAATGTCTTGTAGATCAAATGGCCAACGCTCATGTCAACCTCAACTTCAACGCGTTCCTAGAGAAAACCAAGCTGAAAGATGATGGCAGCAACTATTCGGACTGGGTCCGGAACCTGAGGATCATCCTCATAGCTGCCAAGAAAGCATATGTCCTAGAAGGACCGCTAGGTGAAGCACCCATCCCAGAGAACCAAGACGTTATGAACGCTTGGTCATCGCGTCTTGATGATTACTACCTCGTTCAGTGCGGCATGCTTTACAGCTTAGAACCGGGGCTCCAAAAGCTTTTGAGCAACACGGAGCATATGAGATGTTCGAAGAGCTGAAAATGGTTTTCCAGGCTCATGCCCGGGTCGAGAGATATGAAGTATCCGACAAGTTCTACAGTTGTAAGATGGAGGAAAATAGTTCTGTCAGTGAGCACATACTCAAAATGTCTGGGTTGCACAACCGCTTGTCCCAGCTGGACATTAACCTCTCGGACGAGGCGGTCATTGACAGAATCCTTCAGTCGCTCCCACCTAGCTACAAGAGCTTTGTGATGAACTACAATATGCAGGGGATGGTGAGATCTATTCCTGAAGTATTTTCAATGCTGAAATCAGCGGAGGTAGAAATCAAAAAGGATCATCAAGTGTTGATGGTCAATAAAACCACTAGTTTCAAGAAAAGCAAGGGTAAGAAGAACTTCAAGAAGGACGGCAAGGGAGTTGCCGCGCCCGGTAAGCCAGTTGTCGGGAAGAAGCCAAAGAATGGACCCAAGCCTGAGACTGAGTGCTTTAATTGCAAGGGAAAGGGACACTGGAAGCGGAACTGCCCCAAATACTTAGCGGACAAGAAGGCCAGCAACGTTAAAGGTATATGTGATATACATGTAGTTGATGTGTACCTTACCAGTACTCGTAGTAGCTCCTGGGTATTTGATACCGGTGCGGTTGCTCATATTTGTAACTCAAAGCAGGAGCTGCGGAATAAGCGGAGACTGGCGAAGGACGAGGTGACGATGCCCGTCAGGAATGGTTCCAAGGTCGATGTGATCGCCGTCGGCACGCTACCTCTACATTTACCTACGGGATTAGTTTTAAACCTCAATAATTGTTATTTAGTGCCAGCTTTGAGCATGAACATTGTATCTGGATCTCGTTTAATACGAGATGGCTACTCATTTAAATCAGGGAATAATGGTTGTTCTATTTATATGAGAGACATGTTTTATGGTCATGCCCTGCTGGTCAATGGTTTATTCTTAATGAATCTTGAACGTGATGTTACACATATTCATAGTGTGAATACCAAAAGATGTAAGGTTGATAACGATAGTCCCACATACTTGTGGCACTGCTGCCTTGGTCACATTGGTGTCAAGCGCATGAAGAAGCTCCATGCTGATGGACTTTTAGAGTCTCTCGATTATGAATCATTTGACACATGCGAACCATGCCTCATGGGCAAAATGACCAAGACTCCGTTCTCTGGAACAATGGAGCGAGCAACCAACTTATTGGAAATCATACATACTGATGTGTGCGGTCCAATGAGTGTTGAGGCTCGCGGAGGCTATCGTTATGTTCTCACTCTCACTGATGACTTGAGTAGATATGGGTATGTCTACTTGATGAAACAAAAGTCTGAGACCTTTGAAAAGTTCAAGGAATTTCAAAATGAGGTGGAGAATCAACGTGACCGAAAGATAAAGTTCTTACGATCAGATCATGGAGGAGAATATTTAAGTCACAAATTTGGTACGCACTTAAGGAAATGTGGAATCGTTTCACAACTCACGCCGCCTAGAACACCTGAGCGTAACGGTGTGTCTGAACATTGTAATCGCACTCTATTGGATATGGTGCGATCTATGATGTCACGCACCGATTTACCACTATCATTTTGGGGATACGCTCTAGAGACAGCTACATTCACTTTAAATAGGGCACCGTCTAAATCCGTTGAGACGACACCGTATGAATTATGGTTTGGGAAGAAGCCTAAGCTGTCGTTTCTAAAAGTTTGGGGATGCGATGCTTATGTCAAGAAACTTCAACCTGAAAAGCTCGAACCCAAGTCGGAAAAATGCGTCTTCATAGGATACCCTAAGGAAACCATTGGGTATACCTTCTACCTCAGATCCGAAGGCAAGATCTTTGTTGCCAAGAACGGGTCCTTTCTGGAGAAAGAGTTTCTCTCGAAAGAAGTAAGTGGGAGGAAAGTGGAACTTGATGAAGTACTACCTCTTGAACCGGAAAGTAGCACAGCTTAGGAAGATGTTCCTGTGGTGTCTGCACTGACTAGAGAGGAAGCTAATGATGATGATCAAGGTACTTCGGATCAAGTTACTACTGAACTTCATAGGTCCACGAGGACACGTTCCACACCAGAGTGGTATGGCAACCCTTTCCTAGAAATCATGTTGTTAGACAACGGTGAACCTTCGAACTATGAAGAAGCAATGGCGGGCCCAGATTCCAACAAGTGGCTTGAAGCCATGCAATCCGAGATAGGATCCATGTATGAAAACAAAGTGTGGACTTTGACAGACTTGCCTGATGATCGGCGAGCGATAGAAAACAAATGGATCTTTAAGAAGAAGACGGACGCGGATGGAAATGTTACCATCTATAAAGCTCGACTTGTCGCTAAGGGTTATCGACAAGTTCAGGGGGTTGACTACGATGAGACTTTCTCTCCCGTAGCGAAGCTGAAGTCCGTCTGAATCATGTTAGCAATTGTCGCATACTATGATTATGAGATATGGCAAATGGACGTCAAAACGGCATTCCTTAACAGCCATCTTAAGGAAGAACTATATATGATGCAGCCGGAAGGTTTTGTCGATCCTAAGAATGCTAACAAGGTATGCAAGCTCCAGCGCTCCATCTATGGGCTGGTGCAAGCATCTCGGAGTTGGAACATTCGCTTTAATGAAATGATCAAAGCGTTTGGGTTTATGCAGACTTATGGAGAAGCCTGCGTTTACAAGAAAGTGAGTGGGAGCTCTGTAGCATTTCTCATATTATATGTGGATGACATACTTTTGATGGGAAATGATATAGAACTTTTGGACAGCATTAAGGCCTACTTGAATAAGTGTTTTTCAATGAAGGACCTTGGAGAAGCTGCTTACATATTAGGCATCAAGATCTATAGAGATAGATCGAGACGCCTCATAGGTCTTTCACAAGCACATACCTTGATAAGATATTGAAGAAGTTCAATATGGATCAGTCCAAGAAGGGGTTCTTGCCTGTGTTGCAAGGTGTGAAATTGAGCTCGGCTCAATGTCCGACCACGACAGAAGATAGAGAAAAGATGAGTGTCGTCCCCTATGCCTTGGCCATAGGGTCTATCATGTATGCTATGCTGTGTACCAGACCTGATGTAAACCTTGCCGTAAGTTTGGTAGGAAGGTACCAAAGTAATCCCGGCATGGAACACTGGACAGCGGTCAAGAATATCCTGAAGTACCTGAAAAGGACTAAGGATATGTTTCTCGTATATGGAGGTGACGAAGAGCTCGTCTTAAAGGGTTACGTCGACGCTAGCTTCGACACAGATCTGGATGACTCTAAGTCACAAACCGGATACGTGTATTTTTTGAATGGTGGGGTAGTAAGCTAGTGCAGTTGCAAGCAAAGCGTCGTGGTGGGATCTACATGTGAAGCGGAGTACATGGAAGCCTCGGAGGCAGCGCATGAAGCAATCTGGATGAAGGAGTTCATCACCGACCTAGGAGTCATACCCAATGCGTCGGGGCCACTCACCCTCTTCTATGACAACACTGGAGCTATTGCCCTTGCCAAGGAGCCCAGGTTTCACAAGAAGACCAGGCACATCAAGCGTCGCTTCAACTCCATTCGTGAAAATGTTCAAGATGGAGACATAGATATTTGCAAAGTGCATACGTATCTGAATGTCTCAGATCCGTTGACTAAACCTCTTTCGCGAGCAAAACATGATCAACACCATAACTCTATGGGTGTTCGATTCATCACAATGTAACTAGATTATTGACTCTAGTGCAAGTGGGAGACTGTTGGAAATATGCCCTAGAGGCAATAATAAAATGGTTATTATTATATTTCCTCGTTCATGATAATTGTATATTATTCATGCTATAATTGTGTTATCCAGAAATCATAATACATGTGTGAATACATAGACCACAACATGTCCCTAGTGAGCCTCTAGTTGACTAGCTCGTTTATCAATAGATGGTCACGGTTTCCTGACCATGGACATTGGATGTCATTAATAACGGGATCATATCATTGGGAGAATGATGTGATGGACAAGACCCAATCCTAAGCATAGCACAAGATCGTGTAGTTCGTTTGCTAGAGCTTTTCCGATGCCAAGTATCATTTCCTTAGACCATGAGATCGTGTAACTCCTGGATGCCGTAGGAGTGCTTTGGGTGTACCAAACGCCACAACATAACTGGGTGACTATAAAGGTATACTACAGGTATCTCCGAAAGTGTCTGTTGGGTTGACACGGATCGAGACTGGGATTTATCACTCCGTATGACGGAGAGGTATCTCTGGGCCCACTCGATAATGCATCATCATAATGAGCTCAAAGTGACTAAGTGGTTGGTCACGGAATCATGCATTACGATACGAGTAAAGTGACTTGCCGGTAACGAGATTGAATGAGGTATTGGGATACCGACGATCAAATCTCGGGCAAGTAACGTACCGATTGACAAAGGGAATTGTATACGGGATTACTTGAATCCTCGACATCGTGGTTCATCTGATGAGACCATCGAGGAGCATGTGGGAGCCAACATGGGTATCCAGATCCCGCTGTTGGTTATTGACCGGAGAGTCATCTCGGTCATGTCTGTGTGTCTCCCGAACCCGTAGGGTCTACACACTTAAGGTTCGGTGACGCTAGGGTTGTAGAGATATTAGTATGCGGTAACCCGAAAGTTTTTCGGAGTCCCGGATGAGATCCCGGACGTCACGAGGAGTTCTGGAATGGCCCGGAGGTGAAAAGTTGTATATAGGAAGTCCAGTTTCGGCCACTGGGAAAGTTTCGGGTGTCACCGGTATTGTACCGGGACCACCGGAAGGGTCCCCGGGGTCCACCGGGTGGGGCCACCTATCCCTGAGGGCCCCATGGGCTGAATTGGGAGGGGAACCAGCCCCTGGTGGGCTGGTGCGCTCCCCTTGGGCCTCCCCCTGCGCCTAGGGTTGGAAACCCTAGGGTGGGGGGCGCCCCACTTGGCTTGGGGGGCAAGGCACCCCCTTGGCTGCCGCCCCCCCTAGAGATCCAATCTCTAGGGGGCCGGCGCCCCCCAGGGCCCTTATATAAAGAGGGGGGAGGGAGGGCTGCGCACCCCTGCTCCTGGCGCCTCCCTCTCCCTCTGTACCACCTCTCCCTCTCACTGAGCTTGGCGAAGCCCTGCCGAGATCACCGCTACTTCCACCACCACGCCGTTGTGCTGCTGGATCTCCATCAACATCTCCCTCCCCCTTGCTGGATCAAGAAGGAGGAGACGTCTTCCCCAACCGTACGTGTGTTGAATGCGGAGGTGCCGTCAGTTTGGCGCTAGGATCTCCGGTGATTTGGATCACGACGAGTACGACTCCCTCAACCCCGTTCTCTTGAATGCTTCCGCGCGTGATCTACAAGGGTATGTAGATGCACTCCTCTCTCTCGTTGCTAGATGACTCCATAGATTGATCTTGGTGAAGCGTACAAATTTTTTATTTTCTGCAACGTTCCCCAATAGGGGTATATCGACCCCCCTCATGTTGAAGTTATCGGGGAGGGGGTATATTGACAACGACATACCCGATAAAAAATGAGAAGACGAAGAAGAAAAAAAGAGGATAAGAAGAAAGGAATAGAGGAGAAGATCGAAGAAAAAAAAAAAGAAAAAAAGGAGGAGAAGAGAAAGGAATAGAGGAGAAGAAGAAATAATAGAATAATATTCTATTTTTTTCTTCTTCTCCTCTATTCATTTCTTCTTCTCCTCTTCTTTTTCTTCTTTTTTCCTCTTCTTATTTATTTCTCCTCTTCTTCCTCTCCTCTTCTTCTCCTTTTTCCTCTCCTTCTTTTTCTTCTTCTTCCTTCTTAATATCACTTACCAACTTTTGCAACTATAGGGGGGTGCTCCGTGGTCTAAAATCGGTCTATACACGATAGAAAATTCTGAAAAATACATCTATGATCCCTCATACATACATACGTACATACAAAAAATACATCTAAAAAAAGAGGAGAAGAAGAAAAAAAAATAGGAGAAGAAGAAGAAGAAAAAATAGAAGAAAAAAAAGAGGAGAAGAAGAAGGAATAGAGGAGAAGCAGAATTCTTCTCCTCTATTCCTTCTTATTCTCTTTTTTTTTCTACGTCCTCTTCTTATTTTTTTCTCCTCTTCTTCTCCTTCTTCTTCTCCTTCTTCCTTCTTCCTCTTTTCTTCTTTTTCCTTATTTTCCTTCTTCCTCGATGACCCTAACCCTAAATAGTACAACTTCCTCGACGTCCCCACCTCTCTCATGAACAAAAATATATATGAATAAAAAAACATCATATTCTATGAACAAAAAAACATCATATTTCATCCACATCCGTGCATACATCACATATATGATCATCTATGAACAAAAATAATCATATTCTATAAAAAAATCATAATATATATGAACAGAAACAATTATGATAACAAGTATATATATCATCATATATATGAAAAAACAATCATATATATAAAAAAACAAGCATATATATCATCATATATATGAAAACAAATGACAAGGAGGGCGCCGGCCGGACCAAGGTGAGGAGCGGCGCTGGGTCGGCGGCGAGGACGGCGATGGGACAGGGTTGCGCGCTCGGGTAGGGGCGGCAGCGATGAAGGGGCGGGCAGGCGACAACGATGACAACGGGTGGGCGGGCGGCGTCGGGCAAGGCTGGGCGGGCGGCGTCGGGCGAGGCGCGTGTGCGGCGATGGCGTCGAGGCGAGGGCGGCGGCGGCGGCGACGACGGGGCGGCGGCGGCGTTAGGGCAGCCTAGCGGCGTCGATGTCGTCGGCGTTGTCGGGATGGCAACTGCGAGATGAGAAGTGAAATTTTCCTAAGTGTTGGCTTATATAGCCACACCTTTGGTCCCGGTTGGTAGCACCAACCGGTACCAAAGCCCCCTTTAGTCCCGGTTGGTGCCATCAACTGGGACCAAAGGTCTCTTTTCAGCAGCCCAAAGGGCGGGAAACAGAGACCTTTGGTCCCGGCTGGTGGCACCAACCGGGACTAAAGAGGGGCATTGGTTCCGTTTGGTGCCACCAACAGGGATCAAATTGAGCATTGGTTCCGGTTGGTGCCACAAACTGGGACCAAAGGCCTTGTGCTAGCGCGGTGCGGTGGGAAGTTTAGTCCCACCTCGCTAGCTCAGAGAGCTCAGCACCTGTTTATAAGCTACGTTTCGACTCAGGTGCCGAGCTCCTCTCTAATATGCACGCAGTACTTGCCTACCCTTGTCACTGCCATGTTGGGCCTATTAGACCTGCGGGCCTTCATCCTGGCCCATGTATAGATGGGTTTCTAGTCGTATGCAGGCCGTGTGGCCCATTAGGCGGCATTTTTTTATTTTTTCCAGTATTTTTTTGTTTTCTGAATTATTTATTTTCTTTTGATTTTTTCTTTATTTTTTTAATCTTTTTGCTTTTAGGTCGGAATAATTATAGACATTCTGTTACTCCATTAGTTTCCAAATTTGAATAGTTTAAATTTTAATTCTTTGGAATTTATGTGAATCACTAGTTTGTGAATAACTTCGCTATAAAAATATATTTTGAGTAATTGTTTTTCCTGCTATTTAATATTACTGCGTTTTCTCGTTATATTCAAAAACAGATTTTGTTATTTTAGTTTCTATCAAAAAATTCTTTATGATAGTTCTTTTTGCTACTAAAGTTTCTAACAATAAATTCTTTATGATAATTCTTTTCGCTTTTCATGTTTTCAACAGAAAATACTTTGATAATTTTAGTTGCATAAATTTTATATAATTTTAGTTTAAAAATACTAGAGGTTTACAAAAGCTTTTAGTTGATTCCTTTTGCAATTAGAGTTTTATAAAAGTTTTAGTTGATTTTCTTTTTGCTATTAAAGAATATTATAGTTTTGTTTTAGTTGATCATAACAGAATATTTTAATTGATTATTTTTAGTTCATTCTTTTAACTATTAGTTCATTTTTTTGCTATTAGTTCATTTTTTTTATATTAGTTCATTCTTTGAGCTAAATGACCCTGAAATTGAACTCCAGACTTTTTGTGTGTTCAAAATGCACCATTCAAAGCCACATCGTCAATTTTCAACCCTTTCTGACTTCATTTGTTATTTTTCATGCATTTACTGATTTTTGAGCTATAAGACCCTGAAATTGAAAATTATTTCAAATGACCTATGAAAAGGTTGAAAGTTGGCATGTGATGACCCACAAGTAAAGGGGATCTATCGTAGTCCTTTCGATAAGTAAGAGTGTCGAACCCAACAAGGAGCAGAAGGAAATGATAAGCGGTTTTCGGCAAGGTATTCTCTACAAGTACTGAAACAAGTGGTAACAGATAGTTGTGTGATAGGATAATTTGTAACGAGCAACAAGTAACAAAAGTAAATAAAGTGCAGCAAGGTGGCCCAATCCTTTCTGTAGCAAAGGACAAGCCTGGACAAACTCTTATAATAGGAAAAGCACTCCCGAGGACACATGGGAATATCGTCAAGCTAGTTTTCATCACGTTCATATGATTCGCATACGGTACTTTGATAATTTGATATGTGGGTGGACCGGTGCTTGGGTGCTGTTCTTACTTGAACAAACATCCCACTTATGATTAACCTCTATTGCAAGCATCCACAACTACAACAAAAGTATTAAGGTAAACCTAACCATATCATGAAACATATGGATCCAAATCAGCCCCTTACAAAGCAACGCATAAACTAGGGTTTAAGCTTCTGTCACTCTAGCAACCCATCATCTACTTATTACTTCCCAATGCCTTCCTCTAGGCCCAAATAATGGTGAAGTGTTATGTAGTCGACGTTCACATAACACCACTAGAGGCTAGACAACATATATCTCATCAAAATATCAAACGAATACCAAATTCACATGACTACTAATAGCAAGACTTCTCCCATGTCCTCAGGAACAAACATAACTACTCACAAAGCATATTCATGTTCATAATCAGAGGGGTATTAATATGCATATAGGATCTGAACATATGATCTTCCACCAAATAAACCAACTAGCATCAATTACAAGGAGTAATCAACACTACTAGCAACCTACTAGTACCAATCCCGGACTTGGAGACAAGAATTGGATACAAGAGATGAACTAGGGTTTTGAGAGGAGCTGGTGCTGGTGAAGATGTTGATGGAGATTGCCCTCTCCCGATGAGAGGAGCGTTGGTGATGATGATGAAGATGATTTCCCCCTCCCGGAGGGAATTGTCCTCAGCAGAACAGCTCACGGAGCCCTAGATTGGTTCCGCAAGGTTCCGCCTCGTGGCGGAGTTTCGTCCCAAAGGTTGCTTCTGATTTTTCTCGACGAAAGACCTCATATAGCGAAGATGGGCACGAGGGCCACCAGGGGCCCACGAGGTAGGGGCGCGCCCTAGGAGGGGGGCGCGCCCCACCTCGTGGACAGGTGTGGGCCCTGGCCTTCATCTTTGGCGAGGATTTTTTATTATTTATTGTAAGATATTCCGTGGAGTTTCAGGACTTTTGGAGTTGTGCAGAATAGGTCTCTAATATTTGCTCCTTTTCTAGCCCAGAATTCCAGCTGCCGGCATTCTCCCTTCTTATGTAAACCTTGTAAAATAGGAGAGAATAGGCATAAGTATTGTGACATAAAGTGTGATAACAGCTCATAATACAATAAATATCGATATAAAAGCATGATGCAAAATGGACGTATCAACTCCCCCTAGCTTAGACCTCGCTTTTCCTCAAGCAAAAGCCGATAAAGATAAATATGTCCCCATGTTTAGAGGTGGAGGCGTCGATAAAAATAAAATACAGACATGAAGGCATCATGATTATTCTCATAACAGCAACATATATAGGTATTGTCATATGATTTCTTATGTCCAAGTAATAATCAATTCACAATGCAGAGTACGAATCATAAAATTTATTGAAAACCAACAAACTATAATCTCAGTCAATGAAGCAATTGCAATTTATCATAACATCAGAAAGAGTCTATGTCAGAGCTTAACAGCAATTCCACATACTCAACTATCATTTAGTCCTTCATAATTGCTAACACTCACGCGATACTTGTGGTTACGGAGTTTTAATCGGACACAGAGAAAGGTAGGGGCATATAGTTTCGCCTCCCAACCTTTTACCTCAAGGGTAATGTCAATAATAATAACTCATGCCCCCTACATCTAATTAGATATATAGATCAGGATCTTTCCAACACACTGTGCTTGCCAAAGGATAAAATGAAAAAGGAAAAGTGAAGATCACCATGACTCTTGCATAAGGTAGAGGATAATAATAACAGATAGGCCCTTCGCAGAGGGAAGCAGAGGTTGCCATGAGCTTTAATGGTTGGATGCACAAAATCTCAATGCGAAAGAACGTCACTTTATATTGCCCCTTGTGATATGAACCTTTATTATGCAGTCTGTCGCTTTTATTACTTCCACATCACAAGATCGTATAAAGCTTATTTCTCCCACACCAATCAATCATACATATTTAGAGCAATTTTTATTGCTTTGCACCGATGAAAACTTACTTGAAGGATCTTACTCAATCCATAGGTAGATATGGTGGACTCTCATGGCAAAACTGGTTTAAGGGTTTTTGGAAGCACAAGTAGTATCTCTACTTGGTGCTGAGAATTTGGCTAGCATGAGGGGGAAAGTCAAGCTCAACATGTTGGAAGATTCATGACAATATACTTTATCTCAGATATAAGAAAACATAACCCATTACGTTGCCTTCCTTGTCCAACATCAACTCTTTAGCATGTCATATTTTAATGAGTGCTTACAATCACAAAAGATGTCAATAATAGTATATCTATATTTGAAACCTCTCTTCCCTTATTACTTCCTATTAATTGCAACGATGACCAAAGCTATTTTTGCCAACTCCCAACAACTTTCAATCATCATACCCTTTCTATGTGAAGTCATTACTCTCAATGAGATCAATATGAACTCTTTGTTTATTTTTATTCTTTTTCTTTCTTTTCTGTTATTTACTCAAGATCATGGCAAAATAAGCAAGCCCTTGACTCAACACTAATCTTTATTATATAGCTCGCGGACTCGATTACATAGAGAGATCATAAAGCAAAAACTCTAAACTAGATCATGCCATAAACTTTATTCTACTAGATCAAGATACTACTAATAGGATCGAACTGAGAGAAACGGTAAAGATAGGAGATGTGGTTGTGATACGATACCGGGGCACCTCCCCCAAGCTTGGCAGTTGCCAAGGGGAGTGCCGATACCCATGTGATTATGTCTCCTTTGTTGATGGTGAAGAAGATGGTGGTGAAATAGTGGTGGGCTTGCCCTTCTCTTTCTCCAACTTGCGTCGGAGGGTGAAATTATCAATCCTCAACTCATCATTCTCTATCTCAAGCTTTATTATTCTTTTGCATAATGCCTCTTTGCTTTCTTGCTTGAAACGAGGGGGGACTGGTTCATCTTCATCTTCCTCATCGGGGTACCATATATATGGATAGTTATCCTTGAATAAGTTTTTATCTAAAGGCCGGTAAGAAACCGGGCAATCCTCCTCTGAATCTTGGGACAACATGTTGATCTAATCTGCAGCAGCACAGCTTGAAACAAAAACAGAGGATATTTGCGTGATACGGGAGTCAAAACCTTCAGGAGAATATATAATGAATTTTTACCGACCAAAATACGTATCGTACAAGAAAACAGAGTCCGGAAGGCACACGAGGTGCCCATGAGGTAAGGGGGGCGCGCCCAGGGGGGTAGGGCGCTCCCTCCACCCTCGTGGGGCCCTCGTGTCCTTCCCGGACTGCTACTTATTTTTCTATTTTTCTAAATATTCCAAAACGGAGGAATATTGCCTTAAAAATTGTTTTGGAGTCGGTTTACTTACCGTACCACATACTTATTCCTTTTCGAGTGCAAACGTTAGGAAAGTGTCCCTTATGTATTCCTCCGGGTTACGGTTTCAATAACATTGGTTTCAACATTTATAGGATTACCTGAGATATAGTGTTTGATTCTTTGACCGTTTACCACCTTCGGATTTGTGCCTTCGAAGTTGTTGATTTTTATGGCACCGGAGCGATAGACCTCCTCGATAACGTAGGGGCCTTCCCATTTAGAGAGAAGTTTTCCTGCAAAAAATCTTAAACGAGAGTTGTATAGCAATACATAATCACCTACATCAAACTCACGCTTTTGTATCCTTTTGTCATGCCATCTTTTGACTTTTTCTTTAAACAACTTGGCATTTTCATAGGCTTGGGTCCTCCATTCATCAAGTGAGCTAATATCAAATAACCTCTTCTCACCGGCAAGTTTGAAATCATAGTTGAGCTCTTTAATAGCCCAATAAGCCTTATGCTCTAGTTCGAGAGGTAAATGACATGCTTTTCCATAAACCATTTTATACGGAGACATACCCATAGGATTTTTATATGTAGTTCTATAAGACCATAATGCATCATCAAGTTTCTTAGACCAATTCTTTCTAGACCTATTGACAGTCTTTTGCAAAATTCATTTGAGCTCTCTATTACTCAATTCTACTTGACCACTAGACTGTGGGTGATATGGAGATGCAATTCTATGATTAACATCATATTTAGCAAGCATTTTATCGAAAGTACCATGAATAAAATGTGAACCACCATTAGTCATTAAATATCTAGGGACTCCAAACCTCGGAAAAATAACTTCTTTAAGCATTTTAATAGAAGTGTTATGATCAGCACTACTAGTTGGAATAGCTTCTACCCACTTAGTAACGTAATCAACAACAACTAAAATATGTGTATATCCATTAGAGGTAGGAAAAGGTCCCATATAATCAAAGCCCCAAACATCAAATGGTTCAATAACAAGTGAACAATTCATAGGCATTTCTTGACGTCTACTAATATTACCAATTCTTTGACATTCATCACAATACAAGACAAACTTACGGGCATCCTTAAAGAGAGTAGGCCAATAAAAACCAGATTGCAATACCTTATGTGCAGTTCTATCTCCAGCGTGGTGTCCTCCATAAGCTTCGGAGTGACACTTGCGTAGGATCTGTTCCTGTTCATGCTCAGGTACACAATGTCTAATAACACCATCTACTCCTTCTTTATAAAGATGTGGGTCGTCCCAAAAGTAATGTCTCAAATCATAGAAAAACTTTTTCTTTTGCTGGTATGTGAAACTAGGTGGTATGAATTTAGCAACAATGTAATTAGCATAATCAGCATACCATGGAGTACTAAGAGAAGTACTTATGACATTTAATTGCTCATCAGGAAAGCTATCATCAATAGGTAGTGGGTCATCAAGAACATTTTCTAACCTAGACAAGTTGTTCCAGAACGGGTTCTCAGCTCCCTTTCTATCAACAATATGCAAATCAAATTCTTGTAGCAAGAGAACCCATCTAATAAGTCTAGGTTTAGCATCTTTCTTTTCCATTAAATATTTAATAGCAGCATGATCAGTGTAAATAGTTACTTTAGTATCAACAATATAAGGTCTGAACTTATCACATGCAAATACAACTGCAAAGAATTCTTTTTCAGTAGTAGCATAATTTCTTTGAGCATTGTCTAGAGTCTTACTAGCATAATGGATAACATTTAATTTCTTATCAACTCTTTGCCCTAGAACAGCACCTACAGCATAATCACTAGCATCACACATAATTTCAAAGGGTAAATTCCAATCAGGTGGCTGAACAATAGGTGCAGAGATCAATGCTTTCTTAAGTATTTCAAATGCTTCTACACAATCATCATCAAAGACAAATGGTATATCTTTTTGTAATAAATTAGTCAGAGGCCGAGAAATTTTTGAGAAGTCCTTAATGAACCTCCTATAAAATCCGACGTGACCAAGGAAACTTCTTATACCTTTGATGTCCTTGGGACATGGCATCTTTTCAATAGCGTCAACTTTGGCTTTATCAACTTCAATACCTCTTTCAGAAACTTTATGCCCCAAGACAATACCTTCATTAACCATAAAGTGGCACTTTTCCCAATTCAAGACAAGATTAGTTTCTTCACATCTCTGTAAAACTCGATCAAGATTGCCCAAGCAATCATCGAAAGAGGATCCATAGACGGAAAAGTCGTCCATGAAAACCTCACAAATCTTTGCACAAAAGTCAGAAAATATAGCCATCATGCATCTTTGAAAGGTAGCAGGTGCATTACATAAACCAAAAGGCATACGTCTATAAGCAAAAGTACCAAAAGGGCATGTAAAAGTAGTCTTTGATTGATCTTTAGCCGACACCGGTATTTGAGAGAAATCAGAATAACCATCTAGAAAGCAATAATGTGTATGTTTGCATAATCTTTCTAGCATTTGATCAATAAAAGGCAAGGGGTAATGATCTTTCTTAGTAGCTTTATTTAACTTGCGGAAATCAATTACCATCCTATAACCTATAATAATTCTTTGCGGGATCAATTCATCTTTATCATTGGGAACAACAGTAACACCTCCCTTATTAGGGACACAATGGACATGACTTACCCACTGACTATCAGCAACAGGATAAATTATACCTGCCTCCATAAGCTTTAGTAATTCTTTTCTTACCACTTCCTTCATCTTAGGATTCAACCTTCGTTGGTGATCACGAACCGGTTTGGCATCTTCTTCCAAATTATTTTATGTTGACACAGAGTGGGGCTAATGCCCTTAAGATCATCAAGAGTATGTCCAATAGCAGCACGATGCTTCTTCAGAGTTTTCAATAATCTTTCTTCTTCATGCTCTGAAAGGTTAGCACTAATAATAACATGATATATTTTCTTTTCATCAAGATAAGCATATTTAAGATTATCAGGTAATGGTTTAAGCTCAAACACGGGATCACCCTTCGGTGGAGGAGGATCCCCAAGGATTTCAACAGGCAATTGTGTTTCAGAATAGGTTCCTGTTTAAAGAATACTTCATCTATTTCCCTTCTTTCATTCATAAACATATCATTTTCATGGTCTAGCAAATAATGTTCTAGAGGATCACTAGGAGGTACGGCAATAGAAGCAAGACCAATAATATCATCCTTACTAGGTAATTCTTCTTCACGGTGTTGTCTACTAAATTTAGAGAAATTAAACTCATGGGTCATATCATCCAAGCCAATAGTAACAACATTCTTTTCACAATCTATCTTAGCATTAACAATATTCAAGAAGGGTCTACCAAATATAATGGGACAAAAGCTATCTTGTGGGGAACTTAGAACAAGAAAATCAGGAGGATATTTAATTTTCCCAGACAAGACTTCAATATCTTCTAACTCAGCAGGTGCAATTTCATGCTTAATTTCTTTATATAAATCATAAGGTATAACACTAGCACTAGCACCCATATCACATAAACCATGATAACAATGATCTCCTATTTTAACAAAAATAACAGGCACGCCTACCACAGGTCTATGTTTATCTTTAGCGCCAGGTTTAGCAATTCTAGCAGATTCACCGCAGAATTGAATAACATGCCCATCAATATTATCAGACAAGAGATCTTTAACAATATCAATATTAGGTTCTACTTTGACTTGCTCAGGAGGTGTATAAGTTCTAATATTGCTTTTACGAACCACAGTTGAAGCTTTAGCATGATCCTTTATTCTAACAGGGAAAGGTGGTTTCTCAACATAAGAAGTAGGAACAATAGTATCATTATAAGTGACAGTCTTTTGTTCAACTTTAATAGGTGCAGCTACTTTTACTTCTATGGGAGGATGATATTTAAACCACTTCTCCTTGGGGAGATCAACATAAGTAGCAAAAGATTCACAGAAAGAAGCTACTATCTCAGAGTCAAGTCCATATTTAGTGCTAAACTTACGGAAAATATCGGTATCATAAAAGACTTAACACAATCAAACTTAGGTGTCATACCTGACTCCTTACCTTCGTCGAGGTCCCAATCTTCAGAGTTGCGTTTAATTCTATCCAATAAATTCCATTTGAATTCAATAGTCTTCATCATAAAAGAGCCAGCACAAGAAGTATCGGGCATGGTTTGATTATTATGAGAAAGCCGAGCATAAAAACTTTGAATAATTATTTCTCTCGAGAGCTCATGATTGGGGCATGAATATAACATTTATTTAAGCCTCCCCCAAGCTTGAGCGATGCTTTCTCCATCGCGAGGCCAAAAATTATATATATAATTGCGATTACGATGAACAAGATGCATAGGATAAAATTTCTGATGAAATTCCAATTTCAATCGTCTGTAGTTCCATGATCTCGTATCATCACATAGCCTATACCATGTCAATGCATCTCCCTTCAAAGAAAAAGGGAAGACCTTCTTCTTGACAACATCATCGGGTATACCTGCAAGCTTAAATAATCCACAAACCTCATCCACATATATTAAGTGTTCATCAGGATGCTTGGTTCCATCTCCTGCAAAACTATTAGCTAGCAGTTTTCCATCATACCCAAGGAAATTCAAAGGAATATTTTCATATTCATTTTAGTAGGTTCATTAGGTTGAGGAGAAACTCTTTGTTTCTACTGGTCGGGCGAATATACCCTAACAAGTCCCTCAGAGGATTACTTTCCATAGTAACAAGTGACAGTAAATTTCAGCACACTATATAAATTTTTCCTTACCAAATTCCACCTACCAAAGGCGCTTCACTCCCCGGCAACGGCGCCAGAAAAGAGTCTTGATGACCCACAAGTATAGGGGATCTATCGTAGTCCTTTCGATAAGTAAGAGTGTCGAACCCAACGAGGAGCAGAAGGAAATGATAAGCGGTTTTCAGCAAGGTATTCTCTGCAAGTAATGAAACAAGTGGTAACAGATAGTTGTGTGATAGGATAATTTGTAACGAGCAACAAGTAACAAAAGTAAATAAAGTGCAGCAAGGTGGCCCAATCCTTAGCAAAGGACAAGCCTGGACAAACTCTTATAATAGGAAAAGCGCTCCCGAGGACACATGGGAATATTGCCAAGCTAGTTTCATCACGTTCATATGATTCGCGTTCGGTACTTTGATAATTTGATATGTGGGTGGACCGGTGCTTGGGTGATGTTCTTACTTGAACAAACATCCCACTTATGATTAACCTCTATTGCAAGCATCCACAACTACAACAAAAGTATTAAGGTAAACCTAAACATATCATGAAACATATGGATCCAAATCAGCCCCTTACGAAGCAACGCATAAACTAGGGTTTAAGCTTCTGTCACTCTAGCAACCCATCATCTACTTATTACTTCCCAATGCCTTCCTCTAGGCCCAAATAATGGTGAAGTGTTATGTAGTCGACGTTCACATAACACCACTAGAGGCTAGACAACATATATCTCATCAAAATATCGAACGAATACCAAATTCACATGACTACTAATAGCAAGACTTCTCCCATGTCCTCAGGAACAAACATAACTACTCATAGAGCATATTCATGTTCATAATCAGAGGGGTATTAATATGCATATAGGATCTGAACATATGATCTTCCACCAAATAAACCAACTAGCATCAATTACAAGGAGTAATCAACACTACTAGCAACCTACTAGTACCAATCCCGGACTTGGAGACAAGAATTGGATACAAGAGATGAACTAGGGTTTTGAGAGGAGATGGTGCTGGTGAAGATGTTGATGGAGATTGCCCTCTCCCGATGAGAGGAGCGTTGGTGATGATGATGATGATGATTTCCCCCTCCCGGAGGGAATTGTCCCCGGCAGAACAGCTCTGCCGGAGCCCTAGATTGGTTCCACCAAGGTTCCGCCTCGTGGCGGCGGAGTTTCGTCCCGAAAGGTTGCTTCCGATTTTTTTCTCGATGAAAGACCTCATATAGCAGAAGATGGGCATCGGAGGGCCACCAGGGAGCCCACGAGGTAGGGGGCGCGCCCGAGGAGGGGGGGCGCGCCCCCCACCCTCGTGGACTGGGTGTGGGCCCCCTGGCCTTCATCTTTGGCGAGGATTTTTTATTATTTATTGTAAGATATTCCATGGAGTTTCAGGACTTTTGGAGTTGTGCAGAATAGGTCTCTAATATTTGCTCCTTTTCCAGCCCAGAATTCCAGCTGCCGGCATTCTCTCTTCTTATGTAAACCTTGTAAAATAATAGAGAATGTGCATAAGTATTTTGACATAACGTGTAATAACAGCCCATAATGCAATATGTATCGATATAAAAGCATGATGCAAAATGGACGTCTCAGCATGGTATCATCATTTCACCCACATAGCATGTGCTAAAAAGTTGAGAGGGTTATGGGAAAAACTGGATACACTTAGTGTACAAAATGGACAATCTCTTTCTAAGTATCATGGTTTCATACGAAAACTCATCTGTTACAAAGGGATTTCATTTTTTTGAACTTATTTGAACTCCAGAGTTTTTGTGTGTTCAAAATGCACCATTCAAAGCCACATCATCAATTTTCAACTCTTTATGACTTTATTCGTTATTTTTCATGCATTTACTGATTTTTTAGCTATAAGACCCTGAAATTGAAAAGCATTTCAAATGAACTCTGAAAAGGTTGAAAGTTGGCATGCTATCATCATTTCACCCACATAGCATGTGCTAAAAAGTTGAGAGGGTTATGGGAAAAACTGGATACACTTCGTGTACAAAATGGACAATCTATTTCGAGGTATCAGAGTTTCATACGGAGACTCATCTGTTACAAAGGGATTTCATTTTTTGAACTTACTTGAACTTCGGACTTTTTGTGTATTCAAAATGCACCATTCAAAGCCACATCATCAATTTTCAACCCGTTCTGACTTCATTTGTTGTTTTTCATGCATTTACTGTTTTTTTGAGCTATAAGACCCTGAAATTAGAAAGCATTTCAAAGTACCTCTGAAAAGGTTGAAAGTTGGCATGGTATCATCATTTCACCCACATAGCATGTACTAAAAAGTTGAGAGGGTTATAGGAAAAAGTGGATGCACTTCGTGTACAAAATGGACAATCTCTTTCGAAGTATCAGGGTTTCATACGGAAACTCATCTGTTACAAAGGGATTTCATTTTTTGAACTTATTTGAACTCCAGACTTTTTGTGTGTTCAAAATGCACCATTCAAAGCCACATCATCAATTTTCAACCCTTTCTGACTTCATTTGTTATTTTTCATGCATTTACTAATTTTTTTGAGCTATAAGACCCTGAAAAACATTTCAAATGAACCCTGAAAAGGTTGAAAGTTGGCATGGTATCATCATTTTACCCACATAGCATGTGCTAAAAAGTTGAGAGGGTTAGGGCATGGACAACACATAAAACCATTCTGCTTGTTTGCCTCAGCCACTTTCAGAAAATTATGCAGGCCCTTAATGTACTCGAAAGTGTGTCTGTCACCGTACATCCATTGTCGGTTCATCTGCGTGCATTATATATAATTATGTGTGTAAAAAACCATTATAGATTTACATGGATAGATAAGTGACCAAATTAATAGTAGTTCATCATCACATTAAAACCAAAGTACATACATAGTTCAAATTGAACAACATATAGCTCTCGAGAGCTTCTAGTTAAACCATACATTGAAACTATGTGAAACCTTTCAATGCAACAACAAATGCGATCATAATCACAACCAAGGTAAAAATTGATCCAACGGCATAATGATACCAAGCCTCGGTATGAACGGCATATTTTCTAATCTTCAACCGCATTGCATCCATCTTGATCTTGTGATCATCGACGACATCCGCAACATGCAACTCCAATATCATCTTCTCCTCCTCAATTTTTTTTATTTTTTCCTTCAAGTAATTGTTTTCTTCTTCAACTAAATTTAACCTCTCGACAATAGGGTCGGTTGGAATTTCCGGTTGAACCACCTCCTAGATAAATAAAATCTATGTCACGTTGGTCGGCATAATTGTCATAAACAATAAATGAACCAAATAGTTATAAAAAGATAATATATATACCACATCCGAATCATAGACAGGATGAGGGCCGACGGGGGCGGATACCAAAACCATCGCACTATATAATAACAAGGAATAATAAAAGTAAGAAAATTAGACAAGTATCTGTCTGAAGTAAGAATTTTTTTTTTCAGAAAGAAGATAAGAACAAGAGGCTCACCACGATGGTGCCGGTGACGGGATCAGCACGGGCGATCGACGGCGGTGAAGACGGGGACGGGACGTGACGGACCGCTAAACCTATGCAAATCTCGGGGAAAATGGAGCTTGGAGGTTGAGCTTCGAGAGGAGAAAACTTAACTAGTGTGGCTTGGGCATTTCATAGAACACCTCATGTGCATAGGAGGTGAGCTAGAGCACCCAAATGCCCTCCCCTCGCCGGCCAGAAAAAACAGAGCACTGCGGAGTGCTCTGCTGCGGCGAGGGGGTATATATAGGCAACTCATTTGTCCCGGTTTATGGCTCGAACCGGGACTAAAGCTCCCCCTTCTGCCCTAATTCGAGCCACGAATCGGGACCAATGTATGTGGGCTAGGAGCGAGGCCCATTGGTCCCGGTTCGTGCCAGGAACCGGGACAAATGGGTCCAGACGAACCGGGACCAATGCCCGTGAGTCCCCGGCCAGCCCTTGGGCTCACGAACCGGGACGTATGCCCCCATGGGTCCCGGTTCATGACTGAACCGGGACTAATGGGCTGGCCAGGCCCCAACCAAAGCCCTGTTTTCTACTAGTGGGTGCACCGGTAGCACCAATTGCCTTGGTGCACCAGATACGTTCCCCTAAACAACAAGGGAAGACAACTATAGCAAGGTACAATTAACTTTGATCTTGAAAAGCCAGGTGCATCTCTCATAGTAAACCATGAATACAATCATGCGGAAGTCGTTAAGATCATAGCAAAGATGATAATTGTGCATGATTATCCCTTTAGGATGGTAGAGCATGCTTTGTTCAATATCCTCATGAGGTATATGAATGCGTCCTACAAGTTCATTGGTCGGAAGAAAATTAGAGCTGAATGCATGAAGGTGTATCTTTCCGAGAAAGAAATCCTTAAAAAGCAACTAAAGTCTGTTGAAAGCATTAGTTTGACATGTGATCTATGTACTTCAAACCAAACTCTCTCATACCTAGTTGTGGTCACTCACTACATAGATGATGATTGGGTCATGCAATGTCGTGTTTTAAACTTCGTATAGATCCACCTCACTCGGGTAGTGTCATAGCTCAAGCAGTTTTTGAGTGTTGCCAAGAATGGAAAATAGAAGATAAGATCATGACAATCACTATGGATAATGCTTCCTCAAATGATAATGCTGCCAAGAGATTGATGGACAAGATCATTGCTAGGAAATCAGCTAAATTTATTCCTAAGTACTTCCATGTTCGTTGCTGTGCGCACATTGTTAATTTGATAGTGAATGATGGCATTGCTCTATTGCAAACTTTGATCAATAAGCTTAGGGATACTGTCAAGTATTTGAAAATATCTCCAACACGCATGTACAAATTATTGATGGTTTGCAAGTCTCTGAATATGGAAATTGGGAGAGGTTTATGCCTGGATGTTACTACTAGATGGAATTTTACATGCAGAATGGTAGAGGCTTGCACTGTGTATAGGGCTGCTTTCAAGGAGTATGCAGAGGTAGATGCTACCTACAAATGGCAGCCTGAAGATGAAGAGTGGGCATTATATGAAAAGATTCAACCCATCATGAAATCATTTGCCGAGGTAACAACTGTATTATCAGGATCTAACTATCCTGTTGCCAACATTTTTTATCCATATATCATGAATGTTAAGATTGCTATCGTAGAGCATGCCATGGGTTCGAATGCAAACTCGAAAAAGATGGGAGAAGCAATGCTTGATAAGTTTGATAAATATTGGGATAACAATAGTTAAGGTGAGGGAAATTAAAACAGTGGGAAAAAAAGGAAAAGAACAATGGCATGGTCATTGCCACCATTCTTGATCCTAGGTTTAAGATGAAACTTGTTGATTACTGTTTTAAGAAAATGTATGGTAAAGAGAAGGGCAGTAGTGAGGCCGAGGAAATCAAATCTGAATTCATTGATCTCTATGCTACTTATGAGATGGAAAATAGCAAGAATGAGGCTGACAACAATAATGAACAGAGTTCAATATCTAGTAGGCAAACAAGTACATCTATGTCCTCATTGTCAAGTGGGTTCCAGTCCTTCCTAGAGGAGACAAATTCAGAGCCATCTAAATCTGGATTGACCAGTTACATTGAAGACAAAACCCATCCAATTATGGATCCAAAGTTCAGCGTAGTTGATTGGTGGAGGTTGAATGCTCATAAATATCCTATCATGGCAAAGATGGCAAAGAAGTTCTTGACTATACTAGCAACTAGTGTCTCATCGGAGTCAACATTCTCTACGAGCGGCAGAATTCTCGATGACTATCATAGCTCTCTCAGCCCAAACATGGTTGAAGCACTTGTGTGTGCTTCTAGCTAAATTAAAGGATCAAAAGAAAACTAGCTTAAGCCTACAATTGTACACTACTAGGAAAAGGCTTATACATAGAAGTTTACCAGTAGCGTGTGTTATGGACCCCACACTACTGATAATTACGAGTAGCGTCTGTTTTAAAGCGACGCAAGTCCCGCCCCGCCCCGCCCACACCACCGCCGACGCCAGCCGCCCGCCCGCCCATGCCGCCGCCAACGCCAGCCCCCGCCCGCCACGCCCGCCCATGCTGCCCGATGCCAGCCCGCCCGCCCGCCTCGACCTCATCCCGCCTGTATGCCCCCCACCCCTCTTCCTTCCTCTCCCACCCTCAGCCTGGCTCTCTCTTTGACCCCTCCCGCTCTCTACAGATCAGCGACCCAGCGAATTTGACGCCGCCATCGACCCCGACCCCTTCAGCGCCTCCCTCCGTGAAGCAGCCGGCAACGCCCAGCAACGCCAGCGAGCACTAGACAGGTTAGTGCTAGTTAGTGTTAGTTAGCTTAATTTGCTCTTAGTGTTAGTTAGTGTTAGTTAGCTTAATTTGTTGTTAGTGCTAGTTAGTTAATTGTTGTCGGTGTTAGCCTAGTGATAGTTAGCTTAATTTGTTGTTAGTGTTTGTTTTTAAATGAAAATGGAAATGAAAATTACAGTTATTGAAAATTAGCTTATGTAGTTGTTGTCCATTTTGAAAATTAGGATTTTTAATGGAAGTGTATGAAAATTTTGTCACTCTCTCTCTGCAGATCGAAGCTAGGCGCAGATCGACGAGGAGGAGAAGGACACCTCACCCCCGACCCCCTCTACCCCGGCGACCCCGACCCCGAGGTGCGCCACCCCTTGTTCCCTCCCTCTTCATATGTCAGCACATAATGATGCAAGGGGGAGTGTTCATAATGTGGCTGTTAAAGTGTTCATAATGATGCAATGGGGAGTGGAGCTGTTAGATTGGTTAATGAGCTGTTAGGTTGGTATAGTTGATCTTTTTTACATCAGTTGGGCAGCAATGCTCATGATTGTGTATATGTCAGCAGCAACAAAGTGACCTATGTTTTTCCGGAAATGTTGATTCATTTCCATTCCGGCAAATTTCAGGCGCTCTATATGTGCACTTTCTAGCAAAGGTCATCCCGAAATTTTTCGTGAATTTCGGCATGACTTGTGCTAGAAAGTTGGACATATCGAGTGCTCGAGATTTGTCGCTCCGGGAATGAGACGACATTCCCGGTAGAACGAAGTTCACTTTTTTGTCATTATTCACTTTATTATATAAAGCTCGATAATTAAACCACTACGACATTGAACCCTAGGAAACATGACCGACACCGATGAGGCCGGAGGTTCTCAGTCCCAATTAGGTCAAGCACACGCCTACCTCGACTTTCTGGCGGATCAGGAGAGACAGCAAGCAGGGTGTCCGGGCCGCCTTGTCATGACGGATGACGACGGTGGTGGCGCCGGCACCGACACTGATGCCACCAACGACACCGGCACTGAGACTGGCGCTGATGATGTTCCTAACTGCAGCACGGAAGGTGGGACCTCCCAAGCCAGTGAGGGATAGAAGGAAAAGAGGACATGACGCCCAAATGAGCTCGGCACCGGAAGAATGGTGGTCACGGCGGTGCACCCTAGCGAGTTCGAGCCAATAGAGCCGCGAGAAGTGGCAGTGTGTTACTGCAACCAACTAGGATGCATCCTACGGGATACCGCTAACATCAACACCACAAAAATACGGAAGGATGAACATTTGAAGAAGCTGCTTCTAACTAGCTTGCACGCAAGATTCCAGTTCCCCGGTCGGAATGACGATGTCGACCCATGGGATGATGAGGGCATGAAAAAAAATGAACAACAAAGCCCTAGGGAAGTTCAGCAACGCATTGAGCGCTTGGAAAACTAGGGTGAAAAGGGCGATTCAAGTAGACCATGAAACCTACGCCGAGATTGTTGCAGACAATCCGAAGATTACGATAGAGGACTTTCAAAGGTTCAAGGAGACTTGTAGTGAACAAGCTGCCAAGGCCAGGTCGGAGAGAGGCAAGCAGCTGCAGGCAAAGAACATGGGGAACCACCGCCTTGGAAGTGGTGGTTACACGGGAAAGAGGCCCATGTGGGCTAAGGAGGACGCAGAACGTGAACGCCAGGGGATCCCAGACCCATTGGCTGAGTTCACCGACCAGCAGGAGCACGACTTCATCAGGGCCCGATTCTCGTGGGACCCCAAGAAAAATATTTTTTTTCATCGACGGGCCGAGTAGGAAATTCATGAGATTACTGGTAATTATCCTTTTTACCACCTTACATATTAGGTTCTGATCAACGAAGTCTACTACATTCTAGTCGCATTCGTAAATGATTCACGGTCCATTTTGCAGAGAGAGCAACACAAGCTTGCGGCTGAGAGCGACTCGTCGACTCAGTCGACTCAGTCGTCGGTGAAGTACAAGTGGGACAATCCTTTCAACCGGGCCATGAACATAATCATGGGACACCCGCCCGGCCAGAGATACGTCTCCATCGTATCTACTTTTCCAAACACCTTTGCCCTTGTTTTGGACTCTAACTTGCATGATTTGAATGGAACTAACCCGGACTGACATTGTTTTCAGAAGAATTGCCATGGTGTTATTTATGTGCAGAAACAAACATTCTCAGAATGACCTGAAACTCCACGGAACAACTTTTCGGAAATAATAAAAAATTCTTGCCAAAGATGAAGACCAGGGGGCCCACACCATGTCCACGAGGGCGGGGGGAGCGCCCTCCCCCCTAGGGCGCGCCCCCTACCTCGTGGGCCCCCTGGAGCTCCTCCGACGCCAACTCCAACTCTATATATTTGCTTTCGGGGAGAAAAAAAATCAAGGAGAAGAAATCATCGCGTTTTATGATACGGAGCCGCCGCCAAGCCCTAAAACCTCTCGGGAGGGCTGATCTGGATTCCGTTCGGGGCTCCGGAGAGGGGGATTCATCGCCGTCGTCAACATCAACCATCCTCCATCACCAATTTCATGATGCTCACCGCCGTGCGTGAGTAATTCCATCGTAGGCTTGCTGGACGGTGATGGGTTGGATGAGATTTATCATGTAATCGAGTTAGTTTTGTTAGGGTTTGATCCCTAATATCCACTATGTTCTGAGATTGATGTTGCTATGACTTTGCTATGCTTAATGCTTGTCACTAGGGCCCGAGTGCCATGATTTCAGATCTGAACCTATTATGTTTTCATGAATATATGTGTGTTCTTAATCCTATCTTGCAAGCCTATAGTCACCTACTATGTGTTATGATCCGGCAACCCCGAATTGACAATAATCGGGACCACTCCCGGTGATGACCGTAGTTTGAGGAGTTCATGTATTCACTATGTGTTAATGCTTTGGTCCGGTACTCTATTAAAAGGAGGCCTTAATATCCCTTAGTTTCCATTAGGACCCCGCTGCCACGGGAGGGTAGGACAAAAGATGTCATGCAAGTTCTTTTCCATAAGCACGTATGCCTATATTCAGAATACATGCCTACATTACATTGATGAATTGGAGCTAGTTCTGTGTCACCCTATGTTATGACTGTTACATGATGAACCACATCCAGCATAGTTATCCATCACCGATCCAATGCCTACAAGCTTTCCATATACTGGTTTACGCTTATTTACTTTCCCGTTGCTACTGTTACAATCAGTACAAAACACCAAAAATATTACTTTTGCTTTCATTACTCTTTTGTTACCATTACCACTATTATCATACTACTTTGCTACTAAATACTTTACTGCAGATATTAAGTTATCCAGGTGTGGCTGAATTGACAACTCAGTTGCTAATACTTGAGAATATTCTTTGGCTTCCCTTGTGTCGAATCAATAAATTTGGGTTGAATACTCTACCCTCGAAAGCTGTTGCGATCCCCTACACTTGTGGGTTATCAAGACTAATTTCTGGCGCCGTTGCTGGGGAGTATAGCTCTATTCTTTGAGTTACTTGGGATTTATATCTGTCGATCACTATGAACTTGAAAGACGCTAAGACAACAATTTATCCCTCAACTACGAGAGGAGGTAAGGAACTGCCATCTAGCTCTGCACTTGATTCACCTTCTGTTTTGAGTAAGCTTGCGATACCTAAGCCTGCTTCTGCTATTCGTTCTGATATGTCGCATGTTATTGATGATGCCACTTCTGCTATGCAAGATACTTATGATGAAACTACTTCTATGCTTGAAACTACTGTGCCCCTTAGTGAATTTATTGATGAACAAATTGCTAAGGATAGAGAGAAAGAAATTATTGAAACTGATTGTGTTGATGAAAGTGATGATGAAGATATGCCTGCTATTCCTGAGGGTTATGTTTTCGGAAATGTTAACGCCCACACGTGTGGGCGTTTGCACATCGCCCACACGCCTCCATCACCACTCATTTTGCCACGTATGAATAGATGACATCAGCAGAATTTTTTTTGGTTTTCGGCTTAAAAATGTTGTATCTCCTAAATAAAAAAGCAAACTAAAAATTCATGTTCACCATTAAATCCGTCTTGACGAGATCTTCAAAACTAGACCCCATGTTGATATGTTTCGACGATTTTTTTTTGCCAGAAGTTGCCATGATGTTTTACTGCGTAGTTGTTATAGGGCTTAAACTAAAGTTGCCATGTGGCAATTTTAGTTTGTAGATCATGGCAATTTTAGTATTTTGATGATGGCAACTCCAGTACTTTGACCATGAAAATTATTTTTTGTATGAACCAGGCAATTTTACGTGCAAGTATCATGGCAATTTTAGTTTATGGTTCATGGCAAGTCTAGTTTCTTAATTCCCCGTTTTATAAATGTTAAAATTTACTTTTAAATGTAGAAGAAAATAGCTGAAACATATCATGGCAACTTCAGTGTAAACATCATGGCAATTCATATGCAATAGACATGGCAACTTTTAATCCAAAAAAAAATTCATCAAAACATATCAACATGTGATCTAGTTTCGAAGATCTCATCGTGAGGGATTTAATGGTGAAAATGGATTTTCAATCGGATTTTTCGTTTAAGAGATAAAACATTTTAAAAACTGAAAATCCAAAAAGATTCCTGCATGCATGCATGCGATGACGTGGCAATCTATTTACATTAGAGACGTGTGGTGCGTCTCCCTTCCTGCCACACGTGTGGCAGTTAGCGCGACCCTATGTTTTTTTATAAAGAAACTTCTGCTGCTATTTTTGCTTGCAAAGATAACAATGAGCTTAGGAGGTTATTAGCTAAATGGAGTAAGGAATCTCTTAGAGATAGAATGAAACCTGGCCCTGCTTTTGCTACTTCACCTATTTTTGTTGTCGATAAGGATTATGAATTCTTTGTTGTTCCTGATATAATTACTTTGGTTGAATCTGATCCTTTTCATGGCTATGAATCTGAAACTGTTGTGGCACATCTTACTAAATTAAATGATATAGCCACCCTCTTCACTAATGATGAGAGAACTCGCTACTTATATATCCTTAAAATATTTCCGTTCTCATTAAAGGGTGATGCTAAGATATGGTTTAATTCTCTTGACCCTGGTTGTGTGCGTAGTCCCCAGGATATGATTTATTACTTCTCTGCTAAATATTTCCCTGCTCATAAGAAAGAAGCTGTCTTGAGGGAAATATACAACTTTGTGCAAATTGAAGAAGAGAGTCTCCCACAAGCTTGGGGGAGGCTTTTCAAGTTACTTAATGCTTTGCCTGATCATCCTCTTAAGAAAAATGAAATACTTGATATCTTTTATAATGGACTAACCAATGCTTCCAGAGATTACCTGGATAGTTGTGCTGGTTCTGTTTTCAGGGAAAGAACACCGGATGAAGCTCAAATTCTATTGAATAATATGTTGACAAATGAAAATAATTGGACACTTCCTGAGCCAGCTCCGAGCCAATTATCGAGCCTATTCCTGAACCAACTCCAAGAAGAGAGGTGTTCTATTTCTCATCTCAAGATATGCAAGAGGCAAAGAAATCCATGAAAGAAAAAGGTATTAAAGCTGAAGATGTTAAGAATTTACCTCCTATTGAAGAAATACATGGTCTTAATTTACCTCCTGTTGAAGAAACACATGATCTTAATCCATTACCTATTGAAGAACCTCCAAGTCTTGATAACCCGACACAGGTAGTAAAGGTAAATTCTCTCTATAGATTTGATGAAGGTGATATTCCTCACTATAAGTCTGCTGGACAATGCTTGGAAGAGTTTGATAATTTTATTGTCAAACAAGAAAATTTCAATGCTTATTTTGGTAGACAATTAAAACAAAATACTTATATGATTAAACACTTGGGCGATTATATGGCTAATGTTAGATGTGAACTTAAACTTGTTAGCAAACATGCTTCTATGGTTACCACTCAAGTAGAACAAGTACTTAAGGCTCAAAATGATTTGCTCAATGAAATGAATAGTAAGAAAAATGATTACGCTGTTAGAGTGGCTACTAGAACT
Source organism: Aegilops longissima (assembly GCA_021605205.1). NCBI lineage: Eukaryota > Viridiplantae > Streptophyta > Magnoliopsida > Poales > Poaceae > Aegilops > Aegilops longissima. The sequence continues at coordinate 617,232,765 of CM038676.1, read as the reverse complement.
GGTAGAATGACTCAGGAACCTTTGTATCCTGAAGGCCAGATAATTGAGCAAGATTCTCAAAGAAATAATATTGATGCTCCTAGTTCTTCTAAAAGGAAGAAAAAGAAAAATGATAGAACTTTGCAAACTTCTAGTGAACCTATTGCTGAACCACCTGAGAATCCAAATGATATATCTATTTCTGATGCTAAAACACAATATGGTAATGAACATGAACCTAGTGAAAATGTTAATGATGATGTTCATGATGATGCTCAACCTAGTAATGATAATGATGTAGAAATTGAACCTGCTGTTGATCTTGATAACCACAATCAAAGAATCAACGTTATGATAAGAGAGACTTTGTTGCTAGGAAACATGGTAAAGAAAGAGAACCATGGGTTCAGAAACCCATGCCTTTTCCTCCCAAACCATCCAAGAAAACGGATGATGAGGATTTTGAGCGCTTTGTTGAAATGATTAGACCTATCTTTTTGCGTATGCGATTGATATGCTCAAAATGAATCCTTATGCTAAGTATATGAAAGATATTGTTACAAATAAGAGAAAGATACCGGAAGCTGAAATTTCCACCATGCTTGCTAATTATACTTTTAAGGGTGGAATACCAAAGAAACTTGGAGATCCAGGAGTACGTACTATACCATGCCCCATTAAAAGAAATTATGTTAAAACTGCTTTATGTGATCTTGGAGCTGGTGTTAGTGTTATGCCCCTCTCTTTATATCGTAGACTTGACTAGAATAAGTTGACACCTACTGAAATATCTTTGCAAATGGCTGATAAATCAACTGCTATACCTATCAGTAGTTGTGAGGATGTGCCTGTTGTGGTTGCAAACATTACTATTTTAACGGACTTTGTTATTCTTGATATTCCCGAGGACGGTAGTATGTCTATTATTCTTGGAAGACCCTTTTTGAATACCGCAGGGGCTGTTATTGATTGCAACAAAGGCAATGTCACTTTTCATGTTAATGGTAATGAGCACACGGTACACTTTCCGAGGAAACAACCTCAAGTTCATAGTATCAACTCTATTGGAAAAATTCCATCGATTATATTTGGAGGTTTTGAATTTCCTCTTCCTACTGTCAAGAAGAAATATGATATTCTTATTATTGGGGATGCGTATCCCCGTTGAGGTAACATAGTGTTATTCGAAATTTCTCCGGTTCCATGTTAGTCTGAATGAATTTGTTAACAAGACCTGATCAACCTTGTTAGTAGATTCCTTTTGATGAGCATGAGATGGATGAAACTAGAAGCACAACCCTCTGTACCCTCTTTATACTTTCTGTTATTTAGTTGAAATAAAGTAAAAATAGTATTTTCTGTTTGTTTCCTGATTTATCTGTGCAATATAAAAATACCCCGAAAATAAAAGTCCTCCAAATGTCATGCCAATTTAATATGATTTTTTCTGGAATATTTGAGGATTTATGGAACTGAAAACAACGCGGGGGGAGCTGCCACCTGGCCACAAGGGTGGAGGGCGTGCCCCCTGCCTTGTGGCCCACGGTTGACCTCCTCCACTTATTCCTGCACCCATACAATTCTTCTTCCTCCCACAAACACGAATATCTAGCTCAATCACGAGTTCCAGCTCACTTTGCTGTGATTTTCGATCTCCTTGCTCGAAGCACCTCTCACAAAACTGCTTGGGGAGATTGTTCTTTGGTATGTGACTCCTCCATTGGTCCAATTAGTTTTTGTTCTAGTGCTTTATTCTTTGCAAATTTGTGCCGCCTAGGTGACCATGTTCTTGAGCTTGCATGTCAAATTTATATGGTTCCAAGTAGTTCTAATGCATGATATATCCTCTAGGCACTTGTAGGAGTAGTTGCTATCCATTTTGTTGAGCTTGGTTCACTTTTGTTTGAAGTTACTAAGAATTTCAGAATATTTCAGAAAATGATGAAGAGACTTTTGAGGGGCTCATCGAGCCGAAGCTCGACGGAAAAGCAAAATGAAGAAGCACAGAGGCCCAAATATAATTTGCCTCATACCGCAGAGTCCGGCCATGTGAATGGCCTTCCGACGACTTCTTGAGACAAGCCGGGATTTATGAGGATTTTTATTCATTGGCCGAGGATGCTGGCCTCACCGACTTCCTCCGCGACCAACGTCATCAGTATCTCTTACTCACTAATACTTTTGTGCAAAACTTCTACTATTTTCCTAAAGAATCACCTCCTTCAGTAGAGTTTCATTTATATGACGTTGCTAAGAAAATGTCACTAGATGAATTTTGCGAGGTTTGCAAAATACCCTTCGAGGGTACCTTAGATGAACCACATCGTAAGGATGTGGAATAATTTATTAACACCATCACTGTGGGGGAAACCAGGAAGGTTTCCGACGCAAGAATCACTAGCATACATTTTCCTGTCTTATGCTACTTTGCCTTATTTGCTAGTCGTTGCTTGATTGGTCGTAGAAACTATGGAAACCTTAGTGTTCCTGATATTATCATTTTGTTCCATGGTTTATACCGCGATAACACTGGTAGTATGGGCGGAATTATTGCTAAGTGGTTAAGTTTGAACCGTACTAAAGGCCCCATCTTTGGAGGTATTTATGCTTCGCGCCTAGCTGCACATTTTAACATACCCATTAGGCTTTATGAGAAAGAAGAAAAATTGTTGCCTAGTGCTTATTTAGATTATAAGAGTATGCTAGCGCATGATTTTATTGTCAAGAGTCGGGAAGGAGAGCTTAAATATAAATTGTACTTCAATAAACATCACCCTGAGACTATTACCTTGCCTGCTCCTTCCTTGTTTAATTTGTCTGAAGGTCCTCATCTCGTTCCATGGGTGGCCGTTCAAGCTTACCGGAACCCTACACCAGCCCCGGAGCCGGAACCATAATAAGAGCCTCCACGCCAGTCTGTTTATTCTTGGGATCCGGAGATGGCTGCCAGCCAGTGGCAGTCAGAGTCCTCTTCATCACAGTACGACCCCAGCTACACCTACGGGTATCCGCCAGGCCATCCTTGGCAATGAACCAACTTAGGCCAAAAGCCTAAGCTTGGGGGAGTACGTATTTCCCACCGACATTACATTTATGTTCACACACTCATTGCTAGATGTCGGTGCTCATACTTTTTCACTGTAATATCCATGCTAGTTTATTTTTCTTTTTCCTGCTTTCTTCTTGTGTGTTTAATAAACTTTAAGAAAACCAAAAAAAATAGTGTAGTTTTTAGTTAGTTTACTTTTCCTGCTGTAGTAGTAATAATTAGAAAGAAAACCCAAAAATATTTCATGTTCTTCTTTTTCTTGTTGGGAGCTTTCCCGTGTAAATAAGTTTTATTTCTTTTCTTTTCTTTGGGTCGATAGGAAAAGACCATGATTAAATTGTTGAAGTGGCTCTTATATGCATTATTGTTGATTTAACCAAGAGCCCATATTGCCTTGTCTTCACCTGCTTATTGAATGCTTGCAGATTCCAGCTTAGTCCAATGCACGTGCACTCTTATTATTATTCACATCGTTTGGTCGTGCAAATGAAAGGCAATTATGATGATATATGATGGACTAACTGAGATGAGAAAAGCTGGTATGAACTCGACCTCTCTTGTTTTTGTAAATATGATGAGTTCATCGTTCTTGATTCAGCTTGTTATGAATAAACATGTTTGCAATGACAATTAGAGATCATATTTACTTGTGCCATGCTTGATTAGCTATGAGTTATAATGGTTTACCTTGCGTGCCAACATGCTATTAAAATGGTTGTGATGTGGTATGATGGGGTGGTATCCTCCTTTCAATGATTAAAGTGACTTGACTTGGCACATGTTCACACATGTAGTTGAAACAAATCAACACAGCCTTCACGATATTTATGTTCATGGTGGATTATATCCTACTCATTCTTGCATCCAATGTTTATTAATTTTAATGCATGTTCATGACTATTGTCGCTCTCTAGTTGGTCGCTTCCCAGTCTTTTGCTAGCCTTCACTTGTACTAAGTGGGAATACTGCTTGTGCATCCAATCCCTTAAACCCCAAAGTTATGCCATATGAGTCCACCATACCTTCCTATATGCGATATCTACCTGCCGTTCCAAGTAAATTTGTATGTGCCAAACTCTAAACCTTCAAATAAACATTCTGTTTTGTATGCTCGAATAGCTCATGTATCAACTAGGACTGTCCGTATCTTCCATGATAGGTGGGTTATTCTCAAGAGGAGTGGACTCCTCTCCTCCTTCACGAGAACATGGCTGGTCACTGGGATGCCCAGTCCCATGCTTTATGCAAACTAAATCAAAATTAATTGCAAACAAAACTCCCCCTGGGGCTGTTGCTAGTTGGAGACACTCGTTGTTTCGAGCAAGTCATGGATTGATGCTTGTTGGTGGAGGGGGAGTATAAACTTTACCATTTTGTTTGGGAACCGCCTATAATGTGTGTAGCATGGAAGATATCGCCATCTCTTGGTTGTTATGTTGACAATGAAAGTATGCCGCTCAAAATATTATTTATCTCTATTTCAAAACCGAGCTCTGGAACCTCTACAAATCCCTGCTTCCCTCTGCGAAGGGCCTATCTATTTACTTTTATGTTGAGTCATCACCCACTTATTAAAAGCGCTAGAAGGAGAGCACAACTGTCATTTGCATCCATTAATGTTAATTCATATTGGGTATGACTATGATTGGATCTCTTTTACCATGAATTACAATGTCTAGTCAGTCCTTGATCTTTAAAGGTGCTCTGCATTTATGTTTTGCGGTCTCAGAAAGGGCTAGCGAGATACCATCTTGTTATATCATATTATGATTGTTTTGAGAAAGTGTTGTCATCCGAGATTTATTATTATGACTCGCTAGTTGATTATCCATTGATATGAGTAAACATGAGACCTGAGAATTATTGCAAATGTGGTTAGTTATAATCTTTGCTGAAAACCTGAATGCTGGCTTTACATATTTACAACAACAAGAGCAAACAGAGTTTGTAAAAGGTTTTTCTTTATCTCTTTTAGTTTATCAACTGAATTGCTTGAGGACAAGCAAAGGTTTAAGCTTTGGGGAGTTGATACGTCTCCGTCGTATCTATTTCTCCAAACACTTTTGCCCTTGTTTTGGACTCTAACTTGCATGATTTGAATGGAACTAACCCGGACTGACGCTGTTTTCAGCAGAATTTCCATGGTGTTATTTATGTGCAGAAACAAACATTCTCGAAATGACCTGAAACTCCATGGAACAACTTTTCAGAAATGATAAAAAATCCTTGCCAAAGATGAAGACCAGGGGCCCACACCCTGTCCACGAGGGTGGGGGCGCCCCCTAGGCGCCCCCTACCTCGTGGGCCCCTGAGCTCCTCAAAGCCAACTCCAACTCTATATATTTGCTTTGGGAGAAAAAATCAAGGAGAAGAAATCATCATGTTTTACGATACGGAGCCGCTGCCAAGCCCTAAAACCTCTCAGGAGGGCTGATCTGGAGTCCGTTCGGGGCTCCGGAGAGGGGGATTCGTCGCCGTCGTCATCATCAACCATCCTCCATCACCAATTTCATGATGCTCACCGCCGTGCGTGAGTAATTCCATCGTAGGCTTGCTGGACGGTGATGGGTTGGATGAGATTTATCATGTAATCGAGTTAGTTTTGTTAGGGTTTGATCCCTAGTATCCACTATGTTCTGAGATTGATGTTGCTATGACTTTGCTATGCTTAATGCTTGTCACTAGGGCCCGAGTGCCATGATTTCAGATCTGAATATATTATGTTTTCATGAATATATGTGTGTTCTTGATCCTATCTTGCAAGTCTATAGTCACCTACTATGTGTTATGATCCGGCAACCCCGAAGCGACAATAATCGGGACCACTCCCGGTGATGATCGTAGTTTGAGGAGTTCATGTATTCACTATGTGTTAATGTTTTGGTCCGGTACTCTATTAAAAGGAGGCCTTAATATCCCTTAGTTTCCATTAGGACCCCGCTGCCACGGGAGGGTAGGACAAAAGATGTCATGGAAGTTCTTTTCCATAAGCATGTATGACTATATTCGGAATATATGCCTACATTACATTGATGAATTGGAGCTAGTTCTGTGTCACCCTATGTTATGACTGTTACATGATGAACCGCATCCAGCATAGTTATCCATCACCGATCCAATGCCTACGAGCTTTCCATATACTGGTTTACGCTTATTTACTTTCCCGTTGCTACTGTTACAATCACTACAAAACACCAAAAATATTACTTTTGCTTTCATTACTCTTTTGTTACCATTACCACTATTATCATACTACTTTGCTACTAAATACTTTTCTGCAGATATTAAGTTATCCAGGTGTGGCTGAATTGACAACTCAGTTGCTAATACTTGAGAATATTCTTTGGCTCCCCTTGTGTCGAATCAATAAATTTGGGTTGAATACTCTACCCTCGAAAGCTGTTGCGATCCCCTACACTTGTGGGTTATCAGCCAGCGGCCGCAATATGGACATGTGCATGGCGCCGGGGATGGGGCCACTTGGAAAGAAGTTCAGTCAAGTGACTATCGACGAGAAGGTGGCGTGGGCGATGCATAAAGCAAAAGCTGAGATAATCGCTGCCTTTAGATCTGATATGGTGGCTTCCTTTACAAGCTTGATTCCAACAGTGGTCACATGGGTGCAACAAAATCCAAATGCGCCACCAAGTGATTTTCCCATGCCCAGCTTCACCGGGAGCAACTCAATGAACACCGCACCCATACCCGTACCTAGTGTGGCAACCGGCGCACCCGCACCTCCTCCAGCACCTGCTCCTCCGCCCAGCTCTCACAGCAGCCCTAGCTCCGTCTCTGGCTTGAATGTCGGGCCGTCGACATTGGCTGAGCTCGACGCCCTCACGGTAAATACGCGTCGTCGCACCTTCATCAACTCAACTAATTAATTAATCTTCAGTTGCCGTTCTTTTTGGATCTCTAATGCCGCACGTATATGTCTTTGTAGGCCGACTCCACTCCGTGCACCCTCCTTTACAACATGAAGGGCGGGTTGGTGGATGTGGGGAAGGGTACTATAGTGAAGCCTAAGGATCGATTGTTTCACAGCCGGCAGATGCCTGATAATGCCTTAAGGGTCTCCGTGGTGAGTGTGAAAGCAGGCTACGAGGGTCTCCCTCGTCCGATACAAACCGATGGAGAGGATGACGAGACCCTCACGCAGCTTGGGCAATGCTAAAATTGGCCGATCCTGTGGCTGAAAAATCTTCTTCGTGTCGAGGTGGCCGGGAGCACACCAACGGGACCTCAGGAAGGTATGACCACAACACCACCTACACAAGTACAACCATTGGCTGTGCTGCTTGCTGAGATCGAGAGGCATGAGGAAGGAGGGCCAATCGTTCCGCCGGCAGATGATGCCATCTGCCCCATGGAAGAGGATAGGGATCATGACATGGAGGAGGCCGACGATGACCCTAACCAGTATTTCAATACTGCCTTTGACAACGAAGTAACAATGAGTCAACCATATGAATATGAGATGCATGTACTAGAGCCGGAACGTCCTCGGGAGTGCAAGAAGTCTTTGTTCATGCAATACTCCCAGGACACGCCTCCAGATGCCGGCTCCACCCAAGCTCAACTGATTAGCCAGAGTCATTCAAAGCCGAGCCCGACAACACTAGGGGTGGTGCTCAGGGAGGGTCTGACAGACCCACCAGCACCTGAGCCCACCAAGAAGAAGCAGAGGAAGAGACCGGCGGCGAGAAAATCCAATAAAGCTGGCAATGTTGGTTCTAGCAGCCAGCCGCCTTCGACCAAGGTTGACCGTGTACCGATGAAACATGCTCCATTAATCCATGTCGCGGGAGAGCCAATGGTACCGGCAAATGTACTAGCTGCCATAGAAGGGGCTCTCAGGAGACTCCATGACCATGTGCTTTCGACAGAGAGAAGCCTCCTCGCCTCGGATGATCCAGGATACCCACTTTATACGGTTCATGTGCCGAGCAGTTGCAAGATGTATGTCCACACATGCCACGCGGACCTCTTCTTCCTGAGGTTTGATTACATCTTCCAGATGTTTCAAATGAGGACACTCGATTTTACCTTCGTCCGCCTGTATGCACTGCACATGAACTACATCGTCAGGAGAGAGCAAGTCACCGGTCTTGCGGTCGCGGACCCATACTACATGCATGAGGGCTTCTTGTCAATTAACGACGCCAACCGTCAATATGTGAGTCAGTACATCAAAGAATTCTTGGTCAGCAATAAGGACAAAGAAACGATTCTCCTACCTTATCATCCCAGGTAAGTGATCTGCGGATAGCACTATAACACATACATCCTTTCATGCATTTCAATAGTTACTTTGCACGCATGGAGGCTAAACTTGATCGTGTATTTTGCGCAGCGGGGGGTGTCGTGCCGTTCTCATTGTTCTTTACCCGCGTTACTCCCGCGCTCTATATTTGGACCCGTCGAAGAACATACAGAAGAAAGATTACACACACATAAAGTATGTTCTGGACAGAGCTATGCTGGGCTTCAGCATGCGGCGTGGCTACGTCCAATGCAAAAAAACAAATAAGGTCAGGCTTTGTTTCAGCCACAAGATCGACTTCATTGCATCCAAAGAACGGCAAGAAGTGAGAATGATGGATTCTACGTCATCCATCTAATGATGGAGTATAGAAGGGATGTGCAATCACTTTGCATGAAATCTTCATCCGATACCCATATCCAGAGATGGGCCGAAGCCTTTGGAGCTGTGCCGGATAATCGACTTCGAAACGATTTCTACCGGATCCAGCATGAAATTGCGTCCATCATCATCAAAGATGTCCTTGAAGAGAATGGGATGTTCTACGGCGGCCCAATATCGCGAGCTGACGTCCGAACCCGCATTGCCCTACAGCGTCAGTTCATGACGCCTTTCACTAAGCTTGGGTGCTGTTGGAAATATGCCCTAGAGGCAATAATAAATTAGTTATTATTATTATATTTCCTTGTTCATGATAATCGTTTATTATCCATGCTATAATTGTATTGATAGGAAACTCAGATACATGTGTGGGTACATAGACAACACCAAGTCCCTAGTAAGCCTCTAGATGACTAGCTCGTTAATCAATAGATGGTTACGGTTTCCTGACCATGGACATTTGATGTCATTGATAACGCGATCACATCATTAGGAGAATGATGTGATGGACAAGACCCAATCCTAAGCCTAGCACAAAGATCGTAGTTAGTATGCTAAAGCTTTTCTAATGTCAAGTATCATTTCCTTAGACCATGAGATTGTGCAACTCCGGATACCGTAGGAATGCTTTGGGTGTACCAAGCGTCACAACGAATCGGGTGGCTATAAAGGTGCACTACAGGTATCTCCGAAAGTGTCATTGGGTTGGCACGAATCGAGACTGGGATTTGTCACTCCGTATAAACGGAGAGGTATCTCTGGGCCCACTCGGTAGGACATCATCATAATGTGCACAATGTGACCAAGGGGTTGATCACGGGATGATGTGTTACGGAACGAGTAAAGAGACTTGCCGGAAACGAGATTGAACAAGGTATTGGGATACCGACGATCGAATCTCGGGCAAGTACAATACCGCTAGACAAAGGGAATTGTATACGGGATCGATTGAGTCCTTGACATCGTGGTTCATCCGATGAGATCATCGTGGAACATGTGGGAGCCAACATGGGTATCCAGATCCGCTGTTGGTTATTGACCAAGAACGTCTCGGTCATGTCGCATGGTTCCCGAACCCGTAGGGTCTACACTTAAGGTTCGATGGCGCTAGGGTTATAAAGGAAGTTTGTATGTGGTTACCGAATGTTGTTCGAGTCCCGGATGAGATCGCGGACGCCACGAGGAGTTCTGGAATGGTCCGGAGGTAAAGATTTATATATGGAAAGTTGTTGTTCGGGTTCGAAAAAGTTCGGGTTTTTCGGTATTGTACGGGAAGCTTCGGAAGGTTCGGAGGATTCGGAGGGGTCGGAGGTCGGAAATTGTTCCACCACGTCCAATACAGTAGCATGGGCTGTAGGGGTGCCCTAGCCTTAATGGGCCAGGGGCACCAGCCCCCAAGGCCCATGCGCATGGGAGGGGGAAACCCTAAGGGAGGGCCTCCACTTGACTTGGGAGGCACTCCTCACCCTCTTGGCCGCCCCCCAAGTCCCATCTAGGGCTGGCCGCACCCCTTGGGGTGGGAAACCCTAAAGGGGGCGCAGCCCCTTTCCCTATATATACTTGAGGTTTTGGGCTGCCCAACACACATGAGAACTTCTCCTCTTGGTGCAGCCCCGCCTCCTCCTCCTCCTCTCCCTTGGTGCTTGGCGAAGCTGCGGGATTGCCACACCTCCACCACCACCATGCCGTTGTGTTGCTGATGGATGGAGTCTTCCTCAACCTCTCCCTCTCTCCTTGCTGGATCAAGGCATGGGAGACGCCACCGGCTGTACGTGTGTTGAACGCGGAGGTGCTGTCCGTTCGGCACTAGGATCATCGGTGATTTGAATCACGACAGTACGACTCCTTCAACCCCGTTCTCATGAACGCTTCCGCTGAGCGATCTACAAGGGTATGTAGATGCACTCTCCTTCCCTCGTTGCTAGTTTCTCCATAGATAGATCTTGGTGACACGTAGGAAAATTTTCAATTTCTGCTACGTTCCCCAACAGTGGCATCATGAGCTAGGTCTATTGCGTAGATTCTTTGCACGAGTAGAACACAAAGTAGTTGTGGGCGTTGATTTTGTTCAATATGCTTACCGTTACTAGTCCAATCTTGTTTCGACGGTATTGTGGGATGAAGCGGCCCGGACCGACCTTACACGTACACTTACGTGAGACAGGTTCCACCGACTGACATGCACTTGGTGCATAAGGTGGCTAGCGGGTGCCAGTCTGTCCCACTTTAGTCGGAACGGATTCGATGAAAAGGGTCCTTATGAAGGGTAAATAGCAATTGGCATATCACGTTGTGGTTTTGCGAGGTAAGAAACGTTCTTGCTAGAAACCCATAGCAGCCACGTAAAACATGCAAACAACAATTAGAGGACGCCTAACTTGTTTTTGCAGGGTATGCTATGTGATGTGATATGGCCAAGAAGAATGTGATGAATGATATGTGATGTATGAGATTGATCATGTTCTTGTAATAGGATTCACAACTTGCATGTCGATGAGTATGACAACCGGCAGGAGCCATAGGAGTTGTCTTTATTTTTTGTATGACCTGCGTGTCATTGAACAACGCCATGTAATTACTTTACTTTATTGCTAACCGGTAGCCATAGTAGTAGAAGTAATAAGTTGGCGAGACAACTTCATGGAGACACGATGATGGAGATCATGATGATGGAGATCATGGTGTCATGCCGGTGACGATGATGATCATGGAGCCCCGAAGATGGAGATCAAAAGGAGCAAAATGATATTGGCCATATCATGTCACTATTTGATTGCATGTGATGTTTATCATGTTTATGCATCTTATTTTCTTAGAATGACGGTAGTAAATAAGATGATCCCTTACAACAATTTCAAGAAGTGTTCTCCCCTAACTGTGCACCGTTGCTAAAGTTCGTCGCTTCTAAGCACCACGTGATGATCGGGTGTGATGGATTCTTACGTTCACATACAACGGGTGTAAGACAGATTTACACATGCGAAACACTTAGGGTTAACTTGACGAGCCTAGCATGTACAGACATGGCCTCGGAACACAGAGACCGAAAGGTCGAGCATGAGTCGTATAGTAGATACGATCAACATGAAGATGTTCACCGAAGATGACTAGTCCGTCTCACGTTATGATCGGACACGGCCTAGTTGACTCGGATCATGTAATCACTTAGATGACCAGAGGGATGTCTATCTGAGTGGGAGTTCATAAGATGAACTTAATTATCCTGAACATAGTCAAAAGATCTTTGCAAATTATGTCGTAAGCTCGCGCTTTAGTTCCACCGTTTAGATATATTCCTAGAGAAAATATAGTTGAAAGTTGACAGTAGCGATTATGCGGACAGTAGATAGCTTATGTCCTTAATGCACCGCTCGATGTGTTGAACCCCAAACGTCGCTCGTGGATGTTGCGAACATCGGACATAGACGTTTTGATAACTACGTGATAGTTCAGTTAAACGGTTTAGAGTTGAGGCACCAAAGACGTTTTTCGAAACGTCGCGGAACATATGAGATGTTTCGAGGGCTGAAATTGGGATTTCAAGCTCGTGCCCACGTCAAGAGGTATAAGGCCTCCGACGATTTTCTTAGCCTGCAAACTAAGGGAGAAAAGCTCAATCGTTGAGCTTGTGCTCAGATTGTCTGAGTGCAACAATCACTTGAATCGAGTGGGAGTTGATCTTCCTGATGAGATAGTGATGTTTCTCCAAAGTCATTGCCACCAAGCTGCTAGAAGCTTCGTGATGAACTATAACATATCAGGGATAAATATGATGATCCTTGAGATATTCGCGATGTTTGACACCGCGAAAGTAGAAATCAAGAAGGAGCATCAATTGTTGATGGTTGATGAAACCACTAGTTTCAAGAAGGGCAAGGGCAAGAAGGGACACTTCATGAAACGGCAAATCAGTTGCTGCTCCAGTGAAGAAACCCAAGGTTGAACCCAAACCCGAGACTAAGTGCTTCTGTAATAAGGGGAACAGCCACTAGAGCAGAATTACCCTAGATACTTGGTAGATAAGAAGGCTGGCAAGGTCGATAGAAGTATATTGGATATACGTTATGTTAATGTGTACTTTGCTAGTACTCCTAGTAGCACCAGGGTATTAGATACCGGTTCGGTTGCTAAGTGTTAGTAACTCGAAATAAAAGCTACGGAATAAACGGAGACTAGCTAAAGGTGAGCCGACGATATGTATTGGAAGTGTTTCCAAGTTTGATGTGATCAAACATCGCACGGTCCCTCTACCATCAAGATTAGTATTAAACCAGAATAATTGTCATTTGGTGTTTGCGTTGAGCATAGACATGATTGGATTATGTCTATCGCAATACGGTTATTCATTTAATGAGAATAATGGTTACTCTATTTATTTGAATAATACCTTCGATGGTCTTCACCTAAATGAATGGTTTATTGAATCTCGATCATAGTGATACACATTTTCATGCCAAAAGATATAAGATAGTAATGATAATACCACTTACTTATGGCACAACCATGTAAGTCATATTGGTGTAAAACGCATGAAGAAGCTCCATATTGATGGATCTTTGGACTCACTCGTTTTTGAAAAGTTTGAGACATGCGAACCATGTCTATTGGTGTATACGCATGAAGAAACTCCATGCAGATGGATCGTTTGGACTCACTTGATTTTGAATCACTTGAGATATGCAAATCATACCACATGGGCAAGATGACTGAAAAGCCTCGGTTTCAGTAAGATGGAACAAGATAGCAACTTGTTGGAAGTAACACATTTTGATGTGTGCAGTCCAATGAGTCTTTGAGGCATGCTGATGAATATCGTTATGTTCTTACTTCACAGATGATTTGAGTAGATGTTGAGTATATTTACTTGATGAAACACAAGTCTGAATTATTGAAAGGTTCAAGTAATTTCGGAGTGAAGTTGAAGATCTTCGTGACAAGAGGATAAAATGTTTGTGATGTGATCATAGAGATGGATATCTGAGTTGCGAGTTTGGTACACAATTGAGACATTGTGGAAATTGTTTCACAACTAACACCGCCTGGAACACCATAGTGTGATGGTGTGTCCGAACATCATAGATGCACCCTATTGGATATGGGGCATACCATGATGTCTCTTATCGAATTACCACTATCGTTCATGGGTTAGGCATTAGAGACAACCGCACTCACTTTAATAGGGTACCACGTAATTCCGTTGAGATGACACCGTATGAACTATGGTTTAGAGAAACCTAAGCTGTCATTTCTTAAAAGTTTGGGGCTACGACGCTTGTGTGAAAAAGTTTCAGGTTGATAAGCTCGAACCCAAAGCGGATAAAATACATCTTCATAGGACACCCAAAACAGTTGGGTATACCTCCTAATTCAGATCCGAAAGCAATAGGGATTGTTTCTTGAATCGGGTCCTTTCTCGAGGAAATGTTTGTCTCGAAAAGTTGAGTGGGAGGATGGTGGAGACTTGATGAGGTTATTGAACCGTCACTTCAACTCGTGTGTAGCAGGGCACATGAAGTTGTTCCGTGGCACCTACACCAATTGAAGTAGAAGCTTATGATAGTAATCATGAAGTTTCGGATCAAGTCACTACCGAACCTCGTAGGACGACAAGGACGCGTACTGCTTCAGAGTGGTACGGTGATCCTGTCTTGAAGGTCATGTTGCTAGACAACAATGAACCTACGAGCTATGGAGAAGCGATGGTAGGCCCAAATTCCGACAAATGGTTAGAAGCCATGAAATCCGAGATAGTATCCATATATCAGAACAAAGCATGGACTTTGATGGACTTGCCCGATGATCGGCAAGCCATTGAGATAAATGGATCTTTAAGAAGAAGACGGACGTGGACGGTAATATCACCGTCTATGAAGCTCGACTTGTGGCGAAGAGTTTTTCACAAGTTCAAGGAGTTGACTACGATGAGATTTTCTCATCTGTAGCGATGCTTAAGTCCGTCGGAATCATGTTAGCATAAGCTGGATTTATGAAATCTGGCAGTTGGATGTCAAAATGAGTTTCCTTACCAGTTTTCGTAAGGAATGGTTGTATGTGATACAATCAGAAAGTTTTGTCGATCCTAAGGATGCTAAAAGGTATGCTGGCTCCAGCGATCCTTTCTAAGGACTGGAGTAAGCATCTCGGAGTTGGAATGTGCGCTTTGATGAGATGATCAAAGATTTTGGGTTTATACAAAGTTTAAGAGAAACTTGTATTTCCAAAGAAGTGAGTGGGAGCACTATTGAATTTTTGATGGGTATGTGTTGTTGACATATTGTTGATCAGAAATGATGTAGAATTTCTGGAAAGCATATAGGATTATTTGAAAAGTGTTTTTCAATGGAAAACCTGGATTAAGCTACTTGAACATTGAGCATCAAGATCTATGAGGATAGATCAAAAACGCTTAATGGCACTTTCAAATGAGCATATACCTTGACATGATCTTGAAGGTGTTCAAGATGGATCAGTCAAAGAAGGAGTTCTTGCCTGAGATGTAAGGTATGAAGTTAAGACTTAAAGCTTGACCACGGCAGAAAAGAGAGAAAGGACGAAGGTCGTCCCCTATGCTTTAGACGTAGGCTCTATAGTATGCTATGCTGTGTACCGCACCGGAAGTGTGCTTTGCCATGAGTCAGTCAAGGGGTACAAGAATGATCCCGGAATGGATCATTGGACAGCGGTCAAAATTGTCCTTGGAGTTAATAAGGACATGTTTCTCGATTATGGAGGTGATAAAGAGTTCGGCGTAAAGGGTTACGTCGATGCAAGCTTTAACACCTATCCGAGTGACTCTGAGTAGCAAACCGGATACGTATAGTGGAGCAACCATTTGGAATAGATCCAAGTGGAGCGTGGAAGCAGCATTTACAATATGACATAGAGAATTGCGAAGTACACACGGATCTGAAAGGTTCAGACCCGTTGACTAAAACCTCTCTCACAAGCAAAACATGATCAAACCTCAGAACTCATTGAGTCTTAATCACATGATGATGTGAACTAGTTTACAGACACTAGTAAACTCTTTGGATGTTGGTCACATGGCGATGTGACCTATCAGCGTTAATCACATGACGATGTGAACTAGATTATTGACTCTAGTGCAAGTGGGAGACTGTTGGAAATATGCCCTAGAGGCAATAATAAATTAGTTATTATTATTATATTTCCTTGTTCATGATAATCGTTTATTATCCATGCTATAATTGTATTGATAGGAAACTCAGATACATGTGTGGGTACATAGACAACACCAAGTCCCTAGTAAGCCTCTAGATGACTAGCTCGTTAATCAATAGATGGTTACGGTTTCCTGACCATGGACATTTGATGTCATTGATAACGCGATCACATCATTAGGAGAATGATGTGATGGACAAGACCCAATCCTAAGCCTAGCACAAAGATCGTAGTTCGTATGCTAAAGCTTTTCTAATGTCAAGTATCATTTCCTTAGACCATGAGATTGTGCAACTCCGGATACCGTAGGAATGCTTTGGTTGTACCAAACGCCACAACGAATCGGGTGGCTATAAAGGTGCACTACAGGTATCTCCGAAAGTGTCATTGGGTTGGTACGAATCGAGACTGGATTTGTCACTCCGTATAAACGGAGAGGTATCTCTGGGCCCACTCGGTAGGACATCATCATAATGTGCACAATGTGACCAAGGGGTTGATCACGGATGATGTGTTACGGAACGAGTAAAGAGACTTGCGGAAACGAGATTGAACAAGGTATCGGGATACCGACGATCGAATCTCGGGCAAGTACAATACCGCTAGACAAAGGGAATTGTATACGGGATCGATTGAGTCCTTGACATCGTGGTTCATCCGATGAGATCATCGTGGAACATGTGGGAGCCAACATGGGTATCCAGATCCGCTGTTGGTTATTGACCGGAGAACGTCTCGGTCATGTCTGCATGGTTCCCGAACCCGTAGGGTCTACACACTTAAGGTTCGATGGCGCTAGGGTTATAAAGGAAGTTTGTATGTGGTTACTGAATGTTGTTGAGTCCGGATGAGATCCCGGACGTCACGAGGAGTTCCGGAATGGTCCGGAGGTAAAGAATTATATATGGAAAGTTGTTGTTCGGGTTAGGAAAAAGTTCGGTTTTTCGGTATTGTACCGGGAAGCTTCTGAAGGTTCGGAGGATTCGGAGGGGTCGGAGGTCCGGAAATTGTTCCACCACGTCCAATACAGTAGCATGGGCTGTAGGGGTGCCCTAGCCTTAATGGGCCAGGGGCACCAGCCCCCAAGGCCCATGCGCATGGGGGGGGAAACCCTAAGGGGAGGGCCTCCACTTGACTTGGGAGGCACTCCTCCCCTCTTGGCCGCCCCCAAGTCCCATCTAGGGCTGGCCGCACCCCTTGGGGTGGGAAACCCTAAAGGGGCGCAGCCCCTTTCCCTATATATACTTGAGGTTTTGGGCTGCCCAACACACATGAGAACTTCTCCTCTTGGTGCAGCCCTGCCTCTCCTCCTCCTCTCCCTTGGTGCTTGGCGAAGCCCTGCGGGATTGCCACGCTCCTCCACCACCACCATGCCGTTGTGTTGCTGATGGATGGAGTCTTCCTCAACCTCTCCCTCTCTCCTTGCTGGATCAAGGCATGGGAGACGTCACCGGGCTGTACGTGTGTTGAACGCGGAGGTGCTGTCCGTTCGGCACTAGGATCATCGGTGATTTGAATCACGATGAGTACGACTCCTTCAACCCCGTTCTCATGAACGCTTCCGCTTAGCGATCTACAAGGGTAAGTAGATGCACTCTCCTTCCCTCGTTGCTAGTTTCTCCATAGATAGATCTTGGTGACACGTAGGAAAATTTTCAATTTCTGCTACGTTCCCCAACAGGTGCACCCTTCCGGATATGGACAGATGGGAAGAGTGCACTGCTTAAAAACAATGTGTCTGTTTAGTTACTTGTTACTTTATGTACAACAGAACTTCGAATCTCTCAGTACGACGAAACTATTAGATGTATGGTGCCGCGCTTTAGTTAATTACTTTCGGTACGTTGAAATTTGTTAACTATGTTTACTATATATGTTGCTTCTATTTCATAACTGTTTTGTTGAATTCGTTTCATGGTATATATATGTGCATCTCTGACAGGTATATAGATCAACGATGGCGAGGAAGTGGTATGCCGTGTATGTAGGGCATGTTCCGGGTGTGTATGATGAGTCGCTAGAGTGTCAGGCCCAAGTCTCTGGATTCTCCGGCGGTAGCCAGAAAGGGTTTGATAGCAGAGCGGAAGCCGAAGCTAGTTACTTGAGATTCATAGCACAAGAGGGGATTCAGAACCAGCGCCACCGCAAAAACTACTACATCATACCGCTTTTGATCATCGTGATCGCTCTTATCGTTTATGTCTTAGTTTAGGTAGATGATGAAACATGTGTCTACGGTGACAATGTAAGAGACATGTGATCATTAACTTGTATCGCTATTTCGAGATGATGATGAAATCGACATCATTTTTGTTGAGACTATGTTGATATGATGAGACTATGTTGTACCACTTCGATGATGATGATGAGACATTCCTTTTTCATATAGTTCCAATGTATGTGTGTGTTGTAACTGTATATAACCTGTAAAAATACGAATACAACAACATAAAAAAAGGGAAAATACTAGCAGTAGCGTGGGGTATTGGAGTAGTAGCAGCGCTGCTTACCAGTAGCGTTGTTTTGAAGGGCCATGCTACTAGTATTAGCAGTAGCGGTGGACAGAGGCACGCTACTGCTAGATACAGATAGCAGTAGCGCTGGTTCAAACAAGTGCTACTGCTAAAAAATAGCTGTAGCGTCGTAGCAGTAGCGCGCCTGCCCGCGCTACTAATAGCCAAAAAAAACCAGCGCTACTGGTAAGGGTTTTCCTAGTAGTGGTAGTGGTAATATTACTTGTTCTCCACTATGTATTATGTGCTTGTAATCTTAGACTCTTGCTAAATGTTAACTGAAATTGCATATTTGCACTTACCTTTGTAGGAGGATGGCAATGATGACGATGTCGAGTTCATTCCGTTTCTTGAAGATACGACGGAAAGCAACTAGTAGGCTTCCCATATTTTTATTAAGTGTGATTGTATTGTTGTAGCATTGTACTATTGTATATTTGCTTGCATCATAACTAGTGAATTTCTCTATGTCTATGTAGGAAGATGAAATTGATGAACTGATGAGCAACTTATGTGAGGAGCAGGAGCTACTTTGCATTTCCTCATCTAGCAGCTACCATTTTATTTCGGTCATTGTTATTTATGTAAGACCTTATGTTTGAAGTGTCGTGCTGAAGTGGCAAAGTAGTTAATGTAATATGTACTGCTAGTCTGCTAATCGAACTTGATCCAATGTTGAGCGCCTAAGCCATGTTCGGCTTTGTGTTTTGAAGTCATGGACTTGTCTTTGTCAATAGCCCTACTTATTGTTGTTGTTCACCTAGCGATTGTGTATGAAGTATGAACCATAATGGTGGTGTGACTTATGATTGTGTCACTCTATGTTGATGTTGGTTGTTGCATTATGTGCTGCTATTTGGAAAGAGAAATTTCGCAAAGGTTGATGCATTACTACTTTGCTACATGTTTAAATATTGAAGTCCTGTGCTGCTATTTGGAAAGAGTAAATTTGGCAAAGGTTGATGCATTACTACTTTGCTACATGTTTAAATATTGAATATATGATGGAATGCTTCTGTAATGTTTACAACTGTAACGAGCGCTCGTGAGTGCTCACGAGCTTAATGAGTATTTAACGAACCGAGCCAATCAAGAGATTGAGCTCGTTAAAGTTAACGAGCTTAACGATAACGAGCTTAACGAGTCGAGTAGCTCGTTTGTCCAGCCCTAGCAATGGCTATGTATATAACAAACACAAATGCAAGTGAGTACAATTTGCAAAACTGATTGGTTAAATTTCTAGGTATGAGGATAGTTTCCAAATTTATGGACTAACAATAATGCAAGTACAATTTTTTCCCAAAAATACATGCCGCAATGCTGCCAATTTTCTGAGCAAAGATTACTTATATATTCAGGGGTCACTATTGTCACTACATGTAGACCTTTATTTGGTTGTGCGCATATGCGACATTTTTTTAACAAAGGCACATACTATTCTTCTCGGTTTTACCAGATATTTCAGTGCACAAATTCGAAATATGCACATCCATGACATGGCCGCGTGTGTGTGAAACCATTAAGGCAACTGATCAACTCGGATGAAGCAATAATAAATCTCCCAAATTAAGGCGACATAGCAATTAGATTGGTAGCCAGAGACTCGAATTTGCGCCTCATTGGCATATGTAGATAAAACGAAATGCAAGGCACAACCTTGTTTTTCTTGATGTACTCTCGTCCCCCTCATTTGCAAAGCTAACGAGGAGGGCTTCCGTTCAAACTAAGCATCTTCCATATTAGCGCAAATTATAACAGTCAACTAATACTATATACAAAATTCCATACTTCAAACCCACAAATTACAACAACAAATATGTTCAATTTTCCTCTCAATAAAAGGCTGAATCCCGGCTTTCAACCACACGCTCGTCGAAGAATTGGTACCTACACAAATTTAGCCTTTTCCATCGAAGAATTGGTATATTCAAGTGGAGTTTTGATTTTATCTAATAATATGTTTGAGATTTTCAAAATAAGGAATTTTTATTTTCTATAAACATCTATCTGTTTCATTCTTTTATAGAGGTGAAATAAAAATAACCATACTAGAAAAATTCTTAATGGGAAAAATATGTATCTAGTTCGATTGGGCCAGCACAGAGTATTTGGGCGCAATGCAGCTGGGTAAAGCAACATCAGCCGGTTTTCCCTATTTGACGCTTTCTGCAGCAAAATCTCGGGGCGCCACACACGCGATCGAATAGATCGAGCAAGATGAGCCGCCCGTTTAGAAGCTAGGCGTGCGTTCCACCTATCCTGGTTTCGGGAACCTTCTGGAATGTGCAGGCCGTTTCTTTTGTTTTTCATTTTTATTTTCTTTCTCCTTTTCTGTTTCTCTTTTTCTTTTCGTTCTTTTTCCATTTTCTTTTTCAAGTTTATTTTTATTTTCAACAAATTTTAAAATGTTTGCATTTTTTTTGGCAAATTCCAACAATTTTTGGGAATTTAATAATTTTCCAATTTTCAAAATTTTGATCACAAATTTTAAAAATGTCCATGTTTTGAAAATTTTCTTGCAAATTAAAAATATGTTCGGAAACTTCAGAAAATTCTCACATTTTATAATTTTGTTTATGAATCTAAAATTGTTCATATTTTCAAAAAATTCTAAAATTCAAAAACATTCTGGGAATTTAAAATGATTGCATTCTTATTTTTTGTTCACAAATTTCAAATAGTGTTCTAGCTTTCCAAATTTTGTCACAAATTCTAAAAAAATCAGGTTTTGAAATGTTGTTCACAAATTAAAAAATGTTCAAGTTTTGGAATAATTGTTCGTAATTTTAGCAAATGTTCTCATTTTCAATGTTTGTTCCTGTTTTTTCAAATGTTTGTGATTTTTACAAAAAAAAATCATAATTTTGTAAAATGTCTTGTTTGCAATTTCTTTCCTTTATTTGCAAGAAAATGTTTGAGAATCCCAAATGATGTCCAGGTTTTCATGAAATGTTTGAGGGTTTAAAATTTTATTCACAGTTTTGAAAATGTTCTCGTTTCACAAAATATTTAATTTTTCAAAAGGAAATCATGTTTTAATTTTTAAAATGCATAAATCGGTTGTTGCTTATAGTACATATCCACCGGGCTGCAATTTTATACTAGAATTCCCAGGATTTATAATGTCTAGCGACCTGGTTCGCTAGCAGGATGTGCTCCCCTAAAAGAAGCAGGAGGTGCTCGTTTTTGATCCCTCAGTGAAAATTTAGTTTTGGGGATTTTTTTAGCAAACGTTAATTTTTACCGCTAGTGTTTATTTCTTTTAGTTTTGCATTGCACATTTAGCACAAGGGCTAGTTGGTCCGTGAAGCCACAGGTTCGAATCCCTGTGCTAGTGTGTTGCTTTTTTCGCGTTGGCTCGCTACCTCCCTCGCGGGCGCGGCAGATCCCACTGGCAGATCATTTGTTCCCACTTCATCTTGTGCTCGCCACGACAATGTTGGCATAACTTCACTAGCTCGTGCATCGGAAGATCGCCACTCCGTGTCGTACCGACCCGCCGCTACCTGTATCAGGTACGCAAAGCAGAAGCAGTCATAATCCACCATTGCAGGCTTCCTTCATCTTATTCCCACATCTCTTGACTGTTTCTCCATTAAATCTGTGTGCCTCAGTTCTCACTCTTCTGCTCGAGATGCAGACGCTGGTTAGCCTGACCGACGATCTCCTTGTCAAAATTCTCTCACGTCTCCCTGGCAAGTCGATCCGCCGCTGCACAACCGTGGGCAGCTGCCCCAGACCCTCGAGGATTTCTTCAACATGCCCGAGAGCAAGCCGGCGCCAGCTCCAGTTTTACCAACATCACCGAGGCAGGCCGCCCTCTATTCTCTCCTCAATGATTTCGCCACTGAGTATAGATACCATCGGCAGGGTAGTACCCCATGATGTAGTTGTGTCCGTTGATGGTATAGTTGCACAGTGGATCTTCCCCGTGATAGTCTCTTGAACAAAAGAGATCATTGGAGCACATTGATGCCATTGCATGAACCTGACGTGTCAAAGAAAGCATGTCAAATTCACACGTCATGTTATGTCATTGCTTCAAGTAAGATGATGGCTTCTTTCACATGACCTTGATATTACCCAAGAAAACCCTTTGGACAGTTCTTCCATTGCTAGTATATGCAATTATTTAAACCTAACATACTTGGGAATCTTCTTGCTGCTCCAATTGCCAATAATTTTGTTATGTCCTCCACATCTCATGCCACATGGTGGAGTGCGGCGGCAGATTCAAGTCACCGGCAGCGAGAAATCAAGAGGGGAGAGGGGGGATTGCGGCGGCGCGGGGATAGGGTTTGACCCCGTCTGCTCGTCGCGAACCTGTAGTTATACTGTGCCGGGAGGGGGGGGGGGGTCCTGGCCACTGTAAAAACATTTACAGGCCGGCCGACTATACGGGCTCTGGTCTGGCCCAAAAAAGGGACCAAACCCGTATAATCATCGGACTTTTACAGATTGTGCGTTTTTAAGGAGTCTGTTAGAATGCTCTAACAAACTTATCCCAGATTTGGACTGACACAATCCCTGATTCTCAAGGAATTAAAAAGATCAAGGGAGATACAGTTTTGATCTTGTCTTGACCAGCCCATCGTGTGCATTTAAATGAGATGACTTACTTAAACCTTTCAAAACAAGAAGTATTTCTTTTGTCTTATAATATAAGAATGTTTTTAACTATATACATGATACTAGTCTATGATACCACCTTCCCAATGCATAGTACATATTAGGGAACTCTTCTAATCCACCGGCCGATGGAGCGTAGAGTTCAATCATGTATCGCACCGTCCAAGTTACAACCAACCAACGACCAGGAGGCTTCACGTCAGCTCGGGACTCCCATCCACACGTACCATGGTTTTTATCCATTCTCCATTTCGTCTTTTTCCCTTGGTCGTGAAGGGTGTGCCGGCTGCGCGGGGAAGGTAAGTCCGAAAAGGTGGGACCATTTCTATACTTTTGAGAGAGTTTAGGGTCGAAAAATATAGTTTTCCAATTTTGAGTGAAAGTGCACGTAGTGCAGTGCCCAAAGATTTTCTGTCTTTGTGAATAAAATAGTCATGAATTCAGTTAAATGGTTTGTCTAAATTAATCAGTTAAATGGTTTGTTTAAATTAATCATGAAAACTGAAATCTTCAATTTTATTCCCTGAATTTAGTGTCAATTTGCATGCTACTAATATTTATCATGGTGACTACACTTAAGAATTTTCTTAGAGTAGGGGGCAATGGCCCCCTTTGGTCCCATGAAACTTCGCCACTGGACGCGGTTGTATGAGCACTTCAATTTCATCCTGCGCGGCAACCATGTATTGTCACCATTGATAGTGAACCGCTTTGTGTCGGTATCTAGCACTCCCACTCCCAAGCAGAATCAACTATAAACGTATGATGACCCTTGACCGAGCAGGTGAACAGTGAAGCCCGTGCAATGTATGGTGGCGATGCCTTCAATGTATGGTGGCGATGCCTTCAGGCTAGAGAGGCCTGAGCCACTGGTCACCTTCGCGCTCTCTTCGGGAAGCTGGTCCTCCCCCGCAGTAAGATGGACATCTTCATCTCGATTTCATCACTTGTTTTGTACTACTACTACTAGCACTGAAGATGACACTGGCAATAATGGTGATGTGTTGTCTTGTTTGATGATGAAGATGAGAGTGTACACAGCCAGAGGAGGACCCAGAACAAAAAATGACCGGGTGTCCCACATGTACACCATACACAAGAGCATATCAAGCAATATTATACATAAAGTATAACACAAGAATAATTTAAAATGTCCAAAACTAAAAATGCTTATCAAAATGAAGAAGAGTAAAGGACTAGTTGATGGAACGTCATTTGGTCATGTGATGGGCCAGCATTATTATCTTGTGCTGAGGTCTTAATCTTCTTAAGGCCTTGTTCGGTTAACAGGGATTCATGAGGGGTTTGGCAAGGTTTGAGGTGGATACAATCTCTTACAAGTCAAAATCCACCCAAATCCCCTCCAATCCTCTTGAAAAGAGGTGTAACCGAACAAGGCCTAAGAGACATTTTCATAAATTCCCCTAGAATTTATTGGCTATTATGTTGGCGAAGTGCACAATGAATTATATCATTTGAAGAAAATAGAAATAATAAATAAAACATATTGATTGAATTGCATGGTTTCGAAGTTAAACTTATTCAACATTGGTTCTTATTGTTATCGTGCGCAGCCAAGAAATAATCCAAACCGATAGGAATTATTCAAAAAATTGACAAATCACAACAATCCATTTCCCAATTGTAATATCCTTGAATTGAAAAACCCGAACCATACATTTTAGAGAACAAGAATTAGATCACATTATAATAACCTTAGATTTGGACACCTTGGCTGTACAATTTAGTGAACGAGAATTACACAATTAATATTCGCAAAAAAAAGATAATTACACAATTAAGATACGTACACGACCTAACCGGGATTATACATCGATCTGCCAACTGCAGTAGCGACCGAGGGCAGGGACAACGCTTGAACTCTAACTGAGAAGGCAACAACGGACGCTTTCATACCTGTCCCGGTGAGGCGGCGAGCAGCCGAACAGAGCACGTACTACATAGACAGCAACGCAAAGGAGAGGATCGATCAAATTGATCCAAAGCCAGACTGGCGTGAACGCTCCAATCAATCAAAAGCCGGATTGGGTTACCCGTGTTCAAGCCCAACATCCGAACTATATATACATAGGCTAAACAAAAGAGGATTCTACCGGTTGTCCCGTGACACCGGCTAGTTCTATGTAGTTCCGCCCCAGCATACAGAGTTGAACATCACAAGTGGCTGAGTTAGCAAGGTCTAGCACGAAGTTAGGCATGTGACCTTTATGAGAAGAAGACATGGAAGGAGAGAAAAAAAAGGAGCGAAAACATTTACCAAGACAGACTAGTTCGTTTGCGAGTCCGACGGACCAGACCAACCTGCGTCTTCCTCCCTCTGCGCAAGCTCCAAGATGCATGTCTTGTTAGGGCTGCTGTAGGCCGGTGAGGCTGGCTCGGGTTTAGTCCCACCTTGCTTACGGGAGGAGGCCATAATCAGTTTATAAGGGAGAAATTCCTTTCTTACTTCAGTTCGGACTTTTGGGATGGAGTGGACTTTTCGCTGAATGCTGACCAGTGTGCGCATATATGCAGCTTATAAGGGAGGGGGGGGGGGGGGGATTCCTTCCTCTCTTCAGTCCGGGCACACATGCGTTGGCGCGGTGCTTGCTCCTGGCGTGGTCTGACTTGTGCAGGGTGCTGCACCTTCCTTGGTAAGTTCCACGCCTGCCAAGGTCACCAGTGCATGCCGGCACATCCTCGGCCTCTACTTGTTACTTCGCCTTGTCGTCGTGATGACGGCGGCGAATGGAACCCTAGCCAGGAGTTTGGGATTTGGGGGGTGGGGCGAGGAGTCGAGGACGTGCGTGGTTGTGGATTGGTCGTTGGACCGGGAGAATCAAACGTTGCAACAGAAAAAAAAATTACACCTTTAGCCCGATAAGCATGTGACAACCCCTCACATGTTCACGTCTTCTGTTTCAATATGCTGCTCCATCCATGTCGGTGTCCATCTGATCACAATACGTCTGAATATGATCAATCCCAAGGCGAAGAAGAGTTGATCCACCACATTCCTGCACATATAATTAGAGCATTCCTCCACACATATTGCATCGTCTTCAATAGTATAGTATCTAGCCAAATGCAGAGACGGAGAACGATCAATTTCAGAGACAAAGAAGAGACCAATCAAATAACTAATCGGATGAGACAAAACTCTAGTTCAGTATTTACAGAAATTGTGCAATGCATGTCCGACAACTGAGGCTATCCAAATAATTCAAAGCAGTAGTTAAGCATATGTGCACAACCAACGAAGACCCTAATGCAATGTTGTTGATTTGAAATAACCATATATACAAAGACCAAGCTACTATTTTCAAGTGTATGTTACACTACCAAATACTGGTAAATTTACCAACGAACACATCCTTGATTGTACTGTCATAAAAAAAAGTTCCTCATAGTTACAGACAGATTGAAATGCACATTTCCACTAACTTGCACACATAACCTAGAAAATGAACAGAAGGTAGCCAGGATTTCGCTATTCTTTAGTGCACTGAAGAGCAATGGAAAATGCTGAAATTTAACACCCATAAGTTCAGATAAAAGACGTCACTCTTTCCAATAAGAGGCCTCATCAACATGATTCTCCAGTAGTGCATCACGTATTTTTGGAATCATAATGCAGTTGCTGCTGAATCGACCGGGTGTGTGCACTTCTTCAAAGTTAAATCAACAACGGACTGCAGTCATGGTATTTCATTCAGACCTATAGCAGTGAGATCATTGCTGAATCTTCATAACGATCATGATATAGACCCTCAAAAGATGTCAAGCAACAACTCCAGTATTCATTGGAAGTCTGAAACTATGTACCAGCGCCTTGTGCATGTGAGGGAAACATACGTGTATGTACCAACTCACGGGCGCGTCTATTCCTTGCGTTCAGCGCGACGAGGACGAACCCTCGCGTCGGGGGAGCCCCAGATGGGCCAGCCCAGCCGCGCAGGAGGCCACGGCCTTTTTTTCTGTTTCATGTTCTCGTTTTTTTGCTTTATTTTGTACTTTTCCTTATACTTTAAAATATTCTTAAAAAAACACTCTTCAAAACACATTTTCAAAAAATGTTGACCAAGTATTTAAAATGATATTGAATAAGTATTAAAAATGTTGAACGAGTATTTGAAAATGTTGAATAACTATTAAAAATGTTGAACAAGTATTCTAAAATGTTAAATAATTATTAAAAATAGTTAACAAGTATTTGGAAAATGTTGAACGAGTATTTGAAAATGTTGAATAAATATTAAAATGTTGAAAAATATTTTAAAAATGTTGAATAAGTATTAAAAATGTTGAGCAAGTATTTGAAAATGTTGAATATTTATAAAAATATCGAAAGGATTTTAAAATGTAGAATAAGTATTAAAAATGTTTAACGAGTACTCCCTCTGTCTGAAAAAGGTTGTTCATCAAATGGATGTATCTAGCACTAACTTGGTATTTGAAAAATGTTGAACAAGTATTTGGAAAATGTTGAATAAGTATTTGAAAGATGTTGAACGAGTATTTCAAAAATGTAGAACAAGTATTTGAGAAATATTTGAATAAGCGTTCGAACAATGTTGAACATATAAATAAAAATGTTGATGTCTTATTAATTTTTTTGACACATAAGAAAATGTAGAGTGAAAAAGAAAACAAACATAAGAAAAAACAAAAACAAAAACGAACAATGGAAAAGACTATTGAAAACCGAACAAAAATGGAGAAGAAAAAAAAACAAAGAATGTAGAATGAAAAAACCATGAAAAAAAAAGAGAAACCAAAAGAAAAATGAATTGTAAAAAGCCGGAGAAAAATAAGAAAACCACACAAAAAAGAAAGAAACAAAAAAAGCGAGAAAAAAGACCTCCGGTATTTTACCACAAGTAGTGTGCCACTCTTTTATGAATACGAATCCAAGAGTGGCGTAGTGGAAGCAGCTCTATGCATTTTAGAGACACCCCAGATTCCAATCACCTCCTGCCCTCATTTTCTTCTACTTTTTCTATTCCTCTGCGCGCTAGTGAACTGGCCCGATTAGTCAAATGCTTCAGCGAGAGAAACTCTCGGGCTCGCTTAATGCGATAAATAGCTGTCGCGCCACCTCACGGGCTTCTTACCTGATGTTCTGAACCTTCTTCTTTCCAGTTTCTTCTTAAACTTTGAGGGCCTAAAAAGTTACAAGGGAGCTCCTACTGGATGCTTATTGCGTCCAATATCAAGCCGGCGCAAAAGGTAGACCTCGACTGGGCTGACCCACTCGAAAACAACGAAGTTGGCTGTGTAACGCGACCAAAATACGTAAAGAAAAATGTTGTGGCCAAGAATAAAAAATGCTATGGCCAGGAATCAAACTCGTGCCTTCAAACTTGAATACGAGGTCTGCTCGTGACAAAACGCAGCGCAATATCTTTAAGAATTGAACGAAATAGAATATTTACTGTAGCATGTAGATATCTGAATTATTTGAAAAAAAGATTAGTAGCCAGGAACAGTTTTTTGAAGAAAACAAACAAAATTAGAATATTTATACATTTTTTGTCAAACCCAATATGCTGTAGAAATTTCGAACATCTTTTGAGACGAGAACACAATTTGAAAACATGAACATTTTTGCAACACGAACAATTTTTAAAAATTCCACAACACATTTTCTGAATTTGCAAACAAAATTCTAAAATATGATATGTTATTGAATTTGTGAACATATTTTATAATTCCCCAAAAAATCTAATTATGAACAATTATTTAGAAATGTGAATGTTTTTTAAAATCACAGGACTATTTTTGAATTTGCGAAATTATTTTAAAAGATTGATTTTTCTGAATTTCTGCAAAAGAATAGAAAACTAGAACATTTTGTAATTTTGCGAACAAATTTTGAAATTTATGAACAAAATTAAAAAACAGGAATACTTTTTGAAATTGAAAACATGATGTTTTTTTGAATCTGTGAACATTTTTTGATTTTTTGAACAAAATTAGAAGTTCGGGAACATTTTTAGAAATATTGAGCAATTTTTGGGAGATGCAACATGTTTGGAATTCCCCGAACATTTTTGAATCTGCAAATAAATTTAAAAAACATTAAGAATTTTTAAATTTTGCACCAAATTTGAAAAATAGAAATTTCTAAATTTTTTGTCATATTTTAAAACTTGCTAAAATTTTGAATTCAAATTTTTCATAAATGACAAACAAAATTTGAAAACAGGAATAGTTGTTAAAATTTTGAACAAATTATTGAAAAATTTAATCATTTTTGAAATTTCTGAACAATTTGGAGAAGGAAGTGAACTTGAAGAAAAGAAAAGGAAAAGGAAAGGAAAAAAAAGGAAATAGAAGAAACAGAAAAAAGGGGAAAACGAAAAATAAAAGGAAAAGGAAAAGAAGAAAAATAAAATATAATAGAAAGTGAAAAAAACTCAAAAAGCAAACAATACTGAAAAAACCCGGTTCAGGGAACGTTCTAGTAGGTTCCAAAATTTGGTTGGTCGCACCTATGTAAAATCTCGAAGTGGACTGGCCCATGTTTGTCGCCTGAATCGCTGCTCTATGCAATTCCCCGACAGTTTGCCGCATAGAGCAACGAATAGGGATTTCCGCCTAACAATCCATAAGCACTTGAATTAATCTCTTCAGTGGGCTTTTGTGCTAGTTCAAATCACCCACTTTTTTCAGGTCACTTATCAGTGTACGATCAGGAAATCCCTATTCGCCGCTCGTCGCGTCGAACTGCCAGGCAATCGCAGAGTCCAGCCATGCGAGCGACAAACATGGGCTGGCCCACTTCCAAATTTACAAAGTACAACCAACCGATTATGGGATCTAGAAGGTTCCCCGTGCCGGGTTTTTTTCTATGTTGTTTCCTTTCTGTTTCTTTGGCTTCCACTTTTTTTTCTGTTTCTTTTGTTTTTTTTTTCTTTCATTTCCTTTACCTTTTTCTTTTTCTCAAGTTTATTTCCTTCTCAAAACTGTTGAGAAATTTTAAATATGGTTGCATTTTCCTATTTTTTTCAAAATTTCAAAAGCTACTCCTGTTTTCAAGTTTTTTTTGTTGAATTTCAAAAAGACTAGAATTGAAAAAAATTTGCATGTTTCAAAATTTGTACACAAACTTAAGAAATTGTGCTAGGGTTTGGAGCTGAGCATCGGGAGGACGAAGGTCAAGGGCCCCAAGTTCGCCGCATATCATCAACAAGAAGATTATCAAGGAGTAAGCACCCATCTCCTTTGTGATTCCCTGGTTCGTGCCGCAGTGGAGGCCTCACCATTGCATTTCTTAGGTACAATGGACGAGGTGCTAGACCCCAGGAAGAAAGACAACGAGAAGGAGAAGCTCGGCCAGAACAAGTGAGTGCCTACTTCTGCTTGCGTTGCGACTGGAATTTGGGCTGCCATTTTTGTGTGTACTTGTTTGTTGTGTCATGCGTCTTGGGTCCAGTGCTTGCAAGCCGCAAGCAGCAGGTCTCCTCCACGTTGTTCTTCATCTACAACATGACGCTCGGGCTGCCATGCCGTGTTATTGTCGACACCAAACAAGGTCCGTCCTTTGAATTAGCCTGTTTTGTTTGTTTCACTTATCTCAACTATACAAAGAATTAGATGTTTCACTTATCTCAACTATACAAAGAATTAGATTTTTCCTTCGCGGTGGACTCGGTGAACCAAGTTGATGATTATTTAGGCCCGGGAGGTAGCCAGTGGCGGAGCTTAGTGCAAGGCTGAGGGGGCTGTGCCCCCCCAGCATTAGGCAAAACAGTGAAGAAATTTTACTGTAGATAAGGAAAAGATCAATCTTTACCCTCTTAATTTTTCATGTTTTGGCTTTTGGCCCCTCCTGAGATTCCTGCCTAGCTCCGCCACTGGAGGTAGCTATCATCACAGAGTGTAAACAGCTTATAATGGACTTTGCGTCCATATCCTTCAAACATTGCAATAGGGAGGCCAATCAAGTGGCAGATGATAGCAAAGAACTCTTTTACTAAGAGATCCTCTAATTCTTGGGATGATGGGATCCCTGATTTTATTTCTCATCTACTTGTAAATGACATGTCTATTATTTAAGAAATAAAGTCTATTTGTGGTAAAAAAAGTATTTAGTGTTCCCGGAAAGTCGTCTTACAACTGCCTCTTTCGAGATAGATAAATTCAAGCTTGCAATCAGCAGGGCTGAACATAAGATGATTTTTCATTGAAAATTGATACTGATAGAAATGTATGCTGATATATGTGTAGCAATCAAGGTAATTCATGTTTCCATTTGCTTATGTCATGCCATCTGTCCTATATCCAGATGTCAATTTAAGAAGCTTCAACACTTAACCTGATACTACCAACTCTTACCTGATAACAGAACATTAAGGGAAGCTAACAAAAATGGCTAGGATAACTGTTTATAATTTGATCAGATGTAAGCCGCTAGCTTTGGTCATATGCGTTGCTAATGCTACTGGTATTCCATTTTAAGTCAGAATCATCTTCTTTAGCCCTATGCAGTTGGATTTGGAGAAATGAATTGTGGACTGCCTTTATGCCAAATGTAAGCTTATAGTGCCATTGCCTTTGCTTTCAGTTATCTTATTTGGAACTTGTGTTATGCTTTTGATGTGTATTTTGAAATGCATATTTCTTTCCTGAAGGTACCCCTTGCATCACTGACTATGTTATGGCTGAGCTTGAAAAGCTAGGACAAAAGTATTGTGTGGCTTTGAAGTATGCTCATGCCAAGGCGACCCACTATCCCTTATCCTGTGTAACGTAAGTAAGGAGGTGGATCGGTCTAACCCGAGATAAAACCGGAGAATGAGGAACGCGGCATGCCAAGCGAGAATCCATGCATGTAATCGGTCCACGACCTGGTCGTCCCTGCATGGTTCGGTACTCTTACTTCAGACGGAAATTACCCCCTCACGCTGCAACATACTACACCGAACCTCCACTGGACTATATACTCTTACACTGCATGCACGTTGTGTATATACAACGTGCATATATACTCTTACACCGCCACTCGTATATAAACTCTTACACTGCATGCACGTTGCGCGATCGCGTGAATCACCGGCACCTTGCTGGATGGAGAGTTGAAACGTCGTGCTACACTGATATTTTTGAGAGCACCTAGTTAACGAGCGCTCCTTCGGGAGCCTCGCAACGATTAGCGCCACTTGACATGCTCTTAGCCATTAGCCATGTGTCGCGCTCTGGACGCTTCCTCCAGATTTTTTTTTCCGCACGCGTTTTCGGCTTTTTAAACGGTTTTTTCGACGTTTTGGTTTTCCCCCGGTCTTTCTTAGCTTTTCGATCAAAAACAAATTTCAAAAAAAAAAATTTGCATGAAAAAACGCATTTTTTTCTTTCGCGAAAGTCACGGTTTTTCTTCCGCGAGAGGCACGGTTGTGCTTTAGCGACAGTCACGGCCGTGCCTCTCGGAAAGGGAAAAAAGGCGTTTTTTTCTTTTTTTTTCTTTCATGAGAGTCACGGTTTTGCTTCCGCGATAGGCACGGTTGTGCTTTCGCGAGAGTCACGGCCGTGCATCTCGGAAAGGGAAAAACAAAACGCGTTTTCTGTTTTTTTTCTTTCGCGAGAGTCACAATTTTGCTTCCACGAGAGGCACGGTTGTGCTTTCGCGAGAGTCACGGCCGTGCCTCTCGGAAAGGGAAAAAATACGCGTTTTTTGTTTTTTTTTGTGAGAGTTATGGTTTTGCTTTCTTGAGAGGCACGGTTGTGCTTTCGAGAGAGTCGCGGCCGTGCCTCTCGGAAACAAAAAAAACATGTTTTCTGTTTTTTCCTTCCACGAGAGTCACGGTTTTGCTTCCATGAGAGGCACAATTGTGATTTCTTGAGAGGCACGGGCGTGAATCTTTCGAAAAGAGAAAAAATCATGCTCCCGATTTCGGTTTTTTCGCCCGTTTTTTTCATCCGGTTTTTTTCGTGGAAAAAAAAGTTCGTCAAAACCTATCAACATGGGATCTAGTTTTGAATATCTCGACGCGAGGAATCCAATGGTGAAAACAGTTCGAGATGTGGATGCACGATTTAAGAGATAAAACATTTTGAATAAACGGATCTACGAAAAAAAAGGAAAACTCCCAGGTTGCGACAAGTAGCGCGCTGCATGTGCGCCACTTGTCGCGACCTGGAAAAGTGCAGTGTTCTTTGCAACGAGTACTCCTTAATTAGTGATTTCGGATATTTTTGCTTCATGTAGGGCGTGTTTGGTAGCCTGCATGTGGCCCGGCCTGGCTCGCGCGGGACGAAAACGGGCTGATTGGTTGCCTGCTTTCACTATTCCGCCCGCATGGCACGAACCTTAAAGCACTCCTGGGCCTAGCTCCTTGGGAACACACGAATCGGCAGTTTCTCCAGGGCCAGGCACGAGCGGTGCACGCGGGAGGCGGAGGCTGCACGCGCGCGGCCACGCTCGAGAAGCCGCGTTGCTTCCCGAATTGCCGGCAGTTATTAGCCTCACCACCCCTCACCGCTCCCTCTCCCCACTCTCCCCCACTCTCCCAACTCTCACCGGCGGCAGCGGGTCGGAGCAGAGTAAGAAGACCACCGGACTCCATCACCGGCGAGCGGATCATCAGTTGGCCGGTGGCAATGGCGGTAAGCACTTCTCTCTGTTCGACATGCAGAACTTTTTCCCGTTCGATCCGGCGATAGATTCGATCCACGGCGGAGGGGAATTAGGAACATAGGTAGATAAGCATACGGGTAGTTCATACTAGTTCATAGTACTTCAAACTAGTTCATTCAAGATCGGAATAGAGGTAGATGCGGATGCAGAAGGGGGATTAGGGGATAGGGGGTACACAACGGACACCGGCTCACCGCGGCGGCCGTCACCAGCGTGCGAAGCGGTGGGTCGAGCCGCTGGCCTTCATCTTCTTCTTCTTCGCCGCGCGGGCCGGCGGGTCATCGTCGTCCTCGGCAGTGTCGAGGTCGATCTGCCAGGTTTGACGGCCTGGCTCCGGTGCCCTCGCTGGCATCTGCACTGCCTCTTCATCCTCCTTAGGCTCCCCATCGATGACCGCCGGCGGCGTGATAGTCGTCTCCCAGAACACTGTAGCACGACAGTCATTAGGAGCCCAGTAGTTCTTGTATTTGCACCACTTCTTCCTTTGTTTAGCGTCGTCGGAGACGGCCTAATTCATGGCCCAGCGAATGATGTCAACTGCCATCGCGCCCTTTGCTGGGTCAGGAATCAGGGTCTTCAGCTCTTCTGCAGTGGCCTTCATGAGCACTGCATTAGATTCCTTCTGCATGTCAGGCATGGAGCCGAAGTTCGAGCACACCTCCATGGTGTTCTCGAACTTGGTGCGGTCACCAGCCGACCACCCGAGGAAGAAGGCCCTCCAGCCAATACTCCAAGGGAAGGGGTTGGCGTTGGAGCTGGAGCTAGAGCTCAAGGCGATGGGGAGGAGGAAGGTTGACAGTGAGAGAAGAGAGGGGGTGGGTAAGTAGTGGTGGGCAGGGTGAGTAAATATAGGGGAGATTGAGAGGAGGAGAAGAGTGAAAGTCATGCCGTTTTAACTAAATGCTCTACAATAAGCCATGAACTCTGTGCTGTGCCTGACTCCATGAATTGTGTGCAGATAGAGGAGATCAACGAGATGGGCACGGAGGTGCTCCCGGCCATTGACAACAAGGGCAAGCAGCCCCTTCACCCAATTCCCGATGAGGTTGTGCTGCCGCCCACCACCGAGGAAGACCCGAAGACGCCTGAAGGTGGCGACGACGAGGGCATGGAGGAGCCCCCCAGCAACAAGCGCCGCAACTACGACCACTACCATCAGGAGGATGGCCCAACTCACTTCTGCAAGGTCATCCTTGCACCAAAGCTTAAGTGCATCCCCATGCCCCTGGACTTCACCAAGCACTTCGTCGCGGTGCCCACGGAGTTCAAGCTCAAGAACAACACCGACTGCTCCTGAAGGTGATGGTGAAGCTGATGAACGGCAGGGTGACCCTGGATCAGGGTTGGGCCACCTACGCAGCCGTTCATCAGATCAAGATCGACCACATGGTGACGTTCAAGCTCCTCACTCCCGACACCCTCAAGGTCATCATCTTTGACGACGATGGCATTGAGGTCGTCGAAAAGTGCGGGAAGCACGACGAAGCCTTCGCCGCCAAGGAGTAGGGCCGGGGCCTCCCTAAGTACTATCGAGTCTGCTTTGAACTGTTTATGTTTATGGTTTATGCGTAGAACTGTTATGAAGTGTGGTACTGCTGAAAGCACAAGTGCTCCCTAGGTGGTTTTGGTAATTAATGTCAACATATCTCTTGTTGGACTAACACTTTTATCTAGTATGTTTCAGATAAGTTCAACAATGGAGTGGCATGGACTAAAGGATGTGGGAACTCCTTCAAGATGCTAAGGACAAAGGATTGGCTCAAGCTTCAAGCTCAAGACTCTTCATTTTACATTTTAGTGATTCAAGATCACATTGAGTCTATAGGAAAAGCCAATACTATCAAGGAGGGATGAGGTGTTGCTTAATGAGCCTCTTGCTTCAAGTGCTTAGTGATATGCTCCAAATACCCTCAACTACTTTCCCACTTCCACACATATGTCCTAAAACCTAAAGTCAAACTCGGCCCCACTGATTCTTCCTATCCCGCGCCACCGAGTTTGGATGTCTTAGCCACTGCCACAAACCCTAGGCAAATCGGTCTCACCGATAGGGATCTCGGTCTCACCGAGATGGGATTGCAATCTCTCTGTGTATGTCCATTATCAAAATCGGTCTCACCGAGTTTGAGCAATCAGTACTACCGAGATTACAATGCAAACTTTCTGGTTGACTCATTATCAAAATCGGTCCCACCGAGTTTGAGTAATCGGTCCAACCGAGTTTGCCTGACCAACTCTCTGGTTAGCTAATTACCAAAATCGGTCTCACCGAGTTTGTGTAATCGGTCTCACCGAGATTACGTTATGCCCTAACCCTAACCATATCGGTCCTACCGAGTTGCATTTCGGTCCCACCGAAAATCCTAACAGTCACTAGGTTTACTAAATCGGTCCGACCGAGTCTGGTGAATCGGTCCCACCGAGTTTAGTAAATTGTGTGTAACGGTTAGATTTTGTGTGGAGGCTATATGTACCCCTCCACCTCCTCTTCATTCGTAGAGAGAGCCATCAGACTGAACCTACACTTCCAGCATCCTATTTCTGAGAGAGAACTACCTACTCATGTGTTGAGGCCAAGATATTCCATTCCTACCATATGAATCTTGATCTCTAGCCTTCCCCAAGTTGCTTTCCACTCAAACCCTCTTTCCACCAGATCCAAATCCTATGAGAGAGAGTTGAGTGTTGGGGAGACTATCATTTGAAGCACAAGAGCAAGGAGTTCATCATCAACACACCATTTGTTACTTCTTGGAGAGTGGTGTCTCCTAGATTGGCTAGGTGTCACTTGGGAGCCTCCGACAAGATTGTGGAGTTGAACCAAGGAGTTTGTAAGGGCAAGGAGATCGCCTACTTCGTGAAGATCTACCGCTAGTGAGGCAAGTCCTTCGTGGGCGACGGCCATGGTGGGATAGACAAGGTTGCTTCTTCGTGGACCCTTCGTGGGTGGAGCCCTCCGTGGACTCGCGCAACCGTTACCCTTCGTGGGTTGAAGTCTCCATCAACGTGGATGTACGATAGCACCACCTATCGAAACCACGACAAAAACATCCGTGTCTCCAATTGTGTTTGAATCCTCCAAACCCTTCCCTTTACTTTCTTGCAAGTTGCATGCTTTACTTTCCGCTGCTCATATACTCTTTGCATGCTTGCTTGTTATGTATTGAAAAAGTTAAACTTGTGCCTAAACTCCACTTAAACATTATAAGATTAAAAACTGCAACTTTGGCTCTTAGTGTCTAATCCCCCCCCCCCTCTAGACACCTCTTCTCAAGGTCCTACAAGTGGTATCAGAGCATTGGTCTCCATTGCCTTGGTTTAATCACCATTGGAGGAAGATGGATGAGTCTACTTTGGGGAGTCTTAGACATAGAGTGCCTATTCTTGATGGAGGGTATTTTCATGAGTGGAAAAATGAGATGCTTGTAATTTTCAATCAATATCATTTGAACAAGTACATTGCTAGCCCTTGTGCACCTCATGTTGATCCTATGCATCCTACCCTTGATGAATCTATTGACATGACTAAGAATCTTAGAACTGTTAATCTTATCACTAGAGGCTTGCCTAGAAACTTAATTAGAATCCTGCCTACTCTTGATTGTGCCTACACTATATGGAAACTTCTTGAG
Source organism: Aegilops longissima (assembly GCA_021605205.1). NCBI lineage: Eukaryota > Viridiplantae > Streptophyta > Magnoliopsida > Poales > Poaceae > Aegilops > Aegilops longissima. Next base: position 617,195,501 of record CM038676.1, on the reverse strand, counting down.
GAACGCTTTCCAAATTATTCCTTGAAAAATCTAGATGAAATTCTCTATAAGTCTATTGCCTTGAGTAAGATGAATACTAGTGATCCTATGTTTGGTGATCGTCTATTTGATCTTACAAACCTTGTGCATGCCAAAGGGAATGTTGGTATTATTAGTGATATTATTTCGGAAGCTATAAGAATTCATAAGCAAGATCATTGTCAAACTCACTCTAACGAATTACCCTCTCAAGGATTTGATCCACCACATGACGATGTTGAACATGGATACTATGATGAGGATGATGATAGTGACTTCGATCTTGATGATGCAATGAGACACTTTGGTCTTATGGCAAATCTTCGGGGATATATGTCAGGAGGAAAGGAATGGGTTCTTGATAGTGGATGTACCGATCACATGACCGGAGATAAAGACATGTTTCGTGAGCTTGCTGATAATGATAGTCCTTGAAAGTATGTCACTTTCGGTGACAACTCAAAGGGTAAGGTGGTTGGTCTCGGTAAGGTGGCCATCTCACATGATAGCTCCATTCAGAATGTCATGCTCGTTGAATCTCTTGGCTACAACTTACTTTCAGTATCTAGACTTGCTGATTTCGGTTTCAATGTCCTATTTACTGAAATTGATTGCCAAGCGTTTCGTCGAGACAATCATAAAATGGTCTTTACCGGTATACGTAGAGGTGATCTATACATTGTTGATTTCACTAAAAAGGCTCAACCTAAAACTTGCTTCATTGCTAAATCCTCAAAAGGTTGGTTATAGCATAGACGATTAGGCCACGTTGGCATGAGAAACCTTGACAAGCTTATTAAAGGGAATCATATCCTTGGAGTTAACGATGTCATATTTGATAAGGATAGATTTTGCAGTGCTTGTCAAGCAGGTAAACAGGTTGGAGGAAGGCATCCCGTGAAGAACATCATGACCACAAAGAGGCAACTCGAGCTACTTCACATGGACCTCTTTGGTCCCAACTCCTACAAGAGTCTTGGTGGAAATTCTTTTGGTTTAGTTATAGTTGATGATTTTTCAAGATTTACGTGGGTGTTCTTTCTCGATGATAAATCGCAGGTCCAAAAGATCTTCAAAAACTTCGCTAGAAAGGCCCAAAATCAATTTGAAGTGAAGATCAAGAAGGTTCGCAGCGACAACGGAACGGAGTTCAAGAACGCAAATGTGGACACCTTTCTTGACGAAGAAGGGACTTCACACGAGTTCTCGCCACTCGTACACCTCAATAAAATGGAGTTGTTGAGAGGAAGAACCGGACGCTCATCGAAATGGAGAGAACGATGCTTGATGAGTACAAGACGCCGAAGCACTTTTGGGCAGAAGCGGTTGAGACAGCTTGTCATGCAACAAATTGCTTGTATCTTCACAAGCTACTCGGCAAGATGGCATACGAGCTCCTCACCGGTAACAAACCCCAAGTTGGATACTTTCGAGTATTCGGCTCAAAGTGCTACATTCTTGATAAGCATCGTCGTTCTAAATTTGCTCCTAAGTCTCATCAAGGTTTCCTACTAGGTTATGGCTCAAACTCTCACACTTACCGTGTCTACAACAATTTCACCCGAAAGGTTGAAGAGACGGTAGATGTGAAGTTTGATGAATCTAACGGCTCGCAAATATAGCAATTGCCAATTGATGTAGGAGATAAAGATCCTTCGGAAGCAATCCAAGACTTGTCTATTGGCAAGGTTCGTCCAACGGTGGTGAAGGAGAGTACCTCGTCCGTCCAAGTGGAAGCTTCTACTTCACAACAAGGTGAACCAAGAGTTGATACGGAAGCATCCACAAGTGGGACACACCAAGATGAAGAAAACGAGGAAGTGCACCAAGATGAACGTCAACGACCTCCTTCTCCACCACAACAAGAGAACGCCAACGCCAACGATGAAGAAGGCCAAGAAGAATAACAAGATGAAGAAGATGTTCAACGAAGACCCAAGCAAAAGCTTTCACGAGTTCGAGCAAGAATTGCTAAATACCATCCCGTCGAGCAAACCTACAATGATATTCAAACCGGGAGAATCACTCGCTCTAAAACTCGTTTAGCTAACTTTTGTGAAAACTATTCTTTCATATCTAGCGTTGAACCTATGAAGGTTGAAGAAGCATTGGAAGATCCGGATTGGATAAATGCTATGCATGAAGAGCTACACAACTTTGAGAGGAACCAAGTTCGGACATTGGTTGAGAAGCCCGACAACAACCACAAAATCATCGGTACCAAATGGGTGTTTCGCAACAAGCAAGATGAAGATGGACAAGTAGTTCACAACAAAGCACGTCTCGTCGCCCAAGGCTACACACAAGTCGAAGGTATGGACTATGGTGAGACTTACGCCCCCGTTGCTAGACTTGAGTCCATTCGCATCTTACTTGCCTATGCTAATCATCATGATATCACCTTGTACCAAATGGACATTAAAAGTGCTTTTCTAAATGGTGAAATAGAGGAGGAAGTTTATGTTAAGCAACCTCCCGGCTTTGTCAATCCTAAGAAACCCAATCATGTTTACAAACTTCACAAAGCTCTTTATGGTCTTAAACAAGCTCCTAGAGCATGGTATAAATGCTTGGCCAAGTTCCTTATTTAAAAAGGCTTTGAAATTGGGAAAATTGATTCCACAGTTTTTACTAAAAGGGTTAATGGTGAACTATTTGTGTGCCAAATCTATGTTGATGATATTATATTTGGTTCAACTAACCCTCATTTTAGTGAAAAGTTTGGGAAGCTAATGTCGGAGAAGTTTGAGATGTCTTTGATGAGTGAACTCAAATTCTTTCTTGGGTTGCAAATCAAGCAAACTAAGGAAGGTACTTTTGTCTCTCAAACGAAGTACACCAAGGACTTATTCAAGAAGTTCAATATGCAAGAATGCAAAGGTATGAAACACCCATGCCTACTAGTGGACATCTTGACTTAACCAAAGATGATGAACCGGTTGATCAAAAGGTTTATCGCTCTATGATTGGTTCATTGTTATATCTATGTGCTTCACGTCCCGATATTATGCTAAGTGTGTGCATGTGTGCACGATATCAAGCTGCTCCTAAAGAATGTCATCTTAAGGCCGTGAAATGGATAGTGAGATACTTAATCCATACACCAAATTTTGGCATTTGGTATCCTAAGAGGGCCTCTTTCGATCTTGTTGGCTACTCTGACTCGGACTATGCCGGTGACAAGGTTGATAGAAAGTCCACTTCGGGCACTTGCCAATTTCTTGGTAGATCTCTTGTGTCTTGGTCCTCCAAGAAACAAAACTCAGTATCCTTATCCACTGCCGAAGCGGAATACATTGCCGCTGGTTCATGTTGTGCTCAATTACTTTGGATGACCCAAACTCTTAAAGATTATGGGATATATGTGAAACATGTTCCATTGCTTTGTGACAATGAAAGTGCTATCAAAATTGGTCATAATCCCGTACAACATTCTCGAACTAAGCATATTGAAGTTCGTCATCATTTCATTCGAGATCATGTTGCTAAGGGTGACATTGATCTTAAGCATGTTCGCACCGAAAAGCAATTAGCGGATATATTCACTAAACCTCTTGATGAGAAAGTTTTTTGCAGGTTAAGAGGAGTATTGAACATCATTGATGCTTCAAACTTGGAGTAGAAACTCCATTGGATACATGCAAGACATGAGCTTATGCCTAATCCTTGATATCTCTCCTATGATGGAAATCTTATGTCTTGGATATATTTGTATCTTGCATGTTATCTAACCCATGTAGGTACTTGGTTGAATCAAATTCCATCAGGTTGTAACCTACTCATATCTTGAGCAATCTCTACATCACCAAGTCTCTACACAAGGTGGTTGAAGCCAAGGAAGCACAAAACCATTTAAACATATCCTTTGACAAATTCTATGTTCAGCTTCATGATTGTCATTGTTGGATACACAAGTGCTCTTCCTTGCACGAACTAACCCATGTAGGTAGATGGACTCAAATTCCAAGTGGTGCTCCAAATTTGATGAACTACATCAACCTTGAGCAACCCACACAAGTTCAACTACATGGACAACACCACCAACCAAGGTATGTTATTCCACCTTAGAGAAGCTTTACTCCAAGTCATGAGTTAAAGCAACTCGACAAGATGTGAATACATCAAGATGCTTAAACGAAAAATGGCAACCCCATTTTGAGCTTAAACGATGAGTATGACCTATGATCAAGTGATCTCACTTGACTCCTAAGTCAATATACTCTAACATAGGTGACTTTGTCGCCGACCATCTCTAGATGAAGTTCTCTTGTGTTCTTTTCTGAGTTTTTGCATTTGTCTCATGCATATGTGTTTCACTTTTCAAAAAAAAAACTTCATCTAGATTTCTTTCTGTTTGCTCTGCATTTTCTGCATTCCAATTCATTGCATATCATTCAGTAAATTCCTTGCAAATCTTTGTGAGATCTTATTAGTCAAGTGAGCTGAGGTGACAAGTGTTTTCTCTGCGATGAACTCGGTTACACCAAATTGTTATTACCACTCGGTGCCACCGATTTCACAACAGGAAATCAGTTTGCCACTTATTCTGTGTTTCTTTTGATCCAGCTCCACTCAATGAATCTTGTCCTCTACAAGCATCACATTTTTATCATTGCTTTATGTTGTGACTCAAGGATCAAACTCATTCACGACAAATTCCAGCGGGGGAGAGAGAGCTCACATTTTTTTATGAAGCCCTTCTTGGAAATTGATGTCAAAGGGGGAGAGAGAGATCACATCAAAGCTTATCACTTAAAGAGATCACATCTCAGAGGGAGAGAGAGATCCTTCAGGGAGAGAGAGAGAGAGATCCTTCAGGGAGAGAGAGAGAGATCTCCAGGGGGAGAGAATACTAGTAGAGAGTATTTCTCAAGGATCCCAGATGCTTGGTGTTCAAGAGGAGAGATGCCACATGTCTTCTTGAGGGGAAAGACATGTACATATGTGCTTATTTGCATTAGCTTGCAATAGCTCTGTTCATTTATATCTTTCAGCTCTGATTTTCTGTTCCCTATCTTCTCCCAGTATCCCATGCTAGATTCAGGGGGAGCAAGACATCTAAGGGAAAGAAATCATCTAAATTCATTGCATATCTTCACTCTTGGGGACATGTCTAATCCAATGTAGTACTTAGTACTCACTCTCTACATGTCATCCCAGTCTTGGTATTCTTGTGGTTTCTTTTGTTTGCTCTGGCTAGTAGGTGCATCTGTGTTATCTAACCTTGTTTACGCAGGTTCATTCCATCCTAAGCCAACTCAAGACTACAAGGTAAGTATATGCATCACAATCATGTGTATGAGGAATTCTTGCTGATGTACATACTGTTTGCAAGAAGGACTCATGGGCATGAAGGTATTCTCTTTAGTATTCTTTGCTCTGATGCATATGGCCAAGATACATGTAACACATTGCCTGCTCTATCATGGTTATGCTATCACATGCTTCTATATTCCATATTCACATGATTGCATACATGTAGGGGAGCCTATGCTGTTACATGTCTTTCCAAAGCTTTACTTGCTATTCTTTATATCTTTATCTAAAGCTTTGATGTATGTTGTGATCAATTACCAAAAAGGGGGAGATTGAAAGCACAAGTGCTCCCTAGGTGGTTTTGGTAATTAATGTCAACATATCTCTTGTTGGACTAACACTTTTATCTAGTATGTTTCAGATAAGTTCAACAATGGAGTGGCATGGACTAAAGGATGTGGGAACTCCTTCAAGATGCTAAGGACAAAGGATTGGCTCAAGCTTCAAGCTCAAGACTCTTCATTTTACATTTTAGTGATCCAAGATCACATTGAGTCTATAGGAAAAGCCAATACTATCAAGGAGGGATGAGGTGTTTCTTAATGAGCCTCTTGCTTCAAGTGCTTAGTGATATGCTCCAAATACCCTCAACTACTTTCCCACTTCCACACATATGTCCTAAAACCTAAAGTCAAACTCGGCGCCACTGATTCTTCCTATCCGGCGCCATCGAGTTTGGATGTCTTAGCCACTGCCACAAACCCTAGGCAAATCGATCTCACCGATAGGGATCTCGGTCACACCGAGATGGGATTGTAATCTCTCTGTGTATGTCCATTATCAAAATCGGTCTCACCGAGTTTGAGAAATCGGTACTACCGAGATTACAATGCAAACTTTCTGGTTGACTCATTATCAAAATCGGTCCCACCGAGTTTGAGTAATCGGTCCAACCGAGTTTGCCTGACCAACTCTCTGGTTAGCTAATTACCAAAATCGGTCTCACCGAGTTTGTGTAATCGGTCTCACCGAGATTACGTTATGCCCTAAGTCTAACCATATCGGTCCTACCGAGTTGCATTTCGGTCCCACCGAAAATCCTAACGGTCACTAGGTTTACTAAATCGGTCCGACCGAGTCTGGTGAATCGGTCCCACCGAGTTTGGTAAATAGTGTGTAACGGTTAGAGTTTGCGTGGAGGCTATATATACCCCTCCATCTCCTCTTCATTCGTAGAGAGAGCCATCGGACTGAACCTACACCTGCGCGCCACCACGTGGCCACCACTAAGCGCCGTTTAGGGGCAGCCCCGCCGCCATGAGGAACGCCGCCCCACGGGCAACAGGCGCCAGCCACCGGCGGAACTCCGCCGCGTGCCACCGGCCGCCGCGAGATCTGCGTGAGAACGACGAGGACGCCCCGCCGCCACCTTCCCTGGGGACCACGCGGGTTTTGCCGGTGTCCCCTCCGACGACGGCGAAGCGGGGGAGGAGCGGGGAGGGGCGGCTGGCGACGAGGTTTAGGGTTTCCCCCGTGCGCCAGAGGCGACGAGCGGGGGACATGATGTATTCTGGTGCTCAGTCACATGATGTACAAGAGGAGCCTCGCCAGAGCGTCAACCGCCAAAACCGAGGCCGCTCCAAGCCAGTCGAAGCATGCACCATGAATGGAAGAGACTTGCACTCACCAACGACGCCCTCAAGAGGGTTAGGACGTAGAAGCGCCCTTGTAGCTAAGTCCGCAAGCACAGACACGTCTTTTCACCCCGTGCTTCTTTTGTCCGTGAACGCCAAATTTCAAAATTTGAAATCCGTAGCTTTGTTAAGGTAGCTACGTCTTTATATTTTAGTACACATGTTTTGTTCTTATCTCCACCCGAGATTGCTTTTATCCGTTGAACATTAATTATCCTCAATAAAACTACATGGATATTTCAAACAAGAAAAAACTAAGGTAGTGGTCTAAGATCAAAGTAGTTGAGCACACCCCTGAACTGAGCTACCATCCCTACGGTTGACCAAGCCATTGGTTTTGTCCTCGGTTTGAGGATCATATTGAAGTCTCCAACAAGTTCCCAAGAACCCGAATGAATGCCACACACATCTTTAAGATTCGGCCTAGAAGAACGCAATTTTGTCCGCATCAGCCCGAGGCCCATAAACCCCGGTGGTCCAGAAATCCAGAGATCCATCCGCATGAGCATAGTCTTTTTAGAATGTCAGCAATTTATTGATTAAGCAAGAAAGTAATACAAAGTCAAAGATTGAGTTGATGTTACTCTCTCTATCCATCAATATAGGGCTTAATGCGTTTTGTGAGGCTAATTTTGATCACATGTTAGAGCAATAATATATAACATGCAAATTATACAAATCACACAATCAAATTCGTATGTGAAAGGAGCTTGCAATGATATAATTTTCACATTATACATCTCATATACTATTAATCTTATCAATAATCAAAGAAAATTTCAAAAAATGCATTAGGCCCTATATATATGGATGAACTATCAGTTAATATGTGTGGATTCAATATGAAACCCTTAGACGAGTCCCTCCAAGCGTAGGAGACACATGTAGAAGAAATGATCCATTTTTATTACCACGACACTGCCCAAGAATCTTGTAATACAAGGGAGGGGCTTCAGATACTTCAATTGTAGATTTGAGTATTGAGCGAAAGGTTACACCTACAGGATATGGTATGGTATGGATTACAGGCCAATCCTACTCTATTAGTATCGCCCTGATATTCATCAGGGAGAGATTAACAAGGGAAAGACACGTACTCCCGTAAAGTGAATCTTTGTACTCCTCCGCTTTTATTTATTCCGCATATTAGGTTTGTCTAAAGTCAAATTTTATATATTTTCAACAAGTTTATAGAAAAATATACCAACATATACACCATCAAATATATATCATTCAATTCATCATTGCATATATATTTTCACATCATATAGATTTGATACCGTAAATTTTCATATAGTTTTCTATAAACTTGATCAAACTTTATAAAGTTTGACTTCAGTCAAAGCTAATATGCAGAGTAAATAAGAATGAAGGGAGTACTATCTTTCGTAGCTGTAAGTGAAACTGATTGACGGACCAGTGAATAATTTAGCATAAGTCATATCACGATGCTACCCGAAGCTCGTGATTGCGCAGGAAGCTACCCAAAGCTTCGAGATTGCCCTCGAGTACTCGCTAGCAATTTAAGAATGTCGTTGAATGAGCGAGGATCCCAGTTACACTCGAAGATCTCCCTAACGCAGCTTCACAAGAAAAAAGATTGGGGCACATTGAAAAAAGATGTGTTCAACGTCTTCGGGTGCCCACACATCGTACATGAACCATTTCCCAGTCCATGGTGTTTTTGCATGGGGCCGAGGGGAGGCGGTCCTTGAATGCATGCCACAGGAAGATGAGAATTTTAAGAGCATCTACAGCCATCATTACCATATCCGGCGCCTTATACGCCAGCGGATGCATTCGGGCGCGTCCGTAGATAATGACCATTCAGTCTTCAAATTCTTGCCCGCACAGCCACCTACCTCATATCCGACACCCTATATTCATAATACTACGCATGCAACGTGATGAACTAGTCTATATAGATAAAACAAAGGACAAAGAAATTGGCATCAAACAAACAATGAAATGCACATAAATCCACTTTACATCATCCAAAAGATCACCGCGGTTCATCGTCGGACAGGTCCTAAACTAAAACAACTAAAAACGATAATATTTAACAGAGAAGGAGTGTCTTCACCACTTCCTCGCGGGCCCTTTGCCCTTCCGGTCGGTGGCGCAGCTGTAGGAGTCCGAGGCAGGTGGTGGATCGTCGGAGTCGGAGCCGTGGTCGTCATTGTCGTCCAAGGCAGAATCGGAGATGACGATCAGCTCCTTCATCCGCCATATTGATTGGTCCTGCTGTCGCTTTGCTTTACCACCCTCGTTGCCTCTGCCGCCTCGCGCTTCGAATGCTCAACGGCTAGCTGGAGCACCTTGGCGGTTTTCGTCTGGAGACGCGGAGCGTCCGTCTCCACTGTCGTAAGCGAACAATGATAGACCCAATCAAGGAGCCGCTCCTCCTCGTCGGGAACCGCCGGCAACCCACGGCAGCAGCGAACAGATTGCTCTGCTGTGTCCCACTGACTTGTCCTCTACCTCTCCTGGTAGGCGGCGCATGCCTCCGATTCCGGCGTGTGTGTCTACGAAGCCAGCGGAGTGGGCACTAGCACCCACCCCCGCCCTTGCGGAGCAGCGGCCGGCGGGGAGGTGGACGATGAGTCGATGACACAGACTGAGCAGCCCTCACGGAGCTGCGCGCGGGCCTGGAGGGGCTCTGGCATTGTGCTACGCCAGCAGGGTAGCGACGACGGTGTAGATCCGGTGTTGCCCCCTGTGTCCAACTTTGATCGCTCCAGCGCAATGCGGAAGGCCAGCTCCTCGTCGACATCGAGCTCGGAGTCGGAGCGGCTGCCAGAGCTCGGCATGCTCACCGGAGTCGTCAAATTGGATCGAAATGGGAGAAATCGGAAGAGGGGGGAAGAAGAGACGGAGCCAGAGCGGAGTGAAGTGAGCTAGGGTTTCTAGATTGCGTGTTTTTGTGGGAGATGGAGTGCGGTCGGTGGTTGGCTGCCCCATATCCGCCCTACATTTGTGTTGGATATGATTGCCGACGGACAGCCTGCGCATTTGAGGCCAATTTGAGGCATACGGATGGGTCGATTTTTTTTGTTAGACAGTGACTGGTCCGCCCATCCGAGCGTTTGATGCCGGTTTGAGGCGCCCGTCTGTAAGTGTTCTAAGGGGACTAACCTGGCCCAAAGAGCTTTTGGTGAATTGATTCACGGAGAAGTGAATAATTTGGCATAAGTTGATTTCACCAAGAATCTGCCTGAAGCTTTGAGATTGCGCAGGAAGGTAATGTTGGGGCAGTCATTGAAAAACGAGTCTTTGACAAGGACGTGAGTGTCAGAGGCAATGCCGAAAAATTCGGGTACTTTCTTTGGCAGTAAGCGTCGTGTGTAGGGATCTTAATTGGAACTTTTTAGGCGCTTCTGCAGTCGTGATCGATGGTTTGGTGATGCCACAGGTGGCCTAATTTGGTGTTTTACCCTTTCGCGAAAGTTAAACCAGATTTGACCTTGGTTCGATTTTTTTCGGGATGGGATGAATGGCGATAGGTTATACTGGTTGGCCGCCAAGGCCCCTAGTGGTAGGCAACTTATCGGCGTCAGCGCAGTGCAGCCCTTCCACCAAACAGGTTGGCGATAGCCTATGCAACCCTACCGTCGAGGTGCCTGGTGGTAGCGGGTACAACCGCTGTACTTGATACTTACAATGTTTTTATGGTAAGGCATGCGACCCTACCTTCAAAGGCCTTGGCGGTAGACAGATATACCCGATGATAGGAAAAGGGTTAAATCTTGAGAAAAAATCGAACCAGCATAAGATCTGGCTGAACTTTCGCAAACGGGGCAAAACACCAAATTTGCCCACCACAGGTTCACGAGGTGTTGCCATGTTGGCTTGCAGGGAGGTCCTTTCTTTGGCTCTCAATCTCCAGGGACTGTTTCCAGGCCGTCAAGATCCTCAAGGACCCAACACCAAACACAAAACTGGCTATGTGCATGCATGGCGAAGGATGCACGGCGGGAAATACATGAGTCATCATGCATTGATGGACAGCAAACAATGAGCCAAAAAATATAAATTAAACATGAAGGCGGGGTCTTATTTTATTAATAATGTGAGGAAAGAAAACAAACACAACAGTGATGGAAACACATACACCGGACACACATGACAAGACACAGTTTATGCATGGGAGCTGCTGATGACAAGATACAGCTTATGCATGGGAGCTGCCGGAAGAAACGGAAACTAAACAAAACAGTCACGCGCGGCCACAAACGAGTACCCTACCTCAACACGCACGTACTCGCGACCCCGGCCAGCCGTCACGTCCTGGTCATGCATGGCGCCGCCGTGCTAGAGGATCGGGCACTGCGCCGGCTTGTATTCGACGGGGGAGCCGTCGGTCACCCACTGATTGAAAATGATATAGAAATGCCACTGCACCGCCCCGTTCCGCTTTACCAAAAGGTCGACGGAACGGCACTTCCAGTCGCTCCCGATCTCCAGCCACCAGGTTTTGTGAACCTCTAGGCGGAGGCCGCATGGTTTCACGCATGGCCCGCCCTGGATGGTGAACTTGGTCTTACTACCCACGTCGAACCTGGAACCAGCGGCACTTTGTATAGTTTTCAGGGCGACGCCGCCCACGACCTCCGTGCTGAACACAGTGAAGGTGAGATCTGAGTCCGTGCCCGCCCAATTTTCATTGAACGTCGAGACAACAAACTCGTAGTCACACAATTGCACCGGGCTCTGGCTGTTGCCGGTGCAGGCGACCGCGGCGGCGACTAGGAAGAGAAGGGCGAGTTTCGCTGCGGCCATGGTCGTGGTGGCTAGCTAGCTTACCTCCGATATGAATATGAATACGGTGTAGTCTATAGATGGATGGATAGAAGAGTTTGCTAGCTACTTGCGCTTGCTCTCCCGCTTTCGATGCATGTTGAGCAGGTAGGTAGCTGCATTTATATAGAGCTCTTGGCCAGGGAGGTCACCGTGCGATTATGCTTCTCCTACACGCCCCGAGCTGACTTTTACCATCTACCACGTTCCTAGCCATTACTACACCACATGAACCTACCTAGCTAGCTAGCTAGCTAGTGTTAATCCTATGCACCAAGTTGACAAGCTCAGTACGAGGCGCCGAGCACATTGTGACGGGGTGATTGCTCGAATTTGCTTCTTTCCTATAATGCCTCCGTCCGTGAATAAGTGCACTTCTACGTTTTGTTCTAAGTCAAGTCTTAAAATTTTGACCAACTTTACAAAAAAAAATAGTAGTAGCATATATGACATCAAGTTGGTATATTTCGAAAGTACATTTCAAAAAGGATCTAGTGATACTAATTTAGCGTCATACATGCTGCTACTTTTCCCTATAAAGTTGATCGAAGTTTAAAAACTTTGATTTAGGACAAAAACTAGATGGACACATACTCGCGGATGGAGCAAGTAGATATTAGATAGTTTTTTTTCTATTACATGTAGAGTGTGTTGGAGTCCGTAGGATTAAACCTTGTCCAAAACAGTGAGGTCAGATATGATGTCATCCTAGGACTTGATGTAAGCGCTGAGGTCATTCTAGGACATGAGGTCACACTACTGGAATCTCGGATATCGCCTAGTTCTATGGCTTCGCTGAGTTCAATTCATCCGGAGCTCGACGGAGTAATGTGTCTGCCATGTTTCTTGATAATTGGACTTGACAGTGACACGCAACTCGCCAAACTTCGACGTTTTCCTAGTGCCAGGAAAAAGGGACTCGGCGAAAGAAAGAAACTCGGCAGTGTAGCACATTAGCGAAGTTCCGCCCAAAATAAACTCGCCGGTGGCTGACAGGTGGACCCCATCAATGACCAGGCGACGGAAACATGACAACGGTCAAAGTTTGTCGGGTTTCTACTACCGTAAACTCGACAATCATTTTGCCTTTATCTTTTTTTTCATACGGAATTCCAGGGGTCAAGTCTACCTCGAGCATTTCAGCAGAACACTTGGCAAACAGCTAATGGGGGCCACGGGGCCGGCCACAGCAGGCGCTGCACCGCCGAACGTCGGCACTCTGTGCGTTCGGTTTATTCGGTTTACATGGTTCAGTTTATACGGTTTTTCGGTTTGTATGGTATTAATACTTCAATAAATACGGTATGAAATTAAAATACGGTTTGGTTTTGTTATATACCAAATTATTTCGGCATGGTTTTGGTATATACCATAATAACCAAAGTTGAAGCGAATTTGAAAACGACGTAATAATAATTTGCAAATTTATGACTCAAAACACATACAATTTTACAAAAATAGTATATAACTATATATGTAAGTATATATGCATGCATTGATTCATCTATTGATTGTTATGGACGTGCTTAGCATTTTAAAAAGAGAAAAATGATTATGTTACAAGAAAAATTTATGTGCTTAGTAGGGAATTTTGACTCATGTACAAGAAAAATGACAACTTGTATGGTTGTTCATCTCAAGAAATATAAATTTATTTTTTACTTCGGTTTATTCGGTTAACCGTTCGGTTTTTCAGTATATACCATAAAAACCAAAGTTCAAATTGGTATGAAAAGTTCATACCATACCGAAACCAGAAACCATAAAAACCGTAAAATTGGTTCGGTTCAGTTTATTTTCGGTTTGGTTTTCATATGCACAGAGTGAGACGTCGCGACCGTTAATGGTGTTCCGACTAGGAGGGCTCTCACCACAGCAGGCGCTAAAACTAATGAAATAAAACTTAAGCGTATTCTCGATTTACTCTTTGAAAACTCTTCAAAAATATGAAGCATATAAAACATAAAAAATAGAGATTCAGTTAAAAGAATATCATTTAAAAAAAAGTGAAGAATCAATTATATAGGTATGCTCTTAGTGCCCAACACATATACCGCATGAACCTACCGGAGACTGAGCGAAGTTATTGCATGAAGAATGAGCTACCGATTCCTCGCCATGCGTTTCGTACTATTCCATCGCTCCAACATGAACCTGCCACACGAGCATCCATGCATGTGATCAATCCACGACCTGGACCTAGTCGTGCCTGCATGGTATGGGTGCAGAGCGGCGTCCCGCGGAGTACCGCAAAAGTGCCCAGCTAGTACAAAAATACTCAAACGCACTCTTATCCAGCTAAAACAGATTTTTTTCGTTTTGATCTGGAAGCAGGGCGGATCGGGTGGCGCCATGCATCCCTACTGCATGGTTATGTATGTTCACACCGAACCTCTTCGATCCATGCGCCACTTGTATATATTCTTACATTGTATGCACGTTGCACGATCGCGTGAATCAACAGCACCTTGCCTGCCGGATGAAGAGTTGAAACTTGAAACGGTCTTGCCACACTGATATTTTTGCTTCATGTATAGACTTTTCTTTTTGCAAGATTTCATGTATAGACTTTGCCCCACGGCACAGTGCCCGAGGTCAAGTGGTCAACTACGTACAAAGAGCAGGTGGAGTACGTAGTACATATTTGCCGTTTCTGCTCCGGTGCTCCCCCCTGGGCTGAACGCAAGGTGGAAAAACACATCGACGGCCAGGATGAACCAAAAACGGTTCATAACGAGGGGCACGATCGTCTTTGTTGCCCCCGTGTATAGCCGTCGTGGAGCCCTGGGAGGCCCGTACGGGCCCGGTTAGATCGTATGCCCGACTGTATGCTTCTATTCGTATACGGCGGCGTTTCGTGCACGCCTGCAGCCGCCCGCGCGTGGGGCAGCACGTGTCACGAGTAGTTGCCAAAACTGTCCCATCATATAAATGTGGACGGCAACCACCTCCGGCCGCATCGCCCACTATTTCCCCCCGCCGCATCGTCTCCCTCTCTCCACTCCCCACTCCCCACGAGCCCCACTCCCTCTCCTCTCCAACCTCCTCGTCTCCCTCACCGCATCCTCTCCATCGCCATGGCGGACGCAGGAGGCGAGCGCCCGGATTGGGGCGCAGATCTGGTGGAGCAGGCGCGGCAGGTCGCTGCGGGCACCTTTGTGAGGGGACGTGCCGGCGTCCAGCGCGGTGCTCCCTCCGCTGCAGATCTGGAGAAGGTGGGGGCGGGATGCAGCGGCGCAGTCCAGCCAGATGCGCCCGCTCTGGCGATCTCCGACGAGGCGCAGAAGGTGGAGGCGGGCTCTGGCGAGGCGCAGAAGGTGGAGGTGGGCTTTGGCGAGGCGCAGAAGGTGGATAAGGTGGAGGCCGGCTCTGGCGAGGCGCACGAGGTGGAGAAGGTGGATAAGGTGGAGGCCGGCTCTGGCGAGGAGCAGGCGGAGCAGAAGGTATGTGCTTATCACTTTAATGTGGTAGTTTTTAGATTGTAGGGTTTGTGGCCAGAAGGTTCTTTGGTTAGATTTGTTGGATGTGGGGTTTTCTCTGCATTAGGGTTTTTGTGTATTTGATTCATGCAAGAATGGTGGACCTCATATGATTATTACATTAGGTTAGAAGTAGCCGGATTGAGGGATGGGGTTTTTTCAGATGCTTATTAATTAGATTAGTAGTGGAATTTGTGCAATTCTTTAGGTGTTTGGCTTGAGGATTAGAAGTCAAATATATACTTCTCTATTGGTTTGGGTTGGTGACTGCTTTAGTTCTTTGGCTTGATGATTAATTAAATGGATGCTTAGTTCTAGGGATTATGCCTGTCATAGTTGCAATTCTTAGATACTTGATTGATGCATGTTGTCAAAGTTGCAGTTCTTTGATGCTTGATTGATGCCTGTCAGGCAGAGGCTATGAGATGTTTTGTGCATGGCCTTGTGTTTTTGGAAATTGACTACCTGAGGTGATTAGATGGTGCATTAGTTTGGTTGTAAATATAGTGAAGGATATGCTCATGTAATGGGTGTTCTCATGTTAATCAAAAAGAGCTTCTCAATGGCTGGATTTGTTTGTGTTGGATTGGGGCTTCTGAAGGAGAGGGGAAGGGGCAGTCTATGCTTATTTAGTTTGGGTTAGCAGTGGAATTTTGCCATTGCTTCAGAGATATTTACATCATTGAACATCCTCTCCAATGCTGTTGATTCAGAGATAAAAGCATCTTGGGGTTTTTTCAGATGCTTATTAGATTAGTCCTGGAATTTTTGCTTGTTAGATTTTAATTAGTATGAGGTTGAATACCTTATTTAAGGGGGAATTTTAGGTCAGATAGACCATATATGATTATTAGATCTGTAGTTCAATGCTGCATACATATATGATTATTTGATTTGATCTGTGATTCAAAGATATTGGATGGAAACATATTTGATTTGGAATGCATTAATTATGATGTGGCAATGAATTGATTTAGATGATACAAGATTCATCTATAGTATAATTTGTTGTTGTTTAGGTAAGTAATGAAATTTTAGTTGTTTGTTGAAGATGTATGCATTTATAGTTGAAGTTGTACCTAATTAACTACTGCATTATGTTAATATGTGTAGGAGCTTTGTTGTATTATCCCAAAAATGCTTAGGTACATCTGAATTATTCTTTTGTGTAGGTTTCTGTAATTAGAAAGTTTTCCAGAATATGTATTTATATTAGCTATGTTGTCCAATATAGATTGGAGCTTTCCATCATTATGCAAAAACAAATTGTTTAGGTAGCTTTATTTGTTTATCTGTGGGTTTCATATTAAAATATTTTGCATTGGAAAATATATTGAAAATATTGGTCACTTGCAACATACCAATGTGGTTCACATTCACAATTTTGTTTGTAATGACATTATTTGAAATGCAAATCTATTCCATGTAAATGATTTGCTTGGTTGACAATATAGCAGAAGGAGGATCTTGTTGGCAACAAGAGGAAGTATGACTCATCTGGGTACTACCCATATGACAGTGATGAAGATGAGCCATACGAGGTAAGGCCTAGTTGAAATGTTATTTTTGCATTGAGTTAGTGTTAGATGTTTATAGTATTTGAATGCATAATGTATTAATTTCTGTCATTAACGTGTGCAGTATGAATCTGGAGATGATTTGGTCGAGGGGAACATCGAGTCCTTTGGAGAGAAGGAGGTGCTGAAGATCAGGGCCCAAGGACCTGCTAAGTACTACAACTGGATGACGGAGAAGTACCGCTGCCCTACTTCACAAGCCCAAACCCAGTGTCAGGTTACAAGAGCATGTGATGGAACATTGTCGGGCTACATCGATCACCGGTGATGACTACAAGATCGAGGCTCAGACTCTGCCCTCTGAAGGTCTGAGAAACCCTAACATCTAGTCCTACATCATGCTGATCATCGGTTGAAGCCCTACTCATCATCGATAGATTTGATGATGTTTTACTTTTGGAAAGCTGCATCTGGGTCTGAACTACTAATATTAATGTAATGTATTGTGTGTCTGAACTGGATATGTTGTGAACTGGCTGGTACCTGTGGGGGTAATGTAGAATGCTATCTATATTAGTGTGGCCTTAATTTTATTGGTGGTGAATGCTTCCTTCATGTTTAGTTATTCTTTCGATGGTGCAATGATCACAAATGGCACTTCATTGTAGCTTCAGACATGCTGCAACACTTGTCTATGTTGTAGGCAAGTGCAAAATGCTGTGCCCATGTGCCAATCATACCAAATATTCAATCTGGCAATGTTCCAAATTAGCTGTCATGAATTATAGTACATGGGGTTTAGTAAAGTTACTGATAATTGTTCATCCTCACACATTCCAGCAATGCATAATTTGAATAAGCAAAAGGATCAAACGTTCCATCATTTGAACATATGTTCCAATAACAGAGCAAATATTCCATCATCAAAGTGTGAAGGAATTAAAATGTAAATTTAGAAGAGTAATGTAATACTAGTTAAAAATAGTGTGTGCAAAAACAAAGTAATTTGGAAAAAGAATATTTTACAATGCCCCCTTGAGGTATAGACCGATGTTTTGAGCAGCCAGTCTAGAGGGTAGTATTAATTAAGAAAAAAAATCAAAAAAAATACAAAACCTTGAAAACCTAGCTTTGTTTGTGCAATAGGTCATGTGTGCCAAAATAGAGGTGATTTGGAGGTGGTCGAAAAAATCACCGCATTCCGGAGGGGCCATTTGGTCTAACTTAAGCCAGTTTTTGAACAAAGGTGATTTTTTCCACCACCTCCAAATCACCCAAATTTTCTTGTAAATGGTGACCCACATGTGCCAAACATGGGTATCAATTTTTTTTGGAAAAAGAATATTTTACAATGCCCCCTTGAGGTATAGACCGATGTTTTGAGCAACCAGTCTAGAGGGCTGTATAAATTCAAAAAAAGTAATAAAAAAAATACAAAACCTTGAAAACCTAGCTTTGTTTGTGCAATAGGTCATGTGTGCCAAAATAGAGGTGATTTGGAGGTGGTCGAAAAAATCACCGCATTCCGGAGGGGCCATTTGGTCTTATAACTTAAGCCAGTTTTTGAACAAAGGTGATTTTTTCCACCACCTCCAAATCACCCAAATTTTCTTGTAGATGGTGACCCACATGTGCCAAACATGGGTATCAATTTTTTTTGGAAAAAGAATATTTTACAATGCCCCCTTGAGGTATAGACCAATGTTTTGAGTAGCCAGTCTAGAGGGCTGTATAAATTCAAAAAAAATCAAAAAATACAAAACCTTGAAAACCTAGCTTTGTTTGTGCAATAGGTCATGTGTGCCAAAATATAGGTGATTTGGAGGTGGTCGAAAAAATCACCGCATTCCGGAGGGGCCATTTAACTTAAGCCAGTTTTTGAACAAAGGTGATTTTTTCCACCACCTCCAAATCACCCAAATTTTATTGTAAATGGTGACCCACATGTGCCAAACATGGGTATCAAATTTTTTTTTGGAAAAAGAATATTTTACAATGCCCCCTTGAGGTATAGACCGATGTTTTGAGCAGCTAGTCCAGAGGGCTGTATAAATTCAATAAAAATAAAAAAAATACAAAACCTTGAAAACCTAGATTTGTTTGTGCAATAGGTCATGTGTGCCAAAATAGAGGTGATTTGGAGGTGATCGAAAAAATCTCCGCATTCCGGAGGGGCCATTTGGTCTAACTTAAGCCAGTTTTTGAACCTAGGTGATTTTTCCACCACCTCCAAATCACCCAAAATTTCCTTGTAAATGGTGACCCACATGTGCCAAACATGGTATCAATTTTTTTTGTAAAAAGAATATTTTACAATGCCCCCTTGAGGTATAGACCGATGTTTTAAGCAGCCAGTCTAGAGGGCTGTATAAATTCAAAAAAAATAAAAAAAATACAAAACCTTGAAAACCTAGATTTGTTTGTGCAATAGGTCATGTGTGCCAAAATAGAGGTGATTTGGAGGTGGTCGAAAAAATCACCGCATTCTGGAGGGGCCATTTGGTCTAATTTAAGACAGTTTTTGAAATAGTGATTTTTTCCACCACCTCCAAATCACCCAAATTTTCTTTTAAATAGTGACCCACATGTGACAAACATGGCTATCAATTTTTTTTTGGAAAAAGATTATTTTACAATGCCCCCTTGAGGTATAGACTGATGTTTTGAGCAGCCAGTCTAGAGGGTAGTATAAATAAAAAAAAATCAAACAAAAACAAAACCTTGAAAACCTAGATTTGTTTGTGCAATAGGTCATATGTGCCAAAATAGAGGTGATTTGGAGGTGGTCGAAAAAATCACCGCATTCCGGAGGGGCCATTTGGTCTTAACTTAAGGCAGTTTTTGAACAAAGGTGATTTTTTCCACCACCTCCAAATCACCCAAATTTTATTGTAAATGGTGACCCACATCTGCCAAACATGGCTATCAGTTTTTGTTGGAAAAATATTATTTTACAATGCCCCCTTGAGGTATATACCGATGTTTTGAGCAGCCAGTCTAGAGGGCAGTATAAATTCAAAAAAAATCAAAAAAATACAAAACCTTGAAAACCTAGATTTGTTTGTTCAATAGGTCATGTGTGCCAAAATAGAGGTGATTTGGAGGTGGTCGAAAAAATCACCGCATTCCGGAGGGGCCATTTGGTCTCACTGAAGCCAGTTTTTGAACATAGGTGATTTTTTCCACCACCTCTAAATCACCCAAATTTTCTTTTAAATGGTGGCCCACATGTGCCAAAGAGGTCATGTGTGCAAAATTTGGGGTCATCTTATATGCATGGCCCCACATGCACCATGTACAAGCCGGACCATTCGGGTCTGCCGAGAATTTGTACACCACGGCCTCATTTTGTAGAAATCCCATTAATAGCCATGTGTGCAAATGAGCATGTGTAAAATTTACTAGGTGTTTTGAAAGCAGAACCATTAACTTGGCATGTATGCAAAAAAATGTGCATTGAATGCAAGTGAGCATGTGTATAATTTAGTGTGTGATTTGACGAACAGGAGAATACGCCAAAACCACATGGCAATATGCCAAAAATACTAGTTGTTTTGAACGTAGAAACATTAAATTGGCATATATGCAATAAAAATGTGCATTGAATGCAAGTGAGCATGTGTATAATTTAGTGTGTGATTTGAAGAACAGGAGAATATACCAAAAACACATGGCAATATGCCAAAAAAAAGTGCCCACCTACCAGAGCAGGATAATTCATAACACCACGACTTGAATACGACTAGGAACCCAGCCGTTCATGGGCCAGGATGCAGGACCGTGGTGCAGAATATCGGTGCTGCTAGTAGGCCCCACGGGGCAGAGGGGGACGAGAGTTAGGCAATGTACTGCCTGCATATGGTAGAAGCTTGTGAGGGGAGTCGCAACCTGGTATATAAACCGGTGCAGCGCTCTCTCGCTTGGTGAGGTGGGACTAAACTCCCATCACCCCACGGCTGTGCGCTGCGATGTGCCCTGCGCGGCTCTGCCTTGGGCCCAATTCGGGCGGGCTGGCCCAGGGCAGCCTTACCCACGGCGCACTGATCTGTGTTTTATAAATTACTTTGTTTTTATAATTCTTAACTCCAAAATTTATTTTCTTGTCTATATTTCTAATATTTAAAATCAAATATATTTTTTCCTATATTATTTCTAACAGTGTTTACTAAAATAAAAAAAGTGAGCCAAATTTTGTTGCGTTTTATTTCATTTGTTCGTTCTCTTTTTTATATTGATAATATTTACGAAATATAAACAAAAATGGTGTGTTTTATTTCACTTCTTTATTCTAATATTTTTCTCTTCTTTATATTTGAAATATCTTCAAAATGTAAGATAATATGTTGTCTTTTATTTCACTTCTTCATTCTAATAGATGTTATCTTTTTATATTTGAATTATTTTTTAAATGTAAGATAATATGTTGTCTTTTATTGCACTTATTCATTCAAATTTTTCTTTTGTTTTCTATATTCTCCTGTTTTCTTTGTTCTGACGGTTATAAATTTAAATAATGTATGATATAACGTTGTCTTTTATTTCACTTTTCATGGTTGTCTTTCCTAATTATAAATTTTCTTTTCTGTTTCATACTTGAAATATTATTAAATGAAATCTAGTTGGGACAATCGCATGTGTGCCTCCACTTGCAGCATGTACTAGAAGCAAGTTTTCCTTCTCGGTCTCACCAATGGATACCAAACTTTATGCACACCCTACGATGAGCATAGCAAGCATGCATGGCAACTATCGTTCATTTCGGACACTCGATGTAATTTGTAGGTGTTTTGCATCGAGAAACATTAACTTGGCATATATGCAAAGAGAAAATGTGTATTCAATGCAAGTGAGCATGTGTATAATTTAGTGTGTGATTTGAAGATCAAAACACACGCAATATCTGAAAAAAGTGCCCACCTACGAGCAGGATCATTCATACACCACGGCCTGCATACGACTAGGAACCCAGCCATTCATGGGCCAGGATGCAGGACCGTGGTGCAGAATAACTCTGTCGCTAGTAGGCCCCACGGGGCAGAGGTGACGAGAGTTAGGCAATATACTGTCTGCGTATGATAGGAGCTTGGGAGGGGAGTCGCAGCCGGGTATATAAACCGGTGCGGCGCTGTCTCGCTTGGCGAGGTGGGACTAAACTCCCACCACCCCACGGCTGTGCGCTGCGCTGCGCCCTGCGCGGCTTTGCCTTGGGCCCAATTCGGGCGGGCTGGCCTAGGGCAGCCTTACCCGTGGCGCACTGATCTGGCCCAGGGCAGCCTTGGGCCCAATTCTAATATTTCTTATATTTATTATATTTAAAATATTTATAGTTTGTAAGATAAAATGTTCTATTTTATTTCACTTCTTCATTCTAATTTTTGTTCTCTTCTTTATATTTGAAATATTTTCTAAATGTAAGATAATATGTTGTCTTTTATTTCACTTCTACATTCTAATAGATCTTATCTTTTTTATATTTGAATTATTTTTTAAATTTAAGATAATATGTTGTCTTTTATTGCACTTATTCATTCAAATTTTTCTTTTGTTTTCTATATTATCCTCTTTTCTTTGTTCTGACGGTTATAAATTTAAACAATGTATGATATAATGTTGTCTTTTATTTCTCTTTTCATGGTTGTCTTTTTCAATTATAAATTTTCTTTTCTGTTTCATACTTGAAATATTATTAAATCAAATGTAGTTGGGACAATCGCATGCATGCCTCCACATGCACCATGTACTAGAAGCAGGTTTACCTTCCCGGTCCAACCGAATGACCCCAAACTTTATGCATACCCAAAGGATAATCATGGCATGCATGCATGACAAGTATCGTTCATTTCCGACACTCGATGCATTTTCTAGGGTTTATCCGGCGACAAAACTCTACAACACTGCCCCCACGTGACGCAACGTGCGTTTTGTGTCTGAATTTGTGCACACCTTGCCTAGGGGACCACATTGGCCATGCCCACATGGTCCCAAAAGTTGGGGTCATCTCATGCATGCCTCCACATGCACCATGTACAAGCAGGACCATTCGGGTCTGCCGGAGGGCAGGTCTGAAAGTGGTTTACCTTCCCGGTCCCACCGAATGATCCCAAACTTTATGGATACCCTACGATGATCATGGCATGCATGCATGACAAGTATCGTTCATTTCCGACACTCAGTGCATTTTCTAGGGTTTATCCGGCAACAAAACTCTACAACACTGCCCCCACGTGACGCAACGTGCGTTTTGTGTCCGAATTTGTGCACACCTTGCCTGGGGGACCACATTGGCCATGCCCACATGGTCCCAAAAGTTGGGGTCATCTCATGCATGCCTCCACATGCACCATGTACAAGCAGGACCATTCGGGTCTGCCGGAGGGCAGGTCTGAAAGTGGTTTACCTTCCCGGTCCCACCGGATGATCCCAAACTTTATGCATACCCTACGATGATCATGGCATGCATGCATGACAAGTATCTTTCATTTCCGACACTCAATGCATTTTCTAGGGTTTATTCGGCGACAAAACCCTACAACACGCCCACGTGACATAACGTCGCTTTGTGTCCGAATTTGTGCACAACTTGCCTGGGGGACCACATTGGCCATGCCCACATGGTCCCAAAAGTTGGGGTCATCTCATGCATGCCTCCACATGCACCATGTACAAGCAGGACCATTGGTCTGCGGAGGGCAGTGTCGAAAGTGGTTTACCTTCCGGTCCCACCAATTAACAAGTCATAAATAGGACAACATTTAATCATACATATTTGATATGAATTTGAAAAATATGAGAAGAAGTGATATGGAATTATGAAACATGAAAAAACAATTAGGAATAAGAAGGAGAAAACCTAAAATAACAGGAAAACCAAATTAAAAGGGAAAGAGGAACAGTACATTTGAATATATGATATTGCAGAAATGATAGAGATACTATAAATATTGTTGAACACATACAAGTATACAATAACTAATAGGTGTCACAAATATTATTTATTGAGGGAAGAAACAATGACACTAGTAGAAAAACACCTATTAGTCCCGGTTCGTAAGGGCCTTTAGTCCCGGTTCATGAACCGGGACTAATGGGTCGTTACTAATACCTCCCCCCTTTAGTCCCGGTTCTAACACGAACCGGGATAGATGGTCCTCCACGTGGCCGGTGCGCCGAGCCCAGGCAGTTGGGCCTTTGGTCCCGGTTGGTAGCACCAACCGGGATCAAAAGGAATCCACGCGTCAGCATTCCAGTGGCTGGGGTTTTTGGTTTTTTGGAAAGGGGGGTTGGGGGTTAATTTAGGTGTTTCATATATTGTGTTAGCTAGCTAATTAATAGAGAGAAGTGTCCTCTCTTTTGTCCGTGCTTGGTTGACGCTACATACTATACATACGTATAGAGAGGACTAGCTAGACACGCTAGCTAGCTAGTAAGCAAACGAAGGAAACAGAAGATCGTCATGAACATATATGCATATAGAGGGAAGTGATATCGACCACCTCTCCTTCTCCGAGAGATTGGTCGAACAACAAGTTCTCGTATATCTATCCGACACTACCGGCTACATATATACAATAATTATCTTTTACAAAAATAATCTCCTAACATACGGACGCGTGGTCCACATAGTATTCTCCGTCTTCAGCAATCACGTGGTCAAGAAAGAATGCCGCCAATTCCTCTTGAATTGCTCATGCAGCGATCTGGTGCTAGTAGTTCATCCCATCCAAACATCTAATTTTAAGAAGGGTCAATACATACATATATATATATATATATATATATATATATATATATATATATATATATATATATATATATATATATATGAATGAATGAAACTCAACACAAATGATGGTAATAAAATAAAATTGTGATTGTTATTTACGCACTTCATAATGTTTGTCAGAGTAGCCCCGCTCACAGGTCATGTGGCGGATGGACTCGCAAATGTAGTATCCACAGAAATCATTCCCTTGTTCCTGCCACAACTACTTTACAAGAAATAAAGGTCAATCAAACTGATAATTAGCAAGCATGTTAAATGGTATTGATGAAACTAGCGCTTGAATCATTAGGAGATGCGTGGAATATGCTACTATAGTACTTACTTTCGGGTGTCTAAATTGCAGCTTCTTCGGCAGTCCCGGAGCTTTTTTGGTGAATTTTCTCCAAACCCTGCCATACAAAGAAAAAAATTACTTGATATCAGAAATGAACAAAGTTGCTGATATGGTGGATAATGATCGATTTAACTTACTTCTCGAGCATTTCAGTCATGTCTGCATACTCCTTGGGATCTTTCCGTTTGGAGTCTAAGACAGTTACTACTCCCTGCTCAAGCTTAATCTCTAGGAGAATATAGTGGTACCTGCGCATGCATGCATAACTCATCAATATTACATTACTATAACCTGGACTAATAAGGGAAACCAAATATGCCACAAGACAGTAACACTCACTTGAAGTTGTAAGGAAAGAGTATTATATCCTTGTGTTCATTTATTACCAACGATTGTAGCAAGTTGGCCTCGGTATTTTCGGCTGAAATTCAACCTCAGTTGCATCTATGAGATATGTGTTAATGAACCCAATGGAACCCACTTGTCTTTTCTTCAATTCGCGATCTTCAATCTGCATAATATAGTGAGGATAATTATAAATACATGCAATGAAAGAGCTGAGTTATATAGAGACTTAATGATGAAGTAGTACTACTTACAGACGAGTAGCAGGTGACCGTTGCTTTATTGAGGGCCAATTGATTGAAAACTGATAGAACTCCTCAAATGGAATAGGCAACAGTTCAATTCCAACGAGGTCATGCTCCTTTTAACTCTCACATACAAAGTACTCCTCCCTCGAGACTCTCGCAGGTTTTCATGTACCAATCATGCAATCTTAGCATCATCGTTGATAGAGAGCTTTCATCTTTGATGAGAGGCTTCCCGTACTCGTATCTTTGTATCTGCACCTCCAAGAAATCATAATGTACATCGTCGGACAGGTAATCTTCAGGATTGCCATAACCGGGCACCATCCTCGGATCGACGATGTCGCTAGCAGGCACCTTGAGCGGGGGGCACGATTGCTTCGCTTGTTCACCGAGCTGGTCAATTTGTTTCCCAGCTCGTCGTTCTTTCATTCTTTGATCACTTTTAGTACGTCCCGACCTCTCCGCTTCGGCAAATGCCTTTCCAATAATGCGCTCATAGTTGCCTTTCAGCGGAGACTTGGGTGGTTTCCTCAGGGCAGCCAGAGTGCGCTTCGCTTTCACCGGATCTACCTTCTCCTCCGGAGGTGGACGTCTCTTTGCTTTCAACCCTGCAAACTAGTCATCCACTTCGGTCTGCGCGTTCTTCGCGTCTTCCTCCTCGGTCCTCTCGTACGGTAACTTCTCTGGAGTCTTCAGAGAAGGACCGTATCTGTATTTCCTCCCGCCTTTGGCTGTACTGCTAAACGCCGGCAGAGCAGACGGAGCGGATGTCTTCTTTTTTGCTTGCTTATGAGGCGGAGGAGAAGGACTACGACGCGCCGGAGCAGCCGGAGCGGCGGCGGGTCTCTTCCGCCCTTGCTGACGAGGCGGAGAAGGAGGAGGCTGGCTGCTCGAGCGCGCCGGCGCAGGCGGGGAAGGAGGCGGAGTGCCACCACGCGCCGAAGAAGGAGGCGGAGTGCCGCCACGCGTGCCCTGATCGTCACTCGCCTGAGGTGGAGGCGGTGGAGGAGGCGGGGTGCCCTGACTCGCCGGAGGAGGAGGAGGAGGCGGAGGCTTCCAGTTCCGAAGGTTGATGAGCTCCTTCCGCCATAGGCATGGAGTCTTCAGAGCAGAACCCAGCCTAGTCTTCCCTTCACCGGTAGGGTGGTCAAGCGGGAGGTCCTCAAATCCCTCCGTTATTTCATCCACCATCACCTTAGCATATCCTTATGGAATCGGCTGGCGGTGGTAAGTTGTGCCGGGTCCACTAGGATAAACTTGACCAACAGCCGCCTTGACCTTCAAAGTCATCCATCGCGCCATAATGTGGCAACTTTGAGACTCCGTGATACCATCCACGGGATAGCCGGCAGGAGCCGTCAAAACATGCTCCGGCCGAAGCAGCTCGGTGGAAGCCACGCTGCTTCTCCGCTGAGATGGCGGGGTAGCTTGGGGGGAAGCTTCGGCAGGTCGTTAGCTGCGATCTGCTGCTTCTCGTTCCTCTAGCCCCGTTACCCTTTCGTGCAGCGCCTGCAGTTGGTCCTGCTCCAGTTTCTTCCTCCTCTCGTGGGTTTTGTATCCCCCTGCGTCCGGAAAACCAACCTTCCACGAAAGGGAGCCTGGCGTGCCTCGTGTCCGTCCAGGGTGCTCAGGATTCCCAAGGGCCATTGTGAGCTCGTCCTTCTCCCTGTTTGGAAGGAACGTCCCTCGCTGCGCTGCATCGATATAGTGTCGAAGCTTCCTGACTCGTATTTGCAGTTGCTTGTCCGTCCACTGGCACTTCCCTGCTACAGGGTCCAAGGTTCCGCCAGCCCCGAAGAACCAAGTCCGGCAACGGTCTGGCCAGTACATTGTCTCTGGTTCCATCCCTTTTTCAAGAAGATCATGCTCAGCCTTGGACCACTTAGGCCGGGCTTTGAGGTAGCCACCTGACCCCGTGCGATGGTGAAGCTTCTTCTTTGCAGCATTTTGCTTGTTTGTCGCCGACATCTTCTTACTCTTTTCCGATGTCTTGTGGGCCACAAATGCGGGCCAGTGATCTTTGATCTTCTCATATTTGCCGATGAATTCTGGTGTCTTATCTTTCTCGACAAACTGGTTTAGCTCTTTCCTCCACCTCCTCATTAGGGTTTCCATCTTCTTAAGAGCACAAGACTTGATTAATTGCTCTTTAACTGGCTTCTCCGGATCCACCTCTGGCGGTAGGGTGAAATTTGCCTTCAGCTCAGTCCAAAGATCTTCTTTCTGCATATCATTGACATAAGACACCTTAGGGTCTTCCTCCTTAGGCTTATACCATTGATGGATGCTGATCGGGATCTTGTCCCTAACAAGAACCCCGCACTGAGAAGAAAATGCCTTCCTTGTCCGCATGGGTTCAATCGGTTCACCGTCTGGCGCGATTTCTATGATCTCAAACTTTTCATCCGAGCTCAACTTTTTCTTCGGGCCTCGTCTCCTTACCGAAGTTGTGCTCGATCCGGAGGGCTAGAAATTATAAGGAAGAATGACGAGAGTAATTAATATGTGTACATATACCAAAACAATGGATGCATCAATTAACTAGTCAGCACGGGCTTAACTAATATATATATACCTGGCCGGACTCGGTTCGGTCACCGGAGCAATCAAGACGGTCTCCTTCGCTTGTACCTCCATTGTGTCACGGAGCCATCATGAACATAGTCCTATTCTTGTACCGGCATTAATGGGTCGAAGACATCATGAACATAGCCCTCTTCTTCACCCAGTCCGGTGTCGTTGAGAAATGACGCAACTTCATCACTTCCTTGTGCGATTATGTGCCCCAACATCGCTTCTGTTTCTTCGTCTCGGGAGTGCTCCATAGTTTCTGCAAATATTTACAACATGTCAATTATTATTCAAACATATATATATATTTTTCTTCTTCTCCTCTATTCCTTTCTTCTTCTCCTCTTCTTTTTCTTCTTATTTCCTCTTCTTATTTATTTCTCCTCTTCTTCCTCTCCTCTTCTTCTCCTTTCTTCCTCTTCTTATTTTCCTTTTTTGTCTCATTCTTTTAGTATTGCTTGTTTTAAAAAAATGTTCAAATAGAAAATTTTGAAAAAACAAAGGTTTTGCCTAATGCATTGTTCATATGAATATACAAACATTTGCATATTTCTACAATATTTAATATCACCAAAAAAATCTATGAACAGAAAAAAAACCTAACTTTTCTAAAATCTATCTTTTGCATATATGAAAACATTAATACACATATGAACAAAAATACATATATGAAGAAAAACATGCTCTGAACAATTTTTTATACATTTTGAACATCTACATACACATAGCCACATACATACACATATACATATATATATATATATATATATATGAACAAAAATTAAACTAATAAAAGTGAAAAAAAAATAGAGCCGGTGCGGCGTGGCGGCTAGATGACGATGGCGACGGTGGGGGGCGGCGAGGCGGCCAGGCTGGGGCGGGATGATGGGCAGGGGCTCGGGCGACGAGGCGGGACGGGCGCAGGCTCGGGAGGCAGCGACGAGGACGGCTTGGGCTCGGGAGGCAGCGACGAGGACGGCGCGGGTTGGAGGGTGACGGCCTTGGCGGCGGCGGCGGCGACGACGAGGTGGAGCAGCCTGGCGGCGTCGAGGAGGGTCGGCGTCGTCCGGGGGGGGGGGCAACTGGCGATGAGATTCTGAATTTTTGCAAAGTGTTTGCTTATATCGCAAAGCCTTTGGTCCCGGTTCATGAAACCAACCGGGACTAATGCACCCTTTAGTCCCGGTTGGTGCCACCAACCGGGACCAAAGGCGTCTTTTTCGGCATCCCAAAGGGCGGGAAGCGGCGGCCTTTGGTACCGGTTGGTGCCACGAACCGATACCAATGCTCCCCTTTAGTCCCGGTTGGTGCCACCAACGGGACCAAAGGCCTCTGCTGCACGCGTCGGGGCCAAAGTTTAGTCCCACCTCGCTAGTTGAGAGGGCGCGATCGCTTATAAGCCCCACCGCCGCACCCTCTCAACCTCATCTCCATTGCAGGCTTACGGGCCTACTTGTTTCTGCTATGTTCGATGGGCTGCTTGGCCCTGCATGGCCTGAATCTGGCCCATGGATGGGTTTCTAGTCGTATTCAGGCTGTGGTGGCCCGATGGGTGGCTATTTTTTGTTTTTTGTTTTCTTTACTTATTGTTGCTATTTTATTTTTTCCAGTTTTTTGTTTTTTTTCTGCATTATTTATTTTCTTTTGTTTTTGCTTTATTTTTAATTCTTTTTGCTTTTAGTTTTAGGAAAATTATAAACTTTCTGTTAGTGCCATTACTTTTCAAATTTGAAAACACTTTTTTTTTTTTTGTTTTCTTTCTTGCTTTATTTATTTTATTTTGTTTCTACTTACAAAAAATACTTATTGTTGTTTTTTGTTTTGATTTCTGCATTATTTATTTTCTTTTGTTTTTGCTTTATTTTTCAATTCTTTTTGCTTTTAGTTTTAGGAAAATTATAAACTTTCTGTTAGTGCCATTAGTTTTCAAATTTGAAAACACTATTTTGTTTTTTGTTTTCTTTCTTGCTTTATTTATTTTATTTTGTTTCTACTTACAACAAAAACTTATTGTTGCTATTTTTAATTATTACGAGGCGAACCATAAGACATTAAAGCATTTGAATGAACTCTGAAAAAGTTGAAAGTTGGCATGGTATCATACTCGTCGATTACAAAGTTGGCATGGTATCATCATAATAGTTGCGGAAAAGTCTTCACTTTTTCTTCGCTTGTGTCATTCCTTATTGCGCCGTAACCATGGATAATCTTCATCGTTTATCAGGATGCTGGGGTCAGGGGGCACATAGTTATTATCGTACTCTTCTTCTTCGCCGTCTTCCATCATAACCCCTATTTCTCCGTGCCTCGTCCAAACATTATAGTGTGGCATGAAACCCTTGTAAAGCAGGTGGGTGTGGAGGATTTTCCGGTCGAGTAAGACTTCAGTATTCCACATATAGGGCATGGACAACACATAAAACCATTCTTCTTGTTTGCCTCAGCCACTTGAGAAAATCATGCACGCCTTAATGTACTCGGAGGTGTGTCTTGAACCGTACATCCATTCCCGGTTCATCTGCGTGCATTATATATAATTAAGTGTGTCAAAATCATTACAAAACATCATGAATAGATAATTAAGTGACCAAATTAATAGAAGTTCATCATCACATTAAAACCAAAGTACATACATAGTTCTCATCTAACAACATAAAGCTCTGCGAGCATCTAAATTAATTAAACCATACACTGAAACTATGTAAAACATTTCAATGCGAAAACAAATGCGATCATAATCGCAACCAATGTAACAACTGATCCAACGGCATAATGATACCAAGCCTCGGTATGAATGGCATATTTTCTAATCTTTCTAATCTTCAAGCGCATTGCATCCATCTTGATCTTGTGATCATCGGCGACATCCGCAACATGCAACTCCAATATCATCTTCTCCTCCTCAATTTTTCTAATTTTTCCTTCAACAAATTGTTTTCTTCTTCAACTAAATTTAACCTCTCGACAATAGGGTCGGTTGGAATTTCGGTTCAACAACCTCCTAGATAAATAAAATCTATGTCACGTTGGTTGGCATAATTGTCATAAACAATAAATGAACCAATAGTTATGAAAAGATAATATATACCACATCCGAATCATAGGCGGGACGAGGGCCGACGAGGCGGATACCAAACCCATCGCACTATATAAGATGCAATAATAAAAGTAAGAAAATTATACAAGTATCTATATAAACATACAAGTAAGAATTTTTTTCCTTTCAGAAAGAAGATAAGATAAGAACAAGAGGCTCACCACGGTGGTGCCGGCGACGAGATCGGCGTGGGCGATCGACGACGGTGAAGACGGGTACGGGACGTGACGGACCGCTAAACCTAGACAAATATTAAGGAAAATGGAGCTTGGAGGTCGAGCTTGGAGAGGAGAAAGCTTAAGTAGTGTGGCTCGGGCATTCCATCGAACACCTCCTGTGCATAGGAGGTGAGCTAGAGCACCACAAAGCTCTCCCCTCGCCTGCCACGAATAACAGATCACTGGCAGTGCTCTGCTCGCGGGCGAGGGGTATATATAGGCAACTAATTGGTCCCGGTTGGTGACGTGAACCGGGACTAAAGGGCAGCCTTTGGTCCCGGTTCGTCCCACCAAGGGACCAATCTTGGTGAGCAGAGGCGAGGCCCATTGGTCCCGGTTCGTCCCACCAACCGGGACCAAAGGTCCAGACGAACCGGGACCAATGGCCCACGTGGCCCGGCCGGCCCCGGGCTCACGAACGGGTCCAATGCCCCATTTGTCCGGTTACGGATTGAACCGGGACTAATGGGCTGGCCCGGCCTGGACCATTGCCCTGTTTTCTACTAGTGTGATATTAATTTTGAGGAAAAAACAATGTAGAGGTAGGTGGGCCGGCCCAGACCGCAAATAACTGTCGGATCCATATAGTGGGGCCCACCATGCTGCGCTTTCCATGCACGTCGATCACATGCACGTCGATCACGGGAGTAGTTGCCGTTCTGTTACACAATTCCGGGATCGTGCTAATCCATATGTTCCTAATCCCTACGATTGAGGAGCACGTTCTGCCTCGATTCAACGGAGGCAAATATAGATCGCGAGATTGGCCACAGGGAAGTTACGACGACCTAGGAGACAACCTCGTATATAATCTCAACCTCCTCGCACATGTCGTCGTCTAGATCGCCTCCTGCCGGTGAGTCGTCGACAGCTCCGTCCGCCGCATCCCACACGCCACAAAAACCCCGAGAAGATCAAGATCGTCCGCACGTGCTGGCCGCCCTCGACGAACTACGTCGACAACACATCGCCGACTTCTTTCATCTTCGTCGACCGATCAAGTAAGTTGTCCTCCTTACCTCGCGCCTTCATAGGAAGCTAGTTCCCCTGTCTTGTTCTTTCATGGACTTAGGTTTACCACATAGTTTCAACTAGCTAGTATCAACTCGACTAGATGCGTTCTGACCAGAAGGCGTACATGAACTAAATCTTTCATTTCAGGGTAGAATAGAGAAAAGCAATTCTCCCATGCACGGGAGGTACCGTGCATGGAAGAGCCGTTGATTTTTCTTGAAGATCCGATGCATATTTGTGTTTATGACAACGAGAACTTTAAAACGAGACCACTTTTGAATATATTTTAACAAGTTTGAAGATTCATTATGATACACAATGGAACACGGCGAGCCATAGTGTTAGTTAGATTTTTTTTTCTTTACGAAATAGAATGCAACATTATTAAAAAAAATTGCATGGAACTAAAACAATTATACAAAACAAGTTTGAAGCATGGTTATTTAGTTGTCTAAAAACTAATTTTCAAAAATATATTCAATATTAGTCTTGTTTTAAAGATCTTTTCGAAAAAAAACAATTATACAAACAAAATGTAAATCAAACTTTCACTTCGAAAAAAATAATTGTAGTTACTTTTTTATTGCTGCCAGAAAGTTTTATATTTGGGTGTTTGCCTTTCTTGTCGATCTTGTCGAACTAAAACAATTATACAACACACTTGGGTGCATGTTGCTTTATACATGGTGTTAGTTTTATATTTGCATTAGTGTTATTTTTGCATTTTTGTTTGCTGCTGCCAGAAAGTTTTATATTTTTGCATGTCTATTGTTATTTTTGCATTTGTGTTGGCAAATGTAATGAAGTTTTATATTTTCTTTCTATAGGATGGATGAGCTGAATGGAGAAATAGTGTGCGCCATTGAAAAATGGTGCAAGCTTGTTGCCGCTCTATCGAGCGGTCAACGCGCTAGAGTGGCTGATACAACATTGCGCAGCATGCTGCAGATACCATCTATTAAGATCGTACCCTTCGATTAGGTATATGATTGAGAATTTTGATGCCAGCAAGTCCAGATTCATTATACAAGAGCAGGTTGGGGAGGTGACTCTCGGTGCGGTCGACGTCGAGTGCATCTTTAACCTCGAGAAGCAAGGACTCTTAAGCGGACATTCGATTGAAGAAGAAGAGGACATGAAGGAGCGGGTGCCGCCACAATTTCTCAGTAAGACATCAGAAAACATAGTGATAGATAATCTCATCGAGAACATAATTAAAAGTAAAGCCACCGACGATGATTTTCTTCGGAAATTAGTGCTTGTCCTGTTAGGAACAATTATTGCTCCCATGTCGAGCAAGATTGTGCCAAAGCAGTACTACACTTTGGTCCATGATGTGAAACATATTTCAAAGATTAACTGGAATGCCTTCACCCTGCGTGTTCTACTTGATTGCCCTCGCATAGTCAAGAAAGGCAAACATCTACGCCAATGGCCGAAAGGCAATTTGGCTCTGTTGCAGGTACACAAATGAGGCCTCTTGCATAATGTCAATTATTATATCATTGCAATTTTATGTGATGTATTGAACTAACTCTCAATCCTTATATTTTTTTGTAGTACTTGTACTGGGAGAAGGTGCAATCTGTCGAAGGCGATTGCGCCTATAATCCCAACTTGTCCATACAACCTCTTATGAGGAACTGGACCGAAGGTGCAGCCACTAGGAGAGATCGATTCGACTATGACAATGGGCGCGGCCGTGGTAACGTCAAGGTAAGTCATTGTGTTCTGTTTTTCTTAAATATTTTGTAACTAAATAATATTTATATTTAATTCATCACATGTACTTCAATATCGCATGCAGATCGAAAATATTATCACCCAAGAGTATAGGGCGCAGGAGCCCAAAATCCCATGTAATGTGCCTGCCATGAAGCCAAAAACCAAACCTGCAAATGGAAACGCAAAGAAGTCGACGACAGCCCCAATGTCGGAAGATTTGATGGAGCTTCTAATGAAGCAGTGCATGGACTTCATACACACCCAGATGAGGCAAATCCTTGATCAAGTTGCTGAGGTGTCACACCATAACATAATAGTTTATAGTTTGTTCCCTGTTTTAAACAATGCAGGCATTCTTAACTTTATATATCTATTGCAGAGGTTGTTGGAGAAGATGAACAAATCAGGTGTCATGTACAAGCCGTCTGCTGCCGTGCCATCCGTGGACAATGATGTGGATCAAGAAGTGGATTCGTTCGAGAACGGTCCATATGAAAAGAAGGAATTCGTGTACAAGGATGACATAGACTCACACGGAGAGCCTGTCATTGACATGACGCAGCCTGATGAAGATGTTCCCAACCATAAAACCGTACCTGAGGTACTATGTATATATATTTCTGTCTATAATTTTCTCCTTCAATTTTTTTACGGGCTGAAATGTTCACACCATTTTGTTTGCCAAACAGAAAACCCGAGCAAAGATGAATGGACACAAGGAAGCTTCACCTATTAAGCATAATGATGAATGTGGCGCTACACCCGAAAACCCTTGGGTCGTTGGTAATTCTACACAAGCACCTTCATCGGACATAGACATTTGTCCATCTTCTCTCAACAAGTTAATGGCTAAGGCGAATGGAAAAAAGGGTGCAACAGTCGATAAGGATGAGGAAGTTATGTCCGGTAAGCGGAAGCGGGCCGTTCCCAAGAAATTTGAATCCCCCTACGCACTTGAAAAGCCCAGCAGGCGTACCAACCGTGGTCAGAAACCCTCCGGTACCCGTTCTGCTAGTAGAGGTATCGTAACTAACATTCTTGGTTTGTTGTATACTACGAATGCATATGATCACCATTGTTGACGTTCATATTATTTCATGGAGCTCTCTTTTCTGAAATTGATGAGCCGGAGGGTGTGGCAGAAGAGTTGACGCTGGAAATAATTGATGCAGCTGTTTCATTTGTCGAGTTAGCTTCTAGCACCGACAAGAATAAGGGGAAGAAAGTTTACTGCAGTGAAGGGCGTGGCATATCTCTGACTTCCGAAAGGAATCGACCGATACTAACTCATAGATGGCTCTCGGACGATGTAAGTACTAATTGCATGTTTTGTTATTTAAATTGTCAATAATCTATGTCTCAACTTTCAACATGTAATGCCCTGATATTCTATGAAGGTTATTGATGCTTATATGGGACATTTGGAGCTGCGCGTTGGTCATGATCGTTACCTCTGTCCAGCGTGGAGGTCCAGATTCCTTGTAGATCGTGCTATCGCACAAGGCGATCCATTGCCGTCGAGCTGCAACATGGACAGTGCTCTGTCCAAAGCTGGAGCAGTTAATAGAGTCACCAAAGAGTATACTGTGCGTGATAAGGTATGTTATGTTTGTAATTCTTCACTTAAGGACATTTCATCTAGTATTACGTTTGATCCATAATTGGTTTTTGCACTGTAGACGTATATCGTGTTAAATATCGAAAATGCCCACTGGATGACCATGGTCATGCACTTGATCAAGCAAGAATTCCAAGTTCTCGATTCACTCTATCCTCTGGAGCTGACAGAAAAGACTATGAAAGCACTGGTAATATAACCAACTTTTGTACCATTGGTCCTACATGTTGTTTATGATTCTTCTTTAACAATATCCTATTTATAGCGAATGGCTATAGCAAACGATATGCGGCAAGCAAATCTTATTACACCAGGGAAATATCCGGACGTAAGTAAGTGGCCTATCAAGGAGTATGACATGCCCCAGCAAGAGGATGGGTGAGTTAGTAGGACATCATGCACATTCAAACAACAATACACATGTTCGTATTGCCCACTGCTAATGTTTGCATATATACCAGGAACTCTTGTGGCCTTTTTGTCCTGGAATGTGTAGAGCATTGGGACGGGGACCGAATGACTGGCCATTTTTCACAGGTATGCTGTTATTTATGTTTGTAGAGTAGCTACTATGGTCGTGTACAAAATTCGGTTCATGTAACCTGTAGGTCATTTTTTTCAGGCCACCGTTGACGCAAGGAGAAGACGTTTCGTCGCCAAGTTGATTATGTCACCTTCGAACACGATGGAGTGTGTGAAGAACAAAATTCACGAAATCGCAAGGAAAAGGCGTGCCTGAAGAATTCATGCGGCATGCAAGAGTCAAGTTTTAGTGCTTTGGATTTAGTCCGGTCGAAGGTTTCGACGGCATGATTATCTTAAGGTTTCTATGATTTTTATGTAATAAACTGGGCATCTCGAATATTGTGACACATACATGTGTATGTGTATGTCAAACAATAGGCTCGTACCAGACAATTCGGTCATACAATTCGCTCGGAGAAGACAATTTGGTCGTACCAATAAAGTTTTGGCTTCAACTATCATTTGTTCTTGCTTAATATTTTTCTCGTTCTCCAATTTTTTATAATTGTATTTATCACATTCATAGTATTCACATTCTATTTTTCTCTTCAGCTGCTCTCCGAAGTTTCATATTAAAATTTTCACATTATTTACGTTTTTAAAAACTCTATCAAACTTTTGCCTTCTGCCTTAGCTATCTGCATGTCATCCTCTTGCATAATCTCCTGGTAATTCCCCCTCATCACATGATTATGAAAAGTACTCATGTTAGCTATGTAAATATATCGAGGAAGAACGTATTACACAGATGAAAATTAGTCATGTCAGCTCGTTGGCTCTATCGCGTGTTATCCGGCATCATGTTTTTCTATTTTGTGTCACAAGCCCATCGTATTTTTATTGTACTTATAATTACCTTTTGGGCCGTGATTAATTGAGGGATGGAACGATGAGGGAGCCCAGTCGGAATTTCAGGTGCGGTTGTAAATTACACGTGCATGCATGGCTGGGTTAGTTGCATTATCAAAGGACTAGTTGGGCCATCATTTGAATATATGGAAACAACGACTGTGGTTGATTAGGGCAACGAGTGGTTCCCCTTTTCTCGTTTCGCTTCCAAATCCCTTGCCCTCTCTCTCCATTTGCGCCTCCAAATCTCCACGGATAAAGCATGACAGCGAGCTGGGCGTCGGGCGGCGGCGGCTGCGGCGAGAAGAGCGGTGGCGACCGCAAGTTAGGTCGAACCCTGGGTCCTGGAAGTAGGTGGGGCGGATTCAGTGGAACAGGAGGCAGCGGAGGCGGATCGAGTGGAACAGGGGAGGGGGGGTTTCGTGGGCGGCGGAGGGCCGGGAGAACCGACGGCTAGGGTTTCTTCCGTGCTACACTTTGGTGGCAAAAAGGTAAGTTCTTTACCGTTGTTCTTTACATCCCAGCATTGTCGCCCACAAATCATGACCTGTGGCCCTTACAAGCTCCATCTATTTGGTCATCAGGAAACTCCGGGTGGCCGTGTGTGCATAAATCTGCACAATTTTGACAGCGCATTAGTGGGTTGTGTGTTTGAGGTTAGTGTACTGAGCATGATCTTCAAACTAGTACTGCTACTACGGTCAAGCTGCAAAAAAGTTCAGTGTTTAATGCTTTCAGTGACAAGTTCAATTATAAATTGACTTGAATTGCTCATGATTTATTTAGGATGATGTCACTTCTGAGTATGTTGTATGGGTTGATGGGGAGTGGGATAGCAAAGCAAAGTCAGTCATTAAGTATCTTGCCATGAAGAACAAGAAACTGGAGACTAAGATTACAGAATGTGAAGCTGAAATTAAAAGGAATGAGAAAGAAAAGAGGGCAATGGTTAAGATGCACAAGGAAATATTGGTCTATAGGGATAGGATTTTAGGATTTGGAGGTCTTCTCTATCTTGGCCTGCTTGCCACTATAATTGCTGTCATAGTTACCAAGTAGATTGTTCATAAAGTTATTGACATCATTGTAGTTGACATGATGAAATCCTGATGAATTATTTGCTATTCAGTTTATGGGCAAAGTGTAATAGACATTGCAGCAGAAATAACATGGGGCCATCATGATTGGTAGACAATGCACTTTTGGCATGTTCTACATTTGGCAGACACTGCACATTTGTCATGTTCTATATTTGGTAAGTGATGCACATGGGCACATCACATAGCCACGCTACCGATTTGTGCAGCAGCCCACTTCATTGTCTTGTTGCAACATAGGAGCAACTTCTAGCAGCACCGACACCTTTGATTCAACACTGAAGCAAAAAAACAGTACATATTCAATATTCTAAAATTTAACTAAACTTCACACTTAGGGTAGGCAGTAGATATTCAGTTCTTTAGCCACAAAGAACCCGACCAAACCTTACCGATTCCATAACTTATATAATTACCTGGAGAAAAGCACACCTAACCAACATCAAGCCCATTTTTTTTTTGATCAAAGAAGGGCTTGCCCCTTCCAATTTTCATTACTGAAAACCACCAAAGTTCACAACCAAGTTCAGTCTAAAAAGAGAAGGCCAACACAGGCCAGCCAAACCGCGCAATGACCCAAACAAGTTCACAAGCGATGACACAATCCACCCTACATCGATCATTATTACATCAAAAACAAGCATGGAGCTGAAGGAGCCTAGTAGCAACTAGGAGAACAGCAAACTTATATATTGAAACATATAACAGCATACCAAAGATAACCAACAGCTTCCTCCTCCTTCAGCAACTGTGCGCATCTTCACTTCTTCAGAAATTTGAGGCGGCGTGAGCGGCGCACCACACACGGGGAAGCCTTCTTCTTGACCGCCGTCCTGTTCGACAGCTGCGCCACCGGATCCTGAGCCACCTGATCCTGAGCCACCTCCTCTTCTTCCACCTTCACTATGTCAGGGTGCAGGGGAAGGAGCTCGACGTCGAGGGGCATTGTTTTGCCACCCTCGACGGCGACCGACGCTACCATCTGCATGGCGTCCTCCTCGCCCTCCTCAGGGTCATCAGGGATGAGCAGTACCTCGTCCACATCGTCCTCCACGATGTCAGACCCCAACGGCAGGACAGGCTTCGGCACGTGGCGGACCTGGTAGTCCAGAATCAAGGGCGCAGGGAGAGCGAGCTCGACGTCGACGCGCTCCGCCCTCGATGCGACGCGTACTGGATCTGGCCGCATCGTCATGGTGGTGGAGCGGTACATCCACCACCTTGCACGCTGAATAGGGGAGTCGCTCATCGTGGCCTCTCGCATTGCCCAGACGAGGAGGAGAGCCGGCGGGATGCCGCAGCCGTAGGGGAAGGCGCGCTTCTTCTCGGCGTCGGTGAGGACTTTGACGAGGCCACACGCATGGTTGACCAACATCTCCGTGCTGGGGAACCAGCCGCACACCTCCGCCAACTGGGCGCGCCACCCCTCGTCATCGCCGGCGAGCTTCATCATCGCTCTCTGCCAGCCGAGGATTTTCTCCATGGAGGCGGCTGCAGCGGTCGCCGGCGGGGGTTTTGTCGATCTAATGTAGGTGGGGATAAGGGGAGTTCGAACCGGCGCGCGAGGTAGGTGGGTGAATGTGTGGTGGGGAGTGGTAAATTAGGTGATTTAATGGTAGTTAGGAC
Organism: Aegilops longissima; assembly: GCA_021605205.1. Lineage (NCBI taxonomy): Eukaryota > Viridiplantae > Streptophyta > Magnoliopsida > Poales > Poaceae > Aegilops > Aegilops longissima. The sequence goes on along the minus strand of CM038676.1, from coordinate 617,155,690 downwards.
GTGGGGAGGGGAAATGTACAATATTCTTTCTAATTTATGACTAATTTATTTGGGTTGGATTTTGTTGTTTATTTAGAGATGTAAAAATTTGACACTCCCACTAAATAAAGTGTCGATCGAGTTGCTACAACTAGATGATGCCCCGCGCGTTGCTGCGGGAACCGTGTTAAAACCAATTCATAAATTAGTGCTTCAAACCAATGAAAACAAATGTAAGAGTTTTACATGTTAAAAATGATAAAACTTAAAAGAAGTGTGTGTGGCAAAATGATGTATAAAAGAGAAAAAAAATCCCCACAACTAGAAGACATAATGTGAAAAGGATATACTGCCCTGTTCACTCGATTCATCCGTACAAAATTGAAGCAAGTGTTCTACACTTCTTCCTTCTCCACTATTCTGCACATCATAGAAGACAAGATAAGTTAATGAACGATAAATTTTTCAATAATCCAGAATGCATACAAACACTTACTTCTGATTTAGTTTGCATTTCTTGCTACGTTTAGTGTGTCCTAGCAATTTGCAAGCGCCGCACCGGGTTTTCAACTCATCAAAAGAGAGTGGTCTACCATTTTTCAAGACAGGGCGGTTCTCATTTACCTTTGTTGCACCTTTGCTTGACACTTTCATAGGATCTTTAACTGCGACCATGTTGCCTTCACCATCGTCTACATATTCAACTGCACACTTACTGAAGTCATTTATATTCTTGCTCAAATTTCCTTGTAGCAGATCATACGCATGACTCTTAGCTATCACAGCCTTCAAACTATCTGTAACTGATCCCACAAAGCTGGTTGTTTGCATGCCGCATGCATAGCTTCTGATGCTAACACACTGACCTGGCTATATTTCATTCTTTCCTCTGCCCCAGTCCAACCATATCCCAACAGATCGCTTGTGCGCCTCGCGGGCAGTCCCAACCTTGCTTGTTTCGTGAACCAAGAAGAACTAAACACTTTGGTATTTCAGATATGTTCAAGTACTTGAGACGTGGAATATGTGTTTGCAAGGTAGACCCTTTCGAATCATTCTTCTGCAGCTGCACCGTATAGGTTCTGCGGAATTTACTGCTGTATACTCCACCCAAAAACAACTATTCCGGTTATTCTTCTAGGCCACGATGTACTGTTGTGATCCGTCTCCCAGCTTAATTTCTACAATCTCCATGCCATCAATTTTTTGTAAGATCATCTTGCAACATATAGAAGTTTGCTGGAGTGAAGACGTGAGAAGCAGCTATCTCAAGTTCCCTCGAGCTAGTAACTGGCACCGGTAAACTCTGTGAGGACGTGCAGTCATCTCGCGCCTCGTTTTCACGGATACGTACAACGGCGTTCTCATAATGCAAAATCATATCCACCAGGGTCATTTCACCGTCTAGGTGGAGGTGAAGGCATGAGTTTAGGCTTTCACTCCGCTGGTTGCTTTTCATGCCAAGCCAAAACCCCTCTGTCAGATAAGCCGCGGCCCACAGTCTCCTCTTCTTATACATCCGTCTCAACCATGTTACTGTTTTTTTCGACTGCCATCTTTTGGTAAACGCGTGCCATCTCTCCTCAAACGTGGCCGTGGACGTGCTGTAGTACAGAAGGGTTCGTAACTCCTTCAAGGACTTGGGACTGAGGTGAATCTTCATATTTTTTTCTATATGCCCCCACGTACATATACGGTGCCACACGTCTGGCAAGACTTCACGAATTGCCTTGATCATCGCAGTGTCGGTGTCTGTGATTACACTCTTCGGCATCTTTTGACACATGGACCTCAAAAAAGTCTGCAGCAGCCACACGTATGTCTGTTCGGTCTCGTCCGAAACTATGGCACAACCAAAAATAGCGGTCTTCCTGTGATTGTTAAGACCGACAAAAGGTATGAATGGCATACCGTAGAGGTTCATCTTGTACGTGCTGTCAAATACAAGCTCGTCGCCGAAGTCCTCATAGTCATGAGGAGACTGGGAGTCACACCAGAACATCCTATTCAAGTGTCCTTCCTTATCTAGCATGTACTCGAAAAAGAAGCTAGGATCCTTCTGTTTCCTACTGGCCATGATGCCTATGGCTGTGGCAGCGTCACCTTTTGAAAGCAGCTTCCTCTTCTCCCTGGCACAAATGTTGCATATTTCACACCTGGTAAAACCAACACCGCCATACCATACATGTTTGCTGATGAGGGAATCCATCATGTCGTGAATTCTAATCCCTGCAGCTCCCATGGACATTATCTCATGCTTCTGAAACTCTATGATTTTTCCGTGGGACCAATGAAAAGGTACCTCATCCGGTCCTGCCAACATATGGCTATGCTTGTCCTCAAAACTTGCAACATACCAAACCCCACGCTTTTGGTCAAGCTTGCGGTCGGTGTAACCGCAAAAGCAGCGTGTCTCGGCTATGAGCCGACAGTTGTGCCCTTCCTCGGTTAGCAACTTGCTGTCACGTTTCCCTTGTCTGGAACAAACAAACTTCCTATAACTCATAAGATGTGCCTCGGTTTTGGTATACCTGACCTTATTCTTCCTAATGCTGAAACCTTTAGCTCTAGCATAGCTGTTGTAGAAATCATACGCAGCATCATGAGTCATAAAAGTCATGTCCATTATCTGCATGAACATATCCCTCTTATCATCTGCACTCGCAGTATCTTGGACATTCATTACCCCACCATCATCTGTCATCTGCACAATCAAAACATAGCCATGAAAACTGTTTTGTATGGTTTAACATTACTTTCATAGAACATTGATTACACAAATACCTCACTCATGGTGACCGACGACTTGAATCCCCAAAATCAGGTGCATCGATGATTAAATCGTTAAGGCCTGTCTCGCGTCGGATTCACCGTAATAGTCGCACGCATTATGACATTGAAATGAACTGAAAATACAACACAAAGACATAATTACTTATCATATAATATTCCGAATGAATTCAATTTGCATGCCAATAAAGTTTTTCACTTACGCACTCGACTAATGTAATCTTCATTTGAGAGCTCAATTGTTTTCCGACCATCATCATGCTCATCCATCTACAAATTTTCAACACAAAAATATAATGTTGTAGGATGGCACCAAAAAATTACAACATGGTAATGCCACTCACATTAAAATCTTCCCATTCGTTCCCATTCCCTGACTGATTTCCAAGATCTGAATTGTCATCATCTGACCAATTTTCTATCCAGTCTTTCATCAGTTCTCCAAACTCCATGACTACCATCATATCTGTTAACTCCTCGTCCGCCATTTCCTACAACAAATGATGAAAACATTATCAATGATGAAGTATCAACACATAGCTCACGATCACGTATGTTATGTAAATAACCCCAACCGAGGCCGTTCAGATCTGCCAAACCAAGTCAGGAAGATGGCCACGGCACCCGTCGTGATCACTTTCAATCGCGAGGAGCAGCACTACAAAACCTAGCTAGATCTGTGATTACCTCTACCGCCGGATACCTAGGTTAGCCGCCACATCAAATAATGATAGTCCTGGTGTACACAGCCGACGGCAACCGACGCTACGTGAACCCTACACTGAAGAAACCCAGATCACGAGGATCAGCACTACCGGAACAAGATCCACGATTGCATGCGCCGCCGGGTAGGTAGGTTACCCTCCCCGCTAGGCTAAGCACTATCTCTGACGGCGGCAGTTCATTCGATGTTGCCTGGCGAGACTAGAGGGTGCGGGGGATGCAGGATGCGTACTGTGAGCGCTGGAGATTCATGATGTTGCGCGCCCGTGTGCGGCGAGATCGCCGATGACTAGATAGCGGCGGCTGGAGATCTACGCGTGAATTATGGAGCTGCGTGAATGATTGGATCCGTAGGTCCCTACGTGGTCGTGGGGTCGTGTGATGTTTTTTTTCGACCGGTCTTGACGATACGGTCCAGGCTATACAGGGCTTGGCAGGGCTAGACAGGGCTTGGATCTGGGCTACGACGGGCTAGGAAAAAACAAACTCGCGGGGACAAAAATACCCCTCCGAAATTAGGTTAGGGGGAGCACCGGAGCAGGGCTCCATATTTGCTCTATAGAGATGTCACCGATCGCCACACAGCGCCCAAGGTCAAGAGATCAACTGGAATCAGAAGCGTAAAATAGGAGTACAAGTGGCCAAATTAAACTTGTGAAGATTCAAAACTGCCGTTGCTAAGAGAAGCATGGGTCCGATGTCAGTCTGTTCTATCATTCAGACTGCAGTAGATAGCTGGAGGGATTGTTCACTAGAACGCCCCATCGCTCGCTGTACTTGGGGACAAGTGGATGAGAATCTAACCGAGCATATGGTTATGAACGAATAGGATGATCCAAAGCTCTGGCTTTTCGCAATGAAGGGATCATTATCACATGTGACGCAAGTATTTGCTGCCCTCACCGTCAGGCAATTCATGATTGGGACACTACTGGAATCGCCCTATATGCCGAGTGCCACGGACACTCGGCAAAGGCCCAAAAACCGCCAGCAACGCCTTTGCCGAGTGTCACCTTCGGCAAAAGGCACCCGGCGTACACCTCTTCGGCAAACAGGAATTTGCCGAGAGCCATAACACGGGCACTTGGCAAACCCTTTGCCGAGAGCTAAACAGCCCGTGTCCGCAAAATAAAGCAGCTAACGGATAAGTCCGTTAGCTCCAGACATGTGGGACCACGTAAACTTTGCCGAGAGCCACTCTTGGCAAAAAGAAATACTAGGAGGCTGACACGTGTCGTGTCCTGACATGCGGGTCCATGACAACAGGCCGAGCCCCGACTTTGCCGAGAGCCACTCTCGGCAAAGGGAACCATTAGGAGGCTGTCACATGTCGCCTCCTGACATGTGGGCCCACGACCACAGGCCGAGGGCCAACTTTGCCGAGAGAAACTCTCGGCAAAGAAAACTAGTAGGAGGCTGACACGTGTCACCTCCTGACATGTGGGTCCACGACAACAGGCCGAGGGCCAACTTTGCAAAGATAACCAGTAGGAGGCTGACATGTGTCACCTCCTGACATGTGGGACCACGCGAGCAGGCCGAGGGCCAACTTTGCCGAGAGGACCTCTTGGCAAAGGGAACCAGTAGGAGGCTGACACGTGTCATCTCCTGACATGCGGGACCACAAGAACAGGCCGAGGGCCAACTTTGCCGAGAGCACCTCTCGGCAAAGAGAACCACTAGGAGGCTGACATGTGTCACCTCCTGACATGTGGGACCAAGAGAACAGGCCGAGGGCCAACTTTGCCGAGACCCCCTCTCGGCAAAGAGAACCACTAAGAGGCCAAGGGCCAACTTTGCCGAGAGCCAGCCTCGGCAATCCTTTTCCCTTTACCGAGAGCCCCTCTCGGCAAAGTTGTCAGGGGCACCATAGGTTATTATCGTTTACCGAGAGGCCTCTCGGTAAAGGTGTCAGGTTCTACTGGTTGGTACACATTTACCGAGAGGCCTCTCGGTAAAGGGTGCATTCTGGTCTAGTTTCACAGTCATTGCCGAGAGCCACCCTCGGTAATGGTGTGCCCAGGAGCCTTTTTTCCCTGTTTCTGTTTCTTTCCTGCAGTGAAACATATACAGCAGCAGCATATAGTTCACACACATAGAACATGTCACATATAGGCATCATTGAACAAAAGCAATGATTGATTCTGAAAAAAATTCCACATAAAAGCAATAGTGCATAAAAGGTGAAATAGTAGTGAAGACACTCGACTACCACAAGTTTACAAGTCTCAAGATGCAAGAGTTCTCAACATACAAGGAACAGTTTCAAACATAACATAACATGAAGTTCACGCGATTTTGGAGATCAGAGTGATAACATCAACATTAGAAGGCATCATTCCGTTTGCTGCCCCAACTCCACCAACTTGAGGTGGAACTACCGGAACATTGTTCGACCCTTGTGATGGGTTGAGCTGTGATTGATTGACCCAATAGTGAGATGAATGCATATGGTAATGCCGAAAATGGTGATAGAAATAGTTTGAACGAAACTCACAATGTTCCACTCTGGCGTCGGTGGCATCTGCACTGATTGGCCTTGCATGGAATAAAGATTGGCCACCATATGTTGTAAAGACTTCACTAGATCATCTTGTGCCTTCAGCTTGGCCCAGTTTTCATCTCGTTCTTTCTCGGTGTCAATCAGTCGAGTCTACAATATGGCAATGCAAATGTCATTCAAGTTGAAATGCAAATATGCAGGACCATGAAGGATCAATGAAGAAGCACTAACCTGAATATCCTCAATAATGCTCACGAAATGTGGTACGTGACGCTTACGGTAGGAGTAGAGCTAGTACTCATAGCACGAAGCGTGTTGACTCTCAGAAGGGAGGAGGTTATGACAGAATCAAGGTGAAGCACCATCCGGCCATTTGGTGTACTGCCTGCCGCAGCAATGGCCACAAGAGGGTCAAACGGTAGCACGTGAGGATCAGCGTTAGGCCCGTACGTCTCCTTCAATTTTTGGTGTAGTTATCTCCATCTGACCGGGCTTTAGAGCTGATCCAGTCCCTCTCCGGGTGGAGAGGGTCCTTGTCCTTGTTGTCTTTGGTACGCTTGATGGTCCATGCCTCGAAGTAAGTGATATCCTTGCCAGTGTCTTCTTTCTGAAAAAGAAAGCGACCCAAACAATCAAGGGAATGCTCACAAATGAAAGAGAACATGATGAAAAGAAAAGGATGTGGTTTCCTACATGTTTTGCACTACTAGAAAAATGCCTGTTAGTGGCGCACCTATTTTGGCCATAAATGGCGCACTATAGGTGCACCACTATTACCACGCCACTAGTAACAAATACTAATGGCGCACCTCTGGTGCGCCATTAGTATACCAGATAATAGTGGCGCACCTGGCAGTGGGTCATTACTATGTCCAGCAGTGCGCCATTACTATGCTTTCTAGGGGGCCATATTTACCTTCACGTATGCCCCCTAGTGCGCCATTACTATGCCCCATAAGGCGCCACTGGTGTTTAGCCCTGGTGCGCCACTAATGCTCAATATGGTACGCCACTACTATGAATATTAGGAATTACTATTTTTTCTTTTCTGGTATTTGCACAGGTTACAAAATATCTGGTATTTGCACAGGTTACAAAATACACATTACACAACACAAAATATAAATATCCCCAAATAGAATTCATCATATTAGTCTCCAAATTTGAAATAGCGAACACAGTTCAAACATTAGCCAAGTTTAGGTCTCGAGACATTAGAAAAGTTCATCATATATATTAGCCGAGTTTGTCGTCACATTACAAAGTAAATATCGATCATCTAAACTACCATCACATAGAAGAGAGCCACGGTCACGATGAGCATCATCGCGATGAAATTGGTCTTCATTCGGTTCCTCCCCCGCTCCCTCCTCTCTCCCACTAGATAGCGCGCGTATCTAGCTTCCGCCTCCGCCCTAGTGGCGTACCCTTTGTAACTGTTACCGCTGAAACGGGGAACCTGTCTCCGACACTCCTCCCAGTCGTCGTAGACTCCGGGAACCTTACCCTTGTACACGACATACGATGGCATCTCTATGCACTAGACAAACAAAACGTTAGTAGCAATTCACAAACAATACATAAGCAATATATAAGTATGCAACAAAAGGATCGGAAGAGAAAAAGCAACACATTAATAGCACGATTCATGGTCCTACTAATAAATAGCATCGATTACATATAAGTTGAACTACACAGGCAGTACAAACAACCTACAACATGTTGTCTAGATGCTTATTGTCAAAGTAGTCTTACTTTGCTATAATGCTTAAGAAAAGAAGCATCAGTGACAGACTTCCATCCCAATATCTTCCCTCAAATCAATATTAGACTACTTGAAGTAATCAAATAATTTCGAAATAGATTAACCAGTGCTATAGGCATACAATTACTAGAACACACACCAGGCAGTTTTTATAATATTATCAGAAAACACACATAGTGGTTTCAGTTAGGTAGCAGAGTGTTTGGAGTACTGAAACTCAATTAAGCTAGGTAGCATCAAGTTGTGCATCTGATCATATAAAATAGGATAGGGTTAATTATTCGGATTATCTATGTTTGGAGTACTGAAACTCAATTAAGCTAGTTAAATGGAGTTCATCTACTCACTAGCAGTACTACTAACTGGCAGTACTTAAACAAGTTAAGCTACTCACTACAGTACTGGCTACTCACTTAAGTTAGCTAGAAGCTACAAGTTAAACACATTTGTAGCACTGAGAAATAATGCAACTAGCAGCAAGGAGTATAATGGCAATCATGTAGCAATCATGTCCTTTTTAAATGGATTGTTCTACCTAGTAGGTTGTTGGAAATTCAGTTGCTTTTTCATTGGTTCTTTTTACAAATGTGAGGCATGTGAATCAAACTTTTTTATACCATGTTGCCTTATGCCAAATCAATTATCTGTTGGTTCAATGGTTGTTTCTTTCCCTTTTTATAATTGCAAAAATCTGGTCACAGTGGTTAATTATTTAGATGGATTTCATATATTCTGCTACTGTTTTACAATGTGAGGCATGAACTGTTCCCTCTTCTAATTATATTGTATCTGACAGTAGAAAAAATCTAAACTAAAATCTAGCATCTGATCTACACAAGAGCACCACAAGAATATTCAGATTCACAATTCCAAACAACACAATTTAAACAGACGGCACAGGATGGCACCGACGGCCTGGAAGTGATCCATGGAAGAACTCACCTCGATGGACGTGGTCGCAGACGAGGTCGTAGATGGTGGCGGAGCAGAGACGAGGTCGCAGAAGCGGTCGTGGTGCTCCGGTGGACGCGGCTGCATCAATCGTTTGAATTGACATTTAATCAAACACCTCACAGGCAAGAACAGAAGGTGGAGACAAAGAAGAGAGGGGATCGAGCAGAGAGGGAGAGGGCAAGGAGGGAGGAGTAGAGAGGGAGAGGGCAGGGCGCGGTGGCTCACCGGTGACGTCGGGGGAGAGGCCCCGACGAGCATGTCTACAGCGGCGAGAACGTCTACTGGGGGCGGGTGAGCATGTCTACAACGTTGAGCGCCGTCGCGCCCTGCTTCCGTGGCTCGCCGACCTGGTGTTGAAGCAGATTCCGCCCGCCGCCTTGCTTGTCGCCTCGCATGGTGGAGCTCGAGCGGAGAGGCGCCGCGGGTTTCGAGGGCTGGGAAGGCGAGGGAGGGGGTGGGTGGGGGCGGCGGAGCCCGGGAGCGAGGTCGCTGGGTGTGGTGGTGAAGGGGTGGAACAAGTGGCGTAGAGGCGAGGGGCGAGATGGGAGAAGGACGAACGGCTGGCGAGATGGAACGTCTTGGATATTTTAGTGGGGGAAAGGTTAGCAATGGCGCACCATCTAGGGGTGCGCCATAAATACCATGATAGCAATGGCGCACCTTCTCCTGGTGTGCCATTACTAACTTTTTTTGGATTTTTAGTTGCATTTAATAATTTTTTAGAAAATGACGATAAATTTTAACATTTTACGATATAAGTAGTTATTACTAATTTTCAAATACTTGCGTTGCAAAACATTTGTGAATTGGTAAAACATTTATGAATACGAAAAAATATCATCAAATTTGAAAAAATATTCATGAATTCAAAAAGTGCCCACGAAATTTTAAAATATTCATGAGTACAAAAAATATTAAAAAATTCAATACTTTTTGTGAGTTACAAAAATGTTCGCATTTTCAAAAAATGTTTGCAAATTTAAGCAGGAAAAGGAACACTGAAAAATAAAATACCAGAATAAACATAAATAAAAATTTGTATATCAATGGCGCACCTCCTAGGGGTGCGCCATAAATACCTTGATAGCAATGGCGCACCTTCTCCTGGTGCGCCATTAATAACTTTTCAGAATAAACATAAATAAAAACAATTAAAATACCAGAAGAAAACACAAAGAAGCCCAAGGTGCCTGTAAATGATGATTTACAACAAAACAAGAAGAAATGCCATTTCCATATGTCGAAATACAATCGAGAAATGAAGGCTACAATTTAAATACATTCGGTCTTAGCTATCTTTTCACAATCTTCTTGCCCTTCTTTTTCGCAAATGGAGTTCTTCTCTTGAACGGATGTCCTTTAGGTAGGGTGGTCCTGCTTCTTCTTGTGGTGTATGGTACTTCATCGTCGTCGTCATGTTCCATCTTCGGGTCGCTGTACTTGTCGAAGTCTTGCTCATCGGCGACTCCATCCATTCTGATGATCTTCCTTTTGCCTCTCCTCACGACAACACGACTGGGCTTTGACGGGTCGGTAATGAAGAAGCATTGGTCCACTTGGGAAGCTAGTACCCATGGCTCATTTTTCGCGGTGACGTTTGCGCCCGCGGTCTTGGATTTGGCTTCGGGTATAACCATGGTGGTAAAATACCGGTCTTCTTTTAGGACGCTCTTGGCCCATCTGACACGGGACATCGGGACCTTCTCTCCAGCGTAGCTCAGCTCCCAGATCTCCTCGATCCTTCCGTAGTATCTGTCCTCGACATGCATTTCGCGGCGACCCTCACGGTGACTCCATCCAGCGAGCCTGCCGAGGTGCCTATTGACGGGCAGACCAACGGGGTTCTCGATGCCTAGATAATTCATGCAGTAGGAGATGCACTCTTCGGTCAGAAAGCCCTTGGCTATGCTTCCCTCTGGACGTGACATGTTGCGAATGTATCCTTTGATGACACCATTCATCCTTTCGAACGACATCATGCTGTGCAGGAACGTCGGCCCGAGTTGGATGATATCCTCCACGATATGGACCAGCAGATGCACCATAACGTCGAAAAATGCGGGCGGGAAGTACATCTCAAGCTCGCATAGTATCACCACGATCTCTTCCTGTAGCCTTCTGAGTTGCCTCACGCCAACCGACTTCCAAGAGATGACGTCAAAAAAGTTGCATAGGCCAAATAGCGTTTCACGGACATGCGCGTCCATGATCCCACGGATTGAAACTGGAAGTATCTGTGTCATCAGCACGTGACGCTCATGAGACTTCATCCCGCTGAACTTCTGCTTCGCTGAGTCTAGGTATCTGCTTATCTTCTCCGTGTAACCGTAAGGAAGTTTTACTCCTACGAGGCAGGTGAAAAACTGCTTGATCTCCTCCTGACTTAGAGTGAAGCACGCGGGAGGGAAGTCATTTCCGATCTTCTTGGCATTTTTGCATTTGCGATGTCTTTCCCTGTCCTTCGCCTCATCATTATCATCATCATCATTAGCGTCAAGCTCCTCTCTGATGCCCATTGATTTCAAGTCTGCCCTTGCTTTCGGCCCATCTTTGGTCCTCTTTGGCATGTTGAGCAGGGTACCAAGCAGACTCTCGCACACGTTCTTCGTGATATGCATGACATCAAGGCTGTGAGGCACACGGAGGATCTTCCAGTACGGCAAGTCCCAGAAAACAGACCTCGTTTTCCATACCTTCAGCAGCGGCTCTGGCGCCTTTCGCTTCTTTCCCAGCTCTGGCGCCTTTCGCTTCTGTCCCGGCGGTGGGCACTCTTCCCAATTTTTCAACAACTCGTCTATTTCCTCGCGGTTCCTCGTACGCGGGCGTCTTCGGGGTTCGGTTTCACCATCGAACAAATCCTTGCGTTTTCTCCATGAGTCATTGTCACGAAGCCACCATCGATGTCCCATGACCACGTTTTCAAAGACCCGGGATCTCTATATAGTTGGCGATACGTTGTGTCATCCATGCACCTGACGCATGCAGAAAATCCGTGGACCACCTGTCCCGCGACATATCCGTAACCGAGATAGTCGTGCACCGTCGTGAGCAGTGCGGCTCTCATAGGGAAATATTCTTTGTCTGCGGCGTCCCACATATTGGCTGGCATTTTCCACAGCGTGTCTAGCTCATCTTTTAGCAGCCCCAGATAGAGATTGATGTCGTTCCTGGTTGTTTCGGCCCTTCAATTAGCTTACTCATGTGAATGTACTTCCTCTTCATGCACAACCAGGGGGGAAGGTTGTACATCCACACAAACACAGGCCAGGTGCTATGTGTGCTTCTCTGGCTGCCAAATGGATTGACTCCATCGGTGCTCGCACCCAGCACGATGTTCCTTGGATCGTCCCCAAATTCTGGGTGTTCGAAGTTCATCGCTTGCCACTGGCTCGCATCCTTAGGGTGACTCAGCATCTTGTCTTTTTTATTTATCTCCAGATCATTTCCGTCATCTTCTCGCTTCTTCTCCTCCCTATCCGCGTGCCAACGCAGGAGCTTTGCTACCTTAGGGTCCGCGAAATACCACTACAGACGAGGAGTGATCGGAAAGTACCACACCACTTTTCGAGGAGCTTTCTTCCTCTTCTTGTATCAAGTGACGCCGCACACCGGACATATGGTAGACTCCGCGTGCTCGTCCCGATAAATGATGCAATTGTTCATGCACACATGGTATTTCACGTGCAGTAAATCCAGAGGACACACGATTTTCTTCGCCTCCTCAAAACTGGTCGGACACTTGTTCCCCTTGGGAAGACGTTCGGGCCAGAATGAGATGTTCTCGTCGAAGCATGCATCGGTCATTTTTTGTTTTACCTTCATCTCTAGAGCCACGAGCGTTACTTTCAGGCGGGTATCCTCGGGCCTGCATCCTTCATACAATGGAGTAACCGCGTCTATCTCCAGTTGATCCAGCTTGGTTTTCTCTTGGGCGGCAGCTCTTGCGTTATCCGTCTGCTTGAGAAGCAGCTCTTGAATATGAGGGTCCTGCACCCATCCCATCGATGGTCCATTGTTGTCTGCTCCGGCATCTTTATCTTCATGATCATGCCCTTCGTCTTGATCTTCCTCATCATCATGTCCGGCATCTTCTACATGATGACTGTGTACTGCATCTACTTCGTGATCATGTCCTGGAGATTCTTCGTCTTCTCGCCCGCCCTCGCCGCGGTTGTCTTGCTGCCCTTCCTCATTTCTTGCCCGGCCCCCATGGATGACTTCATAATCATCTTCATCACCTTGCCACCGATAGCCATCCATGAAACCATGCAAGAGCAGGTGGTCCTGCACCTGTACGGAATCTGGGTCCATAAGGCTCTTCAGTTTGCATCTTCGACACGGACATCTTATCTCCATCTCGTTCTTTTGAAGCATCTCGGCCTTCGCGGAGCTCAAAAATCTATTCACGATGCCTTCAGTCATCGTGTGGACCATGGTCGCCTGCGGGGTAGAGCAAAACGATATTTTAGAACCAAAGTTTTTTTTGGCATGACTTTGCCTAAAAATAGGACCAAAAAGAATGCATAGTGCCAAATTCTCGTTGAAACGGAAATGAATCAACATTCAGGCAAAATATTGGAAACTATTGCATTTCAAATACCGGTACCTGCAAACACAAACATATGCAACACCACAAACATATGCAAACACCACAAACATACGTATATCTAGGCCATAAAAAGTGTGTACGTTGTTGGAGTGAGAAAAAAGTAGATCTAGAACATAAAGAAAGCTTTCCCCTTACTTACCTATCAAAAAAGGAAATTTAACCACTTAATTTGGGTGAATCTATGGTGCAAATGAGGTGAGGAGGAGGAGGCAGCCGAGACCAAGCTTGGTAGAGGTGGAGAGCATGAAGTGGGGAAAGTGAGTGTGGTAGGTGGCTGTCCAAAATATCTAGCTGCTCCCAGGTTACCAATGGCGCACCACCTAAGAATGTGCCATTAGTAACCAGGGTTACTAATGGTGCACCTGGTGTGGGGTGCGCCATTACTAGTTTTGAAAAAAATAAGAAAAACATGTTAGTAGTGGCGCACCACTTGATAGTGTGCCATTACTAGTTAAAACTAGTAATGTCGCACTATCCACTAGTGCGCCACTGCTAACAAAATTTTTTATCTTTTTTTTTTCAAAACTATTAATGGCGCACCACACACCAGGTGCGCCATTAGTAAAGTGGCCAATAATGGCGTACCTGTATCTAGTGCGCCACTACTATATAGCAGTGGCGCACCACATAGATGGTGCGCCATTAGTGTCCATATTAGCTATAGCCGTTTTTCTAGTAGTGTTGAGACGACACCAGGAATGGTGAGGTTGCCTTGACGGTATCCTCGACCCCCATCAATTTACGCCGTTCAGATATTGCTTTGTGTTCATCTTGCCACCCTGGATCTGTCCACCGTTCGACGATCTTCTCCCAGCACGGACGTTTGTCAGCGCACCACCGAGGAATAACCTATAAATTAAACAAATACATCTTAGTAAGGATTCTAATTTTGCGGTAATGTAGGGAATAGCAAGCATCCATTGTCACTTGCCTTGAAGTAATTGTCCCGTGAAAGATGCGTCCCTCGAGCCTCCTGTTTGGAAATCCCATGGTTGAGATAGTCCGCGTGATACTTGGCCACTAACCGGACGCGCTCCTCATAGTGCATGTCGTGGACTAGTTTCTTGGCAATATTCTCAACCACCACATTTGCACGATCCTTCTGACCCTCAACGCATGTATAGGAATCCTACAAACATGCATACATGTGAGAAGGGTTATATCATGACTATGGCAAATTTAAACCTTTTGGTGTTGACATTTAGGTGTTTGAAAGGACTTACCCAGAAATCGTTGACCACTCGCATGGCCTGTTATCATAAACCCTCTGACGCATATCCAGGAAATCCGGTGCAAGTTTGTAGTGATCCCATGACCAAGCTGGCTCAATGATACCGTTCGGCAAAGTGACCAGTCCAAGATAATTTAACCTACAAAGACTCCCAATGATGCCACTCGGCGACCGTGGTAGACGCCTCTCACCACCTTTTACTAAGCTTCTACATTACGAAGAGTGAAGTCATATTATATGTGAGGAAATGACAAAAGGTACAATTTATATGGGATGAGTCGAGATAACCACTTACTTCTCTCCCATTGGTTTAATCAACACGTCTCTATGCACATATGGATGTCTTGGAAGCTTTGAAGGACCACGCAACCACACTTTCCCTCTGGAAGTAGTGCTGATAGTCGAACGCTCGGTTGCGAACCGCGCACCTCGTGGTGCTCTGTCACCCATGAGGGTCCATCCCCACCCTCAGAAACCTGACGAACAACCAGCCTCCTCTCAGCGGCGTCGTCCTCCACCACCTCCTCCTCCTCCTCATCCTCCACCACCTCCTCCACAAAATCCTCCTCGTCCTCCTCCTCACACTCCTCATCCCCATCCTCTGTTTCCTCCTCCTGAGCACAGTGAAGACCTGCATCAGAGGGTCGAGGAGAAGAAAGAGGTGCTCTACTATGGGCTGCTTTACGTACTCCTCGTCCGCCTCCTCCTCCTGCCTCACCTACTCTGCCTCCTCGTCCCCCTACTCCCCCTCCTACTCCCCCTCCTCGTCCCCCTCCTCGTCCGCCACCTCCTCCTTCCTCACCTACTCCCCCTCCTCGTCCGCCTCCTCGTCCGCCTCCTCCTCCTGCCGCACCTACACCCCCTCCTTGTCCGCCTCCTCGTCCGCCTCCTCCTCCTGCCTCACCTACCCGCCCTCCTCGTCCGCCTCCACCTCGTCCGCCTCCTACTCCTCCCCCGCGTGGTACTCGACCTTGTTTGACCCGCCAATCCTTTGGCCTTCTTGGTGGTTGTGGCAACCGATGAAGGAGCGGCCACCACTTTCACCGGTCGAGCAATTTGATCATTTTACAAATCATTCACTTTTTTCAAACTTTCCTTTGGAATCTTGTTGCTACCTGTCATGTTTCAATCACCTGATACGAAGAAGAACAATCCAGTTAGTACAGATGATACAACTTGATGTAAATACAATAAATATATCACATATGAAGAATAAATGGAATTGTCACAATAATACATATAGTTGTTACACACACAAATACATAGAGTTGTTGCACACACGAATACATAGAGTTTTTGCACACACGAATACATAGAGTTGTTACACACACGAATACATAGAGTTGTGACACACATACATAGAGTTCTCACACGATTACATGGAGTTGTTAGAAATAAGGGTTAATATTAGGTGCAACATTTGGATCAGGGCTTTCATCATCGCTATGACGCCCGTTCATATATTCATCCTCGAAGTCTTCAGGGGGGCCCTCATCCTCATCTAGCCCCATGTGCCATCGCATATGTAATGCCAAATCTCGAGGGTCAGAAACATCCTTGTATTCGTCCTCTGCATTATCTATTTCCATGTCATCCATGGCCTCATGTTCCATAGCATCATGTTCGTGATGCACGCCATCATCTTCCTCTGCATCATCTTCGTCTTCGTCAGTGTCTGCTTCTTGAAAGAACTCTCCCTCGTATGTGTTAGGGTTTATATGGTAATCGTCCTTGTTTGGGGGAGGTACCTTGATACGCGGGGGTACCTTGTACACGACATCCCACTTCAATAGATCGATATATTCCATAGATGTGCACGCGTATGGGAGAAAAAACACTTGTGTAGCTTGTTGAGCCATAATATAGACATCATTTCCTGCATATTTTGATGCTCGTTCAACTTCGACAAAGCCAATACTAGGGGTTCGTCTCACTTTCTCAGGATTGAGCCTGCTGCATCTGAATACGATGGGCTTCACTCCTTGTAAACCACAATACCACAGCTTGTAAATTTCTTCGATGGTTCCATAGTAGTGACGTCCATCTGTCCCTAGACAATAGACTGCACTATTTATTGACCTTCGGTTGGGCCTCTCACGCATGTGTTTATCAGTGTGGAAGCGATACCCATTCATGTCATAAGCCTTAAATGTGGCCTCGTATTCAAAACCTTTGGCTACTTCTCTCACTTTGGCGTCCATATCAACCTCCTGATATGCCTACAAGATTAATAGGAGATTGTCTGGTTCATTAGTGGAAGCATTACCGGCAAGTAAGATCAACTTGAAGTAACATAAAGTTAGAAAAGTTACTTTTCTTGAGAACCAAGAAATGAAACCGCCATCAGCATTTGTATCTTCAAGAAGGTCTGCTGATTCTTCGTCGCTAGCTAGGAGGCCGTGGTAGCTTTCAGAATTCGTTCTGGAATTCCCTAGCAATGAGAAGAATTCGAGTTAGACCTCAAGAATAGTGAGTAGTTGTCAATAAAGGTGTTCTACACTTACTTTATGTACGGTTGCACTTCTTCCATGTTGGTCAAGACATAGATCATAATAGTCGACCACTCAGTAGGTGAAAAGTTCTTGGGCTTCGGTCCACTTGCTTTGCCACCTTGGCCTTCAAAGGGGCTAAGGTTGGAAACATTACTGGTGGGTTCTTCATTGTAACGAGGAGCTGGATTTAACCTAGTCTGAATACTGTCAGGATAGTACTTTTTCATGGTTGTGGCCACCTCCTCGTTTAGGTATGCCTCGGCTATGGAGGCTTCAATGCGGGCTTTATTCTTACATTTCCCACGAAGATGCTTGAACTCCCATTTAGGTGCATACTGCCATTGGAACTGCACAGGTCCTCCCATTCTAGCCTCATACGCGAGATGTAAGATCATATGTTGCATCGGATTAAAGAAACCTGGCGGAAATATCATCTCTAACTTGCATAGCAACTCAGGTGCTTGTTCCTCCAACTTTGCAACCACTTCATAATCTAGTTCTTTGGCACAAAGCTGACGGAAGAAGTAGCTCAACTCCGCCAGCACTCGCCAAATATCCTATCCGACATGCCCTCGAATCATCACATGCATTATCCGCTCAAGCCATACATGGTAGTCATGACTCTTGAGGCCTCCTATTCTCTTTGTAGCCATATTCACTCCCCTCATGATATTAGCTGCATATCCATCAGGGAAGTACACGTTGTTCACAATCCATTGGAGAATTTCCTTCCTTTGGGGCATTGAAGGGGTGAAAGGGGCTGGTGGCTTCTTCCAAGAATTACCTTTTGCGCGAGGCACCAAATTTAATTTTGGCATGTTGCATAGTTTGGCTTGATCGATCCTAGCCTGAATGTTGTCCTTTGACTTCTCGGTGTTGAGGAGCATGCCGAGTAAGGCCTCCGCAATATTCTTTTCAGTGTGCATTACATCAATGTTGTGTGGAAGTAGAAGATCTTTAAAGTAAGGGAGCCTCCATAAGCTTGGAATGTGAGTCCACTGGTGTGTCTCTCCATATCCCACAAAACCTTTCTCATCGAGCTTTTCCTCGAGAGCATCTAACTCATCCTTAAGCTGGGCACCGGTCATAATAGGTGGTGGCGGGTCATCAACAATAACACCTTTTTGGAAGTGCATAGCGTCTTGTCTGTATGGGTGGTCAAGACGAAGGAACTGCCGATGTTGGTCCAAGCATACATACTTGTGACCCTTAGCCAGCCAAATGAAAGTCACACGTTGTCGACACACTGGGCAAGGCCACTTCCCCTTTACACACCAACCACAAAATATCGCACGTGCCGGTAGGTCATGTAGCGATGTGTGGTACCAGATATGCATATTGAAGTGCTTCTTTGAAACGGCATCGTATGTTCGGACCCCGTTGTTCCAAGCAACAAGTAAGTCGTCCACCAATGGCTCCATATACACACTCATATGCTTCCCGGGATAGTTAGGACCTGGAATTATCAATGTCAGAAACATGTGATGTCGTTGCATGCAAATGCCAGGGGGCAGATTCAGGGGGATAACATATACTGGCCAACAACTGTATATGGCAGCCATCAAACCACATGGATTGAACCCGTCGGTTGTTATCCCAACAGCTACACTCTTCCACTCATCTGTTTTCTTATGAATTTCAACAAATTTCTTCCATGCTTCACCATCCCGTTGATGTTGCATCTTTTTTGTATTGTACATCTTCCCTTTGGCGGCCCATCTCATATATTGGGCAATTTCCTTGGTCATATAAAGCCTCTGGATCCTTTCTGTGAATGAAAGATATCGAAGGATATTAACGGCAATTGTGAGCTGCCTCTTGCTACCATCATCATCTATTACCTCAATATACCTAGAGGATTTGCACTTGACACAATAATTCGTATCTTTATGTTCATTTCTAAATAACATGCATCCGCTTGGACAAGCATGTATTTGCTCATACGGCATCTTAAGTGAACCGAGGATTTTGTTCGACTCGTACATGTTCTTTGGCAATATATTTTCTTTAGGCAACAGGCTAGCAATAACTGACAATAACTCATTGAAGCAAATTATGCTCATGTTATGGTTTGCCTTCAGGGCCATTAGGCATGCAATGCAATCTAGTTGAGTAACCTCTGTATGGGCGTGAAGGGGTTTTTGTGCCGCAAACAAACTTGCATGATACTCTTCAGGGCTTTCCGGTGGCTCCTCGGAGTTCGGGTCCTCCCGCGGATCCGCACGGCGGATGTCATCTAAAAGGTTTTCAATCTGAGTATCATATTCACTGGTGCTTTGTCGCACCACCTCCGCCCTGTACTGTTATGTCTCACCATGAAAGATCCACCGGTAATAGCCTGGCGTAAATCCATATTTGCGTAAGTGTTTACTCATAGTAATCATATCTCTTTCAATCTGGTTATCGCACTCCGTGCATGGGCACCAAATTCCATGAACTGGCGTTTCTCCAGCAAATACTAATTCCAGGAAATCATTGGTCTTCGACCTCCACTCAGGGGTTATACCCTCCATGCTGGGATCTCCGGTGTACATCCACTCATGTTCTTCCATCCTCTGATATAAAGTGAAACACACACATAATTTTTTTATGTAACAAGTGGTTACATGAAGTTTTACGACATGCACTGAGCTATGTAATAGGTAAAGATAGGTCCTAATCCCACCCGAGAATGTGTAGGCTGGGTCCGCTTTCATGACGTACTCCGACCCGAGACAAAATTTCGGCAGCACCTCCCCGCTGTTCTCCAAATACACGTCCCAGCAATAAGCCAAAAGGATGTGTATCTAGGGAACAACAAGGAGACACTGTCAAAATTCTATCTCGGATCTAAGTACATTATGAAAACGACCCGCCTACACATCCTCGGGTTGTCCATGGAAAACATGGACAATTCGAAAGAGTTGAGGTTATAAATATGCAAAGACTTGCATATTTATAGATAAAACCCTTCCGAACGGGAGACACCTAGGTTACGCGACTATTTAGGTGATCTACAAAGAATGAAAACCTACACATGAACGGGAAGAGATTACCCTTGAAGCGTGCAACGGAATTCACTCTCTCTTTTGTCAAAATAGATGCACGTCCTGCATGAAAGAATGAAGTTGTGTCAATCATATGTCAAACACACAAACATCCATAACACTCACTCACACACCCCCACACACAAACACACTCACATATCCATACACACACATCACACACTCTCTCACACATGCACACACACACACCCATCAATAGAACCCCTCTCCCACACACACACTCACATACACCATTCATTATGTATGCACATATATACACACCTAAATATAAAAAACCATTCATTATATATGCACACATACACCAACATCACTCACTGACACACACACATACAAAGCACACACTCACACACATTATTCACTATGCATATATATACACATTTTGTTGTAATGGAGAGGGGGGAAACCCCTTTTATTTAAAAAAAAACGAGATTGAGTAGGGGCTCACCAACGGGGCAGGGGTCGGCCGGGGAGGTGGATGCCGGACGTGGTAGAGCTCAGTGGAGGGGATGCCGCGCCGGTGGTGCTCGGTGAATCTTGGCCGAGATGGTGGCGGTGGACGAGCTCGGTGGAGGTGGCGGTGGGGAGGGGGGGCTCGTTGGAGGTGGAGGGGTCGGGGGAGGCACTCCCGGTGGCGGCGGCGACAGAGCTTGCCGGATGGGGCGGTGACACTGAGGTGCGGCGGTGGACAGAGGGGGCGGGGGCGAGAAAAATAGAGAGAGAAGAGAGGAGTGAGCGTGCGCGAGGGGAACATTTTGCATAAGTCCCCGCGGGAAACATTTCTGAGAGCCAACTTTTAGCGACACTCGGTAAAAGTCTTAACCTAGATCTCGGGGGCTTTTCCGAGAGCCGCACTGACAGTGGTTACCGAGGGTCGTCCAGCAACACTCGGTAATGGCAGCATTTTGAGAGGAACTCTCGGTAAAGCATCCTTCTTGTGCATTCTCCATAATATGTATTATACTTTTTTCGTTGTTTTCTTCCATGCTTGGCAAAACAACCTTAGCACATCATAATTACCGTCTTGTGTTTTCTTTTTCAAATGATGGGCCTCGCCCGGTTCTAGAGACCGGCACCCCTCTGGTGGCCGTGACGGTCTAGGGCATTGATCGGCACCGAGAGGGTGTAGTCCATGGTGAATAAATGCTTCTCCGTGTTAGTGCATGTCGTCACAAGATGACAGACCAAGTCTAGGCCAAAGCCACAACAAGACCCCATCCGTGTAGACCCGACGCGTCCATTTCCCACCTCCAGGTGCTAGCGGCAGCGCCGTCCGTGAGGGGGGCACACCCCGGAGACGCGTGCTGGGTGTTTGCAACCGCCACAACACTTCCAGACTTGTGAGAGGCCACCTACGCAAGATTTGGCGGCATGTGCTAGCCCCCGGAGGCCGCCGGCCACAGTCGTAGACACACGAAGAGCAATCTGCGGAGAGGGAAGTGTTCAGATACTTCTCCATCACCAAAAATTATGAAAAGTACCATCAGTCCTATAGCACATGTGCCCACGTCGTGTGAAAAACTCATGATTTTATCGCGCTCTGAGTATTTAATAATATTCACGCCGCATCGTTACCGCAGAACATCTACTACTGTGTCATCGCTGTCCGTGAGGGCGGCACACCCCGGAGACGCGTGCCGCCTCTTCGGACATGCCACCACACCGTACGGCATGTATGAGGGCCCAGTGCGATGCTCCGGTGGCATTGCTATCCCCCCCAGGCCCCCCGTCCCGCCTAACCCTCTAGCGTTTGACCAGTGGAACTCTCCACCCGGTTGTGTTAGGTCAGCCCATAGGAGCACTTTAGAGCAACATCCGGGCCAAAGCCACAGCAAGATCCCATCCGTGTAGACCCGACACGTTCGTTTCCCCGTGTGTGTGTGGTTTGTGAGGCACGTGCCACGTCAAGGACGTGCGTTGGTTATTCAAATAGCACACCACCCCTGCATGCATATGCATGGGCCACACGCATGTAGGGGTGCCCTCCCCCCTCGGGCGGTCTCTATATCGAGCACCCATTCGGTGGCCCCAGCGGTCTACGGCGTTATTCGGCACCGAGAGGGTGTAGTCCACGGAGAATAACTGCTTCTCCGTGTTAGTGCATGTCATCGCGAGATGACAAACCAAGTCTAGGCTCGTTGTGTCATGGGATCACCCACCGAAGATTCTGTCTCGGGGACGGACGCAGCCGGTCCTCGACGTTCCCGCCCGTGTGTGTGGTTTGTGAGGCACGTGTCACGTCAAGGACATGCGTTGCTTATTCAAATAGCACACCACCCCTGCAAGCATATGCATGGGCCACACGCATGTAGGGGTGCCCTCCCACCCTCGGGCTGTCTCCATATCGAGCACCCATCCGGTGGACCCAGCCGTCTAGGGCGTTATTCGGCACCGAGAGGGTGTAGTCCATGGTGAATAACTGCTTCTCCGTGTTAGTGCATGTCATCGCGAGATGACAGACCAAGTCTAGGCTCGTTCTGTCACGGTATCACCCACCGAAGATTCTGTCTAGGGGATGGACGCGGACGGTCCTCAGCGTTCTCGCACGTGTGTGTGGTTTGTGAGGCACGTGCCATGTCAAGGACGTGCCTTGCTTATTCAAATAGCACACCACCCCTGCATACATATGCATGGGCCACACGTATGTAGGGGTGCCCTCCCCCCTCGGGCGGTCTCTATATCGAGCACCCATCCGGTGGCCCCTGCGGTCTAGGAAGTTGACCGACACCGAGAGAGGGGGTAGGCCACGGTTAACAACTGCTTCTTCTCATGTTTTTTACTTTACACACTTTAAAGTTCAGTTTTGAACAAATCTAACCTAAAAGCATATATATATATATATATATATATATATATATATATATATATATATATATATATATATATATATATATATATATATATATATATATATATATATAGTGCATCAAAAGATTTTTATCGAAAAAATTCATCAAAACTCATGGAATTTCCAAACTTTGGTCGTAAAAACATATGAAATATGAGAAACAAAAAAGATAGTGCCAAACAAAAACTAAAAGAGAAGGGAAAAAAATTAGAGCAGTGGTTACCGAGGGTCGTCTATCGGCTCTCGATAATGTCCATCTTTCCGATAGTTACTCTCTGTAAAAGTGTAACCTAGATCTAGGGGGATATATTTTCCGAGAGTTACTCTCGGTAAAAGTGTCGCACCGAGAGGCGCTCTCGATAAAGCATCTAACCTAGATATCTTTCCTTCTTGTGCATTCTCGATAATATGTCTTATACTTGATGTTGTTGTTTTCTTCCATGCTTGGCAAACAACCTTAGCACATCATAATTACCGTCTTGTGTTTTCTTCTTCGGATGGGCCTCGTCCGGTTCTAGAGACCGGCACCCCTCCAGTGGCCCCGACGGTCTAGGGTGTTGTTCGGCACCTAGAGGGGGTAGGCCACGTGGAATAACTGCTTCTTCGTGTTAGTGCATGTCTTCGCGAGATGAGAGACCAAGTCTAGGCCCGTTCTGTCACGGGATCACCACCGAAGACTCTGTCTTGGGGACGAACGCAGCCGGTCCTCGACGTTCCCGCCCATGTGTGTGGTTTTTGAGGCACGTGCCACGTCAAGGACGTGCGTTGCTTTTTCAAATAGCACACTACCCCTGGATGCATATGCATGGGCCACACGCATGTAGGGGTGCCCTCCCCCCCCCCCTCGGGCGGTCTCCATATCGAGCACCCATCCGGTGGCCCCGGAAGTCTAAGGCATTATTCGGCACCGAGAGGGTGTAGTCCATGGTGAATAACTGCTTCTCCGTGTAAGTTCATCTAATCGCGAGATGACAGACCAAGTCTAGGCTCGTTCTGTCTCGGGATCTGCCACCGAAGATTCTGTCTCGGGGACGGACGCAGCCGGTCCTCGACGTTCCCGCCCGTGTGTGTGGTTTGAGAGGCACGTGTCACGTCAAGGACGTGCGTTGCTTATTAAAATAGCACAACACCCGTGCATGCATATGCGTGGGCCACACGCATGTAGGGTTGCCCTCCCCCCCTCGAGCGATCTCTATATTGAGCACACATCTGGTGGCCCCGGTAGTCTAGGCATTGTTTGGCACCGAGAGGGTGTAGTCCACGGTGAATAACTGCTTCTCCGTGTTAGTTCATGTCATCGCGAGATGACAGACGAAGTCTACGCCCGTTCTTCGAGATAGTCTATGGGTATCGAGAGGGAAAATGTCCGGTTTGTGCAGGAAGTGTGGGTCCTGTTGCTTCGTTTGCCTTGAAACTTCTTGTGCTCTCAAAGGAGGCCATCGCATGTATATGCATGGGCTATGCGGTGGCCCCGGCGGTCTAGGAAGTTGACCGGCACCGAGAGAGGGGGTAGGCCATGGTCAACAACTGCTTCTTCTCATATTTATTACTTTACACTCTTTAAAGTTCTCTCTCGGTGTCGGTCTAGAAATATACCAGCACCAACAGAGGGGGTAGGCCACGGACAACAACCGCTTCTTCTCATGTTTTTTACTTTACTCTCTTTAAAGTTCTCTCTCGGTGAAGTTCTAGGAAGTTTGCCGGCACCGAGAGAGGGGGTAGGCCACGGTCAACAACTGCCTCTTCTCATGTTTTTTTACTTTACACTATTTAAAGTTCTCTCTCGGTGCCGATCTAGAAAGTTGACCGGCACAAAGAGAGAGGATAGGCCACGTCAACAACTTCCTCTTCAGATGTTTTTACTTTACACTCTTTAAAGTTGAGTTTTCAACAAATCTAATGCAAAAAGCATATATATATATATATATATATATATATATATATATATATATATATATATATATATATATATCTTTGAGTGCATCAAAAGTCTTTTATCAAAAAAATTCATCAAAAGTCATGGAATTTCCAAACTTTGGTTGTAAAAGCATATGAAATATGAGATACAAAAAGATAGTGCAAAACAAAAACAAAAAGAGAAGGGAAAAAATAGAGCAGTGGTTACCGAGGGTCGATACTCAGCTCTCGGTAATGGCCACGTTTTCCGAGAGGTGCTCATGGTAAAGCATCTAACCTAGATCTCTATCCTTCTTGTGCATTCTCGATAATATGTATTATACTTTTTTTGTAGTTGGCTTCCATGCTTGGCAAACAACCTTAGCACATCATAATTACCGTCTTGTGTTTTCTTCTTCAGATGGGCGTCGTCCGGTTCTAGAGACCGTCACCCCTCTCATGGCCCCGATAGTCTAGGGCGTTGTTCGGCACCTAGAGGGGGTAGGCCACGGGGAATAACTTCTTCTTCGTGTTAGTGCATGTCATCGCGAGATGACAGACCAAGTCTAGGCCCGTTCTGTAACGGGATCACCCATCGAAGACTCTGTCTTGGGGACGAACGAAACCGGTCCTCGAAGTTCCCGCCCATGTGTGTGGTTTGTGAGGCACGTGCCACATCAAGGACGTGCGTTGCTTATTCAAATAGCACACTACTCCTACATGCATATGCATGGGCCACACGCATGTAGGGGTGCCTCCCCCCCCCTCAGGCGGTCTCCATATCGAGCACCCATCCGGTGGCCCCGGCAGTCTAGGGCATTATTCGACACCGAGATGGTGTAGTCCACGGTGAATAACTGCTTATCCGTGTTAGTGCATGTCATGCGAGATGACAGACCAAGTCTAGGCTTGTTCTGTCACGGGATCAGCCACCGAAGATTCTGTCTCGGGGACGGACGCAGCCGGTCCTCGACGTTCACGCCCGTGTGTGTGGTTTGAGAGGCACATGTCATGTCAAGGACGTATGTTGCTTATTAAAATAGCACAACACCAGTGGATGCATATGCATGGGTCACACGCATGTAGGGGTGCCCTCCCCCCCTCGGGCGGTCTCTATATCGAGCACCCATCCGGTGGCCCCGGTAGTCTAGGGCATTATTCGGCACCGAGAGGGTGTAGTCCACGGTGAATAACTGCTTCTCCGTGTTAGTTCATGTCATGGCGAGATGACAGACCAAGTCTACGCCCGTTCTTCGAGATAGCCTATGGGTATCGAGAGGGAAAATATCTGGTTTGTGCAGGAAGTGTGGTCCTGTTGCTCCGTTGGCCTCAAAACTTCTTGTGCTCTCAAAGGAGGCCATCGCATGTATATGCATGGGCTATCCGGTAGCCCCGGCGGTCTAGGAAGTTGACCGGAATCGTGAGAGGGGGTAGGCCATGGTCAATAACTGATTCTTCTCATGTTTATTACTTTACACTCTTTAAAGTTCTCTCTCGGTGTCGGTCTAGAAATTGACCGGCACCGAGAGAGGGGGTAGGCCACGGTCAACAACTGCTTCTTCTCATGTTTTTTACTTTACACTCTTTAAAGTTCTCTCTCGGTGCCGTTCTAGGAAGTTTGCCGGCACCGAGAGAGGGGGTAGGCCACGGTCAACAATTGCCTCTTCTCATGTCTTTGTACTTTACACTCTTTAAAGTTCTTACTCGGTGCCGATCTAGAAAGTTGACCAGCACTAAGAGAGGGGGTAGGCCACGGTCAACAACTGCTTCTTCTCATGTTTTTTAATTTACACTCTTTAAACTTGAGTTTTCAACAAATCTAATGCAAAAAGTATATATATATATATATATATATATATATATATATATATATATATATATATATATCTTAGAGTGCATCAAAAGTCTTTTATCGAAAAAATTCATCAAAAGTCATGGAATTTCCAAACTTCGGTCGTAAAAGCATATGAAATATGAGAGACAAAAAAGATAGTGCAAAACAAAAACAAAAAGAGAAGGGAAAAAATAGAGCAGTGGTTACTGAGGGTCGATTCTCAGCTCTCGGTAGTGGCCACCTTTTCCGAGAGGTGCGCTCGGTAAAGCATCTAACCTAGATCTCTTTCCTTCTTGTGCATTCTCGATAATATGTATTATACTTTTTTTTGTAGTTGTCTTCCATGCTTGGCAAACAACCTTAGCACATCATAATTACCGTCTTGTGTTTTCTTCTTCAGATGGGCGTCGTCCGGTTATAGAGACCGGCACCCCTCCCGTGGCCGCGGAAGTCTAGGGCGTTGTTCGGCACCTAGAGGGGGTAGGCCACGGGGAATAACTGCTTCTTCGTGTTAGTGCATGTCATCGCGAGATGACAGACCAAGTCTAGGCCCGTTCTGTCACGGGATCACCCACCGAAGACTCTGTCTCGGGGACGAACGCAGCCGGTCCTCGATGTTCCCACCCGTTTGTGAGGTATGTGCCACGTCAAGGACGTGCGTTGCTTATTCAAATAGCACACCACCCCTGCATGCATATGCATGGGCCACGCGCATGTAGGGGTGCCCTCCCCCCCTCGGACGGTCTCCATATCGAGCACCCATCCGGTGGCCCCCGCGGTCTAGGGCGTTATTCGACACTGAGAGGGTGTAGCCCATGGTGAATAACTACTTCTTCGTGTTAGTGCATGTCATCGCGTGATGATAGACCATGTCTAGGCTCGTTCTGTCACGGGATCACCCACCGAAGATTCTGTCTCGGGGACGGACGCAGCCGGTCCTCGACGTTCCCGCCCGTGTGTGTGGTTTGTGATGACCCACGAGTATAGGGGATCTATCTAAGTCCTTTCGATAAGTAAGAGTGTCAAACCCAACGAGGAGCAGAAGGAAATGATAAGAGGTTTTCAGCAAGGTATTCTCTGCAAGTACTGAAATAAGTAGTAACAGGTAGTTTTGTGATAAGTTAATTTGTAACGAGCAACAAGTAACAAAAGTAAATAAAGTGCAGCAAGGTGTCCCAATCCTTTTTGTAGCAAAGGACAAGCCTGGACAAACTCTTATATGAAGGAAAGTGCCCCCGAGGACACATGGGAATATCGTCAAGCTAGTTTTCATCACGTTCATATGATTCGTGTTCGGTACTTTGATAATTTGATATGTGGCTGGACCGGTGCTTGGGTGTTGTTCTTACTTGAACAAGCATCCTACTTATGATTAACCTCTATTGCAAGCATCCGCAACTACAACAAAAGTATTAAGGTAAACCTAACCAGAGCATGAAACATATGGATCCAAATCATCAACTTACGAAGCAACGCATAAAGTAGGGTTTAAGCTTCTGTCACTCTAGCAACCCATCATCTACTTATTACTTCCCAATGCCTTCCTCTAGGCCCAAATAATGGTGAAATGTTATGTAGTTGACGTTCACATAACACCACTAGAGACTAGACAACATACATCTCATCAAAATATCGAACGAATACCAAATTCACATGACTACTAATAGCAAGCCTTGTCCCATGTCCTCAGGAACAAACGTAACTACTCACAAAGCATATTCATGTTCATAATCAGAGGGGTATTAATATGCATATAGGATCTGAACATATGATCTTCCACCAAATAAACCAACTAGCATCAACTACAAGGAGTAATCAACACTACTAGCACCCTACTAGTACCAATCCCGGACTTGGAGACAAGAATTGGATACAAGAGATGAACTAGGGTTTTGAGAGGAGATGGTGCTGGTGAATATGTTGATGGAGATTGCCCTCTCCCGATGAGAGGAGCGTTGGTGATGACGATGGCGATGATTTTCCCCTCCCGGAGGGAAGTGTCCCCGCCAGAACAGCTCTGCCGGAGCCCTAGATTGGTTGTGCCAAGGTTCCGCCTCGTGGCGGCGGAGTCTCGTCCCGAAAGGTTGCTAATGATTTTTCCCTCGACGAAAGACCACATATAGTAGAATATGGCCACCGGAGAGCCAACAGGGGGCCCACGAGGCAGGGGGCGCGCCCTGGGGGGTATGGCGCGCCCCCCACCCTCGTGGCCAGGTGGGGCCCCCTCTGACGTACTTCTTCCGCTCAATAATTTTTATTATTTCCAAAAATAACTTTCGTGGAGTTTCAGGACTTTTGGAGTTGTGCGGAATAGGTCTATAATATTTGCTCCTTTTCCAGCCCAGAATTCCAGCTGCCGGCATTCTCCCTCCTTATGTAAACCTTGTAAAATAAGAGAGAATAGGCATATGTATTGTGACATAACGTGTAATAACAACCCATAATGCAAGAAATATCGATATAAAAGCATGATGCAACATGGACGTATCAACTACCCCAAGCTTAGACCTCGCTTGTCCTCAAGCAAAAGCCGATAACGATAAATATGTCCACATGTTTAGAAGTAGAGGTGTTGATAAAATAAAATACGGACATGAGGGCATCGTGATTATTCTCATAACAGCAACATATATGGATATTGACATATGATTTCTTATGCTCAAGTAATAATCCATTCACAATGCCAAAGTACGAATCATAAACTTTATTGAGAACCAACAAACTATAATCTCGGTCATTGAAGCAATTGCAATTTATCATAACATCGGAAAGAGTCTATGTCAGAGCTTTCTAGCAAGTCCACATACTCAACTATCATTTAGTCTTTCATAATTGCTAACACTCACGCAATATTTGTGGTTACGGAGTTTTAATCGGACATAGAGAAAGATAGGGGCTTATAGTTTCGCCTCCCATCCTTTTACCTCAAGGGTAATGTCAATAATAATAACTCATGCTCCCCTACATCCAATTAGATATATCTATTATGATCTTTCCAACACCCTGTGCTTGCCAAAGGTTAAAATGTAAAAAGGAAAGGTGAAGATCACCATGACTCTTGCATAAGGTAGAAGATAATAGTAAAAGAAGGTCCCTTCGCAGAGGGAAGTAGAGGTTGCCATGCGCTTTTATGGTTGGATGTACAAAATCTTCATGCGAAAGAACGTCACTTTATATTGCCCCTTGTGATATGAACCTTTATTATGCAGTCCGTCGCTTTTATTTCTTCCACATCACAAGATCGTATAAAGCTTATTTTCTCCCGCACTAATAAGCCATACATATTTAGAGAGCAATTTTTATTGCTTGCACCGATGACAACTTACTTGAAGGATCTTACTCAATCCATAGGTAGGTATGGTGGACTCTCATGGCAAAACTGGCTTAAGGGTTTTTGGAAGCACAAGTAGTATCTCTACTTGGTGCTAAGAATTTGGCTGGCAAGAGGGGGAAGCTCAACATGTTGGATAATCCATGACAATATACTTTATCTCAGATATAGGAAAACATAACTCATTACGTTGTCTTCCTTGTCCAACGTCAACTCTTTAGCATGTCATATTTTAATGAGTGCTCCCAATCATAAAAGATGTCCATGATAATATATTTATATGTGAAACCTCTCTTTCCTTATTACTTCCTATTAATTGCAACGGTGAGTCAATGACCAAAGCTATGTTTGCCAACCCCCAACAACTTTTAATCATCATATTCTTTCTATGTGAAGTCATTACTCTCAATAAGATCAATATGAACTCTTTTGTTTCTTTTTATTCTTTTTCTCTTTTCTTTTATTCGCTCAAGATCATAGCAAAATAATCAAGCCCTTGACTAAACAATAATCTTTATTATATATAGCTCACGGACTCGATTACATATAGAGATCAAAAAGCAAAACTCAAAACTATATCATGCCATAACTTTATTCTACTAGATCAAGATACTACTAAAAGGATCGAGCTAAGAAAAACGGTAAAGATAGGAGATGTGGTTGTGATACGATACCGGGGCACCTCCCGCAAGCTTCGCAGTTGCCAAGGGGAGTGCCCATACCCATGCGATTATGTCTCCTTCTTTGGTGATGGTGTAATATTCTTGGCGATGATGCCCCTCAGGATACGATTCTCCTCCTCGAGCTTATTGGCTTGCTGCTTGAGGTCCATTATTTCCTTATGAAGCTTTCCTGTAACGGCTAAGGCTCCTTGCACCCAAGGATGTTGCATAGCTGCGGGAGAACAAGTGACACTCCTCTTCATATTTTCATAAGAAAGAAATCTAACATTGGAAGGGATAACCGAGTTTGGAATAGCTGAGCTCTGTAGTTCCCCCATCGTGAATCCAGCTCAGAAGCGAGAAGTGACTTCCTGATCATCCTCCATGGCATCTACTCTCATCAAGTCAGCCTCCATCTCTTCCTCTGTTGCTGGCCCAAAGTGGTCAGCATGGCTGTTTGTCCTTGGTTCCGATGCCGGATGAGACACCCGGCTCTCCCCAACTGACTCTTGCGAAGACATCTTGCTCTAATCTGCAGCACCAGCAGCTCGAAACAAGAACAGCGAATATTTGCGTGATACAGGAGTCAAAACCTTCGGGAGATTATATAATGAGTTTTTACCAACCAAAATACGTATCACGCAAGAAAACAGAGTCCGGAGAGCGCACGAGGTGCCCACGAGGTAGGGGGGCGCGCCCAGGGGGGTAGGGCGCGCCCTCCACCCTCGTGGGGCCCTCGTGTCCTTCCCTGATTGCTTCTTATTTTTCTATTTTTCTAAATATTCCAAAACGGAGAAATATTGCCTTACAAACTGTTTTGGAGTCGGTTTACTTACCGTACCACATACCTATTCCTTTTCGGAGTCTGAAACGTCCGGAAAGTGTCCCTTATGTATTCCTCCGGGGTTACGGTTTCAATAACATTGGTTTCAGCATTTATGGGATTACCTGAGATATAATGTTTGATTCTTTGACCATTCACCACCTTCGGATTTGTACTTCGAAGTTGTTGGTTTTTATGGCCCCGGAATGATATACCTCCTCGATAACGTAGGGGCCTTCCCATTTAGAGAGAAGCTTTCCCGCAAAAAATCTTAAGTGAGAGTTGTATAGCAATACATAATCACCTACATTAAACTCACGCTTTTAACTTTTTCTTTAAATAACTTGGCATTTTCATAAGCTTGGGTTCTCCATTCATCAAGTGAGCTAATGTCAAATAACCTCTTCTCACCGGCAAGTTTGAATCATAATTGAGCTCTTTAATAGCCCAATAAGCCTTATGTTCTAGATCGAGAGGTAAGTGACATGCTTTTCCATAAACCATTTTATACGGAGACATACCCATAGCATTTTTATATGCAGTTCTGTAGGCCCATAATGCATCATCAAGTTTCTTGGACCAATTCTTTCTAGACCTATTGACAGTCTTTGGCAAAATTAATTTGAGCTCTCTATTACTCAATTATACTTGAGCACTAGACTGTGGGTGATAAGGAGATGCAATTCTATGATTAACATCATACTTAGCAAGCATTTTACGGAAAGCACCATGAATAAAATGTGAACCACCATCAGTCATTAAATATCTAGGGACTCCAAACCTCGGAAAAATAACTTCTTTAAGCATCTTAATAGAAGTGTTATGATCATCACTACTTGTTGGAATAGCTTCTACCCACTTAGTAACGTAATCAACAGCAACTAAAATATGTGTATAACCATTAGAGGCAGGAAAAGGTCCCATATAATCAAAGCCCCAAACATCAAATGGTTCAATGACAAGTGAATAGTTCATAAGCATTACTTGACGTCTACTAATATTACCAATTCTTTGGCATTCATCACAAGATAAGACAAACTTACTGGCATCCTTGAAGAGAGTAGGCCAATAAAAACAGGATTGCAATACCTTATGTGCAGTTCTATCTCCAGCGTGGTGCCCTCCATAAGCCTCGGAGTGACACTTGCATAGGATCTGTTCCTGTTCATGCTCAGGTACACAATGACTAATAACACCATCTACTCCTTCTTTATAAAGATGTGGGTCAACCCAAAAGTAATGCCTCAAATCATAGAAAAACTTTTTCTTTTGCTGGTATGTGAAACTAGGTGGTATAAATTTAGCAACAATGTAATTAGCATAATCAGCATACCACGGAGTACTACAAGAAGCATTTATAACATTTTGTTGCTCATCAGGAAAGCTATCATTAATAGGTAGTGGGTCATCAAGAACATTTTCTAACCTAGACAAGTTGTCTGCAACGGGGTTCTCAGCTCCCTTTCTATCAACAATATGTAAATCAAATTCTTGTAGCTAGAGAACCCATCTAATGAGTCTAGGTTTAGCATATTTCTTTTCCATAAGATATTTAATAGCAGCATGATTCGTGTGAATAGTTACTTTAGAATCAACAATATAAGGTCTGAACTTATCACAAGCAAATACAACTGCTAAGAATTCTTTTTCAGTAGTAGCATAATTTCTCTGAGCATTGTCTAGAGTTTTACTAGCATATTGAATAACATTCAATTTCTTATCAACTCTTTGCCCTAGAATAGCACCTATAGCATAATCACTAGCATCACACATAATTTCGAAGGGTAAATTCCAGTCAGGTGGCTGAACAATAGGTGCAGAGATCACTGCGTTCTTAAGTATTTCAAATGCTTCTACACAATCATCATCAAAGACAAATGGTATATCTTTTTGTAATAAATTAGTCAGAGGCCGAGAAATTTTTTAGAAGTCCTTAATGAACCTCCTATAAAATCCGGCGTGACCAAGGAAACTTCTTATACCTTTGATGTCCTTGGGACATGGCTTCTTTTCAATAGCATCAACCTTGGCTTTGTCAACCTCAATGCCTCTTTCAGAAACTTTATGCCCCAAGACAATACCTTCATTAACCATAAAGTGGCACTTATCCCAATTCAATACAAGATTAGTTTCTTCACATCTCTGCAAAACTCGATCAAGGTTGCTCAAGCAATCATCAAAAGAGGATCCATAGACGGAAAAGTCATCCATGAAAACATCACAAATCTTTTCACAAAAGTCAGAGAATATAGCTATCATGCATCTTTGAAAGGTAGTAGGTGCATTACATAAACCAAAAGGCATACATCTATAAGCAAAAGTACCAAAAGGGCAGGTAAAAGTGGTCTTAGATTGATCATTAGCTGACACAGGTATTTGAGATAAACCAGAATAACCATCTAGAAAGCAATAATGTGTATGTTTGCATAATCTTTCTAGCATTTGATCGATAAAAGGTAAGGGGTAATGATCTTTTTTAGTAGATTTATTTAATTTGCAGAAATCAATTACCATCCAATAACCTGCAATAATTCTTTGCGAAATCAATTCATCTTTATCATTAGGAACAACAGTAATACCTCCCTTCTTAGGGACACAATGGACAGGACTTACCCACTGACTATCAGCAACGTGATAAATTATATCTGCCTCCAGAAGCTTTAGCATTTCTTTTCTTACCAGTTCTTTCATCTTAGGATTCAGCCTTCGTTGATGATCATGGACTGGTTTGGCATCTTCTTCCCAATTAATTTTATGTTGACATAGAGTGGGACTAATGCCCTTAAGATCATCAAGAGTATATCCAATAGCAGCACGGTGCTTCTTCAGAGTTTTCAATAATCCCTCTTCTTCATGCTCTGAAAGGTTAGCACTAATAATAACAGGATATATCTTCTTTTCATCAAGATAAGCATATTTAAGAGTATCAGGCAACGGTTTAAGCTCAACCACGGGATCACCCTTGGGTGGAGGTGGATCCCCTAGGATTTCAACAGGCAAATTGTGTTTCAGAATAGGTTCCTGTTTAAAGAATACTTCATCTATTTCCCTTCTTTCATTCATAAACATATCATTTTCATGGTCTAGCAAATATTGTTCTAAAGGATCACTAGGTGGTACGACAATAGAAGCAAGACCAATAATTTCATCCTTACTAGGCAATTCTTCTTCACGGTGTTGTCTACTAAATTTAGAGAAATTAAACTCATGAGACATATCACCCAAACCAATAGTAACAACATTCTTTTCGCAGTCTATCTTAGCATTAATGGTGTTCAAGAAGGTTCTACCAAAAATAATGGGACAAAAGCTATCTTGTGGGGAACCAAGAACGAGAAAATCAGCAGGGTATTTAGTTTTCCCACACAAGACTTCAACATCTCTAACAATTCCCCTTGGTGAAATAGTATCTCTATTGGCAAGCTTAATTGTGACATCAATATCTTCTAACTCAGCAGGTGCAATATCATGCTTAATTTCGTTCTATAAGGCAATAGGTATAGCACTAACACTAGAACCCATATCACATAAGCCATGATAACAATGATCTCATATTTTAACATAAATAGCAGGCATGCCTACCACAGGTCTATGTATATCTTTAGCACAAGGTTTGGCAATTCTAGCGGTTTCACCGCAGAATTGAATAACATGCCCATCAATATTATCAGCCAAGAGATCTTTAACAATAGCAATATTAGGTTGAACTTTAGTTTGCTCAGGAGGTGTATAAGTTCTAATATTGCTTTTACGAACCACAGTTGAAGCTTTAGCATGATCCTTTATTCTAACAGGAAAGGTGGTTTCTCAACATAAGAAGTAGGAACAACAGGATCATTACAAGTGATAGTCTTTTCTTCAACTTTAGTAGGTGCAGCTACTTTGACTTCTATGGGAGGATGATATTTAAACCACTTCTCCTTGGGGAGATCAACATAAGTAGCAAAAGATTCACAGAAAGAAGCTACTATCTCAGAGTCAAGTCCATATTTAGTGCTAAACTTACAGAAAATATCGATATCCATAAAAGATTTAACACAATTAAACTTAGGTGTCATACCTTACTCCTTACCTTAGTCGAGATCCCAATCTTCGGAGTTGCATTTAATTCTATCCAATAAATTCCATTTGAATTCAATAGTCTTCATCATAAAAGAGCTAGCACAAGAAGTATCGAGCATGGATTGATTATTATGAGAAAGCCGAGCATAAATTTTTTGAAGAATTATTTCTCATGAGAGCTCATGATTGGGGCATGAATATAACATTGATTTAATCCTCCCCCAAGCTTGAGCGATGCTTTCTCCTTCCCGAGGCCAAAATTATATATATAATTGCGATCATGATGAACAAGATGCATAGGATAAAATTTCTGATGAAATTCCAATTTCATTCGTTTATAGCTCCATGATCCCGTGTCATCACATAGCCTATACCATGTCGATGCATCTCCTTTCAAAGATAAAGGGAAGACCTTCTTATTAACAACATCATCAGGTATACCTGCAAGCTTAAATGATCCACAAACTTCATCCACATATATTAGGTGCTAATCAGGATGCTTTGTTCCATCTCCTACAAAAGGATTATCTAGCAGTTTTTCTAACATACCCGAAGGAACTTCAAAGGGAACACTTTCATTTTCAGTAGGTTCAGTATGTTGAGGAGCAACTCTTTGCTCTACTGGGGTCGGGGTGAAGATACCCCAAACAAGCCCCTCAGAGGATTACTTTCCATAGTAACAAGTGACAGTAAATTTCAGCACACTATATAAATTTTTCCTTACTAAATTCCACCTACCAAAGGCGCTTCACTCCCCGGCAACGGCGCCAGAAAAGAGTCTTGATGACCCACAAGTATAGGAATCTATCGTAGTCCTTTTGATAAGTAAGAGTGTCGAACCCAACGAGGAGCAGAAGGAAATGATAAGCGGTTTTCAGCAAGGTATTCTCTGCAAGTACTGAAATAAGTAGTAACAGATAGTTTTGTGATAAGATAATTTGTAATGAGCAACAAGTAACAAAAGTAAATAAAGTGCAGAAATGTGGCCCAATCCTTTTTGTAGCAAAGGACAAGCCTGGACAAACTCTTATATGAGGGAAAGCGCTCCCGAGGACACATGTGAATATCGTCAAGCTAGTTTTCATCGCGTTCATATGATTCGCGTTCAGTACTTTGATAATTTAATATGTGGGTGGACCGGTGCTTGGGTGCTGTTCTTACTTGAACAAGCATCCCACTTATGATTAACCTCTATTGCAAACATACGCAACTACAACAAAAGTATTAAGGTAAACCTAACCATAGCATGAAACATATGGATCCAAATCAGCCCCTTACGAAGCAACGCATAAACTAGGGTTTAAGCTTCTATCACTCTAGCAACCCATCATCTACTTATTACTTCCCAATGCCTTCCTCTAGTCCCAAATAATGGTGAAGTGTTATGTAGTCGGCGTTCACATAACACCACTAGAGGCTAGACAACATACATCTCATCAAAATATTGAACGAATACCAAATTCACATGACTATTAATAGCAAGACTTCTCCCATGTCCTCAGGAACAAACGTAACTACTCACAAAGCATATTCATGTTCATAATCAGAGGGGTATTAATATGCATATAGGATCTGAACATATGATATTCCACCAAATAAACCAACTAGCATCAACTACAAGGAGTAATCAAAACTACAAGCAACCTACTAGTACCAATCCCGGACTTGGAGACAAGAATTGGATACAAGAGATGAACTAGGGTTTTGAGAGGAGATGGTGCGGGTGAAGATGTTGATGGAGATTGCCCTCTCCCGATGAGAGGAGCATTGGTGATGATGATGGCGATGATTTCCCCCTCACGGAGGGAAGTGTCCCCGGCAGAACAGTTGTGCCGGAGCCCTAGATTGGTTCCGCCAAGGTTCCGCCTCTTGGCTGCGGAGTCTCGTCCCGAAAGGTTGCTTATGATTTTTTCCTTGACGAAAGACCTCATATAACAGAAGATGGTCATCGGAGAGCCAATAGGGGGCCCATGAGGCAGGGGGGCGCGCCCTGGGGGGTAGGGCGCGCCCCCACCCTCATGGCCAGGTGGGGCCCCCTCTGACGTACTTCTTCCGCTCAATATTTTTTATTATTTCCAAAAATAACTTTCGTGGAGTTTCAGGAATTTTGGAGTTGTGCAGAATAGGTCTCTAATATTTGCTCCTTTTCCAGGCCAGAATTCCAGCTGCCGGCATTCTCCCTCCTTATGTAAACCTTGTAAAATAAGAGAGAATAGGCATAAGTACTGTGACATAACGTGTAATAACAGCCCGTAATGCAATAAATATCGATATTAAAGCATGATGGAAAATGAACGTATGAGTTTGTGAGGCACGTGTCTCGTCAATGACGTGCGTTGCTTATTCAAATAGCACACCACCCGCGCATGCATATGCATGGGCCACATGCTTGTAGGGGTGCCCTCCCCCCCCTCGGGCGGTCTCTATATCGAGCACCCATCTGGTGGCCCCGGCGGTCTAGGGCATTGTTCGGCACAGAGAGGGTGTAGTCCATGGTGAATAACTCCTTATCCGTGTTAGTCCATGTCATCGCGAGATGACAGACCAAGTCTAGGCCCGTTCTTCGAGATGGTCTATGGGGTATCGAGAGGGAATGTGTCCGGTTTGTGCAGGAAGTGTGGGTCCTGTTGCTCCGTCGGCCTCGAAACTTCTTTTGCTCTCAAAGGAGGCCATCGCATGTATATGCACGGGCTATCTGGTGGCCTTGGCGGTCTAGGAAGTTGACCGGCACCGAGAGAGGGGGTAGGCCACGGTCAAAAACTTCTTCTTCTCATGTTTATTACTTTACACTCTTTAAAGTTCTCTCTCGGTGCCGGTCTATAAAGTTGACCGGCACCGAGAGAGGGGGTAGGCCACGGTCAACAACTGCTTCTTCTCATGTTTTTTTACTTTACACTCTTTAAAGTTCTCTCTCGGTGCCGTTCTAGGAAGTTGGCCGGCACTGAGAGAGGGGGTAGGCCACGGTCAACAACTGCCTCTTCTCATGTTTTTTAGTTTACACTCTTTAAAGTTCTCTCTCGGTGCCGGTCTAGAAAGTTGACCGGCACTAAGAGAGGGGCTAGGCCACGGTCAACAACTGCTTCTTCTCATGTTTTTTACTTTACACTCTTTAAAGTTGAGTTTTCAACAAATCTAACCCCAAAAGCATATATATATATATATATATATATATATATATATATATATATATATATATATATATATATATATATATATATGATTGCATCAAAAGTCTTTTATCAAAAAAATTCATCAAAAGTCATGGAATTTCCAAAATTTGGTCGTAAAAGCATATGAAATATGAGATACAAAAAAGATAGTGCAAAACAAAAACAAAAAGAGAAGGGAAAAAATAGAGCAGTGGTCACCGAGGGTCGATTCTCAGCTCTCGGTAATGGCCACCTTTTCCGAGAGGCGCTCTCGGTAAAGCATCTAACCTAGATCACTTTCCTTCTTGTGCATTCTCGATAATATGTATTATACTTTTTTTGGTTGTTGTCTTCCATGCTTGGCAAACAACCTTAGCACATCATAATTACCGTCTTGTGTTTTCTTCTTTCGATGGGCGTCGTACGGTTCTAGAGACCGGCACCCCTCTGGTGGCCCCGGCGGTCTAGGGCATTGTTCGGCACCTAGAGGGGGTAGGCCACGGGGAATAACTACTTCTTCGTGTTAGTGCATGTCATCGCGAGATGACAGACCAAGTCTAGGCCCATTCTGTCACGGGATCAGCCATCGAACACTCTGTCTCAGGGACGAACACAGCCGGTCCTCGACGTTCCCACCCGTGTGTGTGGTTTGTGAGGCATGTGCCACGTCAAGGACGTGCGTTGCTTATTCAAATAGCACACTTCCCCTGCATGCATATGCATGGGCCACGCGCATGTAGGGGTGCCCTCCCCCCTCGGACGGTCTCCATATCGATCGCCCATCCGGTGGCCCCGACGGTCTAGGGCATTATTTGACACTGTGAGAGGGTGTAGTCCACGGTGAATAACTGCTTCTCCG
This sequence comes from Aegilops longissima, assembly GCA_021605205.1. Lineage (NCBI taxonomy): Eukaryota > Viridiplantae > Streptophyta > Magnoliopsida > Poales > Poaceae > Aegilops > Aegilops longissima. The sequence continues at coordinate 617,116,139 of CM038676.1, read as the reverse complement.
TGTTAGTGCATGTCATCGCGAGATGACAGACCATGTCTAGGCTCGTTCTGTCACGGGATCACCCATCGATGATTCTGTCTCAGGGACAGACGCAGCCGGTCCTCGACGTTCCCGCCCGTGTGTGTGGTTTGTGAGGCACGTGTCACGTCAAGGACTTGCTTTGCTTCTTCAAATAGCACACCACCTGCGCATGCATATGCATGGGCCACACGCATGTAGGGGTGCCCTCCCCCCTCGGGCGGCCTCTATGTCCAGCACCCATTCGGTGGCCCCAGCGGTGTAGGGCATTGTTCGGCACCGAGAGGGTGTAGATCACGGTGAATAACTGCTTCTCCGTGTTAGTGCATGTCATTGCGAGATGACACTACAACAAAAAGACACATCCGTGAAATTTTGGGCCGAACGAATTTTTTTCTGTCATACATATGACACTTGTATGACGATAATTGTGACAAAACCCAGTGTCATCATAGGTGTAGTGGGCTCCTACTTCTATGACAAAAAATCATGACAGAAAATGGGCTTTTCGTCCTGGGCGGGCCGGAGACGCAACTGCATGACATTCTATGGGCCGTCCATGGCGGAAAAAACCGTGGTAGAAGCAAGGGGGAGGAAAAATTTGGGGAGTTCCCAGTTACGGTGGGAGGTCGGGGGCCGAGAGATGCGCGTTTCTCTCGTACACGTACGCGTGTGTGCACGAGGTGTTGGCTCTAACTAAACCCGAGCGAGGCGTTGGGCTCTAATTAAACGCGAGCGATTGCACTGCAGGCTTTGCGTTACTGAACCCGAGCGATCGATCGATGGCTATTAACAGAACCCGATCGAGCGATTCCTTCACTACTGCTGCTAACTGAAGCCGATCGATGCTGCCTCTAGGATGAACAGTGAGCGTTGCGGAGGGGGGGGGGGGGTTTGGATGAACAGTGAGCGGTTGCGTTTGCCTCTGGATGAACAGGACCCCGTCGCGTGCTGGAGGGCTGGATGAACAGTAAATGGTGGAGGGGTGGTTGAACAGGACCCCGTGGTGTGAAGGGCTGGATGAACAGTAGACGGTGGAGGGGTGGTTGAACAGTAGCCGGTGGAGTAGAACGCGGTGGAGGCTGGATGAATAGGAGCCCGTGGAGGCTGGAGGAGGTCGACGCTAGCCCGTGGAGGCTGGAGGAGGTCAACGGTGGAGATGAACAGTATCCCGTGGAGTCCCATTTTGCGGTACGCCACACCCCTCCCGATGAACAGGACCCCTGTTTCGACCGTAGGAGGTCCGTTTCGTCCGTTCTACGGTATGCCACACCCCTCCCGATCAACAGGACCCCCGTTTCGACCGTAGGAGGTCCGTTTCGTCCGTTTTGCGGTACGCCACACCCCTCCCGATCAACAGGACCCCCGTTTCGATCGTAGGAGGTCTGTTTCCTCCGTTTTGCGGTAAGCCACACCCCTCCCGATCAACAGGACCCCGTTCCGAACATAGGAGGTCCGTTTCCTCCTTTGCGGTACGCCAGGCCTCGTTTCCATCGCCTGTTCCGTCCAAGCCCTCCCGATGAACATCACCACACATTCCGTTCCGACCTAGCCGGTTGGCTTCCACGCGTTCCGTTGCCTCCCGATGAACACGACGCATTCCGTTGCCTCCCCATGAACACGAGCATTCCGTTGCCTCCCCATGAACACGACGACGATGTTGTTTCTCCGTTCCGACCCAGCCATGTACACGAGCCCTCGCCGTACGCATGCGCGAGTAGGCGTTCGAGACCCCGCCCGTATGTACACATACATGGCCGTATTTTCTTTCTTGCACCCTGTCCTCTGTACGTACGTGTAGATGCTACGTGCGTGCCTCTACTACGACACGTGCACGCCTCTACATCCACCAGTATATATGTACGTACATGTTCGCGACCAGAATGACAATGCTACGTATGGTTCGACCAGGTGGGTCCCGACTGTCAGGCACTTCCTTGCCTGCGAAGATCTAGCTGGTGGGTCCCAGCAGTTAGGGGGGCGAATCGTTTTGGTTTTTTTTTGCCCAGACGCAGTTCCTTGTGTGCGAAGATGTAGCTGGTGGGTCCCAGCAATCAGGGGGGCGAATCGTTTTTTTTTGCCCGGACGCACTTCCTTGCGTGCGAAGGTGTAGCTGGTTGGTCCCAGCAGTCAGGAGGGAAATGGTTTTTTTGCGAAATACGGTGGCCCGTCCGGTGGGTCCCTGCTGTCAGGTGGAGGAATCATTATTTTCTGCGTAATAAGGAGGCAGTTCCTTCCTGCGGCCGTGGACCCAGCTGTCAGCCTCTCCACGTACAGTCCACGTCCGATGGAAGTCGTTCCATGACCACATTGACCACGCCGTGCCGAGAGCACCAGGGCGGTGGACGACGTCGAGGCCTAGGAAGGGGACGACGCGGAGCCGGTGAAGATGCGGCAGTGGATGCCCGCGCGGAGAGGAGTACGAGGGTTCACTCGTTTGGCTGCGGTGTGAGCCTGCCGTCGCCGAGGGCCTGGCCAGCGGTGGGAATAGTAGGGGGCGGTGAGGCCTCCGCGGCAGCAAAGCCGGCCACGGGAGGCAGGAGCAGGCGGCACGACCGGCGCTGCTTTGGGCGGCTGGAGCAAGAAGACCAGAGGTTGAAGAAGCACTACGGCCGTTGGATGGACATCGTACAGTCACAGGAGCTAGAATCGTTCATATTAAATAAGTTGACAAAGCCCTCCATCCCCGTCAACTTAGTAGGCCCACAAGTCAGCCTCCCACCAAGGTGGGTCCCAGCTAGCAGGGGGAGTATTCATTTTTTTGTGCGTAATAAAGAGGCACTTCCGGTGGGTCCGAGCTGATAGCGGGGGGAACATTTTTTCGCGAAATACGGTGGCCCGACCGGTGGGTCCCAGCAGTCAGGGGGAAACGTTTTTTCGTGAAATAAGGTGGCCCGTCTGGTGGGTCCCTGCTGTCAGGTGGAGGAATAATTATTTTGCGCGTAATAAGGAGGCACTTCCTTGCGGCCGCCTTGGACCCAGCTGTCAGCCTCTCCACGTACAGTACTCTTCCGATGGAAGTCGGTCGTTGACCACGTTGACCACGCCACGCCGAGAGCACCAGGGCGGTGGACGATGGCGACGCCTAGGAAGGGGACGACGCGGAGCCGGGGAAGACGCAGCAGTGGAAGCCTGTGCGGAGAGGAGTACGGGGGTTCACTGGTTCGGCTGCGGTGTGAGGCTGCCGTCGCCGCAGAATAACAGGGGGTGTGGGTAAGTGGAGGGATGGCCTGGCCAGCGGTGGGAGTAGTATGGGGGCGGTGAGGCCTCCGTGGCAGCACAGCCGGCCACGGGAGGCAGGAGCAGGCGGCACGACCGGCGCTGCTTTGGGCGGCTGGACCAAGAAGACCAGAGGTTGATGAAGCACTATGACCATTGGATGGACATCGTACGGTCACTGAAGCTAGAATAGTTTATATTGACTAAGTTGACAAAGCCCTTGGTACGCTTCAACTTAGTAGGCCTGGTCGGCCTCGAAGCAGTGCGCCCGGATGTCGGGGAGGAATCATTTTTGGGCGGCCGAAGCTAAGAATATCCAAGATTGAAGAAGAAGCATGACATCCGTTGGATAGACATCCAACGGCCACTGCTGCTAGAACCGTGTGTTGACTATAATAAGTTGACAAAGCCTTGCATACGCGTCAACTTATTTTTTTAGGGGACGCGTCACTTAGTAGGCCCACAAGTGTGTGGCAGAGAACTTATAGCCCGTTTGCGTTTTGTAAGAATGTACAACCCATTTTTGAATTCTAATGGAATTTACAACAACCCATTTACTGTTTGTTAAAAGTACAACCCATTTTCTAGCTAGGACAACGGTTAATAGTTTCAACCAACCGTTGAAGACAAAATTCAATAAAATTTCGGTGACACTCCAAAAAATTTTACTTGGTTTCTGACAAAACCTTTATTTGATTTGAAGGAGGCTACTTAAAAATCTTTCCAAAAGCCCCTCCTTCTCAAAAAAAAATTCTCCTATGCCAAGTGTTTTACCTTGGTGTTTGGTTTTAAAAAATTTCCTTCTGATGTAAAATCATCACAATAAAATTTTGGTAATTAATTTTTTTATTAAATAGAAATCCTATGGGTTTTGGGGCTATTCTTTATTTTGCAACCACTACTTTTTCTTACCATGCCTCATATCAAAATTCCTCCCAAAACCCCTCCCTCCACTTTGGGCCAAGCTAATTATTCTATTCCAACAGGTTCAACCCATTTTTGAATTTTATTTCATTTATTTTATCCCCAATAGTAATTATGTCTTTTATTTTGGGCCTAGGTGATTTACGAAGGAAGTGTCTGATTTCCTTTGAGTTTTGATCTCAAAACAACTCCTCTGGATAGTCCCTAGCACCCCCAACCTAGATCCATCAAGATCCACTCTTCCACAATTCAAATCTTTCAAGTTTCACTCACTGCAAGTTTGGACCAGATTTGGCAAATTTGGTGAAATTCATATTTTTCCTTCTCCAAAAATTCTGCCCAAATTCAGGCAGCCCCCAGGTGCATTGAGAGGCCACCCCACCAAAGATCAGCTCCAGGAAAATTTCCCACATGCCAAAATCATTTCATCGAACACCTGGCAGGCACTGTTGCTGTTCACTTTCAGAGTTCAGTGTTTCAGTTCGACAGTCAGTGTCGTTTTCTTCAGAGACATGGCGTCGATCTCACCAGTGCCCACTCTGGAGCCATGCTCACTCACTGAAAAATATTTGGAATTTTTTTTTGTGCACACACGGTATTTACTTTAGTACGTATTTTTCTTATACCGTAGATACCGGAAGAGGTGACGGGACCGCGAACTTCACCGAGGTAGACTCCAACTACTCCGAACCAAGCAAGCATGTTTGAACCTTTGATATGATGAGTGTTTTGCATGTTTGCATTGAGTAGTCCGTTCATGGCATGATTATATGCATAGCGGTAAGGGTTATATTACATGCAAAGCTATTGCAAGTGAGCTTCGAAACTCGATGTGTGATTCGATGTGAGTTTACATGATCATGTGGTGATATGATGGGTGGTAAGATGGTATTGTTGTAGCATGCCAGTCTTATGCCAAACTACTTAACTCCAATGTCAACGTGAATCAAGTCACGTTACCATCCTTTCCTTTTCTTGTACTACCACATGTTTTCCTTATGGAATATGGTATAGTAAGTTGCAAACCTATTTCCTGGTACACACCAAACAGAGGGGCCGGGATGAGGGTTCCATGGCCCTGGATTAAAGCCCTTCATCCGGTCAGGGAGCATGGGTGTTTCCGGTTGGGACCGAGAGGGGCACCCTTAGAGCCTTGAGATAAATTTGATCCCATGCTATTCGAGGTTGTGACCTCCCGTCTTAGAGTTTTTCTTGAACGTTGCCTAGGGTGATTCCTGGCAGCGGAATGTGGAATTGGGTGTGTACTGGTTAGATGTGTTTCTTCTAAAATACCATAAATGGAACTAGTCCCTTGCGACTACTGAAATCCGTTGGCTGTGGTTTAATAGTACAAACTGTGCAGAGTCAAACTCATCCAAGTAACCGTCCCTATGGTCAAGGTCTGTGTTCAACTTGTCCTTATCGGTCTCGATGTCGATCTCCTTGACAAATCTCCGGCTAACAGACATGAGTGGTAAACTCGACTATATGATTACTCCTGTGGATGGACTAACCCGTTTATTTTTATTATGTGCTGAGTATTTTCCTTGGAATGGTCTATGCTGCTTGAATACGATAATGAAATATAAGCCCTTTATGTGATGTCGCTCAGACGTCCGACTGTGGCATTTATGTCATTTATTTTCAATATAAGCCCTTTATGTGATGTCGCTCAGACGTCCGACTGTGGCATTTATGTTATTTATTTTCAATATAAGCCCTTTATGTGATGTCGCTCAGACGTCCGACTGTGGCATTTATGTTGTTTTACTTTTCAATATAAGCCCTTTATGTGATGTTTTCAGACGTCCGACTGAGGCACTCTCGTTATTTACTTTCGATATAAGCCCTTTATGTGATGTCGCTTTGACGTCCGGATATGCACATACTTGTCATTTACTTTTCAATATAAGCCCTTTATGTGGTGTCGCTTAGACGCCCGACTGCGACATGTTAATTTATTTGTTCGCCATTCGAGGCGTCGCTTCAGACACTCGATCGGTTTTTAGTTATTTCTGTTGGGATTCCGGGAGGACTACCGCCTGACTTCCTTTTATTTATCATGTCGTGCAAGTTTATCATCTGAGTGTGCATTGCAAATTTGCTCATGTTGCATCATGCTTACATTTGTTATATCTTATGTCCGAACTGTCTTGCGAGTACATTCAAAGTACTCACCTGGTTTGTTGATTTGGCCGGATGTTGTGAAGCGATCTTATGGATGAAGAGTTCAATAGCGAGTCCGACGCCTAGAGGAGTCGATCAGTCCGTGCGATCCTGGAATTTATCACTTGTACCATATCCGCTTCCGCTACCGAATAAATCATCGAGCCTCACTTGACGCTCGATGAACTGCAAGAGTAGGAGTCAATGTCACCCACTTCACTGTGACACATCCACCACCATGTTTAAATGCGAGTCAGTAGTATGCCACCACACCCTTGTGCCATATCCGCCTTTATGTGTATTATTGGCGTGCTTGTAATAAAATTGTTGAGCAACCTTAGCTCAACCCTGTAATATATTTAGTACTTCTGGATTTCTATATCCAGAATTTGTCTACCAGTAAGGAGGACTCTCCTATACTGGAAATAAAAAGATCAGTTTCTCAATAAGTATTTTATTGAAAAAACGGTCGTGACAATTTCCCAAATTTTGATGGGATCCGAAATATTTTTATCCCGAAATTTGTAGTCAGATTAAATATAAATTTGTATTACGTAAAAATCCAACGAAACATTGCGCGCGCAACAATGATAATTTAAGATTTTCAAAATCCATAAATAATATTTTATAAACTAATTTCGTGTTTGGTGCATTTTTATAGTTACTGCCCAGTTTTTATAATTACATCCCATTTATTATTTTTAAATCCCATTTTCCTGTTAAGCCTAATGCATCCCTCCTAGGAAAGATTTGCGGCCCAGCGGGGCGGAGAATAACAAGTTGACCTTGCGTGGGTATTCCTCAAAAAGACGTATAGATGGGCTAGTCATTTTCATCTTGAAAAAATTAGTATCTGGGCTAGATATCTGGCTTGGGCTAAACGGGCCACAGCCCGCCCAGTTAATACCCTGTTCTCCTCTGAACAACAACGAAATCATCGCCAAGGAAAACTATGTAGTACTCACGCCTCAAAAACACAAATACTGCTCGAGCTGCTTGGTCCCAGCTGTCGGCCGCACCTTGTGGAATTCTCTCGTTTATATTGACTACATAGGTTGACAATGGTGTGGGACCGTGATGTCAGGAAACCAGGAGAAAGCAAAAAAAATATAGTTGTACATAATAAGGAGGCACTTGCGTACGTACGACTATGGCCCTAGTGGGTCCCTAGTGTCATCCAGTCAAAATAAAGCCATCTCCTGAATCCTCATGTTCATTGACCATGTTAACAATGCTCGGCGCCACGGCGAGCGCAACAACTCGAAGGACAACAGAGAGGGCCTCGCGGGCCCCTACAGTCGATACATCACCCTTGCTCATTAGGAAGCCAGGATCATCGGACACCTATGAGCACCTTGGCGAGGCGGCATGAAATGGTAAGGCCGCGTTTGGGAGCTCTGGTTTATTTCAAACCTGTATTAACATACAAGTGTAATTTACTTGTCATCGGAAACAACGCGTAAAATACAGGTGAGGGAGTCCTGGATTAGGGGGTATCCGGCAGCCGGACTATATCCTTTGGCCGGACTGTTGGACTATGAAGAACAAGATTGAAGACTTCGTCTCGTTTCCGGATGGGACTCTCTTAGCGTGGAAGGCAAGCTTGGCGATACGGATATGTAGATCTCCTTCTGTTGTAACTGACTCTGTGTAACCCTAGCCCCCTCCGCTGTCTATATAATCCGGAAGGTTTAGTCAATAGAACAACAATCATACCATAGGCTAGCTTCTAGGGTTTAGCCTCTACGATCTCGTGGTAGAACAACAATCAGGAAGTAGGGTATTACATTGTGTCCCTTGCCTCCTGTTACCATCCGCCTTAGACACACAGTTCGGGACCCCCTACCCGAGATCCGCCGGTTTTGACACCGACATTGGTGCTTTCATTGAGAGTTCCACTATGTAAATGCAGCAAGGATTCGATGGCCCCTTGATCATCGACAATGATGCGGTCAGGTGAGTTTTCCTCGCCGGACAGATCTTCGTGTTCGGCGGCCGCGCTGCGGGCCAACTCGTTCGGCCATCTAGAGCAGATCGAAAGCTACCCCCTAGCCATCAGGTCAGGTTTGGAAACTTGAATTACACTGCCGATATCCGCGGAGACTTGATCTTCGACGGGTCGGGCCCATGCGGTGTGCGCCACGATCACGGCGAGCGCGATATAGCTCTGCCGTCGGACGGTGTTCGGCGAATCACGCCCGACAACTTCTCCGACCTCTAGTCGGGCGGATCGCGCCATCGAGGACGGGAGGATGAACTCCCACGAGGCCGCACCCTCAGTGGCGATAGAGCCGAATACTGACCTTACCCCTCATGAGAGCCGTGTCGCCGAACTGCTGGACTCGTCCTCGGCCACGGACTCCGTATCACCTGCGCCCATACCTATCGAATCTGATTGGGCGCCGATCATGGAGTTCACCTCCGTAGATATCTTTCAGCAATCGCCCTTCGGCGACATACTGAACTCACAGAAATCCCTTTCCCTATCCGGAGAACCTTGGCCGAACTATGTCCGGCTAGAGTGGGATGTAGACGACGAAGAAATTCAATCCCCACCCACCACCCACTTAGTAGCCTTGTCGGCGATTTAGCAAGCGTGCTCGACCCGACTCGAAGACATCCATGGTATGGACACCGATGCCGGAGACGAACAGGAACCACTGCCCACAGGGCACTGGACCGCCACCTCATCATATGATGTATATATGGTGGATACACCCAAAGAAAATAACAAGGATGCAGCGAAAGATAGCTCCTATGACAAGCAATCAAAACAGCGCCATAGGCGCCGCTCTAAATCCCGCCTTGGCAAAAACAGCGACAACAGCGCAACAAGAAGCCAAATTGACCCAGCGATAGAGCAGGGTAAGCCAGTGGATGACGAACAAAGTGCGGAGTCGCTTTCCGAGCACGGCGACGCCGAGCATAAAGACAACCAACCCGTCTCCAGTCAGGAGAACAGTCCGGACGACGACGAGCGCATCATCTGGAAGGGCAGCTGGAGCAAGAAAACATAGCCCTTGCAAGAAGTCTTAAGAAGCAGAAACAAAGGCTCAAGGCCGCACAAAAACACACTCAATAGCAGATGGAATAAAGTGCTTGACATGGCAGAAAGTACAGTGGCAGTCACCCCACGAAGAGCTACCCAAAGCGAAAGCTGCTGCCGGAGTTCGACGACAAGGCCTTCGAACCCTCACAGCCAAAAAACAAAACCGCCGATCGATCGGATTGACGATCTCGTGGCCGCGATAGGGTGGCAGCGAGGCGCACATAAGTCGATACATGACCGGCGAGGACCGCATCAATGGGTCGGCGCAGCCGGATCCATCTACGGATCAAGGAAAGCGCTCGGCACTCAGCCAACACCAAATACCACAACCGTCCGAGCCATGGCACAACCAAATATAGGGTGCCGCACACGCCTATGTTTCTCCGGCGGTATTAGACCATGAATTTCGAGAAGGGTTCAAACCAGTTAACATAGAGGCATATGGCGGAACCACAGACCACAGGAGTGCGGATCGAGACTTCATCCTTCATATTCACATGGCTCGTGGAGGCGATCTCCGCCATCAAATATAGCCCTCAAGCTCAAAGGACCAGCTCGGGCTGGCTGTAAAGCCTCCCGAAAATTCCATTGGAAATTGGGAGGAGCTCAGGGCGCTTTCGGACTAACTTTCAAGGGACTTATGTCAGACCCCAGACGCGATGATTCAAGTCATATAATTCAACAGCCGGGAGTCAGCCAGCTTTGGAATAGGTTTCTCACTAAGAAGAACCAAATTGTCATTGTCCGGACGCTTTGAAGCCATAGCAGCTTTCAAGCACAGCGTTAAAGGGCGAATGGCTTGCAGACACCTTGGCCAAGAAAAGCCGAGAACAATGGCAGCCCTAACAAGCCTCATGACCCGCTTTTGCGAGCGAGGACAACTGGTTAGCTTCGCAGCATCACCAGCTGACCCAAGCACATCAAAGGTCCGGGCGGCAACGTAAAACGCGATCGATAAAAACAAGCGCGGAATAAAGACAGCCTGAGACAACTTTGGCGGTGGCGCTGGATTTAGAAGCTCTCGACCGGGTCGGCGAAGAAGCCCTCCAAAAGCGTGAGAGATGAACCGACCGGCCTAAACAAATTCTAGACAAACTATATGGATCCACGGCACCCGGCAAGCCTGCAAATCATACCCACAGAGATTGTTGGATCTTCAAGCGGCTGGCAAGCTAAGCGCTGAACACTAGGGGAGACACTCGGCGAGGGCGAGGATCGCCTCGCTTGACCACGACAGGGGACAGAAAAAATTCCGCCCGAAATCAAAGCGATAAATGTTATCCGGGTGACAAGAGGAGAGGCAAATCGCACTCCGAAATACACGAGCCATAGAACTGTCACCCATGAGTCCTGCCCTTGGTCGGCCTGCCGGTCACTTTCGATCGCGGGGATCACCTAATAGGTATCGGCGGGAAGGATCAGCCTCCTTGATACTGGACCCAATAGTAGCGGATACCACCTTAATTACACGAGTCCTTATGGGCGGTGGGAGTAATCTAAATCTGATATACCAGGACCTTGTCATCCGCAAAATGAGGATAAACCCAACAAACATCGGCCACGATAATACTACCTTCAAGGGAGTAATACAAACCTGAGAGGCTCCTTTACGGGCTCTCTAGTACTAGAGGTTGTGTTGGCTCACCCGACAACCTTGGGGCGAAAGGTTAACCTTCGACATTGCTCCATTCGAAGTAGCTATCAAGCATTACTCGACGAGAGGCTTTCTTTGTTTCAGCATAATACCGCATTACACTTTACTCCAACTTAAAATGCCGGTCGCGGCACCATCACGATACATGGAAATGTCGGCGTTCGTTCCAAGCGGAAGAAGCATGCGGCTGCTTTAACACCGAACACTAGGCGACCTCACCACGAGAGGCGATGATCGATTCGTTGGGACCCGCGGACATGGTTAGAGCGAGTCCGACCAATCATTGGATAGATATTGGTTCGATGGTTACACCCGTATAGACGGTACCAGGGAGCTTCGCCGCAATAATCCGGCTTATCTTTACCCATCTCTACTTTTTCATGGTTTATTTATAATAACCAAAATTTTGAACAACAACTTTTCACTAAGCACCTCTCTTTTCTGAGATGGCGATCGTGCTACACCCATCGAGGATCACGGCTGCTTGAGAGACCTGGTAGCGGGCGTGCAGCGAGGACCCGCGCAAAGGTTTCTCTTTAGATTAAGACCCTGTGTCAACCTTTTTTACTGTCTTTTGTTGTTCACATCCTCCGGATTCTCAATACAACCGAGAAGGATGCTGACGTCTTGGCATGTGGCTTCGTCAGAATATGTCTCGTACCTGGACACTATGGGTTCATTATCAAAGGGCATCACTTAAGCCCAGTATATGTTTCAAAGACCGAACACCTTCGGGAGTGTTCTGCATCGGGAGTTAGGCCTTATATGCATCAGCTCCGAATTATGTCTTTGGTCAAATGTTGGGTTTGCCCGGCTCCTATGTTTTGCTACCTTACGTTCCGCTCTATCGGCTAAGGTGGCACCGGAGAAACTCTGCGATTGTGCCTTGGCTAGCCGGACGAGAACCTCGATGAAAGCGGCCCATTTGTCATGATAAAGCGAGAGACTGTTCAACCACTCGATGACTTAACGGAATCTTCGGGATTCCTCCGCATTAACGAAGGGCTGTTTCCCGGCCAAGCTCGACGCGCCCCGTATTCGGACAAGTGCGGAGCCACCAGGGGCTATATAGTAGCCTCACTGTCAAACTCCTATGGCTAAGTGAAAGTGTTAAAGCAATATAGTCCGACTGCCTAGTTCGCTGCGCTCTCACCTCCTTAATGGACCAAGATGTTGGATCAAGTGTGAACACGCGTCTTCTGCGAACACCTGCATTATATGCATGAAATTTGAAACCGACATTGCAAACTTTCAGGTTATATACACATATACATAAACGGCCGCACAGGAGGTATCATAATACTTTTAGGAAAAAGTATAAAAAAAGCCTTTATATATTTAGTAAAACATTGTTTCTCAATGGGAATACATGTCATTCGAACATAATATTCTTCGAGCACTGCGCTTCTACTAAACGAGCGCCTTCAAGGACCTCATCAAAGTAGTGCTCGACAGCTACTCGGCTAATTGCCGAACTAGGGGCTGCAATCGCGGTGGCTTCCATCTCCGCCCAGCGTGTTTTGACATGGGCAAGCGCCATCCGCGCACCCTCGATGCACGCCGACCTCTTCATAGTGTCGATGCACGGCATAGCACCAAGGAACTGCTGCACCAAGCTGAAGTGGCTGTTCGGCCTCGGCCCTACCCGACCACGGTGATCCTACAGACCTCATGGCGAGTCCGGACAACCTGGGCTCGGCCCATTCAGCCATTCGCTCATTGAGAGGAAGCGGGCGGACGCTGGACCATTAAGTGCGACCGAACAGCTTCTCCCGCCGTGATCTCTTTGATCTTTGAAGAACTCGGCCGCATCAGCAGCACTCGCTGCCAAATCCAGATAGGCGTCTGCAGAACACCACAACCGGTCCAGAGGAGCATACTTAGGATCTACGAACTTCATCCGCAGCATAATGGGCTTCCCAGCCGCAATATCCCCGGCGTGATGCAGCAGCTCCTCCTTCATCGCTCTAATTGTAGAGCGGGATTCCTTGGCTGCTACCATGGCCTTCTCCAGCTCCGTAGCCTTCGCTCGGCATTCCTTCTCAAGAAGCCGGTATCTGTCGGTGGCATCACTTAACTCAAGGGCCATCTTGGCCATCTTCTCCTTACTCTAGCAATGGGCTGTTTGTTCGGCCCTCAGCTCTTCAGCCGCCTTTATAGCGGCTGCATCACTATTCCTAGCTTGCTTTTTGGCTCGGGAAAGTTCCGCTCGAAGGGTCTCCACTGCCGCACCTCCTTCTGCATTTCATAACATGTTCAAGATACTGGCATTACGCTCCTCTTACCATATGTTGATCACCGGAGAAATTACATACCCTGCGCCTCGTCAAGCCACTTGTTGACAAGCACGATGTCGGCATCTGCGCATCAAATCGCCAGCGTTAGCTTCGGCAACCTCACAAGTCGGCTAGCCACGGACCTCCACCACCTGCATATGAATATGGCTGGATTATTACCTGCGACTATGATCCTTTGTTTACCGCCGTTTCCGATGGCAACCAGAGTCTCAGGGGCTACTATCTGCACAGGGCACATTTGAAACATGTGCGGTACCGTAAAAAATACACGTCATTTCGCGTACCTCAAAACCTTTCAGCAGACTCATAAAGGCTTCATGCAACCCGCTTTCGGCGGATGAAACCCTCTCAACAACGCGCCCATTAAGCGCGCAGTGCGCTTCCCGAGATAGCTGCTGCTCCGGCGAGATCCTTGATGCATCCGACCGCGCAGCAGCGGAGCGGACCCTTCGGTTGCTCTCTTCAAGAGCGGATATTGAAGTGCCGGGTGGCAGAAATTACCCTCTGGCCTTGCGGATCGGGAGAAGCCCTTTGAGACGACACCTCGGGGTCGCCCGCCTCGTGAGGCGGGATGGCGTTTCGCTCTCCATCATCTCCGGAGGAAGATCCCCCAAAGACGAACTCTGCCAAGAAGGGCCACGATCCGGACTACAAGACGGATGATTCAGTTATTTTCCTCAGAAGTAAAGTAGGATGTTTTTACTATTAAACCCTTTCTTTTACTTACAACTCGATGGAGGGCTGATCCCCTTGCGGGCACTGTGCGGCCGGGGTATCCCCTGGGCCAGGACCCTCTGGCGAAGATTTCTTCCCCCGTTTATAACCTATTGTCTCCGGGCCCTTACAGGCGGTCCTTTTCCTTCCTTGGGGAGAGGGAGCTTTGGCTTCTTCTCCCCGGTTGTCCGCCTTCGCGGAGGCGTCAGCCTCTTTCTTCCCACCTTTATCCTCCCCTGAGGGCGATTGGTAGGGCCCAAGCTCCAACATCCGGATTAGTATCGGATCCGGTGAGACCTCGGGGAGGGGGGCCGGACACCTGATATCTTCGCCTTTGTTAACCAATCCTAGTCAAAGAGCGATTTTTCAGGATGATGTCGTGATGAATAGAAATATAACATGTTCGGCCATAGGGCGACTTACTTGGGTATATGGACGATTGGAGCTCAGACCCGCATCTTCGGTGGAATCCGGACACACTGCTTGTGGTCTGAAGTACAATTTGTACATCTCCTCGGTCGTCATGCTGAGGAAGTGCTGAATAGCTCGCGGTCCCTCCAGACGGAGGGGACGACGTTTACAGGGAAGGGTTCGGCGAAGTAACATTACTTGCGTTACTGTGACCAGATCAATATCTCTTTCGAGAAGATCTCGAATGCGGCCCTGCAGCATGGGCACGTCCTTCGCAGCCCCCAGTCAAGCCCCTTGTTGATCCATGACGTTAGTCGTGGAGGGTGACCCGAGCGAAAGGCAGGTGGGGCCACCTATTTCGTACCCCTGGGAGCTGTGACATAAAACCATTCTTGTTGCCATAAGCTGGACACCTCCTGGAAAGAACCCTTGGGCCATGGGGCATCGTCGGTTTTGCTTCTTATAGCACCTCCGCATTCTGCATACCTCCCGTCGATTGTCTTCGGCTCCACTTGGAAGGTCTTGAGCCACAGGCCGAAGTGAGGGGTGATGCGGAGAAAAGCTTCGCACTACGATGATAAAAGGCGAGATGTGGAGAATAGAATCCGGAGCTAAATCATGGAAGTCCAGCCGTAATAGAACATGAGCCCCCCTCACGAAGGATCGAGCCAGGCCTAGCCCTCGAAGGAAGTGAGATATGAATACTCGCTCTCGCCGGGTTTGGGAGTAGGTTTGACCTGCCCTTGAGCGGGGAGCCTGTCGCAATCTCGCGGTCAAGAACACTGGCCTCTCTTAACTTTCTGACGTCTTCCTCCGTGACGGATGAGGGCATCCACCGACCTTGAAGGTTGGATCCGGACATGGTTGAAGGTGCGAAGCGCCTGACCTGAGCTTTGCATGTTGGAACTCGAGGCGGGGGAGGGATTCGATTTAGTTCGAGGAATAAAAAAGGATAGGCCTTGGTCTCTTTATAAACACTACAAAAAAAGACACTTCTGTGATGATACGATTTTGTCAAAGTAGGTCGCGGTTTTTGTCATGCATGTACATCCATGACGATTTTATGACAGAATCAAGATAGTCATACCTGTGTTGTCGTAGAAGTGTTCCATGACATTACCAGAATTATCATCACGAAGTGTCCACTTCCATGACGATAAATCGCGTCCTGAAGTGCTTTTCGTCAAGGGTGGTGAGGAGTCCCGGATTAGGGGTGTCCGGATAGCGGACTATCGTCATCGGCGGACTATCATCGGCGGACTATCATCATCATCCGGACTCCAAGACTATGAAGATACAAGATTGAAGACTTCTCCCGTGTCCGGAAGGGACTTTTCTTGGCGTGGAAGGCAAGCTTGGCGTCTGGATATGTAGATCTCCTACCATTGTAACCGACTCTATGTAACCCTAGCCCTCTCCGGTGTCTATATAAACCGGATGGCTCTAGTCCATAGGACAATCACAACAACCCTTACAATCATACCATAGGCTAGCTTCTAGGGTTTAGCCTCCTTGATCTCGTGGTAGATCCACTCTTGTAAACATCCACAATATCAATATCAATCGAGCAGGACGTAGGGTTTTACCTCCATCAAGAGGGCCCGAACCTGGGTAAAACATCGTGTCCCTTGTCTCTTGTTACCATCCGCCTAGACGCACAGTTCGGGACCCCCTACCCGAGATCCGCCGGTTTTGACACCGACATTGGTGCTTTCATTGAGAGTTCCTCTGTGCCGTCACCGATAGGAAGGATGCCTCCTCCCGTCTTCAAGGACGGTATTTTCGCCAAAGGAGCCCTGGCCGCCGGCCAAACAATCCGGCTAGGTGGTTTTCTTATGACCGCCTGTCCGGCCACCGCTTCTACAATGACCTCTCAAGTCGTCAAAAGCAATTTTCACGTCAGCTCGGAATTCGCGGCGGTTGGATCAATAGAGCTCTCATCCGTAAGCGAGCTCTGGATCGCATCGCCGCATACAGGAGTCGCCATGGACTACAAACAGATTGGGCTTAAAACCGATCGAGAGAGATTAACACTCTCGGTCACCCACCACGTTGCGATGGTAGAGGAACAATCGGCGACGCTTCTCCTATATTGAAAACTAGTCATGGCGGGCTTCCGAACCCCCATGCGGATTCCCGCGGAGGGACGGACTTCGATCAAGCATTGAACTTAAAGTCAGGCATCAGACCAGACTTGTTGGACAACGTCCAGCAATCCAAGCTTCCAAATTCGGAAACTTCTCGGCCTTCGAGCCTTGAGATGGGTAGGGTTCCGGACTTAATTCCACCCACCCGCCTAGACATATGCGATCTATCTCTAATCCGCAAGAGCCCGCTGAGACAGTACATCACTCATGGGCGATTCCTCCCGGTTATGGACGGGATAAAGGACTGCCGAGAGGAAAGCATAATCTCAATTTTTGCAATAATTGCACGGACGAGGACCCTTGAGCGCCGTCAGCCGTCATGAAATTACACGCTTCACGACCTAAGCGTCCATAGTACGAAAGTACTATGCGATGGAGAGTTTCGGACAACGAAAATATTTTTGGGACAATCCGCCCCGAATACAACCCTAGTCCGCAACAAAAGGGTGCATTACACTCGGGCACCAGATACAAAAACCAAAAAGCAAAGACCCCATAAAGGGCATGAGAACCGTACTAGAGGGATGGCTTAGCGGACCTGTAAAATTCGCAAGATCAGAAGGCGCCGTCCCAACACATAACCTTGAGCATGTTGGATATTACGGCGGGTGGCCAAAAGTGGAGAGGAGCTTCTAGCCCGAAAACCACTCCAACAACATCGATGCACGGTATCAACAGTCTTGAGACTTTCGCATCAAATAATATGCGAAGCGAACAATCCATGACCTCGCCGAGAAGTCTACCAAGTAGCAACAACCAATCCATGGGTGACACAGCCATCACCTTCAACGCCAGCGACGAACCTAAATTCGGACAGCCCGAGCTCCGGCCCTTTGGTACTTAGTCCAATAGTGGGCGACTTTCGACTTACAAAAGTCCTCATGGATGGCGGCAGCGGATTAAACCTCATCTATGAGGAAACCCTTCAAAAATGGAAATAGACGGAGCCGCATTGAGCGAAGCAGCACAACCTTTAGAGGAATAATCCCTAGCCGGAGGCGCCGCTGCCTGAGTAAAATCACACCTGGATGTGGTATTCGACACCGGACAATTCTGAGATCCGAAGAAGTCACGTTCCATGTGGCCCCGTTCAAAAGCGGATATCACGCTATACTAGGACGAGAGGCATTCACAATTTTTCAAGCCGTACCCCATTATGGGTACATGAAGCTCAAAATGCATGGGCCCGGCGGAATGATCACTCTCGTTAGTGATCCGGACATAGCACTCCGCGCCGAAAACAAGACAGCCGCATTAGCCTTAGAGGCACTATCCGAAGCCCTAGCGGCAGAGGAACTCACCTCGCTGCGCTCTACGGTGAATCGGGACGATGTGATACTCGATAAGAGATCCAAGTCCACCTCCTTTAAACCAGCAGATGAAATAGTAAAATTCCAGGTCCACCCAACGGACCCGACAAAGACGGCCTCCATCGGGGCACAATTGAACCCTGATGTAGACGCCGCACTGCGAGACTTCCTTCGGGAAAATTGGGACATTTTGCTTTGGCACCCTCGGACATGCCCGAATCCACGAGATTGGCGAACACAGCCTAAACATCCTAAAAGATTCAAGCCATCAAACAGGCCCTTGACGATTTTCGAACCCAAAAGGCAGGCAATGGGGAAGAGCTAGCCAAACTATTAGAAGCGGATTTATCGAGACATCAAGCACCGGATTGGCTAGCAAACCTGGTAATGGTACCAAAGAAGGACAAATCCTGGCGCCTATGTGTCGATTTCAAAGACCTAAATAAAGCATGCCCAAAGGATCCTTCCCCTCCCGATCGACCAAATCATCGATGCCACTGCAGGACACGACTCATTGTGCTTCTACGGGCGCATACTCCGGCTATCATCAAATCAAGATGGCGAAGCGGATCAAGCGCAGCGGCATTCATTACTCCATACGGACCATTCTGCTTCAACACGATGCCGCCGGACTTAAAACGCCGGCGCAACATATCAGCGCATGATTCGAGATATGTCCGCTACCCAGATCGGCAAAACAGTAGAGGCATACGTGAGCGGCGAGTCGTCAAAACTAAACACGTCGAAACTCTAGTAGACGACTTGAGGCTCACATTTGACAACCTCAGAGCATCCTCAGAGCATATGACATCAAGCTGAATCCGGAAAAATGCGTTTTCGGCGTACCAGCTGGAAAGCTGCTGGGCTTCATCGTATCCGGTAGAGGAATTGAAGCAAACCCAGCCAAAATCCGAGCTCTGTCACAGCTAGATATCCCAAAAGACCTCAAGCAAATACAAAATTATTTGGATGTGGCGGCTCTAAGCCGCTTTATCTCCCGTCTAGGAGAAAAGGCATTACCTCTCTATCGCCTCCTTAGGCGCACCGAACACTTCGAGTGGACGGATGCTGCCACCGCCGGACTCGAAGAAATAAAGGCCATATTGGCAACAAATCCGGTCCTGGTTGCGCCCAACCTGGGCGAACCAATGTTGTTATACATCGCAGCTACGCATCAAGTTGTAAGCGCGGTACTCGTCGTCGAACGAGAAACAGAAGGGCATAAATTCCCTCTTCAAAAACCAGTATACTACGTATCCACTGTGTTAACCCCCTGTCCCGTTACCCGCACTATCAGAAGATAGCTTACGCGGTGTTCATGGCATCCCGGAAGCTCCGACACTACTTTCAAGAGTGTTTGATAACAGTGGCCTCTGAAGTACCACTTAACGACATTATAAACAACCGCGACGCGACGGGCAGGATTGCAAAATGGGCCATTGAGCTCTTACCATTTGATATATCTTACAAACCTCGGCAAGATATAAAGTCACAAGTTTTGGCTGACTTTGTCGCTGAATGGACCGAAGCCGAACTCCCTAAAGAATACGGCGCATACTCCAATTGGATTATGCACTTCGACGGCTCTAAAATGTTAGCGGATGGGGGCTGGCATCGATTGCGCCCCCGACCGGGACACAGTCAATACGTGCCAGATAATGTACACGGACTCCAACAACGCGGCGAATCTGAGGCCCTTTTACATGGTCTCCGGATGGCAATCTCCATGGGCATCCAACGCCTAGAGGTGCTTGAGGATTCAAACCTCGCAATATCCCAAATAAGCGGAGACTTTGGCGCCAAAGATCCGAAAATGGCAGCATATCGCAACGCTGTCCTAAAAATGTCAGCCGGTTCGAAGGACTTGAATTCCATCACGTAGGCCGGATA
Organism: Aegilops longissima; assembly: GCA_021605205.1. Lineage (NCBI taxonomy): Eukaryota > Viridiplantae > Streptophyta > Magnoliopsida > Poales > Poaceae > Aegilops > Aegilops longissima. Next base: position 617,096,340 of record CM038676.1, on the reverse strand, counting down.
ATAACCAAGCAGCCCGCGTCTTGTACGCATTGGCGCAAAAGCGACGCTGTCCCTCTAACATCTTCTGGAGCGGCTCTTCAAGCCATCCGTACTATGGGAAGAGGAGTCCGGGACTAACAAACCGAACAAGCCGCACCAACGGCGATTCAGCCGATGATATAACACCTTCCGCCCACGACATAATGGCAGTAATTGCCCGTGGACAGAACCATTCCTCGCCTACTTGCTTAGGCAAGAGCTTCCCAAGACCAAAATGAGGCCCGCTGCATTGTCCGCGATCTAAAGCCTACAAGGACTATGAGGAGAACTTTATAAGAAAAGTACAACCGAGTCCTTCAAAGGTGTATCTCCGAAGAAGAAGGCGAAACCTCTGGCTGAAATTCATGCCGGACTAGGCGGACACCACGCCGCAGCTCGGGCCTTGTAGGAAAGGCAATCCGTGCAGGATTCTATGGCCGACGGCCCGAGCGGATCTCAGGACTTAGTCCAAAGATGCGTCGGTTGTCAGCTCTTTGCTAATCGAGCCATATGCCACCCACCGCCCTCAAAACTATACCCATTACGGCCGTTCGCGGTGCGGGGCTTGACATGGTTGGACCACTTAAAGGGGGAACCCACAAGCAAAGGTACCTATTGGTCATGGTGGATAAATTCACCAAATGGATAGAGGTCAAGCCGGTTAAAGCGGCAGAGTCCGGACCAGTGATAGACTTTATATCCGGGTAGTACACCGTTATGGTGTCCCCACAGCATCATCACCGATAATGGCACGAACTTCACCGCCGATGAGGTTAAATCATGGTGCAAAAATATGGGCATCAAGCTCGATTACGCTTCGATCTATCATCCTCAAACCAGCGGTCAAGTGGAGCGAGCAAATGGTCTACTAATGGCGGCATCAAACCCGGACTAGTGCGGTCCCTTACGAAATCGACGCCTTTGGGTAGAGGAGCTCGACTCCGTACTCACGGGGGCTGCGGACAACGCCTAACCATACTACCGGATTCACACCATTTTTATGGTATCGGCGAGAAGCAGTTTTGCCTGCGACATCATTCATGACTCACCTCGAGTGCGCATGTGCGAAGAAAGAGAAGCCGAGTTGGATCGGCTGGACAGCTTGGACACATTGGAGGAAGAAGCGGCGTCGCCAAGGCTCGTTCCGCATTCTATCAGCAGCAGGCTCAAAGATATCAAAGCAGAGAAATACGGGCCAAGACTTACAGCGTTGGCGAACTGGTTCTCGCTTTGCCGGACAAGAAAAAGGACAAGCTCAAGCCCAAATGGGAAGGCCTCTTCATCATCGATCAAGTCGACGGCGGGGCGTACCGTCTAGAAATGCATCGGATAACCGACTCGAGCCGAACCCATGGAGCATAGCGCGCCTCCGGCGATTCTATGCCTAGCGCCGGACTAAGAGTTCGTCCCTTTCCGCCATCCAATTTTTTTACTTCAGCTGCCTTTCGTTTATCTTTTCTTCCCAACCCTATTCATCCAAGCCTTATAGGGCCTACTTGCATAGCGTTCGCGCGCAATTGATGTGCTATCCGCACTCATTTTACCCGGGGCTTCTTTACTAGAAGCAATTATCTGGCCTCACGCCCAGCACATGTGTCAAGCCTCCACATGTACCTTTTATTCACCATTATATGCATCGATATGACTTAAGTTTTGGCCAAGCTGGGTTGCTGGCTCTGTGCTTACCCCTCGTTCCCGATTGTTCGGCTAGGAGGTAAAGGAGCACCTCTGCGATTATTCTTGTCGGGTCAGCGGATGTGTACCTCAGGTGGGTGAAGCCAAAGCTAGCGTTCTTAAGGGAATATTCGGCCGGTGACTTAAAAGATGATTTTTTATCCACTTATTTATCTGCCCCCAGATGTTTTTCTGCTTTTTTCGCAGTCCGGATATGCACTTTAGGGCATGCCACCCCCAGAGGAAAGGAACCCTTAACGGAACTATTCTCCCTGGAAGATGTTTCTTACTACCCATGTAATATAACATAACTAGTTGGGCACTTGTCTGATAAAGCACTGATGACGCCTATGCCTGGTCTCCATGCATACCCCGGTTGTTTCATAACCAAGAAGGTATTCGGACACACTCCGGACTCTAGGGTCCCGAGGTCGAAGCGGAAAGGTCGGCAAAGACAAACGATCTACATTCCGGCTAGAAGGCATTTTGTATGTCATTTTATAATACATTGCCAAATCGACTGATTGTATTCTTCCTCAATCCCATCTATCAGGTTGTCGAATTTACAGTCCTGTTGGGAAAATTTAGTGGCCAACTCCACTTGGCCGTATACTAAACTCACAGGGATCTCCTTCCCATCGGGCCCCACAGATCTGACTTCGGCCATGTGGTTGGGATCCGCCTTCTTGTACCGTGTCTTTACCATGGCCCGAGGCCTCCACGGCACCTGGCGGCAGGCGAAATCTTCCATATATGGGCGCTGTCGCGCTCCCTGCAGCTTCTCCATAAGCTCCCAAGACCCTCGGGTATGGAGAAGGCTGGCCATAACGCTGGATGGCGCCGCTCATAGCTTTGCGGATCAGTTGCAACAATTGGGAAGTTGATCACCCGTTATTACGGGCATCTCCTCCGAGGTGACCTGTGAGCATACTGCGGACATATTACATCAAATTGACTTCCTCGCCGAACTCTTCTTTTCAAAGGAGTTCGCTCAAGCACTTACTCTATATGCCGCGACGAAGCCGCTGATTCTCCTTAACAGAGCCCGACAGCTCGGCCCGAACGCCTTTTAGCTCTTCTCCAAGCTGGGCATGGGCATCCTGGAGCTTGTTCCTTTCATGCTGCACCTTATGCAGCACCCTCTCGCCGGCCTTTAGTTGGCGCAGAAGTTCTTGCCTGTCCGTATCTTGTCCGGCAGCACCTGCAATGTCGTTTTTTAGACTTGCACAAAGGCCAAACGCTACTTATCTTTCTACAACTAATGCGTTACCAGGAGAGGTCCTTGCGTTTCCTCCTGCGCCAGACAATGCGGCCTCAAGTTGGGCCTTGCACTCTTGCAGCTCCTGAGACAGTTGGGTATTCTTCTCGGTAAGATCCTACGTTTCATATGATCCTTAAATCAGTTCAATATAACTACTTTAAGTCTCGGGGGCTACTGGCATATATAACTATTAAATTCTCTTACCCGTATGTCTTTTACATACTGCTCTGTGGCTCTGATAAAACTATCTTGAGCAGCACGAAGGTGCGCGTCCCCCGTGTTAAAGGCATTCAACGCATCGGGGGCGAAGCACGCGTCATGAAATACTGTCCGGCGGCGCCTGTGATTCAGGGCACTCTCCACCTCAGACTTGGTGGCGGACAGTCTGTCGGCATCCTCCGTCGGAGGAACGTCCGGCTCGCGCCTTGCGCTTGCCTCCCCTCGACCAGTGCGGGAGCCCGGCTGGTAGAGGTTGGATTGACAACTTCACGCCGCAGTCCGCGGCGCTTTTTTCCCTATAAAGTCATGAGCATTCAAGCGCTTCCTAGGAGCGTTGCTCTAAATACTGAATTGTGAGCTACACCTTTGCGGCGGCGTTTCAGTCGCGCGCTCCTCTTCCACCCTCTTGGTCCGGTGGCCCTTGTTGGTCAGCCACCATGGCTCGGCTTCTCGCCCTAAGGCGCCTCCTGCAGTGCCATCATATACGGTGGTCAGAAATAAGCAAGGGAGGAATGACGGTGTCAGGGTTTCGGCCGTAATCACCTGGGAAGCCGGATATAATCCGGGATAGTCGGCCGTAATGGCGACTAAAGCATTGTCCATGCTGAGCTGGTGGAACACCTCGTCGATTAGCTCCACCTTTATGTCCGGATCCTCTTCGGAGGCCCGATCCCGGGATCTCTCTGGATCCTCGGGCTGCGGAGCCGGACTTAGCATGCCCTCCACGGTCCGGCGCAGTTCCTGCGTCGCAAGAATACACACTATAAAAACTTAAGTTTGAAAGGCACAGGTCGGACACGCTGAGTGTTCGCTACCCAAGGCCGGGATTATTCATGGAAAACCCATTTAACGGGTTCTTCCGAAGGAAATCCTCCTTCTCCCCTTATACAGGCGGACAAGATCATCACGGATCTTGGCCGAATCCGCCCTTGCGGCCATGCCGGGTGGCATCGTCCTCCCTTTGAAATCCCACACGGGGTGGCCCCTGTATTGTAGTGGCTACACCCCCCGCGTAATGCATGTTGCCATGATTCCAATCATGGTCAACCCGGCATGGGCCAGTAACCTTATTCGGCCCATCAAATAATGGGCGCTCTTGTCTTCCTCCAGATGGGGGCTCCGCGGATGCCAACTGAGGCGTTTCTTCGGAGGAGCATTGCTGAACTCCGGGATGCCGATCCGAACAGGGTCCGGCAGCGGAGCGTCTTCTATATAAAACCATTCCGAAGGCCAGTCTTCGGACGCCTTCTTAGGGGTTCCGGATGGATATCCGGTCCCGGCAATGCGCCATATTTCGGCGCCGCCCACTTGATATATGGACCCCTCGTGAGAGCGGGGTACAAGGCAGAACAACCTCTTCCACAGCGCGAAGTGGGGCTCGACGCCCAGGAAAAGCTCGCAAAGAGCTACATAACCCGCAATATGCAGGATTGAGGCGGGCGTGAGGTGATGAAGCTGGAGTCCGTAGAACTCCAGGAGCCCGCGGAGGAATGGATGTACAGGAAATCCGAGCCCCTTATCAGATAGGGGACGAAGCATACCCGCTCCCCTTGGTTGGGATTTGGGGTAACCTCCGCTTGCTTCCCACCTTTCTAGGTGGCCAGCCCGGCTCGCACCGGAACCATGAAGGCCGGAGGGAGATATCCCCCCATTTGGAGCTTCACCAGCTCGTTGTGCGGAACAGAGCATCTCCTCCAATCTCCTAGCAAAGGGCCGGGAGCGCGAGAAGAGGAGCCGCGTTGACGGTCCATGATGGAATGGATTCTTGGTCGAAAGCGCTCCGATGAGTATTTGCGAGAGGAAGATGGTGATTTGGATCTGGATTCTTGCCTCCCTTATAGGCAGATTGTTTGCACAACTAGGGGGTAAAACATAAAAGACACCCTGGCTTTTCACATTCGCGCGACGCATGTAAGAAGGCCATTATTGGGCGTGGAAGCCGATACGCGCAACATTGATGAGGAAGCTGGACACTGTTCGGCAGGTACATAGAACTTGAAAGAGAACCCGCCTTGCAACGCCGAAGACTACACACACGCTGGACTTATCGTCATTGAAGCCTGGTTGGGGCTACTCTTGAGGAGTCCGGATTAGGGGTGTCCGGATAGCCGGACTATCGTCATCGGCGGACTATCATCGGCGGACTATCATCATCATCGGACTCCAAGACTATGAAGATACAAGATTGAAGACTTCTCCCCGTGTCCGGAAGGGACTTTCCTTGGCGTGGAAGGCAAGCTTGGCGATACGGATATGTAGATCTCCTACCATTGTAACCGACTCTATGTAACCCTAGCCCTCTCCGGTGTCTATATAAACCGGATGGCTCTAGTCCGTAGGACAATCACAACAACCCTTACAATCATACCATAGGCTAGCTTCTAGGGTTTAGCCTCCTTGATCTCGTGGTAGATCCACTCTTGTAAACATCCACAATATCAATATCAATCGAGCAGGACGTAGGGTTTTACCTCCATCAAGAGGGCCCGAACCTGGGTAAAACATCGTGTCCCTTGTCTCCTGTTACCATCCGCCTAGACGCACAGTTCAGGACCCCGTACCCGAGATCCGCCGGTTTTGACACCGACAGTGACCGACACGTGGCATCCACCGTAATGGAACGACGTTAAGCTATCGGGTCAGGTTTTGGATCTGATAACCCATTAACAGCCCCGTCCAATGGGGATTTTCCACGTGTAAAATCATCATTGGCTGGAGGAAACACGTGTCGGCTCATCGTTGGGACAGATGTCATCCACTCATTGGACGGAAGGCGCCTATGATACGTCGACACGTGGAACGGCCCAACAGAGGCCCATTCCTGTGTAAAGGCCGACCCAGTAAAAATTAGCAGGCCAGCCCATATAAGGCCTACTTGTGTCAGGTCCATTTAAGCCCACGACCCATACGAGATGTGCCAATTCGGCCCGTCAACGGCCGGTTAAAGATTTGACACCATTGTAGCCCATCGTCAGTTCGAGCCCGTTAACAGCCCGCTATATATTTGGGCTCAATATTGGCCCGTTAACGGCCCATTTAATGGATGGGCCAATTTTCAGGATGTACATCTTTCGGCCTTTTAGCGACCCATTTAATTGTTGGGCTAGTTTACGGCCCGGTGTGTCTTTCAGCCTGTTGACGGCCCATAAATCTGATGGGCCATTTGTTGTCGGACCTGAGTTTTGGCCTTTTAGCGGCCCATTTAAGTGTTGGGCCAATTTTCTGGCCCGGTGTCACTTTCAGCCTGTTGACGGCCCATAAATCAGTTGGGCCATTTGTAGTCGGACCTGAGTTTTGGCCTTTTAGCGACCCATTTAAGTGTTGGGCCAATTCCGGCCCTGTGTGCCTTTCGGCCTGTTAACGGACCATAAATGAGTTGGGCCATTTGTAGTCGGACCTTAGTTTTGGCCTTTTAACGGCCCATGCCCTTCATGGTCCAATACCAGCCGGTTTCTCTTCGGCTGCTAAAGGCCCACAACCTGCTTGGGCCATTTACAATCTGACGACTTTCGGCCTCTTAGCGGCCCATGGTCTTCATGGTCCAGTACAAGCCCGTTGTCTCTTCGGCCTGCTAAAGGCCTACAGTATAGTTGGGCCATATGTAGCCCAAACTTATTAACGGCCTGTTTGCGGCCCGTGAAATAAACTGGGGCCACCTGTTGCCCGCTTCGATGTCGGCTGTTAACGACCCGGGAGGTAAGAGGGCCGACCATTAACTTTTGGCCTAGTAACGGCCCATTAACTTAATGTGCCCACTAAAGTTCGTACATGTCTTTAGTCCAAATTAGATAATTTGAGCCCATTACGACGAGCAATTATGCACAGGAAAAAAACTGATCACGCAAAGGTACGGCATGCAGGGAATAACGTTGCACATCCAGCATATACTATAGGAAATTACATCCACTGGGCAATCAAAGATTGATGCCAGTGCAAATAAATGAGCAGAATCTAACCGTCTACAACATCACAATCTGCAACCTCAGCACAGATGACGCCCATAAGCATGTGGGCAAGTTCTTTCTGCTTTGCTACATTGTCTCTGAAAACATTGATCAGTTGTTGTGTCGGACGACTCTGCACCTCTAATTCATCCACCATTTCCATCATTGCTTCAGCCATTAATTGGTTCACAAACATACATTTATTCTGTTGCATTCGAGACAGAGGATATTGAATAGATTCAGATGGCGATTTTGGCAGGCTTGTATTATTGATAGTGGAGAGTGTCTCGACCACTGCATCATAACATAAATTAGGACGGGAACCAAACAGATTAATCATGAGTTATTGCCATATTACCTGGCCTAGATTTACTGGAAAGAAACAATGGGGTTGCCTTGCTGTTTTCAGAGTTTGTCTTCTTATCTTCAGCAGCCTGCACAAAATTAACACACTAGCATTGCTATCATTGGCCAAGTCAGATAATAGGAAAGCAACATTGACACAACGAACGTTTGGGCAACTAGCCTACACCAAATTAACACAATATGGCACAGCTATCATCAGCCAGGTAAGGTAGTACGAAAGCAACATTGACACAATGAATGAATGGGCAACCAGAGAAGCACTACAATTCAGTAATGTGCATGATATGAGATAGTACATTCATGCAGCTCAGTATGCAAAACTACCAGGCAGTTTTCCTTACAAAAATCAACATTGGCGCCTTTAACATTTTGCTACAACTAATTTTAGATCAGATAAAGGTTAGATTCACGCCGATTAACAAAATACATGTTGATGTAAAAATATAGTGATATACAACAGGTACTTACATCAGCATTGGAGCACAGAGAATTCCCGCAAGATATTTTCCTCGAATACGATCCCAATGGAGGAAGTCTTCTATCGTTTAACCTTATTTTCTAAAAGAGAGATGGGTAAGAAACATGTAGAAAATATGATCGAATGCTATAAAATTTCATGATGCGAGGATACACATGCTTCTTAGAATGGAGTTGACATTCTTTTGCTGGACTAGAGCGGACTAGTTCTTTGGCCTTTGGAATCTGCTTATTATCGGTGGGAGTTGGGTTTCTCTGTCTTTGGAGCAGTATCTATGAAAAATGGAGTTGGTTTATTATCTCCTGGCGTTTGGATCTTTTGCAAAGACCTGGTTTGTAACCCTTCAGATTCTAACATAATCGTCTTCCCCTTGCATGCCTTATATAGACGAATGGTGATTCAGTTATAAAACATGCTACAACAGAGATGGAATAGGTACTGAAGAATAGATAGGCATGACATATTGACATGTATTCCCTCCATCGGGAAATAAATGGACGGGTCTAGGCGTATTTTAGTTCTAGATACATCCAGTTTTATCCATTTCTGCGACATTTAATCCGGATGGAGGGAGTATGATGTAAGAGCTAGGGATACGACAGGACAACACAGTAAAAAAAACACTGAAAACCCCACTGCAGAACCAAAGTATTCAAACCCACTGATATGAGATAGTACACTCATGCAGCTCAGGATGCAAAACTACCAGGCAGTTTTCCTTACAAAAATCAACATTGTGGCCTTTAATCATACATTTTGCTACAACTAAATTTAGATCAGATAAAGGTTGGATTCACGCTGATTAACAAAATACATGCTGATGTAAAAATATAGTGATATACAATAGGTACTTACATCTACATTGGAGCACAGAGAATTCCTGCAAGAATCTTTCCTCATAAACGATACCATTGCAGAAATTCTTCTATCATTAAGCTTATTTTCTAAAAGAGAGATGGGTAAGAAACATGTAGAAAATATGATCAGCATGCTATAAAATTTCATGATGCAAGGATACGCACACGCTTCTTAGAATTGAGTTGACATATTTTTGCTAGATTTGGAGCGGACTAGTTCTTTGGTACTGGAATCTGCTTATTATCGGTGGGAGTTGGGTTTCTCTGTCTTTGGAGCAGTATCTATAAAAACTAGAGTTGGTTTATTATCTCTGGCGTTTGGATCTTTTGCAAAGGCCTTGTTTGTAACCCTTGATTCTAACATAGTCGTCTTCCCTTGCATGCCTTGTATAGAAGAATGGTGCTTTAATTATAAAACATGCGACAAGAGGAGATGGAATAGGTCTTGAAGAATAGAAAGGCATGACATATTGACATGTATTCCTCCATCCGAAAAAATGGATGGGTCTAGGCATATTTCAGTTCTAGATACATCCTTTTTATCCATTTCGACAACATGTAATCCGGACGGAGGAGTATGGTGTAAGAGCTAGGGATCGACAGGACAACACAGACAAAAAAAACTAGTTGAATGTAAAACTATATGCTAGAGGAATACGTGCAGAAATAACTAAGGCAACATACGTGTATGATTGGGAAAATAAGATGGCATTGCAACTGAGCACTAGAACAACACTTCAATGTAAAAAACATGGTATGGCAGACGGATGAAGTACATCGATGAATAACAATGCATAAGATATTGAGAAGCATGATGTCCAAATTAAGCGAGATGGCATTGCGATAGAGTAGAATGACAGACTTGAATTTGAAAACATGTTATCATGAATGGAATAGGTACTAAAAACAGGAAGGCATGACATATTTACATGCATGATCAACATGCTAAGCACATGGCATTACAACAGAGTAGATACACTCCAGGACATTATATGCATGTTGTACCCATATCACAGGCCAAGTTAGAGCAAGGACCTTGTGGGGTGAAGAGGATTCATCATCTTTCTGCAAGTCTTCTGAAGAACTCCTTTACATGTTCCATCATATTGGGTATCATTGACATCAAGTTTATTGGCCTTTACATTGCTTCGTGAGGTTCTTGTGGATATATTAGTGTGTGCAATTATATCGACATGCATGGAAGACAACTAGTAGTTAGATTTATGTAAATGAGTGCACTGTAGGAGCGACATAAATAGTAGGACTGGGGTTAACTAGCAGCAACAGGTCTCATAAACTAAAGGGAGAACACAGATGAAAGCTACAGAATATGTATCGTTTGTACTCGAGATTAACTAGATGGCACACAAAAGTATTAAAGAACAACATAGGTAATACTAGAAGTGGTATAATACTATAATCACCAGCCTGTGGGATAGCATTGGCTGATGGATGATAACTATGGAACAACGTTACCTAAAGAACAAGTATCTTAGCTGAACTATGGAACAGCGTGAACTCTGAACAAGACCGTAAGAGATCAGCATGAATATACAATGAAATGTGATGATCTATTTTCATGCTTAGATGAATAACAAAGCCATAAATGTTGCACACAAGTAAGATGAGGTACAACCTATCTGGCTGCCATCCATAGGAGTGAGCATCATGTGCTGACTTGTCGATAGCCTGCAGTTGTTGTGGCTGTCCATGTCGGGCACGCGCATTCGATCTGGAACTGTTGAGTGGGGACTATAGCTCCCTTACGGTGTATGCTTCCTTGTTGGAGCAGCTGTGAGTCGGAAGGCGGTGTGTCGAAGATGCAGATAACGCATAATGTTAAGAACGACATATCTCTTTGATCGAAGAAATACACTAAGAGATCAACAGCAAAGTATGCGAGTGGTCACACGTCTCATTGATGAAGACTAAATTGGGGTCACACGATTTTATTTTATTTTGGTCTTTGTCCGATCTCGCGGATGGCTTGATGGCGTCTTGTGCCTCCCCGGTGACACTGTTCGAATCTTCCCGAAGAGCCAGCGACCAACGGCAGAGCAGCCTGCCTCCGCCGTCCATGGCCCGGCCAAAACCCGCTCCGCCCCACCAAGACTGCCGTGGTTGCGCGCCCGGGCCAATCCACAAAGACTCCCGTCATCCAGATCCGCGGCGGCAGTACCTTCAACCCACGCAACTCTAAAGATAGCCATCTAAGCGCTGCTTCGCGGCGAACTTGCGGCCCGCACCCTTACGTTAGACACCAGCCAACCGGCAGCCTAGGAGCTCCGCCGCCTCGAGGGTGCTGCTTCCCATTGGGAATCGATTGGCCCGAATAAAATTCAGACAACCGGCGCCTAAATAAAGTGATTTCAGATGAGGTGCGACCTATCTGGCGGCATGGTGAAGTAGGCAGGTCCAACTGCCGAGTCGGTGAGGCGGGGCGCGATTGCTTGATGGCGACGGCGGCGGAAAAAGCGATGTCACCACGGTCGACGGCTACGCGGAAGCAGCGCCAGACTCGGACGGATCAAAGTTGGAGCCGCCGGCGCCGTGAACAACGGCGGGGTGAATCGGCTCGATGCAGTTCACGCGGCCGTTGTCGAGGCAGCACCAGCAGCACGGAGTAAGAGGCACAGGGCCCAGTGCATGACGGCAATTGGACAGTGTCTCCGGCATTAGGGAGGAGGGCGGCTATGAAATTGGTGCGGTGGGGGCACCATGGAGGTGGGGCTGAGGTTTGGTGGCTCGGGAGAAGGGAGCTTCCCGGGGAGAAGGTGATTTGGCGCCCACGAGGTATGAATGGGGGGGCGGGGGGAATTGGGAGGAGAGTGGAACCATCTCTTACGGACGATTTATGCGAAATGTGAGGGGAGTTACAGTTCTACCCTTGCCTATAGGCTTCTTGGCTTGGGTCGTGTCTTGAGGGTCGGGATAGTAGAGTAACTTTGCTTCTCCCCAAATAGTGGGCGGGGCGATTTCAGGCAGGAGGCGTGTTTTGAACTATAGTGGGCGCGAGCGATTTGAGGCGAGAGCGTGTTTTGAAATAGTGGCGCGAGCTATTTGGCGAGGAGGCGTGTTTTGCCGACCATGGTTTATGAATTATTCGCACATGTCATTTCGGCCGAGGAGAAGGCGCGCTTGGATGAAATTCTGAACCTACCCTCGATGTACAACGGGCCAATTGATCGTGTCCCACATAGGACGGTAATTTCCGTCTCCCATTTATTTGCTCGGGCGAATTCCACCGAGCAGAGAGGATGTTTAATGGTTCGTTCAAATTTTGGGAGAACGAGCATCCACGTCTACCTTACCAAGTCGATTCGAATCAAATTTTGAAATATTAGCTTGCCACTTCTTTTTTAGATGGAGAGATGATGCTCGGGAGTAATGTGTTTTACATGCTCGTTGCTAGCGATTTACTATATGACAAATAGTTGACCCACTCAAAAACGCGAATCAAACCCAAAATGAAATATCTCGATTCAATGAACTAGCTCGTTCAGTAGGTCAAAATAGTGAACTAAATCCAAAATTGAACACCTCAATCGAGTAGCATGTTGTACAGTGTTATAGTACTCCATGAACATGTTGAAAGTCAAATTAATGAACTTGTTTGATATACGCATATATCCGTTCATGTGTGGATTGCAGACAACATGTTCTCCAATTTAAATATTTGAATGCAAGTTTATATCGAAACATGGTTTATATCAGTCTTTGATGCATAAAACGCGACCTCCCCCTCTCCCGGACTCATGTTCTCTCTCTCTCTCACACTCTCCCGCCGACAATATTCAATTATGTCGCACACATCCGACACAAAAACCTTGTTGGTCCCTCTCCTCTCTCTCTCTCTCTCTCTCTCTCTCTCTCTTTGTGTGTGTGGGGGGTCTTTCTAGTTCGCATTCATATATACACCATCTATAGGTCTCTCTCGCACACTATGTATGATACTCTAGCTAGTCCAAGCTAGATATCTTGGGTGCACTCATCGTACGCACACAAATTCCTTGGCTCTTTGCTCGTAACTCTCTCACGCACCACTATGTCGTCTCAGAACTCTTCCCCCCCTCTCTCAAACTCAACATCCACCTGGGTCACACATACACATGCATATCTCACTCGCACTCGATAGGCCCATCTAAAACCCTATCTCTCTCCCTCGTTCTCTCTCCATCTCAGACGCACACACACACACACACAATCTCATGCCCAGCTAGCCAAGTATGATGGTCTCTCACTCAATTGTAGGCACACGCAGTCCCCCCTATATGTATATGACTAGCTAATCTTAGTCTCCATCACAAACATGTGCATGGTCTATCTCGATTTCTCTCGGGGCATCTTTCTATCGCGCACGCACTCCCTCGATCTCCCACCCATATAGTCCCCTCACGATCTCGAGGGGATCTCTCTATCACAAACACACCCTCTCTCCCTCCCCATGCATCCATACCATCGATGTGTCCCTCTCGACCTTTTTTCCTTGTTGGCCAGACCTTCTCTCTCCGTTGCAAACAATCACACACTAGCTATCTTCGTGTATCTCCTCGCCTCGCTCTTCCATCTCGGAGATGCATGCGTGATATGTTCACATAAGAAACGAAAAAACACACTCTCTCTCTAATTTATCGTTTGTTGTCACTTTCTCTTTCACACACATACTCTTTTTTTACACTTACTCATTCTCCTTCACACGCACTTGATCTGTCTCGACTGAGGCACTCTCCTCCGTCCATAGCACATAGATTTATTGAAAAGTCAAACATCACAAAGTTTGACCATGTACTTGGAGAAAAAGAATTACATCTAGTACGGCAAACATATACCATTAGATTCACCATGAGATGTAGTTTTGTATGATGTATCTTTGGTATTGTAGATATAAATAACATTTGTGTAAACCTGATCAAAGTTTCCAAAGTTTGACTTCTAAAAATTTACATACCTTTGCATTATCGGCGGATGGAATATCTCTTTCCCCCTCTCAGCTATCGACGACCACTCATCCTTATCGGGCTCCTCAATCTCTCTCAAACTTTATTAGTCAGTTTGGTTCGTGACCTGACCCTCATGCCTTGATGGCCGGTACAGCCTGGTGTGGACGTGAGATGTAAAATATTTCTGCCTGGCCAGGCTTGTGTGGTGCTCAAGCGTTTGGTTCATGCACGGGCGAGCAAAGCATCAACGCCCCATCAATCAATCCATGCATCAATTATTTAATGCTAATATCCATCCATGTTGCTGTTAGCCTCGTGGCCGCACGACCAGGCACGGCCAGGCATTCGAAATCGGTCGCTGGGCCAGGCTACTTGCAGTGTATGGAGTTCAGCCAGGCTAATTAAAGTGCAAGGGAACCCATCCCAGGCGAGCTTTCTTTTTCACAGGGTAGCAACCAAACAAGCGTGCATGAGATCCAGCCACAACCCTAGGCCACACAAAAGATGCTCACGACGCAAGCCAAACTGGCCTTATATCTCCCTGGTTCACACATACACATGTCTCGCTCGCGCTATACATATAGACCCATCCAACACTCTCCGCCCTTATTCTCTCTCCATGTGACACGCACCCCCCTAAGTTCCATAATCCCTCACTCCATCACATGCTCTGTTTGGATCCATGGGTTAGAGTTAGTTTGGGTTAGTTTGGAGTCAACTAACCCAAAAAGATCCAAACAGGAGGGTTAGTTTAGGTTAGATGCATCTAACCCATCCAAAAAAATAACCCATCCAAGAGGTGCTTATTTGGGTTAGTTCTTCTCAGGACCACTAATAAACACTTTTTTCTCTCGCTCTCCCCGTAGCAGATCCCTCCCCACTTCCTCGAAGGCTTCTCGTACTCTCCCTCCCTCCTCTCGCACCGCCCGTGTAGGTGCCTCGCCGTATCCGCGCTCCATCTAATCCTGCCATCCAAACACCTCTTTACTTAGAGTTAGTTCAGGGTTAGTTCAGGGTTAGAATCTAACTCTAACCTCTAACTGAGTTAGAGTATCCAAACAGGACCATAGGCGCAAGCACTCCCCCCCATCCTAAGTATGATTATGTCTTACTAGCCATCAGGAACACACCTATTGTCTCCTTCCATCCATACGTCTATCTCGATATCTCTCGGGGCATCTTCTATCGCGCACACACCTTGTCACTCGATCTCCCACCCATGTAGTCCCATCACGATCTCCAGGGGATCTCTCTATGACAAACATACACTCTCTCCTCCCAATGTCTGCATTTTCTCCGTACGTCTCTCTCGACCTCTCTCCCTTGTTTGTCAAACCCCTCTTGGCCACGTGCTAGGGGTCTTCCTCTCTCGGTTCCAAACAACCACACACTATCTCCTCACCTTGCCTCTGTTGTCGAAGATGCATGTGTGATATGTTTGCATAAGACACGCACGCCTTTTCTCCACTTTCATCGTGTGTTGTCCATGTCTCTTTCACACACGCACACACACTTTTTTCTCTCTCTCTCTCTCTCTCTCTCTCTCTCTCGTTAGGGACTCTGTCACGTCCATAAGCATATGGATGTTTTGAAAAGTCAAACCTCAGAAAAGTTTGACCAGTTATAGGTGGAGAAAAACATTTACATCTAGAACGATCATTAGATTCATCACAACATGTACTTACTTCATACTATCATTTATCTTTGGTATTGCAGATATAAGTAATTTCTTTATAAACTTGGTCAAAGTTTCAAAATTTTGACTTAAAAAAAATGTTGTAACTACATTATCGAACGGAGGGAGTAGCTCTTTCTCTCTCTCTGCTATCTCTCACGGGCCTCCCCTCTCACTCGAACTCTCTATACCGACGGATTATACACTCACTGTGTCAGCGTATAGCTCCATATATTGTTTAGTTGACCGGTCAACCAATCCACATGCATGCTGCATTGTCAGCTCGTGTTCTGTATCTTGGTGTGCTGGCCCATGTGGCAGTGGGTGAAAATAAGTAAACTAGAGGGCAAACTTCTTGCGCGCGAAGGACGCACTCGCGCACAATTCACCACTGCTGGCGGCGGCATGCATGAGAAGGACTTTTCAAGACACCCAACACATAACACACACCAGCACACGTGTACACCGGCGTCGCCGCCGGTTGAGATGGACGGCTAGGCAGCCAACAAGCGGCGGCCGCTCGAGCCAAAACCGCATCCGCGAGCTCGACTTCATCAGCAGCCTCCCGATGACATGCTGCTTGTTATCATTGGCCTCCTCCCCACCAAATCTGCCGTGCGGACCGCCCTGCTCTTCGCGGTGGCGCCCCCTCTGGCCTTCGTCCCCTCAACCTCACCGTCGACAGCTGCCTCTGCGGCGGGATTGCAAACGCATGGCGCGATCTCCAAGATCCTTTCATCGCACCACTGGCCAGCCAGACGCCTTGACATCCGCATGTTCAGTACCAACTGCAAGGTCCAACCCAAGTTCGACGAGTGGTTCTTATCCCCCGCCCTAGATCAGCTCGAGGAACTCAGCTCTGAAGCTGGACAATGTCGCTCTATGCCGCCGTCCGCTCTCCGCCTCACGCCAACGCTGCGCCGCGCCAGCTTCAGCTCCTGCTATCTTCCCCAGATTAATGCCGCACCCGCCCTTATTCTCCCTTAACTCAAGCAGATCGACCTCTTCGACGTTGTCATCTCGAAGAAGGCTATGGAGCACCTGCTCCGCAGCTGTACTGCGCTCGAGTACCTTCGTCTTGAGCAGATCCACGGGTCCATTAGCCTCCACATCGCCTCGACGAATCTCCGATGGATTTATGTTTCTTGCTGGCCCCGCAACAAGACATCAATTGGGAAGAGATCACTCCAGCTGTTCCATGTTATGGTCATTGAGAATGCGTCTTTCCTTGAGAGATTGCTTGTATCGGATCTAGAAGGTTCAAGAAAAATCAGAGTCATTGACGCGCCGAAATTGACAGCGTTGGTGTACTCGTCTGCCAAATTCTCCGAACTCTTTATTGGATCCGTAATCGTTCAGGTACATCACTCATCTTCTTCTCCGTCTTCTTGAAATTCACATTTTTAAATTACTTCTTGATGTATTTACGACCGTCTTCCAGAAAATGATTCCCAAAAGCTTGACCCAGTCCATGCGCACAGTGAAGATCTTAGCACTAAAATCTATCAGCCCCAATCTGGATCAAGTTGTTGGATTCCTTACATGCTTTCCATGCACGGAGAAGCTACTCATCGAGGTGAAACTTCTTTCCTATTAATAAACGGTAATCACGACGTAGCTTAATTTTTTCGTAATTTTCCGAAATTACGATGACAAGTGTAGTGTTCAAAACTACATCTACGCACTGCACCGAAAGAAATGTTTTTAGTATTTTTTTCTCACGTGATCACCTGCATCATTTTTATGTTGTACTACTATAGTAGCCTAGGCTAGTCATAGTGGAAAGTAACTTAGACTACTCCACTCACTCTATGGTTACCCTAAGGGCAAGTACTACCTCCGTCCTGGTTTACTCTTCCAATTTTGTAGTATCAAAATTTGACCATAGATTTAACTGACAAAATGTTAATGCATGTCACTAAGAACTATATCGTTGGATTCGTATTTGAACATAATTTCAAATGGTGTAATTTTTAGTGACATGCATTGGCATTTTCTTAGGTAAATCTATGGTCAAAATTGTATACTAAATACGAGGTAGTATTCCCTCCGTCCCAAAATTCTTGTCTTAAATTTGATTAGATACAGATGTATCTAACACTAAAATGTAACTAGATACATCCGTATTTAGACAACTTTAAGACAAGAATTTTGGGACAAAGGGAGTACAAAAGTGGGCTATGTAGGCCAAAACACGAGTCAAATTCACTTGTGATGCATTATGCATCGATGCCCCTCCATTGCTCACCTGGTGCCCCAATTTGGATCACCTACTTTGCTCCGGTGCCAAATTAACTCACGCAATGAAAAAACATTGTGTGGGAGAGAGAGAGGACCGAGGCAATAAAAAAAACACATGTTTGGGAGAGTGAGAGGCTGGTGTAGTTGGTTTGATTGATTTGTTTATACATGTGGGTCTGTGTGCACAGCGGTGCCAACTATCTCACATGGCGAGAGCGGTGCCAAAATCATTTGATTTGGCATCGATGCGTATTATGTGGCATAGTTTTGCGAAATAGGCATCGGCCACATAGTGGAAGGCAACAAATGCCCAATCTCTTCACGTGCTCCTAGTTAAATGAGAGGAAACAGAAAGATAGAGAGAGAGGGAGAGAGAGAGAGAGAGAGAGTGAAAAAATATCACTAGCCAGCCAACCCTATCGTATGAGCGAATGATATTGGTACCTCTTGATGACATGGCAATCTTATGCAGCTAGCTGCTCTAATATGTTCTCTTCTTTTGCAGATAAAAAAGACCCGGAAGTGATAAATGTGCTGCACTATAACAATCTCATCGAATGCATTGATCTCCATCTTACAGAAATTGATTTGATCGACTACCAAGGTAGCACATCTGAGATTAAATTGGCCAGGTTCTTTGTTCTGGAGGCAAGTGTGCTCAAGGTAATGAGGTTTGGCATTCTCTGGCGCAACAATGAATGGCGTGCGGATCACCGCAAGCGTCTAAGCCTAAATGACAAAGTCTCCATAGAAGCTGAATTTGTTTTTGAAACATCAAGTGGCCAGAGACTCGAAAACTTACTTGCCCATTAGTGACTTGTCAGGGCGGTGGATTTTAGTTTGTATGATAACGCTGCATCCACCTAAAGTAACGAAAGTTCTTACGTAAACTTCCTAGTAATTCCCTCTTCATAGGTGCAGCATTACTCCTAACATTTGTAATATCAGTTTGAAACTTTTAATATTGACGTGTCCTATTCCTGCGTTTTCAAAATCCTATGAATCAAAAAGGTCCTGAGTTGGTGATGATGTTGTGCCTCCCATCTTTCACCAATAGCCGTCGGATCTAGATATGACGCATACAAACCAAGCTTCTCCATTTTTGCAAAAAGATGCGCGCACTTGTTCCCTATTTACAAACAACTCCTTGTCTCTCACAATCAGCCTTATCTCCTCCCCACCACATCTAGAAGGCCGTGGAAAAATCTAGCGCGAGGGCCGCTGCCGGAGCCGTCCACCCCCAATCTTGGTGTTCCGTGCAATGCACGGGCATCTACGCACGGGAAATTATGTCGAACAGGGCTAGTTGTAAGCAGGCTAGCTCTACAGCCATGATGATAGTGACTGCAGACGGTGAGGCTGCGTATGGTATGCCGAACACGACGCCTATACTCAGGTGTCATCTCCGGCGCAGGGTCTTGTCACTTCACTGTGAGGAGCAGCATGTAATAAGTTGACCAACGGGTAGTATAGTGCTAGTACTCCTAGGAGTACTACATTGGTAGTACTACTACTAGTACTAGTAGCACCACCGCCTGGATTTAGGAGTACTACCACGTCCATCTGGATTTTAGTATTTGACTAGCAATATCTAGTAATGCATGTCATAAAAAATGTACTACTCCCTCTGTAAATAAATACATGGTGTTTTATTCCTATCGGCGAGAGAACTTAATGTTTTTTTGCTAACTAGAGTACTAATAGGATTACATGCAATGAACTAAACACTGCATGTCATGTTTGGTAGTCTCAAGTCATTGAAAGCATGCACGGCCCACATCTCTCATTGGTTGATATGTCACGAAATAAGAAACAAGGAGGGAGTTAACGCACCGTGCCTAAGTGTTTTGGGATTATTTGGTTTTCGTAATGTGACTTACACAACATTTTTTTACATGCATTAACATTTTATTAGTTAAATCAAAGGTCAAAACTTGGCGCAAAATGCAAAGGGGACCAATAAACCAGTAAACATCAAACTTCTCTTGTTTGGTCCCAACTAGAGGTCCGGTGAGATGACTATACTGCACCGACACGGAGGGGGGCGCAGCTTCATTGACTTACGGCAACTGCCTTTGGGTGAATGACACGTGGGCCTAGGGGGTGGCTGGCCCACCTATCATATAGCCAAAGGGAGGTGCAGTAGAGGGCCGAGGAGTAGTACGAAATCCTACACACCTATGCACGCTAACCAAGGGCAAGTGTGATCACTCGAATCGCAAGATCAGTTGACTACTACCTCCTCCTGGTTTATTAGTCTCCTTTGTAATTTGTGCTGAATTTTGACCAAAGATTTAACTAACAAAATGTTGATGCATGTCAACAAAAATTATATTTTTGGATTCGTATTTGAACATAGTTTTCAGTGATATAATTTTTAGTAACATGCGTAAACATTTTGTTAGTTAAATCTGTGGTCAAAATTTGACACGGATTACAATGGGGACCAATAAACCAGGACTGAGGTAGTAGAAGCTAAGCTAGACCCATGGAGGCGATGAGCGTGAGCATCAGCCGACTGTGCCAGATGGTCCACGACGCCGGCCTGCGGCCCGGCAACAAGGAACGTCTCCAGGTAGTATTGCTTGAGGCCGCCAGGGCGAGGGGCCGCTTGGACGAAGCTTCGTCTCCTTGTTCGACGAGGTCCTCGTCGGTTTCCTCAACAAGTTCACCGTCGTCAAGAAGCTCGCGGACGACTTTGACGTAAGCCTCCAGCCAACGCGCCCAGGCTCTGCGATGCCCGCCTTCCTCAACGGCCACTATGGTGACAACCTCTTCGACACACTGGTGGCCCTGCGACTGCTCACCGTCGCGCCGGAGAATGTCCACCTCGAGGTCGCGCTCCCGCGCAGCGCCTGGCGCAGCAAGACACCATCGACATAATCACCCACGTCTACGCGCATGCAAGAGGAGGACGATAGGACGCTGGCCTTCTTGGACCACAAGGCAACCTTGGACGGCACTGTTCAGAAGCACGTTGAGCTCGCCGCCAACGCCGCTGCTCCTCACACGTCGGTTGGTGACCCGGCGCACTAGGGCGTGAGGATGTCGTTGATGGATCCGTATGTATTTTTATCTTTCCGTCAAATCCATGTAGTAGTATATGATACTCCCTCCGTCCGAAAATACTCGTCATCAAAATGGATAAGGAGGGATGTATGTAGAACTAAAATACGTCTTGAGACATCCCCTTTTATTCATTTTGATGACAAGTATTTCCGGACGGAGGGAGTACTACAGTAATTATCTTACCTTTCGCATCAACTTCATTATTTTCGTACGTACTCCATACATGAACGGTGCTAGAACCAAACTTCTCATTACTCTAGGCAAAATCCTTATTTTCTATCTATCAATCGCGTCATGGAGCAGAACCAAATTTCAATAGTTACGAGTTCAAAAGGAAAAGCCTGCCGTGTTCGCGTCGCACCCCCACACGGTTGGTCCGGCACGCCGCTCAAGCGGGAATGCGTGCGGTGTTGCATTTTCACTTACAAGTGGGACCGTAGTTGAGCAAACCGACTATTGGCAAACCCCACCCGCCCCACCGCGATGGCTGAGAAAACAGGAGGGAGAAGAGATGGTTGTAGCACGGACTCCAAGAAAATTGGTGTCGGACGGGACTCGTGTGGGTGGCGTGTGCCGTACTGCTAGACGTGAATGCTAGTTATGGCCCATGCCACCCCACTATATCGAGCCTATATCGAGGTACGTAGAACAAATTTCCTGCAGTCCGTGCTCAAGACTCCTGTATCTCTCTTCTCAGCCAGCCAGCGGACGCGCAGAGCCCATCGTCTGTTTGCTCACATGCGGTCCCACATGTCAGTGAAAACGCAAGCGGACCCACTAAACCTGCACATCTTTCACCTCGACGTGCGGGTGATGAAAAACAAATCCAAGAAATATCTTCGGTGGCCGCTTTTGGAGTTACTCAAGAGTAGTAAGATTCTATTTACAGTTTAACCCAAGATGCACATCTCGTGGCTTCAACTACCACTCTATTTTCTTTCATGACACGACACTGGATGCTGGATGTCCCACGGTCGGCAAAGGAGGAAGAACCGACCAAATCTTGGTTGTGCTCTCGGATTAGACTAGTTGTGCTAACTTAAATTTTTATTGTGTACTCCCTTCGTTCCAAAATACTTGACTTCCATTTGTCCAAAAATGGATGTACCTATATACTAAAACATGTCTAGATACATATATATTTTGACAAATAGAAGGCATGTATTGTGCAATGGAGGGAGTAGAATAGATGCAAGTTTTTCTATTGGGAAGAAGAGTACATCCATATATTGATAGAGCGCAATTTAGTAGATGTTCTATCACTTTTAGCTAGCACAGAGGCTATAGATGAGATTAGTGCACTTGTTGATACTCCAACTTGTTATGCGTGTTGCTGCTTAGACGCAGAGAAAAACGGACCGGAGGGAGTACTAGAATAGAGGCTAGACATGAGACTAGATGCGAGGAAGCAACGCCCACTTCTTTACACTCGAAGAAGAAAGAAGCACGCAAGATCGAGCCTCCGCATATCAACAATGAATGCATTAAGAAGGCACTAATCCAACTTACAGGAGTAGTAAAATGTATTCTTGTGGTTCTTATTTTCTTTGGTCTTGCTTTTCTAGTCAAAATTATCGTTGGAGTTCGTGCAAAACGGAGGTCCGTTTGGGGTCGTGCGTTGCAGTTGGCCTTACAAGTGGGACCGCAATTAAGGAAACCGACTATCGGCAAACGCCCACCTCGCCCGCCTCGCGATGGCTGAGTTAGAGAAACGATGAGGTTGAAGAGATTGCTCTAGCACGGACTCCAAGAAATATGGTGTCAGATGGAAATTGTGCTGGTGGCGTGTGCCGTACTCCTGGACGTGAATGTTTGTTCTGACCCATGCCACCCTACTACTCCTACTACTTACTATATAGTACTACTACTAGTATCGAGGATTCGAGGTGCTGGTTACGTAGTACAATATGGCTACAGTAAAAACACCCGCACGACGCACAAAGCATGTGAAGCTAGTACAAATAGTGTACTACTATTGTTGATTGGCCTCATCCGATAACCTGTTGCAATGCACGTACAATTATGTATTCGGAAATTTTTTTTGCCTCATCGCACCACTCACTCACAGAAGCAACTCGAAAGCCATTCATAAATTTAGTAAGTTTATCACAGGCATATCATTTTATTACATACAACAGGTCATCAACCAACATCGACAACGAGGATACATTATAAATACTAAAGTTTTCACCACACAACAAATAACAAGCAATGAAATGAACTTCAACTCAACCATTCCTCGGCGTTGGAAACGCTTGCTTTGAACCACAAGTGGTTCTCTGGGACGGGCCATCCATTGTCGATCTGGAGACCAACGCAGGACTGATCATCCAGGCTGAAGCGGCCTACTATATCAGTACCAGGGTAGGGAACCACCCAAATGTCCGAGGTATAGACACAATTGCTTCTCATAAATGGTAGTAACGTTGTGTCAACAGCAGTTGGATCACCTTTCACCATCATTGGATAGTTTTGTCCAAGGAAGAGCGAGTTTTCTCCAAGACTATCAATTCTGTACCAGGGAGAAGGAGTTGGCGCTAGCACACTAGTATCCATCCCGAATACCATGCAACGGGTGTTGGAATAGGTCCGGAGAGTGCGACCATGGGAGACTACACCTGCTTCCTTAGCAGTAACATCATCAGTTGGCTGTATACACACGAGAAGAGGTGATCCATCAGAATTAGTTGCCAGGCGCCAAATAGTATATGGGCGCTGCTTGTCCTCATGCCCGTGATCATCACCATCATCATCTCCCCCTTGGTTATAAAAATCTTCAAGTATAGGTGGTGGAATGTTCACAGGACCTTGGAAACACAAGAAGAAGGTTAATTAGTAAGGTTGGCCATAGTGGGGGTAACATACGTAGTATCATGCACTTGGGACTCACAAACATGCTTATGTGGCATGCAATTAAGGAAGAGAGAGATGGTTATAGTAACATAGGTAGATACCATAACATAATAAATGTGATGCTACTATGTGTCATGCATGGCAATAAATGAGACCACCTATGATACTAATCTAAGATACTATGCACTAAAGGGAAACTTGCTAACCCGCGTGCATGTGGATGAAACAATTATAATTACGGTGGAAGACAAACTTACTAAAACAACGAGGATGCCATGCAAAAAGAGTGCCACGAGTGGTGGCAGTAAACACAAGGCCCTCGTATTGAATTGCATCACAGTACTCATCCGTGTACAGAAACTTATTTTTGAGCAATATCCATCCAGTCAAACCACTGAGGATGGCAACAAGCTTGTCGAAGATAGCAACAACTTCATAGTTGTTGTAATTCCAAGAGCGGTTGGGTACTCGAGAAATTGCTATCTTCCATAGAAGACACTCACCATGATTGTATTTGAACGTGCGTACAATACCGGTGTGCTCAACCTCTGGGCAGTCTGCTGAGATTTTTGGAAGTGGAACCCGGTCACGAGTGTACACATTCACAAGTTCCCACTCGCAGTTGGACCCAATGGAAACAACCCAATCTCCATTTGCGCCTGACCAAGCCTTGCCCTCAAGCGATGGCATCTTAACATCATACGTATCATTATCAACAGGCATCAACTTGCACAGGGAGAGGCCTCCGTCGTGACGGCGCCAGTCATCAGGGTCACGGTGAAGAAGATAGGGGAGATCAAATCACTCCTTGACTCTTGGTTTCCTAGTAATGATGTTATTAGTTGAGTCGAGAATGGGCTTGAACGAACCTGCCATGCTAGCCGAGGTGATGACGTCGCACCGATCAATGAGTTCCACCACCACGTCATCTTTCAGATTGGGGCAAGAATAACGGGGTCGTTTCCGTCCTGTTCCCTCCATGGAGAAGACGATCGAACAACGGCAGAAGAAAGGGTGAAGGGCTGAAGGAAAATGGAGGAGGGAGAGGAGGAGCGTGCGACAGCAGTTCCAAATTAAGAGGGAAAGGCGAAGAGTCGGTGGACGGTTGCTAGTTTGCCACGATTCACGAAGGGGCGCCCCGGCCTACACGTCGGTTCGGAAATACTCCTACTACTCGCCGTCGTCTCAGTGATATGTTGAACGGGACCACATGTCAACGAAACATGGTGTGTAATTTCTCGTGCAAAATGCGATCTGGCCGCGTTTGCCCGAGGTGCCGCATTAGTTATCGACCTTTATTTTTTTAATGGTGTGTCGTTCAGTTTTGAAGCACGACTAACTGGTACTGTACACAAAGAAAATATAAACTACTCTACCACTACTCCACCTCCAGTACTACTAGTAGTATAAAGAAGATATATAGGATGGAGCTTCAGCGCTTTCTTGCCAAGGGCTGCCCACTTGCTTCACACACTACCACCCTCTCTCCAGATCTAAAAAAGACAGCCCCTCTCTCTTCCTCCTCACCGGTGGACACAGATCCACCGGGGAAGAAAAGGACGTGCAGCATTGACCTTTTCGTCGGGCGAGCGAGTCACGACCGACGACAAGGCCGTCCTCTCAGACCTAGCGCCCGCGCGGGATGGCCTCCGTCCCCAAGCTTGCTGCCGTAGTGTGTGCAGAGGACGACGACCACAAGCGAAGCCACTTCCCGCCGACCCTCAGGTATGCTACCTCTTTTCGAACCATGTTGGCACGTCGTTGCATGTGGATCTTTTTCCACTCCACCATCTTCCCAATTTGCTATCCTCTGCTCTGCTAGCCACGCAGACGAAAACCATAATTTGCACTATTAAAGGAAACCCTACTTCATGCAGACTAATGCATGTCTGGGTTGAATAAGGAAAGGAAGGGAGACTGTACTGTCCAAGAGAGTAGGCATCGAACCCGCATCTAGGATGAAAAGGGGAAAATCAATAACTAAGGAACGAGTCTCATGTCTCATGGTTGAAGAAGGGTAGAAAGGCATGACAACGCAATAGAGAATGACCAGGTCGATCGGTTTGTTGTCCTCACATAGGAAAAAGGTGGCTAAAGAGAACAAAAATGGGACGTAATCCACATATGCTGCCTGGATATTTGTTGCTCTGGGCAACCAAACCTCCCTCACCACTCTGCGTCCGTGGAGGTACATCGTACTAGTGCGCACTGTCCGAATGGGCCTCCCATGCTCTTATTGCCACTTTTTTTGCTGTTAGTATAACGCCAGTAGTCAAGTCAAGCAATGCTACTGCTAAAGTGATGCCACATTTAACTAATGCCACTCTCAGTCTAATGCCATAGATAAATTTAAGTAGTGCCATTTAATGTCACTGGATCATTTCTGGGTTAGCTGTTGATTGTGGATGTATTAAAAAAAATTCAGCTAAGGCATTCTAATGTTGTTGCACAACCAGTATACCAACGATGAAACTTGTTAATACCTTCAGATTTTTGCACTGTTAATGCTTATAGATTACATACCTCACTTTCATGAGATAAGTTAATTTTTTTGTACAGTGTCACCAAAATGCCAAGGCGCTGATATAATTTTATTTTGGTTAAACTGCACAGACAATTATGAAGACAAGAGGAAAGGTCAAGAGTGGGCACCTCCTCCTCCGGCTGTTCTCTTGATTCGTTCGATCAAGTTTTTATGTTTGATCGATTATCAAGATTGGGATAGCAATTTTTAAGGTCCCCCCAAGTTTGAAATGATATTTACCTTGGAGGTACATAGTTTGCAATTTTTTTATACTGTCATTAGTTAATAATGCTAGTTACCTTCAGACTTCTGTATTTGGTTTAATGCTCATGCACAACTAGTATACCAATGCTAAAACTTGTTACCTTTACATTTTGTATTGTTAATTCTTATAGAAACCTTCCAGTGCTAGAGTTTATTGAAATCTGTTCAGTAAAACCATTGTACTGTACCCTGTAATAAACTAACTACTCTACTATTGCACTAGCCACTGGATTAGTGTATATTTGTAGTATTCGAATGGTGTTGCATTAGCGTATGGACATAAATAAAGTGTGGCAAGCTTTCCCAGATATGTGCTCCAGAAAACTACTACCTGTTTTTCTAAGTACTAGACGATTGGGTACTTTAAATTGAACCGCGAAAACGTCTTATATTAAGGAACAGAGGATGTAGAGTTCACTCAAATTATCCCGGTAAAGCTAGTCACACCTTTGTTAAAATTAATGTTCATTATGTTATCGGAGGAGGTATGTATGTTTGTCTCTAATGCCTGTCCACTACATACCCGGCATCATGATGTAATGTTAAGTCATTTCCTTTTGTACAGTGTCACTAAATTGTCAAGGCGGTGATGGCATTTTATTTTAGTAGAACTGCACAAAATTTGCTTAAAAGAAGAGGAAAGGTCAGGAATGGCTCAGTTTTTCAGAAAAAACTATGTATGCCTTCCTGACATCAGCCGCTGTTGCTTTATTTATTCCTTCAAACAGGTGATTAGAGACAGTCTTGCTACCTTTTCCCATTAAGAAATTGGAATGCTTATATTTGTGAGTCTATGCTTCAACTAGTGCCACTTTTATAGTAATCACACTTTCAATATCTATGCAAACAGGGATGCTCAATTTTAGTGGAGCTGCACAAAAAGTCCAATTGGTTCAACATTAGGAGCATGTTTTTTTCCAAACCTTTATATCCAATTGGTGGCACTATGAGCTGTTCATTACGAAGGTACATGGTTTGCTACTATCTTGCTACTCTTTTTGTACTGTCATTAGATAGTAATACTAATGGTTTGCATGTGAATTTATTGGCAGGGTGGACCTACATTGGAGGTGCAGGACAGGATTCAATGATTGGATGCTCAATTTTGGTTGTATTGATTTCACCTCTTCCATCACTGCGAACATGGTGTGGTATATGTTTACTAGCTGCTTGATATTTGTGTAGACAGAGATGTCTGCCCGTTGCTATGTGGCAAACAAACAAAGTGACCGCAATTTTGGTTGAACTGCACAAGAGAATAGTATAGTCACTGCATGCAGTGCCATTTGAAAATAGACACAAAGATTGGATAGTCACTTCATGGACTGCAGGAAAGTAGTACTGTACTATTTACTGGCCAACACTAGGTGCTTCATTGCTTTGGTCTGATTATACAATGGGCATCATTTTCCCTAAGTTAAAGTTTGTATTCTAAAAATAGTCTCACGGTGTGATCTAGAGAAGACCAAATCATATTGCAGTGTATGTTCCTGCATCATGTGTGGTTCATTCTCATGGTTCCAGCTGTTGGTGAAACCACTTACATTTGCAAGAGGAATTGTAGACTTCACAAAAAATTTTGTCTTTCAGTCTGTACTGAATGTTGGCCAAGAGAAGCATCCATGTTAGTAGGAAGAACAGATGTTTTTTCTAGATGTTTGCTTTTGGAGCTACATATTTGTATATGATCTGTGAATCATTGAGGTGCATTAACATGTTGATCTTATGTATGGGAATCGTACTAGTTAGTTTTAGTTGCGACGCAAGATCCGAAGTGGCTGATCTTTGCCTTTGGAGATGCATATTTGTATATGATCTGTGAATCATTGAGATGCATTAATAGTTACTTATTTCTGTTCGCTCAGTGTTTACAAGTTACTGATCTGTCACTAGCTAGCCTACAAATGCGCTCCTGGCAGTTTTATTTGGGACGCAAGATGCGAAGTGGCAGTTTTTTGAATAAAAATGCCTACCTCTGAAGAAACTGACAAGCTACACTATCGATCCTACACGGATAAAAATGCCTACCTATGAAGAAACTGACAAGCTACACTATCGATCCTACACGGATAAATAGCATATCACGCATGTACTACCTCCTTTCCGGTTTGCAGGGATCAATTCAAGAAACGACCTACTCGATCCTACACGAATAAATAGCGGATCACGCACGTACTAGTACCTCCTTTCCAGTTTGCAGGGCTTAATTCAAACCTCTCACCAACCAAGGTACTCCCTCCGTCGGGTTTACTAGTCCCGTGAGCAAAGCAGCAAGACCAAGGCATGGCAATAATTAACGGCATGCAGAAGTTTAAGCCTAATTAATTCCAGCGATTTAAGTGGTTGCATCGTGCCCTCGGCTGCGACTCGTTGCATGCTGCTTGCAGCGTCTTGCTGCGGCGAGTCTGAGTGCCTGCATGCAGCCGGCCATAATTAAGGCAACTAACTAATGCGAAAAAAGATACGCTTTAACTGTTGCGGGCTTTTTAAATCCGTGAAATCATTATTGACAAGGAGGGAGATGATTCGAGTGCACTCGTTTGACCGCTATGCCGGCGTGCGACCCAGACGGGATGGGACGGCACAGTCATAATTTCAGTTTCCCTAGTTTTCCACGGCAAGCTGGCGCGCTAAGCCATTATGCATTGAATTCTGATGACCGTCGCGCTACCTTCCCCCTATAAGTACTGTTTCCCGGCCTTCTCCAGTGCCACCGTGACCCAACTCGCCATATCCTCATAAGCCCGCACCGGCCCGACATCGCTCGCCACGTCCGCCATGCCACCGCCCGTCCGTGGTAGGCAACGCCGGAGGCGGTCACCGCCGGAACTAGTGTTCGGTTTTTCACCGGAAGGCAGACGGAGGGAGGAGGCATTCTATCTGTCTTTAGATGGCAATGCGCAGATGGAGGAGTTGTTGGAGGGCGACCGCATGGCGGAGAAGCAGGAGTTGTTGGAGCGCGACCGCCTGGCGGAGGAGCAGTGTATCGCCGATTTTTTCCGCCAGTGGGACATGGAGCAGCAGCGCACCGACGCTCTAAGTCGCAAGTAGAACGCCCGCAACTGGGCTGACTACGTGGAGGCCGGCGCCCGGCAAATAGCCCTGGAGGCTGTCGGGCACGCACGCGCTTGCGACGCCGATTTTTACTACCAGCTCGTCAAGTGGGTTTCCCGCTTGGCAGCCGAAGCTTCGGTGGACCACGCCGGCATGGAAAGGGCCAACGCCCGAGCAACGCGCCCTATCGCACCTCTGGCAAGTCCGAGGCGAGGCGCAGGACGCCGGTGCCGGCGTTTAGCGTGTACCGCCGGCACCGTATAATTAGCTAAGAGTAAGTTAGTACTTGTCTAGTGGGAGTAGATAGTTAACTTGGCTATGATGGTTGTCAACGTGGAAGTTCAGTACTCTATATGTGGATCGGACACTGTTACTTTGCTCGAATGTTGAACTTTCCGTTTGAGCGCATGGAATAGGCTGTTATTTTTTAAATGGGTTGTATTTGTCCTCCACGGGTTTAGAGGCTGACTTGTGGGCCTAGCAAGTTTGGCGTGCACAATCAGGAGATGATTGTGCGTGGAGAGGATGACAGCGAGGACCCGCCAAGGTCATGGCGACGCAAGCAAGTGCCTCCTTATTTCAAGCCAATAAAAAAATGGCTCCTCCTAGTGGATTTCTGACATCTGGGTCCCATGCCATTGTCAACGTAGTTAATAAACGAGAGAATTGCAGAACAAGCAGCTGACACCAGGGACCCCGCAGCTCGCCCAGTTATTTTTGTTTTGGGTTAATTTGATAAATGCCTCCAAGAAATGCCACTGCAATTTCAAAACTTTGAAAAATTCCATTTCATGCCATTTCTAGTGGCATTTTTTGAAGTCTGGAGTGGCGTTTTTCAAAGTTTGCGAACTGCAGTGGCGTTTTTCAAAGTTTGCAAAAATTGCAGTGGCATTTTTCAAAGTTTTGAAATTGCAGTGGCATTTTTATGAATCGCCATAATCGGAGTGGCATTTATCTAATTTGTTTTTGAGACGGAAGCAGGGTGTCAACTGGGCTGTGCGGGACACTCTGGCCTTTCTAGACAGCCTTTTCTTTTATATTTACCACAGGCCAGCCCAGTAGTTTTTTTT
The DNA here is from genome assembly GCA_021605205.1 of Aegilops longissima. Lineage (NCBI taxonomy): Eukaryota > Viridiplantae > Streptophyta > Magnoliopsida > Poales > Poaceae > Aegilops > Aegilops longissima. Next base: position 617,065,833 of record CM038676.1, on the reverse strand, counting down.
TCTTTTTTGAAAATGGCTAGCCCAGTTTTTTTGTGATTTGTCAAGTAAGTCACTTTATCAGGCCTGTCGGGCTGCAAATCTTTCAAGACGAGGAGAGCTTCATTTGGCTAGCCGAGAAAATGGCCTATCAGTAATAAGAAATGGGCTGTATGGACAATTTAAAACACATCAAACCGGCAATTAGTTTCAAATATCTTTTTTCATTTCAAGATTTTAAATTGCATTTATATTTATGAGTGGACAATTTATTGGATTTTATATGGATATACATTTATTTTTTAAATCAGTCTGAATGTGACTCGAAATTTCGGGATTAAAAACAGTTCAGACCGCACCGACATATGCAAAATTTCGTATAATTTTTTAACCGTGGCCACAATATGGGCTGTAATGCTAACAAAAAGAATATGGGCTCCAAAAAAACCCGTAAGAATTAGCAAATGGGCTCTAAACTATTTGAAATAATGGCAGATGGGCTGTATGCTATTTTCCACAGATTTGAGGCTTTCCACAGATGGCCTATATACTGTTCGATGTCCATCCAACGGTCGTCGTGCTTCTTCAATCTCTGCTCTTCCTGCTCCAGCCGCTCAAACAAGCGCCGGCGGGACTGCCTGCTCCCTCCTCCCCGCGGCCGGCTGTGCTGCCGTGCAGGCCTCACCGCCCCACCGTACTCCCATCGCTGGCCTAGCCATCCCTCTACGCACCCACACATGTTGTTATTCTCCGGCGACGGCAGACGAACTAGTAAACCCTCGTACTCCTCCGCGTGGGAAACAACTGCCGAGTATTCCCTGGCTCCATGTCGTTCCCTTCCTAGGCCTCGCCATCGTCCACTGCCCTGGTGCTCTCGGCGCGGCCTGGTCAGCGTGGTCAATGAACGACATCCATCAGAATTGGACTGTACGGGGAGAGGCTAACAACTGGGTCCATGGCCGCACGCAAGGAAATGCCTCCTTATTACGTGCAAAATAATGATTCCTCCACCTGACATCTGGGACCCACCGAAAGGGCCTCTGTATTTCGCGAAAAAAACGTTACCGCGGCTGACCGCTCGGACCCACCAGCTATATCTTCGTACGCAAGGAAGTGCCTCCTTATTACGCCCAAAAAAAAGAATAGTCCCCCTGCTAGCTGGGACCCAGTATAGTGGGCCTACTAAGTTGACGGGGATGAAGGGCTTTGTCAACTTAGTCAATATGCACGATTCTAGCTCGACTGACCGTACGATGTCCATCCAACGGCCGTAGTGCTTCTTCAACTTCTGGTCTTCTTGCTCCAGCCGCCCAAAGCAGCGCCGGTCGTGCCGCCTGCTCCCGCCTCCCGTGGCCGACTGTGCTGCCGTGGAGGCCTCACCACCCCCATACTACTCCCACCGCTGGCCAGGCCATCCCTCCACTCCACTCACCCACACCCCCTGTTATTCTGCGGCAACGGCAGCGCAGCCGAACCAGTGAACCCTCGTACTCCTCTCCGCATGGGCATCCACGCCGCGTCTTCCCCTCGCGTCGCCCCTTCCTAGGCCTCGTCGTCGTCCACCGCCGTGGTGCTCTCCATGTGGCGTGGTCAATGTGGTCAACGATCGAATTCCATCGAAGAATATCATGCGTGGAGAGGCTGACAGTTGGGTCCACGGCAGCCGCAAGGAAGTGCCTCCTTATTACGTGGAAAATAATTATTCCTCCACGACAGAGGGACCCCTGGGACGGGCCACCAGTAGTTTGCGAAAAACGTTTGCCCTCGACTCGGGACCCACCCGACGGGCCACCGTATTTCGGGAAAAAAATGTTCCCCCTGCTGTCAGCTCGGACCCACCGGAAGTGCCTCCTTATTACACACAAAAAAATGAATACCCCCCCTGCTAGCTGGGACCCACCTTGGTGGGAGGCTGACTTGTGGGCCTACTAAGTTGACGGGGACGGAGGGCTTTGTTAACTTAGTCAATATAAACGATTCTAGCTCCAGTGACCATACGATGTCCATCCAACGGCCATAGTGCTTCTTCAACCTCTAGTCTTCTTGCTCCAACGACCCAAAGCAGCGCCGGTCGTGCCCCATGCTCCTGCCTCCCGTGGCCGGATGTGCTGCCGCGGAGGCCTCACCGCCCCCTACTATTCCCACCGCTGGCCAGGCCCTGCGGCGACGGGAGCCTCACACCGCAGCCGAACCAGTGAACCCTCGTACTCCTCTCGACGCGGGCTTCCACTGCCGCGTCTTCCCCGGCTCCCCGTTGTCCCCTTCCTAGGCCTCGCCGTCGTCCACCGCCCTGGTTCTCTTGGCGCGACGTGGTCAACGCGGTCAAGGAATGACTTCCATCGGACGTGGACTGTATGTGGAGAGGCTGACAGCTGGGTCCACGGCCGCAGCAAGGAAGTGCCTCCTTATTACGCGAAAAATAATTATTCCTCCACCTGACAGCAGGGACCCACCGGACGGGCCACCGTATTTCGCGAAAAAATGTTTCCCCCCTGACTACTGGGACCCACCAGCTACACCTTCGCACGCAAGGAAGTGCGTCCGAGACAAAAACACCAAAACGATTCGCCCCCTGACTGCTGGGACCCACCAGCTACATCTTCGCAGGCAAGGAAGTGCCTGACAGTTGGGACCCACCTGGTCGAAGCGTACGTAGCGTTGTCATTCTGGTCACGGACGTGTACGTACATACTGGTCGTTATAGAGGCCCGCACGTGTCGTAGTAGTGGCGTGCACATAGCATGTACACGTACGTACAGCGACGAGGGTGCAAGAAAGAAAATACGGCCACGTACGTACATACGGGCAGGGTCTCAAACGCCTACTCGCGCATGCGTATATGGCTGGGTCGGAACGGAGAAACAGCGTCGTCGTCGTGTTCATGGGGAGGCAACAGAACGCGTCGTGTTCATGGGGAGGCAACGGAATGCGTCGTGTTCATCGGGAGGCAACGGAACGAGTGGGAGCCAACCGGCTGGGTCGAATGCAGAATGTGGTCGTGTTCATCGGGAGGGCTTGGGCCGAACAGCGATGGGAATGAGGCTGGCGTACCGCTGCGGAGGAAGCGGCCTTGTGTTCGATCGGCCACATTTGAAGCAGGATCCTGTTCGCCGGGAGGGGTGCCGCGTACCGCTAAGCGGAGGAAGCGGACCTCGCACGGTCGAAGCGGGGTCTGTTGATCGGGAGGGTGTGGCGCATCATAAAAGCGGATAAACGGACCTCCTACAGTCAAAACGGGGTCTGTTGATCGGGAGGGTGTGGCGTACCACAAAACAAGCAAACGGTCTTGTGTTGGGCGCTTCACGGTGAAATAGGGGTCCTATTCGCCGGGAGGAGTGTGGCGTCGCAAAGCAGGACTCCACGGATCTGTTCATCTCCACCGTCGACCTCCTCCAGCCTCCACGGGCTACCGTCGACCTCCTCTAGCCTCCACGGGCTCCCTGTTCATCCAGCCTCCACCGCGCGCTACTCCACCGCTCTTGTTCAACCACCCTCCACCATCTCTGTTCATCCAGCCCTCCACACCACGGGTCCTGTTCAACCACCCCTCCATGGCCACCCCTCCACCGTCTCTGTTCATCTAGCCCTCCACACCACGGGTCTTGTTCATCCGAGGCAACGCCACCGCTCATTGTTCATCCAACCCCCCGTAACGCTCTTTGTTCATCCAATCGATCGGCTTGATTAGCGGCGATTGCGAAGGAATCGCTCCATCGGGTTCAGTTAACAGCCATCGATCAATAGCTCGGGTTCAGTTAGAGCCCAACGCCTCACTCAATTTCTGTTAGAGCCAACGCCTCGCACGTGTACGAGAGAAACGCGCATCGCTCGGCCCCTGACCTCCCACCGTAACCTGCAACTCCCCGAAATTTTCCTCCCCTCGCTTCTACCACGGATTTTTCCGTCATGGACGGCCCAAAGAATGTCATGGAGCTGCGTCTCCGGCCCGCCCAGGACGAAAAGCCCATTTTCTGTCATGATTTTTTGTCATAGAAGTAGGAGCCCACCACATCTATGATGAAACCGGGTTTTGTCACAATTATCGTCATAGAAGTGTCATATGTATGACAGGAAAAAATTTCGTTCGGCCCAAAATGTCACGGATGAGTCTTTTTTTGTAGTGAAAGAGGGTGAATACCAGGCGTCCTCTTCATGACCGTTTGGGACTTGCCTATAATCGAGGAGTCATACCAACGGGCACGATTGGGTTACCCACGCCCGTATTGATGAGAATCCCGTGATAAGGGGACACGATCTCTGCTTCGACAAGACATGCCAAGGAAACCACCTCGCAATATGCGCCAAGGCTCGTCGAAAAACACGGTTCGATAATAACCGGGCCATGGCATGATGTCATGGTGTCAAATACGTCAGTAGGTCGAATTTGTGAATATTATTCTCTCTACGGTGGAATGTGGAACTTGTTTTGCAGAGCCGGACACTACCCTGGTGTTCAAGTTCTTCTATGGAGTATTCGGAGGAGGAACCCGCCTTGTAATGCCGAAAACAATCTGCGCGTCGGACTCATCGTCATTGAAGCCTGGTTCAGGGGCTACTGAGGGAGTCCTGGATTAGGGGGGTATCCAGACAGCCGGACTATATCCTTTGGCTGGACTGTTGGAGTATGAAGATACAAGATTGAAGACTTTGTCTCGTGTCCGTATGGGACTCTCTTGGCGTGGAAGGCAAGCTTGGCGATACGGATATGTACATCTCCTTCTGTTGTAACCGACTCTGTGTAACCCTAGCCCCCTCCGGTGTCTATATAAACCGGAGGGTTTAGTCCATGGAACAACAATCATACCATAGGCTAGCTTCTATGGTTTAGCCTCTACGATCTCATGGTAGATCAACTCTTGTAATACTCACATTCATCAAGATCAATCAAGCAGGAAGTAGGGTATTACCTCCATATAGAGGGCCCGAACCTGGGTAAACATTGTGTCCCTTGCCTCCTGTTACCATCCGCCTTAGACGCACAGTTCGGGACCCCCTACCCGAGATCCGCCGGTTTTGACACCGACAACAGGAATAATGAAACCGAGGGCCCGAGGTCTGTAAGTAAAACCGGCAGGTTACGCGTGTAATTTGAGAGACAAGTGTACATTTTACGAGAACTGCTATATGGACGACATTACCAGACGATACATGCATGACGTGCGTATCATGCCATCCATGGGCAAGGCTGAAACAACAGCTAACGGCTGGATTAGAAATCGTCCGAGTGTCGTTCAGCGTTTTTATCGTGTGTGAAGTACTTCCGATATTTTACTAGTCAAAATCGACCAACCAAGCGCCTTCGCCCGAGACCATCTGCTTTAATTTACAAGCGTCAGTTTTACAAGCGGGTTTGGTTGAAAACGACGATCCAATCATGGCCTAATATCATGAGTTGGTCAGAAGATCATATGGTTTCACGTCTAACCTACCCGACATGTCGTATAGGCTATGAATGAAACATCAGACGATGAACTTCTTACGCACGGAAACAACAGAAGAGAATGATGTTCTTAACAAGCAAATCACTGGCATTAGATCGACATGCAAAACAATACGAAGCATTATTCTCAGGAGGCACGGTGAACAGCTCGTGATGTCGCATGCCACAACATTCCAAGCTCAACTTTGCAATCAAACACAAGGCATGGCATTACATAGACAATATTCAGAACAAACTCTTAACACAGGAATATCTCAGCAGAGTAACTATTTACTTCTAAGCGAACACGGGAATAGGAAAAAACACTCGACGCTGCTCACAGCAAGGGAGTCCCACTCAAAAATATCAAATGCATGTCTTCTGGCTAACATCAATGAGCAAATTTTGACAAGGTTTTCCAATTCCAATATATTAAACTAACATCTTCTTTCTAACATCAATGATTAAACTTTGACAAGATTTTCCCATTCAAAATATGTAATGCCTATGATCGTGGAGTCCTGTCGTAGCTTATTGTACTTGTTTGGGCACTTTTTGCCCAGGGCACTCCACGTGTTGTTAAATTGCCAATGGTCTCTGCAGACTAGTCATGTCACCGGTGTCTAATACTACTCTGTAAGGCTTCTCGGTCATTCCTTCTGTAATGTACCGCAAACGGTGACTACTTCTTTCTGCAAAGTGGAACGACAAACTGGACCCAATAATGCAGCAGTTTGCCTTGGACACATTGGCTCCTTTTGTGCAGTTCAACTAAAATCGAAGTCGGAATAAAACCGAGATTTAATTTTGATATCCCTGTAAGCAACAATTGGTATAAGGGAAACAGTTACTGAGAAATAACGGTTGATGACTTGTCTTAATGGGAAACAAAGCAGGAGAGTAGCAATTCTCCATCAGTGTGATTCATTCATATTGAGTGAGACATTATCTTAACAATGCCTTGTTTCAACATTTATAAAGAACGACAAAGTAGAAAAGTACCATTCCTAAAACAATGCAACTGATTCATTTTAACAATACCTTGGTTAAACATGTAGAAAGAACTACAAAGCAGGATAGTACCATTCCTAACAAGTGTTGAAGTTTTGAACTAGGATTCAGTAGTTAATTAATTCTGAGAGTGGCATTGCTTAATTTTACCAGCGACATTAGATTAACAAAAAGCATAAACAGTTCCAGGGGAGGGTGGGCGCAACAACAATATGTGCTTCCATCTACTTATAAAGGGGGTGATGCAGAGATTGTTGTAACAAAGCAACAAGCATCATGTCTGGGTTGGTCCCATTTTTGTTCACTACTTAATGGGAAAAGACACCAATACAAGTAGCACAACATCTCAAAGCACACTGCACAATTATGTGGATGAAGGCCTGTACTAACCTTTCATGAGAACACCAAGATAAAATACGAATCTGTCAACACGAATAGGAAATCCAATCTCGGTTTGTGCAGTTGCACTGAAATCAAGCAAAGTGCTCGCGTAGCGAAGCAAAATGTCGCAATAGTAACAAATTGAATAGATATCACTGTTTAAACAGAGGCAAAAAAGGAATCAATTACTGGCTAATAAAGGAGGATGAAACATGCAGCCACAAAAATGGTAATCCCGCCAATCCTTAACAGGTGTTGTAGTTTTGAAATAAGATTCAGTAGTTAATTCTGAGAGTGGCACCAACTACTGGCTTATAAAGGGGGTGATGCTGAATTTGTTGTAACAAAGCAACAAGCATCATGTCTGGGTTGGTCCCATTTTTGTTCACTACTTAATGGGAAAAGATAGCAATACAATAGCTTCAATTCAACATTTATTTAAAACAGTACCAAAACAAGTAGCACAACATCTCTAAGCACACTGCACATCATGTGGTTGAGACCGAGATTTGAAACAACTCGCCATGAAGAATGGAAACAAATCTTGATCTCCTTTTGTGCAGTTCCACCAAAATTAAGCAAAGTCACCGGTGTGACATTCAAGTTGAACTGCGCAAAACACTCTTAAAACACAAGTGTTTCGAGTAGCGAAGCAAAATGTCACAATAGTAACAACTTGAATCGATACCCCTATTGTAACAGAGGCAAAAAAGGGAACAATTACTTGCCGATAAAGGAGGATGAAACAAATGGTGACAGAAAGAAGCATCTTACTTATCTTGGATGGAAAACAAAGTAGGATAGTAGCATTTCTAAAACGTTTGCATTGATTCATATTAACAGAGACATTCTCTTGAAACAACATTCGTTAAAAAATGTAATTTACTTTTAACAGTGGCATTGCTTCAATTTTCCGGCGGCATTCTTAGATTAACAACAGCAAAATAGTTGTATGGGACATGCTAGCACCATGTGCGTCCACATGTATAAATGGGTGATGGAGAGTATGTAGCCAAGCAGCATATCTGTGTTGGTCCCATATTTGTTCTCTTTGAGCTTTTTTCCTATGTGAGGGCAGCAAATCTAGTCCTGCACAAACTACCCGACCCCCCCCAGTTTCTTTCCCTTTTCAACAAAGAGATCGGTTCCTTATAGATGTGTGTACTGGGTTACCCCCTTTTTCCCTTTTCGACCAACAAAGCGGCTGGATAGCCAGTCTATACTACTTTTCCTCCCTCCTTTCCTCATTGAACCATGTCCTAGATTCAAGCTCCACCCCACCGCACCTTTCTTTCCTCTTTGAACCAAGACCTAGATTCGACTACAGATCGAAAAATTTCCACATGCAGCTAGAGCAACGACAGTTTCAAACAAACTTATACCTTAGAGTCGTCGGGATGTGGCAAGGCGTGCGGCGGGAGGCCGGATCTGCCCACACTACGTACGACAGTGAGGAAGAAGGGTTCAGTGGCCCTCCCGCACAGGCGCTGGGTGAAAGAGAACAGCGCAGCCGGCAGTGGATTGCCTCCCTCCCCGAAGGCGACAGAGTTAACGCTGCACCTCCTCCCCTTCTTGGTGCGAGGGGATACAGACGCCTCCTTCACCAGCTGTGAGGGGGGGAGAGAGAGACAAGAGGCCAACGCAGTCTTGTTTAGATCTGGTGAAGAGTGGGTGAGAGACTGTGAATATAGCAAACCCTAGCAAATGAACGCTGAGCCTCTAGCGTGTAACATATATGTATTGCGGCGAGCGTGTGGAGAGTGCAAACCCTAGCGAACAAGCGCTGAGGCTCCCGCTTATATATATATATATATACTAATGTAGTACGGACTGAGCTCCGGTGCCTTCACTGCATCTGCTTTTGGCTGTATGATAGGTGAGCCAGCCACATTTTGGGCCCACATGTCATAAACCCAAAGGCAGGTGCACTAAGTCAATGAAGCTGCGTCCATATAGTACTCTCGTGTGTATACGACTAATATATAGTGGAGTGGTTTTCTTATTCTCTCCATAACAATCGTTTTAAATTGTGTAAGTACGGAACGAAACTCTTTATTTAATGTACAGTGAAGAAAACAAGTACTACTTCCGATGAACTAGGTCCACGCCCACGCGTCCTGGTCCACTTCCTGTCCTTCACGTGTGGTACACTACCCTCCCTTAAGTGAACAACCACACATGCGCCAAATTATCGTAAATGTGTGAGAGTGTGTACAAATAAAGAATTTTAATTTCTATTATCGGAAAGGTTTGAGAGTATTACAAAGTTTGACTTCAGTCAAATCTAATATGCGGAGTAAATAAAAATGGAGGGCTACTACGTCCATCTGGGTTTTTAGTCCACACCATTTTTTTAGTCAAAGTTAATAGCTGGACAAATAAAATTACAGGGGAGCTGGAGACAAAGTTGTGAGAAGGCTTAGAAATCAATACGAAACTTATGCTCTTAGTACCAGCGTCGATCCTTCTTCGAGGAAACATTTGGTTCATAGCCAATTGTGTGATAAAATTGCACCAACGTGAAAGACGACTGCGTCTCCTACGCAACCAAGGTGAACTGATGAAGGATATCATCTTTGTGCGTAACAAGCAAAGAGCACTGATGGAAGACAGCTTGTTTTTCATTCAAAATCGATCAGCTTCACCAGCCGACGCAAGCATGAGGCGCAACCATGAGCATCGATAGGTCATCGTGGTGATGCATCATCCATTTGGCATCAAGTTTGGGTGAGGCACCTATGAAGTTTGACAAATCCTCACTGTTGTCTGTTTCTTCTCAGTAATCAAGCTCGAGGAAGGAAGAACCACGTGGCAGAGGACAGTGAGGCGGAACTACAATGGCCATCCAATTTTGTGCAGTTCCACTAAAATTGAGGGAGACATGCCCGGGTATGGAGACACGCATCGCTGTTTCCAAAAATATAAAAAAGGGTTAGCAACGACATCTCAATTGTTAATAATAATTAATGAAAAGTACACCAACAAACAGAAGCATCATAATTATATCTTGATGGGAACTAAACCAGGATACCCGAGAAAAAAAGCATTTCTTCATTTCACCAGTGATAGTACTACCACCATATGGACAATGACCGCACAACCACCATTTACTTTTTGTCGAAACAACATGTATACCTCCACCGAGGCATAAATCAGGACAACTTTTCGAGTGGCATTTCCTCTATAATAGTACTAGTAGGTGATGTTGGACCAGCCGATGAACCCTAGCTACTATGCATGGGGAGCTGGGGAGTAGTCGCATAGAAGAAAACCTGCACGCAGCGACCTGGGGAGCTGGACCAATACAAGAAGTTATACCTCAGGTGGGCGAGATGTCGCTTAGGCGGGCGGGCGGGGTCTGCCCACACGACGGCAGCGAACAAGGGCGTGGAGGATCTTCGTCCGCGCAAGCGCCGGCTCCGAGAGGACAGTGCGCATCGGCTCCCTCCGTCGCCGACGGCAACAACGTCAACACTTCACCTCCTCACCTCCTGCAGCGGATGGGATTCGGCCGGATCTGTGACCACCGGTGAGGAGAGAGATAGAGTGGACACTGTCATCTTGTTTTGATATGGAGAGGGTGAGAGAGCGAGGCGAGAAACTCTATCAAACAAGAGGCTATAATGGAGTAAAAATCTCTCCATAGCAGTGGTTTTAAATAGAATCGCGGGTTCCCGAGAAAAAAGAAACGAAAGCTGGCGGACAATTTTTTAGGGTCTATATAGGACACATCTAGATGTGACATAGTTATGTCACATCTAAGTTGATATCCACTCATTTCTTGGTCTATTTTTTCCTAGTTTTTTTTCTTGTTGCTACATTATATACTTGTGGGAGCTTAGATGTGATATCCTTAAATAACATCTAGATGTGAATTAGACAAACTGATTTTCTAACGTACCACGAAAGAAAACTTGATCAAAAACACGCCCACGCTTCTAGGCCGCGAGAGTCGTCGCGCACACATAGACATAGACATGCATATCCGTGTTTACGTAAAATTCCATTTCCATCTCCATCTCCAATCATATTTGTTGAACTGGCACATTATTTACGTTGTTAATTATATACGCAACAATATTAACGTACAACATATCTTGTTTGCGCACGTCCGGACCGCTGCCACGGCCGGTCCTGACCAACCCGAACCCTCTTCATCACCCGCACGTGCTTCCCGCCCAAAACGGCCAGTGCCGCATTCATGCCCGGCCAGAGCGGACGCGACCTCTTACTGGCGTCGGCATTGAAGTGGCGCGCCGGCCAAGAGAACGTCGCCTGCGCCGCTTCCGGGTGCACGCGGCTGCTCCGCGTTCAAAGGTCGCAATAGCCGTCTACAACATGCATGTAAAAAGTTATTGGGAGTCCATGCTACAGCTAGCTGTTCTCCCCCAACTCGTCAATCTCTTCCAGTAGTGCTAGTACTCCATGGCGTGATCCATCGACAAGCAGGCAGGAAAGTTATCGTATACTCGGTTTGCGGTGAGTGGCATGCCGAGCGACCATGTGGGGTCGAGCCGTGGAGGAGGGTGAGACACGAACACGACAGACGTGATTTAAACGTTGGTTTTGCTCGATGACGCGATCCAACGAAACGAAATGTTGGTTTCTCTCCGTTTCCATTATTTCTCTGGAAAAACGGAAAATTTCCACTCCATTTTCATTCCTATTCCTAGGTTGCCCCGTTACAACATTCCATCAAATACAAAGGAAAACTAACACGCATGCTGATGCATCTCAATGATTCACAGATCATAGCCAATATTTACTTCACAACTAAATAAAAAAGTTGTGAGAGCATGTACGAAAGAAAAACTACTGATGGGGTTACTACGACTTAAAACCTAAACCCTAAACATGATTTAATTCCCTGGCCAGGTAGAACCTGTCAAAGGAAAGACGGTTGGCACCCTCGGATCATACGATGCTTTTGTGCAGTTCCACTAAAATCGACCTGAGCATACCTGATGGCAAAGATATTGAAGAAGTGTGATTAGAATAATAGTACTGGCACTAGTTAATGAGACATAAACTAATAACAGGTAGAAGCTGGTAGAAGTAGAGAAAGATCGACATGGAGATGGAGCTACGGCAGTGGAGCAAGCCGGCTCCAAAAGGAAGATGGACTACCTGGGACGTCGGGCTGTAGCTAGAAGGGCGGTTGGGACACGACATCGGCCCATACCGCGGTGACCACCGATTGGGACGCACCGACCGTGGGTTTTGTCCCTCGCCGATGTCGACCGCGTCTACGCAGAACATTGTTCCCTTCCCCCAGCTGCGGGATCAGGCCCGTCGTTCTATGATTGTGAAGAGAGCAACCTTAGCAAGCAGGCTTGTAGCTTAGGCTCCTGCTAGTGTATATATAGTGGTTTTCTTTCTCTCTCCATATCAACCATTTTATATTGCGTACGTATCATTCAAGAGTGAAATGATGGTTGCTTCTTCCGACTAACTTACTGTGTGATCTGACTGCTGCTTAGTGGCCCCTACGTCTTGCCCCTATGTGTATGCAGCATCCACGTACACATGGACGGAAAAAAGCATGACGCCCTAATGCATGCATGTCCGAGCACACGACGGAACACACACAGTCACGCTAAGTGCTCAACCTACGTGCATGCACACACATACTCGGTCGGGGTGAGCTAGTGACCGTATAAACAGGAAAATATATATATTGGCGCAATGAGCATATTATGAAGTCCATCGACCATATTTTTACAAATATAAAGTGACAGATAGTGTATTTATCTCGTTTGAAATTAAGCCATATTAACGGAGAGGAGGCGGTATGGACTAGCATTACTTTGTTGTGTCTCGTCAACTTGCGAACGAGGAGAAGGTTGCGGGGCGGGAGAAGCTTGCCGCGGTGGCTCGCAGGACAAGGAGAAACTTTGACTAATGCAAGCTCTCCCTCGCTCGAGGCGGTGGGCGTGCAACAGATTAATTCGGTGTCGAGTTGCGAAGCATACACTATACTACTAGTGCTACTATTGTTCGACTTCAGAATAGGCGAACAACCAAGCATAAAGTTTACTAGTACTAGTACTACTACTATAGTCTATGAAGGTACATACTATACTAGTACTAGGAACTGGATGGAGGGCGTCGCACTCTTATTATAATTTTAAAATGTGATAAAGCAGACTTCAACACATTTTGTTCTCTTCGAGGGTTCTCGCATCTGATAATGGAAGTTGATTACATGGAACACTCGCCACAATTCTCGCTTAATTCTGTGTAACATCCCAAATTTTCAATTTGGAATGTTATACATAGATCGTCTTTGCATATCATAAATTTTATTGCATTTTGGCTTGATCCTAGAAATTCCACGCAACTCAAGGACCCACGGAGAAAGTTGGAGATTTCGTTATTTTCATATTTGAGTTTTCTCAAATTTTGAAAAAAGGATCATTTGATTTTATTTATTTTATCTTCAATTATTTCTACTATAAAATATGAGAGAGTGAATAAAATGAATTTCCCAAAATAAAGAAATATTGAAGGTTTAATAAAAAAATCAAATAAGATTTTATTTTAGTTTTTATCTCTATTTTATTTGAATTTAGGAAAAAATGCACGTTTCCAAAACTGCATTTTAGGGCCAAGAAAATGTTCACCTCGTTCTAAATATTTTATTTAGGCGGTGAAAATTTATTTTGGCATTTTTAGAATTTTATTTTTTTAGAATTTTTTCCTTGTTTGGAAATCTGTTTAAAAAGCAGGTGCGTGGGCCAAAGGCCCGACCAGTGGCTCGCCTTCTTGCCGTCTCTTCTGCTTGATGATCGCCGCCCTTTGAGTCAGGAGGGCCACGCAGCCACCCCCCTCCGGCAAGCCACCTCGCCGCCTCCGCCCCTTTAAAAGGCCGACAGGGCCCCTGGCGCCCCAAACCACCGCCGCCGCCGCCGCCTCCACCGCCCTTGTGACCGCCGCCCGCCGCCTAAGCGCCGCCACCGCCGTCGGCGTGACCGCCGTCGCCCGCCACCCCAAGCCGCCCCATAACCACGCTGGACCCCGCCGGACCTCGCCGGAGCCCGAGCCGAGGTAGCCGCCGCGCCGGCCGGTTTTTCTAAAGAAACCGATCCAGTTTTTTTAGAAAAACCCAAGATTTCGTTTTTTTAAATAGATCGGTTTATTTTTTCGGTTTATTATTTAGCGAGCATTCGCTCGTTCATTCGTTTTGACGAACGATTTTCGCTGTTTAGTTTTAGTTAACGAACGTCCGTTCGTTAGCATGTTCGTCCGTTTTTCTTTTTCTTGGATTTTCCGCGATTATTTCCGATCGTGATTTCTGATCCGATTTTCGATCTAGTATAACTTTTCGTTCGTTTATCGGAATCAGGCGATTCAAGCGCCTAGAGTTTCGTCTCGAAACACTCTTTCCGATTAATCAACTCAACCAAGTTTTTGCTTTTGTAAAATTTGACTTAGGTCCATATTAGTAAACGAAGCTTGTTTCTTTCGCCGTTTGCTATCCGTTGCTTCGTTTGTTTTGTTTCTTTTTGCAAACCGGAGTTCTTAAGTTGAACTTTCTGGTTAGATCTCTTATTTGAGTTTTACCTGTGCATTAGATGAGTACTTATTGTATGCTTTCTTGTTTGTTTGCGATAGAGTACCCGGAGTGCGCTGCTTGTTACTTCGAATCGCTAGGTTTCGCGGATCATCCGCAAGGCAAGTAACACTTTGATCATATCCCATTAATACCCAGTTTTTATGCACTAGATCAATCCTCAAACATTGCATGATTAGGATCTAATTAAATTATGGGTTTTGGGAAAGTAGATGAGGTAGTACCTATTACCTGTTTTATTATCAAACCCTTGGGAGTTACTTCTATGTTTGCTTATGCTGTTATGCTATGCTAGTAGACGTGGATTGGGTGAGTGTATCCATGACAGATGTGAGATTTTAATTAATGGTTTACTTAAGGTGGCAACTTTAATACGCATTTGGGTGGATTGAGGTACAGGTATTCGAGGATTACTGTTTCTTTTGGACCGCCACCCAGGCTCAAAGGGATCATGAGATTATTCATGCTAGAAACTTCTGTGTGCACCCACAAGATACTATGGGCTCTAGCATAGTTGATTAAGTCGTGCGAACTCTTACAGTGGTAGACTAGCATATATAGTGGGATGTAGGTGTAACGGTCTACCCGTTCGTAAGGTGCTAGCGCTTTTGAAAGACTATGTCTCGGTCATCCGTTTCTCAAACACCATGTAGTGCGAGAATACCAACGGAGGAGATCGAGTCTTGTGGGGAAAAGTGCGCAAACCTCTGCAGAGTGTATAAAACTAATCATGGTTAGTCGTGTCCTTGGTTATGGACATCTTGAGTATCTAGTACTTGGATTATCATGTGAATCTCATGATGTTACTTTAATTAATATTGTTGGGTTTTAATGATGACGCTTAATTGGGATTGAGAATGCTGTCAACCATTCTCAATGTTTAAGAACCACCATGATAGTTAAATAAAATTTATTCCCTTGCAGTAGGGAAAAATTGGCTTTACGCAAAACTGTAACCATAGAGCTTTCCACCAGCCATATATGCATGTTGCATAGCATTACTCTTTCATATTACTCTCTATGTGTTACATTGCCAGCATATTCCATGTGCTGACCCGTTTTCGGGCTGCAACGTTTATGTTGCAGACTTTTCAGACGACGAGTAAGGTGCCTTAGGTCGTGGTTCTATACTCTATGATGCCGTTGGAGTTGATGGACTCGCTTATGTTCCAAGCCTTCCGCTGTTATCGCTATTAGATGGCCTTAAGCCATATTTATTGTAATAAATTCTCTTTTGAGACATTCGATGTAATAAGTGTGTGATTGCTACTCTGTTACATATCCTTCAAGTACTGTGCATGTCAGCATTACTGATCCAGGGATGACACTGATGCACATAGGTCGGACTGTTTGAGGTCTGGTCGCTACAAGATGGTATCAGAGCAGACACTGACTGTAGGACACAGCCACTAAGTTAAAGCCCTAGATCACTACTCTTTCTTCTCGTTTCTGACTCCTCCTCTTTTCTACTCTTTTAGGATGGCGGATGCAAGGGACAAGTTCATGCAACCGGATGATGATACACCCTTTGGACGCCACTTGAAGGAAGTCACTAGATACCTGAACATCGGAGTACCAAGCTTCACCGGGACCTACAAAGCCACTTTACCCGAAGAGGAGCGCTGGATGATTCAAGTTCAAGTCCAGGAAGGACGTTCACGCCAGTCACGGAGCCCATAGAGTTTTCCTTTGATGCACCAACCTGGAATATAGGAAAGAGCATGGCAGCCCACATCACCATGCGACGTATTGGAGAAGTTTACCGCAATGATCTCAAGGATACTATCTACCAGATTTGTGGGCACCGAGATGAGCAATGGGAGATGATCAGCACCAGGAAGGATAGATCAATCGCAGCTTTTATCCAGGGGTTAAACCAGCACATCCGACGCCAGGAGAACCAGATGGGCGTAGGCATGATGGATCTGCAGAAGGCCTTGACCAAGATCACGGATCTAGAAGAAGAACTCAAGGCTACACGTGAAGATTACATGGAAGAAATCGAAGTGCTAGTGGAGAAGAATGACGACTTAACCAGGAAGCTAGGAGTTTTCATGGGAGACCCCGCACCAGGAAGAGAAGACGACGATTCCACTTGCCCGAATAACTATATGATCATCGACGACACCAACTCGGGCCCAGACGACAGCGATGATGACTATGTTGACGAAGCTGGAGCGGATATCATGGAGTCCTCATCAGAGTAGTTTTTCTAGTTGACCACCATAACAGTAGTAGTATTTCCCCATGTATCTAGTATAGTCTGAGCACTTTCGTAACTATAGATAGACCGTTGTATGCCTTTGTTGAATTGATTGAAGTCATTTGTTTGCATTTGTCTCATGTGCATATGGGTAGTGTTTTCTCTCTAGACCTCATTATATTCTATATTCTCATCTTCTCTAAAACCCTCAGATGCCTCCGAGACGCGACACCGGATTTGTTTTTCCACCGGAGATCACTCAGTTGATTCAGCAGCAGAATGCTTTGATGCAAGCACTAGTACAGAACCAAGGCAACAACAACAACAACAACAACAACCCACCAGCACCACCACCTGTTGACCATTTGACTCGTTTCTTGAGGCTAAATTCGCCGGTGTTTTCCAGTAGCACCGAGCCGATTGTTGCAGATGATTGGCTCCGCAAGGTTGGAAGGGAGCTGGCCACTGCAGGATGCAGATGCGGAGAGAGTGTGTTTTGCCGCACATCGACAGCGGACCCGCAGCGTCATGGTGGGAGAATTACACAGCCACACACCCTATTGACTTTGTCACATGGGATCTGTTTCACAAGCTTCCGTCGCCCACGTTTCAGCAGGAGCTATGGCCATGAAGAAGCGTGAGTTTATAACTTCGCCAAGGAGGACGCCTTGTAGGCCCGATCGTGGAGGACTTTAGTAAGTTAGCACGCTATGCCCCGGATAGCGTTACTCTGGATGCAGCTAAGCGGGAGAAGTTTCGAAGGATGAATGATGAGCTGAGCATGCAGTTGATGGTAGCAACTTTCAACAACTACCAGGAGTTGGTAGATCGTGCTCTTATGATTGAAGGGAAGCAGCAAAAGATTGAAAACCGCAAGAGGAAGTATGGTCAAGGGAAGTACAATTCTGGAGATCAGTAGAAGCTACGCTTTACCCCGAAATCGGGAGAACACTTTCAGCATACCCATGGACGAGGTAGCTCGCACAATCATAATGGCTCCAAGAATGGTAACGGGAATGGAGGAAGCAATGGACAAAGCCGCACCAACCCGTCAACCCCAGCCAAGAGAGACCTGAGCCAAGTCACTTGCTTTAAGTGTCAGAAGACTGGACATTATGCCAATGAATGTCCTGAAGCCTAGAATGGAAATGGAAATGGAAGCTCTGGGAAGAAGCCGAACCCTTTCAATAGGGGACAGGTGAACCACGTTAACGTGGAGGAGGTTGAAGCCCAGCCAGATGCAGTAATAGGTAAGTTTTTGGTTAAGACATTTACTGCAATCGTTCTTTTTTATACTGGTGCATCGCATTCATACATATCACAGGGATTTGTGGATAAGTATAAACTGCCCACCAAGGTTCTTAGAACACCTATGTTAGTAAGCTCACCAGGAGCGGAGTATATGGCTAGTCGAGGATGTTTTCAAGTGCCATTGAGCATAGGTAGGCATGTTTTCCCCACAGATTTAATCATTCTAGAATCGCAAGGTTTGGACGTGATTCTAGGTATGGATTGGCTATCGATGTATGGAGGAAACATCGATTGCGCCAGTAAGTCAATTTTACTTACCGCTCCAGAAGGAAGAAGGATCAAGTATGTGTCACGGCATGAGCCGAAGAGGACTCAAGTAAATTCCTTATCAGGAGTTGTGCAGGAAGAAGTACCAGTGGTGAAGGATTTCCCTGATGTATTTGCAGAAGAGTTGCCAGGTATGCCACCGGATAGAGACATTGAGTTTTTGATTGAGCTTTTGCAAGGAACAGGGCCGATATCTAAGAGACCGTACCGGATGCCTGCACAAGATTTGGAAGAAATTTAGAAGCAGATTAAGGAGTTACTGTATAAAGGTTTTATTCGCCCAAGTTATTCGCCTTGGGGATTGCCGGTACTTCTAGTGGAGAAGAAGGATGATCATTGAGGATGGTTGTTGATTATCGAGGATTGAATGAAGGAACTATCAAGAATAAGTACCCGTTGCCGATGATCAACGATTTTTTTGACCAATTGCAAGGAGCTAAGGTATTTTCCAAGATCGATTTGCGATCAGGATACCATCAGTTAAATATTCGAGAGCAGGATATACCTAAGACCGCTTTTACCACCAGGTATGGACTGTATGAGTATACCGTTATGTCATTTGTTCTGACTAACGCACCTGCCTATTTCCTGAACATGATGAACAAGGTGTTTATGGAGTTTTTGGACAAGTTCGTCGTGGTGTTCATTGATGATATTTTGGTTTACTCGAAGAATGAAGAGGAGCATAAGGAGCATTTGCGTTTAGTACTTGAGAAGCTCAGAGAACATCAGTTATACGCCAAGTTCAGCAAATGTGAGTTCTAGTTAAAGGAAGTCGGATTCCTCGGACACGTTATATCTGGAGAAGGTATAGCAGTAGATCCCACCAAGGTTGTCACTATGACAAATTGGGAAGCACCAACGACACTTGGAGAGATCCGGAGTTTCCTTGGACTGGCAGGATACTACCGGAGATTCATTGAGAATTTCTCGAAGATTGCGAAGCCTATGACGGAGTTATTAAAGAAGGATACCAAGTTCAATTGGACTGATGAATGTGAGGCTAGTTTCCAGGAGTTAAAGAAACATTTGGTTACATCACCAGTGTTGATTCTGTCAGAACAGAGCAAGGTTTACGAGGTATATTGTGACGCTTCATGTCGAGGACTTGGAGCAGTGCTTATGCAGGAGGGAAGAGTTGTTTCGTATGCTTCACGACAACTTAAGCCCCATGAGTTGAATTATGCTACACATGATTTGGAGTTAGCAGCCGTAGTACATGCATTGAAGTTATGAAGACATTTTCTCATTGGAAACCATTGTGAGGTGTACACGGATCACAAGAGCTTGAAGTACATCTTCACGCAGAAGGAGTTGAATCTCAGGCAAAGGAGATGGTTGGAGCTCATCAAGGATTATGACATGAGATTGCATTACCACCCTGGAAAGGCTAACGTAATAACAGATGCGTTGAGCCGCAAGAGCCATGTAAGCACACTAATGACCAGAGGTTTACCAAAGGAGTTAGCCGAGGATCTTCGAGAGCTATGTTTGGAGATAGTTCCGAGAGGCTATGTAGCAGCATTGGAGATTCAGTCTACTTTGATGGATAAGATCAGAGAAGCCCAGAAAACTGACAAGGAGATTGTCGTTATTAAGGAGAAAATGAGCAAGGGAAAAGCTAAAGGATTTCGTGAGGATGAACACGATACATTATGGTTTGAGGACCGCGTTTACGTGCCTAATGATCCGGAGATCAGAAAGCTGATTTTGCAAGAGGCCCATGATTCGCCGTACTCGATTCGCCTAGGAAATACCAAGATGTATTTGGATCTAAAGGACACTTTCTGGTGGACCGGAATGAAGAAGGATATTGCGGAGTATGTAGCAGTTTGTGATCTATGTCAGAGACTGAAGGCAGAGCATCAGAAGCCAGCAGGATTGTTACAACCATTGCCGATACCCGAATGGAAGTGGGATAAACTAGGCATGGATTTTATCACGTGGATTGCCCAGGACTCGTTCAGGCTATGACTCAATTTGGGCTGTAGTTGATCGTTTGACGAAAGTAGCTCATTTCATCCCAGTGAATACCACTTACAGCAGTGCTAAGTCGGCTAAGATATACATGACCAGGATCGTATGTCTGCATGGAGTTCCGAGGAGCATTGTATCAGATAGAGGAACCCAGTTTACCTCAAAGTTCTGGAATCAGTTGCACAAAACTTTCGGTACCAGACTAGAGTTCAGTACATCTTTTCATCCGCAGACAGATGGACAGACCGAGAGAGTCAATCAGATTTTGGAGGATATGCTGAGAGCTTCTGCACTAGATTATGGATCTAGTTGGGATGACAAATTGCCATATGCGGAGTTCTCATACAACAACAGTTATCAATCTAGTTTGAAGATGGCCCCTTTTGAAGCCTTGTACGGAAGGAGGTGTAGAACACCATTGTCGTGGGATGAAGTTGGAGACCGCCAGTTGTTTGGACCAGATTTGATTAAGGAGTCTGAACAGAAGGTGAAGTTGATTCGCGATAGGCTCAAGGTAGCCTAGTCTAGGCAGAAGAGCTATGCAGATTCAAAACGCAAGGAGACAGTTTATGAAGTCGGAGATAGAGTCTATCTTCGAGTATCTCCACTTCGAGGAGTTAAGCGCTTTGGAGTTAAAGGAAAATTAGCGCCACGTTTTGTGGGACCATACAAAGTTTTGGAGTGCATGGGAGAAGTTGCTTACAAGTTGGAATTGCCCGATGGATTGTCAGGAGTTCACGACGTGTTCCACATTTCCAAGTTGAAGAAGTGCCTCGCAGAGATGGCGGATATACCGCAGAGAGATACAGTGCCGCTGGAAGCGATTCAGTTGGATAATGATTTGACCTATGAGGAGAAACCAGTCAAAATTCTCGAGTATGCCAGCCGAGTCACCCGCAGCAAGGTTATCAAGTTTTGCAAAGTTTAGTGGAGCCACCACACCGAGGATGAAGCCACCTGGGAGCGAGAGGAAGATCTGCTGAAGGACCACCCTCACCTATTTTCTAGCCAACCCGAATCTCGAGGGCGAGATTCATCGTAAGGGGGGTAGGTTTGTAACATCCCAAATTTTCAATTTGGAATGTTATACATAGATCATCTTTGCATATCATAAATTTTATTGCATTTTGGCTTGATCCTAGAAATTTCACGCAACTCAAGAACCCACGGAGAGAGTTGGAGATTTCGTTATTTTCATATTTGAGTTTTCTCAAATTTTGAAAAAAGGATAATTTTATTTTATTTATTTTATCTTCAATTATTTCTACTATAAAAATATGCGAGAGGGAATAAAATGACTTTCCCAAAATAAAGAAATATTGAAGGTTTAATAAAAAATTCAAACAAGATTTTATTTTGGTGTTTATCGCTATTTTATTTGAATTTAGGAAAAAATGCACATTTTCGAAACTGCATTTTAGGGCCAAGAAAATGTTCACCTCGTTCTAAATATTTTATTTAGGCGGTGAAAATTTATTTTGGCGTTTTTAGAATTTTAGTTTTTTTCCTAGAATTTTTTTCTTGTTTGGTGAAATCATTTAAAAATGCCTACCGATCGGGCGAAGGCCCGACCCAGCCGGCCAGCTTCGCCGATATCTCCTGTGATCGCCATGCGCCGCCGAGTCTGGGAGGGCCACGCCGCCACCGCCCTCCATAAGCCACCGCCGCCGCCTCTCCCCCTTTAAAAGGCCGGCCAGGGCCCCTTGAGCCCCAAGCCGCCCGCCGCCGCCGCCGCACTCCATCGCCGCCTAGCGCCGCCATGCCGCGCCTTTGCCGTCAGCGCGCCCTTTGCCGTCGTCGCCCGCCGCCCCACGCCGCCCATAACCACGCGGACCCGCCAGACCTCGCCGGAGCCCGAGCCAAGTAGCCGCCCGCCGCCGGTTTTTCTAAAGAAACCGATCCGGGTTTTTTTAGAAAAACCCTAGATTTCGTTTTTTTAAATAGATCAGTTTATTTTTTTTTTTGGTTTATTATTTAGCGAGCATTCGCTCGTTCGTTCGTTTTAATGAACGATTTTTGCCGTTTAGTTTCAGTTAACGAACGTCCGTTCGTTAGCCTCCTCGTCCGTTTTTCTTTTTCTCGGATTTTCCGCGATTATTTCTGATCGTGATTTCTGATCCGATTTTCGATCTAGTATAACTTTTCACTCGTTTATCGGAATAAGGCGATTCAAGCGCCTACAGTTTCGACTCGAAACCCTCTTTTTGATTAATCAACTCAAAAAAGTTTTTGCTTCTGTAAAGTTTGACTTAGGTCCAGATTAGTAAACAAAGCTTGTTTCTTTCGCCGTTTGCTTTTCTTTGCTTCGTTTGTTTTGTTTCTTTTTGCAAACCGGAGTTCTTAAGATGAACTTTCTGGTTAGATTTCTTATTTGAGTTTTACCTGTGCATTAGATGAGTACTTATTGTATGCTTGCTTGTTTGTTTGCGATGGAGTACCCGGAGTGCGCCGCTTATTCCTTCGAATCTCTAGGTTTCGCGGATCATTAGCAAGGCAATTAACACTTTGATCATATCCCTTTCATACCCGGTTTTTATGCATTAGATCAATCCCCAAACATTGCATGATTAGGATCTAATTAAGTTGTGGGTTTTGGGAAAGTAGATGAGGTAGTACCTATTACCTGTTTTATTATCAAACCCTTGGGAGTTACTACATTTGCTTATGTTGTTATGCTATGCTAGTAGACGTGCATTGAGTGAGTGTATCCATGACAGATGTGAGATTTTAATTATTGATTTACTTAAGGTGGCAACTTTAATACACATATGGGTGGATTGAGGTACCTGGGTATTCCAGGATTGCCTGTTTCTTTTTGGACCGCCACCCAGGCTCAAAGGGGTCATGAGATTATTCATGCTAGAAACTTTCGTGTGCACCCACAAGCTACTATGGGCTCTAGCATAGTTGATTAAGTCGTGCGAACTCTTACAGTGGTAGACTAGCAGATGTAGTGGAATGTAGGTGTAACGGTCTACCTGTTCGTAAGGTGCTAGCGCTTCTGAAAGACTATGTCTCGGCCATCCGTTTCTCAAACACCATGTAGTGCGAGAATACCAACGGAGGAGATCGAGTCTTGTGGGGAAAAGTGTGCAAACCTCTGCAGAGTGTATAAAACTAATCATGGTTAGCCGTGTCCCCGGTTATGGACATCTTGAGTATCTAGTACTTGGATTATCATGTGAATCTCATCATGTTACTTTAATTAATATTGTTGGGTTTTAATGATGATCCTTAATTGGGATTGAGAACACTGTCAACCATTCTCATTGTTTAACAACCACCATGATAGTTAAATAAATTTATTCCCTTGCAGTAGGGAAAAATTGGCTTTACGCAAAACTGTAACCATAGAGCTTTCCACCAGCCATATATGCATGTTGCATAGCATTACTCTTTCATATTACTCTCTATGTGTTACATTGCCAGCATATTCCATGTGCTGACCCGTTTTCGGGCTGCAACATTTACGTTGCAGACTTTTTAGATGAGGAGTAAGATGCCTTAGGTCGTGGTTCTATACTCAGTAATGCCGTTGGAGTTGATGGACTCACTTATCTTCCAAGCCTTCCGCTGTTATCGTTATTAGATGGCCTTAAGCCATATTTATTGTAATAAGTTCTCTTTTGAGACATTCGATGTAATAAGTGTGTGATTGCTACTCTGTTATAAATCCTTCAAGTACTGTGCGTGTCAGCATTACTGATCCAGGGATGACACTGATGCACAGAGGTCAGACTGTTTGAGGTCTGGTCGCTACATTCTTGCTCATATCCTGTTACAAATAGTAGCGCTCGGTAATATTTCCTCTTTTTTTGTTATTCAGCATGTAAACAGGTCAGCAAACTTTACGGTGCATCTTCGTGCAAACCGTGCTTGCTGCACTTTGAATGTGGCCGAGAGTTGGATTGATGGAACACCTCGCTTCCTACTTCTTTTTTCGCGGGGTGCCTCGCTTCCTAGTGACCAGAGTCTTGGCTGATCGTCCTAAGAATGCTTATATATGAATAAAGCTCTCTCATTTACCCGCATAAAAGATTAAGCCATATTAACTTGGGAAGGAGGGAGTATGGACAAGCACTACTTTTGGTGTGTCCGTCAACTCACGAGCGAGGAGAAGCTTGCAGGACAAGGTGAAGCTCGCTTCGCTTTTTGACTAATGCAACCTACCCTCGGTGGACATGCATCAGTCCGTTCGGTGTCAGTTGTCGTAGGCATACATCGTAGTACCCAACATGCGGAGTACCATCATTGTTCGACTTCACGAAGAGGAGAAGAGCCAAAGCGCGAGTAGTACGAGTAGTACTACTACTAGAACCACATGGTGGGCGTCGTACTCTTATTTTTTATCTCGATAAAGTGCACGTTTATTCGAGAGAAGTGTGGAAAGCGGCAGCCCAACATGTAATGAATGATATCGATCAACCAACCATGCTCGAATATATCTTGGCCTCCATGCGAGCACTGTCATTTGTTCTCGCTCCTCGTCTCTCTCAAGGGCAGCGGGTTGGCTCTTTGCCGTCAATTGAGATCGGTTTGCTCACACTCCTGTCCCACATGTCGGTGATATGTCAAGAGGAGGTGCGTTGACCGACCGCCATCTGGCGTGCTTGGTTTTGCACCTTCATACTACTCCTCCCTCCATCACAGTTTCTGGTGCGCTTCATTATGATGCATTTCTCTCAATGCATTTCCACCACCAGAGAGACTTTAGACACGTTTGGTTTAATGCTCAATTAATTAGGGCGTGCTAACCGCAATCAAGTCCATAATTTTCTCTCCATGTACTCTGTACTACTACGGAGTGGAGTAAGTGCATGCATGTGTGTACCCGGGGTGGAAGCACTGCATGCATGTGTGTGCGCATTATTCCCTCTAGTAATAGACGTCGTGCTATAACTACCAATGCTACTTTTCAGGCCGATCGCTAGTCGCCTTGGTCCCACAGATTTTTTTTCTTTTTTCTGAAGTGCGTTGTATAAACAGTGACAGATTGAGTGTTGGAAATATGCCCTAGAGGCAATAAAAAATTAGTTATTATTATATTTCCTTGTTCATGATAATCGTTTATTACCCATGCTATAATTGTATTGATAGGAAACGCAGATACATGTGTGGGTACATAGACAACACCATGTCCCTAGTAAGCCTCTAGTTGACTAGCTTGTTGATCAATAGATGGTTATGGTTTCCTGACCATGGACATTGGATGTCGTTGATAACGGGATCACATCATTAGGAGAATGATGTGATGGAGAAGACCCAATCCTAAGCCTAGCACAAAGATCGTAGTTCGTATGCTAAAGCTTTTCTAATGTCAAGTATCATTTCCATAGACCATGAGATTGTGCAACTCCCGGATAATGTAGGAATGCTTTGGGTGTACCAAAGCGTCCACAACGTGGCGGGTGGCTATAAAGGTGCACTACGGTATCTCCGAAAGTGTCATTGGGTTGCAACGAATCGAGCTGGGATTTCTCACTCCGAGAAGCGGAGAGGTATCTCTGGGCCCACTCGGTAGGACATCATCATAATGTGCACAATGTGACCAAGGGGTTGATCACGGGATGATGTGTTACGGAGCGAGTAAAGAGACTTGCGTAGCGAGATTGAACAAGGTATCGGTATACCGAGCGATCGAATCTCGGGCAAGTATAATAACGCTAGACAAAGGGAATTGTATACGGGATTGATCGAATCCTCGGCATCGTGGTTCATCCGATGAGATCATCGTGGAACATGTGGGAGCCAACATGGGTATCCAGATCCCGCTGTTGGTTATTGACCGGAGAACGTCTCGGTCATGTCTACATGATTCCCGAACCCGTAGGGTCTACACATAAGGTTCGATGGCGCTAGGGTTATAAAGGAAGTTTGTATATGGTTGCGAATGTTGTTGGAGTCCAGATGAGATCCCGGACGTCACGAGGAGTTCGGAATGGTCGAAGGTAAAGATTTATATATAGGAAGTCTTATTTTTGTCGCGGAAAAGTTTCACGCGTTATCGGTATTGTGCAGGGAGTGCGAAGGGGTCCGGGGTCCACCGGGGTCCACCTGCCGGGGGGCCACATGGGCTGTAGGGGTGCGCCTTGGCCTATATGGGCCAAGGGCACCAGCCCCAAAGGCCCATGCGCCAAGATATAAGAAAAAGGAGAGTCCTAAAGGGGAAGGCACCTCAGGGTGCCTTGGGAGGATGGACTCCTCCCCCTCTTGGCCGCACCCTTCCTTGGAGGAGGGGCAAGGCTGCGCCCTCCCCTCTCTTGCACCTATATAAAGGGAGGGAGGGAGGGGTGGCTGCACACAAGCCTGGCGCCTCCCTCCCTCCCGTGAGACCTCCTCCTCTCCCGCAGGTGCTTGGCGAAGCCTGCAGGATGCCACGCTCCTCCACCACCACCACGCCGTTGTGTTGCTGCTGGATGGAGTCTTCCTCAACCTCTCCCTCTCTCCTTGCTGGATCAAGGCATGGGAGGCGTCACCGGGCTGTCGTGTGTTGAGCAGCGGAGGTGCCGTCCGTTCGCACTAGGATCTCCGGTGATTTGGATCACGACAGTCGACTCCTTCAACCCCGTTCTCTTGAGCGCTTCCATAGCGATCTACAAGGGTATGTAGATGCACTCTCCTTCCCTCGTTGCTGGTTTCTCCATAGATAGATCTTGGTGACACGAGGAAAATTTTGAATTTATGCTACATTCCCCAGCAGTGGCATCATGAGCTAGGTCTATTGCGTAGATTCTTTGCGAGTAGAACACAAAGTAGTTGTGGGCGTTGATGATGTTCAATATGCTTACCGTTACTAGTCCAATCTTGTTTGACGGTATTGTGGGATGAAGCGGCCGGACCGACCTTACGTACACTTCGTGAGGCAGGTTCCACCGGTGACATGCACTTGGTGCATAAGGTGGCTAGCGGGTGCGATCGCTCCCACTTTAGTCGGAGCGGATTCGATGAAAAGGGTCCTTATGAAGGGTAAATAGCAATTGGCATATCACGTTGTGGTTTTGCGAGGTAAGAAGCGTTCTTGCGAGAAACCCATAGCAGCCACGTAAAACATGCAAACAACAATTAGAGGGCGTCTAACTTGTTTTTGCAGGGTATGCTATGTGATGTGATATGGCCAAGAAGAATGTGATGAATGATATGTGATGTATGAGATTGATCATGTTCTTGTAATAGGAATCACGACTTGCATGTCGATGAGTATGACAACGGCAGAGAATATAGGAGTTGTCTTAATTTATTGTATGACCTGCGTGTCATTGAACAAGCGCCATGTAATTACTTTACTTTATTGCTAACGGTAGCCATAGTAGTAGAAGTAATAAGTTGGCGAGACAACTTCATGGAACACGATGATAGAGATCATGATGATGGAGATCATGGTGTCATCTTTGGTGACGATGATGATCATGGAGCCCGAAGATGGAGATCAAAAGGAGCAAAATGATATTGGTCATATCATGTCACTATTTGATTGCATGTGATGTTTATCATGTTTATGCATCTTATTTTCTTAGAACGACGGTAGTAAATAAGATGATCCTCATTAAAATTTCAAGAAAGTGTTCCCCTAACGTGCACCGTTGCGAAAGTTTGTCGTTTGAAGCACCACGTGATGATCGGGTGTGATAGATTCTTACGTTCACATACAGCGGGTGTAAGCCAGATTTACACCTTGAAACACTTAGGTTAACTTGCGAGCCTAGCGTGTACGGACATGGCCTCGGAACACAAGAGACCGAAAGGTCGAGCATGAGTCGTATGGAGGATCGATCAACATGAAGATGTTCACCGATGATGACTAGTCCGTCTCACGTGATGATCGGACACGGCCTGAGTTGACTCGGATCTTGTAATCACTTAGATGACTAGAGGGATGTCTATCGAGTGGGAGTTCATGAGATGAACTTAACTATCCTGAACATAGTCAAAGATCTTTGCAAATTATATCGTAGCTCGCGCTTTAGTTCCCTTGTTTAGATATGTTCCTAGAGAAAATATAGTTGAAAGTTGACGATGGCGATTATGTGGACAGAAGAAAGCTTATGTCCTTAATGCACCGCTTCGGTGTGCTCAACCCCAAACGTCGTCTGTGGATGTTGCGAACATCGAACATACACGTTTTGATAACTGCGTGATAGTTCAGTTAAATGGTTTAGAGTAGAGACACCAAAGACGTTTCTCGAAACATATAAGATATTTCGAGGGCTGAAATTGGGATTTCAGGCTCGTTCCCACGTCAAGAGGTATAAGACCTCCGACGATTTTCCTAGCCTGCAAACTAAGGGAGAAAAGCTCAATCGTTGAGCTTGTGCTCAGATTGTCTGAGTGCAACAATCACTTGAATCGAGTGGGAGTTGATCTTCCAGAGATAGTGATGTTTCTCCAAAGTCATTGCCACCAAGCTGCTAGAGCTTCGTGATGAACTATAACAAATCAGGGATAAATATGATGATCCTTGAGATATTCGCGATGTTTGACACATGAAAGTAGGAATCTAGAAGGAGCATCAATTGTTGATGGTTGGTGAAACCACTAGTTTCAAGAAGGGCAAGGGCAAGAAGGGATACTTCATGAAACGGCAAATCAGCTGCTGCTCTAGTGAAGAAACCCAAGGTTGAACCCAAACCCGAGACTAAGTGCTTCTGTAATAAGGGGAACATCCACTGGAGCAGAATTATCCTAGATACTTGGTAGATGAGATGGCTGGCAAGGTCAATAGAAGTATATTGGATATACATTAATGTGTACTTTACTAGTACTCCTAGTAGCACCAGGGTATTAAGATACCGGTTCGGTTGCTAAGTGTTAGTAACTCGAAATAAAAGAGCTACGGAATAAACGGAGACTAGCTAAAGGTGAGCTGACGATATGTGTTGGAAGTGTTTCCAAGTTTGATTTGATCAAACATCGCACGCTCCCTCTACCATCAAGATTAGTATTAAACCAGAATAATTGTCATTTGGTATTTGCGTTGAGCATAGACATGATTGGATTATGTCCATCGCATGTCTGATTATTCATTTAAGGAGAATAATGGTTACTCTATTTATTTGAATAATACCTTCAATGGTCTTGCACCTAAAGGAATGGTTTATTGAATCTCGATCGTAGTGATACACATGTTCATGCCAAAAGATATAAGTTAGTAATGATATTACCACTTGCTTGTGGCACTGCCATGTAAGTCATATTGGTGTAAAACGCATGAAGAAGTTCCGTGTTGATGGATCTTCGGACTCACTCGTTTTTTGAAAAGTTTGAGACATGCGAACCATGTCTATTGGTGTATACGCATGAAGAAACTCCATGCAGATGGATCGTTTGGACTCACTTGATTTTAAACCACTTGAGATATGCAAATCATACCACATGGACAAGATGTGAAAAGCCTCGGTTTGATAAGATGGAACAAGATAGCAACTTGTTGGAAGTAACACATTTTGATGTGTGCAGTCAATGAGTCTTTGAGGCATCTGATGAATATCGTTATGTACTTACTTCACGGATGATTTGAGTAGATCTTGAGTGTATTTACTTGATGAAACACAAGTCTGAATTATTGAATGGTTCAAGTAATTTCAGAGTGAAGTTGAAGATCATCGTGACAAGAGGATAAAATGTCTATGATATGATCATAGAGATGAGTATCTAAGTTCTGAGCTTTGGCATAATTAAGACATTGTGGAAATTGTTTCACAATAAATACCGCCTGGAACACCATAGTGTGATGGTGTGTCCAAACATCATAGTTGCACCCTATTGGATATGGTGCGTACCATGATGTCTCTTATCGAATTACCACTATCGTTCATGGGTTAGGCATTAGAGACAACCGCACTCACTTTAATAGGGCACCACGTAATTCCGTTGAGACGACACCGTTTGAACTATGGTTTGGAGAAACCTAAATTGTCGTTTCTTAAAAGTTTGGGGCTGCGATGCTTATGTGAAAAAGTTTCAGGTTGATAAGCTCGAACCCAAAGCGGATAAAATGCATCTTCATAAAACACCCAAAACAGTTGGGTATTCCTCCTAATTCAGATCCGGAAGCAATAAGGATTGTTTCTTGAATCGGGTCCTTTCTCGAGGAAAAGTTTGTCTCGAAAAGTAGAGTGGGAGGATGGTGGAGACTTGATATGGTTATTGAACCGTCACTACAACTAGTGTGTAGCAGGACACAGGAAGTTGATCCTGTGGCACCTACACCAATTGAAGTAGAAGCTTATGATAGTGATCATGAAACTTCAGATCAAGTCACTACCGTACCTCGTAGGGTGACAAGGATGCGTCTTTGCTTGAGTGGTACAGTAATCCTGTCTTGAAGGTCATGTTGCTAGACAACAATGAACCTACGAGCTATGGAGAAGCGATGGTGGGCCCATATTCCGACAAATGGTTAGAGGCCATGAAATCCGAGATAGGATCCATGTATCAGAACAAAGCATGGACTTTGGTGGACTTGCCCGATGATCGGCAAGCTATTGATATAAATGGATTTTTAAGAAGAAGGCGGACGTGAGCGGTAATGTCACCATCTATGAAGCTCGACTTGTGGCAAAGAGTTTTTCACAAGTTGACTACGATGAGATTTTCTCATCCGTAGCGATGCTTAAGTCCGTCGGAATCATGTTAGCATTAGCTGCATTTATGAAATCTAGCGAGATGGATGTCAAAGCGAGTTTCCTTACCGGTTTCCGTAAGGAAAGGTTGTATGAGATACAATCGAAAGGTTTTGTCGATCCTAAGGATGCTGAAAGGTATGCTAGCTCGAGTGATCCTTCCATGGTGGAGTAAGCATCTCGGAGTTGGAATAAACTCTTTGATAAGATGATCAAAGATTTTGGGTTTATACAAAGTTTATGAGAAACTTGTATTTCCAAAGAAGTGAGTGGGAGCACTATAGAATTTTGATGAGTATATGTTGTTGACATATTGTTGATCGAAATGATGTAGAATTCTGGAAAGCATATAGGGTTATTTGAAAAGTGTTTTCAAGTGAAAACCTGTATTAAGCTACTTGAACATTGAGCATCAAGATCTATAGGGATAGATCAAAAACCATAATGGTACTTTCAAATGAGCATATACCTTGACATGATCTTGAAGGTGTTCAAGATGGATCAGTCAAAGAAGGAGTTCTTGCACGAGATGTAAGGTATGAAGTTAAGACTTAAAGCTCGACCACGGCAGAATAGAGAGAAAGGGCGAAGGTCGTCCCTATGCCTTAGGCGTAGGCTCTCTGGTATGCTATCTTTGTGTACCGCTTACCGAAGTGTGCCTTGCCATGAGTCGGTCAAGGGGTACAAGAATGATCCAGGAATGGATCATTGGATAGCGATCAAAATTGTCCTTGGAGTAAATAAGGACATGTTTCTCGATTATGGAGGTGATAAAGAGTTGGCGTAAAGGGTTACGTCGGTGCAAGCTTTAACACCTATCCGAGTGACTCGAGTAGCAAACCGGATCGTATAGTGGAGCAACCATTTAGAATAGCTCCAAGTGGAGCGTGGAAGCAGCATTTACAATATGACCTAGAAATTTGCAGCACACACGGATCTGAAAGGTTCAGACCGTTGACTAAACCTCTCTCACAAGCAAAACATGATCAAACCTCGAGAACTCATTTAGTCTTAATCACATGACGATGTGAACTGGTTTCTGAGACACTAGTAAACTCTTTGGATGTTGGTCACATGGCGATGTGACCTATCGATGTTAATCACATGGCGAAGTGAACTAGATTATTGACTCTAGTGCAAGTGGGAGACTGTTGGAAATATGCCCTAGAGGCAATAATAAATTAGTTATTATTATATTTCCTTGTTCATGATAATCGTTTATTACCCATGCTATAATTGTATTGATAGGAAACTCAGATACATGTGTGGGTACATAGACAACACCATGTCCCTAGTAAGCCTCTAGTTGACAAGCTCGTTGATCAATAGATGGTTATGGTTTCACGACCATGGACATTGGATGTCGTTGATAACGGGATCACATCATTAGGAGAATGATGTGATGGACAAGACAATCCTAAGCCTAGCACAAAGATCGTAGTTAGTATGCTAAAGCTTTTCTAATGTCAAGTATCATTTCCTTAGACCATGAGATTGTGCAACTCCGGATAACGTAGGAATGCTTTGGGTGTACCAAACATCCTGGCGTAAGCTGGGTGGCTATAAAGGTGCACTCTGGTATCTCGAAAGTGTCATTGGGTTGTACGAATCGAGGTAGGATTTGTCACTCCGTAAGCGGAGAGGTATCTCTGGCCCACTCGGTAGGACATCATCATAATGTGCACAATGTGACCAATGGGTTGATCACGGGATGATGTGTTACGGAGCGAGTAAAGAGACTTGCCGATAGCGAGATTGAACAAGGTATCGGTATCTGACGATCGAATCTCGGGCAAGTATAATACCGCTAGACAAAGGGAATTGTATACGGGATTGATCGAATCCTCGACATCGTGGTTCATCCGATGAGATCATCGTGGAACATGTAGGAGCCAACATGGGTATCCAGATCCGCTATTGGTTATTGACGGAGAGCGTCTCGGTCATATGCGCATGATTCCCGAACCGTAGGGTCTACACATAAGGTTTGATGGCGCTAGGGTTATAAAGGAAGTTTGTATGTGGTTGCGAATGTTGTTGAGTCCGGATGAGATCCGGACATCACGAGGAGTTCGGAATGGTCGGAGGTAAAGATTTATATATAGGAAGTCTTATTTTGGTCGCGGAAAAGTTTGGCGTTATCGGTAATGTCTTGGGAGTGCGAAATGGGTCCGGGGATCCACCGGGGGGGTCCACCTGCCCCGGGGGGGCACATGGGCTGTAGGGGGTGCGCCTTGGCCTATATGGGCCAAGGGCACCAGCCCCAAGAGGCCCATGCGCCAAGATATAAGAAAAAGGGGAGAGTCCTAAAGGGGGAAGGCACCTCCAGGGTGCCTTGGGGAGATGGACTCCTCCCCCCTCTGCCGCACCCCTTCCTTGGAGGAAGGGGCAGGCTCGCCCTCCCCTCTCTTGAACCTATATAAAGGGAGGGAGGGAGGGTGGCCGCTTTGAAGCCTGGCGCCTCCCTCCCTCCGTGACTCCTCTTCCTCTCCGCAGGTGCTTGGCGAAGCCTGCGGGATTGCCACGCTCCTCCACCACCACCACGCCGTTGTGCTGCTGCTGGATGGAGTCTTCCTCAACGTCTCCCTCTTTCCTTGCTGGATCAAGGCATGGGAGGCGTCACCGGCTGTCTCGTGTGTTGAACACGGAGGTGCCGTCCGTTCGCACTAGGATCTCCGGTGATTTGGATCACGGCAATCGACTCCTTCAACCCCGTTCTCTTGAGCGCTTCCGCTTAGCGATCTACAAGGGTATGTAGATGCACTCTCCTTCCCCTCGTTGCTGGTTTCTCCATAGATAGATCTTGGTGACACATAGGAAAATTTTGAATTTATGCTACGTTCCCCAACATGGAGTAGTATGAGCGGATTCAAAGAAGAGCGTATTGATGGTTTCTTCTTCAGAGCAACTTACAGTGGGAAAGGTGGGGCTTACGATTTGACCGCTCATTACTCACTATTAATTCGGCGCAATGACCGGGCTAGGTCTCCCATGCGGTTGTGCACTACCCCCTCGATTCTTAAATATACTCCGGAGTATATTTGTCTTTCTGGAGATTTCAACGAGTGACTACTCAAATATTTGTCTTTTTAGAGATTTCAAATGGACTGCTACATATTTTAGAGTGTAGATTCACTCATTTTGCTCCGTATGTAGTCACTTGTTGAAATCTCTAGAAAGACGAATAGAATATTTAGGAACGGAGGGAGTACACATACGAAGCAAAATGAGTGAATCTACACTCTAAACTATGCCCGTTTGAAATTTGTAAAAAGACAAATATTTAGGAACGAAGGAGTATAATTTTGTGCATGGCACATGGACCCGGATGATGAAGAGGCTTCTGGCAATGCTATCAAGCTTCCATCATTTGTTTACATAATTGACGTACTATACAAATAATTTTCCAGCGACATGAAATTGTACAATGGTGTGAGCTTCCAGCTTTTGTTTCGCGTGTCTTGCCATCGATGCTCTTTCAGAAATAATAAAAAAACTAACTTCCTTGCTAATGCATGTCAATTATTAGCAGATCAGAGCTAATAATTACATCACAACTGAAAACAGTGTTGTGAGAAGGTGTCAAAATAAAATTGATCCATGCTTTCATTGGCAGCAACTGTAACGCCCCGGATTCGATGCGCCAGGTGTCTTCCAGTTATTCGTCGTCGTTGCCATGTCATGTGCTTGCGTGTTGCTTTTTCCATGTCATCATCTGCATTTTATATCATGTCATCATGTGCATTTCATTTTGCATACGTGTTCGTCTCATGCATCCGAGCATTTTCCCCGTTGTCCGTTTTGCAATCCGGCACTCCTATGTTCCCCGGCGTCCCCCTTTTGTCTCTCGTTGTGAGTGGGTGTTAAATGTTCTCAGAATGGGATGCAACTTGGCGTGCGGTCTTATTATAGTATAGACAGAGCGCCTGTCAAGTTTCGTCGCATTCGGAGCTCGTTGATATTAACCGTTAAATGTATAGCGATGCGTTGCCGGTATCTTCGTCGGAAGTTTCGGTATTCCAAAACTGTCGCCGGGCCTCTCTCTCGCTTCTCTCCCGCAGCCCTTTGCCTTTCTAGCACAGCCCACCGTAGCCCACCTTGTTCCCCCTCTGTGGAGCCGCTCGATCGCGATCCGAGGGTCAAAAGCCCCAAAACTCCCAAACCCTAATCCCTAGGACTCCACTGCTATATAGCAGCCTTCCCCCTTCCATTTCTGTCTAAACCTACCCCCAGCCCTTCTTCCTCAATTTCGCGCAGCCAGCCACCTCCACCTCGGATCTGGCGCGCTGCCCTGCCGCCACTTGGCGCCCGCCCGCCGCATTGCCCCGGCCAATGAGGCGCCGCCACGTCACCAGCGCCCGTGCCAGCCAACCGCCCGCGCCACCTGTTCCCCTGCCTCCCCGCCGCCCGAGCCCGTTGCGAGCCCGCCGGGCCTCGTCTGAGCCTCGAGGGCCGCGATCAGCCCGTCGCCCAGCGCTCGATCCGTCCCGTCGCCCGACTCCTCTCGCCGGCCGCGTCAGATCCCGCCGCCGGCCGTCGCCCGTCCGCCTCCGCGCTGCTCTTCCGCCGTGCGCCCGCCGTCGTTCTGCGCTCCCTTTGCATGCCTCGTCGCCCAGCCCGCCGTTCGCCGGAGATGGCGGGCGCCCGAGCCCGAGGCCCCGCCTCCGCCGCCGTCTTCGCCTCGCCTTCCGCCTCGCGCTGAATCTGGCGGCGCCGCCCGATCCGCTCTTCCCGGTGTCCCAGCGCCCTCGCCGTCGCCATCAGCCGCCGCCGCCCCGGCCTCCCCGGTCCCGTTCGGGATCGAGAGAGACGACGGTTGCGTCCCCGCGTCGGCCCGACCCCGTGGGCCCCGGTGCCCCGGCCCAGCGTCCGGCCTCCTCTCCACCCCGGGCCAGGCCCAGCAAGGTGAGGCTCGGCCTGCCCTTACATCCCGCCCCGGGAGACGTATAGTTACTAGGCGCTCACCTGTTTTTTTTTCCTGAAAATGACTAAGTCCCTAGTTTTCCAGTATTATCATGCCATGTTTGACCTGTTGTATCTCTGTGCATGTAGCTCCGTTTTGCGCGTGTAATATGTCGAATTGTTCGTCTCAACGAGTAAATCATTTCATCTCATTGCATCATTTACATTTGAGCTCATCTTGATGCCCGAAATGCTGTTGGAAGAGGGCTATGTGATGTTAGTTTCAGATTCTTATCAGAACATGCACTTTTGTCATTTTTGCCATGATTGATGTGTGCACCCTATGAACTTGAGTCCTACATGTGTTTTGTAATATGTCATGCCATCTTTACAGGGGTGTATGCCATGTATTTTTGTGATCTCTGTGGTGACTAGCACAAGCATGCAAACTAGGCTTCATGATGTTGCTGATTTCGCCCTGATTACTGCTGATATTTTTATGCCATGTAAACTTGATGCTACCGAGAGATCCATGCTTATTTTGAGATACTTCAGTAAGGATGTTTTGAACATATGGTTATGCTCTATCCATCCATGCCCTTGTTTACAATTATGGAGTGCCATAGCTTGAGTCAATCGAGCTCTACTTTTGCTATAAAATGTTTCCTGGCAGATTGTTTACATGTTATTCAATTTTGCCAAGGTTGTTGTAGTTGATCCTTGTATGCTATAATGTTGTTCTTGCCATGTATAGCTTCTATGCCATGTCTTCTTACTGTGAGTTGCCTTGCCATGCCATGTATTGCTCTATGGTGAGTGGTTCAAGCTCACCAACATGTCTACTCATTGTTGTTCCTGCCATGTATGAATCTGTAATATAGCTTGCCATGTTTACATGGGTGCCATCATATTTTCTGATCCTTTTAGGCTCATGGTCAGTAAGGGACTTTTGTTCTATGTAATTAGTAGATTCATGCCATGCCTTTGTTTGCCATGATAAGTTCCTTTAACATGTTTTTTGATAGCTCTAAACATTGCAACCTGATGTTATTTCTGCTAAAGTCTGAAACTGTTATTATTTGCAATCTTGCCATGTGTTTTTGAGCATGTTCTAGTGATTTATGGAGATAGCTCAGTGTTCATGTTTTGTCATGCTTTACATGTACTTCATGCCCATGCCTTTTGTTATTACGTTGAGATGATGTAGCATAGTGTTTTGATGCTTGCAATATGCCTAGTTGCTGTTTTGGACAGCTTGTCCTTTAAACTTGTATAGGGTGTATGTGTTGAACCGTTGCTCCGTTTTGAGTGTGCTCTATATGAAACTTGCTTGATTTTGCATGTAGTTTCATATTATAATGTTGCATCCTTGTTTTGAGGTGTTTGCTTGATATTTGTATGCATTTTGCATCAATGCCATGTTTAACTTGTTTTGCTCATATCTTCTAGGCCGTAGCTCCGAATTAAATAAACTTTATATGTAACTTGACTAGAATTTCGTGTAGATCATCGTGGTGAATCTTAACTTGCTGTTTAACAACTTGAACATAAAGTTATTCAGATCTGGACCAATTTCGAAATTTGCATATGAGGACTTACCGGAATTGTTCTATGTTGTTTCCGGCCTCATTTAAACTTGCCTTGATGTGTTGTTCTTGTTTGCATCATCTCTTGCCATGAGTAGCTTCATGTAGCTTTGTCACGCATCATGCTTGTTGTGCATCATGTCTTGTCTATGTGTGGTATGTTTACCATATTGTGTGCTTCTTCTTGTTAGTTCCTGTTTCGTTGCGATCGTGAGGATTCGTTCGTCTACGCTTGGTTCGGCTTCTTCCGTTCGTCTTCTTCATGGACTCGTTCTTCTTCCTTGCGGGATTTCAGGCAAGATGACCGCTACCCTGGATCTCACTACTATCATTGCTATGCTAGTTGCTTCGTTCTATCGCTATGTTGCGCTACCTATCACTTGCTCCTCAAGCCTCCCAAATTGCCATGTCAGCCTCTAACCTTTTGCACCCTTCCTAGCAAACCGTTGTTTGGCTATGTTACCGCTTTGCTCAGCCCTCTTATAGCGTTGTTAGTTGCGGTGAAGATGAAGTTTGTTCCTTGTTGGAACATGGAGATGTTGTTCCTTGTTGGAACATGTTTACTTGTTGGGATATCACAATATATCTAATTTAATTAATGCATCTATATACTTGGTAAAGGGTGGAAGGCTCGGCCTTATGCCTGGTGTTTTGTTCCACTCTTGTCGCCCTAGTTTCCGTCATATCGGTATTATGTTCCCGGATTTTGCGTCCCTAACGCGGTCGGGTGATTTATGGGACCCCCTTGACAGTTCGCTTTGAATAAGACTCCTCCAGCAAGGCCCAACCTTGGTTTTACCATTTGCCTCACCTAGCCTTTTTCCCTTGGGAGTCGCGCTCCCGAGGGTCATCTTTATTTACCCCGGGCCAGTGCTTGTCTAAGCGTTGGTCCAAACTAAACACCGTCTTGGGACCATCCCTTAGCAACTTGGGTTACGTCGGTACTGTGTCGCTTAGCTTATCCGGTGTTGCCACGAGAACGAGATATGTGCAGCTCCTATCGGGATTGTCGGCGCATCGGGCGGTCTTGCTGGTCTTGTTTTATTGCTGTCGAAATGTCTTGTGGCGGGATTTGAGACTGATCGGGTCTTCCGGGAGAAGAATATCCTTCGTTGATCGCGAGAGCTTATCATGGGCTAAGTTGGGACACCCTGCAGGGTTTGAACTTTCGAGAGCCGTGCCCGCGGTTATGTGGCAGATGGGAATTTGTTAATATCCGGTTGTAGTAAACTTGAAGCAAACTCTTATAAAATACACCAACCGTGTGCGTAACCGTGAGTGTCTCTTTTCGGGGTTGATCGAGAGGAGAACACGGTTTCTGGGTTATGTCTGACGTAAGTAGGAGTTCAGGGTCACTTCTTGATCATTACTAGTTGACGACCGTTCCTTTGTTTCTCTTCTCGCTCTCATTTGCGTATGTTAGCCACCATATATGCTTAGTCGCTGCTGCAACCTCACCACTTTACCCCTTCCTTCCCCTTAAACTTTGCTAGTCTTGATACCCATGGTAATGGGATTGCTGAGTCCTCGTGGCTCACAGATTACTACACCAACAGTTGCAGGTACAGGTTTGCGATGATCATGAAGCGAGAGCGATGGTTGCTTGTCTTGAGTTCTTCTTCTGCTTCTTCGGTCAGGGGATAGGTTCGAGGTCGGCAGCCTGGGCTAGCAGGGTGGATGTCGTTTGAGCTTCTGTTTATGTTTCATCCGTAGTCGGATGTTGATGTTGTATATGAGATGATGTTGTATTCGTGTGGCATTGTATGCCTTATGTATGTATCCCCATCTATTATGTAATGTTGATGTAATGATATCCACCTTCCAAAAGCGTTTCAATATGCGGGTCTATCCTTGGTGGGACCGTCGAGTTCCTTTTGGATAGGGTCGCATATTGGGCGTGACAAGTTGGTATCAGAGCCTCGACCGACCTTAGGAGCCCCCTTGATTGATCGTGTAGTTTGGCCGCAGTTGAGTCTAGAATAAAACTGTTTTCGGAGTCTAGTTATATCGGAGAGTAGGAATTCTTTTTACTTCTCTGTCCCTTCGTCGCTCTGGTGAGGAATCTTGACGTAGGTGTTTTAAATTACTCCTCTTCCCCTTCAAATTTTTCTTTAGGTTTACGCAGTTGGTTTTCCAATCGTTGGTTCTCATCTCTTTTCATCCGGTGCATTTTCTCATCAAGGCGATTCGACCATCTTCATCTTTGAGTTCAATCCTCAGTTGTTTTCTTTTCCCACCCGCCCACCCTTCTTCTTCTCGGAACCAGAGTCCGTAATCGAGTATCCTTCCTACTCGTGCGAAGTCTTTGCTTTCTTTCCTCAATGTTTTCAACCGGTGTTTTCTCTTCAAGATATTCGTCGATTCCCCTTCCAGTTGTCTTTGTTTTCCCGCCCTCCCACCCTCTTCTTCCCGGAGTCTGAGTCTGTTTCGAGCATCAATGTCATTCGTGTGGAGCCTCTTCAGTCTTTCGTCAATTATTTCTACCGGTGAATTCTCGTCCCGTTTGACATTCTTCATCTCTTTATCTTCTCCGGTGGATTCAATTCCAATTCTCGGTGTTGATCATATTCTTTTCCTTGGATCAAATGTTCTCCCAGCTCGTTCGTCTCTCGCCAGTTTATCCTTCCGGAGTCCTCAAGACATCTCAGGAGATTCGTCTGTGTTTGAATTAATTCGAGGTTGTCACCTCATCCAAATATTTCAATTGTTCTAGTGCATCATCTATCTGTTCAACATCCCTTTCCAACGGCGTTTTTTTTCTCTTCAGTGGACCCTAACCCACAGGTCTTTCCCAGGATCTTAACTGACTCTTCTAATTTCCCGGAGCTATTCCCAATTCTTTTCAAGTGTGACATAAGAATGAATTTCATCAGTCACATGCCTTTTCCAAGATCAATTCCAAATCATTTCATTGCTGACTCAACCTCTTTTGCTTTTCATTCTACCGGAGTACCTCAGTTATTTTGGTGGTGTGTATCGTCGTCCTTTGAAGACCGAAGTAGAGTTTCTGTTAAATCTTGTCCGTTCCCCCGGAGATTCATGGGGCTAGCTCGATGTTATCCTATCTAATTGTTTCCAGTCATGTAAATTCTTTTCACCCATCCGGAGTATGTCAGGAGTTGTTTCCAGTTTCTTTTCACCGGAGGCCATTGTTCCAGAAGAATTCGTCGCCCTCACATTTCAGCTACCGTTATCCAATTATCCCGGTGCTTCGTTCAAGTGTTTTCTTTAATCAGCTCATGATCCCTTTGTTCTTCTGAATCTATATCCTCTCTAACATATTTGTTCCTCTAATTCTTCCCGGTGATTCATTCTCTTTCGTCAGTCATTCCGAATTCTTACGGTGTTCGTTCAAGATTCTTTTCTTTGATGATCATATTAATCCATTCGTTCTTTCAAATCCTACCGGTGGTTCATGAAGACTTTCTCAAGTTTTGTGCTACATTCCACTTAATCCCTTTTCTAGAAGAATAAGTAATATGCAAAAATCCATTGTTTGTCATCAATTTAATTTGATGAAGGATAAGCATACAATAAATCTTATTCTTATTTCATCAAAGTGATTAATCCTTTTCTTCGGAGTTTGTTCGTGATGAATAAATTCTAGTTCCAAGTATTTTCATCTATTCTTTTCCGGAGTTCAATTTCCTCGGCCATCTCGTCGGAACCTCCATCTAAATCACTGCAAGGCTCATCTTATTCTTTTCCTTCATTCAATCTCATAATCCTTTTGTTACCGGAGTTCTTCACGGTGGTTCTTCATGTTTTAATTCATTCTTCAAGAGTTTATCAAGTATTATTCCATCCTCTCTAGTTCGTGTTCTTATTCTTCCATGTTTCAGCCGGAGTGCTGCCTAAATCCTTACAGTCTTATTCGTTTCTTATCTCGTTCTAACCAGAGTTGTTTCATAGCCTATCTGATTCCGGGAGCTTTCGATTCTCGTCATTCCACTCTTCTTCTCGAGTGCTCTCCCGTTCGATTCTTCTGTTGAGTTCTTGTTTCACCTCATCCTTTTTTCCCTTCCGTCTCGGTCCTAAGATCTCGGGACGAGATCTCTTGTTAGTGGAGGAGTGTTGTAACACCCCGGATTCGATGCGCCAGGTGTCTTCCAGTTATTCGTCGTTGTTGCCATGTCATGTGCTTGCGTGTTGCTTTTGCCATGTCATCATCTGCATTTTATATCATGTCATCATGTGCATTTCATTTTGCATACGTGTTCGTCTCATGCATCCGAGCATTTTCCCCGTTGTCCGTTTTGCAATCCGGCACTCCTATGTTCCCCGGCGTCCCCCTTTTGTCTCTCGTTGTGAGTGGGTGTTAAATGTTCTCAGAATGGGATGCAACTTGGCGTGCGGTCTTATTATAGTATAGACAGAGCGCCTGTCAAGTTTCGTCGCATTCGGAGCTCGTTTGATAGCCCAACCGTTAAATGTATAGCGGTACCGTTGCCGGTATCTTCGTCGGAAGTTTCGGTATTCAAAACTGCCGCCGGGCCTCTCTCTCGCTTCTCTCCCGCAGCCCTTGGCCTTTCTAGCACAGCCCACCGTAGCCCACCTTGTTCCCCCTCTGTCCGGAGCCGCTCGATCGCGATCCGAGGGTCCGAAAGCCCCCAAAACTCCCCAAACCCTAATCCCTAGGCCTCCCTGCTATATATAGCAGCCTTCCCCCTTCCATTTCTGTCTAAACCTACCCCCAGCCCTTCTTCCTCAATTTCCACGCAGCCAGCCACCTCCCACCTTGGATCCGGCGCCGCCGCCCCTGCCCGCCACTTGGCGCCGCCACCGCCGCATTGCCCCGGCCAATGAGGCGCCGCCACGTCACCCCAGCGCCCGTGCCAGCCAACCGCCACGCGCCACCTGTTCCCCCTGCCTCCCCGCGCTGCCAGGCCCGTGCCAGGCCCGCCCGGGCCTCGATTTGGGCCTCGAGGGCCGCATTCAGCCCGCGCGCCCCGCGCTCGATCCCGTCCCGTCGCCCGACTCCTCTGCCCGCCGCGTCAGATCCCGCCGCCCGGCCGTCGCCCGTCCGCCTCCCGCGCTGCCCTTCCGCCGTGCG
The DNA here is from genome assembly GCA_021605205.1 of Aegilops longissima. NCBI lineage: Eukaryota > Viridiplantae > Streptophyta > Magnoliopsida > Poales > Poaceae > Aegilops > Aegilops longissima. The sequence continues at coordinate 617,023,555 of CM038676.1, read as the reverse complement.
CCCCGCCGTCGTTCTGCCGCTCCGCTGCGTGCCTCGTCGCCCAGCCCGCCGTTAAATCGGACATGGCGGCGCCAGCGCCGAGCTCCGCCTCTCGCCGCCGTCTTCGCCTCGCCTTCCGCCTTGCACAGATTTGGCGGCGCCGCCCGATCCGGCTCTTCCCGGCGTCCCCTACGCCCTCGCCGGCGTCGCCATCGCCGCCGCCGCCCGGCCTCCCCGGTCCCGTTCGGGATCGAGAGAGACGACGGTTGCGTCCCCGCGTAGGCCCGACCCCGTGGGCCCCGGTGCCCCGGCCCAGCGTCCGGCCTCCTCTCCACCCTGGGCCAGGCCCAGCAAGGTGAGGCTCGGCCTGCCCTTACATCCCGCCCCGGGCGACGTATAGTTACTAGGCGCTCACCTGTTTTTTTTCCTGAAAGTGACTAAGTCCCCAGTTTTCCAGTATTATCATGCCATGTTTGACCTGTTGTATCTCTGTGCATGTAGCTCCATTTTGCGCGTGTAATATGTCGAATTGTTCGTCTCAACGAGGACATCGTTTCATCTCATTGCATCATTTACATTTGAGCTCATCTTGATTCCCGAAATGCTGTTGGAAGAGGGCTATGTGATGTTAGTTTCAGATTCTTATCAGAACATGCACTTTTGTCATTTTTGTCATGATTGATGTGTGCACCCTATGAACTTGAGTCCTACATGTGTTTTGTAATATGCCATGCCATCTTTACAGGGGTGTATGTTATGTATTTTTGTGATCTCTGTGGTGACTAGCACATGCATGCAAACTAGACTTTATGATGTTGCTGATTTCAGTCCCTGTTCTGCTGATATTTTTATGCCATGTAAACTTGATACTACCGAGAGATCCATGCTTATTTTGAGATACTTCAGTAAGGATGTTTTGAACATATGGTTATGCTATATCCATCCATGCCCTTGTTTGCAATTATGGAGTGCCATAGCTTGAGTCAATCGAGCTCTACTTTTGCTATAAAATGTTTCCTGGCAGATTGTTTACATGTTATTCAATTTTGCCAAGGTTGTTGTAGTTGATCCGTGTATGCTATAATGTTGTTCTTGCCATGTATAGCTTCTATGCCATGTATTCTTACTGTGAGTTGCCTTTCCATGCCATGTATTGCTCTGTGGTGAGTGGTTCAAGCTCACCAACATGTCTACTTATTGTTGTTCCTGCCATGTATGAATCTGTAATATAACTTTCCATGTTTACATGGGTGCCATCATATTTTCTGATCCTTTTTGGCTCATGGTCAGTAAGGGACTTTTGTTCTATGAAATTAATAGATTCATACCATGCCTTTGTATGCCATGATAAGTTCCTGTAACATGTTGTTTGATAGCTCTAAACATTGCAACCTGATGTTATTTCTGCTAAAGTCTGAAACTGTTATTATTTGCAATCTTGCCATGTGTTTTTGAGCATGTTCTAGTGATTTATGGAGATAGCTCAGTGTTCATGTTTTGTCATGCTTTACCTGTACTTCATGCCCATGCCTTTTGTTATTACGTTGAGATGATGTAGCATAGTGTTTTGATGCTTGCAATATGCCTAGTTGTTGTTTTGGACAGCTTGTCCTTTAAACTTGTATAGGGTGTATGTGTTGAATCGTTGCTCCGTTTTGAGTGTGCTCTATATGAAACTTGCTTGATTTTGCATGTAGTTTCATATTATCATGTTGCATCCTTGTTTTGAGGTGTTTGCTTGATGTTGGTATGCATTTTGCATCAATGCCATGTTTAACTTGTTTTGCTCATATCTTCTAGGCCGTAGCTCCGAATTAAATAAACTTTATATGTAACTTGACTAGAATTTCGTGTAGATCATCGTGGTGCATCTTAACTTGCTGTTTAACAACTTGAACATAAATTTATTCAGATCTGGACCAATTTCGAAATTTGCATATGAGGACTTACCAGAATTGTTCTATGTTGTTTCCGGCCTCATTTAAACTTGCCTTGATGTGTTGTTCTTGTTTGCATCATCTCTTGCCATGAGTAGCTTCATGTAGCTTTGTCATGCATCATGCTTGTTGTGCATCATTTCTTGTCTATGTGTGGTGTGTTTACCATGTTATGTGCTTCTTCTTGTTAGTTCCTGTTTCGTTGCGATCGTGAGGATTCGTTCGTCTACGCTTGGTTCGGCTTCTTCCGTTCGTCTTCTTCATGGACTCGTTCTTCTTCCTTGCGGGATTTCAGGCAAGATGACCGCTACCCTGGATCTCACTACTATCATTGCTATGCTAGTTGCTTCGTTCTATCGCTATGTTGCGCTACCTATCACTTGCTCCTCAAGCCTCCCAAATTGCCATGTCAGCCTCTAACCTTTTGCACCCTTCCTAGCAAACCGTTGTTTGGCTATGTTACCGCTTTGCTCAGCCCCTCTTATAGCGTTGTTAGTTGCAGGTGAAGATGAAGTTTGTTCCTTGTTGGAACATGGAGATGTTGTTCCTTGTTGGAACATGTTTACTTGTTGGGATATCACAATATATCTAATTTAATTAATGCATCTATATACTTGGTAAAGGGTGAAAGGCTCGGCCTTATGCCTGGTGTTTTGTTCCACTCTTGCCGCCCTAGTTTCCGTCATATCGGTATTATGTTCCCGGATTTTGCGTCCCTAACGCGGTCGGGTGATTTATGGGACCCCCTTGACAGTTCGCTTTGAATAAGACTCCTCCAGCAAGGCCCAACCTTGGTTTTACCATTTGCCTCACCTAGCCTTTTTTCCCTTGGGAGTCGCGCTCCCGGTCATCTTTATTACCCCGGGCGGTGCTTGTCTAGCGTTGGTCCAAACTAAACACCGTCTGGGACCATCCCTTAGCAACTTGGGTTACGTCGGTACTGTACGCTTAGCTTATCCGGTGTTGCCACGAGAGCGAGATATGTGCAGCTCCTATCGGGATTGTCGGCGCATCAGGCGGTCTTGCTGGTCTTGTTTTATTGCTGTCGAAATGTCTTGTGGCAGGATTCGAGACTGATCGGGTCTTCCGGGAGAAGAATATCCTTCGTTGATCGCGAGAGCTTATCATGGGCTAAGTTGGTACACCCCTGCAGGGTTTGAACTTCGAGAGCCGTGCCCGCGGTTATGTGGCAGATGGGAATTTGTTAATATCCGGTTGTAGTAAACTTGAAGCAAACTCTTATAAAATACACCAACCGTGTGCGTAACCGTGAGTGTCTCTTTTCGGGGTTGATCGAGAGGAGAACACGGTTTTTGGGTTATGTCTGACGTAAGTAGGAGTTCATGATCACTTCTTGATCATTACTAGTTGACGACCGTTCCTTTGTTTCTCTTCTCGCTCTCATTTGCGTATGTTAGCCACCATATATGCTTAGTCGTTGCTGCAACCTCACCACTTTACCCTTCCTTCCCTTAAGCTTTGCTAGTCTTGATACCCATGGTAATGGGATTCTTTGAGTCCTCGTGGCTCCTGATTACTACACCAACAGTTGCAGGTACAGGTTTGCGATGATCATGGCCGAGGCGATGCTTGCTGGTCTTGAGTTCTTCTTACGCTTCTTGATCGGAGATAGGTTCGAGTCGGCAGCCTGGGCTAGCGAGGTGGATGTCGTTTGAGCTTATGTTTATGTTTCATCCGTAGTCGGATGTTGATCTTATATATGAGATGATGTTGTATTAGTGTGGCATTGTATGCCTTATGTATGTATCCCCATCTATTATGTAATGTTGATGTAATGATATCCACCTTGCAAAAGCGTTTCAATATGCGGGTCTATCCTTGGTGGGACCGTCGAGTTCCTTTGGATAGAGGGTCGCATATTGGCGTGACGACAACGTCCCCCAGCTCTGTCTAAATCAACAAGGCATGTTGGGAAAAAAAGTAGTTGTCTGGAGCATGAAACATTCCGATCATTTTGTGCAGTTCCACTAAAATAGAGCAGAGCGTTCCTGTTCCAAAGATATTAAGTGTGATTACGATAATAGAGGACTGCTGATGAAACAATAAACACACAAATAGAAGCCGGTCATATTTGCAGTCTCTCTTAAGACTAACTAGTTGGAGAAGATTAGGCTCGAGTTGGATGAGGACGATAGAGCAAAACCAATCTCACTTTGTGCAGTCGCACTGAAATGTAGAGACATTGCCCATGTGATACTTTAGTACAACTGCACAAAACACTCTTAAGAAAAAAGTGATTTGTGTAGTTCACCAAAAGGTCACAATAGCAACAAGGTGAAATGGATAGCCCTGTTTGCAAAAAAGAGGTAGAAAGGAAACAATTACTGGCCAATAACAGTTGATGACACATGCGACGACAAAAAGAAGCATATTCCTTGCCCTAAGGGAAGATAACAACACGGTTGTGTTTGTCTAAAGCAGTGTGAGGGCGAGAATGCAATATGGAAAATCGTTGGGCGAGCTATGTTTTGGGCAAGAACTATGGAAGATCCACATGCAGCGGCGTGGGAAGATGGGCAGTGGAGCAAGGCCGGAGGGGATACCTAGAGGTCATCGAGATGTAACTAGGTGAGCGGCGGCGGGCGGAATCTGCGAGCATGTGGCGTAGGCCCTGCCACGCCGGAGCTTGGTCAGAGAGAACGGCGTGTACCACAGATCGGGACGTGCTGCCTCGGCACCGTCGAACGGAGAAATGATGCACTTCCTCCCTTTCCCCTGGCGGACGGGATGCGGCCGGATCAGTGACCAATGGTGAGAGAGAGAGAGGCCACTGCACTCCCTTTCCCCCTGCGGACGGGATGCGGCCAGATCAGTGACCAACAATAAGAGAGAGAGAGGCCACCGCAGCCTTGTGTGAGATACTCTAAAGAGCGACAAACTAGGCACGCAAGGCACCATTGTATATAGTGAGCGGACTACCTTTTTCTCCATAAAAATCGTTTTATATTCTGTGTACATGCCATTGAGCGCTATAACTTTTTTAAAAATAACGCGGCAACACGTCGGTCGAAATTTGTTTCGATGCGGCGTGGTACCACGACCTCCTAGGTAAACAACCGCTTCTGAGCGTTCAAATTAGCACGTGGGCTGCCATTTCATAAAGAAATGAGGCTCCACCGTGTACCAGCGTGGGTGTGGCTGGGCACGGCGTGAGTACATGCACGGTGCACCTATTCTCTTCTTGTATCGTACACCACCTACGTGTGGTTGTGTGAGAGAGATACAAACCTAGAGAGATATAGTGTGTCGGTTCTTGAGAGTTTTTGGGGGGTCAATCAAAAATGTAACATATGCAATGTGTGTGAAATAGAGTCCTGGATATAGCATATATATAGAGGCGATCCACGAGAAGAGAGTGGAGGTATCATCGGCTTGAGGTGTCCATAGAATCGAAAAGAGGGATGATGTGTGTGTGTGTGTGTGTGTGTGTGTGTGTGTGTGTGTGTGTGTGCGCGCGCGATCGATAAATAGTGACATCGAATTTGTGTGTGCCCACGTCAAAGATATAGAGTGGCTGGCCCTCTTGGAGCGTGAGAGGGACATGTGCAGTTTGTCTCGTGGCATGGATACCTACTGCAGTGCTTTCGACTATCGCTGTGTGGTGGGGAAGAGGGAGGCCCAATTAACTATAGAGGTACAATGGCTGGTATATGTGTGGAGGAGGAGAGGCCTACCTCATGTATTAAGGAGATCGATCTGCCTCATGTATTAAGGGAGATCGATCGGCATCCATGCATATGTGCAGGAGAGGAATAAGGTTGGGAGAGAGCAGAGCTAGAGTGTTGGAGGGGTGGTAGTGGAGTTGCTTCTAACAAATGGTGGGATAGGCTTGCTGGACAAGCGGAGACGCACGCCATAATATCAATAAGAGAGGAGATGGCTGCTTGTTGTTTGTGCGTGCGTGTGAGAGATGGGTCGGGAGGCATGCACGAATGATGAGGGGGACGATGTGGCTGTGGTAGCAGACATAACTACATAGGAAGATCAATCGCCCTTTGTTAGAAAGGAGAGACATAACTTGTGAGTGCGTCGATCTATGGGGGGTAGTTAAAGTCGATCTAGGTATATGTTGGGAGATCGATCGGTATACATGCATGTGTGTGTTAGAAGCAAATGAGGCACGAGGAGAAGGATAGAGAGAGGATGCATGTAGGAGGTGGTGAGAGGCATACTATATCGGCGGGGAGGGTGTGCGAGTCACTGAGAGCGATGAAAAGAGTGGTGGGAGTGAGGCATGGACGGTGACAAGAGAAGAGGGGAAGCTTGTGTTAGTGCTAGGCACACCTGGCTAGAGAGGCATATCGATCGATGTGTGTCGTAAAGAAGGAGCAGGGGGGCCTACACACACCATAGGTGAACGACCTAAAGTGAAAAGACAAATTTGCGCGATGGAGCTAGAGAACGCTGAGGGAGGGTGAGAGGGATGCGGCCGTGTGCATGCACAAGAGAAAGTTAGCGCTAGCTACAAAGATAAGAGGGTTGCGTGGGTGTAAAAGACGAATAGAGATCATATATACTTCATTATAAAAAGCGAATTCGGATATTTGAAGAATTTATCATAGTGTTTTAAACCGACGCATGTGTGAATATATATAACGGTGATACACATGGTGTGTTTATGAACATGTTATACTACATTTAATATATTTTATCTCTACTCTTTTAAAAAAACGGAGTTGTTGATGACGGTGTGCCTGCCATCCTGCATTATAGGCCGTCTGATTTATATCTGGCGGATAGCAAGGAAACTATGATGGTTGAAGTTGGCAACAATCATGATTGTAGATTCTTATTGAAATAGAGAAACAAATTCAAATTTAGTTCGAATTGCAGCGGTAGTATAGACATTTGGAATGCACTAAAATGTTGGTATGAGTAGGTTACATGCATTATACAGCAAGCAAAAAAAATTAATCAGACATAAAATGGATTCATACTCCCTCCTTCCATCTATATAGGGCGTAATGAGATTTTAAGACCTCCTTTGACTATTGACAAGAATAATAGTACATGACATGCAAAATGTGAAAATTATATCATTGAAAGAACCTTTCACAGATGAAGTTAACGGTGTGCTTTGTGTAAGTTGCATGTCATATATCATTGCTCTAATATTTGGTCAAAGTTAGCATCGAAAAGCATTAGGCCCTATATAGATGGAAGGAAGATAACTGAATAACATTTGTATAGTAAAAGCAGGGCAAGACTCTCTTTGTGTGGTGTGAATAGTTTTATTTTTTCATTTTCTTTTGGTTGAGGAAGTGCGAATTGATTTAGTGCATTACAAGTACAATATTACTACATGTTAGGCTTGTCCTAAAATTCAACCCTCGTCTTGTTATATCCGAAAATTCAGATATCGTGCTCCCAAAACTAAGCGCCTTCACAACCCGCGCCTTGCTATCCCGAAATTACAACATGCGAAAACTCCCTCCAGCTGCCAAATCCCGACACACGAAATCCCCTTCTAACCCTGAGCCGAAAGGGCCGCTAGTTCAAATCGGTGGGGGGTACTTTTGTAACACACTCTACATTTTTGACAAGTGCGTCCCTATGTCATGCTTCACCCCCTCCCATCGCCCCCTTTTCGCCATTCGAAATCCCAGGCCGCCATAACCTCTCCGCTCCAGCCGCGAAACCCCACCCTCCTTCGTCCACCACGTCACCGCTGCGCAGCCGGAGCCTCTTCCCCGACAACGTCGTCCACCGCAACAGCTCGACGTCCCTCGTCCACCTCCCCGGATCTGTCGTCCATCTTGCCGTCCCGCCAGTTCAGCCGCCCCATCCTCCACCTCCAAGGAGCTGCTCCTGTTGGGGAACGTAGTAATTTCAAAAAAATTCCTACGCACACGCAAGATCATGGTGATGGCATAGCAACGAGAGGGGAGAGTATTGTCCACGTACCCTCGTGACCGTGGCGGGCGTTATGACAACGTGGTTGATGTAGTCGTCGTCTTCACGATCGACCGATCCAAGTACGAGCGTCGGCACCTCGAATTCAGCACACGTTCAGCTCGATGGCGATCCCGGGCTCCGATCCAGCAAAGCATCGGGGATGAGTTCCGTCGGCCTGACGGCGTGGTGGCGATGATGATGCTCTACGCGCGAGGCCGCCTAAACTCATGACGATATGACCGAGGTGGAATATGGTGGAGGGGCACCGCACACAGCTAAAGGCGATCCGTAGATCAACTTGTGTCTTCAGGGTGCTCCCCTGCCCCGTATATAAAGGAGGGAGGGAGGTGCGGCGGCCCTCAAGGGGTGCGCTGGAGAATCCTACTCCCACGGAGTAGGACTCCCCTCTTGCCTTGTTGGAGAAGGAAAGGGGAGGGAAAGAGGAAGAGGCGCTGCCCCCTCTCCTTGTCCTATTCGGACTAGGGGGGGAGGGGGCGCGCGGCCTGCCCTGGCCGACCCTCCTCTTTTCCCTCATGGCCCACTAAGGCCCATTATCCCCAGGAGGTTCCGGTAACCCCGGTGTTAGGTAAAATCGATTTCACCGGAACCATTCCGATATCCAAATATAGGCTTCAATATATCAATCTTTATGTCTTGACCATTTGAGACTCCTCTTCATGTCCATGATCACATCCGGGACTCGAACAAACTTCGGAACATCAAAACTTCTAAACTCATAATAAAACTGTCATCGTAACGTTAAGCGTGCGGACCCTACGGGTTCGAGAACTATGTAGACATGACCTAGAACTATTCTCGGTCAATAACCAATAGCGGAACCTGGATGCCCATATTGGTTCCTACATATTCTCTGAAGATCTTTATCGGTCAAACCGCATAACGACATCGTTGTTCCCTTTGTCATCGGTATGTTACTTGCGAGATTGATCGTCGGTATACAATACCTAGTTCAATCTCGTTACGGCAAATCTCTTTACTCGTTCCGTAATACATCATCTCGCAACTAACTTATTAGTTGCAATGCTTGCAAGGCTTATGTGATGTGTATTACCGAGAAGGCCTAGAATACCTCTCCGACAATCGGAGTGACAAAACCTAATCTCGAAATCGCCAACCCAACATGTACCTTTGGAGACACCTGTAGTATTCCTTTATAATCACCCGATTCGTTGTGACGTTTGGTAGCACCAAAGTGTTCCTCCGGTAAGCAGGAGTTGCATAATCTCATAGTTACGGAACATGTATAAGTCATGAAGAAAGCAATAGCAATATACTAAATGATCAAGTGCTAGGCTAGCGGAATGGGTCATGTCAATCACATCATTCTCCTAATGATGTGATCCCATTAATCAAATAACAACACATGTCTATGGTTAGGAAACATAACCATCTTTGATTAATGAGCTAGTCAAGTAGAGGCATACTAGTGACTATATGTTTGTCTATGTATTCACACATGTATTATGTTTCCGGTTAATACAATTCTAGCATGAATAATAAACATTTATCATGATATGAGGAAATAAATAATAACGTTATTATTGCCTCTAGGGCATATTTCCTTCAGTCTCCCACTTGCACTAGAGTCAATAATCTAGATTACACATTAATGATTCTAACACCCATGGAGTCTTGGTGCTGATCATGTTTTGCTCGAGGAAGAGGCTTAGTCAGCAGGTCGCAATATTCAGATCCGTATGTATCTTGCAAATCTCTATGTCTCCCACTTGGACTTGGTCCCGAATGGAATTAGGCGTCTCTTGATATGCTTGGTCCTCTTGTGAAATCTGGATTCCTTTGCCAAGGCAATTGCACGATATTGTCACGAGAAGATCTTCATTGGTCGATGCACTAGGTATGACACCTAGATCGGAAATGAACTCTTTCATCCAGACTCCTTCATTTGCTGCTTCGAAGCAGCTATGTACTCCGCTTCACATGTAGATCCCGCCACGGCGCTTTGTTTAGAACTGCACCAACCGGCAGCTCCACCATTTAGTAAAAACATGTATCCGGTTTGGGATTTAGAATCGTCGGATCGGTGTCAAAGCTTACATCGGCGTAACCATTTACGACTAGCTCTTTGTCCCTCCATATCGAGAAACATATCCTTAGTCCTTTTAGGTATTTTAGGATGTTTTGACCGTTGTCGATGATCCCTCTGGATTACTTTGGTACCTTCCTGCCAAGCTTATTGCTAAGCATCGTCAGGTCTGGTACACAGCATTGCATACATGATAGAGCCTATGGCTGAAGCATAGGAACATCTTTCATTTCTCTCTATCTTACATTGTGGTGGGGCATTGAGTCGACTCAATTTCACACCTTGTAATACAGGTAAAAACCTTTCTTTGCACTGATCCATTTGAACTTTTCAAAACTTTATCAAGGTATGTGCTTTGTGAAAGTCAATTAAGCGTCTTGATCTATCTCTATAGATCTTGATGCCCAATATATAAGCAGCTTCACGAGGTCTTTCATTGAAAAACTTTTATTCAAGTATCCTTTTATGCTATCCAGAAATTCTATATCATTTCCAATTAATAATATGTCGTCCACATATAATATCGAAATGTTGCAGAGCTCCCACTCACTTTCTTGTAAATACAGGCTTCTCCAAAAGTCTGTATAAAACCATATCTTTGATCACACTATCAAAGCATTTATTCTAACTCGAGAGGCTTGCAGGACCATAAATTGATCGCTGGAGCTTGCACACTTTGTTAGCACCTTTTGGATCAACAAAACCTTCTGGTTGCATCATATACAACTCTTCTTCTAGAAATCCATTCAAGAATGCAGTTTTACATCCATTTGCCAAATTTCATAATCATAAAATGCAGCAATTGCTAACATGATTCGGACAGACTTAAGCATCGCTTCTGGTGAGAAAGTCTCATCGTAGTCAACCCCTTAACTTGTCGAAAACCTTTTGCAACAAGTCGAGCTTTATAGAAAGTTACATTACCATCAGCGTCAGTCTTCTTCTTAAAGATCCATTTATTCTCAATGGCTTGTCGATCATCGGGCAAGTCAACCAAAGTCCATACTTTGTTCTCATACATGGATCCCATCTCAGATTTCATGGCTTCCAGCCATTTTGCGGAATCTGGGCTCACCATCGCTTCTTCATAGTTTGTAGGTTCACCATGGTCAAGTAACATGACTTCCAGAATAGGATTACCGTACCACTCTGGTGCGGATCTTACTCTGGTTGACCTACGTAGTTCAGTAGAAACTTGATCTGAAGTTTCATGATCATCATCATTAACTTCCTCACTAATTGGTGTAGGTGTCACGGAACCGATTTACGTGATGAACCATTTTCCAATAAGGGATCTGGTACAGTTACCTCATCAAGTTCTACTTTTCTCCCACTCACTTCTTTCGAGAGAAACTCCTTCTCTAGAAAGGATCCATTCTTAACAGCGAATGTCTTGCCTTGGATCTGTGATAGAAGGTGTACCCAACTGTTTCCTTTGGGTATCCTATGAAGACACATTTTTCGATTTGGGTTCAAGCTTATCAGGTTGAAGTTTTTTCACATAAGCATCGCAGCCCCAAACTTTCGAAGCGACAACTTTGGTTTCTTGCCAAACCATAGTTCATAAGGAGTCGTTTTAGCAGTTTTGATGGTGCCCTATTTAGCGTGAATCGACCGTCTCTAAAGCATAACCCCAAAGCGATATCGGTAAATCGGTAAGAGACATCATAGATCGCACCATATCTAGTAAAATACGATTCTGACGTTCGGACACACCATTCTGTTGTGGTGTTCCGGTGGCGTTAGTTGCGAAACTATTCGCAATTTTTCAAATGTAGACCAAACTTCGTAACTCAAATATTCTCCTCCACGATCAGATCGTAGAAATTTTATTTTCTTGTTACGATGATTTTCAACTTCACTCTGAAATTCTTTGAACTTTTCAAATGTTTCAGATTTATGCTTCATTAAGAAGATATACCCATATCTGCTTAAATCATCTGTGAAGGTGAGAAAATAACGATATCCGCCACGAGCTTCAACATTCATCGGACCACATACATCTGTATGTATGATTTCCAACAAATCTGTTGCTCTCTCCATAGAACCGGAGAGCGGTGTTTTAGTCATCTTGCCTATGAGGCACGGTTCATAAGTACCAAGTGATTCATAATCAAGTGATTCCAAAAGTCCATCGAGATGGAGTTTCTTCATGCGCTTTACACGATATGACCTAAGCGGCGATTGCCACAAATAAGTTGCACTATCATTATTAACTCTGCATCTTTTGGCTTCGACATTATGAATATGTGTATTACTACTATCGAGATTTAATAAAATAGACCACTCTTCAAGGGTGCATGACCATAAAAGATATTACTCATATAAATAGAACAACCATTATTCTCTGATTTAAATGAATAACCGTCTCGCATCAAACAAGATCCAGATATAATGTACATGCTCAGCGCTGGCACCAAATAACAATTATTTAGGTCTAAAACTAATCCCGAAGGTAGATGTAGAGGTAGCGTGCCGACTGCGATCACATCGACTTTGGAACCGTTTCCCACGCGCATCGTCACCTCGTCCTTTGCCAGTGCTCGCTTATTCCGTAGTCCTGTTTTGAGTTGCAAATATTAGCAGAACCAATATCAAATACCAGGTGCTACTACGAGCTCTAGTAAGGTACACATCAATAACATGTATATCACATATACCTTTGTTCACATTGCCATCCTTCTTATCCGCCAAATACTTGGGGCAGTTCCGCTTCGATGACCAGTTTGCTTGCGGTAGAAACACTCAGTTTCAGGCTTAGGTCCAGACTTGGGTTTTTCTCTTGAGCAGCAACTTTCTTGTTGTTCTTTTGAAGTTCCCTTCTTCTTCCCTTTGCCCTTTTCTTGAAACTAGTGGTCTTGTTGACCATCAACACTTGATGCTCTTTCTTGATTTCTACCTCCGCAGCTTTTAGCATTGCGAAGAGCTCGGGAATTGTCTTAGTCATCCCTTGCATATTATAGTTCATCACGAAGCTCTTGTAGCTTGGTGGCGTGATTGGAGAATTCTTTCAATGACACTATCATCCGGAAGATTAACTCCAGTTGAATCAAGTGATTATTATACCCGGACATTTTGAGTATATGCTCCTTGAGAACTATTCTCCTCCATCTTGCAGCTATAGAACTTATTGGAGACTTCATATCTCTCAATCCGGGCATTTGCTTGAAATATTAACTTCAACTCTTGGAACATCTCATATGCTCCATGGCGTTCAAAACATCGTTGAAGACCGGTTCTAAGCCGTAAAGCATGGCACACTGAACTATAGAGTAGTCATCAGCTTTGCTCTTCCAGACGTTCACAACCGGCGTTGCTCTGCAGCAGGCTGACACCTAGCGGTGCTTCGAGGACATAATTCTTACGTGCAGCAATGAGGATAATCCTCAAATTCGGACCCAGTCCGTGTAATTGCTACCATCATCTTTCAACTTTGCTTTCTCAAGGAGCATTAAAATTCAACGGAACAACAGCACGAGCCATCTATCTACAGATAAACATAGACAAGCAAAATACTATCGGTACTAAGTTCATGATAAATTTAAGTTCAATTAATCATATTACTTAAGAACTCCCACTTAGACAGACATCTCTCTAGTCATCTAAGTGATTCGTGATCCAAATCAACTAAACCATAACCGATCATCACGTGAGATGGAGTAGTTTTCAATGGTGAACATCACTATGTTGATCATATCTACTATATGATTCACGCTCGACCTTCGGTCTCCGTGTTCCAAGGCCATATCTGCATATGCTAGGCTCGTCAAGTTTAACTTGAGTATTCTGCGTGTGCAAAGCGGGCTTGCACCCGTTGTAGATGGACGTAGAGCTTATCACCCGATCATCACGTGGTGTGCAGGCACGACGAACTTTGGCAGCGGTGCATACTCGGGAGAACACGTCTTGATAATTTTAGTGAGAGATCATCTTAAAATGCTACCGTCAATCAAAGCAAGATAAGATGCATAAAGGATAAACATCACATGCAATCAATATAAGTGATATGATATGGCCATCATCATCTTGTGCTTGTGATCTCCATCTCCGAAGCATCGTCGTGATCACCATCGTCACCGGCGCAACACCTTGATCTCCATCGTAGCATCGTTGTCGTCTCGCCAACTATTACTTCTACGACTATCGCTACCGCTTAGTGATAAAGTAAAGCAATTACATGGCGTTTGCATTTCATACAATAAAGCGACAACCATATGGCTCCTGCCAGTTGCCGATAACTCGGTTACAAAACATGATCATCTCATACAATAAAATATAGCATCACGTCTTGACCATATCACATCCAAACATGCCCTGCAAAAACAAGTTAGACGTCCTCTACTTTGTTGTTGCAAATTTTACGTGGCTGCTACGGGCTGAGCAAGAACCGTTCTTACCTACGTATCAAAACCACAACGATAGTTTGTCAAGTTGGTGCTGTTTTAACCTTCGCAAGGTCCGGGCGTAGCCACACTCAGTTCAACTAAAGTGAGAGAGCGAGACACCGCCAGTCACCTTTAAGCAGCGAGTGCTCGCAGCGGTGAAACCAGTCTCGCGTAAGCGTCTGGCGTAATGTCGGTCCGGGCGCTTCATCTCACAATACCGCCGAACCAAAGTATGACATCTGGTAAGCAGTATGACTTGTATCGCCCACAACTCACTTGTGTTCTACTCGTGCATATAACATCAAGCGCATAAAACCAGGCTCGGATGCCTTTGTTGGGGAGCGTAGTAATTTCAAAAAATTCCTACGCACACGCAAGATCATGGTGATGGCATAGCAGCGAGAGAGGAGAGTATTGTCCACGTACCCTCGTAGACCGTGGCGGAGCGTTATGACAACGCGGTTGATGTAGTCGTGCGTCTTCACGATCCGACCGATCCAAGTACCGGCACGGCACCTCCGAGTTCAGCACCGTTCAGCTCGATGGCGATCCCGGGCTCCGATCCAGCAAAGCATCGGGGATGAGTTCCGTCGACCGACGGCGTGGTGGCGATGATGATGCTCTACCAGCGCGAGGCCGCCTAAACTCCGCGACGATATGACCGAGGTGGAATATGGTGGAGGGGCACATAAGCGGCTAAGGCGATTAGTAGATCAACTTGTGTCTTACGGGGTGCTCCCTGCCCCGTATATAAAGGAGGGAGGGAGGTGCGGCGGCCCTCAAGGAGTGCGCTGGAGAGTCCTACTCGCCGGGAGTAGGACTCCCCCTCTGCCTTGTTGGAGAAGGAAGGGGAGGAAAGAGAGAAGGGGCGCCCCCCTCTCCTTGTCCTATTCGGACTAGGGGGGGAGGGGGCGCGCGGCCTGCCCTGGCCGCCCTCCTCTTTTCCCTCATGGCCCACTAAGGCCCATTATCCCCCGGGAGGGTTCCGGTAACCCCCCGGTGTTCGGTAAAATCCGATTTCACCGGAACCATTCCGATATCCGAATATAGGCTTCCAATATATCAATCTTTATGTCTTGACCATTTGAGACTCCTCGTCATGTCGTGATCACATCCGGGACTCGAACAAACTTCGGTACATCAAAACTTGTAAACTCATAATAAAAGCTGTCATCGTAGCGTTAAGCGTGCGGACCCTACGGGTTCGAGAACTATGTAGACATGACCTAGAACTATTCTCGGTCAATAACCAATAGCGGAACCTGGATGCCCATATTGGTTCCTACATATTCTCGAAGATCTTTATCGGTCAAACCGCATAACGACATCGTTGTTCCCTTTGTCATCGGTATGTTACTTGCCGAGATTCGATCGTCGGTATCAATACCTAGTTCAATCTTGTTACGGCAAGTCTCTTTACTCGTTCCGTAATACATCATCTCACAACTAACTTATTAGTTGCAATGCTTGCAAGGCTTATGTGATGTGTATTACGAGAAACCTAGAATACCTCTCCGACAATCGGAGTGACAAAACCTAATCTCAAATCGCCAACCCAACATGTACCTTTGGAGACACCTGTAGTACTCCTTTATAATCACACGATTCGTTGTGACGTTTGGCAGCACCAAAGTGTTCCTCCGTAAGCAGGAGTTGCATAATCTCATAGTTACGGAACATGTATAAGTCATGAAGAAAGCAATAGCAATATACTAAGCGATCAAGTGCTAGGCTAACGGAATGGGTCTTGTCAATCACATCATTCTCCTAATGATGTGATCCCATTAATCAAATAACAACACATGTCTATGGTTAGGAAACATAACCATCTTTGATTAATGAGCTAGTCAAGTAGAGGCATACTAGTGACTATATGTTTGTCTATGTATTCACACATGTATTATGTTTCCGGTTAATACAATTCTAGCATGAATAATAAACATTTATCATGATATGAGGAAATAAATAATAACTTTATTATTGCCTCTAGGGCATATTTCCTTCAGCTCCGACGATCGCCTCGTCTATCGCGGCTGCTCCATCCCTACAGCGCCGCCTTAACCTGCTCCACCAGAACCGCAGCATCCTCACCGACTCCTCAGACGAAGCCGAGGCCTACTCGGCGCCACCAAAGAGGTTGTACACTCATCGCATCGCACCTTCTCCTTAACTTTCGACCTCCGGTGCCGGCGGTGCTCCATCCGCACCCCCATGGGCGGCTACCTTGAAGCCGGCACATGAGCAACATCTCCCGGCGGCTCTCCCGGTGTAGAGGCCCCTTCGTCGGGCGGCGTCCATACCAGCCGGATCTGCTGCTGCTGCTCGGCTCTCGCTCACTCGCTCGCTGCTGCTGCTGCTCGGCTCTCGCTCGATCGCTCGCTTCGCCCAGCTCTGCTGCTCTCCCCTCGCTCGTGCTCTTTGCTCTGCCCGATTAAGCCACACTTGATCGATTGAATCGATTTTTGGGTCGATCGATTTTCAGGGGTTGGGGGCTCGCGGAGTTAAGGAAGAACCACCGGAGGCGGGGGCGGGGCTCGCCGGAGAGGTACCCCACTATCGATCTTAGGGTTCAGGGTGGGGGCCTAGAGGGCTGGCAGTCTGGCGGTTCTTGAGTTGTTTCGAGGCGGCGGCCTTTGCGCCGGCGGTTCGGCGGTGGTGGCTGGCGGCTTAGGGGTGCAGGTTGAAGATGAACTACAGGCCCACCTAAACTACATGTCAAGTGCCTCTCTGCTACCATTGCATTCAGTTTGACGGTAGCATTCAGATTCCTGATGAAATTTCAGTTTCAGCAGTTAAGTTCGAGTCAACAGTTTTACATCATCTATTGTAGTCGGTGGTTTTGGTGATGTTAATTTTACATCCATTTTACATCATCTATTGGAGATGCTATTAGAATCCCACTTGAGATTGATGATGTACATCTTGTGTTGCTTCAGCCTTGGCGTCTTCTGGCTCACGGAGCTGCTCCAACGACGAGCGATCCATCACAACAAAGCAATGCTCGGACGCTGTCTCTGATTCCTCGGATCTTCCTCCACACCTCCGACAACCACCTCTGTCTCAACTGCTTCTTGACAACCAACCCAATGATCTTTGAGGTTAAACACGGCTTCTGACAAAGAGGTTGTACACTTGTTGCATCACTTATTACTATACATTCACGTCGATCCATTAGGGCTATTTTGGTTCAACGGAAAAACATCGATCCATTGGTTGTTACCATCACTCTAAATTTCTGCATGCTCTCCTTACATAATCTCACCATATTTTTTTCGTATGCATGTCAGATTGTACACAGTCATGCTGAACATGTAGAGAAAAAGAGAAGAGTTTTGTGTGGCAATACAATGTCATGAAGACATCGCTCCATGGTGGGTTCAATGGCAAACCCTCCCACCCCTCTCCAGTTGTAATCCATAGGAAGATATCTGTTACGAGGCGGATTGGGCCTTGCTGACCACTCCTATTTAGCCCCCAAGGTGTTTGCTCTACCTCGGCATGATGATGTTAGTCATATCATGCATATGTTGCCTGCTGAGTGCCTACTTTTG
This sequence comes from Aegilops longissima, assembly GCA_021605205.1. NCBI lineage: Eukaryota > Viridiplantae > Streptophyta > Magnoliopsida > Poales > Poaceae > Aegilops > Aegilops longissima. The sequence goes on along the minus strand of CM038676.1, from coordinate 617,005,722 downwards.
ACATCATATATGTCATCTGCTTGGTTTACACATGTTACTGTAATGCCACATGTTTAGTTTCTATATCATGTATGGGAATTATGCAGTCTCATGTCTTTTAGCCAGCCATAATATATGTGAAATGTGCAATGCCATCCTGTTTAACCAGGCATCATATATTTGAATGATATCTTGCCCATCCTTTTCTTCATTACATTTCCATTTGTCGACAATGTTTGTACATTAAACTACTCTTCCTGTGAATCAGCCATTTGGGTGGGAGATGGAAAAATCTGGAGTGAAAACAAGGCCTTCAGAGCAGACAGTGCTACTTGTCGAAGCACATCTTTTGTTGGGTCCCGATAGCTCCTCAGAGATGGATTCAGAGACAGATGACCAGTCCTATTCCCCCACTGAGGTGTATGCTCTAACTTGGCACGGTTATACTGCTCATATCATGCATACGGTGTCTTGCATTGCATAGTTTAGACAACATATACACAATATTCAACACCATGTTTTTAGTTCAGACATCATATCGAATGCCCTCTGTTTAGCATATAAATCACATATGTGAATTGATGATGCGATCCTGATTACTTAGATAACATGTAGGTGAATTATGTCATGCGATCCTGTTTAGTTATTATGTTATGCTATGCTATCCAGTTTAGGTAGACATCATATATGTGAAATTATGTCATGCTATCCGTTTTAGTTAAACAATATACATGTAAACTATTTCATGCCCTCTTTTTTCCACACTATCTATTGCATCTATCTCTCATACAATGCCTGTACATTCAACTATGTTTCCTGTTTATCAGCCATTTGAATTGGAGCGGGTGATGTCAGTATCTAGCGGAATAAAAACTCGGTCTTCAAATAAAATACTGCTAACTCTTGGTGGAGATAGCACCCCGGTTGTACATGCACAAGAACCATCCCTACCACACATAACCCAAACTCTCGCAGATTGTACCCCTACTGCGATTGACAGAGAACCAGCTTCACCCAATCTAACCCCAACCCCAGCCGATAGTAACCCAGTTCCTGTTGACACAACACCATCTCCACCACAGAGATCCCAAACAAGAGCAGTTAGTAAGGCAACTCCAGTGCCCAAAGGGCCAGTACTATCACGGCGAACCCCAACTCCACCAGTTAGCATGCCTATTCCTGTGGAGGAAGCACAACCAGCCAGTCGTAGTTTAGCATCTATCGCATTTGATGTTGTTAAATCGTATGTGCGTATCTTCCGTCTTGGAAATATTATCTGAAGATGAAGGAAAATGCGATTCAGGTGTTTGTCCGGGAGTTATGTGTAAGTAATGTTATTCATGGCAATTACTTTGCTTCGTCCCATAATCCTACCTCCATGATGGTTATAATACAACAAATTTTCCCATTTTTTCTCTATAGAGAAGGACCGATTTGGAAACTCAGGATGAGGTAACTTGTGCTAATACCTCTGCTATCTTCAAGAATGCTTGGTGGCGTATCGAAATTACACAAGAAAGCGTACTTCACCGGCAAAGAAACTCATCAAATTCAATTCGTTCTCCACGAGACACATTCTTTGGGCGATGGTAGGAACGCCTTGTTACATCTTGGTCCCGAACCAAGAATGTGGTATGGTCTATGAGCTCATTTTCTATTTTTAAGTATTTTATTCTTGCGTCTTACTGTACTCTATTCATGTAGAACAAGTGCCTAAACCTGAAGAACAATTGTTCTAATTTAAGATTCCATTGCTATCATAGTTCAAAAAAGCGCTAGGCGTTAATTGTGCGTTTGCCACCGCCTTGCGCTTTTTCGACCAAAGCGCATGCTTATGTGATTATACCTGATTATGTGTAGTTATGCGCAATGCGTTTTGCCAACTCCTAGAGCCTAGGCGCGCTTAAGCGCTCGCTTAGGCGTGCCTTTTTTAACTATGATTGCGTTGCTCTTGTATCACTATATTTACTCATACAAACTTATTTTTAAATTGAAGGATCCAATCGAAACTCCAATGGCGCAGCAGGTATGTTCATGCATGTTTCTTTAACAGGTTTGCTCTTATCAATAGCTCTGTTGATTTCAATTTCAATTGTGTATACGGTTGACTCTCATATCATGCACATTACTAGCATCACTGTGAGCCAATAGTGTTGTTGTACATGTAGACCCGTGGTACCCATCTGAAATCTTGTTGTGCCGTGTAGTTTCCCACGCTTTGTATTCTTTCACTGCTGCTTTGTCTTGAACTGATATGATTTGAACCGTGTCTCTATTTTGATTTGGCAAGACAATGCAGTGACCATAGGACATAGATATATGTTTGTTTGATGCTTTTATTATGTACTAGTACTTGGCAATAGAAGACTTGGTAGTTTAATCCTTTCCACCTTACTAATGAACTGGTTCACCGAAATGAGTTTCATATACTAGTACATGCTAAACTTGTTATGTGTCTGCTTGTTTCTTCTTTTAGACTGCTGACAGAATATTGGGGAAGAGTGCCTATTAAGCAATGGTAAAGGAAGTAATGCAGATAAGGTTCAGGATAATGACACATCCTTGTTGGTCTGCAACAAAGCTGATAAACAGCTAAGGAAGACTATCTTGAAGACAGTGAGACAACCCCAAAGTCCTGTCTTGGTTTAGTGTTCGATTCTTGGCCACTACCGCTTGCACAAGCTATTCAAACTCCTTTCGAATCAGTTCGGTTTCTTGAGTCTCAACTACAAGCTGAAAGACATAAATCAGCTGTCTGCGCAAGAAGCGGAAGGACTGCGGAAGTCCTGGAGCATTCGGATGCATACTTTACGGTGCAACGACAAGCGTTGGAGGATTTTAGCGCCAAACAGGACAAAGCTAATCATCTTGCTAAGCTTATTGCCGCATGGTGGATACCGGGATAACGTTTCTTGAGCTCTTGAAGTTGTTTGATTATGCTCTTGTTTTGCTGCCGCGTTTATTTGCACTGGTGGCCAATTTTGACGGCCAGTGTATGTAATATGCTGCTTTGTTCCCTATATTTGCACTGGTGGCGAACTTTGATGCCCAGTGGATGTAATATGTGTACTAGCGGTAACAGGCTAGCATTAATTGCTTGCTTATTTATTTCCTTATTGTCTTGTTTAGTTGTTTTCTTGTAGTCACTTCAGTTCTTTTTCTTTGTTTTTCTAGTGGCCACAATAGCCTATTTTTGGTAACTAGGCCAAAATAATCATGGCAACACACGGACTGTGGTAACCATGGGCCTCCTGCAGGCCGTATGATCCATGGGCCTTCGTCCGGTCGTAGGATCCATTGGCCTTCTATACGGCCGTAGGATCCATCGGCCTTCTATACGAGCCTTATGGTCCATGGGCCTTCTACAGGTCATACTATACATGGGCCTCATACGGGTCGTATGATCCATGGGCCTTCTACGGGCCGTACTACCCATGGGCCTCATACAGGCCGTAGGATCCATGGGCCTTCTAGGGGCGTATCATCATTTCACCAATCATGGGTTGTACTATTCGTGGACCATAACGGGCCGTTAATAGGCCGTATTTGATAACTCTATGAAAACAGCCCAACGGGTTTTTTTACATGAAAGCATTAGCGTATTAACGGTCCATAAACAGGCCGGTAGAACGACGGGCTGAATTTGGCCCTAGCGAAAATAGCGATGTGGGCCGTATGTAACGAATCTGCAAATGAGCCTAAGAATCAATGGGCCTGAGAAGGCGAAAGATAACTTGGGCTGGAAGCCCAATGGAATAACGGGCCATTAATGGGTATAAAGTGATACTTTGTTCATTACGGGCCAGTTTCACCACGGGCGTTAATGGGCCAAGAGTTACAAAGGTCCTCCTATGGGCTGAAAGAAGTCATGGGCCACACATGGGCCGAAGTTAAAGCAGGCTGAATCATATTGGGCGGCCCGGATAGCGCTCTTGGGCCTAATTCGGATAGGGCGTAATTGGCCCTGGGTTAGCGGGCTGTAAATGGGGTATATGCGAACAGGTCGTTAGCAGGCTTTCTGTTGGCCGGGCCGCCACCTTTTGACCAAGTCAAATGGGCCGGCCTTTTCACAGGAATGGGCCTCTGTTGGGCCGTGCCACGTGTCGCCATATCATAGGCGACTTCGGTCCAATGAGCGGATGACATCTGTCCCAGCGGTGAGCCGACCGTGTTTCCTCCAGCCAATGATGATTTTACGTGGAAAATCCCCATTGGTCGGGGCTGTTAGCAGGTTATCGGATCCAAAACCCGACCCGATAGCTTAACGGCGTTCCGTTACGGTGGATGCCGCGTGTCGGTCACCCTTGACGAAAGCACTTCGATGTGGCGTGATTTATCATCATGGAAGTGGACACTTCCGTGATGATAATTTTGGTAATGTCATGGAACACTTCTACGACAAACGGTATGACTATCTTGATTCTGTCATAAATTTGTCATGGATGTACATGCATGACAAAAAACACGACCTACTGTGACAAACACGTATCATCACGGAAGTGTATTTTTTTGTAGTGTGACAAACCAAGTCTAGGCCCGTTCTTCGAGATAGTCTATGGGTATCGAGACTGAATGTGTCCGGTTTGTGTAGGAAGTGTGGGTCCTGTTCCTCCGTGGCCTCGAAACTTCTTGTCCTCTCAAAGGAGGCCATCGCATGTATATGCATGGGCTATCCGGTGGCCCCGGTGGACTAGGGAGTTGACCGGCACCGAGAGAGGGGGTAGGCCACGGTCAACAACTGCTTCTTCTCATGTTTATTACTTTACACTCTTTAAAGTTCTCTCTCGGTGCCGGTCTAGAAAGTTGACCGGCACCGAGAGAGGGGGTAGGCCACGGTCAACAACTACTTATTCTCATGTTTTTTACTTTACACTCTTTAAAGTTCTCTCTCGGTGCCGTTCTAGGAAGTTGGCCGACACCGAGAGAGGGGGTAGGCCACGGTCAACAACTGCCTCTTCTCATGTTTTTTTTACTTTACACTCTTTAAAGTTCTCTCTCGGTGCCGGTCTAGAAAGTTAACCAGCACAATGAGAGGGGATAGGCCACGGTCAACAACTGCTTCTTCTCATGTTTTTTTACTTTGCACTCTTTAAAGTTGAGTTTTCGACAAATCTAACCCAAAAAGCATATATATATCTATGAGTGCATCAAAAGCCTTAATCGAAAAAATTCATCAAAAGTCATGGAATTTCCAAACTTTGGTCGTAAAAGCATATGAAATATGAGATACAAAAAAGATAGTGCAAAACAAAAACAAAAACAAAAAGAGAAGGGGAAAAAAATAGAGCAGTGGTTACCGAGGGTCGATTCTCAGCTCTCGGTAATGGCCACATTTTCCGAGAGGCGCTCTCGGTAAAGCATCTAACCTAGATCTCTTTCCTTGTGCATTCTCGATAATATGTGTTATACTTTTTTTGTTGTTGTCTTCCATGCTTGGCAAACAACCTTAGAAAATCATAATTACCGTCTTGTGTTTTCTTCTTCGGATGGGCGTCGTCCGGTTCTAGAGACCGGCACCCCTCCGGTGGCCCTGGCGGTCTAGGGCATTGTTTGGCACCTAGAGGGGGTAGGCCATGGGGAATAACTGCTTCTTCGTGTTAGTGCATGTCATCGCAAGATGACAGGCCAAGTCTAGGAGCGTTCTGTCAGGGGATCACCCATCGAAGACTCTGTCTCGGGGACGAACGCAGCCGGTCCTCGACGTTCCCGCCCGTGTGTGTGGTTTGTGAGGCACATGCCACGTCAAGGACGTGTGTTGCTTATTCAAATAGCACACCACCCCTGCATGCATATGCATGGGCCACGCGCATGTAGGGGTGCCCTCCCCCCCCCCTCGGACGGTCTCCATATCGAGCACCCATCCGGTTGCCCCGGCGTTCTAGGGCGTTGTTCGGCACCTAGAGGGTGTAGTCCATGGTGAATAACTGCTTCTCCGTGTTAGTGCATGTCATCGCGAGATGACAGACCATGTCTAGGCTCGTTCTGTCATGGGATCACCCACCGAAGATTCTGTCTTGGGGACGGACGCAGCCGGACCTCGACGTTCCCGCCCGTGTGTGTGGTTTGTGAGGCACGTGTCACGTCAAGGATGTGCATTGGTTATTGAAATAGCACACTACCCGTGCATGCATATGCATGGGCCACACGCATGTAGGGATGGCCTCCCCCCTCGGGCGGTCTATATATCGAGCACCCATCCGGTGGCCCCGGCGGTCTAGGGCATTGTTCGACACCGAGAGGGTGTAGTCCACGGTTAATAACTGCTTCTCCGTGTTAGTGCAATTCATCACAAGATGACAGACCAAGTCTAGGCCCATTCTTCGAGATAGTCTATGGGTATCGAGAGGCAATGTGTCCGGTTTGTGCAAGAAGTGTGGGTCCTGTTGCTCCGTTGGCCTCGAAACTTCTTGTGCTCTCAAAGGAGGCCATCGCATGTATATGTATGGGCTATCCGGTGGCCCCGGCGGTCTAGGAAGTTGACCGGCACCGAGAGAGGGGGTAGGCCACAGTCAACAACTGCTTCTTCTCATGTTTATTACTTTACACTCTTTAAAGTTCTCTCTCGGTGCCGGTCTAGAAAGTTGACCGGCACCGAGAGAGGGGGTAGGCCACGGTCAACAACTGCTTCTTCTCATGTTTTTTACTTTACACTCTTTAAAGTTCTCTCTTGGTGCTGTTCTAGGAAGTTGGCCGGCACCGAGAGAGGGGGTAGGCCACGGTCAACAACTGCCTCTTCTCATGTTTTTTTACTTTACACTCTTTAAAGTTCTCTCTCGTTGCCGGTCTGGAAAGTTGACCAGCACTATGAGAGGGGATAGGCCACGGTCAGCAACTGCTTCTTCTCATGTTTTTTACTTTACACTCTTTAAAGTTGAGTTTTCGACAAATCTAACCCAAAAAGCATATATATAATTATATATATATATATAATTATATATATATATATATATGAGTGCATCAAAAGTCTTTTATCGAAACAATTCATCAAAAGTCATGGAATTTCCAAACATTTGTCGTAAAAGCATATGAAATATGAGATACAAAAAAGATAGTGCAAAACAAAAACACAAAAAGAAGGGAAAAATAGAGGAGTGGTTACCGAGGGTCGATTCTCAGCTCTCGGTGATGGCCACCTTTTCCGAGAGGCGCTCTTGGTAAAGCATCTAACCTAGATCTCTTTCCTTCTTGTGCATTTTCGATAATATGTATTATAATTTTTTTTGTCTTCCATGCTTGGCAAACAACCTTATCACATCATAATTAACGTCTTGTGTTTTCTTCTTCGGATGGGCGTCGTCCGGTTCTAGAGACCGGCACCCCTTCGGTGGCCCGGCGGTCTAGGGTGTTGTTTGGCACCTAGAGGGGGTAGGCCACGGGGAATAGCTGCTTCTTCGTGTTAGTGCATGTCATCGCGAGATGACAGACCAAGTCTAGGCCGTTTCTGTCACGGGATCACCCATGGAAGACTCTGTCTCGGGGACGAACGCAGCCGGTCCTCGACGTTCCCACCCGTGTGTGTGGTTTGTGAGGCACGTGCCACGTCAAGGACGTGCGGTGCTTATTCAAATAGCACACCTCCCCTGCATGCATATGCATGGGCCACGCGCATGTAGGGGTGCCTCCCCCCATCGGATGGTCTCCATATCGAGCACACATCCGGTGGCCCCGGCAGTCTAGGGCATTGTTCGACACCGAGAGGGTCTAGTCCCCGGTGAATAACTGCTTCTCCGTGTTAGTGCATGTCATCGCAAGATGACAGACCAAGTCTAGGCCCGTTCTTCGAGATAGTCTATGGGTATCGAGAGGCAATGTGTCCGGTTTGTGCAAGAAGTGTGGGTCCTGTTGCTCCGTTGGCCTCGAAACTTCTTGTGCTCTCAAAAGAGGCCATCGCATGTATATGCATGGGCTATTCGGTGGCCCCGGCGGTCTAGCAAGTTGACCGGCACCGAGAGAGGGGGTAGGCCACAGGCAACAACTGCTTCTTCTCATGTTTATTACTTTACACTCTTTAAAGTTCTCTCTCGGTGCCGGTCTAGAAAGTTGACCGGCATCGAGAGAGGGGGTAGGCCACGGTCAACAACTGCTTCTTCTCATGTTTTTTACTTTACACTCTTTAAAGTTCTCTCTCGGTGCCGTTCTATGAAGTTGGCCGGCAAGCGAGAGAGAGGTAGGCCACTGATCGACAACTGCCTCTTCTCATGTTTTTTTTACTTTACACTCTTTAAAGTTCTCTCTCGGTGCCGGTCTAGAAAGTTGACCAGCACTATGAGAGGGGATAGGCCACGGTCAACAACTGCTTCTTCTCATGTTTTTTACTTTACACTCTTTAAAGTTGAGTTTTCGACAAATCTAACCCAAAAATATATATATATATATATATATATATATATATATATATATATATATATATATATATATATATATACACACACATAAACACTATTTTGATCACGGGATCGAATAATATTCTGATCACAACCTTAACTGCTTGAGTAACGCGCCTGAACTTCTCTATGAACTAGGTTGAACTTCTGACAACATTGCCCAAATGGGGCTTGCGATATATCGTTGGAAAGCTATGGACACCAATATCATGACCCAACTTAATTTTTTGGCAAAATATAAGCGGTTTAAGAGCAGTTATGAAAACCGTATTTTCTTCACACAAAAAACGTGAATCGTATTTTCGATCGCATTTCTAAACCGTCTATCCGAATGAGGCATATAATATGGCGTTGGAAAGCTGCTGTAAAACCGCTCCTTCCACATGTTAAATGTTTTCTCTAATTCCCTATGGTTAAAGAGTAATTTGAAAAAGGTAAAATTTCATAAACCAAACAGCTGAGTTCGTTTTTTCGATGTCATTTCTAAAAGGCTAATCCAATGGAGGCATATGATATGGTGTTGGAAAGCTTATGAAAATGCGCTACTTTGTCATATTGAAAGTTTTTTTCTAATTTTGAATGGTTTAAGAGTAATTTAGAAAATGGTCCAAGTCCTACCGAGTTCGTATTTTCGAGCTAATTTTTTAACCGTGCGTCCGAATGCAGCAAATGATATGGCGTTGAAAAGCTTGAACAAATGCGAAAAATTTTGGTATGTATTATTTCTCCCAATTCTTTACGGTTTTAAGTCAGTTTTGAAAATGGTGAAAAAGGTATTTTCGCCATATTTTCTACGAACTTTATCGGAATGGCGCAAATAATATACCGCTGAAAAGCTACGAAAAATGCGAAACTTTTTCATGTTGACAGTTTCTCTCATTCCTAGCCGTTTTCAAGTTATTTCAAAAACGGCGAGATCATTCGTTCTGCCTTTATCGCGGAACAGATTCACCAAAAATGCATCGCATGAAGTACCTGAACTTCTCGGTATGAAACCTTGAACTTCACTATGTTTTTCACTTGCTTTTTTTTCCTCGTATATCTCTATCCACTGGTCCTAGCTCTCCATCCACTCATCGGAATTGAGCAAGTGATATACGGATGCAAAGCTGCTGTAAACAAGCAACTTTCCCGTGTTGATAATTTTTCATACTCGTAAGGATTTAAAAAGTTTTTCATCTGAAATTCATTCAGCGTAGTAGTTGAACTTCATCCTATTGTCACGTTGAACTTCTGTGACGTATTTTTGTTTGTACACGCGCCTGGACTTCCCTCTGTATGAACCCGACCTTTGGGCTATCTTTGCAACCGTGGCTTCCCCGCGAATTATTTTGGTTAGTAGTGTTCTATATGATGTTAGTATAATCTAGAAAGGTTTTTTATTAACTAAATACCGGTTTTCAATAGCAATCTCACTCGCTGGCAGATTTTGCTCTCGGGTCGTGATGAAATTGCGTTTTTTACAATTTAACTGCCTGATTTGTTCGACCTGAACTTCCCCTAGTGCTAGGTTGAACTTCCGTCAACATTGCCCAAATGGGGCTTGCGATATACCGTTGGAAAGCTATGGACATCAGTATCATGACCCAACTTAAAATTTTGGCAAAATGTAAGTGGTTTAAGAGCAGTTTTGAAAACCGTTTTTTCTTCATACAAAAAACGTGAATCGTATTTTCGATCGCATCTATAAACCGTTTATCGGAATGAGGCAAATAATATGGCGTTCGAAAGCTGCTGTAAAACTGCTCCTCCCACATGCTGAAAGTTTTTTCTAATTCCCTATGGTTAAAGAGTAATGTGGACAATCGTAAAATTTCACAAACCGAACAACCGAGTTCGTATTTTCGTTGTCATTTCTAAACGCCTAATCAAATTGAGACAAATGATATCGCGTTGGAAAGCTTATGAAAATGAGCTTTTTCTCATGTCGAAAGTTTTTTTCTAATTTTGAATGGTTTAAGAGTAATTTTGAAAACGGTACAAGTTCTACCAAGTTTGTATTTTCGACATATTTTTTTAATCATACGTCCGTACATAGCAAATGATATGGCGTTGGAAAGCCTGAACAAATGCGAAACTTTTTGGTATATATATTATTTCTCCAAATTCATTATGGTTTTACGTTGATTTTGAAAATGGCTAAAAACGTATTTTCACCGTAATTTCTACAAACTTCATCAAAACGGGGCAAATAATATACTGTTGAAAAGCTACGAAAAATGCGAAACTTTTTCATGTTGATGGTTTTCTCTGAATCCCAGCCATTTTCAAGTAATTTCAGAAACGGCGAGATCACTCGTTCTGCCTTTATCGCGAAACAGATTCGTCGAAAATGCATTGCGTGAAGTACTTGAACTTCTGTGACAGTTCTGCCTGAACTTCACTCTGTTTTGCACGTGCTTTTTTTTTTTTGCTCGTAGCTCTTCATTCACTCAGTGGAATTAAGCAAGTGATATACCAATGGAAAGCTCCTATAAACACGCAACTTTTCCGTGTTGATCATTTTTTCATACTCGCGACGATTTTAAAAGTTTTTCTTGTGAAATTCATTCAGTGTAGTAGTCGAACTTCCTGCTGTTTTCACGTTGGACTTCTGTGACATATTTTTTGTTTGTAAATTTCTCATCCATTTTCGTTAGTGTTACACAAATGATATTCTTTTTGTACAAACCTCTCTCACAATATTTTTTTAACTTTCTCCGACCGAGGAGTTGAACTTACACAAATAATATTCCTGCCGTTTTGAAGTAAATTAGAAAATGACAAGATCATGATTTCTGCCTTCATCGCGAATGGAAATGCATTGCGTGAAGTAGTTGATCTTCTCGGGCAAGTCTGTTTCAACTTCACTCTAATTTTTGGCGTGCAGTTTTTTTGACGTGCTATTTTTTGCACTGCGTGAAGTAGTTGAACCTCTTGGGCATGTCTGTTTGAACTTCACTCTGTTTCACTTTATTTGTATTTTTTATATGAAATACACACCATGTAGTATGTGAACTTCCGGTTGTTATCACTTTTGAACTTCTCTCTGGTTTGAGAGAATTATTTTAAAACACAAAAAAACATATTTTTAATGTATTTTGGACATCTAAATACATGGTGAACCTCTCTCACAAGAATTTTTTGAACTTTTCCTCGCTGAGCAATTGAACTTCTACCAACCATTATTTTCATTTATGAGTTGTTTTTAAAAGTGCAAAAAATGGTGCCTTGTTTTTTTATTTTTTTAACAGGTAAATCCTAGGTTTTAATAAACTCCGAACTTCTCTGTTATTTCAATTTTAACTTCACCTTTTTATATTTTGAGTAAAGAATTGTACTCGATTTGTATATGAAAAAAATCGAACATGGAAATACAAGATGAGCCTCTCTCGCAAGAATTTTTGAACTTCCCCGGACAGAGCACTTGAACTTCTTTCAACAAACCTTTTAAGCTTTTAATTTTTCTATACTTTTATTCTCACCTCAAATGCATTCCTTGCAGTACTTGAACTTCTCGTCATTTTCACTATGAACTTCTGTCACATTTTTGTGTGTACGTCGAATTACACGCAATTGAAGGGCGGACGTCATTTTTTGCCATTTCAAATTCTGTACCTCTTAGTGTATTTTTAGAAATCGCAAAAGTTAGAGTTTTTTTAGTAAATGTCGAACTTATTCATTATTTCGAATTGAACTTCTTGGTTTATTCGTTAGTAATTAAAAAAAATCAAGTTTTTGTAATAAATATCAAACTACTCCATTTTTTGGAATTGAACTTCTTGGTTTATTTTTTAGTAACGAGGAAAACCTGAAAATTTCATATACATTGAACTACTCCACTTTTGAAAAATTGAACTTCTTGGTTTTTTTTTATTTGGACTTCTTGGTGTTAATCATTTTGTAAAATGAAAAAACCTATGTTGTAATAAACATCAAACCACTGCGTTATTTCAATTTGAACATCACTGTTTTGTAATTTGAATTGCTCTATTTCTTAATTTGAATTAATTGTTTATTCTTTAGTAATGAGGAAAATCATAGTTTTACAATAAACATCAAACCATTTTTTAACTTCTTTTCTGAACCTCCCAAGGTTTCATCCTTGAACTTTTCGTTTCTCGTCATGTTAACTCAAAGTTTTTCTTTTGCAATGCCCATGGGTTTGTTTGTTGATTTTTTTTATTCTTTTGGACTTACATATATATTACTTGGTTTTTATTCTTTGGGAACCTACTGAATAAGAACATAGCGTGCCCATGGCGTACAAACGCGTACACATAGAAATTATACGTGCACACCGGATAGTAATACGCGAACTCTCTAGAAAGTACTGCACTTCTTTGTGCATATTTTTGGAGGAAATGTGTACAAATAACTCAGGGCAAGAACTGTGAACTTTTATTTCGCGGATGATTTTGAACTTCTGCAATAATAGTTGAATTTTTCACAAGAAAGAAAAGGAAAATGTGGCTCTCTTGCCACGGAATGCCTTGAAACCAAAATTCTAGAAAATTGTCCAACCTAGAAGTTTTTGAACTTCTAAAATAATAGTTGATTTTTTAAACCATTGTTAGTGTACCCTTTATGAACTTCAGTTTTTGACGAATGCCCCTGGTTTTAGGAACTCCTCATTCTTTTATTTCACTGAATTTTTTCAGCGATAGTAATACATGAACTTCACTGACTATTTTATTGTCAAGCTACCAAAGGTGTGGAACGACAATGCGCATCACGTGCACTTTTTGACCAACCAATTCATTGAACTATCACACGCGAAGAGGAAGAACTTATCCGGCCGTATCAATTTTTTGTTACTCTAGTGCTCTTCTTGACATTCTTGGGGCACTTTTTTTTTGCATTTTGTGGACCACGAGAATACATGGCAACTGGTATCTTATGCACATACATGGGATAATATGTATGTGTATTATTTTTTCTTGCTTATAATTAAAATGCTATTCTCTTTTGAGGCAAAAGCGCAAACACATGCGGTGCACACTAGCTGGCTAAAAATCTGAAACTTTTCTTCAGTCACACACGACACACACAACAGCAACATAACACAGGCATGCACATAACTAATGGAGTTTTTGGTGGGCGAACCTGTAATCGATGGTGTTTTGGTGGGTGAACCTGTACAAAAATGTCATCTTCTTTCTTTGTTAATAGTAGTTGGCAAAACAGTCTGTCTCTCTTGCGTGCAAGTGTGAAGGTAGTGTTTTGTGCTTCTAACTTAGATTATCCTCACACAACATGTGGCTGTCTTGTGCACGCCAACACCACACTCCGTGTGGACGCGAACTGGACAGAAGGACGCATGTGTCGTCGGACTGCATAGGCTCACTGGCCGAACTTACTGGGCTAGATGGATCTTCTTGTTTCCAGCCGAGCACCATCAGCATCGGCAAACAGGACCAAGCCTCAAACAGGTAGTATTTGTTCTGTTCTTACACCGTCAAGGGGAAATGACACATAGAGCAGTCTTCTCTCTCTTTTCTAGGTACGTAAGTTCAAGCTCTTCTCCACATGTGAGGCGCTTCGGCCGACGGGAAGCGATGCAGTTTGCTGGCAGCAGGCGCTCGCGTGCTCGTGCTCCTGATGCACATTCGGAAAATAGGAGATGAGCGCGCGGTTGACCCATGGTCAGGGAAGCCACGGAGTGCCATGCGCGGCTGCAGTCAGAGATGTCGAGGGAAGGTCGATGACAGGCGCTATTGAAGGTCGAGAAGAGATGCATGTGCAGGTTAGGCTCCAAGGATGGCGATCCATGGCTAGCTTGCATCTATGTGTGAAGACAAGACAGTAGCCTCAGCTGATTGCAAGGGCAGGACGACCAGGCGGCGGAGGACGCCATTACTCCGACGCAGATTTGGAGCAGCGCTCCCGCATGGGCAGGTCTCACGCCTGCGGCGGGAGAGGAGGAAGGCCGCGGCAGGAGAGGAGGAAGGTCGTGGGGACAGAGGAGGAAGGTCGCCGAGGCAGAAGAGGATGGATGTGCGTCGTCGTCGGTGGTCGACGAGCAGGGGCACAGTATAAAGGATGAGGCACGAGGTGGCAGTGGCGGCGCAATTTGGGGTTAGCGGCGGTGGCGATTTGACTGCCGAGTGTGGCGGCGGTCGGCGACGATCTGTGTAGGGCGACGACGGTGGCGGCGCAATCCGGTGACGGCAGTGACGGGGCGATTTGGGGAGAGCGGCAACGGCTTCTTCGGCCGGGCTTCAGGACGGCGCTGGGGAAGAAGCTAGGGGAGGCGGGGGGCTGGGCCGAGGGGAAAGGGACGCGGGAGGCAGGCTGGAGCAGGCATGGCGCGCGAGCGCTGGGGAAGAAGGCGGGGATGCGGGAGGCGACGGGGTTGGGTGGTTTTTTTTTTCCTTTTGCACCGGTTCGGGAACAACCAATCGCTCCCTATAGGGGCGCTGTGATCCATATAGTTATTCTAATCCAGGATTAGAATAGTGCCACCTATATATATATATATATATATATATATATATATATATATATATATATATATATATATATATATATATATATATGTATATATATGAGTGCATCAAAAGTCTTTTATCGAAACAATTCATCAGAAGTCATGAAATTTCCAAACTTTGGTCGTAAAAGCATATGAAATATGAGATACCAAAAAGATAGTGCAAAACAAAAACAAAAAAAGAAGGGAAAAATAGAGCAGTGGTTACCGAGGGTGGATTCTCAGCTCTCGGTAATGGCCACCTTATCCGAGAGGCACTCTCGGTAAAGCTTCTAACCTAGATCTCTTTCCTCCTTGTGCATTCTCGATAATATGTATTATACTTTTGCTGTTGTTGTCTTCCATGCTTGGCAAACAACCTTATCACATCATAATTACTGTCTTGTGTTTTCTTCTTGGATGGGCGTCGTCCGGTTCTAGAGACCGGCACCCCTCCGGTGCCCCGGCGGTCTAGGGTGTTGTTCGGCACCTAGAGGGGGCAGGCCACGGGGAATAACTGCTTCTTCGTGTTAGTGCATGTCATCGCGAGATGACAGACCAAGTCTAGGCCCATTCTGTCACGGGATCACCCACCGAAGACTCTGTCTCGGGGACGAACGCAGCCGGTCCTCGACGTTCCCACCCGTGTGTGTGGTTTGTGAGGCACGTGCCACGTCAAGGACGTGCGTTGCTTATTCAAATAGCACACCTCCCCTGCATGCATATGCATGGGCCACGCGCATTTAGGGGTGCCCCCCCCCCTCAGATGGTCTCCATATCGAGCACCCATCCGGTGGCCCCGGCGGTCTAGGGCGTTATTCGGCACTGTGAGGGTGTAGTCCATGGTGAATAACTACTTCTCCGTGTTAGTGCATGTCATCGCGAGATGGCATACCATGTCTAGGCTCGTTCTATCACGGGATCAGCCACCGAAGATTCTGTCTCGGGGACGGACGCAGGCGGTCCTCTACGTTCCCGCCTATGTGTGTGGTTTGTGAGGCACGTATCACGTCAAGGACGTGCGTTGCTTTAGCAGACCACCCGTGCATGCATATGCATGGGCCACACGCATGTAGGGGTGCCCTCCACCCCCCCTCGGGCGGTCTCTATATCGAGCACCCATCCGGTGGCCCCGACGGTCTAGGGCATTGTTCGGCATCAAGAGGGTGTAGTCCATGGTGAATAACTACTTCTCCGTGTTAGTGCATGTCTTCGCGAGATGACAGACCAAGTCTAGGCCCGTTATTTGACATAGTCTATGGGTATCGAGAGGGAATGTGTCCGGTTTGTGCAGGAAGTGTGGGTCTTGTTGCTCCGTGGGCCTCAAAATTTCTTGTGCTCTCAAAGGAGGCCATCGCATGTATATGCATGGGCTATCCGGTGGCCCCGGCGGTCTAGGAAGTTGACCGGCACCGAGAGAGCGGGTACGCCACGGTCAACAACTGCTTCTTCTCATGTTTATTACTTTACACTCTTTAAAGTTCTCTCTCGGTGCCGGTCTAGAAAGTTGACCGGCACCGAGAGAGGGGGTAGGCCACGGTCAACAACTGCTTCTTCTCATGTTTTTTACTTTACGATCTTTAAAGTTCTCTCTCGGTGCCGGTCTAGAAAGTTAACCGGCACCGAGAGAGGGTGTAGGCCACGGTCAACTACGCTTCTTCTCATGTTTTTTACTTTACACTCTATAAAGTTGAGTTTTGAACTAATCTAAGCCAAAAGCACATATATATATATATATATATATATATATATATATATATATATATATATATATATATATATATATATATGAGAACATCAAAATTCTTTTATCAAAAAATTCATCAAAAGTCTTTTATCAAAAAAATTCATCAGAAGTCATGGAATTTCAAAATTTTGGTCATAAAAGCATATGAAATATGAGATAGAAAAAAGATAGTGCAAAACAAAAACAAAAAGAGATGGAAAAAATAGAGCAGTAGTTACCGAGGGTGGATTCTCAGCTCTCGGTAATGGCCACCTTATCCGAGAGGCACTCTCGGTAAAGCTTCTAACCTAGATCTCTTTCCTCCTTGTGCATTCTCGATAATATGTATTATACTTTTGCTGTTGTTGTCTTCCATGCTTGGCAAACAACCTTAGCACATCATAATTACCGTCTTGTGTTTTCTTCTTCGGATGGGCGTCGTCTGGTTCTAGAGACCGTTACCCCTCCGGTGGCCCCGGCGGTCTAGGGCGTTGTTTGGCACCTAGAGGGGGTAGGCCACGAGGAAAAACTACTTCTTCTTGTTAGTGCATGTCATCGCGAGATGACAGACCAAGTCTAGGCCCGTTCTGTCACGGGATCACCCACCGAAGACTCTATCTCGGGGACGAACGCAGCCGGTCCTCGACGTTCCCGCCCGTGCGTGTGGTTTGTGAGGCACGTGCCACGTCAAGGACGTGCGTTGCTTATTCAAATAGCACACCACCCCTGCATGCACATGCATGGGCCACACACATGTAGAGGTGCCCTCCCCCCCCCCCCCCGTCGGGTGGTCTCCATATGGAGCACCCTTCCGGTGGCCCCGGCGGTCTAGGGCATTATTCGGCACCGAGAGGGTGTAGTCCACGGTGAATAACTGCTTCTCCGTGTTAGTGCATGTCATCGCGAGATGACAGACCAAGTCTTTCCTCGTTCTGTCACGGGATCAACCACCGAAGATTCTGTCTCGGGGACCAACGCAGCCGGTCCTCGACGTTCCCACCTGTGTGTGTGGTTTGTGAGGCACGTGTCACGTCAAGGACGTGTGTTGCTGATTAAAATAGCACACCACCCGTGCATGCATATGTATGGGCCACACGCATGTAGGGGTGCCCTCCCCCCCTCGGGCAGTCTCTATATCGAGCACCCATCCGGTGGCCCCGGCGGTCAAGGGCATTGTTCGGCACCGAGATGGTGTAGTCCATGGTGAATAACTGGTTCTCCGTGTTAGTGCATGCCATCACGAGATGACAGACCAAGTCTAGGCCTATTCTGTCACGGGATCACCCATCGAAGACTCTGTCTCGGGGATGAACGCAGCTGGTCCTCGACGTTCCCGCACGTGTGTGTGGTTTGTGAGGCACGTGCCACGTCAAGGACGTGCTTTGCTTATTCAAATAGCACACCACCCCTGCATGCATATGCATGAGCCACACGCATGTAGGGGTGCCCTCCCCCCCTCGGGCGGTCACCATGTCGAGCACCCATCCGGTGGCCCCGGCGGTCTAGGGCGTTATTCCGCACCGAGAGGGTGTAGTCCATGGTGAATAGCTGCTTCTCCGTGTTAGTGCATGTCATCACGAGATGACAGACCAATTCTATGCTCCTTCTATCACGGGATCAGCCACCGAAGATTCTGTCTCGGGGACGGACGCAGCCGGTCCTCGACATTCCCGCCCGTGTGTGTGGTTTGTGAGGCACGTGTCACGTCAAGGACGTGTCTTGCTTATTAAAATAGCACACCACCCGTGCATGCATATGCATGGGCCACACGCATGTAGGGGTGCCCACCCCCTCGGGCGGTCTCTATATCAAGCACCCATCCGGTGACCCCGGCGGTCTAGGGAATTGTTTGGCACCGAGAGGGTGTAGTCCACGGTGAATAACTGCTTCTCCATGTTAGTGCATGTAATCGCGAGATGACAGACCAAGTCTAGGCCCGTTCTTCGAGATAGTCTATGGTTATCGAGAGGGAATGTGTCCGGTTTGTGCAGGAAGTGCGGGTCATGTTGCTCAGTTGGCCTCGAAACTTCTTGTGCTCTCGAAGGAGGCCATCGCATGTATATGCCTGGGCATCCGGTGGCCCTGGCGGTCTAGGAAGTTGACCGGCACCGAGAGAGGGGGTAGGCCATGGGCAACAACTGCTTCTTCTCATGTGTATTACTTTGCACTCTATAAAGTTCTCTCTCGGTGCCGGTCTAGAAAGTTGACCGGCACCGAGAGAGGGGGTAGGCCACGGTCAACAACTGCTTCTTCTCATGTTTTTTTACTTTAGACTCTTTAAAGTTCTCTCTCGGTGCCATTCTAGGAAGTTGGCCGGCACCGAGAGAGGGGGTAGGCCATGGTCAACAACTGTGTCTTCTCATGTTTTTTTACTTTACACTCTTTAAAGTTCTCTCTCGGTGCCGGTCTAGAAAGTTTATCGACACTGAGAGAGGGGGTAAACCACAGTCAACAACTGCTTCTTCTCATGTTTTTACTTCACGCTCTTTAAAGTTGAGTTTTGAACAAATCTAACCTAAAAGCATATGTATATATATATATATATATATATATATATATATATATATATATATATATATATATATATATATATATATATATATATATATGTATGTATATATGAGTGCATCAAAAGTCTTTTATCGAAAAATTCAACAAAAGTCATGGAATTTCCAAACTTTGGTCGTAAAAGCATATGAAATATGAGATACAAAAAAGATAGTGCAAATCAAAAACAAAAGGAGAAGGGGAAAAAATAGAGCAGTGCTTACCGAGGGTCGATTCTCAGCTCTCGGTAATGGCCACCTTTTCCGAGAGGCGCTCTCGGTAAAGCATCTAACCTAGATCTCTTTCCTTCTTGTGCATTCTCGATAATATGTATTATACTTTTTCTTTTTGGTGTCTTCCATGTTTGGCAAACAACCTTAGCACATCATAATTTCTGTCTTGTGTTTTCTTCTTCGGATGGGCGTCGTCCGGTTCTAGAGACGGGGACCCCGCCGGTGGCCCCGACGGTCTAGGGCTTTGTTCGGCACCTAGAGGGGGTAAGCCATGGGGAATAACTTTTTATTCGTGTTAGTGCATGTCATCGCAAGATGACAGACCAAGTCTAGGCCCGTTCAGTCACGGGATCACCCACCGAAGACTCTGTCTCGGGGACGAACGCAGCTAGTCATCGATGTTCCCGCCCGTGTGTGTGGTTTGGGAGGCACGTGCCACGTCAAGGACGTGCGTTGCTTATTCAAATAGCACACCACCCTTGCATGCATATGCATGGGCCACACGCATGTAGGGGTGCCCTCCCCCCCTCGGACGGTTTCCATATCGAGCACCCATCCGGTAGCCCCGGTGGTCTAGGGCGTTATTCGGCACCGAGATGGTGTAGTCCACGGTGAATAACTGCTTCTCTGTGTTAGTGCATGTCATCGCGAGATGACAGACCATGTCTAGGCTCGTTCTGTCACGGGATAACCGACTGAAGATTGTGTCTCGGGGATGGACGCAGCCGGTCCTCGACGTTCCCGCCCGTGTGTGTGGTTTGTGAGGCACGTGTCATGTCAAGGACGTGCGTTGCTTATTCAAATAGCACACCACCCGTGCATGCATATGCATGGGCCACAGGCATGTAGGGGTGCCCCCCCCCTAGGGCAGTCTCTATATCGAGCACCCATCCGGTTGTCCCGGCGGTCTACGGCATTGTTCGGCACCGAGACGGTGTAGTCCATGGTGAATAACTGCTTCTCCGTGTTAGTGCATGTCATCGCAAGATGACAGACCAAGTCTACGCCCGTTCTTCGAGATAGTCTATGGGTATCGAGAGGGAATGTGTTCGGTTTGTGCAGGAAGTGTGGGTCCTGTTTCTCCATTGGCCTCGTAACTTCTTGTGCTCTCAAAGGAGGCCATCACATGTATATCCATGGGCTATCCGGTGGCCCCGGCGTTCTAGGAAGTTGACCGGCACTGAGAGAGTGGGTAGGCCACGGTCAACAACTGCTTCTTCTCACGTTTATTACTTTACACTCTTTAAAGTTCTCTCTCGGTGCCGGCCTAGAAAGTTGACCGGCACCGAGAGAGGGGGTAGGCCACGGTCAACAACTGCTTCTTCTCATGTTTTTTACTTTGCACTCTTTAAAGTTCTCTCTCGGTGCCGTTCTAGGAAGTTGGCCGACACCAAGAGAGGGGGTAGGCTACGGTCAACAACTGCCTCTTCTCGTGTTTTTTTACTTTACACTCTTTAAAGTTCTCTCTTGGTGCCGGTCTAGAAAGTTGACCGGCACTGAGAGAGGGGGTAGGCCACGGTCAACAACTAATTCTTCTCTTTTTTTTACTTTACACTCTTTAAAGTTGAGTTTTGAACAAATCTAACCCAAAAAGCATATATATATATACATACATACATATATATATATATATATATATATATATATATATATATATATATATATATATATATAAGAGTGCATCAAAAGCCTTTTATCAAAAAAATTCATCAAAAGTCATGGAATTTCCAAACTTTGGTCGTAAAAGCATATGAAATATGAGATACAAAAAAGATAGTGCAAAACAAAAACAAAAAGAGAAGAGGAAAAAATAGAGCAGTGGTTACCGAGGGTCCATTCTCAGCTCTCGGTAATGGCCACTTTTTCCGAGAGGCGTTCTCGGTAAAGCATCTAACCTAGATCTCTGTCCTTCTTGTGCATTCTTGATAATATGTGTTATAGTTTTTTTTTTGTTGTCTTCAATGCTTGGCAAACAACCTTAGCACATCATAATTACCGTCTTGTGTTTTCTTCTTTGGATGGGCGTCGTCCGGTTCTAGAGACCGGCACCCCTCCGGTGGCCCCGGAGGTCTAGGGCGTTGTTCTGCACCTAGAGGGGGTAGGCCATGGGGAATAACTGCTTCTTCGTGTTAGTGCATGTCATCGCAAGATGATAGGCCAAGTCTAGGACCGTTCTGTCACGGGATCACCCACCGAAGACTTTGTCTCGGGGACGAACGCAGCCGGTCCTCGACGTTCGCGCCCGTGTGTGTGGTTTGTGAGGCACGTGCCACGTCAAGGACGTGCGTTGCTTATTCAAATAGCACACCACCCCAGCATGCATATGCATGGGCCACACGCATGTAGGGGTGCCCCCCCTCGGGCGGTCTCTATATCGAGCACCAATCTGGTGGCCCCGGCGGTCTAGGGCATTGTTCGACACCGAGAGGGTGTAGTCCACGGTGAATAACTGCTTCTCCGTGTTAGTGCATGTCATCGCAAGATGACAGACCAAGTCTAGGCCCGTTCTTCGAGATAGTCTATGGGTATCGAGAGGCAATGTGTCCGGTTTGTGCAAGAAGTGTGGGTCATGTTGCTCCGTTGGCCTCGAAACTTCTTGTGCTCTCAAAGGAGACCATCGCATGTATATGCATGGGCTATCCGGTGGCCCCGGCGGTCTAGGAAGTTGATCGGCACCGAGAGAGGGGGTAGGCCACAGTCAACAACTGCTTCTTCTCATGTTTATTACTTTACACTCTTTAAATTTCTCTCTCGGTGCCGGTCTAGAAAGTTGAGCGGCACCGAGAAAGTGGGTAGGCCACGGTCAACAACTGCTTCTTCTCATGTTTTTTACTTTACACTCTTTAAAGTTCTCTCTTGGAGCCGTTCTATGAAGTTGGCCGGCACCGAGAGAGGGGATAGGCCACGGTCAACAACTGCCTCTTCTCATGTTTTTTTACTTTAAACTCTTTTAAGTTCTCTCTCGGTGCCGGTCTAGAAAGTTGATCGGCACCGAGAGAGGGGGTAGGCCACGGTCAACTACTGCTTCTTCTCATGTTTTTTACTTTAAACTCTTTACAGTTGAGTTTTGAACAAATCTAACCCAAAAAGCACATGGAATTTCCAAACTTTGGTCGTAAAAGTCTTTTATCAAAATAATTCATCAAAGTTCATGGAATTTCCAAACTTTGGTCGTAAAAGCATATGAAATATGAGATTCAAAAAAGATAGTGCAAAACAAAAACAAAAATAGAAGGGGAAAAAATTAGAGCAGTGGTTACCGAGGGTCGGTTCTCAGCTCTCGGTAATGGCCACCTTTTCCGAGAGGCCTCTCGGTAAAGCATCTAACCTAGATCTTAACCTTTCCCCTTTATTTTGTATCTTCATTCCCCTCCTCTCTGTTCCCTGCACCACTGCCGCCGCCGACGCCGAAATCGCCACCGCAGCCACCGCCGCCAGCCCTCAACCGCCACCAACCGCCGCCGCCACCCCTCCTCCACTACCCCCAACTGCGTCCACCTGTCGGGGAAGCTGATCGTAACCCACAAACACCTATGGGACCGGCGGACCGAGCCCCTTTCGGTTCGGTGGGGAGCGGAGATCGCCGAAGAGCAGATCGAGGCGGCACACGAGTAGTTACCCAGCCGGAGCTCTCGGAGAGATAATACTCCTACCGCTGCTTGCGATTGTATTGTGTTCGTGCTAGGGAGCACAGAGAGCTACAAAACCTAGCCTGAGTGTCTCTGGTCTCGAATAAGTCGAATGAACCGAACCCCCCTCTACGTTGCGCATGGGCCTCCTTTTATATGCTCAAGGGGTCACCACAGGTGGCAACGTAGACAAGGGTAAAATGGGGAAAATGTGTTGCGGTTGGTACAACTACTTTGTACAGTGTATTCTACCTAACTCTGACGGCAAGGGACAAAAGCATTAAATGCCCGTCCATGTCGCCTAAACAGTGCAGAAAGGGACCGTCAGGGGCGCCACCGCTCACCACGATGGCACCCCTGTCAGCGCTGCTTACCGCTGCTCTCCGCTGGCTGCACAGCCTCTTGACACGCACGCCTGGTATGGTCCCATGGCGACACGTTGGTGGACGAGCTGGAGCGGAGATGAAGAGAGGTTGCCTGCCGCGGCAAGCGCCTTGCCGCGGCTGAATCCTTGTCGCGCCCGGAAGCTTGTCGCTCACCGAGCCTTCCCGGCAAGCTCCTCTTGCCGGGGTCTTGTCTTCTACTTGCCTTGAGTGGCCTTCTCGGCAAGCTCCTCTTGCCGGGGACTTGTTTCCTTGGCTTAAATACTTTGTTCTTGAATGGCTCCAAAGGAACCATGGAGGACCTTAGCGGTCACCAGCAAGCCTTGCCGCGGGTGCTGCAACTGCCGTGCGAGTTCGGGATACTAGGGTACCCCTACTCTAGTACACCTCTGAGGAGCCCCGGGCTGGGCCACACACAGTGCGCGCTGTTGGGCCAGGCCCAAAAGCAGTCTGCAGACACGGGCACGCTGCCTAGATCGTGCAGTAACTTGCTCCGGACCCACCACGTCTCCCACTTAACAGCACGCGTCGAGCGTGGCGTCGTGGGAGAGATCGTGGGGCTTTCTTTAATTGGAAAGCGGGCGTCCGCCCCTCTCCCTCCTTATAAACAGGGGAAACAGGGGCAGGTCGCCCACCTCGCCATGTGCTGTCCCATCTTGAAAACCACCGCCGCTCCCCCCTTCTTCTCTAGCTAGAAGAGAGCAACGCTCTGCCCCCCATCGCCACCAGCGCCATCAACGCCGTTGGTCTCCTCCACCACCTCCGCCATGGCTCCGAAAGCCGATAAGGGGAAGGGCGTGAAGTCGGTGGCCTGGCGCGGCTCATGGCGCTCTGAAGGAGCGGGCCGTCTCCCCCAGCTCGACGCGAAGGAGCTGAGGGAAGGCTACTACCTCTTCTGGTCAACGGAGACGTGGGCGCATCCGCGCACGAAGGTACTCTCAGCCGCCGCATCAGAGTTGGCTCGGCGGGTACCCTTCTTCGCGCTCTTCTTCTATTGCGGGCTCGCCCGCCCTTCTCTAATTCTTCTGCGATATCATGAACACCTCGGGCTTCACCTCCTTGATTTCACCCCCAATGCTGTCTCGACCATGGCAGTTTTCGCACACTTCTGCGAAAACTTTGTCGGAATCCACCCAAGCGTAGCCCTCTTCCGCCACTTCTTCATGCCCAGCGTCGAGAGAGAGAGCCACTTGCGGAGGGATAGCTTGGATCTCCGGGATCGGCAAGAAAAAGCCTATCTGGAAGGAGAGCTCCGCAGCAAGTGGGAGGAGTGGAGAGCCGATTGGTGTTGGATCGTGAGGAGAACCCGCAGCCCTTCACTGCCCAGCGCCAAACTCCCATAGTGCTGCAGCGATTGAAGCAACTTGGCGCCGGAGGATGCTAGGTTGAAGATTGCTGTGACCCGGATCCTGCGCCTCAGGCTTGCCGGACTCACTGTAGGCGCCGTTGGCGCAGATTTCCTTCGCCGCCGCATCGCTCCCTTGCAGGAGAGGAGGACACCTGCTTGGGAGTTCCAAAATGCGGCGGACATCATGAGGCTACGCCCGGGCCTCAACTGGAATTTTACCGTCTTGGAGTTGGATGCGATGCTGCTAGAGCTGTTCAAGCACGACCCCGATCACCCCAAGTGGTTTATGTTGCCGAGGGGGGTCATCCCATTGTGCAACAACTCTTCGCTCGACCGCATCCGTGAAATGATGCTGTTGTGCGATTCGCATGGGATTGTTCCAACCTGGCAAGAGCCTTCCGACGACATCGTGTGGCAGTTCTTCGACAGCTTGGAAGAAGTGCTGATCCGCCCCGACGAGCAGAAGAGGCTCACCCGCGACACCATCGACGAAGAGATGGTGCGCATTGCCACCAGGTTGGAGGCGGCGGCAGCTGCTGCCGCTGGCGTAGTCGGGTTCACCGTGGAGGAGGTAGAGGCAGCAGAGGCGGCAAGCCTTGCCGATCGAGAGGAGCTTGTCGGCGGGGAGGAGCAGGCCGAGCCCGAAGTTGAGCCGAGCGAGTCTGCCGAGGGCGCCTCCTCCACACCTTCAAGTAGCTTGCCGCAACCGGAGCCCCCGGCTCCACTAAGGAGGCGTCTCCGCAAGACCGGGGACGAGACGAGGCGGCAGACGGGCCAACAGCCGCAGCGCCAGCGCAGCAGCTCCACAGCAGGCAAGCACTGTTGTCGCGGGAGCACCCCACACCGCTGCAACAACTGAGGCAGGATCTTCTCAGGCCACCGCTGCCACCCCCGCCAAGCGGTCAAGAGAACCTACCCCTCCGCCTCTTCGCACCGGAGGCGAGCCGGAATTTGATCTCTCCGCGCTCAGCTCCGACGAGGAAGAAGAAGAAGAGTAAGTTTCTATGCTGTGCTTGTATTTCTTCAATTTTGTTGCTTCGTCTTGTATCTGATTTGCTTCATTCTGAACTCTTTCCTTTTTCAGGACGCTGGCTCAGAGGGCGTCGAAGAGAACCAAGACCCCGGTGGTTGTCATCGAAGACGATCCCCCCGCGGCAACAGGAGGCGCGTCTGAGACCCCCTTGCCGGACCCGGCAACCCTTCCGCAAGGCAGCCCCCAGCACAGCCCCCAGCGTAAGTATATGGTTTAATTTTTACGGTTAGGCGTGCATGGGTGCTCCTTCTTTGTTGATATCTGACTGTTGGTTTGTGCAGGAGCAGAGCAGCCTCATCAGGAGTGCCCGGAAGCCGCTCCTGAAATTCCATCTGCTTCAACCACGCCGCCAAGGGAGAATTCCCCGGCAAGGGAGCGTTCTCCGGCAACGGAGACTTCTCCGGCGAGGGACAGCACCAGTGATCCTCCGGTTGTCAAGACCATGGCTTCAGATACCATCGCAGGTAATCCCTTTGACCGAAAATTTCCCTTGGGCTCTTTTTCTTCTGTTTTTCTTTTCGAACATTTGCTTGACTGTTCTTTCTTTTTCTGATCGTCAGACCCATCTGCCGCAGAGACGATGGAGATTGAGGTCGCCCGGCGAGGAAGGGCAGCAACAACGGCAGCGTCGCCACCATGGAGGAAGAGGCTGGCGCCGATGGGTCCACCGGCGAGGAGGCCGCCAAGGCTGCCGCCGCAAAAGGCTGGCGAGGGTCAGCGATCGTCGACGACCACGAGGCGCGCAGGAGCGCCAGCGCCACGCCGACCGCCGATCCCTCCGCCACGGTGCAGCGTCAGCTCGAAGAGCCCCAGCCAGCGCCTATCTGAAGGCCGGCGACGACGTCTTCATCAAGCTCCCCTGGGCGTCGAGCTCCAGGGCGCCGGTCGAAGGGGAGACCTTTGATGAAGAGCTGCTCACCTCCGCTGGGTTGACGCTGGTGGACGCGCCAAGCAGCAGCAGCGGCGAGTCTGAGGAGGAGCAGGTGCTGAAGAAGCTGCTGTCGCTCTACCGCGCCCGACAAGCCAAGTTGGAGTCCCGGGAAGCACTTGTCGCGAGGGCGGGAGCAGACATGGGGAAGCGCGCAGAATAGCTCCGGGGCGCCAACCAAGAAGCTCTCCGGAACGTAGCAGAAGAGCGGGAGCAACTCTCTGAAGAGCGCACAGCCTTCATCCTTGAGAAGGCTGAGGTCGAGGAGCAGCAACGGCTTGCTGTCGAGAAGCTATCTGCCTAAGAAGGCGACTTGGCGCAGCGGAAGATCAATCTTGACAGCTATGAAGAAGAGCTTGCCGCGCGCGAGCAATCAATTGGCGGAGCTCTCAAGGAAGCAAAAGATGCTGCTGCAGCTGCCGAGGCCGCCAAGAAAGAGTTGGAGACGAAGGTGACTCAGCTGGAGGCCAACCTCCAGAAGAGCAGCGAGGAGCTTGCTGCACTGAAGCACGAGCGCGAGAAGGACGCCTACACTCTTGGCGAGCTGCAGGGTCGTCTCGCCGATAGGAGCAAGGAGCTCGGCGCCGCCAAAGACTCCAAAGCAGATCTCGAGCTGAAGCTGACCACCCTGATGGAGACGCTGGACGGCGCCAAGGAGCGGGAGGTGGGTCTGTTGGAGAAGATCAAGGCCAACGAGGAGCTGCTGGCGAGTGCTACTGCCGCCCAGAGCACCTTCAGGGATAATGTGGAGCTCTGGACTGAAGGTCTCATGAATATCGCCGCCGCCATCGACAAGGAGCTGACGGAGCTGGGGATGGTGGATCTCGGGTACTCCACCGACGAGCGCCTCCAACCTAGCGCCAAGCTCAGCCTGTTCCTCAAGGGTGTGGTGACGGCGCTCCAGCGACTCCGGGAAGAAATCCCAAAGCAGCTGGCCGAGGAGTCGCGCCAGATATGTGCGGGAGCTCTCCAGAAGGTGTTGATGAAGGTGGCCTTCCGCAATCCAGGCCTCAACCTCAACGGCGTCCTCCGATCCTTGCCGCCAGATGCCGATGTGGAGGCGCTCAAAGCCCTTGTCGCACCCATTGTGGACAAAGTGGGCAAGATCAAGCGGGTTGATGGCGACCGCGAGACTAGGCCATAAATTTATCTTTCCTTGTCGCTGCTGATCATGTTTAGGAGAACAATTTATTAGATCTGCGACAAGTTATTTTGTAATATAACTCTATCCTAGGCAATGATTGCAATGTTATTTCCTTTACTTGATTCCTTCCTTTGTATGTTTGTGCCCTACGCTTTTAGGGAACTTGTCGGCGCGGGCACCTTTGCCGCGAGCGCTAAGTGCGGAACGTCAGCAGCCTGCTGGCGGTGCCGCCTCCGACAAGCAACCTTGTCGCAACTAGTTGCAGCTCACTTAAGTTATTGAGCGGACTCGAAACAAAGTAAGGGCGCGACTAGCTACGAGTTGGTTCCTCCGCGCACAGGTTTTCCATACAAAGTACTATCGTTCGAGGAAGATAACTTTAAAAATTTAAAAACTGATTGCTCAAACTTTGGCAACTTAGCTTTTCTGTCGTTTGCTTCCCGACAAGGTGAAACTTCCTCGAGCAACGCTTGGTCCATGGCATTATCCTCTCCTTCCCCCCTGGCTAACTTGTGTGCGAGGGAACCTTCCTGTCTTTGAGAAAGAGAAAGAAGAGAAAATAAAGTCATGGAGCCTAGTGACTCGTTATTGCTTACTGGGTGTAGGTGCTGCACAAAGCGTCAGACAAAACATGCAACAAAATTATGAAAGCATGAAATTGACAAGTTGTGCGCAACACATGAGTTTTACTTATGCACGGGGTCTGCGCCCGGCTTTGTACAAAGGATTACATGCAACATCGGCAAGACTTGTACAAAAGGTGGTTGCCGGAACAGGTTCCGGCAACCGCGCCCTATGGGTAAAACTTACGAAGATGCTCAATGTTCCAGGAGTTGCTCACCAGAATGCCATCTTCGGTCTCAAGGCGGACAGCGCCAGGCCTAGTGACTCGTTTCACCCGATAAGGGCCTTCCCACCTCGGCGTCAACTTGTTAGAATTCTTGGCGGACTGAGCGCGCCGAAGAACAAGGTCGCCTTCCTCGAAGCTCTTGTGGTGTTAACTTTGCGGCTATGGTAGCGGCGCAAAGCTTGCTGGTAACGAGCAGCTCGTACAGCGGCCTGAAGACGGTCCTCCTCAAGGAGCAGCGCGTCATCTTGTCGCAGCTGCTCTTGCTCAAGCTCATCATAAGCGAGTACTCGAGGTGACCCGTATACGAGTTCCGTGGGGAGAACTGCCTCTGCTCCATAGACTAGAGCGAAAGGTGTCTGGCCAGTGGCTCGATTTGGTGTCGTCCTGATCGACCAAAGAATCACCGGCAGCTCCTCAATCCAGTTTCTTCCGCACTTGTGCAGCCTATCGAAAGTTCTGGTCCTGAGCCCACGCAGCACTTCAGCATTTGCCCTCTCCGCTTGACCGTTGCTTCTCGGATGAGCAACAGAAGCGAAGCAGATCTTGGCGCCAAGATCTTGGACGTACTGCATGAAGGTGCGGCTCGTGAATTGTGTGCCGTTGTCAGTGATAATCCTGTTAGGAATCCCAAAACGGCAAACAATCGACCAAGAACTTGATCACGACCGGTTGTCACCTTCCTCATCGCTTCCACTTCCGGCCACTTTGTGAACTTGTCGATTACAACGCATAAGTACTCAAAGCCCCGACAGCTCGGGAAAGGGGCCGAGGATGTCGAGCCCCTGCACCGAAAATGGCCAGGATAAAGGGATCGTCGGAGAGCTTGAGCTGGCTGGTCTATCTGCTTGGAATGGAACTCGCACGCTTCACACTTGGTTACTTGTGCAGTTGCATCCTGGAGGGTTGTCGGCCAGAAGAAACCTTGCCGGAAAGCTTTGCCGACAAGTGCTCTTGCGCCAATGTGGTGGCCACATATGCCTCCGTGTATCTCTGCCGACAGCTTCTGTCCATCTTCCCGGTGAATACACTTCAATTTCACACCGTTGAGTCTTCTTACATGCATGTGTCTTTGTCGACAAACTGGTACATACTTGGTATCGGGCTACTCTCTCCGCTTCTTCTGGCTCTTCGGGAAGTTCTCCTGTCTGAAGGAAATGGACAATCTGCTGTGCCCATGTTGGATCTTGTGGCTCGACAACAAGGACTAAAGGCACATATGCTGCTGCGGGAACATCCGCTTCTACGGAAGAACCTGCGGCTCGGCCGGAGCTTGATGTTCCCCGACAAGCTTGCCAGAGCAAAACTTGTCGGGAGCGTCTGCTTCAACGAAACAAACCCTAGGGCTTGTCGGAGCAGACTGCTCCTCAGCATTCTTGGTGTTGATCTTGGAGACTTTCTTGGCGGCGGCTTCGGGGAGCTCTGCCGGAAAATAGTCACCAGAAATCAACTTCCTCTTCTTGTTCTGTCCAGTTGATGGCGTTACAGTCGGTTGAGTCAGCTTGAGCACAAAAATCCCTGGTTCCACAGGTAACTTGAGTGCGGCGACTTTGTGAGCCATCAGCAATATCATTACGAGCTCTTGGAACATGTTCCATTTGCAGGCCGTCAAAGTGTTCTTCTAGCTTTCTTACTTCATCAACGTAGGCTTCCATCAACGGACTCTGATAATCTTTGTTCACTTGGCGGACGACAAGCTGCGAGTCTCCCCTGACAATGAGCTTCTTGATCCCAAGGTCTACCGCGATTCTGAGACCGGCAAGCAAACCTTCGTACTCTGCAGTATTGTTTGTCGCTTGTTCCTTGGGAAAGTGCATTTGGACTATGTACTTGACGTGTTCTCCGGTGGGCGCGACAAGCAGTACGCCCGCACCGGCGCCTTGCAGTGAGAAGGCACCATCAAAGTACATCAGCCACTCTTTGCTTGCTTCCTTGACGGGGATACTCGTCTCTGGAATTTCTTCATTTTGCGTTGGCGTCCATTCTGCTATAAACTCTGCCAATGCTCTGCTTTGGATAGTTGAAGTGCTTTCAAACTTGAGGCCAAAGCTTGACAGTTCCAGTGCCCACTCGACAATCCTGCTTGTTGCTTCTGGATCTTGCAATATCCTCTTCAGGGGAAAGCGAGTGACGACTGTTATCTCATGTGCTTGGAAGTAATGGTGCAGCTTTCTCGAGGCCATGAGGAGGCCGAAAAGCAATTTCTGCACACCAGTACCTTGACCTAGCCCCTGCGGAAGGGAACCGAAAAGTAAACTGGGCGCTGCACCATCCTTTTCGCATCTTCTCGCAAGCCTGCGCAGATCCGTCCTTGTCGGGACCGAGCTTGTCGGTGAAGCCCCGCTTGTCGCAGGATGCATCTGCCTTGGTTGCGGCTCATCATCGCCTCCTTTCCGCTACTAACTCAGCACTAACCACTTGATTGGTTGCCGCTATATATAGCAGCAACTTCTCTTGTAGCCTAGGTGCGACAAGTATTGGAGTGGAGGACAGGTACCTCTTTAAGTCCTGCAGCGCAGCCTCCGCTTCGAGTCCATTTCATTGGACCTGCCTTTTTCAAAATCTTGAAAAATGGTAGGGCGCATTCAGCAGACCTAGAGATAAACCTGCTGAGAGCAGCCACGCAACCGGCAAGTCTTCGTACATCCTTGACGCGCTTTGGTGCTTCAATCTGCTCAATGGCCTTGATCTTGTCGGGACTGGCTTCAATTCCCCGAGAGACGAAGAACCCGAGAAGCTTGCGGAAGGGACTCGAACACGCACTTCTCGGGGTTGAGCTTGAGGTTGATCTTGCGCAGATTTGCAAAGGTCTCATCTAAATCTTGAACCAGAGTTGCCATGTCCTTGCTCTTGACCACTATGTCATCCATGTAGGCTTCTACATTTCTGTGCATTTGTGGCTCAAAAGCGTCATGGACTACTCTTGCAAACGTTGAACCAGCATTCTTTAGCCCAAAAGGCATCCGTACAAAACAGTATGTGCCACATGGGGTGATGAATGCGGTTTTCTCCTCATCCTCTTCTGCCATGAAGATCTGATGATATCCTGAGTATGCATCAAGAAATGAAAGCAAATCACATCCAGCCGTGGAGTCAACAATCTGGTCGATGCGTGGCAAGGGAAATGGGTCCTTGGGACAAGCTTTATTAACATCTGTGAAGTCGATACAAAGTCTCCATTTCCCATTTGCCTTGCGTACGACTACAGGATTGGCCAACCACGTAGGATGGAGCACTCCTCTAACAAGGCCTGCTGCTTCCAATTTCTTGATCTCCTCTGCAATGAATTCTTGGCGCTCCACTGCCTGCTTCCTGACTTTCTGTTTGACGGGCCGCGCATGAGGACAGACAGCTAGGTGATGCTCAATTACTTTCCTGGGAACACCGGGGATGTCAGACGGTTGCCATGCAAACACGTCAACGTTCGCCCGCAGGAAAGCAACGAGCGCGCCTTCCTATTTAGGGTCGAGAGTGGCACTGATGGTGAAGGTACCACCCGTGCCGTCCTCCTTGGCGGGCACCTTCTTGGTCTTTGGTGGAGCCTCCATTGTCTTCTTGCACTTGCCGGTGGAGCTCGATGGTGCGTCCTCGACGGTAGCGTAGCACTCCGAAGAGGTGCGCTTGCCGGAGTGGGCATCAGAGCCCTTGATGGACTTGGTCTTCTTCTTCCCCCCGGGAGCTTCAGCGGCAAGTGATTTGCTATCTGTTGCAGCTGCTGCCTCCCGGTAGATCTTGTCGGCGCAGATAAGAGCATCCTTCTTGTTGCCATGGACAGAAATGACACTTATCGGGCCGGGCATCTTGAGCAAGTTGTATGCATAATGAGAGGCTGCCATGAACTTGGCGAGCGCTGGACGGCCAAGTATCCCATTATAAGGCAATGGAAAATCGGCAATGTCGAATGTGACCCTCTCAGTCCTGAAGTTTAGTTCACTTCCAAATGTTACCGGCAATGTAATCTTCCCCTTTGGCTTGCTCCTTCCCGGATTGATTCCTTGGAAACTGCCAGTCTCTCGAGCTCGCTGTCGGGGATCTGAAGCTTCTGGAGCACTGCGGAGGATATCAGGTTTAAGCCGGCCCCGCCGTCAACTAGCATCTTGGTGACCTTGAGGTTGCGGATAGTTGGTGAGACCAACATCGGCAAGCACCCGACCGCAGTTATACGATCAGGGTGGTCCTCAATATCAAAGATGATAGGCGTGCTGGACCATTTCAGAGGCTTGCGTGACTCGACGGATGGTTCAGCTGCATTAACT
Source organism: Aegilops longissima (assembly GCA_021605205.1). Taxonomy (NCBI): domain Eukaryota; kingdom Viridiplantae; phylum Streptophyta; class Magnoliopsida; order Poales; family Poaceae; genus Aegilops; species Aegilops longissima. Next base: position 616,972,837 of record CM038676.1, on the reverse strand, counting down.
TCCCGCATCCATTGCTTGAGTTGGCGGTGTGAAGTATGCAGAGAAGCACCGCCGTCAACGCAGAGGACCTCTGTGGCTTTCTGAAACTCCTGCTCATCAGTCTCGTCGTCTTCCATATCTTCATCGTCGTCGTCGTCTTCATCCTTGTTGCGACCGCGGGGAGGTCTGTCTCCTTGCCGCTGCTTGGCCTTGCCACGGCGTCCTCCCCGGCCGGGTCGCTTCTTGCTAACTCCCCCAGCACCTTCCTGGGCCTTCTCCTTGTCACGCCGCTCGTACTCAGCCTTCTGCTGTTCAACAAGCTGCTCGACCTTCTTGCAGCTCTGGAGGTCATGGCCCTTGGTGTTCAACAAGCTGCTCGTACTCAGTACTGTTTGTTGGAGCTGTCCTGCTTGTCGGCGGCCGCCACAGGCTGGCAGTCGGTGCCAGCGGCAACCTCCTTGCCGGAGCCACCAACTTTGGTTTTCTTGGCGGCACCACCGTTGCCGGACTGCTCGACAACTAGCACCTCTTTTGCTCTTCTTCTTTCTGTTGTTCCGCCACCGGCTCTTCTTCGCCGGGGCGGTCTCCTCACTATCAGATCCTGCTTCAGATTCTCTCCCGAGTCTCCTCCTTCTCAAAGACGCGCACACTTGTCGGCCAGGGCATACAGCTCACTGACCTCCTTGACTTTGCACATCGTCATTTCTTCCCTCATCCTGCGGTTCCGCACGTTTTGATGAAACGCGCTGATCACCGCGGCAGGGTGGACATCTGGGATGTTGTAGTGCACACGGCTGAATCTCTGAATGAACTTGCGCAGGGACTCTCCTTCCTTCTGGGCGAGCAGATGTAGGTCGCTCTCTTGGCCATGAGGCTTGTGGCCGCCTGTGAAGGCGCCGACAAACTGATGGCATAGATCTGCCCAAGAAGATATGGAGCCGTCCGGCAAGTCCATGAGCCAGGATCTGACATTGGGCTTGAGTACCAGCCGGAAGTAGTTGGCGAGGATCTTGTCGTCTCGTCCCCCTGCAGCTTGCACCGCGATGGTGTAGATGCCGAGGAACTCGACGGATGCGCCCTGCCATCGTACTTCTGCACGCCGGCTTGAAGTTTTTCTTGCTGGGCCATCGACTTGCCGCAGCTCACGAGTGAACGCAGGGCAACCTATCACAGACGGCAAGTCGCTGGTTCCTCGGCGCATGCATATCGACAGAAGGCCCAGCGCGCTGGTCGGATTGACGTCGCGCTTCTCTTGGCGCTTCGGCGCGAAGTTCGAAGCGTCTTCTTGTTGCCGTGCTTGACGAACTTGGCGCTGATCACGGCGAGCTCGTGGATCCGATGACGCGGTGGAGTCGCTGTCGAGGTGGATCCGACGAGATGGTGATCTTGGCCTTCTGGGTGGGGAGTGCATGGTGGTTGCACCCCCATAGGTTTCGTCGCCACCGGGCTCGTGCCTTGTCGTCTCGCCGCGGCAAGGATGCAGTTGGTTGCCGTGGAGTATCGCCATTGGCGAAGCCGATGAGACTCTGGATGGTGGCCCTCCATTCTTCAACCTTGTCGGCTGTTGGAGGGTAGTCTAGGAGCAGTTGAGCTCTCGCCAAGGCTTCCGCTGGAGTGGTGGGTGGCAATGGCGAACGGTGCGAGGAGCGGGATATGCTCGGACTTCTAACTATGTTAGAAGGAGCAGTATCCCGTCCAGGCGACCGTGCCTCGTTCGCGCCAGCATGCTGGCGTGCACGCTGGTCTTGAGGGCCTCGCGATCCTCCAGCTTGGTCTTGATCCAACGAGCGTATGGTACTATGAATACCATGACGCTGTCGGTCCCGCGCCTCCTGAGATGGGTGCGGTGCGTGTACGGACGCCGAGGTTTGCTCGGCCTTGTCCTTGGACTTGGCAGCGTCATGAGCTCCCTCGTCGACGCCCGTTCTTCCGCCAGCATCTACCCCGCCATCCGTTTGCTCCGGTGGTGGCGGGATCGACGTGGACGGCTCCGCTGCCGCCGAAGCCTTCTTCTTCGGTGGCATGTTGATGAAGATGATGAAGATGTTGCTCGTCGCGCCGGATCAGGTTCACACAGCCTCGACGCCCCTACCGGGCGCGCCAAAGATGTCGGGAAGTTGATCGTAACCCACGAACACCTATGGGACCGGGCGGACCGAGCCCTTTCGTTCGGTGGGGAGCGGAGTTCGCACGAAGAGCAGATCGAGGCGAAGCACACGAGCAGTTTACCCAGCTTCGGAGCTCTCCGGAGAGATAATACTCCTACTGCTGCTTGTCTGATTGTATTGTGTTCTTGCTAGGGAGCACAGAGAGCTACAAAACCTAGCCTGAGTGTCTCTGGTCTCGAATGAGTCGAACGAACCGAACCCCCTCTACGTTGCGCATGGGCCTCCTTTTATATGCTCAAGGGGTCACCACAGGTGGCAACGTAGACAAGGGTAAAATGGGGAAAATGTGTTGCGGTTGGTACAGCTACTTTGTACAGTGTATTCTACCTAACTCTGACGGCAAGGGACAAAAGCATTAAATGCCCGTCCATGTCGCCTAAACAGTGCAGAAAGGGACCGTCAGGGGCGCCACCGCTCGCCACGATGGCACCCTGTCAGCGCCGCTTACCGCTGCTCTCCGCTGGCTGCACAGCCTCTTGACACGCACGCCTGGTATGGTCCCATGGTGACACGTTGGTGGACGAGCTGGAGCGGAGATGAAGAGAGGTTGCCTGCCGCGGCAAGCGCCTTGCGCGGCTGAATCCTTGTCGCGCCCGGAAGCTTGTCGCTCACCGAGCCTTCCCGGCAAGCTCCTCTTGCCGGGGTCTTGTCTTCTACGTGCCTTGAGTGGCCTTCCCGGCAAGCTCCTCTTGCCGGGGACTTGTTTCCTTGGCTTAAATACTTTGTTCTTGAATGGCTCCAAAGGAACCATGGAGGACCTTGGCGGTCACTAGGCAAGCCTTGCCGCGGGGTGCTGCAACTGCCCGTGCACGAGTTCGGGATACTAGGGTACCCCTACTCTAGTACACCTACACCACCGCCCCCAACTGTCGCCGCCACGGGGCTTCATGGCCGGTGCCCGGCGCGGCGGCTCTTCGATGCGACCCAACGACGGATGCCGAAGCGGAGCTCCTACAGTAACACGGCAGCTGGAGATGCCCTCAGGTGTGTACACCCATCCCACTGAACATATGCAAATTTTATTGAAGAAGATGAGAATTGGGAAAATTCAGTTCATAGGTGCTCCACTAGGGGCTAGTAATTCAGTTCATAGGGTATTTTTAGGTGCTCCACTAGGTCCATGCAGATCTAGTTCTAGGTATTTTTAGGTGCTCCACTAGGATGTTTGAGTTGCACAACATGTTGTGAGTTGCACATGTGTTTTTGCTTTCATTTTGAAAATGACCCCCTCTTGGATGCTTGTCACGCTCCGCCACTGCCACTAGGGGCTAGTAATTGCAAGTAGGCACCATCTTGTTGAGGAATTTAATACCATGGCAAAACTGGCTACAAAACAACCAAACCTGAAATTGTGGGTCAAGTTCATCATAATATGCTGCTGTATACTACTGTAATGTACAGTTTTCAGCCTATTTTTCATGTTTTTGAGGAGTTGATATTGTCCAGTGCATGATAATATGCTCATGTTGCTTATGTATATTTTCCAGCTATTGTAATGTATAGTTTTCCGCCTATTTTTTCATATATTTGAACAGTTCATATTGTCCAGTGCATGATAATATGCTCCTGTTGCCTATGTACTCTTTTCAGTCAATTTTTCATGTATTTTGGACAAGTGGTATGGTTAATATTCACCATATATATTTTTGTTTTTCAAATTCTGATGGGAGCACTGGTAGTAAGTACCGGAGAGTCCCGACTGGTAGGACCGAGTCGTCCGCCTCCCATCAGGCCATAACCGAGGCATCGTCATCATCGGATGGCGATGTCGGAGTGGACTTAGATGCACCAGATCCGCTCGCTACCGAGTCGGGCGACATGGAGACCTCGGACGGATCGGGGTCTACCTCGAGCAACACTTCCAAGAGGAAGAAATCCGGGCGTGGTCCGGGGAAGGTCCCGGAACCAACTGCTGCCAGCAACCGTCCTGTCATTTGCCCGACAGGAGAGGAGTAAGCAAGCATTTCATTTGCATCATATTTTGGATGCCATAGCTTCGACACTCACATATGCTTGTCTTTTATATAATGCAGACAGTGGGAATTTATCCCGACACAACCTATAGGGGCACGCCCGCCGAACCACGTCATCGGCTCCCTCTTGAGGAAGCACTTCCCTGGATTGTCCAAGCCGGGTGATGACGATCCGCCGTCGCCAAGTTTTACCTGGTAGCATTACCTACACAACAAGGATGAGCTCGATGTCACCATGGCCACTCGGGTCATCAATGCTTTTTTTGTAAGTATCTTCGCTCCGACCACTGCATTTTTCCATATCCAAATCCTTGCTTGCGTGGATGGTGAGAATATGCCATACGCTTTCTTGTAGCAAACATTTGCTTGCATGAAAGGTGAGCAGCAGAAGGCGATCAAAGGCATCGTGAAATCTGCCCGAAAGATACTCTCTGACACCAAGCACACGCTGCGGTACAAAGCCGTGATGCAGTGTCGGCCACTTGATCACAAGGGAGAGAAGATGACAAGGAAGACTGCTTGCCAGACCAACTTGTTGCGGGAAGAATACCTGTCAGTGGTAAGTGACTACATCGGTTGCTAGTACTTTGATTCATCCCTCCTGTTCCTCAATTATTCGATTTTGTCTGACTAGGTGAAGGAACCCTGGATGAAGGACGATTGTTGGGAGGCCCTCGTTGACATGTGGTGTGACCCAGCATGGCAGGCGCAGCATGTGGAGAAGGGAAACGATCGAGCCAAAATGCCAGGCCCGGCTCATGTCCAGGGGAGCCGGAACGTAACCACTCTCAAGCTACACATGGTATGTGGATTAAGATGTTAACTTTTTCGCACGGTGCATCTTGGTTCATTAAACTTGATGGTTAATTTTGCAGGAGGCGAAGGTTGGTGATACGTCTCCAACGTATCTATAATTTTTGATTGCTCCATGCTATATTATCTATTGTTTTGGACCATATTGGGCTTTATTATCCAGTTTTATATTATATTTGGGACTAACCTATTAACCGGAGGTCTAGCCCAGAATTGCTGTTTTTTGCCTATTTCAGTGTTTCGAAGAAAAGGAATATCAAACGGAGTCCAATTGACCTGAAACTCCACGGAACTTATTTTTTGACCAGAAGAAGCCCACGGAGTACCGGAAGCTCACCAGGGGAGTCCCGGGCTGCCCACGAGGGTGGGGGCGCGCCCCCTGCCTCGTGGACAGCCCGGAGGTCCACCGACGTACTTCTTTCACCCATATATACCCGCGTACCCTAAAACTTCCGAAGACGAGAAGAGATCGGGAGTTCCGCCGCCGCAAGCCTCTGTAGCCACCAAAAACCAATCGGGACCCTGTTCCAGCACCCTGCCAGAGGGGGGAACCCTCACCGGTGGCCATCTTCATCATCCCGACGATCTCCATGACGAGGAGGGAGTAGTTCACCCTCGGGGCTGAGGGTATGTACCAGTAGCTATGTGTTTGATCTCTCTCTCTCGTGTTCTTGATTTGGCACGATCTTGATGTATCGCGAGCTTTGCTATTATAGTTGGATCTTATGTTTCTTCTCCCCCTCTACTCTCTTGTAATGGATTGAGTTTTCCCTTTGAAGTAATCTTATCGGATTGAGTCTTTAATGACTTGAGAACACTTGATGTATGTTTTGGTGATCAACTTGCGGGTTCCACCCATGAACCTATGCATATGTTTGGCACACATTTTCGTCTTGATTCTCCGGTAGAAACTTTGGGGCACTCTTTGAGGTTCTATGTGTTGGTTGAATAGATGAATCTGAGATTGTGTCATGCATATCGTATAATCATACCCACGGATACTTGAGGTGACATTGGAGTATCTAGGTGACATTAGGGTTTTGGTTGCTTGTGTCTTAAGGTGTTATTCTAGTACGAACTCTAGGGCTGTTTGTGACACTTACAGGAATAGCCCAACGGATTGATTGGAAAGAATAACTTTGAGGTGGTTTCGTACCCTACCATAATCTCTTCGCTTGTCCTCCACTATTAGTGACTTTGGAGTGACTCTTTGTTGCATGTTGAGGGATAGTTATATGATCCAATTATGTTATTATTATTGAGATAACTTGCACTAGTGAAAGTATGAACCCTAGGCCTTGTTTCCTAGCATTGCAATACCGTTTACGCTCACTTTTATCGCTTGTTACCTTGCTGTTTTTATATTTTCAGATTACAAAAACCTATATCTACCATCCATATTGCACTTGTATCACCATCTCTTCGCCGAACTAGTGCACCTATACAATTTACCATTGTATTGGGTGTGTTGGGGACACAACAGACTCTTTGTTATTTGGTTGCAGGGTTGCTTGAGAGAGACCATCTTCATCCTACGCCTCCCACGGATTGATAAACCTTAGGTCATCGACTTGAGGGAAATTTGCTACTGTCCTACAAACCTCTGCACATGGAGGCCGAACAACGTCTACAAGAAGAAAGTTGCGTAGTAGACATCAAGTAGTTTCTGGCGCCATTGCCGGGGAGGCTAGGTAAGCGGCACTCACACCCCGTCAACTAAGCTCTTTTTTGGCGCCGTTGCCGGGGAGGTGAGTGCTTGAAGGTATATCTTTAGATCTTGCAATCGGATCTTTTTGTTTCTTGTTTTAGCACTAGTTTAGTTTATAAAAGAAAACTACAAAAAAATGGAATTGAGTTTGTCTCATACGCTTCATCTTTTTAATATCTTTCGTGAGTATGATGGGAAGAAAAATTGTGCCAAAGTGTTAGAAGAAGAATGCATTAAAATATTTGGCACCAAATCTTTGAATGACGAGCATGATTGCAATGTTGTTAGTATGAACTCCTTGAATATCCATGGTACCAATGATGATTGCACTAGTTATGATGAAAATGTCTCCTATAAACATGTCAATTTTTGTGGAGTGCATTAGGTTTGCAAGTATACACCAAATAGGGAAGATAAATATTGCAAGAGGCATAAGTACTTAGAAACTAATTTTTTGCAAGAAAGTCTTGATGATTGCGCTGAAAGATTCAATATTTATCGCACCCCTTGTGAATTTTGCAATGAACATGGTCATTTAAAGCTCCAGTGCTATTTGTTTCATGATCAAGTCGTGTCCAAATATTTTGATAATTTGATTACCCTTGATCATCATAAAGAGCTTAGTCTTCTTTTGGGTTATGAAGAAATGAAACGTATAACTGAGGGTATTCCAAAATTTAATCTTGATAAATTTCTTGATTTTGATCTAGAGAAGATTTATATGTATTGCGCGGTGAATTGCATTGAAAATCCTTATATTGCCAACTACATAAAGAAAAGAAAACAAATAGAAGATGAAGAGAATGCTAACGAAAGGGAAGAGACTTCCCAATATCCTCCTATTATTTCTTATGATGAATCAAGTAACGAGGAGGAGCCTTCTATTCAACCAATCTTATTAATAAGGAGCTCCAAAAAGAGGATTGAACCCACACATGATGTGGTGAAGAAGAAGAAAAGAAAAAGGAAGAGACGTAAAAAGGTATCTCTCCCAAATAATGTTGCTCCTATTATTGTTGTGCCTCATGAAAATGAATCAAAAATAATTGTGGAAGATGATGCACTTGATGATGATCTTGTTATACCTATTGCTTGTTGTGATGTTTTATGATTGGGAAGATAATGATACTTCTTATGATCTTGAAAATCTTTTTGGCAATTGCTTGGAAGAATATGACAATAATGTTTGCTATACTATTGGTGCTATCCATACTATTGATGATGAGAGTGATTATGCTTATGATATGAAAAGGCCCAAGCTTGGGGATGCTATGTTTGATGAAGATGATGTTTTTGAGAATATATTTGCTGCAATTAATGTTTATCCCAAGCTTGGGGATGCTATGTCTAATGAAGATGATATTTTTAGCCTCTCAAGTTTTGATATGCAAAGTTGTTATGGTGATAGCATGCCTTCTACCTATGATGATTATATTGATGAAAGTGGGTTTGGAAGAGTGTCAACTTTAGGAAGTAATGATCCCACTATTTTGGAGGATTTTGAATCTTATAACATTTATGAAAGTGGATTTGGAGAGGCCATGACTTTATTTAGTGATGAATCCACTATTTCGGAAGAGGTTTCAATTGATTATGATGAGAACAAAGTTGCTACTTATGATGGTTATAGTGATGAAACTTATGCTATAAAGAGTAGTGATGATTATATTTATAAAACTTGTCATGATTATGATTACCCTTTCTCTGAACATTACTCTTTTAATGTGGAAACAATTTATAGTATTCAAGTCTCTTATGATACTCCCACTATTCCGAATGAGAAGAATTTTGCTTATGTGGAGAGTAGTAAAATTTATATGCAAGTCGATCATGAAAAGAATGCTTTAGGTTCATGATGCTACTGAAAATTATTATGAGGGATTAATATATTCTTGTAGGAATTGCAATAATATCAAGTTTCCTCTCTATGTGCTTACGCTTTGTTTGGATGTCTCCATTGAGAGCCTTTGAATTGCATTGGATCCAATACCAAATCAACCTTTGTATTGCAATGGGCTCCAATACCAATACAGATGTTTGGATGTACAAAATATTGCAGGTTGGAATTAGATAAGCTAGCAATACCAATGTTACGTTTGGATGCCATACAATGGAATTGGCGGTTTGGGGGCGAGCAGCCGTGGGGAGCACAGGACGCATTCGTCCTCGACGGTCAGCGGACCATCCGCGACCGGGATGGAGCGACGCCGGCGAGCATGATGGGCCAAGCTCGTGCAGGCGCAGCTCCTCGTGTATGGGAAACTCAGACGGCCGCGGGATCCAGAGCAGAAGACGTCCACGCCGGCGAGCAGGGCCAATCGAATAGAAGAGGGTCGGGGACGGCAGGCAGGGAGGACGGCCAGGCGTGGCTAAGAACGACGGGGTACGGCGGCCGGAGCCTATCGGGGAGGAAAGCACCTGCGCCGCCGTCGGACTCCATGGTGGGGCGTGGCTCAGGGGGACGGCAAGCAGGAGCTGAGGAATAGGGGAGGGCGGCACCTGCGTCGCCGCCGGACTCCATGGCAGGGCGTGGCTCAGGGGGACGGCAAGTAGGAGCTGAGGAATAGGGGAGGACGGCACCTGCGCCGCCGCCGGACTCCGTGGTGGTGGCCGCCGCCGCCGCTGGCGTCTGCTAGGTCGTCGCGATCGGCCTCTCCTATCCCCTTCTTTTTTCCGGTCGCTCGAGCAGGTATGTTTTGCGGGTAGGCTGATTTCAGTGCGATTCGGAGCGGGACAGCTCTGTATCGTGGGCAGGCACTTCGCGTGGGATGTAATTCATCCAGCGTATTCGTTTCATTACAGCCTGCCAATTCGCTGTCCAACCAAACACATAAATTGAAAGATTACAATACCAATTCAGATTCCAAGCCTCCAATGGGAACATCCAAACGTAGTGTTAAAGTTTTGAAGTTATGCTTGTTTTGCCTTCCTATGCTAGTTGATTATTGTTCTCATAAGTTGTTTGCTCACAAAATCCCTATGCATAGGAAGTGGGTTAGACTTAAATGTGCTAGTCATATTCTTCATGATGCTCTTTTTATGTTTCAATTCTTATCTTTTATGTGAGCATCATTGAAATCACCATGCCTAGCTAGGGGCGTTAAACGATAGCGCTTGTTGGGACGCAAGCCAATTTTATTTTAGTTTCTTACTTTTTGGTTCTGTTTAGTGATAAATAATCCATCTAGCTTCTGTTTAGATGTGGTTTTGTGTTTTAATTAGTGTCTGTGCCAAGTGGAACCTTTGGGAAGACTTGGGTGAAGTCTTTATAATCATGCTGTAAAAAACAGAAACTTTAGCGCTCACGAGATTAGCTTCAACTTTTTACTGGAGAGTGCTATTTAGTTGATTATTTTTGCAGATGATTACTAGACAAATTCCTCAGGTCCACCAATTTATTTTAGAATTTTTGGAGTTCCAGAAGTTTGCGTTAGTTACAGATTACTACAGACTGTTCTGTTTTTGACAGATTCTGTTTTCATTGTGTTGCTAGCTTATTTTGATGAATCTATGGCTAGTAAAATAGTTTATAAAACATAGAGAAGTTGGAATACAGTAGGTTTAACACCAATATAAATAAATAATGAGTTCATTACAGTACCTTGAAGTGGTGTTTTGTTTTCTTTCGCTAACGGAGCTCACGAGATTTTCTGTTAAGTTTTGTGTTGTGAAGTTTTCAAGTTTTAGGTAAAGATTCGATGGACTATGGAATAAGGAGAGGAAAGAGACTAATATTGGGGATTCCCAAGGCACCCCAAGGAAATATTAAAGGATAACCAAGCGTCTAAGCTTGGGGATGCCCCGGAAGGCATCCCCTCTTTCGTTTTCGTTCATCGGTAACTTTACTTGGAGCTATATTTTTATTCAACACATGATATGTGTTTTGCTTGGAGCGTCATTTCCGTTTGTTAGTATTTTCTTGGTGTCATTTAGAATAATGTTTTTCATCTCTATTTTCAATAAAAATTTCAAGGATAGCTTTTGCCATGCTTATTTTGCAAGTATGCATGTTGCTGTGTGAAAAACAGAAAGTTTACCGCTGTTGCAAAAATTCCCTAGAAAAGTCAGGATGTGATAAAATGTTGAAACCTTTTGCATAATAATCTCTGATAAATTTACTAGAGTGGGAATTTTCTTCCATAATTTTTGGAGTTAGGGAAGTATGATGAATCTTGCATTCTTTACAGACTGTACTGTTTTGGCAGATTGCTGTTATGTTTGCACTGTTTGCATATGTTTGTTTGTTTAATGATTCTATTTGAGGATCGGACTATTAAATATGCAGAGGCATTTAGTATGCAATGTCGAATAATAATTTTATTGATTTGCTACAGTATAGTATGATAAGGTTTTTGCATTGGTTTATACTAACTTATCTCACGAGTTCTTGTTGAGTTTGGTGTGGATGAAGCTTTTGAGATTTAGGAAACTGTGATATGAGAGGAATTAAGGAGACACAAAATCTCAAGCTTGGGGATGCCCAAGGCTCCCCAAGATAATATTTCAAGAAGTTTCAAGCATCTAAGCTTGGGGATGCCCCGGTAGGCATCCCACCTTTCTTCTTCAACAACTATCGGTTAGTATCGGTTGAACCTAAGTTTTTACTTCTTCACATGATGTGTGCTATCCTTGAAGCGTCGTTTTATTTTCTTTAGCTTTGCTTGCTGTTTGGATAAATTACCAAGATCTTAAATTCTTAAATGGGAGAGTCTTCACATAGTTGTATAATTATTCGACTACTCATTGATCTTCACTTATATCTTTCGGAGAAGTTTGTCATTTGCTCTTGTGCTTCACTTATATCTTTTAGAGCACGGTGGTGGATTTTTTTTATAGAAACTGTTGATCTCTCATGCTTCACTTAGATTATTTTGAGAGTCTTAGATAGCATGGTAATTTGTTTAAATAATCCTAATATGCTTGGTATTCAAGATTTGTATAAACTTTCTTATGAGTGTGATGAATACTAAGAGAAGTTTGATGCTTGATAATTGTTTTGAGATATGAAGATGGTAATATTAGAGTCATGCTAGTTGAGTAGTTGTGAATTTTAGAAATACTTGTGTTAATGTTTGTGATTCCCGTAGCATGCACGTATGGTGAACCGTTATGTGATGAAGTCGGAGCATGATTTATTTATTGATTGTCTTCCTTATGAGTGGCGGTCGGGGACGAGCGATGGTCTTTTCCTACCAATCTATCCCCCTAGGAGCATGCGTGTAGTACTTTGCTTTGATAACTTGTAGATTTTTGCAATAAGTATATGAGTTCTTTATGACTAATGTTGAGTCCATGGATTATACGCACTTCTCCTCCTTCCACCATTGCTAGCCTCTCTAATACCACGCACTTTTCGCCGGTATCATACACCCACCATATACCTTCCTCAAAACAGCCACCATACCTACCTATCATGGCATTTCCATAGCCATTCCGAGATATATCGACATGCAACTTTCCACCGTTTCGTTTACTATGACACACTCCATCATTGTCATATTGCTTAGCATGATCATGTAGTTGACATTGTATTTGTGGCAAAGCCACTGAGGGAGTTCCGGACTAGGGGGTGTCCGGATAGCCGAACTATCATCATCGGCCGGACTCCAAGACTATGAAGATACAAGATTGAAGACTTCGTCCCGTGTCCGGATAGGACTTTCCTTGGCGTGGAAGGCAAGCTTGGCGATACGGATATGTAGATCTACCATTGTAACCGACTCTGTGTAACCCTAACCCTATCCGGTGTCTATATAAACCGAAGGGTTTTAGTCCGTAAGACGAACAACAATCATACCATAGGCTAGCTTCTAGGGTTTAGCCTCTTTGATCTCGTGGTAGATCTACTCTTGTAACACACATCATCAATATTAATCTAGCAGGACGTAGGGTTTTACCTCCATCAAGAGGGCCCAAACCTGGGTAAAACATCGTGTCCCTTGTCTCCTGTTACCATCCGCCTAGACGCACAGTTCGGGACCCCCTACCCGAGATCCGCCGGTTTTGACACCGACATTGATGCTTTCATTGAGAGTTCCTCTGTGTCGTGACCGATAGGCTCGATGGCTCCTTTAATCATCAACGACGACGTGGTCCAGGGTGAGACTTTTCTCCCCGGACAGATCTTCGTGTTCGGCGGCATTGCACTGCGGGCCAATTCGCTTGGCCATCTGGAGCAGATCGAAAGCTACGCCCCTGGCCGTCAGGTCAGATTCGGAAGTTTAAACTATACGGCCGACATCCGCGGAGACTTGATCTTCGACGGATTCGAGCCGCAGCCAAGCGCGCCGCATTGTCTCGATGGGCACGATCTAGCTCGCAGCGAGCAGTGCCACGAGGCCGCACTCGCATCCGCTCCGACCCTTAATCCGGGCGGATTCCCGATCAAGGATGAGTGGTTGGACACCGCCTTGGGGCTTTAATCTCTCGGCGATCGAGCGAACTCCATCCTGTCGCTGCGAAGACCTCGACTCCAAGGTGCGGGCTCCTCTCCGGACTCGAACCGTCACGCCCTTGCCAATCGAATCCGATTGGGCGCCCGTCATGGAGTTCACTGCGCGGATATCTTTCGGCTTTTCGCCCTTTGGCGACATCCTGAATTCACTAAAGTCTCTCTCTTTATCCGGAGAGCCCTGGCCGGATTACGGTCAGGAAGGTTGGGATGCGGACGACGAAGAAATTCAACGCCCACCCACCACCCACTTGGTAGCCGTTGTCGACGATCTAATCGACATGCTAGACTACGACTCCGAAGACATCGACGGTATGGACGACGATGCCGGAGACGACCAAGACCCAGCGCCTACAGGGCACTGGAAGGCCACCTCGTCATATGACATATATATGGTGGACATCCCAAAAGATGGGAACGACGATGGAACAATGGAGGATGACCCCTCCAAGAAGCAGCCCAAGCGCCGGCGTCAGCGGCGCCGCTCTAAATCCCGCCACAGCAAGAATGAAGATCCAACGCAGGAAGATGGAGACGCCAGCCGTCACGAGAGAGCGGCAGAAGAAGAGGTAGAGGATTATATGCCTCCCTCCGGAGACGAAGCAAGCCTCGACGACAATGAATTCGTCGTGCCTGAGAATCCCGTCGAACAAGAGCGTTTTAGACGCAGGCTTATGGCCACGGCGAACAGCCTCAAGAAAAAGCAGCAACAGCTTAGAGCTGATCGGGATCTGCTAGCCGGCGGATGGATGAAGTCCTCGCGGCGAAGAGCATGAGCTTGAACGCCCTCAAAAGCTACCCTAACGCAAGCTGCTCCCCGATTAGAGGAGGAGGCTTACGAACCCGCATCACCAGGGAGACAATACGGTGATCGCGACCCGTGGTCGCGACAGAGAGGCCTCTAGGCCCTTCACTAGAACCGTACCCGGCATCGCTCAAAAGCACACGGCCAAAGGGGCGCGCCGGACCTGCGAGATATATTGGAGGACAAGGCAAGACAATCAAGATCGATCTATGGATCGCGTGGGCGCCCCACGGTACGTGACGACAACCGTCGCGCCGGACACAGTAATTCCGCCTGGGCCGAACAAAACAGACCAAGCTCTTTTGAGCTCCGTCGTGATATCGCCCAGTACAGAGGCACCGCACACCCACTATGCTTCACAGACGAAGTAATGGATCATCAAATCCCCGAAGGGTTTAAACCCGTCAATATTGAATCCTATGATGGCACAACAGACCCCGCGGTGACGATCTTCACGCCATCAAATACCTCCCCCTCAAGCTTAAAGGACCAGCCCGGCATTGGCTCAATAGCATGCCAACAGAGTCAATTGGGAGCTGGGAGGACCTGGAAGCCGCATTCCTCGACAACTTCCAGGGCACTTATGTGCGACCACCGCACGCGATGACCTAAGCCACATAATTCAGTAGCGGACAAATCGGCGGACAATTCGAGAGCGGTTCTTAACCAAGAAAAACTAAATCGTCGACTGTCCGGATGCGGAGGCCCTCGCGGCCTTCAAGCATAACATCCGTGACGAGTGGCTTGCCCGGCACCTAGGACAGGAGAATACGAAATCCATGGCAGCCCTCACATCACTCATGACCCGCTTCTACGCAGGCGAGGATAGCTGGCTAGCACGCAGCAACAACCTCAGCAAAAATTCTGGTAGTCCGGACTTCAAGGACCGAAATGGCAGGCCGCGTCGTAATAAAAAACGCGCGCGTTAACGGCGACAATATTGAGGATCGGCAGTCAATGCGGATTCGAGGCTCTAAACCGGTCAGCGGAAAAAGCCATTCAAAAGAACTACTCGGGTCCGTCCAATTTGGACCGAATACTCGACCGCTTGTGCGGATACGGCACCCCAAAAGCCAGCTAACCACACCAGCAGGGACTGTTGGGTATTCAACAATGGGCAAGTTAATTGCGAAAACAATGACAAGGGGCTGCATAGCGATGGCGAGGACGAGACCCAACCGCCGAACAATAGAGGATGAAGGGTTTCCCCCACAGTGCGGACGGTGAACATGATATACGCAGCGCACATACCCAAAAGGGGCGAGCGTGCACTCGAGGATGTCTCTGCGATGGAGCCAGTTGCCCGAAGTTCAATCCATGGTCCTCCTGCCCGATCACTTTTGACGAAGGACCACCCCACCAGCATCCGCCACGGGGATTCGCCAGACTGGTCTTAGACCCAATCGTCGATGGATTTCACCTAACGAGTCACGATGGACGGCGGCAGCAGCTTGAACCTTCTTTACCGGGATACAAGGCGCAAGATGGGCATAGACCCTCAAGGACTAAACCTACCAAAAGCGACCTTTAAAGGCGTCATACCAGGTGTAAAGCCAATTATGCAGGCTCAATTACACCGAAGTGGTCTTGGATCCCGGATAACTTCGAACCGAGGAGTTAATCTTGACATAGTCCCGTTCATGGCGGCTATCATGCCTTGCTCGGACGTGCAGCGTTGCAAAGTTCAGCGCGTGCCGCACTCGCATACCTCAAGCTCAAGATGCCAGGCCCTCGAGGAGTCATTACGGTCAGCGGAAACATCGAGCGTTCTCTCCGCACGGAGGAACATGGCCGCTCTTGCGGCGAAGTGCAATGCAGCCTCTTAAGGCAATTCTCGAGTCCGGCCGTTAAGCGGCGGACACAGCTAAGCGCCCGAGTAACTTACAACAAGACCACAGCACGTTGAACGCAGCGTAGCGATGCGGCCCTAACCCCAGCCCTGCGAAGCGTCAAAGCAGGTCGCCGCGATACACCATTACGTTACGAAGATACCATGGGCATGGGGAGAGGGCATGACCACGATAGACCCAGATCTGCGGCTCAACCACACCGGGGGCTCTCAAGTGTGTCGTTCCTTTTCTTTTCTTTTTACCTTTTACTTTTTACCCACAGGACTCCGTTTGTCGAAGCCCTGTCCGGCAGCAGACCTGCCGGACTCACGATGCAATAGCCAGGGAAGGATAAAGGCTACAACGAATATACAGGTGGTCTCCATTACGAGCATTTTCATACACCAATCTGCAGCCTACCCCTAAAGGGGGACATGTTTAACAGTCTCATACCTTGCTTATCGCACTATTTGTATCGTTCTGCATTCGTAGCAGCACTTATTGAATAAAACAATGCAGCACCTTTTCGTTTATAATTGCATTTCTTTTTCATACGTATGTTCATTTACAACATGTTGCATCCGTACACTTTGGTACGGCTAATATACACCAGGGGCTTATGTTTCCCGCGTTATGGTGTGATGAGTCCGAACACTTTCACAAGTGCGGCACCCCAAACTTATAGCACTATATGCATCGGCTCCGAATCATGTCTTGGGTCAATAGTTGGGTTTGCCCGGCTCCCGTGTTTTGGTACCTTACGTTCCGTTATATCGGCTAAGGTAGCACCGGGAGAACCACTGCCATTCCGCCCCAGTTCGGCTAGGTTAATGCCTCAGTGGAGAAAGCTAAAACTGGCCTTCATGATGAGGCGAGAGACCGATCGCTGTTCGAGAGGTTTTTGCGAGTCCTTAAAGACTTATGCCGCTTAGGCGAGGGCGGATCTTTGTCCGGCTAAGGCGTGGATAGCGCCCCAAATTGACCTTCGAAGACTAGGGGCTTCACGAAATTTAAAATTATAGAATTCTATGGCTAAGTGAGAGTGTTCAAGCATTATAAGTCTGGTTGCCTGGTTCGCTATGTTGGCGCCTCCTAGATGGACCCAAAATGGGAACAAGAGCGCTCAAGTTTATCCTGAACACCCAGCACTTTCGTGGCATGGGGGCTGAAGCCGACGACTTGCCATCTCTCGATTTGATAAACAGCCACACGAAGGTAATATTTTAAATTAACAAGCGTTGCTTAGCGCAAATGAACTAAGTTTTCAGCGCACAGGATAACAAAATGCGAGTCTACTCAAATATTACATCTTTGGAGCACTCACCCGCAATAGTGCGGGCGCCCTTCAGTACACTCTTACAATACATCTCGGGCGTGCGGTGCTCCTTGCCCTCTGGCGGCGGGTCCGTCACGAGCTTTTGGGCATCCATCTTGCCCCAGTGCACCTTTGCGCGGGTAAGGGCCCGACGGGCACCCTCGATACAAGCAGAATGCTTGATAACTTCAACCCACGGGCACGCATCCACCAGTCGCCGCACCAGGCCGAAGTAGCTCCCAGGCATGGCCTCCTTAGGCCACAGCTGAACTATAAGGCCCTTCATGGCATGTTCGGCCGCCTTGTGGAGCTCGACCAGCTGCTTCAGCTGGTCACTAAGAGGCACCGGATGTCCGCCTCGGCATCTTGAGACGAAGACCTTCTCGTCGAGCTCCCTCCTCGGCCCGGTAGAATCGGCAGCATCGGACCGCTGCGAGGAAGATCTGCGAACACCCCTGGAGAGCTCCGAATTCGGGTAAGCAACAGGTAATTAACACTCACATGCTTACTCTCCATGAAAAATGCCTTACCCGCTGCTATTTTCTTCACCGCCTCAATCTCCTGGAGGGCCTTGTAGGCTTCGGCCTTAGCGGCTTTGGCACTCTCAAGAGTCGTTGCAAGCTCAGACTCTCGAGTCTTCGAGTCACGCTCCAAGTTCTCGTGTTTTTTCACGAGATCCTAGAGCTCTTTCTTTACCTCCGCCACCCGCGCCTCCTGCTTCTCTCGCTCGGTGCGTTCCGCGGCCGCATTACGTTCGGCCGCGGCCACCGCCTCCTTCAGGGTCGCCACCTCGTTAGTGGCCCCTACAATACCACGTTATCCTTGTCATTTTCTTGCAACCAAATCCTTTTACATAAGGTACAATTTTCATAAGGTATTACTCACCTTCTTTTTCCTCGAGCTGCTTCTTGGCATGACCGAGCTCGTTCTCGGACCGCTCGAGGTTTTCTTCAAATTATTGACCTCCATGATCGGTCGGGCGGAGGTCAGCAGCACAGCCTGCAATCCCATATTGACATATTTTTTATGACTCCTGCGTTTATCTTTTTGAAGATCCTCAGTCCGGCTTTTCTTTCCGAACACGGAACCGAGCATCAGGGGCTACTGTCTATGCGGTACCATTTTACATATATTGAAATTCTTACCTCAAAGCACATCGGAAGGCTGCTGCGAGCTTGGTCAGCCCGCTTTTGGCGAGCTGAACCTTCGAATCACCGCACTCATAGCAGGCGGCGTGCCTCTTTGATGGAGGCGCTGTTGGCGCCTCCAGCAAATTATCCGCACCTCGGTTGGCGGAGGCAGCGGCGTCACGGTCTTGCCCTTCTTACGAAGGGTCGCCGCGGACTCCGGAGCCCTGTGGCCTCCGGGCTGAGTCAGTGCAAAGTCCGGAGGGTGTCTGTGGCGCCTTCGGGCCTCCTCCTCCTGGTGGGTCCTTTCTTGGGATCTCACCTCGGCATCGTCCGCTGCACGCGGGTGGAGGCAGTCGGAAGGAATCCGTATCCGGCGCGCAAGGACCCTTCGATGAAGCGGGAAGATCATCCTTGGGCGGACTGCAGGGTTGTATGCGGCATTAGAAAGACATTATATGGCGAAAAAAAAACCTTGAAGTTATTCGGGAGTCCGGATACTTACGATCTCGCCAGGGGTTTGGCCCTTGGATGCTAGTCTTCATCGTCGTCACTGGCGTTGGCGGAGCAGTCCGGAGGAAGAGTTTTTCCCTGCTTGGACCCTTCGGCCTCCCTCGTTGGGGAGGCCTTCCTTTCTTCCCTCCCTGCTGGGGAGAGGCTTTCCTTCTCCTCCTCGCCTTGGTGGGAGGAGTAAACCGATTCATCATCCGATAGCACCTGAAAGCAGGAACTCTTCCGAGTCCCGTGGCCGTCTTCTTGGCCTTCTTCTCGGCACAACACAGGTGCCGGAGCCAGCAACCCGTTAGGCAGGCGTCCGCTGGTCCTCTCGGCAATGGGGCGGACAGATAATCCGTTCTGCCTTCGCCAGCCATTCCTGTCAAAGGTAAAGGGAGTTTAGATCCCGCATAGAGCCAAACTATGGAAAACAAGTGGTGAAATCACTTACCTCATCAGCCGGACGCTGCGAGTGGAATCCGCGATCTTCGGTAGAGGATGCGGGAGCTTCGGCGCCCCTGAACAGCACCTTCCAGACATCTTCGTACGTAGTGTCGAAGAGCCCGCTCAGGGTCTGGTGCTGCGCCGGATCAAACTCCCACATATTGAAGCCCCATCGCTGGCACGGGAGAATCCGGCGGATGAGCATGACCTGGACTACCTTGACGAGCTTGAGCTTCTTGTCCACCAGCCTCTGGATACAGGCTTGGAGTCCGGTTAGCTCCTCCGAATTCCCCCAAATCCGGCCACTCTCTTTCCAGGAGGTGAGCCGTGTGGGGATGCCAGATCTGAATTCGGGGCGCTGCCCAATCGAGTCACGCTGCTCGGTGATGTAGAACCACCCGATTGCCACCCCTTGATGGTTTCCACGAAAGTGCCCATCAGCCACGTAACGTGGGACATCCTGCCCACCATGGCGCCTCCGCTCTCCGCTTGGCTGCCCTTCACAACCTTGACTTGACTTTGAAGGTCTTGAGCCTAAGTCAAGTGGGGCTGGATGCAGAGGAAGGCCTCGCACCTGACGATAAACGCTGAGATATTGAGGATGAAATTGGGGCGGATCATGGAAATCTAGGCCGTAGTAGAACATGAGCCCCCGGACAAAGGGATGAAGCGGGAAGCCCAGTCCGCGGAGGAAATGGGGAAGAAATACTACCCTCTCATGGGGCCTGGGGTTGGGGACGAGCTCTCCCTCATCGGGGAGCCGATGCGCGATGTTGCTGGACAAATATCCGGCGCCGCGCAGCTTCTGGATCTGCCCCTCCGTGATGGAGGAGGCCATCCACTTGCCTCCCGCTCCGGACATAGTTGGAGAAGGTAGAGGTGAGAAGTGCGGACTTGGGCGCTGGAGCTCGAGTTCGCGGAGATGGATAAGCCAAGGAGGAAGAAGGCGCAGGTAAAAGGGTTGGATCCTTATCCCCTTATATGGGCGGACAAAAACATGTGTCCCCACCGGCCTGGTAAAACTCGCTTATCCACCAAGCGCCACAATCAATGGCGCGGTTGGGTTACTACGCCCGTATTGATGGGAATCCCGGAATAAGGGAACACGATCTCTGCCGACAAGGCGTGCCAAGAAACCGCTTCGCTAAACGGCGAGGAGGAACAATAAATACAATTTGAGTAAAGGCTTGGTAGTGGTGCGGCGTCACGCCACAAAATCGTCGCAGATTGATCTTGTGTAATATTATTCTCTCTACGGTGGTATATGGAATTTATTTTTGCGAGCGGACACTATCCTGGTGTTCACAATCTTCTATAAATTATTCGGAGGAAGAACCCGCCTTGCAATGCGAAGACAATATGCGCCGGACTCGTCGTCATTGAAGCCTGGTTCAGGGGCTCTTGAGGAGTTCGGACTAGGGGTGTCCGGATAGCGAACTATCATCATCGTCCGGACTCCAAGACTATGAAGATACAAGATTGAAGACTTCGTCCGTGTCCGGATAGGACTTTCCTTGGCGTGGAAGGCAAGCTTGGCGTCTGGATATGTAGATCTCCTACCATTGTAACCGACTCTGTGTAACCCTAACCCTACCGGTGTCTATATAAACCGGAGGGTTTTAGTCCGTAAGACGAACAACAATCATACCATAGGCTAGCTTCTAGGGTTTAGCCTCTTTGATCTCGTGGTAGATCTACTCTTGTAACACACATCATCAATATTAATCTAGCAGGACGTAGGGTTTTACCTCCATCAAGAGGGCCCGAACCTGGGTAAAACATCGTGTCCCTTGTCTCCTATTACCATCCGCCTAGACGCACAGTTCGGGACCCCCTACCCGAGATCCGCCGGTTTTGACACCGACAGCCACCGTTCATAATTCTTTCATGCATGTCACTCATGAGTCATTGCACATCCCGGTACCGCCGAAGGCATTCATATAGAGTCATATCTTGTTCTAAGTATCGAGTTGTAATTGTTGAGTTGTAAGAAAATAAAAGTGTGATGATCATCATTTTTAGAGCATTGTCCCAGTGAGGAAAGGATGATGGAGACTATGATTCCCCCACAAGTCGGGATGAGACTCCGGACGAAAAATAAAAAAAAATAAAAAAAAGAGTCCATAAAAAGAAGAAAAGGCCCAAATAAAAAAATAAAAAATAAAAAATGAGAGAAAAAGAGAAGGGCAATGCTACTATCCTTTTACCACACTTGTGCTTCAAAGTAGCACCGTGATCTTCATGATAGAGAGTCTCCTATGTTGTCACTTTCATATACTAGTGGGAATCTTTCATTATAGAACTTGGCTTGTATATTCCAATGACGGGCTTCCTCAAAATGCCCTAGGTCTTCATGAG
The DNA here is from genome assembly GCA_021605205.1 of Aegilops longissima. Classification (NCBI taxonomy): domain Eukaryota; kingdom Viridiplantae; phylum Streptophyta; class Magnoliopsida; order Poales; family Poaceae; genus Aegilops; species Aegilops longissima. Next base: position 616,951,372 of record CM038676.1, on the reverse strand, counting down.
CAAGCGAGTTGGATGCACACCCACTTAGTTTCTTTTGTTGAGCTTTCATATACTTATAGCTCTAGTGCATCTGTTGCATGGCAATCCCTACTCACTCACATTGATATCTATCGATGGGCATATCCATAGCCCGTTGATATGCCTAGTTGATGTGAGACTATCTTCCCCTATTTTTGTCTTCTCCACAACCACCCTTCTATTCCACATATAGTGCTATATCCATGGCTCACGCTCATGTATTGCGTGAAGATTGAAAAAGTTTTGAGAATGTCAAAAGTATGAAACAATTGCTTGGCTTGTCATCGGGGTTGTGCATTATTTAAATACTTTGTATGGTGAAGATAGAGCATAGCCAGACTATATGATTTTGTAGGGATAACTGTATTTGGCCATTTTATTTTGAGAAGACATGATTGCTTTGCTAGTATGCTTTAAGTATTATTATTTTTATGTCAATATTAAACTTTTGTCTTGAATTTTTCGGATCTGAATATTCATACCACAATTAAGAAGAATTACATTGAAATTATGCCAAATAGCACTCCGCATCAAAAATTATCTTTTTATCATTTACCTACTCGAGGACGAGCAGGAATTAAGCTTGGGGATGCCTGATACGTCTCCAACGTATCTATAATTTTTTATTGCTCCATGCTATATTATCTACTATTTTGGACCATATTGGGCTTTATTATCCACTTTTATATTATTTTTGGGACTAACCTATTAACCGGAGGTCCAGCCCAAAATTGATGTTTTTTGCCTATTTCAGTGTTTCGAAGAAAAGGAATATCAAACGGAGTCCCATTGACCTGAAACTCCACGGAACTTATTTTTGGACGAGAAGAAGCCCACGGAGTACCGGAAGCTCACCAGGGGAGTCCCGGGCTGCCCACGAGGGCGGGGGCGCGCCCACCCCCCTAGGGCGCACCCCCTGCCTCATGGACAGCCCAGAGGTCCACCGACGTACTTCTTTCACCCATATATACCCACGTACCCTAAAACTTCCGAAGACGAGAAGAGATCGGGAGTTCCGCCGCCGCAAGCCTCTGTAGCCACCAAAAACCAATCGGGACCCTGTTCCGGCACCCTGCCAGAGGGGGGAACCCTCACCGCTGGCCATCTTCATCATCCCGACAATCTCCATGACAAGGAGGGAGTAGTTCACCCTCGGGGCTGAGGCTATGTACCAGTAGCTATGTGTTTGATCTCTCTCTCACGCGCGTTCTTGATTTGGCACGATCTTCATGTATCACGAGCTTTGCTATTATAGTTGGATCTTATGTTTCTTCTCCCCCTCTACTCTCTTGTAATGGATTGAGTTTTCCCTTTGAAGTAATCTTATCGGATTGAGTCTTTAATGACTTGAGAACACTTGATGTATGTTTTGGTGATCAACTTGTGGGTTCCACCCATGAACCTATGCATAGGGGTTGGCACACGTTTTCGTCTTGATTCTCCGGTAGAAACTTTGGGGCACTCTTTGAGGTTCTATGTGTTGGTTGAATATATGAATCTGAGATTGTGTGATGCATATCGTATAATCATACACACGGATACTTGAGGTGTGATACGTCCATTTTGCATCATGGTTTTATATCGATATTTATCGCATTATGGGCTGTTATATCGATATTTATCACATTATGGGCTGTTATTTCATGCTATTCTCTTTTATTTTACAAGGTTTACATGCAGAGGGAGAATGCCGGCAGCTGGAATTCTGGGCTGGAAAAGGAGCAAATATTGGAGACCTATTCTGCGCAACTCCAAAAGTCCTGAAACTCCACGGAATATCTTAAAATAAATAAAGAAAAATCATCGCCAAAGATGAAGGCCAGGGGGCCCACACCCTGCTCACGAGGTTGGGCCCCCCCTAGGGTGCGCCCCCTACCTCGTGGGCCCCCTGGTGGCTCTCCGACGCCCTTCTTCTCCTATATGAAGTCTTTCGTCAAGAAAAAAAGAGGAAGCAACCTTTCGGGACGAGACTCCGCCTCCACGAGGCGGAACCAATCTAAGGCTACGGCAGAGCTGTTCTGCCGGGGACACTTCCCTACGGGAGGGGGAAATCATCGTCATCATCATCATCAATGCTCCTCTCATCGGGAGAGGGCAATCTCCATCAACATCTTCACCAGCACCATCTCATCTCCAAACCCTAGTTCATCTCTTGTATCCAATTCTTGTCTCCAAGTCCGGGATTGGTGCTAGTAGGTTGCTAGTAGTGTTGATTACTCCTTGTAGTTGATGCTAGTTGGTTTATTCGGTGGAAGATCATATGTTCAGATCCTTTATGCATATTATTACCCCTCTGATTATGAATATGAATATGCTTTGTGAGTAGTTACGTTTGTTCACGAGGACAAGGAGAAGTCTTGCTATTAGTAGTCATGTGAATTTGGTATTAGATTCGATATTTTGATGAGATGTATGTTGTCTAGCCTCTAGTGGTGTTATGTGAGCGTCGACTACATAACACTTCACCATTATTTGGGCCTAGAGGAAGGCATTGGGAAGTAATAAGTAGATGATGGGTTGCTAGAGTGACAGAAGATTAAACCCTAGTTTGTGCTTTGCTTCGTAAGGGGCTGATTTGGATCCATATTTTTCATGCTATGGTTAGGTTTACCTTAATACTTTTGTTGTAGTTGCGGATGCTTGCAATAGAGGTTAATCATAAGTGGGATGCTTGTTCAAGTAATAACAGCACCCAAGCACCGTCCACCCACATATCAAATTATCAAAGTACGAGCGAGAATCATATGAGCGTGATGAAAACTAGCAGCGATATTCCCATGTGTCCTCGGGGCGCTTTTCCTTATATAAGAGTTTGTCCAGACTTGTCCTTTGCTACAAAAAGGATTGGGCCACCTTGCTGCACTTTATTTACTCTTGTTACTTGTTGCTCATTACAATTTATCTTATCACAAAACTATCCGTTGCCACTTATTTCAGTACTTGCAGAGAATACCTTGCTGAAAACCGCTTATCATTTCCTGCTCCTCGTTGGGTTCGACACTCTTACTTATCGAAAGGACTACGATAGATCCTATACTTGTGGGTCATCAAGACTCTTTTCTGGCGCCGTTGCCGGGGAGTGTAGGGCCTTTGGTAGGTGGAATTTGGTAAGGAAAAATTTATATAGTGTGCTGAAATTTACTGTCACTTGTTACTATGGAAAGTAATTCTCGAGGGGCTTGTTCGGGTATCTTCACCCGTCCGATGAAACAAAGAGTTGCTCCTCAACCTACTGAACCTATTGAAAATGAAACTCCTTTTGAATTTCCTTCGGGTATGATGGAAAAACTGCTAACTAATCCTTTTACAGGAGATGGAACAAAGCATCCTGATGAACACTTAATATATGTGGATTATTTAAGCTTGCAGGTATACCCGATGACGTTGCTAAGAAGAAGGTCTTCCCTTTATCTTTGAAGGGAGACGCATTGACATGGTATAGGCTATGTAATGATACGAGATCATGGAACTATAAAAGATTGAAATTGGAATTTCATCAAAAGTATTACCCTATTCATCTTGTCCATCGTGATCGCAATTATATATATAATTTTGGCCTCATGAAGGAAAGCATCGCTCAAGCTTGGGGAGGCTTAAATCAATGTTATATTCATGCCCCAATCATGAGCTCTCGAGAGAAATAATTATTCAAAGTTTTTATGCTCGGCTTTCTCATAATAATCAAACAATGCTCGATACTTCTTGTGCTGGCTCTTTTATGATGAAGACTATTGAATTCAGATGGAATTTATTGGATAGAATTAAACGCAACTCTGAAGATTGGGACCTCAACGAAGGTAAGGAGTCAGGTATGACACCTAAGTTTGATTGTGTTAAATCTTTAATGAATACTGATATTTTTCGTAAGTTTAGCACTAAATATGGACTTGACTCTGAGATAGTAGCTTCTTTCTGTGAATCTTTTGCTACTTATGTTGATCTCCCCAAGGAGAAGTGGTTTAAATATCATCCTCCCATAGAAGTAAAAGTAGCTGCACCTATTAAAGTTGAAGAAAAGACTGTCACTTATAATGATCCTATTGTTCCTACCTCTTATGTTGAGAAACCACCCTTCCCTGTTAGAATAAAGGATCATGCTAAAGCTTCAACTGTGGTTCTAAAAGCAATATTAGAACTTATACACCTCTTGATAGGGTCAAAGTAGAACCTAATATTGCTATTGTTAAAGATCTCTTGTCTGATAATATTGATGGGCATGTTGTTCAATTCTGCGGTGAATCTGCTAGAATTGCTAAACCTAGCGTTAATGATAAACATAGACCTGTGGTAGGCGTGCCTATTATTTCTGTTAAAATAGGAGATCATTGTTATCATGGCTTTTGTGATATGGGTGCTAGTGCTAGTGTTATACCTATTACCTTGTATGAAGAAATTAAGCATGAAATTGCACCCCCTGAGATAGAAGATATTGATGTTACAATTAAACTTGCCAATAGAGATACTATATCTTGCGATGGGAATTGTTAGAGATGTTGAAGTCTTGTGTGGGAAAACTAAATATCCTGCTGATTTTCTTGTTCTTTGTTCCCCACAAGATAGCTTTTGTCCAATTATATTTGGTAGACCCTTCTTGAATAGTGTTAATGCTAAGATAGATTGCGAAAAGAATGTTGTTACTATTGGCTTGGATGATATGGTTCATGAGTTTAATTTCTTTAAATTTAGTAAACAACATCGTGAGGAAGAATTGCCTAGTAAGGATGAAATTATTGGTCTTGCTTCTATTGTCGTACCTCCTAGTGATCCTTTAGAACAATATTTGCCAGACCATGAAAATGATATGTTTACGAATGAGAGAAGGGAAATAGATGAAGTATTCTTTAAACAGAACCTATTACGCAACACAATTTGCTGTTGAAATCCTAGGGACCCTCCTCCACCCAAGGGTGATCCGTGTTTGAGCTTAAACCATTGCCTGATAATCTTAAATATGCTTATCTTGATGAAAAGAAAATATATCCTGTTATTATTAGTGCTAACCTTTCAGAGCATGAAGAAGAAAGATTATTGAAAACTCTGAAGAAGCACCGTGCCGCTATTGGATACACTCTTGATGATCTTAAGGGCATTAGTCCCACTCTTTGTCAACATAAAATAAATTTGGAAGAAGATGCCAAACCTGTTCGTGATCATCAACGAAGACTGAATCCTAAGATGAAAGAAGTGGTAAGAAAGGAAATACTCAAGCTTCTGGAGGCAGGTATAATTTATCTCGTTGCTGATAGTCAGTGGGTAAGTCCTGTCCATTGTGTCCCTAAGAAGGGAGGTATTACTGTTGTCCCTAACAATAAAGATGAATTGATCCCGCAAAGAATTATCACAGGTTATAGGATGGTAATTGATTTCTGCAAATTAAATAAAGCTACTAAGAAAGATCATTACCCCTTACCTTTTATTGATCAAATGCTAGAAATATTATGCAAACATACACATTATTGCTTCCTAGATGGTTATTTTGGTTTCTCTCAAATACCTGTGTCGGCTAAAGATCAATCAAAGACTACTTTTACTTGCCCTTTTGGTACTTTTGCTTATAGACGTATGCCTTTTGGTTTATGTAATGCACCTGCTACCTTTCAAATATGCATGATGGCTATGTTCTCTGATTTTTGTGAAAAAAAATTGTGAGGTTTTCATGGACGATTTTTCCGTCTATGGTTCCTCTTTTGATGATTGCTTGAGCAATCTTGATCGAATTTTGCAGAGATGTGAAGAAACTAATCTTTTCCTGAATTGGGAAAAGTGCCACTTTATGGTTAACGAAGGTATTGTCTTGGGGCACAAAGTTTCTGAAAGAGGTATTGAAGTTGATAAAGCCAAGGTTGATGCTATTGAAAAGATGTCATGTCCCAAGGACATCAAAGGTATAAGAAGTTTCCTTGGTCACGCCGGATTTTATAGGAGGTTCATTAAGGACTTATCAAAAATTTCTCGGCCTCTGACTAATTTATTACAAAAAGATGTACCATTTGTCTTTGATATTGATTGTGTAGAAGCATTTGAAATACTTAAGAAAGCATTGATCTCTGCACCTATTGTTCAGCCACCTGATTGGAATTTACCCTTTGAAATTATGTGTGATGCTAGTGATTATGCTGTAGGTGCTGTTCTAGGGCAAAGAGTTGATAAGAAATTAAATGTTATCCACTATGCTAGTAAGACTCTAGACAATGCTCAAAGAAATTATGCTACTACCGAAAAGGAACTTTTAGCAGTTGTATTTGCTTGTGATAAATTCAGACCCTATATTGTTGATTCCAAAGTAACTATTCACACTGATCATGCTGCTATTAAATATCTTATGGAAAAGAAATATGCAAAACCTAGACTTATTAGATGGGTTCATTTGCTGCAAGAATTTGATTTGCATATTGTTGATAGAAAAGGAGTTGAGAACCCCGTTGCAGATAACTTATCTAGGTTAGAGAATGTTCTTGATGACCCACTACCTATTGATGATAGCTTTCCTGATGAACAATTAAATGTCATAAGCACTTCTCGTAGCACTCCATGGTATGCTGATTATGCTAATTATATTGTTGCTAAATTTATATCACCTAGCTTCACATACCAACAAAAGAAAAAGTTTGTCTATGATTTGCGACATTACTTTTGGGATGACCCACATCTTTATAAAGAAGGAGTAGATGGTGTTATTAGGCGTTGTGTACCGAGCATGAACAGGAACAGATCCTCACATAAGTGCCACTCTGAGGCTTATGGAGGACACCACGCTAGAGATAGAACTGCACATAAGGTATTGCAATCCGGTTTTTATTGGCCTACTCTCTTGAAGGATGCCCGTAAGTTTGTTTTGTCTTGCGATGAATGTCAAAGAATTGGTAATATTAGTAGACGTCAAGAAATGCCTATGCATTATTCACTTGTTATTGAACCATTTGATGTTTGGGGCTTTGATTATATGGGACCTTTTCCTGCCTCCAATGGATACACACATATTTTGGTTGTTGTTGATTACGTTACTAAGTGGGTAGAAGCTATTCCAACTAGTAGTGTTGATCATAACACCTCTATTAAAATTCTTAAGGAAGTTATTTTTCCGAGGTTTGGAGTCCCTAGATATTTAATGACTGATGGTGGTTCACACTTTATTCATGGTGCTTTCCGTAAAATGCTTGCTAAATATGACGTTAATCATAGAATTGCATCTCCTTATCACCCGCAGTCTAGTGGTCAAGTAGAATTGAGCAATAGAGAGCTCAAATTAATTTTGCAAAAGATTGTTAATAGGTCTAGAAAGAATTGATCCAAGAAACTTGATGATGCACTATGGGCATATAGAACTGCATATAAGAATCCTATGGGTATGTCTCCGTATAAAATGGTTTATGGAAAAGCATGTCATTTTCCTCTCGAACTAGAACATAAGGCATATTGGGCTATTAAAGAGCTCAACTATGATTTCAAACTTGCCGGTGAGAAAAGGTTATTTGATATTAGCTCACTTGATGAATGGAGAACCCAAGCTTATGAAAATGCTAAGTTGTTCAAAGAAAAAGTTAAAAGATGGCATGACAAAAGGATACAAAAGCGTTTAGGTGATTATGTATTGCTATACAACTCTCGCTTAAGATTTTTTGCAGGAAAACTTCTCTCTAAATGGGAAGGTCCCTACGTTATCGAGGAGGTCTATCGTTCCAGTGCCATAAAAATCAACAACTTAGAAGGTACAAATCCGAAGGTGGTAAACGGTCAAAGGATCAAACATTATATTTCAGGTAATCCCATAAATGTCGAAACCAATATTATTGAAACCGTAACCCCGGAGGAAAACATAAGGGACACTTTCCGGAACGTTTCAGACTCCGAAAAGGAGTAGGTATGTGGTACGGTAAGTAAACCGACTCCAAAACAATTTTTAAGGCAATATTTCTCCGTTTTGGAATATTTAGAAAAATAGAAAAATAAGTAGCAGATCAGGGAAGGACACGAGGGCCCCACGAGGGTGGTGGGCGCCCTACCCCTGGCGCGCCCCCTACCTCGTGAGCACCACGTGTGCCCTCCGGACTCCGTTTTCTTGCACGATACGTATTTTGGTCGATAAAAGTTCATTATATATTCTCCCGAAGGTTTTGACTCCCGTATCACGCAATTATCCTCTGTTCTTGTTTCGAGCTGTTTTCTGTCAGGGTTGTCAAGGCCACGCATTATGTCATCCCCCTCCTCCAACAATGGTGACAAAGATGCTTGGCTAATGAATATAGAGCTGAAGAAGGAAGAACCCATGGAGATCAACAAGGATCAAGGGATCAAGAAGGCTACAGAGGACCAAGCTCCGGCAGTAGAAGACACCCTTCAGCTTGATCACAACTTTCTCACCCCAACTGAAATCGAAGCTTTCAAGATGATTGAGTTAGCTTGTATTCAAAACAAGTATCTCACAAGTGAAAATATTTTGTTGAAGGAGCATATCGTTGCACTCAAGGGCATTATTCGCAAGTTGGAGGACCTCTTACGCTCGATGTGCGACTATCCATCACCACCACCTTCTTCGACAACGAAGGAGACATAATCACATGGGTATGGGCACTCCCCTTGGCAACTGCCAAGCTTGGGGGAGGTGCCCCGGTATCGTATCACAATCACAACTCCTACCTTTACCGTTTTTCTTAGTTTGATCCTTTTAGTAGTATCTTGGTTTAGTAGAATAAAGTCATGGCATGATCTAGTTTCGAGTTTTTCTTTATGATCTCTCTATGTATTCGAGTCCGTGAGCTATATATATAATAAAGTTTAGTGTTGAGTCAAGGGCTTGATTATTTTGCCATGATCTTGGGTGAATAAAAGAAAAGAAAGAAGAAAAAGAATAAAAAGAAACAAAGAGTTCATATTGATCTTATTGAGAGTAATGACTTCACATAGAAAGTGTATGATGATTAAAAGTTGTTGGGAGTTGGCAAACATAGCTTTGGTCATCGTTGCAATTAATAGGAAGTAATAAGGAAAGAGAGGTTTCACATATAGATATATTATCATTGACATCTTTTATGATTGGGAGCACTCATTAAAATATAACATGCTAAAGAGTTGATGTTGGACAAGGAAGACAACGTGATGAGTTATGTTTTCTTATATCTGAGATAAAGTATGTTGTCATGGATCCTCTAACATGTTGAGCTTGCCTTTCCCCCTCATGCTAGCCAAATTCTCAGCACCAAGTAGAGATACTACTTGTGCTTCCAAAAACCCTTAAACCAGTTTTGCCATGAGAGTCCACCATATCTACCTATGGATTGAGGTAGATCCTTCAAGTAAGTTGTCATCGGTGCAAAGCAATAAAAATTGCTCTAAACATGTATGATTAATTGGTGTGGGAGAAATAATCTTTATACGATCTTGTGATGTGAAAGTAATAAAAGCGACGGACTGCATAATAAAGGTTCTTATCACAAGGGGCAATATAAAGTGACGTTCTTTCGCATTGAGATTTTGTGCATCCAACCATATATATAGACGGTCTATTCTGCTAATATTAGCAGAATAACTATTCTGCACACCACTTCCGCACTGCACGCTGAACGCAAGTGCACTGCATCTTCTTGACGACGAGCACTGCAATATAGACTAGTGAACTTCTCGTCGAAAAAAACTGCACGCGTTATTTTTTCGTTACTGTTTTTGCTCTAATTTTTTAACCGTTTATCGAAATGAGGCGTGTAATATACCATTGAAGAGCTATGTATTAGGCGCAACTTCGACATGTTGAACACTTTTCGAGATTCCATACGGTTTAAGAGCAGTTTTGAAATTGGCGCGTCCCATGACAAGTGGCAGCGAGCGTTTTTTGGCGATTTCTTCTAAACCGCTCGTCGGAATGAAGCAAACGATACGCCGTTGGATAGATATCATCGAGGCGCCTCTTTTTCATATATAAATGTTTCTCTAATTTGTTACGGTTTAAGAGCAGTTTCAAATTTACTAAATCGCGGAACTCTATTTTTCAATTTTTTTGAAATTTTCGGTACTGTTTTTGCTCCAGTTTTCTAACCGTTTGTCGGAACGAGACGTATGATACGCAGTTGGAAAGCTACGGACAAGGCACAACTTTCATATGTTGAAATGGTTTTGAGATTCCTTACGGCTTTTAGTTAATTTTGAAAATCGTGCGGCTGACTTTGAGAGGCAGCGGCTGTTTTTTCGTGAAATTTTTACGAACGGCTGGCCGGAATATTTCAAATCATACGCCGTTGGAAAAATATCAATGAGACGCAACTTTTACATGTAGAACACTCTCTCTAATCCCTTACGGTTTAAGATCAGTTTTAAAAATACGAAAATGCGGACATCCTGTTTTTCGCGACACCAAAATCGACGAGTGAACCGCATCAGACACATGGACACACTGCTTCAAACTGAAAACCGTACTGCATCGGACCGACAAGCAAGCTGCATGGTTCTTATACTCTTTTTTCTATTTTATTTTTATTAATGAGTTCTTTTTTTATGAATGAGAGTGAACCGCAGAGATGAGGCCAAGTGAACCACATCAAGAGGGAAGTGAAACGCAACACGAGTCTAAGTGAAAGGATGAACCATATCATCTTTTTGCCTTTTTTTAACTTTTTTTTATAAATGCATCTGAGCTGCATGGTGAGAGCTAGTGAGCTTCATTGGACGGGGAAGCGAGCTGCATTGTTCCTAAATGCAATTTTTATTTTTAAATGGATTGTGTGAAAAGTCCTTCGTAATGGACTTTTTTCAAGACCAAAGCACACTGCATTTGCATAATATTCTTGATGCAAAAAAGGTAAAAAGTAATGAATCTGTAGGCAAACATACAGTCATACATACATCTCTACATAGCAGAATTAGCTCTCAAGCACCACCAGCAACTAACTGAACCACATGGGCTACCTTTTGCTGCATTGCCCATTGCAAACACACGCCTAGTGCACTGTACTCGTGTACAGTGCACTTTTTCTTTCACTATTTGCTTTTTCATAATACACATTAACTGCATGATTTAATTAGCAAACGATCATCAAAAAATTTTTAGTGAGTGTGCAGTGCACTTCTTTTCTATTTGTTTGCTTCTTGGCTTCTCTCCCACAAAAGAAATTAATCTGAAACCGCAACAATTAACAATAGTGGACTCAAGTGTCGGGCATCAGCACTGCCGTCGGGCCCAATCTTTGCAACGCGCGCGTAGCCGGACCGCACGCCGATGCCGGTGAACTGCACGCCGAAGGTGAGCTGCAGGCAACCCAATTGCATCGCCCACAAACTGCAGCGGCGGGCTGCATTCACCCATTAGCAGAACCGCTCGAGTACACGGCGTGCACTGCAAAAAAACCCAGCATGGATGTGCAAACCTCTCCATGGCTGTGCTCACTGCATAGACGCGTGTGTTCGTGGGATTCCCATGGTGGCTCTGGCGACGACCCGATTCGGCAGGCTCGTCGGGCTCTGGATCCCCTCTCAGGGGAAGAGACAGCGAGGGGAAGGGGTGGCCCATCTCAAAGGTCGTCGGTGGCCATCTATGCGCCCGCACCTCAGAGGAGGATGCAGCTCGCCCGCTGACTCCCCTGCAGCACACGTGTGGGACTCAGAATTTGAACGAGCAGCCAGCTGCCCTTGACGCCCCTGGGACAGCTAAGCTCCTCTGTTGTGACAGTGGACTGCATGGAGAGGAGGAAGTGGGGCGCGTCTCTGTGCGGTGTGGACTGCAGTGCCGTATACACCCGGTCGGAGCTGCTTTGTTGGGACACCGCGACGCCCGGGGCTGCGGTAGGGGGCGGTGGAGGCACTCCAAATCGAGGCCGCTTCGCGTTGGCTGCGTGGCCAGCCATGGATCCGGAGATAGCGGCTCGGCGAAGCCTGTGGATGGCTGGATCCACGAGCCCGTGGCTGGCCAGATCCGGTGATGGCTCATTGTGGGGAGGCCGTCGGCGCGCGGGATGGAGGGGGGGCGACGCCGGCTGGGAGGAGAAGAAGGCGGGGCGGCACCGGTCGGGAGGAGAAGGAGGCGGGGCGGCACCGACCGGAAGGAGGAGGAGGTGGGGCGGCGCCGGTCGGGAGGAGGAGGAGGGGCGGTCCCTACCGGGAGGAGAAGGAGGCGGGAGGCTGTGGGTTGGGGAAGGGAGGCGCGCCGGCCGGGAGTGAGAGAAGGCGGTGGGGTGGGGCGCCGCGGTGGTCGGGCCATCCCCGTGGTCGCCGGCCGCTAGGCAGGTGGTGGGAGACGGCGGTGCGGGAGGCAGGTGGTGGTGTGGTGGGGTACCGTGGAGGGAGGTTGGTGGAGTAGTGGGGTTCGAGGGAGAGTGGTGGGCGGCCGTGGGAGGAGGGGTGGGTTTTTCTGTTGGTGGTGTGCAGAATAAGGTTTGGGTGTGCAGAATAAGGTCTTAAGGGGTGTTATCATAATAGACCCACCCTATATATATATATATATATATATATATATATATATATATATATATATATATATATATATATATATATATATATATATATATATATATATATATATATTCTAATTGGATGTGGGGAGCATGAATTATTATTGTTGACATTACCCTTGAGGTAAAGGTTGTGGGGCAAAACTATAAGCCCTATCTTTCTCTGTGTCGATTAAAACTCCGTAACCACAAGTATTGCGTGAGTGTTAGCAATTATGAAGGACTAAATGATAGTTGAGTATGTGGAGTTGCTTTTAAGCTCTGACATAGACTCTTTCCGATGTTATGATAAATTGCAATTGCTTTAATGACTGAGGTTATAGTTTGTTGGTGCTCAATAAGGTTCCTGATTCATACTTTTGCATTGTGAAAAGATCATCACTTGAACATAAGTAATCATATGACAAAATCTATATGTGTTGCTGTTATGAGAACAATCATGATGCCTTCATGTCCGTATTTTATTTTTATCGACGCCTCTACCTCTAAACATAAGGACATAATTATTGTTATCGGCTTTTCGCTTGAGGACAAGCGAGGTCTAAGCTTGGGGGAGTTGATACGTCCATTTTGCATCATACTTCTATATCGATATTTATCGCATTATGGGTTGTTATTTCACGTTATGTCACAATACTTATGGCTATTCTCTTTTATTTTACAAGGTTTACATGCAGAGGGAGAATGCCGGCAACTGGAATTCTGGGCTGGAAAAGGGGCAAATATTGGAGACCTATTCTGCGCAACTCCAAAAGTCCTGAAACTCCACGGAATATCTTAAAATAAATAAAGAAAAATCATCGCCAAAGATGAAGGCCAGGGGGCCCACACCCTACTCACGAGGGTGCCCCCCCCCAAGGGCGCGCCCCCTACCTCGTGGGCCCCCTGGTGGCTCTCCGACGCCCATCTTCTCCTATATGAAGTCTTTCGTCAAGAAAAAAAAGAGGAAGCAACCTTTCGGGACGAGACTCCGCCGCCACGAGGCGGAACCTTGGCGGAACCAATCTAGGGCTCCGGTAGAGCTGTTCTGCCGGGGACACTTCCCTCCGGGAGGGGGAAATCATCGTCGTCATCATCATCATCAACGCTCCTCTCATCGGGAGAGGGCAATCTCCATCAACATCTTCACCAGCACCATCTCATCTCCAAACCCTAGTTCATCTCTTGTATCCAATTCTTGTCTCCAAGTCCGGGATTGGTGCTAGTAGGTTGCTAGTAGTGTTGATTACTCCTTGTAGTTGATGCTAGTTGGTTTATTTGGTGGAAGATCATATGTTAAGATCCTTTATGCATATTATTACCCCTCTGATTATGAATATGAATACGCTTTGTGAGTAGTTACTTTTGTTCTGAGGACAAGGGAGAAGTCTTGCTATTAGTAGTCATGTGAATTTGGTATGCGTTCGATATTTTGATGAGATGTATGTTGTCTAGCCTCTAGTGGTGTTATGTGAACATCGACTACATAACACTTCACCATTATTTGGGCCTAGAGGAAGGCATTGGGAAGTAATAACTAGATGATGGGTTGCTAGAGTGACAGAAGCTTAAACCCTAGTTTATGCGTTGCTTCGTAAGGGGCTGATTTGGATCCATATGTTTCATGCTATGGTTAGGTTTACCTTAATACTTTTGTTGTAGTTGTGGATGCTTGCAATAGAGGTTAACCATAAGTGGGATGCTTGTTCAAGTAAGAACAACACCCAAGCACCGGTCCACCCACATATCAAATTATCAAAGTACGAGAAGCGAATCATATGAGCGTGATGAAAACTAGCTTGCGATATTCCCATGTGTCCTCGGAGTGCTTTTCCTTATATAAGAGTTTGTCAGACTTGTCCTTTGCTACAAAAGGATTGGGCCACCTTGCTGCACTTTATTTACTCTTGTTACTTGTTTCTCATTACAATTTATCTTATCATAAAACTATCTGTTACCACTTATTTGAGTACTTGCAGAGAATACCTTGCTGAAAACCGCTTATTATTTCCTTCGCTCCTCGTTGGGTTCGACACTCTTACTTATCGAAAGGACTACGATAGATCCCCTATACTTGTGGGTCATCAAGGTGACATTGGAGTATCTAGGTGTGTCGTGGTATTCTCACGGGGGGCTTGCGAGTCGACAGATGCCACAAGGGCTTAGTGTGAGGGTAAAACTGCTGCTGATAGGCCCGGGAGCGGGTATGCGAGTAGCACGCGGTGATTTACCCAGCTTCGGAGCTCTCCGGAGAGATAATACTCCTACTGCTGCATGTCTGAGTGTATCTGATATATCTAGTACAGAGTGCTCCTGGAGCTGTATCTTTGGTCAGTGCGATAGGCATCTGACTTTGTATATGTGTGGCATGTGTGCCTTGTGGCCGGCTAGCCTATGGCATGCATGCCCGTGAGAGCATGTGGGTGCTCATGCGTGTGTGTGTGTTGTGAGAGAATGGATAAGTGGATGGATGGATGGCTAGCTTATATAATGTGGGGGTAGCTTAGGAAGTAAGCTATGTAGGTATGGTAGCTAGCTAGCTAGTGGCATGGTGGGATGTCACACTTGTCCCCTGGGTCACTTCATAAATAGTGCCCAGGGACAAGTGTCATTGTACATGATGGCGTCGCGGTACGGTTGTCTTGTCCGCGATATGGCCGCCACGTCGGGGTCTTGTCGGTGTTAGGTCGGGCTGCAGTCGGCAACCGGCTGGTTGGCACTGTCAGCAGCCGGCAGCCGGCCGGGCAGAGCAGTCGGACGGGGAGTCGGCAGGATCCGCCGGGCAGTCAGACTGAGGGGCTTTGCTAGCCCCGATGTCTTGATTTATTGTCTCACCGTCTTCGGGGTATCCGTGTCCAATTACTCCGATAGTAGCCCCCAAGCCTCCAAGCAACTTGGCAAAGTTGGGCGGAGGTTTTTTGGCGAGTGTTCATGGAAATGATCATGAAAAAGACAAAGTTAGTCCACGTGGATATATCAAATGTTTGCTTTTAGCACTGCAAGTTTTATGCGGAGGGTGCCGACTCGGTTGCGTCCGAGCCCCCTTCAATATTTTTCATGTTCCCTCCATTCTTTGGCTTGTGCTCTCGCTTGCCGGACAGCCGCTCTGCGGTCTGTGGCTGAGAGTGGGCATGAGTGGAGTGTCTGATACTCGAGACTCTAGGAGCGAATTTAACCGAGCAGATACTCGTAAAAGAAACGACCGGGTCGCCCGAACCGCTTTTCTTCCCGGACGTTTTTCGCGTGGGGGCCTCCAGCGTTTACTCTTGCTAGCCAGACAGCCACTCTGCGGTCTGTGACTAAGAGTGGGCCTTTGGTATCGCGCACGCTACTAAGCCGCTCTATGGTCTGTGACTAAGAGTGGGCCTTTGGTATCGCGCACGCTACTAAGCCGTCTGCGGGAATTAACGTCTCGAAGGCGGCCGGCCTACCGGCCAACAACTGGGCGGCACCGGGCGAATAGTGATGCAACTGTAATAAAATGCGGAGATAGTTCCCCGAGCATCACTCGGGGTTATCCGTGCTTGCGTGGTGCAAAAATATGCGGGTGAGGGGCTCACGTTGATTTTCGTGTAGTCATGGTCGTCAAAGACAGCCGACGCGACTCGGCGCTCGCGGAGCGCGTCGACGCACCCGCTGAGTGAAGCCTTTGAGCCTCCGGGTGCTCAAGGGGGGTCCCAGCCGGTCAGGCTCGACCGGCCAGGCGGCGAGGCGTCTTGCAGCGCCAATTTTCTTCTTCTCTCTCTTCTGCCGGTTGCTGGCAGCCGGACAAAACTCTTCTTGTTTTTTGCTTCTTGCAATCTTCGGTAGCGAGTGCACCCAGGTGTAGCCGAGATTCTACCGATGGCGGCGGTCGGGCGGATATTCGATAACTACCTCGTCTTCTTCTCGCGCGTAGCGTCAGCGCATCCGCTGGATGTAGCCCCCGGGATTCAGGTCGACTGCTGAGCAGTCGGGCCGGATCTCCCGGCGACTTATTTGTCTTCTTTCTTCTGTCGGCAGTCGGCAGCCGAACGCGGAGTCTCCCTTTTTTTTCTTCAGCAGTCGGCTGTGGGCAGTCTACTAGGCAGTCGGCGCTCTGCGTTGCCCCAGCCGGCCCTTTCTTTTCCCTTCTCTCTTTCTGTCCAACTCCACGCGGGGAGCCGGACCCTTCTTTCTTTTCTTTCTCTTTGTCTTTTTCTATCAAAGCCGGATGGGCAACCGGCCTTTCTCCTGCAGGAGAAGCCGGCCACAGCGGGACGCGGCGGGAGCCGGCGGCCAGGACGCGGCAAAAACCGGTGCTGCACGGGCGCCCGGGGGCCGGGGCCGGCGAGGGACGCGGTAGCGGCGGGGTGCGCAGGAGCCGGCGAGGGGAGCAGCCGGGTGCTCGGGAGCCGGAGTCGGCGAGGGGCGCAGCCGGGTGCTCGGGAGCCGGAGCCGGCGAGGGGCGCGGCAGCGGCCGGGTGCTCGGTAGCCGGAGTCGGCGAGGGGCGCAGCCGGGTGCTTGGGAGCCGGAGCCGGCGAGGGGCGTGGCAGCGGCCGGGTGCGCAGGAGGGCGGAGCCAGCACGCGGGCGGACCCGGTGGAAGCAGAGCTCTCGCCGTGGACGAAGGCGGCAGGACGGGGTGCGAGGCAGGAGCGTGGCGACCCGGCAGGCGACTCGAGAGGAGCCGGACCCGGCGCATCAGCGCAGGAGAGGCCGGAGCGGGGCGGGAGGAGCCGGACCCGGCGCAGCGGCACGGGAAGAGCCGGACCCGGCGCTGCGGGCGGAGACGGCGGAGCAGCGCGGGAGGACCGAGGCGATGCCGGCGCAGGCGGAGGAGGCCGCGAGGCGGGGCAGGCGCCGAGGCGCGGACGGAACCGACCCAAAGGCGGGGGCGCTCGGGCCGGAGGTCGGCGGGGCGGAGGCCGGCACGAGGCGGCGCGAGGGAGTGGAGGCCAGCACGGGATGGCCGGCCCTGGGGCCGGATGCAGGCGCGCGGGGCCGGTGCCGGCCTCGGCCAGCCGGCACGCGGGCGGTTGAGGCGGAGCAGCCGGACGGCCGAGGGCGCGAGGTGCAGCAGGGCCGAGCGGAGCCGGGCGCGGAGCAGTCGGCGACGGGCGAAGGCGGGCGGGTCGCATGGAGGCGGAGCATCCGGCCGGCGAGCTGGCGCGGTCACGACGGAGTAACACAGGGCCGGGCGCGCGGGAGGCGCCGCGCGCCGGACGCGCGTGCAGGAGGAGCAAGCGGAGCCGGACGCTTCCGGATGCATGACGAGAAGGCGGAGCCGGGTGTGGCCTGTCGGCTGGACTCGTGCAGTCGCCGGGTTGGCGCAGCCGGCCGGGCAGCATGGCAGGCAGCAGGCTAGGCGCAGCCGGCCAGACAGCCTGGGTAGCCGGCCAGGCCGCGGCCGGACGAAGCTGAGCCGGCCCGAGGTTGCTGATGCAGGGGAGCGTGGGAAGTGTTGACTGGGAGCCGGCGAAACACGCGTGCATGCAGCCAGCCAAGCTGACCATCTTGATTGAAATTCACGTTTTGTGGGGCTGGCCAAGCAAGCTACTTTGACTGAATCTCAGTTATTACGAGTGCGTGTGCATGCAGCCGATCAGGAGGAGCTCGGCGTGGACGAGCGTCCGGCGCGCAGGCGCGAGGGGCGCCGCGGCACAGCGACGGCAAGGCGCAGCAGTAGGCAGAAGGAGCAGCGACCGCGGCAAAGGAGGAGACGGCGGGGGCTGCGGGCGAAGGCAGCAACAGTGCTCGAGCAGCAGGCACGACGCCCGCGGGCGTGGTGAATGGACTCGGGAAGGATGAGCAGGGCGTGCTAGTACAGAGCCATTGTGTGGGTGATGTACGAGGAATACCCGGCCATTATCTGGGGCGTGTCTCGGCATTATATGGCCAGTGTATGGCTATGGTTTGACTAATGTATGACCATTATCTGACCATGGTATGGAAAGTGCACAACCATTGGATAGTGCATATGCAATGTCTGGCTTGCTGGCTAGCGTGTATGGAGGAGCGACCGCGCGCTACGGCCGGAGCTAGACCAGCGTGGAGGGGAGCGGACGCGAGCGGTGCGCGGATGGACACGCCCGACCGAAGCGAGGCCCCGAGCGACGCGCGCGCGGACGGACGGCCGGCGTCGCAACGGTGGTGACGAAGAGGCCGACGGCGAGGACGCGCCGTCCCTCGCGGCCGCTCCGGAGGCGTGTCGATGTTGGGTCCCCGGCGCTACGGAGGCAGCGGCTACGCCCGTGATGATAGCGAAGATGGGAAGACGCGCCGCCCCTCGCAGCCACTCCGGGGGCGTGTCGATGTCGAGCCCCCGACCGCTACTGGAGAGACGGCGCGACGCTGCGGCGGTGAAGGCGAGAATGGTCCCGTCGGACTGCGAAACCAGCAGCAACGTGGTAACATAGTAGTAGTAGCACACCACGGTGGGCGCCAACTATCGTGGTATTCTCACGAGGGGCTTGCGAGTCGACAGATGCCACAAGGGCTTAGTGTGAGGGTAAGATTGCTGCTGATAGGTCCGCCAGCGGGTATGCAAGTAGCACGCGGTGGTTTACCCAGCTTCGGAGCTCTCCGGAGAGATAATACTCCTACTGCTGCATGTCTGAGTGTATCTGATATATCTAGTACAGAGTGCTCCTGGAGCTGTATCTTTGGTCAGTGCCATAGGCATCTGACTTTGTATATGTGTGGCATGTGTGCCTTGTGGCCGGCTAGCCTATGGCATGCATGCCCGTGAGAGCATGTGGGTGCTCATGCGTGTGTGTGTTGTGAGAAAATGGATAAGTGGATGGATGGATGGCTAGCTTATATAATGTGGGGGTAGCTTAGGAAGTAAGCTATGTAGGTATGGTAGCTAGCTAGCTAGTGGCATGGTGGGATGTCACACTTGTCCCCTGTGTCATTTCATAAATAGTGCCCAGGGACAAGTGTCACTGTACATGATGGCGTCGCGGTACGGTTGTCTTGCCCGTGGTGTGGCCATACGTCGGGTCTTCTTGGCGTCGAGTCGGGCTGCGATCGGCAGCCGGCTGGTTGGTGTCTTGATCGGCGGCAGCCGGCCGGGCAGAAAGTAGTCGGACGGGGAGCGGCGGAGGAGCGGCCGGGCAGTCAGACTGAGGTGCTTTGCTAGCCCCGATGTCATGATTTATTGTCTCACCGTCTTCGGGGTATCCGTGTCCAATTACTCCGACAAGGTGACATTAGGGTTTTGGGTTATTTGTGTCTTAAGGTGTTATTCTATTACGAACTCTAGGGCTGTTTGTGACACTTATAGGAATAGCCCAATGGATTGATTGGAAAGAATAACTTTGAGGTGGTTTCGTACCCTACCATAATCTCTTCGTTTGTTCTTCACTATTAATGACTTTGGAGTGACTCTTTGTTGCATGTTGAGGGATAATTATATGATCCAATTATGTTATTATTGTTGAGAGAACTTGCACTAGTGAAAGTATGAACCCTAGGCCTTGTTTCCTAGCATTGCAATACCGTTTACGCTCACTTTTATCGCTTGTTACCTTGCTGTTTTTATATTTTCAGATTACAAAAACCTATATCTACCATCCATATTGCACTTGTATCACCATCTCTTCGCTGAACTAGTGCACCTATACAATTTACCATTGTATTGGGTGTGTTGGGGACACAAGAGACTATTTGTTATTTGGTTGCAGGGTTGCTTGAGAGAGACCATCTTCATCCTACGCCTCCCACGGATTGATAAACCTTAGGTCATCCACTTGAGAGAAATTTGCTACTGTCCTACAAACCTCTGCACTTGGAGGCCTAACAACGTCTACAAGAAGAAGGTTGCGTAGTAGACATCAGTTGGTCGCCCGGTCCACATCCTGGAAGCCTGGAAAGAAGGCCACAAGAGGAAGGATGGCGCCGAGTTCTGCAGCGAGTCGGCGGAGGAGAAGTGGGGGACCTTCAAAGAGGTCTTCCAGGAGGTGCACGGGCAGGAAGCCGAACCTACGTCCAAGCCCCTTGATCAAGAGCTTCTCATCATTGCTGGCAAGGGGAAGGGCCATGTCCGCCACCTCCTTTGCAACGGGGCGATCGCCACCTCCTCGCATCGAAGCCGCACGAGATACGCGCGTCGAGCACCAGCTCAACTCCATCCATACGGGGTCGCCCAACCGCCGCATCACGTGAGATAGCGCGTCCCAAGTTTAGCATCCTAACCTTTCATTTATGTCCATGCCTCGAAATAGCACCGTTCCAACCTATATGAGCCTAATGCCATGTTACAGGATTTAATGGCGCAGCGGGCTGTTTAAGAGGAGCAAAGGCGGCAGGCTGAGCAGGAGTCCAGAGAAAAGGAACGGGAAGACACGAACAATAGGTTGAAGCTGCTTGAGGATCAACTACAGGTAGAACATTATCTAAACTAGAGTAGAAGATTCATTACATAGGGACGAACCACCCTCACGTGACTCTACTCTTATAGGTTCTTGTGCAATCTCGAAGCAGTGCAAGTGATGCCCCTCCTCCTCCTCCGGAATGTCAACCCGATGGCCTCTCCTCCTCAAGATGATCTATATATGAACAAGTGTACTTCTATTGTGACGTGCACGTGTTTTGCAAGTAGTGACAATATGTATGAATTTGCGACTTGTGTGTGATGTCTACTAGGATAATACATTCGACTTGTGTGTGACAATATGTGGACTGTTCCTAATTATGCCTATAAATGTGCGGACTAGATCAAATTATGCCTATATATGATCAAATTATGCCTATATATGTGTGGACTAGATCAAATTATGCCTATATATGATCCTTCTGCCAAGTACTTGTTTTTATTTGCACGGATCAGAAAATAAGTAGCTTAAACAACAGAATGGATGGGAAAGATTTCCGAGAGCAACTCTCGGAAAACTACATATTACCTAGAGCTCCTCTAAAAAACAAGGTCGTCTGGGAGACCTACTGTTGTGCCACAACTTTTCCGAGAGCAGCTCTTGGAAAAGAAGACGACATTGCCGAGACCAGCTCTCGGCAAAGCTATGTAAACTGTCAGCTCCCATGTGGGCCACGCTGTCCTACTGGTCAGGAGGATTGCCGAGAGTAGCTCTCGGCAAAGATATCGTCATTTTTTTAAGAATATTTAGGAAGTTATTTAAAACTTTTACTGATAAATGTGACCAGTGGGACACAAAAAGAAAATATATAGGATGTTGCATATGCTTTGCCGAGTGTCGGGCTGCGACTCTCGGTAAAGTACGCAGTAACTGACGGAGCCGTCTGTTGCGGACGGGCATGCCACGTGGCTCCTCTTTGCCGTGAGCGGCTCTCGGCGTCTGCTGGGTTTGCCGTGCGGTGTCTCTTTGCCGTGAGGCAGTGACCGCAAAGATGGCAGTTTGCCGTGAAGCTGGGTTTGCCGAGAGTGACACTCGGCAAAGTTTGCTTTGTAGAGTGTCCGTGTTTTAGCACTCGGCGAAGAGCATTACACCCGGCGTACGTGAAAATTCCAGTAGTGGGAATTCCAGAATCCAATATCTACTTTCTCCTTTAATAGTAGGTACATAACGAAACTAGAGTTAGTTATGTCAAAGTCAGGCATGAGCAGCAGAGCACTGTGGTCAAGCAATCCCTAGGGTTGGCTGCCACCAGAAGCGTGTTCAGTTAAAACTAATGTTTAGATAAAAGGCATAATTTGCGCCCGACTTTAAATTAATAAAACTGCCGGACTTTTCCACGGAGTTGTAGCAGAACTGATGCAGACAACAGATGACCCCCTACCCTCTCGCTCCGGATAGAGGAGCGTTGACCCAGCCAGAAAATCAGAAGGGGACCTGTCGGTGTAGTCACGTGTAAAAGGGAAGACACAGCAGAGTGTCAACCACCAGATCCAAGGTCGTTCCAAGATATGATCCAAGCCAGCTCAAGCACCCGACATGAATAGGAGACCTGCGCACACCAAGAAGGCCCTCAAGAGGGTTATGACGCAGAAGTGTCACCATAGCCAGTCCGCATGCACAGACATGGATTTTTACCCGGTGCTTGTTTTGTCCATGAACGTCAAATTTCAAAATATGAAGTCCATAGCTTAGTTTAGGTTGCCCCATCTTTAGATTGTGGTTACGGACATGGATTTTTTGTTCTTGTCTCCACCTGAGATTGCTTGTATCCCCATGGACATCGCTCCTGAATAAAGCTACTTGGAAATCTCAAACCAAAAAAAACATACGAAAATTGTGGCCTGGGATCAAAGAAGTTGAGCACAGGCCTGAACCGAGCTATCATCCCTACGGTTAATTAAGGCATTGGCTTTCTCCTCAAGTTGACGATCGTATTGAAGTCCCCAACAAGTTCCCAAGAACCCAACTGACACTAGTAGAAAACAGGGCTTTGGTTGGGGCCTGGCCAGCCCATTAGTCCCGGTTCAGTCACGAACCGGACCCATGGGGGCCATGCGTCCTGGTTTGTGCGCCCAGGGGGCCGGCCGGGCCTCGTGGGTCATTTGCCCCGGTTCGCCTGGACCCATTTGTCCCGGTTCCAGGCACGAACCGAGACAAATGGTCCTCGCTCCTGGCCCACAACCATTGGTCCCGGTTTGTAGTTGGAACCGGGAAAGAAGGGGGGCTTTAGTCCCGGTTCCAGCCACGAACCGGGACCAATGAGTTGCCCATATATACCCCATCGCGTTTAGAGCACCCGCTGACGGGTCGCAGTGGAGAAAATTTGAGAGAAAGTACCGGGCTGAGTTTGCAGGTGACCCAAGGAACGTATGGTTTGGTTTAAGCGCGGATGATATTAATCCTTTCGGGGAGCAAAGTAGCAATCACAACACCTGGCCTCTGACTCTATGTATGTATAACCTTCCTCCTTGGATCTGCATGAAGTGGAAGTTCATTATGATGCTAATAACCCACAAGTATAGGGGATCGCAACAGTTTTCAAGGATAGAGTATTCAACCCAAACTTATTGATTCGACACAAGGGGAGCCAAAGAATATTCTCAAGTATTAGCAACTGAGTTGTCAATTCAGCCGCACCTGGATAACTTTGTATCTGCAGCAAAGTATTTAGTAGCAAAGTAATATGATAATGATGGTAACAGTAACAAAAGGTAACGGCAGCAAAGGTAATATTTTTGGTGTTTTGTAGTGATTGTAACAGTAGCAACGGAAAAGTAAATAAACGGAGAACAATATGTGGAAAGCTCGTAGGCATTGGATCGGTGATGGATAATTATGCCGGATGCGGTTCATCATGTAATGGTCATAACATAGGGTGACACAGAACTAGCTCCAATTAATCAATGTAATGTAGGCATGTATTCTGAATATAGTCATACGTGCTTATGGAAAAGAACTTGCATGACATCTTTTGTCCTACCCTCCCGTGGCAGCGGGGTCCTTATGGAAACTAAGGGATATTAAGGCCTCCTTTTAATAGAGAACCGGAACAAAGCATTAGCACATAGTGAATACATGAACTCCTCAAACTATGGTCATCATCGGGAGTGGTCCGATTATTGTCACTCGGGGTTGCGGATCATAACACATAGTAGGTGACTATAGACTTGCAAGATAGGATCAAGAACTCGCATATATTCATGAAAACATAATAGGTTCAGATCTGAAATCATGGCACTCGGGCCCTAGTGACAAGCATTAAGCATAGCAAAGTCATGGCAACATCAATCTCAGAACATAGTGGATACTAGGGATCAAACCCTAACAAAACTAACTCGATTACATGATAGATCTCATCCAACCCATCACCGTCCAGCAAGCCTACGATCGAATTACTCATGCACGGTGGTGAGCATCATGAAATTGGTGACGGAGGATGGTTGATGATGACGACGGCGACGAATCCCCCTCTCCGGAGCCCCGAGCGGACTCCAGATCAGCCCTCCTGGAGAGATTTTAGGGCTTGGCGGCGGCTCCGTATCGTAAAACGCGATGATTTCGTCTCCTTGATTTTTTTCTCTCCGAAAGCAAATATATAGAGTTGGAGTTGACGTCGGAGGATCTCCAGGGGGCACACGAGGTAGGGGGCGCGCCCTAGGGGGGCACCCTCGTGGACAGGGTGTGGGCCCCCTGGTCTTCATCTTTGGCAAGGATTTTTTATTATTTTTGAAAAGTTGTTCCGTGGAGTTTCAGGTCATTCCGAGAACTTTTGTTTCTGCACATAAATAGCACCATGGCAATTCTGCTGAAAACAGCGTCAGTCCGGGTTAGTTTCATTCAAATCATGCAAGTTAGAGTCCAAAACAAGGGCAAAAGTGTTTGGAAAAGTAGATACGACGGAGACGTATCAACTCCCCCAAACTAAACCTTTGCTTGTTCTCAAGCAATTCAGTTGATAAACTGAAAGAGATAAACAAAAACTTTTACAAACTCTGTTTTCTCTTGTTGTTGTAAATATGTGAAGCCATCATTCAAGTTTTGAGCAAAGATTATGACTCACCACACTTGCAATAACTCTCAGATATCATGTTTACTCATATCAATAGCATAATCAACTAGCGAGTCATAATAATAAATCTCGGATGACAACACTTTCTCAAAACAATCATAAGATGATATAACAAGATGGTATCTCGCTAGCCCTTTACGAGACCATAAAACATAAATCAGAGCACCTTTAAAGATCAAGGACTGACTAGACATTGTAATTCATGGTAAAGGAGATCCAATCATAGTCATACCCAATATAAATTAATAGTAATGGATGCAAATGACAGCTGCGCTCTCCGGCTAGTGCTTTTTAATAAGAGGGTGATGACTCAACATAAAAGTAAATAGATAGGCCCTTAGCGAGAGGAAGCGAGGATTTGTAGAGGTGCGAGCTCGGTTTTGAAATAGAGATAAATACTATTTTGAGCGGCATACTTTCATTGTCAACATAACAACCTAGAGATGGCGATATCTTCCATGCTACACACATTATAGGCGGTTCCCAAACAGAATGGTAAAGTTTATGCTCCCCCTCCACCAACAAGCATCAATCCATGACTTGCTCGAAACAACGAGTGTCTCCAACTAGAAACAGTCCCAGGGGGAGTTTTGTTTGCAATTATCTTGATTTAGTTTGCATAAAGCATGGGACTGGGCATCCCAGAGACCAGCCATTTTCTTGTGAATGAGGAGCGGAGTCCACTCCTCGTGAGAATAACCCGCCTATCATGGAAGATACGGGCATACAAAACAGAATGTTTATTTGAAGGTTTAGAGTTCGGCACATACAAATTTACTTGGAACGGCAGGTAAATACCGCATATAGGAAGGTATGGTGGACTCATATGGAATAACTTTGGGGTTTAAGGGATTGGATGCACAAGCAGTATTCCCGCTTAGTACAAGTGAAGGCTAGCAAAAGACTGGGATGCGACCAACTAGAGAGCGACAACAGTCATGAACATGCATTAAAATTAATAAACATTGTATGCAAGCATGAGTAGGATATAATCCACCATGAACATAAATATCGTGAAGGCTATGTTGATTTTGTTTTAACTACATGTGTGAATATGTGCCAAGTCGAGTCACTTAAATCATTCAAAGGAGGATACCACCCCATCATACCACATCACAACCATTTTAATAGCATGTTGGCACGCAAGTTAAACCATTATAACACATATCTAATCAAGCATGACACAAGCAACTATGATCTCTAATTGTCATCGCAAACATGTTTATTCATAATAAGCTGAATCAGGAATGATGAACTCATCATATTTACAAAAACAAGAGAGGTCGAGTTCATACTAGCTTTTCTCATCTCAGTCAATCCATCATATGTCATCATAATTGCCTTTCACTTGCACGACCGAACGATGTGAATAAAATATGAGTGCACGTGCATTGGACTAAGATGGAATCTGCAAGCATTCAATAAAAAGGAGAAGACAAGGCAATATGGGCTCTTGGTTAAATCAACAATAATGCATATAAGAGCCACTTCAACAATTTAATTATGGTCTTCTCCTATCGACCCCCAAAGAAAAGAAAAGAAATAAAACTATGTACACGGGAAAGCTACCAAGAAGCAAAAGAAGAACGGGAAATCTTTTTGGGTTTTCTTTTTGATTATTACTATTATAACAAGAAAGTAAACTAACTAAAAGTTACTACTAATTTTTTTTGGTTTTTCTTAAGGTTTATCAAACACACAAGAAGAAAGCAAGAAAAAGAAAATAAACTAGCATGGATATTACAATGAAAGAGTATGAGCACCGACATCTAGCAATGAGTGTGTGAACATAAATGTAATGTCGGTGGGAAATACGTACTCCCCAAAGCTTAGGCTTTAGGCCTAAGTTGGTTTATTGCCATGGATGGCCTGGCGGATATCCGTAGGTGTAGCTGGGGTCGTACTGTGATGCAGCGGATATCGCCTTGATACTTCTCCAACGTATCTATAATTTTTTATTGCTCCATGCTACTTTATCTACTGTTTTGGACTATATTGGCTTTATTTTCCACTTTTATATTATTTTTGGGACTAACCTATTAACCAGAGGCCAAGCCCAGAATTGTTGTTTTTGCCTATTTGGTGTTTCAAAAGCAGAATATCAAGCGGAGTCCAAACAGAATGAAACCTTCGGGAACATGATTTTTCTCACGAGCGTGATCCGGGGACTTGGACCCTACTCCAAGGAATAAAAGAGGCGGTCACGAGGTGGGGGCACCCCCTGGCGCGCCCGCCTCGTGGGCCCCTGTTTGTAACGCTTGGGATGGTTATACAACGATAAACCCCGGTTACATTAATTAACTATTCTTGGTTTCGTTTCTGTCAAAAAAAAAAAAAAATAAAAGGAAAATAAAAGCGGGAGGATAAAACCCCGGCCCGCCCAGCCAGCCCCCCCCCCCTCCTGCCCCCGCCCCCGCCTCTTGGGCCAGAGGCCCGAGCCAACCACAGGCCACCAGGCCGGCCAGGCCACCCTCCCCTCTCCCTTATCCACCCCGAGAAACCCTAGCCACCCCCACTCTCCCCCTCGCCTCCTCTCCCCTCCCCGACCCGATCTGGATCGGGCAGGGCGCCACCGACCGCCTCCCCCATGGCGATCCCCCCGCCGCCACGGTGCTCCCACTCCCTCCCCACGTCGCCCCACTCCCCTCTCCCGATCCGATCTGGGTCGGGATCGACCGCGCCGCCCGTGGACCTCCCCGGCGCCCGACGCCCCTGGACCTCGCCGGACTCCTCCACTCCGCCGGCCTGCTCCCCGTCGCCCGCTCGTCCCCGACGCCCACCTCGACCTACACCACGCACGCGCCCGAGACCCCGCGAACCCCGGTGAGGCCCTGAGCCTCCTCCCTCTCCCTCGTCGGCGTCCGGCTACGGCCGTGCCGCCTGTGGCGTTCCCCCCTCCGGTCCCCTCCGGCTCCCCGGCTCCGGCCGCCCGTGCCCAGCGCCCGTGGGCGCCGCACGCCACCGTGCCTCTCCCCTCGCCCGGCACCTCAGCCACGTCCCCGTGGCCGCGCCGGCCTGCTGCCCCACCGTCGCGCCCGACTCCCTTCCTCTTCCCCTCGTCGACGGCCTTCGCGCCGTCTTGATCCGAGCCCAGCGCCCTCCTCCCCCGTTCGGCGCCCTCCCCCGCTCCGTGAGACCCCGACCCCCTTCTCCCGAGCCCGCCACGGCCTCCCATCGCCCCCCTCACCGGCGTCGCTCGTGCCCGTGGGCGCGTGTAACCCGGCCACTTGGCCGCCCAGCGCCCGATCCGCCCTGTGGTCGCCGCCCCGACCCGGGCCGGGACGTGCCCGAATCGGGCAGCACCCACACCCCCCGCGGCGCCCGCACCCGTTAGGCCGTGTGCCACTGACAGGGGGCCCCACCCCCAAAAACGCTAAAATGAATGTTTTATTTAAACAGAAACGAAAATGAATTAAAAGTGAATTAAACTAATTAACTAAATAACTAATTAATTAATTAATTGAATAATTAATTAATCTAATTAATTCTGGATTAGTTAAACCTAATCATTAGCTAATTAATTGGGTAATTAATTAAACTAATTAATCCTGGATTAATTAATACTAATCATTAGTTAACTTAATTAACTAAGATTAATTAATCTGATTAGGTTAATTAGGCTTAGTGAATGACATGTGGGACCCACTGGCGAGGTTGACTTAGTCAACCTGTTGGTGATAACGTCGGCATGACCTCATCTTGATGTCATAAATGCTTTCGAAATTAATTAAATAATTAATTAAAATTCCAGAAATTAATAAAATCTTTTATAAATCATATCTTTTAATCCGTAATCCGGTTAAAATATTTTCAACATGAAAGTTGCTCGAGCAGCGAGGCGAATCCGGATCGCAGCCCGTTCGTCCACCCACATCCTAACCTATCGAACCTGCAAACTTTCCTCTCCGGTTCATCATCGACGGGCGTCCGGAGCAGGATAACTTCGGATGCTTTCCCCCTTGACCAGTACCACCTCATACCACGTTAGGGCACGCCTAGCATCGCTTCTTGGCATGTCATGCATCGTTATGCATCTGTTACGTGTATTCATTGTTTCTTCCCCTCTTCTCTTGGTGACTACGAGACCGAGCAGCTGCGGTGGCAGTTCGACTACGGTGTTGTGACCCTTCTCTCTTGCCGAGCAACCAGGCAAGCCCCCCTTTGATCATCCCGATATCGCCCTTTCCATTCTCTCATGCTTGCATTAGATTTTGCCATTTATTATTGTTTGCTCCTATTACATTGCATAGCCTGTTTATTGTAACTTGCTATTGTTACCTACCTTATCCTAAACTGCTTAGTATAGGTTGGTTAGAGACCCATCGGTGACCCCCACCTTGTCCTTGTTGCCCTGCTTCATCATTGAAGACCCGATCAGCGGGATCGGAGACCAGGCCCGACACCGCACATCACTCCCCTTAGTTGCTCGACACTACTAGGTTACTATCGAGTCTGAGGGTGAAACCTCTGCTGACG
Source organism: Aegilops longissima (assembly GCA_021605205.1). Classification (NCBI taxonomy): domain Eukaryota; kingdom Viridiplantae; phylum Streptophyta; class Magnoliopsida; order Poales; family Poaceae; genus Aegilops; species Aegilops longissima. The sequence continues at coordinate 616,922,060 of CM038676.1, read as the reverse complement.
CCGATATTAACCCTGTAGTATAGTTATCCGGTTGTGGTCATCGAGGGTGATTTCCTCTTTAACCACTTCGTCACGACTCGTCGTGCAACCCCTCAAGTGTGGACCTCGAGGGTGAATCCTCTTATGTTCACCTTGATGACTACATTGAGTGGAATACACGGGGTGATTCCTCGTGTTTTCCCTTGATGTTTGGACTCACGGTTACTTGGACTTTTACCCTTGTTACTTGGAAAGGCGAATTCGACCACGAGGGTACCAGCGTGTAATTGCAGTGATGTGGAGCGGGTTGACTGGAGGGTGCCGCGAGATAATTACGAGGCGTGGCGGGCATTCCTAGCCCTTGCCGCAAGTCCTCGAGGCAGAACAGCGGGTCACATCTTTCGTGAGTCTCGCTTGTTACCGCGTTCCTAATCCACTACGATTTGGATATTTGATCCGAGGGGCCTCGGCCGATAGCACTAACCATCCGTGGGCTAAGTATGGGCGTTCTGCGTCGTATACATCAGCGAAGCTTATTAGGCGTCGGCGTCGGAATGGCGCGCCGGATTGGGCTGGAGCGCTGTTAGGCTAGGATGCTTCCGGCCGCCCCGCATAGCGTCAGGAGTTCCGGGAGATGGCCCATGACCCTGGGGCATAGGTTTAGTCGGCGTCTGGCCTCTCTATTAAGCCTAGGTCGGGTTGCGGCGTATTGTTTGACCGAGGCGGGCATGACCACGGAAAGTGTGTCCGGCGGAGTTAAGCGGCGTGGTGGGTAAGTTGGTGCACCCTGCAGGAAGAAAACATCTATCGATAGCCTGTCCTCTGATAGCGGACACTTGGAGTTGTATCGATCGATACAACTAGAACTGGTTACTTGAGATGAGACATGGATATGAGCTTTGGATTGTGATGATAAGCTGGATAGTATGGCTCTGGGATTTCTTTCTCGCAGGAGTCGAGAAAGGATCTCTCGCCGAGGTTGATAACACTCTGCTACTTTAAGTTATGTTACTCTACTCCCTCTTGTTTGCTGCAAGATGGTGGATTCGGAAGATGCTAGTCTTCGCTAGGACTAGGCCTTCTCTCTATTACGGCATTTCTGCAGATTCAGTCCCTTGATATGGCCTTTACACATATATCCATGCATATGTAGTGTAGCTCCTTGCTTGCGAGTACTTTGGATGAGTACTCACGGTTGCCTTGTTCCCCTTTTCCCTATCTCTACTCGATTGCTGCTATCGACGATGGAGCCGGGATCGAGACGCCACCGCCTCGGCGACTACTACTCGGGCGCCTACTACTACGTGCAGCCGGCGGCGACCGGGAGTGACCTAGGAGGATCGAGGCGGGAGGCCTGTCCTCTTCGTCTGTATCCCGGTTTGTGCTAGCCATCTTATGGCACCTTGTTTAACTTATATGCGTGCTCGGATATTGTTGCTTCCGCTGACTTCGTCTATGATCGAGCACTTGTATTCGAGCCCTCGAGGCCCTGGCTTGTATTATGATGCTTGTATGACTTATTTTATTTGTAGAGTTGTGTTGTGATATCTTCCGTGAGTTCTTGATCTTGATCGTACACATTTGCGTGCATGATTAGTGTACGATTGAATCGGCGTCACAAGTTGGTATCGAGCCATTGCTGTAGGAATCCCTTTCCTACTCCTTGGTCAAGTCGAGTCTAGACATTGCAAAACTTTTACTAACATGGCTGTGTGTCTTATGGGCTGCGTCGCCATTGGGTGTTATTAGGATCTTTTACTCCTCGACCTTTACTCAGGGGCTCTGAACTCTCTTCTACTCGGGTTAAACAATTTTACTAACTATCACTAGGATCCGTGACCGCATTCACCCGAAGATGGATATAGCCTTAGTTGTTTTGGAATTGTTTTGAACAATTTCCACCTGTCATTTGACTCCTTTTGAAGCGTCTTTGTTTTCAGATGGAACCCACGAGGCAGGTAAATGCGCCACACGACGGCCATTGGTGCCTCGGGATCACTGCGGTGCTAGCGAGATGATGACCTATCGGGTTATCGCTGGCACCCAGTACACCGTCTATGAGGAGTACCAGGATTACAACCGGGAGCGATGCCGCGCCATCGTCCACCTCTACTCTCGAGTATGCGAGTCCACTCTTGTCTTGCACACCGCACATGGTGTTGGAGTGACCATCGATATGGCAGTCCACGATGCTGCTTATGCTGCTGCGACCGTCTTCGTGCGAGTATCGAGAGTTGGACACCTCCCCTTCGGGCACATTGCTATCGCGTCGATGTTGGTGAGGAGGTTACTACTGCTGCCTACACCACTGTCACCGAGAGCCTTTCCACCATCGAACTTTGTTACGCATGCGATGGGCTGGATCGAGCTAACCGAGCTCTTCGCCACGAGTTGTACATCACCCGTCGGCACCTCTACCGTGCTCGACGCTGATGCACCCTTTGTCCGTTCGGAGAGCTGCGGCGTTCTGCGATCTACCCGCCCGGACCGTGATGCCCAGGGAGTTTGTTGGCGGGCGTGGGAGGCTACTCTCCGCGACTTGGCCCTTTCACGCACACGGGCGTCGGATTCAGCACCGAGTATCCGCGGCCCTCGTGTCAGCGGCGTGGAGGACTATCCTTTGCCGCACTACCAGCTTTGAGCTACTGCTACCTCCGCGATACCGCGTGGGACTGATGTAGGCTTGCTTGTTAGCATTTGATGTATTCGCCGCGAGCCTGCGTGCCGCCTATGATGTAGTAGTCTATGTACTGGACTCTATGTATCGAACTCTATGCATGATTCCTTTTGTAAGATATGCCAACTACTATGTAGTTCCCATCATCTGCTTTCATTATCGTGTTTCATCATGAATGATTCTTGTCTCTTGCTTATCTTCTCAAATGCTGAACTACCCCTATTATTTAATAGCAGGATGGTTAGGCCAGCAGGTCGTGGTCGTGGTGCCAACCTTCCACCACCGCCTGAGTACATGGCTGGTATGATCCAACAGCTCGAGATGAATCGCCAGTTCATGGAGAACATGATGGCTCAGTTCCTCGCCCCAATATGAACCCAGCACCCAAGCGGAACAACTCTGCAGAATTCATACGCTGAACCCGGCGTGTACCGCAGCTCAACTCAGCCCTTTGGATCTTCGATGGTGGCTCCGTGACATCACCTATGAGATGGAGTCGCTAATGTACCCCCGCCAGCTATGTCACCTTTGCTTCCTTCTTCTGAAGGGACCCGCAGCTCAATGGTGGGACAGCCACCGTCGTACTCTGCCGGTTGGGACACTCATCACTGGCGGACTTCCAGGCTGCCTTCGCGCCCGCTTCATCCCTCAAGGGTCATGGACGGAAGAAGCGTGAGTTCCATAACCTCACCCAAGGCAACAAGACTGTTGAAGCCTATCGGCGAGAGTTCTTGGACTTGTCTCGCTATCTTGAAGAGGATATTGCAAGCGATGCCGCAGACAAGAGAAGTTCGTGGCGGACTTCAAGGCGACATCAAGCTCGCACTTCTAGTGCGACTTTGCTGATTTCGCCACCTTGGTGAACAAAGCTATCAATGTCGAAACTGGTCTGCAGGAATACGAGCTCTAACAGCGCAACCGTGACACGGCTCATCTTGGGCCCGTCCTCGCGAAGCGCAAGATATGGATTCCCAATAGCATGTACCAGCCCAATGCATACGCTTCAAGCGAGAACTATGCTACACCTCGTGCGCCTACAACTAAGCGGCGAAGCTTCCAGCTCCGCCACCCCAAGCTCCTGTTCCCACTCCCAATAATGGCTTATGCTTGGTGCGGACAGCGAGGGCACCGTGCTAGAGAATGCAACGAGAACCGAAACAGTGGCCCTTCCAAAGAGCTGGCCGTGGAAACACCGAACCGCAACAACACCGGCAAGTCTTATGGGCAAGCTCGGGCCAACCACGTTGAGCTGAGCGAAGCTCGAGACCAGCCTGCTCTTGTGATGGGTACACTCCTCGTAAATTCAGTACTGCATCTGTTTTATTCGATTCAGGAGCATCACATTCATTCATGTCGAAGATTTTGCATTCATGCATGGCCTTAAGCGAAGACATGAATGCTTCACTATTAGTACACACCCAGCGGGCCAATGTCGGACTTCCATGATTTGCAGCAGCGTCCCGTTGAAATCGAAGGAATGGAATTCCTTGTCTCTCCTATCGTGTTAAAGTCTTGTAGCATTGACCTCATTTTGGGGATGGATTGGTTGAAAGCGCATACGGCAACAATCGTTTGCGCCACTAAGACCGTCCATCTGCTGCACCCTTCGATGAAATCGTAGCTACAATGCTAAATGCGGTTCAAAATGCGAGGCAAGGCTCTATGCATTGAATGCATTGAGCGCCGCACCCTCGAGGGAATTGAAAACATTCCTGTCGTTTGCGATTTCCAAGACGTCTTTCCTGAAGAACTTCCAGGGATTCCCCCTGCTAGAGCTGTCGAATTCGTCATCGACTTGAAACCAGGCACCACTCCTATAGCCAAGCGTCCCTACAAGATGCCGCCGCATGAACTCCTTGAGCTAAAGGAGGAAATCGACAAATCTCTTCAAAGTGGTTTCATCCGCCCAAGTTGCTCTCCTTGGGGAGCACCTTCTCTCTTTGTCAAGAAGAAGGATGGGACAAACCGATTGGTTCAAGACTACCGTCCTATAAATCAAGCTACCATTCAGAATAAGTATCCTCTTCCTCGGATCAATGATCTTTATGATCAAGCTGGCTGGTTCGTCGGTGTTCTCGAAACTTCGACTTGAGGTTGGGTTACCACCAGATCCGTGTTCGTGAGGAGGATATCCCCAAGACCGCATTTGTGACTCGTTATGGTTCATACGAGTACACCGTCATGTCTTCGGCAACCAATGCTCCAGCCACCTTCTCTCGCTCGATGAACTATATATTCATGGATTACCTCGACAAGTTAAATGCGTGGTTTATCTGGATGATATCTGATCTATTCCAAGAATGAAGAAGAACATCTTGAACATCTTAGTCTTGTCTTTGGAAAAGCTACGAGAGCATCAACTCTATGCCAAGTTCTCCAAATGTGAATTCGGCTTCCGAAGTAACCTATCTTGGGCATGTCATTTCTAAGGATGGTATTGCCGTCAACCTGAGCGAGTTCAGGCTATTCTCGATTGGACTCCCGAAGAGCGTTAAGCAAGTCGAAGTTTTCTCGGTCTCGCTTGACTATTGCCGTCGATTCGTCGAGAACTTCTCCAAGATTGCCGAGCCTCGACTAATCTATTGCATAAAGGCGTCAAGTTCAATGGGCGAGATAAGTGTCGGGAAAGTTTCCGGGAACTCAAAGACAAGCGACAACTGCCCGATGCTAGCTCCTCCCGATACTAAGAAGGACTTCGTCATTTATCGCGACGCTTCCGTCAAGGATTAGGCGGTGTCCTAATGCAAGAGCGCAAAGTGGTTGCTTATGCCTCTCGGCGATTCGCCCTCACGAGGAGAACTACCCAGTTCACGACCTCGAACTTGCTGCTGTCATTCATGCGCTAAGCGATGGCGACATTACCTTCTCGGTAATCGTTGCGAGATCTACACTGACCACCAAAGTCTGAAGTATCTGTTTACTCAGCCAGACCTGAACCTCCGTCAGCAGAGATGGATGGAGACTGTTGCAGACTTTGATTTGGGAATTTCCTACACGCCAGGCAAGGCTAATGTGATGGCTGATGCTTTGAGCCGCAAGTCTTACTGCAACCACCTTCAGGTTCACAAAGTTCAGCCCTCACTTGTTGAAGAATTCAGCAGGCTGAACCTCCATATTGTTCCTCCGGGTGCACTCGCTCCCCTCCTCCGGAGTTCCATAAGATGAATCTCCGTGTTGTTCCCCAGGATCCCTCTTTACCTGGCTGTTGAACCCGATCTCTTGGGCACCATAAAGACAATGCAGGATCGACTCACGAGGTCTACAAGCTTAAACAAGGCGTCGGGAAAGGAAATCCCTCATCCTTCACTATTAGCGATGATGGCGCCTTGTACTTCAAAGGCCGCCTAGTGGTGCCTTGCAAGAAGGACAACCTGGATATGACCGGAAGGTTATGCAAGAAGCTCATGATACGCCTCTATGTATCCACCCGGCAGTACAAAGATGTATCAAGACATTAAATCGCCGAGATTACGGTGGTCTAATATGAAGCGAGGACATTGCTCGCTATGTTTACGAGTGTGGCGTTTGCCGTCGTATCAAAGCAGAACATCAAAGGCCTTTGGAACTCTGCACCTATCTCTATTCCCGAATGGAAATGGGACCATGTTGAAATGGACTTAATCCTTTGGATTTCCCAAATCGCAGAAAGGTAATGATGCTATTCTCGTGCGTCATTGACGGCTTTCTAAAGTTGCACATTTTACGGCGGTCAAAGAAGCGATCATCGCTAGCCAGCTTGCGCTCTATATGTCGAATTGTTTCACTTCACGGTATTCCTTTGGTTATCGGTTCGGACCGTGGCAGCTTATTCACTTCAAGATTACGGGCAAGTTTCCAAGAAGCTATGGGGACTCATTTATCTTTCGATCTGCTTTTCATCCGCAGTCTCAAGGGCAAGTTGAGCGTGTCAACCAAATTCTCGAAGACATGCTTGAGCTTGTGTCGTCTCATTCGGCAAGAAATGGGAGGAATCTCTCCGTATGCTGAGTTCTCTTATAATAATAGCTTTCAAGCTAGTGCGAAGATGGCCCCTTGAAGTGTTATATGGACGAAAGTGCGAACCCTCTGAACTGGTCGAAGCGGGGAGCGTCCACTCTTGGTCGGATATTATCCAACATGCGAAGAACAAGTCCGCATTATTCGCGAGAATCTCAAGACTGCTCGATCGCCAAAAGAGTAATTATGACCGTCATCACAAAGACATGGTCTATCAACTTTGGCGAAAAGGCCTATCTTCGCGTTACACCAATGAAGGGTGCTCACCGCCGGGATCAAGGGCAAGCTAGCTCCTCGCTATATTGGCCCTTTCACTATTACGGAAAGGCGTGGAAAAGTGGCTTATCAAGCTGGAGCTTCCGTCGAACCTTTCTCGGAGTTCACGATGTGTTCCACGTGTCCCAACTCCGGCGCTGCTTCAAGGACCCAATCCGGCGATGGACCATGAAGTGCTCGAATTGCAGCAGACCTCTCCTATAAAGAGCATCCGGTCCGCATTCTCGACCAAGCTGAACGCCGCACCCGTCGGAAGGCGATCAAGTTCCTCAAGGTCCGATGGTGAATCACTCGAAGACGAAGCCACACAGGAGCGAGGATCGTCTACGAGATGAATATCCGCACTCTTTCCGTCTACCTCCTAAATCTCGGGACGAGATTTCTTGTAATGGAGGAGATTTGTAACGCCGGATGGTTATACAACGATAAACCCCGGTTACATTAATTAACTATTCTTGGTTTCGTTTACATCAAAAAATAAAAAAAATAAAAGGAAAATAAAAGCGGGGAGGATAAAACCCCACCGGCCCAGCCAGCCGCCCCCTCCTCCCCTGGCCCCCCCCCTCTTTGGGCCAGGCCAGCCCCACCTGGCCACCAGGCCGGCCCAGCGGCCACCCCTCTCTCCCTTATCCACCGAGAAACCCTAGCCACCGCCCCCCCACTCTCCCCTCGCCTCCCTCGCCCCTCCCGACCCGATCTGGATCGGGCAGGCGCCACCGACCGCCCCCCCCGGCGATCCCCCCGCCGCCACGGTGCTCCCTCCCTCCCACGTCGCCCCACTCCCTCTCCCGATCCGATCTGGGTGGGATCGACCCACGCGCCGTGGACCTCCCCGCGCCCGACGCCTGGACCTCGCCGGACTCCTCCACTCCCCGGCCTGCTCCCGTCGCCCGCTCGTCCCCGGCGCCCACCTCGACCTACACCACGACGCCCGAGACCCCATGAACCCGGTGAGGCCACGAGCCTCCTCCCTCTCCCTCGTCGGCGTCCGCTCTGGCCGTGCCGCCTGTGGCGTTCCCCCTCCGGTCCCTCCGGCTCCCCGGCTCGGCCGCCCGTGCCAGCGCGGCCGTGGCGCGCCCGCCACCGTGCCTCTCCCCTCGCCCGGCGCCTCGCCACGTCCGTGGCGCCAAGGCCTTGCCCACCGTCGCCCCGACTCCCCTTCCTCTTCCCCTCGTCGGCCTTCGCCGCCGTCTTGATCGCCCGAGCCCCGCGCCCCTCCTCCCCGTTCGCGCCCCCCCCCGCTCCGGCCCGACCCCGCCCCCCCTTCTCCCGAGCCCGCCACCGCCTCCCATCCCCCCCTCCGGGCGTCGCTGCGCCGGTGGGGCGGTAAGCCGGCCACTTCGGCCGCCCAGCGCCCGATCCGCCTGTGGTCGCCGCCCGACCGGGCCGGGGCGTGCCGAATCGGCGGCAGCCACACCCATGGCGCCCGCACGTTAGGCCGTGTGCCCGACAGAGGCCCCACCCCAAAAACGCTAAAATGAATGTTTTATTTAAGCGAAGCGAAAATGAATTAAAAGTGAATTAAACTAATTAACTAAATAACTAATTAATTAATTAATTGAATAATTAATTAATCTAATTAATTCTGGATTAGTTAAACCTAATCATTAGCTAATTAATTGGGTAATTAATTAAACTAATTAATCTGGATTAATTAATACTAATCATTAGTTAACTTAATTAACTAAGATTAATTAATCTGATTAGGTTAATTAGGCTTAGTGAATGACATGTGGGACCCACTGGCGGGGTTGACTTAGTCAACCCTGTTGGCTGATGACGTCAGCATGACCTCATGCTGATGTCATAAATGCTTTTCGAAATTAATTAAATAATTAATTAAAATTCCAGAAATTAATAAAATCTTTTATAAATCATATCTTTTAATCCGTAATCCGGATTAAAATATTTTCAACATGAAAGTTGCTCGAGCGGCGAGGCGAATCCGGATCGCGGCCGTTCGTCCACCACACATCCCTAACCTATCGAACCTGCAAACTTTCCTCTCCGGTTCATCTGTCTGACAGACGTCCGGAACCGGGATAACTTCCCGGATGCTTTCCCCCCTTGACCAGTACCACCTCATACCACGTTAGGGCACGCCTAGCATCGCTTCTTGGCATGTCATGCATCGTTATGCATCTGTTACCGTGTATTCATTGTTTCTTCCCCCTCTTCTCTTCGGTAGACTACGAGACCGACGCTGCAGCTGGCCAGTTCGACTACGGTGTTGACGACCCTTCTCTCTTGCCAGAGCAACCAGGCAAGCCCCCCCCTTTTGATCATCCCGATATCGCCCTTTCCATTCTCTCATGCTTGCATTAGATTTTGCTACTGTTATTGTTTGCTCCTATTCTGTTGCATAGCCTGTTTATTGTAACCTGCTATTGTTACCTACCTGCTTATCCTAAACTGCTTAGTATAGGTTGGTTAGAGACCCATCAGTGACCCCCACCTTGTCCTTGTTGCCCCTGCTTCATCATTGAAGACCCGATCAACGGGATCGGAGACCAGGCCCCGACACCGCACATCACTCCCCCTTAGTTGCTCGACACTACTAGGTTACTATCGAGTACCGAGGGTGAAACCTCTGCAGCACTTCTGATATTAACCCTGTAGTATAGTTATCCGGTTGTGGTCATCGAGGGTGATTTCCTCTTTAACCACTTCGATCGACGACGTCGTGCAACCCCTCAAGTGTGGACCTCGAGGGTGAATCCTCTTATGTTCACCTTGATGACTACATTGAGTGGAATACACCGGGGGTGATTCCTCGTGTTTTCCCCTTGATGTTTGGACTCACGGTTACTTGGACTTTTACCACTGTTACTTGGAAAGACGGGTCGACCACGAGGGTACCAGCGTTAAATGCAGTGATGTGGAGACGGGTTGACTGGAGGGTGCCCGCGAGATAATTACGAGGCGTGGCCGGGCATTCCTAGCCCTTGCCGCAAGTCCTCGAGACGGGGCAACGGGGTCACATCTTTCGTGAGTCTCTGCTTGTTACCGCGCGTTCCTAATCCACTACGATTTGGATATTTGATCCGAGGGGCCTCGGCACGATAGCACTAACCATCACGTGGGCTAAGTATGGGCGTTCTGCGTCGTATACATCAGCGAAGCTTATTAGACGTCGGCGTCGGGCGGGCGCTTGCGCCGGATTGGGCTGGAACGCTGTTAGGCTAGGTCTGCTTCCGGCCGCCCTCATAGCGTCTGAGGAGTTCGGGGAGATGGCCCATGACCCCCGGGGCATAGGTTTAGTCCGGCGTGCTGGCCTCTCTATTAAGCCTAGGTCGGGTTGCGCGTATTGTTTGACCGAGGCGGGCATGACCACGGAAAGTGTGTCCGGCGGAGTTAAGCGGCGTGGTGGGTAAGTTGGTGCACCCTGCAGGGAAGAAAACATCTATCGATAGCCTGTCCCACGATAGCGGACACTTGGAGTTGTATCGATCGATACAACTAGAACTGGTTACTTGAGATGAGACATGGATATGAGCTTTGGATTGTGATGATAAGCTGGATAGTATGGCTCTGGGATTTCTTTCTCGCAGGAGTCGAGAAAGGATCTCGGCGAGGTTGATAACACTACTGCTACTTTAAGTTATGTTACTCTACTCCCTCTTGTTTGCTGCAAGATGGTGGATTCGGAAGATGCTAGTCTTCGCTAGGACTAGGCCTTCTCTCTATTACGGCATTTCTGCAGATTCAGTCCATCGATATGGCCTTTACACATATATCCATGCATATGTAGTGTAGCTCCTTGCTTGCAGTACTTTGGATGAGTACTCACGGTTGCCTTGTTCCCCTTTTCCCTATCTCTACTCGATTGCTGCTATCGACGATGGAGCCCGGGATCGACGCCACCGCCTCGGCGACTACTACTCGGGCGCCTACTACTACGTGCAGCCGGCGGCGGCGACCGGGAGTGACCTAGGAGGATCCCGAGGCGGGAGGCCTGTCCTCTTCGATCTGTATCCCAGTTTGTGCTAGCCATCTTATGGCACCTTGTTTAACTTATGTCTGTGCTCAGATATTGTTGCTTCCGCTGACTCGTCTATGATCGAGCACTTGTATTCGAGCCCTCGAGGCCCCTGGCTTGTATTATGATGCTTGTATGACTTATTTTATTTGTAGAGTTGTGTTGTGATATCTTCCCGTGAGTTCTTGATCTTGATCGTACACATTTGCGTGCATGATTAGTGTACGATTGAATCGAGGGCGTCACACTGTTGCTCCACCGACATACTCATTCCTCCTATATATACCTACGTATCCCCAAACGATCAGAACAGGAGCCAAAAACCTAATTCCACCGCCGCAACTTCCTGTATCCACGAGATCCCATCTTGGGGCCTGTTCCGGAGCTCCGCCGGAGGGGGCATCCACCACGGAGGGCTTATACATCATCATCAAGGCCTCTCCGATGAAGTGTGAGTAGTTTACCTCAGACCTACGGGTCCATAGTTAGTAGCTAGATGGCTTCTTCTCTCTTTTTGGATCTCAATACAATGTTCTCCCCCTCTCTCGTGGAGATCTATTCGATGTAATCTTCTTTTTGCGGTGTGTTTGTTGAGACCGATGAATTGTGGGTTTATGATCCAACTTATCTATGAATAATATTTGAATCTTCTCTGAATTCTTTTATGTATGATTGAGTTATCTTTGCAAGTCTCTTCGAATTATCCGTTTGGTTTGGCCAACTAGATTGGTAGTTCTTGCAATGGGAGAAGTGCTTAGCTTTTGGTTCAATCTTGCGGTGTCCTTTCCCAGTGACAGAAGGGGCAGCAAGGCACGTATTGTATTGTTGCCATCGAGGATAACAAGATGGGGTTTTTATCATATTGCATGAATTTATCCCTCTACATCATGTCATCTTGCTTAAGGCGTTACTCTATTTTTAACTTAATACTCTAGATGCATGCTGGATAGCGGTCGATGAGTGGAGTAATAGTAGTAGATGCAGAATCATTTCGGTCTACTTGTCATGGACGTGATGCCTATATACATGATCATACCTAGATATACTTATAACTATGCTCAATTCTGTCAATTGCTCAACAGTAATTTGTTCACCCACCGTAGAATACTTATGCTCTGGAGAGAAGCCACTAGTGAAACCTATGGCCCCCGGGTCTATTCTCATCATATCAATCTCCATCACTTTAATACTTGCTTTGTTTTTACTTTGCCTTTTACTTTTTACTTTGCATCTATATACCTAAAATACCAAAAATATTATCTCTATCAGATGTTACTCTCGTAAGTGACCGTGAAGGGATTGACAACCCCTAATCGTGTTTGTTGCGAGTACCTATCGTTTTGTGCAGGTACGAGGGACTTGTGCGTGGCCTTCTACTGGATTGATACCTTGGTTCTCAAAAACTGAGGGAAATACTTATGCTACTGTGCTGCATCATCCTCTCCTCTTCGGGGAAAACCAACGCGAGCTCAAGACGTAGCAAGATGTATTTCTGGCGCCGTTGCCAGGGAGGCTCACGCAAGAGCAAGTCAACCATACCAAGTACCCATCACAATCCCTATCTCTCGCATTCATTATTTGCCATTTGCCTCTCATTTTCCTCTCCCTGACTTCACCCTTGCCGTTTTATTCGCCCTCTCTTTCCCAATCTCCTCCTCTCTTTCCGTTGCCTTTTCCTCGTCCGTTTGTTTGCTCGTGTGTTGGATTGCTTGTTGTCGCGATGGCTCAAGATGCTACCAAATTGTGTGACTTCACCAATACAAATAATAATGATTTCCTTAGCACTCCGATTGCTCCTCTTGCCAATACTGAATCTTGTGAAATCAATACTGCTTTGTTGAATCTTGTTATGAAAGATCAATTCACGGCCTTCCTAGTGAAGATGCGCTACTCATCTGAATAGCTTTGTTGATTTATGTGATATGCAAAAGAAAAAGATGTCGATAATGATGTCGTTAAGTTGAAGCTATTTCTTTTTTAAGCTTAGAGATCGTGCTAAAGCGTGGTTTTCATCTCTGCCTAAAAATAGTATTGATTCTTGGAACAAGTGCAAAGATGCTTTTATCTCTAAGTATTTTCCTCCCGCTAAGATTATCTCTCTTAGGAAAGATATTATGAATTTTAAGAAACTTGATCATGAACATGTTGCACAAGCTTGGGAGAGAATGAAATTAATGATACGTAATTGTCCTACTCATGGTTTGAACTTGTGGATGATTATACAAATTTTTTTTGCCGGATTGAATTTTGCTTCTAGAAATCTTTTAGTTTCGGCCGCGGGAGGGACTTTTATGGAAATCACTTTAGGAGACGCCACTAAACTCCTAGATAATATTATGGTTAATTATTCTCAATGCAATACCGAAAGATCTACTAATAAAAAAGTGCATGCGATAGAAGAAATCAATGTTTTGAGTGGGAAGATGGATGAACTTATGAAATTATTTGCTACTAAGAGTGTTTCTTCTGATCCTAATGATATGCCTTTGTCTACTTTGATTGAGAATAATAATGAATCTATGGATGTGAATTTTGTTGGTAGGAATAATTTTGGTAACAACGCGTATAGAGGGAATTTTAATCCTAGGCCTTATCCTAGTAATTCTCCTAATAATTATGAAAATTCCTACAACAACTCTTATGGAAATTTTAATAAGATGCCCTCTGAATTTGAGAATAGTGTTAAGGATTTTATGAATTCACAAAAGAATTTTAATGCTTTGCTTGAAGAGAAATTGCTTAAAGTTGATGATTTGGCTAGGAACGTTGATAGAATTTCTCTTGAGGTTGATTCTTTAAAGCTTAGATCTATCCCTCCTAAGCATGATATCAATGAGTCTCTCAAAGCCATGAGAATTTCCATTTATGAGTGCAAAGAAAGAACCGCTAGGATGCGTGCTTACAAAGATGCCTTTATTAAAGCGTGTCCTTCTAATTCCTATGAAAATCAAGATGAAGATCTAAAAGTTATTGATGTGTCACCCATTAAATCTTTGTTTTGCAATATAAATCTTTATGAAACTGAATATGATCTTCATTTACCTAGAAGGTGTTCTAAAAATTCAGAGTATTTAGATCTTGATGATGAAATTGATAAATGTGGGATTGAAAGAAATAAAAACCTAGATGTTGTTAAACCCACTATTTTGGATCTCAAGGAATTTAATTATGAAAATTTCTCTTTAATTGATTGTATTTCCTTGTTGCAATCCGTGCTAAATTCTCCTCATGCTTATAGTCAAAATAAGGCCTTTACCGAACACATTGTTGATGACTTGATGTAATCTTATGAAGAAAAACTTGACTTGAAAGTTTCTATCCCTAGAAAACTCTATGATGAGTGGGAACCTACCATTAAGATTAAAATTAAAAATTATGAGTTTCATGCTTTGTGTGATTTGGGTGCTAGTGTCTCTACTATCCCCAAAACTTTGTGTGATTTGATAGATTTCCATGACTTTTGATGATTGCTCTCTAAACTTGCATCTTGCGGATTCCACTATTAAAAAGCCTATGGGAATAATTAATGATGTTCTTATTGTTGCATATAGGAATTATGTGCCCATAGATTTTATCGTTCTTGATATAGATTGCAATCCTTCATGTCCTATTATTCTTGGTAGACCTTTCCTTAGAACGATTGGTGCAATTATTGATATGAAGGAAGGAAATATTAGATTCCAATTTACCTTAAAGAAGGGCATGGAACACTTCCCTAGAAAGAAAATAAAATTACCATATGAATCTGTCGTGACAGCCACTTATGGATTGCCTACCAAAGATGGCAATACCTAGATCTATCCTTGCTTTTATGCCTAGCTAGGGGCGTTAAACGATAGCGCTTGTTGGGAGGCAACCCAATTTTATTTTTTGTTTTTTGTTTTTGATTCTGTTTAGGAATAAATAATCCATATAGCCTCAGTTTAGATGTAGTTTTATCTTTTAATTAGTGTTTGTGCCAAGCTAGACCTATTGGATCTTCTTGGATGATAGTTATTTGATCTTGCTGTAATTTCCAGAAACTTTGCGCTCAGTGCCGGAATTGTTAAAAATCACCAGAACGTGATAAAATACTGATTCCAATTGATACTGATCAATAAACAAATTTTCTAGGTGGTCTAATTTTGGTAGAATTATTTGAGTTCCAGAAGTTTGCGTTAGTTACAGATTACTACAGACTGTTCTGTTTTTGACAGATTCTGTTTTTCGTGTGTTGTTTGCTTATTTTGATGAATCTATGGCTAGTAAAATAGTTTATAATCCATAGAGAAGTTGGAATACAGTGGGTTTAAAACCAATATAAATAAACAATGATTTCATTACAGTACCTTAAAGTAGTCTTTTTTTTTCTTTCTCTAACGGAGCTCACGAGATTTCTATTGAGTTTTGTGTTGTGAAGTTTTCAAGTTTTGGGTGAATTCTTTTGATGGATTATGGAACAAGGAGTGGCAAGAGCCTAAGCTTGGGGATGCCCATGGCACCCCCAAGATAATCCAAGGACACCAAAAATTCAAAGCTTGTCGTCTACTTCCATCGGTAATTTACTTGGAGCTATATTTTTATTCACCACATGATAAGTGTTTTGCTTGGAGCGTCTTGTATTATTTTCATCTTTGCTTGTTAGTTTACCACAATCATCCTTGCTGTACACACCTTTGAGAGAGCCATACATGAATTGGAATTTGATAGAATTCTCATAGTGCTTCACTTATATTTTTTTAGTTTGATAGCTATGCTCATAGTGCTTCACTTATATCTTTTGAGCGTGATAATTTTTGCTCTAATGCTTCACTTAGATCTTTTAGAGCACGGTGGTGGATTTGTTTTAAAGAAACTATTGACCTCTCATGCTTCACTTAGATTATTTTGAGAGTCGTTAATAGCATGGTAATTTGCTTAAAATTAATATACTTGGTATTCAAGATATGTGAAACTTTCTTTTGAGTGCGTTGAATACTAAGAAAAGTTTGATACTTGATAATTGTTTTGAGATATGGAGGTGGTAATATTGAAGTCATGCTGGTTGGGTGATTATGAATTTAAAGAATGCTTGTGTTGAAGTTAGCAAATCCCGTAGCATGCACGTATGGTTAAAGTTGTGTAACAAATTTGAAACATGAAGTGTACCTGGCTTGTGCATCCTTATGAGTGGCGGTCGGGGACGAGCAATGGTCTTTTCCAACCAATCTATCCCCCTAGGAGATGCGCGTAGTACTTGATTTTTGATGACTTCTAAATTTTTGCAATAAGTATATGAGTTCTTTTGACTAATGTTGAGTCCATGGATTATACGCACTTTTACCTTTCCGCCATTGCTAGCCTCTTTGGTACCGTGCATTGCCCTTTCTCACCTTGAGAGTTGGTGCAAACTTCGCCGGTGCATCCAAACCCCGTGATATGATACGCTCTATCACACGTAAACCTCCTTATATCTTCCTCAAAACAGCCACCATACCTACCTATTATGGCATTTCCATAGCCATTCCGAGATATATTGCCATGCAACTTTCCACCATTCCGTTCATCATCATCATGACATACCTTACTTCTGTCATATTGCCATTGCATGATCATGTAGTTGACATCGTATTTGTGGCAAAGCCACCATGCATTATTTTTCATACATGTCACTCTTGATTCATCGCACCATCCCGGTACACCGACGGAGGCATTCATATAGAGTCATATCTTGTTCTAGTTTCGAGTTGTAATATTTATGTTGTAATCAATAGAAGTGTGATGATCATCATTATTAGAGCATTGCCCAAAAAAAAAGAAAGGCCAAAAAGAAAAAAAAGAAAGGCCCAAAAAAGAAAATAAAAAGGGCAATGTTACTATCTTTTTTTCCACACTTGTGCTTCAAAGTAGCACCTTGTTCTTCATGTAGTGAGTCTCATATATTGTGCTTCAAAGTAGCACCATGTTCTTCATATAGTGAGTCTCATAAGTTGTCTTTTTCATACTAGTGGGAATTTTTCATTGTAGAACTTGGCTTGTATATTCCTACGATGGGCTTTCTCAAATGCCCTAGGTCTTCATGAGCAAGCAAGTTGGATGCACACCCACTAGTTTTCTTTTGTTGAGCATTCATTTATAGCTCTAGTGCATCTGTTGCATGGCAATCCCTACTCCTCATGTTGACATCAATTGATGGGCATCTCCATAGCCTGTTGATTATACTCGTCAACGTGAGACTTTCTCCTTTTTTGTCTTCTCCACACAATCCCCATCATCATATTCTATTCCACCCATAGTGCTATATCCATGGCTCACGTGCTCATGTATTGAGTGAAGATTGAAAAAGTTTGAGATTATTTAAGTATGAAACAATTGCTTGGCTTGTCATCGGGGGTATAGAAGTTGGGAACATCTTTGTGTGACGAAAATGAAGCATAACCTAACTATATGATTTTGTAGGGATGAACTTTCTTTTGCCATGCTATTTTGAGAATACATGATTACTTTGATTAGTATGCTTGAAGTATTACTATTTATTTTATCAATATGAACTTTTATTTTGTATTCATTTGGATCTGAATGTTCATACCACAATTAAGAAGATTTACACTGAAATTATGCCAAAGTATCACTCCGCATCAAAAATTCTCTTTTTATCATTTACCTACTCGAGGACGAGCAGGAATTAAGCTTGGGGATACCTGATACGTCTCCAACTTATCTATAATTTTTGATTGCTCCATGCTACTTTATCTACTGTTTTGGACTATAATGGGCTTTATTTCCCACTTTTATATTATTTTTGGGACTAACCTATTAACCGGAGGCCCAGCCCAGAATTGCTGTTTTTTTGCCTATTTCAGTGTTTCGAAGAAACAAAATATCAAACGGAGTCGAAACGGAATGAAACCTTCGGGAACGTGATTTTCTCACCGAATGTGATCCAGGGGACTTGGACCCTACTCCAAGGAACAAAAGAGGTGGTCACGAGGGTGGGGGGCGCCCCCCTGCCTCGTGGGCCCCCTGTTGCTCCACCGACGTACTCCTTCCTCCTATATATACCTACGTATCCACAAACGATCAGAAGAGGAGCCAAAAACCTAATTCCACCGCCGCAACTTCCTGTATCCACGAGATCCCATCTTGGGGCCTGTTCTGGAGCTCCGCCGGAGGGGGCATCCACCACAGAGGGCTTCTACATCATCATCAAAGCCTCTGCGATGAAGTGTGAGTAGTTTACCTCAGACCTACGGGTCCATAGTTAGTAGCTAGATGGCTTCTTCTCTCTTTTTGGATCTCAATACAATATTCTCCCCCTCTCTCGTGGAGATCTATTCGATGTAATCTTCTTTTTGCGGTGTGTTTGTTGAGACCGATGAATTGTGGGTTTATGATCCAACTTATCTATGAATAAAATTTGAATCTTCTCTGAATTCTTTTATGTATGATTGAGTTATCTTTGCAAGTCTCTTTGAATTATCCGTTTGGTTTGGCCAACTAGATTGGTAGTTCTTGCAATGGGAGAAGTGCTTAGCTTTGGGTTCAATCTTGCGGTGTCCTTTCCCAAAGGATGTGAAAGGGCAGCAAGGCACGTATTGTATTGTGCCATCGAGGATAACAAGATGGGGTTTTATCATATTGCATGAATTTATCCTCTACATCATGTCATCTTGCTTAAGGCGTTACTCTGTTTTTAACTTAATACTCTAGATGCATCTTTGGATAGCGGTCGATGAGTGGAGTAATAGTAGTAGATCTGAGAATCGTTTGGTCTACTTGTCATGGACGTGATGCCTATATACATGATCATACCTAGATATACTCATAACTATGCTCAATTCTGTCAATTTCTCAACAGTAATTTGTTCACCCACCGTAGAATACTTATGCTCTTGAGAGAAGCCACTAGTGAAACCTATGGCCCCCGGGTCTATTCTCATCATATCAATCTCCATCACTTTAATACTTTCTTTGTTTTTACTTTGCCTTTTACTTTTTACTTTGCATCTATATACCTAAAACACCAAAAATATTATCTCTATCGGATCTCACTCTCGTAAGTGACCGTGAAGGGATTGACAACCCCTAATCGTGTTGGTTGCGAGTAGCTATCGTTTTGTGCAGGTACGAGGGACTTGTGTGTGGCCTCCTACTGGATTGATATCTTGGTTCTAAAAAACTGAGGGAAATACGTATGCTACTGTGCTGCATCATCCTCTCCTCTTCGGGTAAAACCAACGCGAGCTCAAGACATAGCACGCCTCTTGAGCCGCAGCGTGGCGTCGGGCTGCCTCCGCTCTCCTCTCGTACTCATCTGCCTCCTCTCTAGTAATAATATATCTTCCTTTTGCCTGATAATCAAAGAAGGCAGGAGCAGGGAGAGTAATACGGACAGCACGCCGTTTGTCAAATATTAGTCGATACTGGAGAGGTGATTCATTCCTCTCGACAAACTGGTGATAGACCATAGAATTAAAATCTAAATAAGTAGGAGGCAACTCCATATCATCCTCGCGAACATCCACATCAAGAAAATCAGCTAAGCGGGTTGCATAAATTCCTCCAAAGAAATCTCCATTATATCCATTATGATGCAACCTACGTGCAACAATGGCTCCCATATTATAAGATTGGTCTCCTAACACAGCACTACTAAGAATACTGAGGTCAGGCACACACATATGACATGCTTCATCTTTACCATTTATGCACCTACCTATGAAGAGAGCAAAATAATGTATGGCAGGAGAGTGAATGCTCCCTATGGTAGCTTGTGCTATATCTCTAGATTCCCCTACAGTTATACCAGCAAGAAAGTCTATAAATTCAGATTTACAGGGATCACTAACACTACCCCATTGTGGAATTTTGCAAGCAGAAGTAAAATCCTCTAAGTCCATGGTATAGGATTTTTCATAAAGATCAAACATGACTGTTGGAGAATTACGTGAAGATGAAAATTCAAACCTCCTCACAAATGAACTAGTGAGATGATGGTACTGTGGGCATTTGTCTGCCTCAAAGCTCACAAGATCAGCGTTACGCAAATATGTGTTAAATTCTTCCTTGATTCCCGCTCGATCCATAAAATTCTCTGAAGGCCATTCACAGGGCCGCACAGGAGCGCCCCTTGGTGGCTCCTCGTCAGCATTACGCATTGCAAGCCTGGGTCCTTGCTTCCTTGAAGAACCACCTTGGAACATTTTTCTAAACATATTTCTTCCTCTAAAAAATTTCTGAATTTTTTAGTAACTTCAAACAAAAGTGAACCCAGCTCAACAAAATTGATAGCAACTACTCCTACAAGCGCCTAGAGGATATGTCATGCATTAGAACTACTTGGAACCATATAAATTTGACATGCAAGCTCAAGAACATGGTCACCTAGGCGGCACAAATTTGCAATGAATAGAGCACTAGAACAAAAACTAATTGGACCAATGGAGGAGTCACATACCAAGGAACAATCTCCCCAAGCAGTTTTGTGAGAGGTGCTTTAAGCAAGGAGATCGAAAATCGCAGCAAAGTGAGCTAGAACTCGTGCTTGAGCTAGATATTCGTGTCTGTGGGAGGAAGAAGAACTGTATGAGTGTAGGAATAAGTGGAGGAGGGCCACCATGGGCCCACGAGGCAGGGGGCGCGCCCTGGGGGGGTAGGGCGCGCCCTCCACCCTCGTGGCCAGGTGGTTGACACCCCTAGTTTGTTCTCAGTTCCATAAATCCTCAAATATTCTAGAAAAAATCATATTTCATTTTCAGGGCATTTGGAAAACCTTTATTTTCGGGGTATTTTTGTATTGCACAGATAAATCAGAAAACAGACAGAAAAAAATACTATTTTCACTTTATTTTAACTAAATAACAGAAAATAGAAAGAGGGTACAGAAGGTTGTACCTTCTAGTTTCATCCATCTGATGCTCATCAAAAGGAATCCACTAACAAGGTTGATCAGGTCTTGTTAATAAACTCATTCCGAATAACATGAAACCGGAGAAATTTCGAATAACACTATGTTACCTCAACGGGGATATGCACATCCCCTATAATAATAATATCATGTTTCTTCTTGACATTAGGAAGAGGAAATTCAAAACCTCCAAATATAATCGATGGAAATTTTCCAATAGAGTTGATACTATGAACTTGAGGTTGTTTCCTCAGAAAGTGTACCGTATGCTCATTACCATTAACATGAAAAGTGACATTGCCCTTGTTGCAGTCAACGGCCCCTGTAGTATTCAAAAAAGGTCTTCCAAGAATAATAGACATACTATCGTCCTCAGTAATATCAAGAATAACAAAGTCCGTTAAAATAATAACATTTGCAACCACAACAGGCACATCCTCACAAATACCGACAGGTATAACAGTTGATTTATCAGCCATTTGAAAAGATATTTCAGTAGTTGTCAACTTATTCAAGTCAAGTCTACGATATAAAGAGAGAGGCATAACACTAACACCGGCTCCAAGGTCACATAAAGCAGTTTTAACATAGTTTCTTTTAATGGAGCATGGTATAGTAGGTACTCCTCGATCTCCAAGTTTCTTTGGTATTCCACCCTTAAAGGTATAATTAGCGAGCATGGTGGAAATTTCAGCTTCCGGTATCTTTCTCTTATTTGTAACAATATCTTTCATATACTTAGCATAAGGATTCATTTTGAGCATATCAGTTAATCGCATACGCAAAAAGATAGGTCTAATCATTTCAGCAAAGCTCTCAAAATCCTCATCATCCTTTTTCTTGGATGGTTTGGGAGGAAAAGGCATGGGTTTCTGAACCCATGGTTCCCTTTCTTTACCATGTTTCCTAGCAACAAAGTCTCTCTTATCATAACGTTGATTCTTTGATTGTGGGTTATCAAGATCAACAGCAGGTTCAATTTCTACATCATTATCATTACTAGGTTGAGCATCATCATGAACATCATCATTAACATTTTCACTAGGTTCATGTTCATTACCAGATTGTGTTTCAGCATCAGAAATAGAGATATCATTGGGATTCTCAGGTGGTTCAGCAATAGGTTCACTAGAAGTTTGCAAACTCCTATCATTTTTATTTTTCTTCCTTTTAGAAGAACTAGGTGCATCAATATTATTTCTCTGAGAATCTTGCTCAATTCTCTTAGGGTGGCCTTCAGGATACAAAGGTTCCTGAGTCATTCTACCAGTTCTAGTAGCCACTCTAACAGCATAATCATTTTTCTTACTATTCATTTCATTGAGCAAATCATTTTGAGCCTTAAGTACTTGTTCTACTTGAGTGGTAACCATAGAAGCATGTTTGCTAACGAGTTTAAGTTCACCTCTAACATTAGTCATATAATCACCCAAGTGTTTAAGCATATCGGAATTGTATTTCAATTGTCTACCAAAATAAGCATTAAAATTTTCTTACTTGACAATAGAATTATCAAACTGTTCTAAGCATTGTCTAGCAGACTTATAGTGCGGAATATCACCTTCATCAAATCTATAGAGAGAATTTACCTTTACTACCTATGTCGGGTTATCAAGACCATGAGTTTCTTCAATAGGTAATGGATTAATATCATATGTTTCTTCAGCAGACGGTAAATTAAGACCATGTATTTCTTCAATAGGAGGTAAATTCTTAACATCTTCAACTTTAATACCTTTTTCTTTCATAGATTTATTTGCCTCATGCATATATTCAGGACTGAGAAATAGAACACCTCTCTTCTTCGGAGTTGGTTTAGGAATAGGCTCAGTAATTGGCTCAGGAGCTGGCTCGGGAAGTGTCCAATTATTTTCATTTGCCAACATATTATTCAATAGAATTTCAGCTTCATCCGGTGTTCTTTCCCTGAAAACAGAACCAGCACAACTATCCAGGTAATCTCTGGAAGCACCGGTTAGTCCATTATAAAAGATATCAAGTATTTCATTTTTCTTAAGAGGATGATCAGGCAAAGCATTAAGTAACTTGAGAAGCCTCCCCAAGCTTGTGGGAGACTCTCTTCTTCAATTTGCACAAAGTTGTATATTTCCCTCAAAGCTGCTTGTTTCTTATGAGCAGGGAAATATTTAGCAGAGAAATAATAAATCATATCCTGGGGACAACGCACACAACCGGGATCAAGAGAATTAAACCATATCTTAGCATCACCCTTTAATGAGAACGGAAATATTTTAAGGATATAAAAGTAGCGAGATCTCTCATCATTAGTGAACAGGGTGGCTATATCATTTAATTTAGTAAGATGTGCCACAACAGTTTCAGATTGATAGCCATGAAAAGGATCAGATTCAACCAAAGTAATTATATAAGGATCAACAGAGAATTCATAATCCTTATCGACAACACAGATAGGTGAAGTAGCAAAAGCAGGGTCGGGCCTCATTCTATCATTAAGAGATTGCTTATTCCATTTAACTAATAACCTCTTAAGCTCATCGCTATATTTTCAAGCTAAAATAGCAGCAGAAGCTTCTTTATCAAAAATATAACCTTTAGGAATAACAGGCATGTTTTCATCATCAATTTCATCAACATGATCAGTTTCAATAATTTCTTTCTCTCTAGCCCTAGCAATTTGTTCATCAAGAAATTCACTAAGTGGCACAGTAGTATCAAGCATAGAAGTAGTTTCATCATAAGTATCATGCATAACAGAAGTGGCATCATCAATAACATGAGACATATCAGAACGAATAGCAGAAGCAGGTTTAGGTGTCGCAAGCTTACTCAAAACAGAAGGTGAATCAAGTGCAGAGCTAGATGGTATTTCCTTACCTCCCCTCGTAGTTGAAGGATAAATTGTTGTCTTAGCGTCTTTCAAGTTCTTCATAGTGACCAGCAGATATAAATCCCAAGTGACTCAAAGAATAGAGCTATGCTCCCCGGCAACGGCGCCAGAAAATAGTCTTGATAACCCACACGTATAGGGGATCGCAACAGTTTTTGAGGGTAGAGTATTCAACCCAAATTTATGGATTCGACACAAGGGGAGCCAAAGAATATTCTCAAGTATTAGCAACTGAGTTGTCAATTCAGCCACACCTGGATAACTTAGTATCTGCAGCAAAGTGTTTAGTAGCAAAGTAATATGATAGTGATGGTAATGGTAACAAAAGGTAACGGCGGCAAAAGGAATATTTTTGGTGTTTTGTAGTGATTGTAACAGTAGCAACAGAAAAGTAAATAAACAGAGAAAAATATGTGGAAAGCTCGGAGGCATTGGATCGGTGATGGATAATTATGCCGGATGCAGTTCATCATGTAACAGTCATAACATAGGGTGACACAGAACTAGCTCTAAATCATCAATGTAATGTAGGCATGTATTCCGAATATAGTCATACGTGCTTATGGAAAAGAACTTGCATGGCATCTTTTGCCCTGCCCTCTCGTGGCAGCGGGGTCCGTATCGTAAAACGCGATGATTTCTTCTCCTTGATTTTTTTCTCTCCGAAAGCAAATATATAGAGTTGGAGTTGATGTCGGAGGATCTCCAGGGGGCCCACAAGGTAGGGGGCACGCCCTAGGGGGGCACACCCCCACCCTCGTGGACAGGGTGTGGGCCCCCTGGTCTTCATCTTTGGCAAGGATTTTTTATTATTTCTGAAAAGTCGTTCCGTGGAGTTTCAGGTCATTCCGAGAACTTTTGTTTCTGCACATAAATAACACCATGGCAATTCTGCTGAAAACAGCGCCAGTTCGGGTTAGTTTCATTCAAATCATGCAAGTCAGAGTCCAAAACAAGGGCAAAAGTGTTTGGAAAAGCAGATACGACGGAGACATATCAGATGCCAGTTCTCATCCAAGGCCCTAAGCAACCCGGCAACGATATTGATGTGTACCTAAGGCCATTAGTTGAAGAACTTTTACAGCTGTGGAATGGAAACGGTGTACGTGTGCGGGATGAGCACAAATAGGAGGAATTTAACCTGCATGCGTTGTTGTTTGTAACCATCAATGATTGGCCTGCTATCAGTAACCTTTCAGGACAGATAAATAAGGGATACCACGCATGCACACACTGTTTAGCTGACACCGAAAGTATATACCTAGACAAATGCAGGAAGAATGTGTACATGGGGCATCGTCGATTTCTTCCGACCAACCATCAATGTCGAAAGAAGGGCAAGCATTTCAAAGGCGAGGCAGATCACCGGAAGAAACCTGCCATGCGTACCGGTGATCACGTACTTGCTATGGTCAATGATTTACATGTAATCTTTGGAAAGGGTCCCGGCGGACTATCTGTTCCGAATGACGCTGAGGGACGCGCTCCCATGTGGAAGAAGAAATCTATATTTTGGGACCTACCCTACTAGAAAGACCTAGAGGTCCACTCTTCAATCGACGTGATGCTCGTGACGAAGAACCTTTGCGTGAACCTGCTAGGCTTCTTGGGCATGTATGGGAAGACAAAAGATACACCGGAGGCACGGGAGGACCTGCAACGTTTGCACAAAAAAGATGGCATGCCTCCAAAGCATTATGAAGGTCCTGCCAGCTACGCTCATACCAAAGAAGAGAAGGAAATCTTCTTTGAATGCCTGCTCAATTTGAAGGTCCTGTCTGGCTTCTCTTCGAATATAAAGGGAATAATAAATATGGCCGAGAAAAAGTTTCAGAACCTAAAGTCTCATGAATTCCACGTGATTATGACGCAACTGCTTCCGGTTGCATTGAGGGGGCTTCTACCAAAAAATGTTCGATTAGCCATTGTGAAGCTATGTGCATTCCTCAATACAATCTCTCAGAAGGTGATCCATCCAGAAATCCTACCAAGGCTAAGGAGTGATGTGGCGCAATGTCTTGTCAGTTTCAAGCCGGTGTTCCCACCATCCTTCTTCAATATCATGACACACGTCCTATTTCATCTAGTCGATGAGATTGTCATTCTGGGCCCCGTATTTCTACACAATATGTTCCCCTTTGAAAGGTTCATGGGAGTCCTAAGGAAATATGTCCGTAACCGCGCTAGGACAGAAGGAAGCTTCTCCATGGGCCATCAAACAGAGGATCCCATTGGGTTTTGTGTTGACTTCATTCCTGGCCTTAAGAAGATTTGTCTCCCTAGATCGTGGTATGAGGGGAGACTGACTGGAAAAGGCATGCTTGGAGGGGACTCAATAATATGTAGGGACGGGCATTCTTGGTCTCAAGCACACTACACAGTTCTACAGAACTCTACCTTGGTGACCCCGTATGTCGATGAACACAAGAACAGTCTGCGCTCCAAACACCCGGAGCAGTGTGACGATTGGATTACACGTGAACACGGCAGGACTTTCGGCAGTTGGTTGGAAACACGTCTCAGAGGTGACAACACTGTTTCTGATGAGCTGTACTCGTTGTCCAGGGGACCATCTTCGACTGTATTGACTTACAAAGGATACGAGATAAATGGGAATACATTTTACACGATCGGCCAAGATCAGAAGAGCACCAACCAAAACAGCGGTGTCCGCGTTGATGCAGCAACCGATAGGGGAAAGGACACATATTATTGTTACATAGTCGACATATGGGAACTTGACTACGGACATGATTTTAAGGTCCCTTTGTTTAAGTGCAAATGGGTCAATCTGTCAGGAGGCGGCGTACAGGTAGACCCACGGTATGGAATGACAACAGTGGATCTGAACAATCTTGGGTACACAAACGAACCGTTCGTCCTAGCCAATGATGTGGCGCAGGTTTTCTATGTGAAGGACATGTCTACCAAACCGAGAAAAAAAAGATAAGGAAGCGAATACATCATACGATGAGCCAAAGCGCCACATAGTTCTTTCAGGAAAAAGAAACATCTTGGGATTGGAGGGCAAGACAGACATGTCTAAAGATTATGAAAAGTATCATGAAATTCCTCCCTTCAAAGTCAATGCTGGCCCAAGCATCCTGTTAAGCGATGAAGAATATCCATGGTTACGGCGCAGTAAGCAAAGGACACAAGCGAAGAAAAAGTGAAGACTTTCTCTCCACAACTATTATTATTATGCCTTTGATCTAGAATATCACTGCAGTTACATGTGAAGAAATGAAATGCCTATTGTAACAGACGAGTTTCCGTACGAAACCCTGATACCTCGAAACAGATTGTCCGTTTTGTACACGAAGTGCATCCAGTTTTTGCCACAACCCTCTCAACTTTTTAGCACATGCTATCTGGGTGAAATGATGATACCATGCCAACTTTCAACCTTTTCAGAGTTCATTTGAAATGCTTTTCAATTTCAGGGTCTTATATCTCAAAAAAATCAGTAAATGCATGAAAAATAATAAATGAAATCAGAAAGGGTTGAAAATTGATGATGTGTCTTTGAATGGTGCATTTTGAACACACAAAAAGTCTGGAGTTCAAATAAGTTCAAAAAATGAAATCCCTTTGTAACAAATGAGTTTTTGTCCGAAACCCCGATACTTCAAAAGAGATTGTCTGTTTTGTACAGGAAGTGCATCCAGTTTTTGCCGTAACCTTCTCAACTTTTTAGCACATACCATGTGGGTGAAATGATGATACCATGCCAACTTTCAACCTTTTCAGTGTTCATTTGAAATGCTTTTCAATTTCAATGTCTTATAGCTAAAAAAAATCAGTATATGCATGAAAAATAAAAAATGAAGTCAGAAAGAGTTGTAATAAGTTGTTAAAACTAAAAAAGAGGCGCAATGCTCACCTGCACGTTGCTTAGCTTCAGGCCTTGATAAACTACACATAGCTCCGTGCAGTCTACACCATTCCAAGGCTTGAAGCTAAGCAACGTGTAGGTGAGCATTGCGCCTCTCGTTCATCGTCTCTGCACTAAGGGCTTATAAACCGCTGCGAGTGCCTCTTGTTTGGCGAGGTGGGACTAAAAAACAGCTGCAGAAAGAATCAATTAAAAAACTCTATTACCGGTTCATGCCACGAATCGGTACTAAAGGTGCTCGTGGGGCCCCAGCCTTAGAACCGGTACTAAAAGAAAAAAGAATGAACTAGAAAACTTTAATGAAACTCAAATAGCTAAAAGAATCAACTAAAAAGCTTTTATAAACCTCTAGTATTATTGAAACTAAAATTATATAAAATTTATGCAACTAAAATTATCAAAGTATTTTCTGTTCAAAACATTAAAAGCAAAAAGAATTTTCATAAAATAAATAAAAAAGGAAAAAAGAAAATAAAATATATAAGTAGAAACAAAATAAACTTTAATAATTAAGTAGAAACAAAATAAACTTTAATAAATGAGTAGAAACAAAATAATAGAAAATAAACTTTAATAAAATAAATAAGTAGAAACAAAATAAAATAAAATAAAATAAACTTTAATAAAATAAATAAGTAGAAACAACATAAATTTTAATAAAAAATAAATAAAGTTTAATATAATAAATAAAAATAGCAACGGTAAGTATTTTGTTGTAAGTGGAAATGAAATAAAATAAATAAAGCAACAAAGAAAACAAAAATATTAAAAAAGTGGGCCACCACGGCGTGAGTACGACTAGAAACCCAACCATGGGCCAGGATTCAGGCCCGCAAGAGGCCTAGGAGGCCCACAGGCACATAGTGACAGATTAGGCCCGAAAGCCTACAGTTGAGAGGAGCTCGAGAGGGTGGGCGCAGCAATGCTTGTAAACCACTCTCGAGCTCTCTCAACTAGCGAGGTGGGACTAAACTTTTGGCCGCGACGCGGGTAGCGCAAGGCCTTTTGTCCCAGTTGGTCGCACCAACCGGGACTAAAGGGGTGCCTTGGTACAGGTTCATGGTATCAACGGGGACCAACGCACGCCCTTTAGTCCCGGTTGGTGCACCAACCGGGACCAAAGGTCCTCGCTTCCGCCCTTTGGGCTGCTGAAAAGAGGCCTTTGGTCCCGGTTGGTGGCACCAACCGGGACTAAAGTGGGGCATTGGTCCCGGTTGGTGCCACGAACCAGGACCAATTCTCTGGGTATATAAGAAAGCACTTAAGAATTTTCAGTTTTCATCTCGCAATAGCACCCGACGACCCTCGGCGGCGTCGACGCCGCTAGGCTGCCCTGACGCCGCCCGTCGGCCCCGTCATCGTCGCCCGCGCCCTCGCAGCCGCCACCCCTGCCTCGACGCTGTCAGCGCTGCTCGACGCTGTCACAGCCCGTCTGCGCCGCCAGCGCTACGGTCCAGCCGGCCCTCCTCTTCATATATATGCATTTTTTTCATATATATGTTGATGATGATATGATGATGTTGATGATATGATGATGTTGATGATATGTTCATGTTGATGATATGATGATGTTTTTTTTTCATATATGCATTTTTTTCATATATGTATTATTTTTTTTATTTAAGTTGTTAGTAGATAACGATTTTAGGTCAGTGCATTTTATCACTAATTTTAGGTTAGTTGATCTATTTAGTGCATTTTAGGTTTGCTGCATCTTAGGTTAGTGGAGAGGAAAAAGCAAAATAAGGAAAAGGAAGAAAAGAGGAAGAAAGAAGAAGGAAGAAGAAGAAAAATAAGGAGAGGAAAAATGAAAATAAGTAGAGGAAGAAGGATAAGAAGAAGGAGAAGACGAGGAGAGGAAGAAGAGGAGAAATAAATAAGAAGAGGAAGAAGAATAAGAAAAAAAGAGGAGAATAAGAAGGAATAGAGGAGAAGAAGAAAAAAAGATTTAAAATAGATTAAAATCTATATTTTTTTTCTTCTCCTCTATTCCTTCTTTTCTCCTTTTTTCTTCTTCTTCTCCTTTTTTTCTTCTTCTCCTCTTTTTTTCTTCTTCTTCTTCTTCTTAATTTTTATCGGGAACGAGGGTGTCGAGGATCACCGAGAGGTCGAGGGTCGGGAACTAGGGTAGGGGGTCGAGGGTTCGAGGGTTTGAGGGTCGAGGGTTCGAGGGTCGTTGAGGGGCCGAGGGGTCGAGGGGTCGAGGGTCAAGGGTTCGAGGGTTCTAGGGTCGAGAGTTCGAGGGTTCGAGGGACGAGGGGTCGAGGGTTCGAGGGTCGTCGAGGGGCCGAGGGGACGAGGGGTCGAGGGGTCGAGGGTCAAGGGTTCGAGGGTTCTAGGGTCGAGGTTTCGAGGGTTCGAGGGTCGAGGGGTCAAGGGTTCGAGGGTCATCGAGGGGCCGAGGGTTCCAGGGTCCAGGGTCGTCGAGGGGTCGAGAGGTTGCCTAGTCTCAAAGTATTGAAGAAATCCATGGCTTCATCATTAGCTGGAAGTAACCGGGGCATGATGGTACGAAGTTCTCCAAACTTATTTTTGGAAGGGAGTCCCGGATAGGATAATTCGTCTTTTGGTATGAATTTCAACAAAGGCCTTCCAAATAGCGATATTCTGAAGGCTCTTGCTGAACTTTGTACCAAAAAGCGAATTATCCTATTTGGGCTCCATTCCAAAATAACTTTGGAGAGCTTCGTACCATCATGCGCCTGTTACTTTCGCCTAATGATGAAGACATGGTTTTGTTGAATCCTTTGACACTATACAAACGTGAGATGAGGGGGTCGAGGGTCGGGAACTAGGGTAGAGAGTTGTGGATCAGTGAGCGGTCGAGGGTCGAGGGTCGTCGAGGGGTCGAGGGTCGAGGATTGCCGAGGGGTCGACAGGTTGCCTTGTGTCAAAGTATTGAAGAAATCCATTGCTTCATCATTAGCCGAAAGTAACCGGGGCATGATGGTTATGGAAGGCCTTTGCTTAAATTCGTACAAAAAGACGAATTATCCTATCCCGGACTTCGTTCTAGAACAACTTTGGAGAACTTCGTACCATCATGGCCTGTTACTTTCGCCTAATGATGAAGACATGGTTTTGTTGAATCATTTGACACTAGACAAACGTGACATGAGGGGGTCGAGGGTCGGGAACTAGGGTATAGAGGGTCGTGGATCGCCGAGCGGTCTAGGGTCGAGGGTCGTCCAGGGGTCGAGGGTCCAAATTTATCATGAATGCCCCCATTATGGATGTGCACAAGTTGATCCAATTTTTCTGATCTCATATATATATATATATATATATATACACACACACACAGATATATATATATATATATATATATATATATATATATATATATATATATATATATATATATATATATTCTTCTATATGTCATGTTTATGTCAAAGTATTGAAGAAATCCATGGCTTCATCTACGTAACAGGCGTATGATGCTACGAAGCTCTTCAAAGTTGTTTTGGAACGGAGTTTGATAGAATAATTCGCCTTTAGGTACGAATTTCAGCAAAGGCCTTCCAAATAGTGATATTCGGAAGGCTCTTGCTGAACTTTGTACCAAAAAGCGAATTATTCTACCGGGAACTCCATTCCAAAACAACTTTGAAGAGCTTCGTACTATTATGCGCCTGTCATCTCCGGCTAATGATGAAGTCATGGTTTTCTTGAATTCTTTAACACTAGACAATGTGACATATAGAAGGGTAGATGAGATCAGGAAAAATATGGACCATTTTCTGCGCATCCAGAATGGTGCCATTTTGTTAAATCCCTTATCGGTCTGGACGTTGGACAATCATGAGAGAGACGGTCCGGCCCAAACCCTAGAAGCGCTGCCGACGCCACCCAAATTTACAAAGTTAAAATAGCGTTGTCGTCGGGGCCACCCCGAACCTTAAAAGCGTAGCTGAGGCAACCCAAACCCTAGAGAAGCGTCGAGGCCACTAATATGATCCCTTGTTGTGATTAGCTAGCTAGGTCTACGTTTGCCACTAATATATCCATCTGTCATGTTTTGTATAATAATTGCCATGTTGTAATATTTGCAGAAACTATGGAGCACCGAGACATGGAAACAGAAAGGTGTTGGGGGACATAATCGCAGCCGGAGGTGATGTCTCATACTATCTCAACGACACTGATGGTCTGGAAGGAGAGGGTGAAGTAGGCTACGGTGATCGAAAAATGGAGGAGGAACGACATGATTATGATGGCTCCGGTGACCGAATGCCGGTGGAAGAAGCACACCGTGATGACGGCTCCGGTGACCGAACGGAGCCCGGCCAGGTATATATATTAATTAAGCCTGTGCTGACTATAGCTAATTGATGCATTAATTGTTTTGGTATGTACACATATTAACTCTCTTCTTTCTTCTTTTCTAGTCCTCCGGATCGAGCCAAACTTCGGTAGCGAGACGAGGCCCAAAGAAAAAGTTGCGCCAGGATGAAAGGTTCATGATCATAGAAATCGCGCGCGATGGCCAACCGATTGCACCCATCCGGCCCAAGGAAGCATTTTCCGCTCAGTGCGGGGTTCTTGTTAGGGACATGATCCCGATCAGCATCCACCAATGGTATAAGCCTAAGAACAAAGACCCTGAGGTGTCTTATGTCAACAATAGGCAGAAAGCTGATCTTTGGACCGCGCTGAAGGCAAATTTCACCCTACCGCCAGACGAGGATCTGGAGAAGCTAGTTATAGAGCCATTGGTCAAGGCTCATGCTCTTAAGAAGATGGCAGGTCTATTCAGGAGGTGGAAGAATGAGCTGAAAACAACGTTTGTTGACAAAGAAAAGACTCCAGAATTCACCGGCCGGTTTGAGAAGATCAGAGATCACTGGGACGCATTTGTGGCCCACAAGACATCAGACAAGAGTAAGAAGATGTCAGCGACAAACAAGAAAAATGATGTGAAGAAGGAGCATCACCATCGCACGGGGTCAGGTGGCTACCTCAAAGCCCGGACATTGTGGGACAAGGCTGAGAATGACCTGCTTGATAAAGGGGTCGAACTAGAGACATTGAACTGGCCAGACCGTTCAAGGACTTGGTTCTTCGGGGTTGGGGGAACCTTGGACCCTGAAACAGGGAAGTGCATTTGGATGAACAAGCAACTGCGAATACCCGTCACGAAGCTTCAGGAGTATATCGCCGCAGCGCAGCAAGGGACGTTCATTCCCTATAGAGAGAACGACAAGCTCACAATGGCCCTCAGGAATCCTGAGCACCCTGGACGGACACGAGGCACGACAGGCTCCGTTTTGTGGAAGGCTGGTTTTTCCGACGCAGGCGGTTACAAAGGACGGGAGAGGAAGAGGAAAGTGGAGCAGACCCAACTGCAAGCGCTGCACACAAGGGTACAAGCACTAGAGGAACGAGAAGCAGTTCACAGCAAGCGACCTGCCGAAGCTACCCCCAAAGCTACCCCGCCATCTCAGCAGAGAAGTAGCGTGGCTTCCACCGAGCTGCTTCAGGAGCATGTCTTCACGGCTCCTTCTAGCTACCCCGTGGATGCTATCACTGAGTCTCAAGATTGCCACCTTATGACGCAATGGTAGAACTTCAGAGTCAAGGAGGGTGTAGGCTTTGTTGGACCTCCTAAACCCGGCGCAACTTTTCACTGCCGTCCGATTCCAGAAGGATATGCTGCTGTGATGGTGGACGAAATAATGGAGGGATTTGAGGAGCTCGAGCTTGACCACCCTACCGGTCAAGGGGAGACTCGACTGGGTTATGCTCTGAAGACTCCATGTCTATGGCAGAAGGAGCTCATCAACCTTCCGAACTGGACGCCTCCGCCTCCTCCTCCTCCTCCTCCGGCGAGTCAGGGCACTCCGCCTCCTCCTCCAGTGAGTGGTCAGGGCACTCTGCCTCCTTCTCCGGCGCGTGGCGGCACTCTGCCTGCGCTGGCGCGTTCGAGCAGCCAGCCTCCTCCTTCTCCGCCTCGTCGGCAAGGGCGGAAGAGAGCTGCCGTTGCTTCGTCTGCTCCGGCGCGTCGTACTCCTTCTTCTCCGCCTCGTAAGCAAGGAAAGAAGACAGCCGCAGCCGCTCCGTCTGCTCCTGCGTCTAGCAGTACAGCCAGAGGCGGGAGGCAATACAGATTCGGTCCATCTCTCAAGCCTCTAGAGAAGTTACCATACAAGATGACCGAGAAGGAAAATGTGGAGATCTATCAAGCCCATGTGAGGGACATCTTTGAAACGCAAAGAGCTCAGAAACATCCACCTTTGGAGGAGAAGACAAATCCGGTGAAAGCAAAGCGCACTATCGATGCCCTGAAGAAACCACCACCTTCTCCCCCGAAAACCAACTATGAGCGCATTATTGGAAGGTCATATATCAAAGTGGAGCGGTGAGGAAGTACATGTAGTGATCGAAGGTTAGCAGAATGAAGAAGTGGGAAAAAATTCCCCAGCTCGGCGAACAAGCGAACCAATCGTGCTCCCCGCTCAAGGTGTCTAGCGATATCGTCGCTAATCATCCGGGGATATTGCCCGGTACCAATCCTTCAGATTACATGCACGACGACGATGCACATTTTGATATAATGGAGGTGGACGAATTCAGATACCAGTACGGGAAGCCTCTCGTCAAAGATAGAAGTACTCTAACAACGATGATGCAAAGATTCCATGATTGGTACATGGAAACCTGCAGAGAGTCTGGGAAGGATACTTTGACGCTGAGAGTTAAAGAGGAGCACGACCTCGTTGGAATTGATCTGTTGTCTATTCCATTTGAGGAGTTCTTCCAGTTTTTCAAGGAAGAAGCGCTCGTCCAGTTCCTCCGTGAGAACTGGGACATCTTTGCATGGAAACCTGCTGACATAACGGGTGTTCCCAGGGAGCTGGCTGAGCACCATCTGCGAGTCGACTCAAAAGTCAAACCTGTCAAAGAACATCTTCGATGGTCCGCCGTCCAGAAGAGAAAGGCCATTGGCGAGGAGGTGGCTCGACTCTTAGCAGCAGAGTTTATCCGAGAAATTTACCACTCCGAGTGGCTCGCCAATGTGGTCATGGTCCCTAAGAAGGACACTTCACTGCGCATGTGCATCGACTTCAAACATATCAATCAGGCCTGCCCGAAAGATCATTTTCCTCTCCCCCGCATCGACCAAATAGTCGACTCGACTGCGGGATGTGAGCGGTTGTCTTTTCTGGACGCATATTCCAGGTACCATCAGATCCGTCTGTATGGACCCAACGAGATCAAAACAACTTTCATCACTCCATTCGGGTGCTTCTGTTATGTCACCATGCCATTCAGCCTCAAGAATGCCGGAGCCACGTTCATGAGGATGATTCAGAAGTGGTTACTCACTCAAATCAGTCGGAATGTGGAAGCATACATGGATGACATTGTGGTCAAGTCACGGAAAGGTTCCAACCTGTTGACTGACCTTGCTGAAACATTTGCCAATCTCAGGAGGTATGATATCAAGCTTAATCCATCAAAGTGCACATTCGGAGTTCCTGGTGGAAAGTTACTCAGTTTTCTCGTTTCTGAACGAGGAATCGACGCTAACCCAGAAAAAGTTGGCGCTATTCTCCGAATGAAACGCCTGTGCGTGTGCACGATGTCCAGAAGCTTGCTGGATGCTTGGCCGCCTAAAGTCGATTCATCTCTCGCCTCGGTGAAAAGTCATTGCCTCTTTACCGACTGATGAAGAAGTCAGACAAGTTCGAGTGGACTCCTGAAGCTGATGCAGCGTTCGCAGAGCTCAATGCTCTGCTCTCCACCCAGCCGGTGCTTGCTGCCCCAATCAGCAAAGAGCCGTTGCTGCTTTACATTACAGCCACAGGACAAGTCGTCAGTACAGTACTTACGGTCGAGCGGGAAGAGGAAGGGAAAGCCTTCAAAGTTCAGCACCCAGTATATTATCTTTCTGAAGTGTTAACCGCGTCAAAGCAAAGATACCCTCATTATCAGAAGCTTGTGTATGGGATTTATATGACCGCAAAGAAGGTTGCTCACTACTTCTCTGATCATTGCATTACAGTCATCAGCGATGCCCGTTATCGAGATTTCGCACTGTGAGACGAATGGTCGAGTGGCAAAATGGGCGATTGAACTTCTTCCCCTTGATATCAAGTTTGAGGCAAAGAAAGCCATCAAGTCCCAAGCAATAGCAGATTTCATCGCCGAGTGGATTGAACAACAGTTACCAACTCAAGTTCACTCGAAGCACTGGTGAGGGAGTCCTGGACTAGGGGGTGCCCGGATAGCCGAACTATCATCACGGCCGGACTCCAAGACTATGAAGATACAATATTGAAGACTTCGTCCCGTGTCCGGATGGGACTTTCCTTGGCGTGGAAGGCAAGCTTGGCGATACGGATATGTAGATCTCCTACCATTGTAACCGACTCTGTGTAACCCTAACCTAGCCGGTGTCTATATAAACCGGAGGGTTTTAGTCCGTAGGACGAACAACAATCATACCATAGGCTAGCTTCTAGGGTTTAGCCTCCTTGATCTCGTGGTAGATCTACTCTTGTACTACATATCATCAATATTAATCAAGCAGGAGTAGGGTATTACCTCCATCGAGAGGGCCCGGACACTGGGTAAAACATCGTGTCCCTTGTCTCCTGTTACCATCCGCCTAGACGCACGATTCGGGACCCCTACCCGAGGTCCGCCGGTTTTGACACCGACATTGGTGCTTTCATTGAGAGTTCCTCGTGTCGTCACCGATAGGCCCGATGGCTCCTTCGATCATCAACAACGACGCGGTCCAGGTGAGACTTTTCTCCCGGACAGATCTTCGATTCGGCGGCTTTGCTGCGGGCCAATTCGCTGGCCATCCGGAGCAGATCGAAGCTTCGCCCGCCATCAGGTCAGATTTGGAAGTTTGAACTATCGGCCGATATCCGTGGAGACTTGATCTTGACGGATTCGAGCCGCAATAGCGTGCGCGACTGTCTCGATGGGCATGATCTAGCTCTGCAGCCAAGCATTGCCACGGAGGCGCACCGGCGTCCGCTCCGACCCTTAATTCGGAGCCGGATTCCCCAATCGAGGACGAGTGGTTGGACACCGCCTCGGGGGCTACGATCTCTACGGCGATTGAGCCAAACTCCATCCCTGTCCTTTGCGAAGACCTTGACTCCCAGGTGCCGGACTCCTCTCCGGATTCCGAACCCTCCGCGCCCCTGCCAATCGAATCCGATCGGGCGCCGGTCATGGAGTTCACTGCCGCGGCCATCTTTCAGCACTCGCCCTTGGGCGACATCCTGAATTCACTAAAGTCTCTCTCTTTATCCGGAGAGCCATGGCCGGACTACGGTCATTGAGGGAGTCCTGGATTAGGGGGTGTCCGGATAGCCGGACTACCATCATCAGCCGAACTATCATTTGCCGGACTATCATCATCGACCGGACTCCAAGACTATGAAGGTAGAAGATTGAAGACTTCCCCCCGTGTCCGGATGGGACTTTCCTTGGCGTGGAAGGCAAGCTTGGCGATACGGATATGTAGATCTCCTACCATTGTAACCGACTCTATGTAACCCTAGCCCTCTCCGGTGTCTATATAAACCGGATGGCTTTGGTCCGTAGGACAACAATCACAACAACCCTTACAATCATACCATAGGCTAGCTTCTAGGGTTTAGCCTCCTTGATCTCGTGGTAGATCTACTCTTGTAAACATCCACAATATCAATATCAATCAAGCAGGGACGTAGGGTTTTACCTCCATCAAGAGGGCCCGAACACAGGTAAACATCGTGTCCCTTGTCTCCTGTTACCATCCGCCTAGACGCACAGTTCGGGACCCCCTACCGAGATCCGCCGGTTTTGACACCGACATTGGTGCTTTCATTGAGAGTTCCTGCGTGTCGTCACCGATAGGCTTGATGGCCTCTTCAATCAACAACGACGCAGTCCTGGGTCAGACCTTTCTCCTGGACAGATCTTCAGATTGGCGGCCGCGCTGCGGGCCAACTCCTTGGCCATCTGGAGCAGATCGAAGCTACGCCTGGCCGTCGAGTCAGGTTTGAAAGCCTAAACTTCACGGCCGATATCCGCGGGACTTGATCCTCGATGGATCTGAGCTACAGCCGGCGTGCGCGCTGTCACGATGGGCATGACCTAACTCGCCGCCGGACAGCTCACTAGTAGAAAAAGGGTCAAACGTGAAGCACATTAGTGCGGTTTGTATTAGAGCCGGCACAAATGTATACATTAGTGCGGTTCCAACGGCTAGCCTTTAGCACCGGTTCGTGGCTAACCTTTAGCACCGGTTCGTGCCACGAACCGGTACTAATGAGGTGGTGGCAGGATGTTGTCGATCTGGGCCCCTCCGGCACCTTTAGTACCGGTTCGTGCCACGAACCGGTACTATAAATCCTCCTGCATATAAACCCTTCGTCCAGCTCGCTCTGTTCTTCCCCTTTCCCTCTCCTCTCCTCTCTGTTCTTCCTCTTCTCCCCTCGAG
The DNA here is from genome assembly GCA_021605205.1 of Aegilops longissima. Classification (NCBI taxonomy): domain Eukaryota; kingdom Viridiplantae; phylum Streptophyta; class Magnoliopsida; order Poales; family Poaceae; genus Aegilops; species Aegilops longissima. The sequence goes on along the minus strand of CM038676.1, from coordinate 616,884,074 downwards.
CTCATCACACATTTTGCCCAAAATTTGTCAAGATTTGAAGGCCCCATCCATTCAAGTGATCACAAAGGTTAGCAACTTTGTCCTTTCATCTCTCATTGCTAGATTAGCTCTTGCATTGGTTCATATAGTTATTAATTTGTGAGTTTAGTAATTTGGGAGGAAATATATATATGTGCTAGTATTTGATTTATATGCAATTTGAGGTCAAAATAACACTTAGTTTGCATATGTAGGTGTGGTTTACTTAGTGCCTTCTAAATCTCTGTCGTAACCACCGTCGATCGCCCCACTTTCGTCCGTCGCGGCACCACCTTGTGGTGAGCCTCTTGTTCATGAAATTTTATATAAAAATTGATGTTTGTGTGATTTGGATATATAGTTACTCGTATAATAATTATCTTACCCGTCGTTGTTTGTTATACATAGTGCCATGGTTTTGATATCCGTCCCGTCGGCCCTCGTCCTTGTTATGATTCGGATGTGGTATATTCTCTTTTAAAACTATTTGTTGCATTTCGTGTTTATGACAAATTATGCCCATCAAGTTGACATAGATATTTTTATCTAGGAGGTATGTGAACGGAAATTCCAACCGACCCTATTGTCGAGAGGTTAAATTTAGTTGAAAGAAAACAGTACTTGAAAGAAAAATTGAAAAGAATTGAGGGGAGAAGATGGAATTGGAGTTGCATGTTGCCGATGTAAATCGATGATCACAAGATCAAGATGGAGAAAATGCGCTTGAAGATTAGAAAGATTAGAAAATATGCCATCGATAGTGAGGCTTGGTATCATTATGCTGTTGGATCAATTGTTACCTTAGTTGCGATCTTGATCGCATTTGTTGTTGCATTTAAATGCTTTAGCTAGAGAGTTATTTGTTTGTTGCATTTAAGTGTTGTATGAACTTTATGTATGAACTTGTATTAATTTGGTCTATTCGGTGTTGTGTAATGAAGATGAGCGGCAATGGATGTACGATGACCGATGCTCTCCCAGTTCGTTGAGGCGTGCATACTTTTTGCTTGCGGCTGAGGCAAACAAGCGGGCGGATGGTTTTATGCCTTGTCCATGTGCTGGCTGTAAGAATGGTCGCAATTACTCTCGTCAAGAACCATTCCGTCCACTGTTTGAGTCGGTTTCATGCCCCACTATAATGTTTGGACCAAGCACGGAGAAAGAGGGTTATGATGGAAGACAATGAAGAAGAAGAGGACGACGACAGCTATCCTGGCCATGGGTTCCCTGAATACGATGATACAACAATGGGGAAGAAGCTGAGCGGTAATGCGGGAAGAAGCTGGGCGGCAATGCGGGAAGAAGCTGAAGAAGAGGCATCGGATGAGCCCGTTGATGATCTAGGTCGGGCCATTGCCGATGCAAAGAGAAACTGCGCAAGTGATTTGGAGAAGAAGAAGTTGCAGCGCATGTTAGAGGATCACAAAAATTGTTGTACCAATTGCGTAGGTGACAAGAAAAAGCTGGGCACCACACTGGAATTGCTGCAATGGAAGGCAGAGAATGGTGTATCGACAAGGGATTTGGAAAGTTGTTGGTAATGATAAAGGATATGCTTCAAGGACAACGAATTGCCGAGAAATGCGTCTGAAGCAAAGAAGGCTGTCTGCCCTCTAGGGTTAGAGGTGCAGAAGATACATGCATGCCCTAATGATTGCATCCTCTACGCGGTGAGTACGAGGATTTGAGCGCTTGCCGGTATGTGGTGCATTGCGCTATAAGATCAGCCGCGATGAGCATGGTGATGTCGGCGGCGCCCGGAAGAAGATTCCTGCCAAGGTGATGTGGTATTCTCCTATAATACCACGGTTGAAACGTTGTTCCAAAACAAAGAGCATGCCAAAGCGTTGCGATGGCACGAAGAAGACCGTAAGAAAGGCGGAAAGTTGAGAGTACCGGTGACGGGTCGCGATGGAGAAAAATCGAAAGAAAATGCGGGAAGGAGTTTGCGAGATGGCGCAAGGCGTATGGTTTGGTCTAAGCGCAGATGGCATTAATCCTTTTGGGGAGCGAGCAGCAACCATAGCACCTGGCACTGTGACTCTATGTTTGTATAACCTTCCTCCTTGGTTGTGCATGAAGCGGAAGTTCATTATGATGCGAGTGCTCATCCAAGGCCCTAAGCAACCGGCAGCGACATTGATGTGTACCTAAGGCCATTAGTTGAAGAACTCTTACAAGCTGTGGAATGGAACAGGTGTGCGTGCGTGGGATGAGCACATGGGGAAGAATTTGACCTAAAGGCGTTGCTGTTCGTGACCATCAATGATTGGCCTGCTCTCGGTAACCTTCGGGACAGACAAACAAGGGATACCGCGGATGCACGCACTGTTTGGATGATACCGACAATATATATTTGAATAGTTGTATGAAGAATGTGTACAGGACATCGTCGATTTCTTCGAGCAGGCATCCGTAAGAAAGAAAGGCAAGCATTTCAAAGGTGAGGCGGATCACGGACGAAGCCTCGCCACCGTCTTGGTGCTGATGTACATGATATGGTCAAGGATTTGAAGGTGATATTTGGAAAGGGTCTGGCGGACAACCTGTTCCAAAGGGGCTGACAGACGCGCACCCATGTGGAAGAAGAAATCTATATTTTGGGACCTGCCATATTGGAAAGACCTAGAGGTCCGCTCCGCAATCGGCGTGATGCACGTGGCGAAGAATCTTTGCGTGACCCTGCTTGGCTTCTTGGGCGTGTATGGGAAGACAAAAGATACACACGAGGCGCAGGAGGACCAGCAACGTATGCACGGAGAAGGCGGCATATATTAGGGTCATGCAAGCTACGCTCTTACCAAAGAAGAAGGAAATCTTCTTTGAATGCCTGCTCGATATTAAGGTACCGTCGGCTTATAAATCGAATATAAAGGGAATAATAAACATGGCAGAGAAAAGTTCCGAACCTAAAGTCTCATGACTGCCACGTGATTATGGCGCAAGCTGCTTCCGGTTGCATTGAGGGGCTTCTACCGAAAAGCGTTCGATTAGCCATTGTGAAGCTATGTGCATTTCTCAATGCAATCTCTCGAAGGTAATCGCTCAGAAATCATACCAAGGTTCTGAGAATGATTTGGTGCAATGTCTTGTCGAGTTTCGAGTTGGTGTTCCCACCATCCTTCTTCAACATCATGGCCTTGCGTCCTAGTTCACCTATCTTGAAGAGATTAACGTTTTGGGTCCTGTATTTCTACACAATATGTTCCCCTTTGAGAGGTTCATGGGAGTCTTAAAGAAATATGTTCATAACCGTGCTAGGCGAAGGAAGCATCTCCAAGGGCCATCAAAATGAGGAGGTCATTGAGTTTTGTATTGACTTTATTCCTGACCTTAAGCGATTGGTGTTCTGAATCGCGGCATAAGGGCAGACTGGATGGAAAAGGCACGCTAGGAGGAACAAATAATATGTATGGACGGACATTCTCTCACTGAAGCACACTACAGTTCTACAGAATTCCGCCTTGGTGGCTCCGTATATGGATGAACACAAGAATTTGCTACGCTCCAAACACCGGGCGGTCGATGACTGGATTACCGTGAACAAACCAGGAGTTTCGCCAGACTGGTTGCGAACACGTACCATGCATGACACCTCTATTGAAGATGACCTGTACTTGCTGTCCCGATTACCATCTTGAATATAATGACTTTCAAAGTGCGAGATAAATGGTAATACATTTTACGATCGCCCAAGATAAGAAGAGCACCAACCAAAACAGTGGTGTCCGCTTTGATGCAGAAACCAAGGCGGAAAGGAAACATATTATGGTTATATACAGGACATATGGGAACTTGACTATCGACGTGGTTTAAAGGTCCCTTTGTTTCGGTGCAAATGGGTCAATATGACACGAGGCGGGGTAACGGAAGACCCATAGTACGGAATGACAACAGTGGATCTCAACAATCTTGCGTATGCAGACGAACCATTCGTCCTAGCCAATGATGTGGCACAGGTTTTCTATGTGAAGGACATGTCTACCAAGCCAAGAAAAAGAAAAGATAAGGAAGCGAATGCATCGTATGATGAGCCAAAGCGGCACATAGTTCTTTCTGGGAAGAGAAACATCGTGGGAGTGGATGACAAGACAGACAAGTCAGAAGATTATGAAAAGTTTGATGAAATTTCTCCATTCACAGTGAATATTGACCCGAGCATCCCGTTAAATGATGAAGATTTTCCATGGTTACAGTGCAAAGGGACACCTTGAAGAAAAAGTTTCACACCCAAAGATCTGGGATGTGATCGGCTTCACTATCATCACTTTCTTACATGTTTCACACCCGGAGGAATCTCTGTAATAGTTAGGGTAGTTATGTGTTTTGGCATTTGAAGCGAAGAAATTTTATGTGCAAACAAATTCTTTCATGCCTTTACTGATTTTTAAAGTTAAATTATTCACAAACTAGTGATTCACACTAATTTCAAATAATTCAAAATTTAAACTATTCAAATTTGAAAACTACGGGCACTAACAGAATGTTTGTAATTTTTGTACCTAAAGCAAAAATATTCACAAAGAAACTCTAAATACACAAAAAAACAACACAAAAATAAATAAAGCAAAAAAAAGCCCGCCTACTAGGCCGTGGCGGCCTGCATCGACTAGAAACCCAACCTGTGTTGGGCGGGATGCAGGCCATAAAGGCCAAGTGGAATAATGAGGCAACAAAGAACACGTAGGCCCAGTGGGCCTGCTTTGGAGAGGAGCTCGAGAGAGCGACCGCGCGAGGTTTATAAACCAGTCGGTCGCCCCTCGGCTAGCGAGTGGGACTAAACTTGCCGCACCGCACCTGCGCAGTGCACACCCTTTAGTACCGGGTGGTGGCACAAACCGGTACTAAAGGGGCCTTTAATACCGGTTTGTGCCACCACCCGGTACTAAAGGGGTCGCTTCCGCTGCTTGGGCTGGCCAAAACAGACCTTTAGTACGGTTGGTGGCTCCAACGGTACTAAAGGTGCCTTCTATATATACAACACTTGAAAAATTTCATTCTCCTCTGTTTCTTCCTCTGTTTCCCCATTGAACCGCCCCGATCGATCGATCGCCGTCGTCCGACCCGTCGCCGTCGCCGCCCGTCGCCCCGTCGCCGCCCGTCCCGTCCCGTCCCGCCCCGTCCCGTCCCGTCGCCGCCCTCGTCTCCGTCGCCGCCCGGGCCCTTCCCGTCGCGCCGTCCCTGCGTCGCCGCCCAGCGTCGTCACGCCCGACCCGTCGCTGCCCCGGCCGTCGCCTCGCCGTCGCCGTCGCCCGCTGTGAGCTCTCCCCTCTAACCCCTCTCCCTTGCCCCGGCGGCCACCATGGCGCCGCCCTCCCGACCCATACACACACACAAGCATGATGAACACACACACACATACACGTATATATTTAATTAGTTTAGATTTTGTATGTTTAATTAGTTTAGATTTTTAGATTATTGTTTTTCACTAGTATATATGTATGAATGCATGTTAGATGGATATAATTAGTGTTTAATTAGTATGGAATTTTTTATATAATGTTGTTTTCTGTTTTTTAATGGATGTATAGAAATTGTTTTTTATGTTTTTAGTGTTAGATGCTTAATTAGTATGAAATAGTATATAGATTTTTGAAATAGTAGAAATGTTATAAATTTTAGTTATCAAAATCAATCATTAAAAAATATTATTTTTTGCGGGCATATAGCTAGTATTTGTTATCGACGATGCCCGGCCCGCATCCTCGTCGTCGACCCGTCCGCGACGACGTCCAGCCGGCCCATGTCCGGGACTGGGCTCCGGGCTGGCCTTTGGGAGGTACTGCTGGAGGCGCGCCGCTTGATGAGAACCCGGCCCGGGTCCGTCGTCGACCCTGATCTCGTTTGGTGGCGTTCGCGTGGGCCAGTCTCGGTGCGGAGGACCCGGCCCGCGGAGGAGAATGCGTCGCCGTGTCGGGGAGGAGGGCGAGCACGTCCATCGCTACATGGTTGCGTTAGAGGCGGCAGGTTCTCCAATACTGGCAGTATCTTGAGGATCTCACATCAGCTATGATCCTGTGAGGTTCCTTCTCTTTGGGTGTCCACCGCCTTGCATGACGAGGAACCACGAGTGTCCTAGATTCTTCGTAGTATTCGATCTTTAATTAGCTAGCGGTGATGTACTATTCAATATTATATATTATTGAGGCGATGTATTGAGATTGTATCTATTATTCTAGACAAAGTATTGAGATTATATCTATTATTGAGGCGATGTAATTTGAATACTAAATTGTTTTATATTTCTTTTGAATTAGTTAAATAAAAGCTATGGCGAGACAATACCGACGAGAGAGGAGAACAGACCATGTTCGATATGATCTGTGAGCAGATGATAATCAGAATGAAGAAGATTATGGCGGCTCGAATTTCTAAACAACACGGAGAGGGTGATATGATATTCGATCGCGACGACCGAATTGATGAAGTCATGAACTACGATTATGGCGATGACGAAGAACATGTTGATCCTGAAACAACAAAGACCGGCGAGGTATATATATTTATATAAGCAGGTTTACGGTGATCATCACATGTTTTAAATGACTTGAAGATATATTAACGAATCGATCTTTGTTCTTTCAGCCATCCGGATCGAGCAAATCTTGAGGCAAAAGGGCGAAGCGAGGCCCGAACAAAAAGTTGAAGGAGGCGTAAAGTACAATATCGAGGCGATCGGACCTAATGGCGAACCATTAGCGCCTAAGAAGATTGCGGACAAGTTCATTCGTCGGTCGCGGAGTTCTTGTGAAGGACCAACTCGATCTCCCTTCAAGAATGGAAGAGCCAGCAAAGACAAAGGACAAAAAGGCAAAGAGGGCGCTGCTCCACGTCCGGATGTTACTTTTGTCGACAAGAATCAAAAAGATCTGCTTTGGGATACTCTCATGGAACATTTCACCCTACGGATCATTTCACGAAGCAGATGTGCAGAAAGTCAAGGGCGCTGCTCTTAGGAAGATGGCGGTTGCATTCAAGAACCACAAGAATCGTGAATGGGACAAATCGTCAAGGGAGGAAGGAAGACTCCAGTATTGAGGAACACTAGAGAACCAACGTGCTCATTGGGGCGATTTCGTGAAATTCAAGGATTCAGAATTAGCTAAGGGCGGTCGAGAATAAACAAGAAGAATGCGAAAAAAGGATAAGTTCCATAAGCTGGGGCCGGTGGCTATCACGGTGGCAATGCCTAAGTGGGATAAGTCGAGAAAGAGATGGAGGATGCAGGTGTCACTCCGGTTACTAAGAGCTGGCCCCAGTGCAGGACTTGGTTCTATCGCATGGGGGAGTTGGACCGAAGGCAGGCAAAGTTTCGACGAAGGCATGTCTGAGCGGAGCCGACGATGCGATACTTGTTGCAATAGAAGAGGCACGATCGGGGTGTTCCAGCCCAGCAGAGAGAACAGCGAGCTTCGCGTGCCACAGGAAATCCTGAACACCGGGAAGAACACGAGGCAAAGGCGCTATTCCGTGGTATGAGGGTTTTGATTGGAACAACGACTACTGAACCCGTGCGAGAAAGAAGATTGCGGAGGAGAAGAAGAGGAAGATGGAGGAGGAGCAGAGAGGCGGGACTATGAGCGCCTTCAAGGCCTAGAAGCAAGTCAAGCGGAATTGGCGGTCAAATTCCAGCGGCAGCGGAGCAGATCGACTCACTTAGCCAGCAAAGGGGTCTCGGCAGCTGCAGCAGCTAGCGGATGATCCAGCATTGGATAGCACCGCCCCATCCATGCAGAGAAGCAGCGTGGGTTCCGCCCAGACGGCGCAATGCTGGGTAGATACCCGTGGATGACATCACGGAGAACACTAGCTGCGAGCTACGTCAAAATGAAGAACATATCCATGAAGGTGGCGGACGAAGCTTTTCGATTACCCCAAAGCAACCTACCATTGCATCCCGATTCGAGAGGGCTATGCTCGTGTCATGGTTGGCGGTGGTGCAGCCATATTGGGGCTAGAGCTTGACATTCACGGAGGTGAGGACGGCGCTTTCTCGGAGGCGCCAACCATCGTATCATCCTATGGAAAAAGTTGCATCATCTTTGAAGGCCACCGACACGCGTCATCGACTCCTCGTCGAAGTCCGCCACCGAGTCAGCAGTCTCCCGCTCCTGCAAGTCCACCAAGTCCGGCAAAGTGTCGAGCCACTCCTCCTCCAAGTCCGGCAAAGTGTCGAGCCCTCCTCCTCCTCCAAGTCCGCCACAGCGTCAGGCGTCCCTCCTCCTCCAAGTCCGGCACAACCTCAGGCCCTCCTCCTCCAAGTCCGGCACATCTTGATGACCCTCCTCCTCGTCCAACTCAGCCCGTCGGCCGGCGTCTCCGCCGCCTCGGCAATCGCAGAAGAGACACCCGCAGCTATGGTGCGTGGCGAGTGCAGTCGAGGTAGTACAGGAAATACAGGCGGAGGCAAGCGATATAAATATGGTCCAAGCCTCACGCCTCTTCCGCAGAGGTCTTATGACAGGTCGAGGAGGAAATCGCAGCCATATCGAAGTCGAGGTGGAAGCCCATTTTGCACGAAACCGCCACCGCCGCCAAGGGAGAAAGTGCCTAAGGAAGCGATTGACCACTTCATTCGTATGGCTCAACCACCAGCTCCCAAGCCTGTTGACACAGACTATGGCGCCACATCGGGAAGTTAAATCGAGCACGTCTCGTAAGGAGGCGAGCTCGGGATCGAGCAAACAAGAAGCAGCTGTCAAAAATGCGGAAAACCATTCCCAGCTGGGAGAACAGCAGCGCAATCGATCCCTCGCTTGTTGTGCCAACAACACGTGACGATCTGTGCGCCCAATATTATTGTGGGCAAACAGTTTACGTTCTGAGGTGGGCAATGTGGTAATAACGGAGGACCATATAATGCAGGCTGAAGTTCTCAAAATCACTGTTGGACAACTCCTCGAGATCGAGCCCATGCCTGTGCTTAGAGAGGATGAAATAAAGCGGAAATATGTCGGGGCCAACCTTTGGTCCATCAGACAAGGTCAAGAACCTCCCAGCGAGAATGTATGAATTGCATCAATGGTACATGAACATTACCAAGATTTCGATCGAGTGTCCTTCATGGTGAATGTCAAGGAGGAGCATTACTTCCATGAGAAAGCTTTGTCCGTTGAGTATTCGAACTGTTTCAGTTATACAATCAAGGCCTTTTCGACAAATCTATAAATCGAGTTGCTATTATCGTAAGTGATTTCTTTCTGTAATTTAAGTCTCAAGCTAGCTGTCTTGATCCTTTTGATCAATCATTACCTGTAATTATCCTCACTATATTCTTTTACGTGGTATTATATGCAGGATGAAGATATATGAAATGAGAAAAGGTGGGCGCTTTGGCATCGGGTTCATTGACCCAAACACCGTTAATGAATACACATGGAATCTAAATCCACGTTATCAAAAGGGCGTGAGGACAACATGCTAGAGTTCTTGAAGCGCCTCAAATACAATGAAGATATACTACTTCCTTACAACTTCGGTGAGTCACACTGTCTTGTACTACAAATTCTCTGTTTTTGCCTACTAGCTAGCTACATGTTTTTGCTTTACATATGCCGCTTAATTAAGACATGCAAGCGTGTGTGCATGCAGATATCACTGGGTCTTGTGTATCATTAAAGTTGGCCTTGAACAGTTGAAATCTGGACTCACTACTCAAAGAAAAAACTGACTATAACATCTTGTTTGGGATAGTCAACAGGTAATTTCAATCATTATTAACTATATATCTCGGCCTATTTAGTTCGTCATTTTCATGATATGAACTATTTAATAACCCTTTATTCATTTTCTTTGTCGGTGGGCAGGGCTTGGGCAAGGTTCATCAGCGTGACCCGGAGAATGGAAACAAAAGCTTAAATGGTTTCGACCCAAGGTAAGTAATTAAGTAGTACTAGCTAGCTAGCTAGCTGCCATCTCTTTAATTATCATGCTTGATTAATTATTATCTGATCAAATTCCATTCTCGTAAAGGCCCTGAAGCGGCGCGAGGGACTGATCTGTGTGCATTCTGCGTTTGCGAGAACATTCGCATGATGGCGTCCGAAAGGAGCAGATCTCAAAGACAGGAATGGATGCGCTTGTCAAAACACTATTCACAATTTTACACCATTATCGATATCTAGTCACACAACTAATACACATGCATATTGATCTCCTTCTTAACAGTTCACAGAGGTGCGGGAAGCTCCTAGAAGCGGGTAGCGTAGAAGCACTTCAAGAGGAAATAAGCGGGATTTTTGCTCGACCAGGTCATAAATCCGAAGGGAGAATACTATTACCCGCTACCGCCCCCATCGTGCTCCGAAGGCACCAATTAGGCTAATGCCACTGGCTCCGAAGGCAACATGCATATGTAGGAGAAATTGTATATAGCTATACATGTGTGTATGTGTGAATTAATTAATATGATGGTTTGTGAGACATTGATGATATATATATATATATATGCATGATTGGTTCTATTAGAAATATATATATATATATATATATATATATATATATATATATATATATATATATATATATATATATATATATATATAACGTGTACAATGTGTAGTATTGTAAAATACTAGCAAGCGAAAAAGAATTAAATTGATAACACAAATTTAATTGAAAAATAAAAATAAAACAAAACCCACAAACATTTAGTACGGTTGGTGTTACCAACCGGTACTAAAACTCCGGCCCCGGAGCTGGCTCGTGCCACGTGGTTGGCCTTTAGCACCGGTTCGTGCTGAACCGGTACTAAAGGGGGGCTTTAGTGACCACACTTTAGTGCGGTTGTGGAACCGGCACTAAAGAACCTCTGAACAGTGCTATTGCCGGTTCTGCACTAGTGCCTACAGGAGTCGTGCACGAGGATCCCGTCGAGCAAGAGCGTTTAGGCGCATGCTAATGGCCACGGCAAACAGCTTAAAGAAAAAGCAACAACAGCTTCAAGCTGATCAAGACCCTCTTGGCCGACGGATGGACCGAGGTCCTCGCGTCAAGAGTATGAACTCGAGCGCCCCTCCAAAGGTTACCCAAAGCGCAAGTTGCTCCCCGATTAGAGGAGGCAGCATCACCAGCGCTGTCTGGCAGACCGACCACCTCGTGGCCGCGATAGAGAGGCGTGCAAGCCCCCCACCAAAACCGTACCCCGGCATCGCTCTAAAAGCAGGAAGCCACGGGGGAACGCGCCGGACTTGCGAGATATATTGGAGGATAAGGAAAGACAATCCAGATCTATCTATGGATCTCGTGGATGCCCAACGACCCACGACGAATACCGTCGCACCGGATACAACTACTCCGGCCGGGCTGAACACAGCAGACAACGCTCTCTCGAGCTACGTCGCGATATTGCTCAATCTGAGGCGCCAGACACCCACTATGCTTCACCGGCGAAGTAATGGATCATCAAATCCTGAAGGGTTCAAACCCGTCAATATCGAATCCTCACGATGGCACAACAGACCCGCGGTCTGGATTGAGGATTATCTCCTCCATATACACATGGCCCGCGGCGACAATCTTCACGCCATCAAATATCTCCCGCTCAAGCTTAAAGGACCAGCTCGGCATTGGCTTAACAGCCTGCCCGCGAGTCAATTGGATCTTTGGGAAGACACGGAAGCCGCATTCCTCGAGAACTTCCAGGCACGCGTATATGCGACCACGGACGCATATGACCTAAGCCACATAATCCAGCAGCCCGACGAATCGGCCGAGCAATTGGACACGGTTCCTAACAAAGAAAAATCAAATCGTCATTGTCCGGATGCAGAGGCACTCGCTGTCTTCAAACATAACATCCATGACGAGTGGCTGGCCCGGCACCTAGGACGGGAGAAGCGAAATCCATGGCAGCCCTCACATCCCTCATGACCGCTTACATGCGGGAGAGGATAGCTGGCTCGCTTCGCGATAACAACCTTAGCAAAAATGCTGGCAGTCCGGATACCAAGGACCGCAATGGCAGGTTGCGCGAAACAAAAACAAACGCCGCATGCTGGCGGCAGCAATGAGGACACGGCAGTCAACGCGGATTCGAGGCTCTAAACCAGTCAGCGGAAGAAGCCATTCAAAAGAACCACTCCGGGCCCGTTCAATTTGGACCAAATACTCGACCGCTCTTGTCAAATTCATGGAACCCCCGAAAAGCCAGCTAACCATACCAACAGAGATTGTTGGGTATTCAAGCAGGCAGGCAAATTAATCGCCGAAAACAGTGACAAGGGGCTACACAGCGATGGCGAGGAAGAGACCGGCCGCCCGAACAACGAGAGGACAAAGGATTCCCTCCTCAAGTTGGGCGGTAAACATGATATCATAGCGCATATTCCCAAGAGGGAGCGGGCGTGCACTAAGGGGCGTATACGCTATGGAGCGATCGCCCCAAAATTCAACCCATGGTCCTCTTGCCCGATCACTTTCGATCGAAGAGACCATCCGACCATATCCGCCATGGCGGATTTGCCGCGTGGTTTTAGACCCAATCGTTGATGGATTTCACCTCACGAGAGTCCTGATGGGCGGCGGCAGTAGCCTAAACCTGCTTTATCGGGATATAGTGCGCAAGATGGGCATAGACCCTTCAAGGATTAAACCTACAAGCGACCTTCAAAGGCGTCCTACCGGTGTCGAGGCCAATTATGCGAGGCTCGATTACTTGGAAGTGGTCTTGGATCCCGGATAATTTCGAAGCGAGGAGTTAATCTTGACATAGTCCCGTTCATGAGCGGCTATCACGCTCTGCTTTCGGACGAACGCGTTTACAAAATTCAACGCGGTGCCGTATTATGCATACCCTAAGCTCAAGATGCCAGGCCCTCGTGGAGTCATCACGGTCAATGGAAACACGGGCGCTCCCTCGAGCGGAGGAACATACAGCGGCTCTCGCGGCAGAAATCTGAGCAGCCTTTTAAGGCAATTCTCGAGTCCGGCCGTTAAATGACCGGGCACGACCAAACGTGCCCGGAGCAACATCAACCAAGACCACCTGGCACGTTCCGTGCATGCGTAGCAATGCAGCCCCAACCCCAGCCCTCGCAAAATTGCAAGACAAACTCTCCGCGTACATTATTACATACGGAGATACCATGGGCATAGGGGAAGGGCACAACCACAACAGGCCCAGAGTGCGGTTCGACCACACCGGGGGCTCCCAAGTGTGTCGCTCTTTTTTCTTTTATTTCTCTCTTTTTTATATAGAACTCAGTCCGGCAGCGAACCTGCCGAACTCATGATGCAACAGCCAGGGAAGGACAAAGGCCGCGACGGACACTCAGGTGGTCTCCATCACAAGCATTAAATTTGTTAAATACAACATTCCGCGGCCTACCCCTGGAGGGAGACGCCTTTTATTCGTCCAATCCCTTGCTTTCCGCACTATTTGTATCATTCCGCACTGGTAGCATATCTTCTCGAATAAAATGCAGCACTTTTGCCTGTAATTGCATTACTTTATATATATATATGTTCATTTACGACATGTTGAACCCGTGCACCTTGGTACGGCCAAATACACCAGGGGCTTATGTCCTCCGCTTTATGGTGTGATAAAGTCCGCACACTTTCACAAGTGCGGCACCCCGAACTTATAGCATTATGAATCAGCTCCGAATCATGTCTTGGGTCAATAGTTGGGTTTGCCCGGCTCCCATGTTTGGCACCTTACGTTTCCGTTCTATCGGCTAAGGTAGCACTGGGAGAACCACTGCGATTGCGCCCAGTTGAGCAGGTTAACGCCTCGATGGAAAGCTAAAACTGGCCGGCATGATAAGGCGTGAGACTGAGTCGCTGTTCGAGAGGTCCTTCGGGTCCTTAAAGACCTCGCCGCTTGAGCGAAGTTCGGATTATGTCCGATGAAGGTGTGGATAGCGCCCCAATTGGTCTTCGAATACTAGGGGCTTCGCCGAAATTTAAAATTATATAATTCTATGGCTAAGTGAGAGTGTTCAAGCACTATAAGTCCGGTTGCCTTGTTCGTTGTGTTGGCGCCTCCTAGATGGACCCAAACATGGGAACAAGAGTGCTCAAGTTTATCCGAACACCCCAGCACTTTCGTGGCATGGGGGCGAAGCCGAGGACTTGCCATCTCTCAGATTTAATAACCGGCCGCACAGAAGGTAATATTTTAAATTAAACAAGCGTTGCTTAGCGCATATGAACAAAGTTTTCAGCGCACAGGATAACACATTGCGAATTCACTCAAAAATTACATCCCTGGGGCACTCATCCGCAATCTTGCGGGCACTCTTCAGGACAGCCTTATAGTAAAGTTCGGGCGTACGATGCTCCTTGCCCGCTGGTGGCGCGTCAGTGATTAGCTTTGCGCGGGCAAAGGCCCGACGAGCACCTTCAATACAGGCGGAGCGCTTGATAACCTCCTCCCAGGGGCACGCATCCACCAGCCGTCGCACGAGGCCGAAGTAGCTCCCAGGCATGGCCTCTCCGGGCCACAACCGGACTATGAGCCACTTCATGGCCTGCTCGGCCACCTTGTGAAGCTCGACCAGCTGCTTCACTGGTCGCTAGAAAACACCGGATGGCGGCCTCGACATCTTGAGACCGAAGACCTTCTCCGTTGAGCTCCCTCCTTGGCTCGGTAGAATCTGGTGACATCGAGACACGCTCATGAGAGCAGATCTGCAAGCCTGGAGAGCTCGAATTCGGGTAAGTATCACATAATTTACATTCACATGCTTGCTTTGCATGAAAATGCCTTACCGCCGCTATCTTCTTCATCAATTCAACCTCTGAAGGGACTTATGGGCCTCGGCCTTGGCGGTTTTAGCACTTTTGAGAGCCGAGGCAAGCTCGGACTCTCGACTCTTTGAGTCACGCTCCAAACTCTCATGCTTTTCCATGAGAGCACAGGCTCTTGCTGAACTACCGCCACCGCGCCTCTTGCTTTTCTCGCTCTGCCCGTTCGTGGCCGCATTGCGTTGCCATGGACACGGCCTCCTTGAGGCCGCCACCTCGTTCATGGCCCTGCAGTACCCATGTTATCCTTGTTAATTTTTGTCGCAACCTAAATCCTTTTACAAGGTACAAATTCAAAGCGGTGTTACTCACCTTCTTTGTCTTGGAGCTGCTTCTGGCGTGGCCGAGCTCTTGCCGGACCGCTCGAGCTCCTGCTTCAGCACCGACCTCCATGATCGGTCGGCGAGGTCGGCAGCGCAGCCTGCAACCCATATTGACATAATTTTTAGCAACCCTCCGTATATCTTTTTAAGATCCTCGGTCCGGCTTTTCTTTCCGAACACGAACCGAGCATCGAGGGCTACTGTCTATGCGATATTATATTGCATATTTTAACTTCTTACCTCAAAGCCTGATAGAAGGCTATTGCAGGCTTCGGTCAGCCCGCCTTTGGCGAGCTGCACCTTCTGAATCACCGCACTCATAATAGTGCGGTGTTCCTCCTCGATGGAAGCGCTCTGCAGCACCTCCAACAAATTGCCCGGCGCCTCCAGTTGGACGGAAGCCGCCGGCGTCACGGTCTTGCCCTTCGAACGAAGGGGCCGCCTGCCGGACTCCGGAACCACTGCGGGTTCTGTTGTGGAGTCCGGCGCAAAGTCCGGGAGAGCGCCTTGTGGCGCCTCCGGAGCCTCCCCCTGGTGGGTCCCTTCTGGGGATCCCACCTCGGCGTCTTCGGCGTCGTGAGGGGTGGAGGCGGTCGGGATGGAGTCTACATCCGACGAAGCCAACGACCCGCTCGATGAAGCGGGGAGATCATCACTGGCCGGACTGCAGGCAGCATGCGGCATTAGAATGACACTATGTGACATAGAAACAGAAATTATAAATCATTCAGGAATCCGGATACTTACGATCTCGCGGGAGGCCTGGCCCTTGAAGGCCATTCTTCCTCGCCAACGTTGATGTTGGCAGAGCTGTCAGGGAATAGTCCTTACCCTCTTGGACCCTCGGCCTCCCTGTTGGGAAGCCTTCCTCTTCCTCTCTCCTCCTGCGGGAGAGAGTCCTCTTCCACCTCCTCATTTTGGGGAGAGTCCGCCCGAGTCGTCGGACACCTAAAATGGGCACTCTTTCAAGCACCGTGGCCTCCTTCTTGGCCTTCTTCTCGGCACCACGTGCGGTGCGGAACCAACAACCTCGCTAGGCGGCGTCTCTGGATTTTACGGCATAGGGCCGGACGGGTAATCTGCTCCGCCTTCTTCATCAGTCTTGTCAAAGGAAAAGGGAAATTAAAACCCGTCAGAGTTAAACTATGAAAATAAGTGTCCCGTGAAGGGTAGAACCACTTACCTCGTCGACTGGGCGCTGGCGAAACCAGCGATCTTGATCGCGGATGCGAAACCGGCGCCTTGAACAGCACCTTCCAGCGCCCGTGCGTTGTGTCGAAGAGCTTGTTCCACTGGTGCTGTTCGGATCGAACTCCCATAGATTGAATGCCGCTCTTGGCATGGGAGAATCCGGCGGACGAGCATGACTTGGACCACGTTAACCAGCCTGAGCTTCTTCACCGGCTTCTTGATACAGGTTTGGAGTCCGTCGGCTCCTTTAAACTGCCCCCAGCAAGCCCTTCTCTTTCCGGGAAGTGAGCTGCGTGGGGATACCGAATCTAAACTTCGGGGCCGCCGCCCATTTAGGGTCCGCGGCTCGGTGATGTAGAACCACCCGATTGCCACCCTTGACGGATTCCACGAAGGCCCCTTGAACCAAGGGCGTTGGGCATCTTGCCCAACATGGCGCCTCCGCACTCCGGCTTGAATGCCCTTCACTACCTTGACAGCGTTGAAGGTCTTGAGCCACAAGCGAAGTGGGGCTGGATGCGAAGGAAGGCCTCGCACACGACGATAAACGCCGAGATGTTGAGGATGAAGTTGGCGCCGGATCATGGAAATCAGGCCATAATAGAACATGAGCCCCGGACAAAGGGGTGAAGTGGAAAGCCCGATCCACGGAGGAAGTGGGAAAGAAAAACCCTCTCATGGGGCACAGGGGTGGGGATGAGCTGCCCCTCGACGGGCAGCCGGTGCGTGATGTCGCCGGAGATGTATCCGGTGCCGCGCGGTTTAGCGATTGCTCCTCCTTAATGGTGGAGGCCAACCATTTACCTCCGCTCCGGACATGGTCGGAGAAGGTTGAGGCGAGATCTTGTGAACTTGGGCGCTGGAGCTTGAGTCTTGCGGAGATGGATGAGCAAAGGAGGAAGAAGGCGTAGGTGAGAAGGTGAATCCTTATCCCTTATATGGGTGGGCGAAATCTCACGCGTCCCCCACCGGCCTGGTAAAACTCGCTTATCTCCCAAGCGTCACCATCAATGATGCAGTTGGCTTACCCACCGTATTGATGAGAATCCCGGATTAAGGGGAAACACGATCTCTGCTTGACAAGGCGTGCCAAGAAACCGCTTCGCTAAATCGCTGAGGTGGTAAAGTAAAAAACAATTTGAGTAATGGCTTGGTAGTGGTGTGGCGTCATGCCACGGAAAGCGTCGACAGATTGAACTTGTGTATATATTATTATTCTCTCTACGGTGGAATGTGGAATTTATTTTGCGAGCGGGACACTATCTGGTGTTCACAATCTTCTATCATTTGGAGGAGGAACCCGCCTTGCAATGCCAAGCAATATACACGCCGGACTTATCATCATTGAAGCCTGGTTCAGGGAGCTCTTGAGGAGTCTGGATTAGGGGTGTCCGGATAGCGGACTACCATCATCACCGAACTATCATTTGCGGACTATCATCATCGACGGACTCCAAGACTATGAAGATAGAAGATTGAAGACTTCCCCGTGTCCGGATGGAACTTTCCTTGGCGTGGAAGGCAAGCTTGGCGATATGGATATGTAGATCTCCTACCATTGTAACCGACTCTATGTAACCCTAGCCCTCTCCGGTGTCTATATAAACGGATGGCTTTAGTCCGTGGGACAACAATCACAACAACCCTTACAATCATACCATAGGCTAGCTTCTAGGGTTTAGCCTCCTTGATCTCGTGGTAGATCTACTCTTGTAAACATCCACAATATCAATATCAATCAAGCAGGACGTAGGGTTTTACCTCCATCAAGAGGGCCCGAACCTAGGTAAACATCGTGTCCCTTGTCTCCTGTTACCATCCGCCTAGACGCACAGTTCGGGACCCCCTACCCGAGATCCGCCGGTTTTGACACCGACAGTCATGAATGTTGGGATGCGGGCGACGAAGAAATTCAACGCCCACCCACCACCCACTTCGTAGCCACTGTCGAAAGTTTACACGACGTGCTCGATTTCGACTCCGAAGACATCGACGGTATGGACGACGATGTAGGAGACAACCACGAACCAGCGCCTATAGGATGCTGGACAACCACCTCATTCCATGATGTATACATGGTGGATACACCTAAAGGAAATGAAGACAAGGAACAAGCGGGGCCTTCTGAAGGATAAATCCCTCGAAAAGCAGTCAAAGCGGCAGCGTGGCGCCGAACCAAGTCCCGCCTCAACAGAGACCCAGCCATAAAGCAGGGCGAACCGGTGGACGACGAACATGCTATCGAGTAATCGTCCGAACAAGACAACTTGGATAAAAAACCCGTCTCCGGCGAAGACAACAGTCCGGACGATCTCACGCCGGACAAATTGTTGGAGCAAAATAACCTGTAGAAAAGGCTCGTCGCCACTGCGCGTAGCCTGAAAAAGCAGAAGCGGAAGCTCAAAACAGCGGAAGATGCACTTAGGATAAGATGGAGCAAAGTATTCAACACCGAGAAAAATCGGCTGACGATCGCCGAACAAAACTACCCAAAAAAAGCTACTGCCTGAATTTGACGAGGAGGCCTTAGAGCCACCACAATCAAAAAGTAAGAAGGCCACCCGGTCGGATGGGCGACCCACGGCAAAAAGAAGCGGCAAATGGCACGCACACAAGCCGATATCACGATGCGCATAAGGATTCACATCAAAGAATGGCCCGGTGAGGTCCATCTATGGGCCAAGAAAGCAAGCTCTTCAAAGCAATGCAACACGCCAAAAATCCGAACATCACGGCACACCCAATTATAGGGCGCGCACACCCCTGTGTTTCACCGATGAGGTCTTTGGATCACAATTCGGTGATTCAAACCCGTAAACATAGAGGCATACGACGGAACAACAGACCCTGGAGTCTGGATTGAGGATTATATCCTCCACATACACAGGGCTAGAGGAGATGATCTCCACGCCATAAAATACTTACCCCTCAAGCTCAAAGGGCCAGCCCGGCATTGGCTCAAAGGCCTCCCTGAAAATACCATTGGAAGTTGGGAAGAGCTCGAGGATACTTTTTGGGCAAACTTTCAAGGGACTTATGTCCGTCCTCCGGATGCAGACGATTTAAGTCATATAACTCAACAACCCGGAGAATCAGCCCGAAAATTCTAGAACAGGTTCCTCACCAAAAACAACCAAATAGTCGACTGTCCGGACAGCGAAGCCTTAGCAGCCTTCAAACACAACGTCCGAGACGAATGGCTCGCCAGACACCTCGGCCAAGAGAAGCCGAGAACCATGGCCTCATTAACAAGCCTCATGACCCGCTTTTGCGCGAGAGAGGATAGCTGGCTAGCAAGATGCAGTACCAGCGACCCAAGTACATCTGAAGTCAGGGATGGAAATGGGAAACCACGGCGCGACAAGGACCAACGCCGGATTAAAGGGAACGGTCCAAAAGGCGCAGCGATCAGCGCCGGATTCAAAAGCTCACGGTAGAACAATAAAAAACTGCCCTTAAGGACAATAGCGATGAGCTATCCAACTAAACAAAATCTTGGACAAGATATGTCAAATCCACGATACTCCGGAAGGCACGCAAACCATACCCACAGAGATTGTTGGGTCTTCAAACGATCCGGCAGACTCAACGCCCGAACACAAGGGGCTCGACACACCAAGTGAAGATGATGGAGCACCACAAGCAGAGCCGGAAAACAAAAGAATTTCCCACAAGAGGTTAAAACAGTAAACTCACTTCACGTGATCAAAGGGAAAAACAGGCGGCACCCACTAGAATGCGCGCCGCACAAACTACCCAATGAGTACCAGCGCTGGTTGTCAAAACTCAATCACCTTCGACCATCGGGACTATTCGAAAGTATCCGAGCATGGGATGGACTACCTTGATATTGGATCCTATAATCGACAGATTCCAATTTACACAAGTCCTCATGGACGGTGGCAGTGACATAAACTTGATATATTAGGACACAATCCGCAAGATGGGGATAGACCCAAACAAAATTGGCCATAGCAACACCTCCTTTAAAGGAGTAATGCCAGGCCCATATGCCCATTGTACGAGCTCCATACTGCTAGAAGTTGTGTTCGGTTCATCCGACAACTTCCGTCGCGAAAAGTTAATCTTCCATGTCGCCCCGTTTAAAAGTAGCCATCAAGCACTATTGGGACGCGAAGCTTTCGCCCGCTTTAACGCAATACCGCATTATGCATCTCTTACACTTAAAATGCCCGGTCCACGCGGCATCATCTCACTAAAAGGGAGTGTTAAGTGTTACTCAAGCACGGAGGAACATGAGACTGCCTTGACAGCCCCACACCCGTCCGGCTACGCTAGTCAAAGAACCTGAATAGGTCATTCAAACACCGGAAACGGCTAGACGAGTCCGGCTCCTACTAGCGGCATGCCTCCATGCAAGGGGCTGCATGCATGTACAACAAGAGACAATAAAACTCAATTTTATTCACTCCTTCGAATCGTACTCTGTTTATTTAATATAAAGTACATTCTTTCACACGATCTTTTTTCTTTCAAACTAAGTTCCTCTCTTTTACAGATGAACAACGTGCTACACCCGTCCGAGGATATAGCTGCATGGAGACACAGGTATGAGGCGTGCGGTAGGGACCCGTTGCAAGGATTCTTTTCAGAATAAGACCCTCGTAAACCTTTTTACTGTCTCTTGTTGATATACATCCCCGGTTTCTTACTATAACCGAGGAGGAGGCTGGCGTTTTGGCATTAGCGCACAGAATTTCAGCGTACTGGACACGGGGCTTAGGGCATTATTCTGCCCGTTTTTATAAAGACCGAATACCTTAGGGAGTATTCGCCGTCTCGAGTTAGGCCTTATATGCATCAGCTCCGAATCATGTCTTTGGTTAAATGTTGGGTTTGCCCGGCTCCTGTGTTTTGCTGCCTTACGTTCCGTTTTATCGGCTAACGCGGCACCAGGAGAACTACTGCGATTGTGCCCGGTTCGGCGAGCGAGCACCTCGATGAAAGCGGCTGGCTGTCATGATATAGCAAGAGACTGGTCAACCACTCGATGACTCACGGAATGTTTAGAATTCCTCCACATTAACGAAGGACGGTTTTCGGTCGGGCACATCGCACCCAATTCGGAGAGTGCGGTGCCCCAGGGCTATATAGTAGCCCCACCCTCGAACTCCTATGGCTAAGTGAAAGTGATAAAGCATTATAGTCCGGTTGCCTAGTTTGCTCGCTACCACCTCCTTAACAGGACCAAGGCGTTGGATTAAGTGTGAAAAAGCGCCTTCTTTGCAAACACCCTGCACTATGTGAGTGGGGGCTGAAGCCAGGACTGCCATCTTTCAGAGTTATATATACATATACATAAGCGGCCGCCTGAGGAGTAGTCTACTACTTGAACGCACAAGTATAAAAAGCCCTTATATTATATTAAAACATTGTTTTCACAAATCATACATGTCATTTAAACATAATATCCTTCGAGCACTGCGTCTCTATTAAACGAGCGCCCTGTAGGACTTCCTCAAAGTAGTGCTCGGTAGGTACTCGGCTTCTTTCCAAATCTTGGGATGCAACGTCGGTGGCCTTCATCTCTGCCCAGTATGTCTTGACACGGGCCAGAGCCATCCGCTCTCCCTCAATACACGCCGACCGCTTCATTGCGTCGTCTGGATACCGCACAAGGAACTGCTGCACTAAACCAAAATAACTCTTGGCTGAGTCCGCCCGACCACAAATGAATCATGACATGCTTCATGGCGAGTCCGGATAATCGATTCAGCTCGGCCCATTCGCCAACCGATCGGTCAGCGGAAGAGGGCGCTCCGGACTATGGAATTGCGACCAATATAGCTCTTCCCTTCTGTGCCCCTTCTGGCCCCGGAAGTGCTCAATCGCATCCGTAGCGCTCGCCGCTAAGTCCAGATAAGCATCCTCCGAACTCCACAACTTGTCCAACTGAGCATACTTTGGATCCGTATATTTCCTGCGTAGCGGCGGTTTCAGCCGTAATAGCCCGGCGACTCAGCTCCTCCTTGGCAGCTCTCAAAGCGGAGCAGGCATCCTTGGATTCGGTGGTGGCCTTTTTCAGGCCCTCTTGCTCCGCAGCGTTCTTTTCAAGAACCTCACGGCGGTCGGTAATATTCTTCAACTTTCGGCCATATCTGCCATTTCCTCTTTGCTTGGCGATGAGCAGCCCATTCGACTTTAGCTCTTGACGCCCTTAAGACTGCATTACTATTTCTGGCTTGCTCTTTCGCTCGGCGAGTTCCGCCTGGCTCAAATCCTGCAGCAGACACCATCTGCATTAAGCATACAAGTAGTAGATATGGGCGTCAAGCTCCCCTACCGGTGTCGCGTAGAAGTCACATACCTTGTGACTCGTCAAACCGTTTATTGACCAGCGCGATGTCCGCATCCGCCTCGTCAAGTTGCCGCTTTAGTTCGGCATATTCATCGATCGGCTGGCCACGGACGCCCGCCACCTGTTTAGGCGGCGATATGTTATAACGAGATTTTGATCCTCGGCACGCTGTCAATTTTGACAACATACCGAGTCTCGAGGCTACTACCTATCTGGGCGGATTCTATATGCATAAGCGCCGGAAGGTACATCATTTTGCGCACCCGAACCCGTCGATAAGCTTCGCGGCTTCATACAATCCGCTCTCCGCGGATGCAATTCTTTCAATCACCATACCCATTAGAGCGCGGTGATCTTACGAGATAGCCGCTCGCCCGAAGCAGATCCTTCAGCTCCTCCGATCATACGCCGATTGGCGCGGACCTTCGGCCCGCCCGGACTTGGGGAGACCCTCAGCGATGACACCTCAGGGTCGTCCGCCTCGCACAAGGGTGCGACAGGTGGAGGCGTTTCGCTCTCCATCATCTCCGGAAGAAGATCCCCCGAAGACGAGCTCTGCTGAGAAGGGCTGAGATCCGAACTACAAGGTACAATTTTGGTTATCTTTAGAAATAAATACAGGGTTGTTCCTTATTTACAAGACCCCTTCTTTTTACTTAGGGCTCATTTGGAGGCTGATCCCTTGGGGAAATAGTGCGGCTGGGTTACTTCCAGTGCGGACTCTCTGCGAAGATTCCTTTCCCTCTTGAGGCCTTGACCTTCGGATCTTCGAAGCGGTCCTCTTCTCTCCTCGAAGATGGGACTTTTAATCCCTCCTTCCTTGATAGCCTCCTTCGTAGAGCGGTTGCTTCCCTGCTCCCCTTCGCCTTCTTCAAAAGTGCGGCCTTCAACATCTTGGTCAGCATGGGATCGGCGTGGTCTCTGGGAGGGGAGCCGGACACCTTATTAACTTTGCCTTGGCTATCCACTCTTGTTCAAGAAACGGCTCCTTTAAAGGGCATATATATACGATAAACGAATGAACAACTTGTCCGGTTACAGGACTACTTACTTCAGTATCTGGGCGATTGCAACTTAGTCCTGCATCCTCAGTCAGGTCCGGACACTTCTCTTGTGGTCCGAAGAACAGTTTATACATCTCCACGGGCGTCGTGCCCATAAAATTTTGGAGTGCTCGTGGTCCCTCCGGATTAAATTCCCACAGGCGGAGGGGGCGATGTTTGCAGGGCGAGAGGCGCCGGATCAACATAACCTGCGCTCACGCAGCAGATTGATATCTCTTTCTTGGAGGTCTCGAATAGGGCCCTGCAGCAAAGGCGTCCTTGGGCGGCCCCAGTCGAGCCCTTGTTGACCCATGGCGCCAACCGCTGTGGTGGACCTGGCGGAAGGCGGGGCGCCACCATTTGGTGCCCACGGGCGGTGATATAAAACCACTCTGTTGCGACAAACCAAGCTCCTCTTAAAAGAGCCCTCGGACCCACGGAGCATCAGCACATTTGCTTATGACCGCCCCTCCACTCTGCTTGTTGCCCCCGATCATCTTTGGCTCCACCTTGGAGGTCTTGAGCCACAATCCAAAGTGAGGGGTAATATGGAGGAAGGCCTCACATACGACAATGAATGGCGAGATATGGAGGATGGACTCAGTTCAAGTCATGGAAATCCAGCCCATAATAAAACATGAGCCCCGCACAAAGGGATCCGTCGGAAGCCTAAACCCCAAAGGAAGTGAGACCACGAACACCATGTTCTCGCCGGGCTCGGGAGTGGGAGCGACCTGCCTGGAGCGAGCAGCCTATGCGAGATCTCGCAGGTTAGATACTGGCGTCTCACAGTTTAGCACATCTTTTTCGTGACGGAGGAAGACATCCATCGGCCGTGCTGGCGGGCGGACATCTTGGTCGAAGCGCCTAAATCTGAAGCTTTGGGTGTTAGAACTTCGAGCGAGGCGAACTTCGATGGAGGTGTAAAAGAAGAGGGCCTTGGTCTCATTATAAAGAGGTTGAATACCAAGAGCCCACCCGTGGTCGACTAGGACTCGCCTTTGATAGAGGAGGCATGCCAGCAGACGCGGTTGGGTTACCCGTCCGTATTAATGGGAATCCCGGAATAAGGGCACGATCTATGCTTTGATAAGGCGTGCCAAGGAAAACGCCTCGCTAAATGCGCTGAGGTGGAACAGTAAAAAAATTCATATAAAGACCTGGCCACGTTGTGATGTCATGCCGCGGAATACGTGAGCAGATCTGTGCAAAAGTTATTCTCTCTACGGTGGCATGTGGAACTTGTTTGCAGAGCCGGACACTATCCTTGTGTGCAAAACCTTCTATGGAGTATTGGAGGAGGAACCCGCCTTGCAATGCGAAGACAATATGCGCACGGACTAAATCGTCATTGAAGCCTGGTTGAGGGGCTCTTGAGGAGTCTGGACTAGGGGTGTCGGATAGCAGAACTATCATCACGGCTGGACTCCAAGACTATGAAGATACAAGATTGAAGACTTCGTCCCGTGTCCGGATGGGACTTTCCTAGGCGTGGAAGGCAAGCTTGCGATCACGGATATGTAGATCTCCTACGATTGTTACCGACTCTGTGTAACCCTAACCTATCCGGTGTCTATATAAACCGGAGGTTTTAGTCCGTGGGGCGAACAACAATCATACCATAGGCTAGCTTCTAGGGTTTAGCCTCCTTGATCTTGTGGTAGATCTACTCTTGTACTACCCAAATCATCAATATTAATCAAGCAGGAGTAGGGTATTACCTCCATCGAGAGGGCCCGAACCTGGGTAAAACTGTCGTGTCCCTTGTCTCCTGTTACCATCCGCCTAGGCCATGATTCGGGACCCCCTACCCGAGATCCGCCGATTTTGATACCGACAACTGGACTATGTTCTTTGATGGTTCCAAGAAGCTGAATGGTTCCGGTGCTGGGGTAGTATTGGTTTCCACCCGAGGAGATAAGCTCAGATATGTGCTCCAGATTCACTTTGATTCTTCCAACAATGAAGCAGAATAAGGAAGCATTGTTGTATGGGTTGCGTATGGCCATTTCACTCGGCGTCCGTCGCCTCATGGTCTATGGCGACTCAGACCTGGTGGTTAATCAGGTGATGAAGGAGTGGGATGTCAGAAGTCTAGCCATGATTGGCTACTGTAATGCAGTGAGGAAGCTGGAAAAGAAGTTTGAGGGTTAGAGCTCCATCACATACCCGGTGAAAAATCAAGCTGCGATGATTTGGCGAAAATAGGGTCCAAGAGGAAGCCATTCCAGTGATGTGTTTTGGAGCACATCCGCGACACCGTCGATTCAAGAGGATCCTTTCACCGAAGAAGTTCCACAGCCAAAAAGTGCCACTGATCCGACTGAAGTTGAGGTCCCAGCGGTGGTCGACCTGGTCATGGAAGTCGTGGCATCACTCCCGACTGGACAGTACCATACATCGCATACATCCTGAGGAAAGAGCTCCCGGAGAACGAAGAAGAGGCTAGACAGATCGTCCGTCGATCCATGGCCTTTACTGTGATCAAGGGACAGTTATTTAGAGAAAGCGTGACTGGAGTCAGCCAGAAGTGCATAACGCCACAAAAGGGTCGGATAATCCTTGATGATATCCACTCGGGGACCTGTGGCCACCATGCATCCTCTCGGACCATCGTGGCTAAAGCATACCGAGCGGGATTTTACTGGCCAAAGGCAAATGAAATGGCAAAAGAAATAGTCGACAAATGTGAAGGATGTCAGTTCTACTCCAATATGTCACACAAGCCTGCCTCAGCATTGAAGACCATTCCACTCGTCTGGCCTTTCGCTGTTTGGGGGTTGGATATGATTGGACCGCTGAGAACTGGAAGGAGTGGTTTCACTCATTTGCTTGTGGCAGTCGACAAGTTCATGAAGTGGATCGAAGCTAAACCTATCAAGAATCTTGATCGTGCACTTCTTTGTCGGTTTAAATCGAGAATTGATATTCAGATATGGAGTTCCGCACAGCATCATCACGGACAATGGGTCAAATTTCGATTCCTACAAGTTCAAAGCCTTTTGTACCTCTCAGGGCACGCGGGTCGACTATGCTTCAGTCGCTCACCCCCAGTCGAATGGACAAGCTGAACGAGCAAATAGTCTAATTCTCAAAGGAGTGAAACCTCGACTAATGCGTGATCTCAAGCATGCAGCAGGAGTGTGGGTTGACGAACTTCCATCGGTTCTTTGGGGATTGAGGACCACTCCTAATCGCTCGACTGGGAGAACTCCATTCTTTATGGTCTATGGAGCTGAAGCTGTCCTGCCGAGTGACACCTTCACAATGCCCCAGTCGAACTCTACTCGAAGCTGAAGCGAGCAAGCCCGTCAAGATCTGATCGACCTCCTTGAAGAGGAGAGAGAGATGGCCCTGATCCGCTCGACCATCTATCAGCAGGACTTGCGTCGATTCAACGCCAGAAATGTGAAGAGCCGAGCCTTTTAGGAATGAGATCTGGTCCTCGGAGTGGATCAGCAGAATCCACACAAGCTCGCTCCCACTTGGGAAGGCCCCTTCATCGTCACCAGAGTTCTTCACAATGGGGCTTACCATCTTTACAACGTCGAACGCCAGGTCGATGAGCGTCGGGCATGGAATGCGGAGCTGCTCCGCCCCTTTTACACTTAAGAGCTCACTCGGGTGAGATGTAATAAAAGTACTTCTGTAGTTTGTCTATCTAAATCAAGAAGATTATAATTTTCCCAGTGATTGTTATTACTTATTGTTAAAATTCCCCTCCAGTGGGTGACTTAGCTGTGAATCCGTTTCGCCTAAGTTTGTAAAAAAATCCTTACCGAGTGTCGAGCCAGCCTCTCACTCGGAGGTTTAACAGCGAATCCGTTTCACCTAAGTTTTTAAAATCCTACCAAGTGGTGAGCCAGCCTCCCACTTGGGGGCTTAGCTGCAGTCCAAGTACTCGCCTAAGTGTTTAAAATCCTACCGAGTGGTGAGCTAGCCTCCCACTCGGGGGCTTAGCTGCAGTCCAAGTACTCGCCTAAGTGTTTAAAATCCTACCGAGTGGTGAGCCAGCTTCCCACTCGGGGGCTTAGCTGCAGTCCAAGTACTCGCCTAAGTATTTAATACAATGTGCACTTTGCAAGGACGACGAGGTACATGTTGACTGTTGCCTTCCCCTTCAAAGCTATGACACAAAAATCCTCCTTGGAGGCTTAGCTGCAGTCCAGTACTTGCCTAAGTTTGAAAAATCCTACCGAGTGGAGAGCAAACCTCCCACTCGGGGGCTTAGCTGCAGTCCAGTACTCGCCTAAGTTTGTAAAATCCTACCGAGTGGAGAGCAAACCTCCCACTCGGAGGCTTAGCTGCAGTCCAGTGCTCGCCTAAGTTTGAAAAATCCTACCGAGTGGAGAGCAAACCTCCCACTCGGAGGCTTAGCTGCAGTCCAGTGCTCGCCTAAGTTTGAAAAATCCTACCGAGTGGAGAGAAAACCTCCCACTCGGGAGATTAGCTGCAGTCCAGTAGTTGCCTAAGTTTGAAAAATCCTACCGAGTGGAGAGAAAACCTCACACTCGGAGGCTTAGCTGCAGTCCAAGCTACGCCTAAGTTTGAAAAATCCTACCAGTGGAGAGCAAACCTCCCACTCGGGAGCTTAATGCAGTCCGGGACTCACCTAAGTTTGAAAACATACCGATCCATAAGGGCTGACGAGGCAGGTCATTGCTACCTTCTCCTTGAACTACGCCACAAGTACAACGTGTGCTCCATCCCGATCCATAAGGGACGGACGAGGTGCAGGTCATTGCTACCTTCTCCTTGAACTCGCCACAAGTACAATGTCGCTCCATCCCGATCCACAAGGGCGACTAGGTACCGTCATTGCTTCCTTCTCCCTGCACTGCAAGAGCCACAAAATGTAGGTCATTGGACCCACCTCGAGCTGCATCTCAAACATTGAAGCATAATCCGGTGAAGAGCAAAGTTCACTCGAAGGCAAACAAAAGCATATTTTGACGAAAAGTAAAGCTCGGATAGCATCCTAAGGATGCGAAGTACCAGACCTCAAGCCTGCTAAGGTTTATCGATTACAAAATCACTCGGCATTCCGAGGCAAATTTAAGGTAGAGCATAAAAGGTTTTTACTCCTCAGGCGGAGGACTAGAAGGAGCCACAAACTGGTCAAGGTCGATCCCATAGGCGATCCGGGTGGTAGCGGCGATGAAAGTTTCCATGAAAGATTGGAAATCATACTTCTTAGTGTTCGCAACTCGAGGGCGCATGACTTGTCCTCCCGCGCTTCCTTGCAGTGGACACGAACCAGAGACAGAGCAACATCAGCACCGCACCTGGCAGAAGACTTCTTCCATTCTTGCACTCGACTTGGAACCTCGTTCAATCGAGTCACTAAGGACTCAAGGTCATTCTAAAGCGTCTGGTCCGGCCAGAGGGTTGACTCGATCCGTGACACCACAGCTTTCAGTCGAGCGAGATAGTCCACCACTCCAGCGATGCGAGACTCCAGTCGGAGCACGTTCATAGCGACTTCATCCTTCACGGGAGAGTTGATGGGGTCCAGGCTTGTCTCCACTTGACTGGTCTCTTCTTCAAAGTTCTGACAGAATTCTGCAAATACGACTCAAGTTCAAGATAATGGTTCTATGGTGAGTCGATGATGACAAGTCAGACGGGTAAGAGGATTTACCTTCAAGCATGAGGAATAGCTTCTTGGCGAGCCCTCCCAGAAAAACCTTGAGGGAGTCCCGGACTAGGGGGTGTCCGGATAGCCAGACTATCGTCACGGCCGGACTCCAAGACTATGAAGATACAAGATTGACGACTTCGTCCCGTGTCCGGATGGGACTTTCCTTGGCGTGGAAGGCAAGCTTGGCGATACGGATATGTAGATCTCCTACCATTGTAACCGACTCTGTGTAACCCTAACCTATCCGGTGTCTATATAAACGGAGGGTTTTAGTCCGTGGGGCGAACAACAATCATACCATAGGCTAGCTTCTAGGGTTTAGCCTCCTTGATCTCGTGGTATATCTACTCTTGTACTACCCATATCATCAATATTAATCAAGAAGGGTAGGGTATTACCTCCATCGAGAGGGCGAACCTGGGTAAAACATCGTGTCCCTTGTCTCCTGTTACCATCCGCCTAGGCGCTGATTGGGACCCCCTACCGAGATCCGCGGTTTGACACCGACATTGGTGCTTTCATTGAGAGTTCCTCTGTTTACGTCACCGATAGGCCCGATGGCTCCTTCGATCATCAACAATGGCCGCGGTCCAGGTGAGACTTTTCTCCCGGATAGATCTTCGTGTTCGGGCGGCTTTGCTGCTGCGGGCCAATTAAGCAGCGTCTGGAGCAGATCGAAGCTTCGCCCCTGGCCATCAGGTCAGATTTGGAAGTTTGAACTATCGGCCCGATGTCGCGGAGATGTGATCTTGACGGATTCGAGCCGCAATAGCGTGCCACCTTGTCTCGATGGGCATGATCTAGCTCTGCAGCGAACAGTATACGGAGGCCGCACGATATCCGCTCCGACCACGAATCCGGAGCTGGATTCTGTCACGACCGGTTTTCAATAAAAATATTTATTGAGAAACCGATCTATTTATTCCAGTGTGAGGAAAATCCTCCTCACTGGTGGACCAAAACCTTGATACAATAAGCGGTAGCATTTAATATATTACAGGTCGAGCTGATCTTGCTCAACAAATTATTACAAGCACGCCAATAATTATACTTAGTGGCGGATATGACCTGATGGAGTGGTGGCATACTCTTGACTCGAGGTAAAGTAGTGGGATAACACGGTGGAGTGGATGATATGACTGCATCTGGCGGCTCATCGAGCATCGAGGTGAGGCTCGGTGAATTTATTTGGGTAGCGAAGCGGATATAACACGATGACTAATCCAGGGTCATACGAGACCGACCAGGATTCCTCTAGGCGTCGGACTCGCTATCGAACTCTTTATCCATGAGATCGCCTTACAAGACATCGGCCAAATCAACAAGCCGGTGAATACTTTGAAAGTACTACGCAAAATAGTTCGGACAAAAGATATAACAAATGTATGCTTGAATCGTCATGAGTAATTTAACAATGCGCAATCAAATCAGTATAACAAGGTAAGTAAAAAGGGAATCGGCGGTAGTCCGCTCGAAAACCCAAAGAAAATAAACTAAAAACCGATCGGGTGTCTGAAGCGACACCTCGAAGGGCGAACAAATAAGTAATGCATGCCACGATCGAGGCGTCTAAGCGACACCTCATAAAGGGCTTATATTGAAAGAAAAGACATCGTGCCACGATCGGACATCGGGCGACATCATAGAAAGGGCTTATATCGAGATAAGTAAATAACAATGCCACGATCGGACGTCGGCGACATCGCGAAAGGGCTTATATCAAAAGTAAGCGAATAACAATGCCGCGGCGGATGTCCGGCGACATCGCAGAAAGGGCTTATATCAAGAATAAGTAAATAACAATGCCACAGTCGGACGTCTGAGCGACATCGCAGAAAGGGCTTATATCAAAATTAGTAAATAACAATGCCACAGTCGGATGTCTGAGCGACATCGCAGAAAGGGCTTATATCAAAAGTAAACGAATAACAATGCCGCACCCGGATGTCTGAGCGACATCGCAGAAAGGGCTTATACTTCATTTTTCATAACTTACAAGAAATGGTGCTCACGGAAAATATTCATCACAAGACAGTAAACGGGTTAGTCCATCCACGGGAAATAAACCTTTAACACTCATGTGGTTTTCAGGGGTTCTGTCTCCGGGACTGACATTTGACAAGAAAAGATGAACACAACACTTGGACCTGAATAAGATGATTTCAAGGATTTTTTTGACTCTGTAGAGTTTGTACTAAATTATCCACAGCCAACGGATTTCCGTAGTCACGAGGGACTAGTTCCGTTCACGGTATTTCGGAGGAAACACAGCTAACCAGTACACACCCATCCTACCTCACGTTGCCAGGAATCACCCTAGACAGCGTTCAAGAAAAACTTTGAGGCGGGAAATCACAATCTCGAATAGCATGGGATCAAATTTATATACGCGCTCTAAGGGTGCCCCCTCTCGGTCCCAACGGAAACACCCATGCCCCGACCGGATGATAGGCTTTAATCCGGGGCCATGGAACCCTCATCCCGCCTCTCGATTTGGTGTGTACCAGAAAGTGGTTTGCAACTTACTAAGCCGTATCCCTTGCGGAAAACATGTGGTAGTCTGAAAGGGGAGGCGGACGGAGGCTGGACTGATTTATGTTGACCTTTGGGTCAATGGTGCAGCATAAGGCGGCATGCTACAACACTGCCATCTTACCCATTCTCATGCCAACTCATGGCCATGCAACTCGTTTCCAACAACTCATGGATTTCGAAACTCACTTGCCTCAACTTTTACGTGATTAAACTTTCATCGAGATGCTCATGAACATGCCATGATACTAATTAATGCAAACATGCCCAAACACTCATCATATCAAAATTTCAAACATGCTTGCCTGGTTAGGAGTAGTCGGGGCCTAGCTCGGTGAAGTTAGCGGTTCCGTCACCTCCTTGGTATCTCGGTATACAAAATACACGCACTAACGTAAATACTAAGGGGTGCTAAAAATATTCCAAATATTTTCAAATAAATCTGATAAAAACTAGACAAAATTTTGAAGAGGACACAAAAAGAATCACTCAAAAATCCTTTTCTGTTTAAAAGTTATAAGAGTTTTGGTCCAAGGACCTTTCTGTAATGAAACAGAAAACTCTCAGGGGTCTAAGTAGAAAAGTCCAGAAAACGATTCAGATTAGAAAGCGCCTTTGCGAATCGCTTTGAAAACAGTTCGAAAAAAAGAAGGAGAGGCTGACAGGCGGGTCCCACCGTCAGGTTTGAATATTCAAAAGGAGGCGGCGAGCTCGTGGCGCCGAGAGCTGCGGTGGTGGTCGCGGCGGAGATCCACGGCGAGGCAAGGGATCGGGGTACCTCTGTGATCAGCGCACCCTTCCGCGTCGGTGGGTGGTGGTGGTGGTCGCGGCGAGCACCACGTCGGCGGCGGCCCTTGCTCCGACGGACGGTGGTTCGGGAAGTCGTGGGTCTCGTCGGAGAGAGCTGCTGGGTCAAATTGGAGTGGGGTTAGTCTCCTAGAGGTGCCATGAGGCTCTGAGCAAGCCTAGGGCGGTGGAGGAGCTCTCACCAGTGAGAGCGCTGCGGAGCCAAGCGGATGGAGGTGGCGGAGTTGAGGAAGAAGGGCCCCTCGAGGCTCTTCCGGTGGCTGGGCGGGGTCTCGTGAGGTGGTGGAGGTATCTTGCGGGTCGAGGCGGGCTCGGGCGCTATATAGCCGCCCAAGGCGGTTGCGAGAACAGGATAAGTCCGCGAAAGCGATTCTGGCGGTGCTGTGGCTGGGCGGTAGGTTTAGGAGCTTGAGCATCGACTAGGCGAGCCTTGAGTCCATCCCGTTGCCTAACTCAGCGAGGAAGGGCGATTCTGGCCTGCCCCCAGCGGAACGGCCGTGCGGCACGTCGGCGGCAGAAGCGCGCCCGTGCGTGCCAGGCCACGGCGACGTGCTGCATGCATGCGTTGGCAAGGGAGACGGCCACGCGGAGCTCCCAGGTGGCGTGGGCGGTGCCGAACAGCGTTGTGCCGCAGGGTGCCCCCTGTTGGCCGCCACGGGAGGTCCCGACGCCGTGGAAGACGCCGGCGCGGACGGGCCATGGTGCCACCGACGCCAGGAACCAGCCAAGTGCCCGTGCGGCGCTCTGGACAGGGAGGAGGAGCCATGCGCAACGCGCCAAGTGCACAGTTGACAAGTGACCAGCCTCTGACGAAACTGAATTTCTGAAAGTCTGAATTTTTCTGAAAGTGCAAAGTGACAGTGCATGCTAGGTGTTCGACAGAATGTTTTTGGCATGTGGGGATTTTTCCTTGAGCTGATTTTTGGTGGAGTGGCTTCTCATTGCAACTGGAGGTTGCCTGAATTTTGGTGGAATTTTTGGAGAAGAGGAGATATGAATTTCACCAAATTTGACAAATCTGGTCCAAACTTGCAGAAGCTGAAACTTGAAAATTTTGAACAGAAGAAGAGTAGATCTTGATGGTTCTAGGTTGTGGGTGCTAGGGACTATCCAGAGGAATTGATTTGAGATCAAAGTTCAAAGGCATTAAGGTACTTGCTTTGCAATACACCTAGGCTCAAAAATATGGACATAATTGTTTTGGGCAAAGAAATAAATGAAATAAAAATCCAAAAGTGAGTTGGACTGGTTGGGTCAGAATATTTGGATTGTCCCAAAGTGGAAGGAGGGGTTTTGGGAAGATTTACCACAAGAGGCAAGATAAAACCATGGGTGGTTTTAAAAATAATAGAAGAACCAAAACTCCTAGGGTTTTCTTCTAAAAGAAAAATAAATCCCAAAAATAATTTTGAGAAGGAGAGAATCAGAAGAAATGTTTTTAAATAACAAACACCATAGTTGAAGAAGATGCCAAAGTAAAATCCTTTGTCAAAGGGAAAATTCTTGAGAGAAAGAGATTTTGGAAGGGTTTAAATGACCTCCTTCAAAACCAACCAAGTTTTGTTAAAACCAAAACAAAAATTTTGGAGTGCCACAACACCTACTCCCTTAGGAAAAATCTAGTCCCGAGATTTCAGCTGATTCTCAAATAAGTGTGGGTGCTCTGTCAGAAGAAAATCCTCTCTTTCCCAAGTGGCTTCACCCTCGGTGTGGTTGCTCCATTGAACTTTGAAGAACTTGTTGGTCTTCTGTCGGGTCCTCATTTCAGACTCCTCCAAGATTTTTATTGGATGGTCTCGATATGTGAGGTCTGGCTGCACGTCAATGTTTTCATGGGATACTTGCTTCTCTGGGTTGCTCACGCAGTTCCTCAATTGCGAGACGTGGAACACCTCGTGGACGTCGGATAAATCTTCGGGTAAGTCTAGCTGGTAGGCTACCGTGCCTCTCCGTGCCACTATGCAGAATGGTCTGATGAATCTTGGTGCCAGCTTCCCTTTAATCTTGAATCGATGCATGCCTCTCATAGGGGATACTCGTAGGTACACAAATTCACCGGGTTCAAAGCTGATTCCCCGATGTTTTTGATCATAATAACTCTTCTGTCGACTTTGGGCTGTCTTGAGTCGATCCCTAATCACCTTAACTTTATCTTCAGCCTCCTTGAGCATGTCAGGGCCAAAGATATGGCTGTCTCCGGTTTCTGACCAATTTAGCGGGTACGACATCTCCGCTTTGTCTGAGCCTCAAATGGTGCCATTTGCAGGCTGGCACGATAACTGTTGTTATATCACGAACTCTGCGTATGGTAGCTCTCTTCCCAACTGGTCCCATAGGTGAGGACACATGCTCTCGGCATGTCTTCTAGAATCTGGTTTACGCGTTCAGTTTGTCCATCTGTCTCGGGGTGGTATGCGGTACTGAACGCCAGTTGAGTTCCCAGAGCTTGTTGTAAGTGATTCCAAAACCGGGAGACGAATTGAGTGCCTCTGTCCAATATTATTTTCTTTGGGAATCCATGTAAGGAGACGATACGGGAAAGATAAAGCCTAGCAAGCTTCTGAGTGGTGTGGGTTGTCTTCACGGGGATGAAGTGTGCTACTTTAGTCAGTCTATCAGTGATGACCCAAATGGCATTATTTCCGTGCCGTGACCGAGGTAGCCCAACAATAAAATCCGTCCCAATCTCGTCCCATTTCCACTTGGGTATTTTATTTGGCTGTAAAAGTCGGCCGGTTTACGGTGCTTTCGGCTTTGATCGTTGACAAGAGTCACAACATGCGATGAGCGTGGCTATGTCCCTTTTAGACCGTGCCACCAATATTTTCCTGAATATCCTTGTACATTTTGTCCCTCGGGATGTATCGAATACGGGCGGTGTGGCCTTCAGCTAAGATCTGCTGTTTAAGATCCTTGATATTTGGTACGCAAAGTCTATTTCCGTACCACAATATTCCCTGCTTATCGATAATGAATTATGGGGCCTTGCCCAAATTCACTTTCCGTTTAATGCCTTCAATGTTGGGGTGTCCATGCTGAGCCTCTTTAATCGTTTCCATCAGGGTAGGCTGTATTTCTAAATTTGATATGCTGCCTTCGGTGACTACCAACAAGTTGAGTTTAGCAAACTCCTGCCGAAATTCAGGTCTCAGGTTTGGCAGGCCGTCGTCGTTTGGGCTAGGGTTCCGACTTAGAGCGTCTGCCACTACATTTGCTTTTACTGGATGGTAGTGGATTCCAATGTCATAATACTTCACTAGTTCCAACCAGCGTCGTTGCCTTAAATTCAGTTTCGGTTGTGTGAAAATATACTTGAGGCTCTTATGGTCCGTGTATATCTCACAACGATTTCCAAGTAAAAAGTGTCTCCATTCTTTGAGTGCATGAATAACTGCTGCTAACTCTAGGTCATGAGTAGGATAATTTTCCGCATGCTTGCGAAGTTGTCTGGAGACATATGCGACTACCTTGCCTTCTTGCATCAACACGCATCCGAGGCCTTTCGGGGATGCGTCACAATACAACTCAAAATTCTTGTGTATGTCTGGCACAATTAATACTGGTGCTGTCGTTAATTTCCTTTTTAATTCTTGGAAACTTTTCTCGCAAGCTTCCGTCCATTCAAACTTCTTGTGTTTCTTGAGTAGCTGCGTCATTGGCTTTGCTATGGTGGAGAATCCTTCAATAAATCTTGGTAGTATCCTGCCATTCCCAAGAAACTTCAGACGTCCGTTCTGTTGGCTGGTGGCTTCCAGCCAAGTCACGGCCTTGACTTTCGGGTCTCGACAATACCTTCTTGGGTCAAGATCGTGGCCCGAAAACCTACTTGCCTTAGCCAAAATTCACACTTACTGAATTTAGCGTACAATTGATGTTTCTGAGTTCCCTAGTACAATTCGGAGATGTTCAGCGTGCTCTTCGGTGTCTTGGAGTATACGAGAATATCATCGATAAATACTACAACAAACTTGTCCATAAACTTCATAAATACTTTGTTCATGAGGTGAACAAAATATGCGGGGGCGTTTGTTAGTCCGAATGGCATTACGGTGAACTCATACAATCCGTATCTGGAGGTGAAAGCCGTCTTGGGAATATCTTCGGATCGCACTTTTAATTGATGGTATCCCGACCTCAATTCAATTTTTGAGAATACCTTGGCCTGAGCGAGCTGATCAAATAAATCATTTATCCGTGGCATTGGATATTTGTTCTTGATTGTGACCATGTTAAGCGCTCGATAGTCTATGCACAATCTCAGTGTTCCATCCTTCTTTTGGCAAATAAAATTGGTGAACCCTGTGGTGAGGAGCTGGCTCGTATATAACCTTTATCCAGTAATTCTTTTATTTGCTTCTTCAGTTCTACCAATTCGGATGGTGCCATTCTGTATGGTTTCTTGTATATGGGGGCGGTTCCGGGTGCTAGCTCAATGCTGAATTCTATCTCTCGGTCTGGTGGCATGCCTGGTAGTTCTTGAAATACGTGCGAAATTCACACTCTGGAACCTTGCTTAATTCAGAAATATCCACCTAGTTCAATCTTGGTTGCCGGGATATTTTTCTTTCCTTGGCTAAAACTTTTATGGTCTTCCCATGGTGGTGGGTGAGAATCACGGTCCAGTTGAAGCAGTCAATAAAACCTTTGTTGGTGGTTAACCAATCCATCCCTAGGATGACATCCAGCCCTTTATTTTCCAACACGATAAGATTTGCGTGAAACTTCAACCCTTCAAACTCAATAATCACTCCCTGGCAATAACTCTGGGTAACTTGCTTAATCCCAGGGGACTTGATGATCATAGATTTTTCCAAAGGAAGCAACGAAAAATTATTTTGCAAGGCAAAACTTTTCGAAATGAATGAGTGACAAGCTCCAGAATCAAACAAAACCATGGCAGGTATTGTGTTGACAGGAAGCGCACGAGAATGCGATATCCGGGGCATTCTGTGCTTCCTCTTTGGTCACGTGATTCAGATGACCCTTCCTGTGGTTGTTATTTGGGTTGAAATTGTTGCGCTTTGGCGCCGAATTATTGCCTCCGTTGTTCGGCTTTGGGGTCGAGTTCCTTGGCTTGGGGCACTGCTTGGCATAGTGCCCTTCTTCTCCACAAGCGTAACAGGTAACGCCTGGGCGGTATGTGAACTCCTTGTCCCTTGCATGGAAATTCTTGATTGGATGTGAGACGCCTGTCGTGGGTTTGGGTGCCCAACTTTTCTGAACATCTGTCTTGCTGCGGTGGTTGCGGGCATGATTAGTCTGGTCCCTTTTTCGCTATGGAAATCTTCTAAGCTGCGTCTCTCATTTTCCAAGGTAATGGCCTTATCCACCAGCGTCTTAAAATCTGGAAAGGTGTGCACGACCAGTTGGCATTTAAGCGCGGGCGTCAGACTGTCTAGGAATTTTTCCATCTTCTTGCTTTCCGACATACGCTCCTCGTTGGCGTAGCGAGACAACCGAGTAAACTGACTGTTGTATTCTGACACCGTCATTGTCCTTTGCTTGAGGTCATCAAATTCTCTCTTTTTGATCTTCATAAGACTCTTAGGAATGTGTGCCCCACGAAAACCTTCTTTAAACTCCTCCCATGTTATATTATTTTCGTTGGGGTGCATGTGTAGGAAATTTTCCCACCACGATGCGGCTGCTCCAGTGAGATAGTGCGGTGCATACAGCACTTTCTCCAGATCTGAACACTGGGCAATAATTAATTTTCTTTCCATGCCTCGAAGCCAGTCCTCGGCTTCAAGAGGTTTGTCAGTGTGAGAAAATGTTTGGGGACGCGTATTTTGTAGCTCGGATAACTTCGATTGCTGCTGAAACTGCCCACGGTGATTTCCCATATTGATGACTTGGTTCATCATTTCCTGATGTTGTTGCTGACTTTGCTCATAAAGACGGCACATTTGGGAAAGTGCTGTTTCACTGTCCTGTTGACTTGACTGCCCCTGTGTGAAATTGTTGCTGGGTTGTGTGTCATAATTTTGCTCTGGCGGAGTTGGCATGGAGCGCGTCCAAGGACGAGACATTGTTCACTCTGGGGACATATTTTGTGAAACTCATAAGAAAAGAAATTTGAGTCGCAAAAGTCAATAAATTCATGAAGACGGAAGAAGTCTCAAATGCTCCAAGATTTTTCAAGAGAGTAAACGTTTATGCACGGAGAAGGACTGCTCATTACATATCTTACACGCAAGCAGTAATTATACAATACATCACTCAGGATATCGTACATATTCCTGACATGTTATTTAGGCTAGTGCACTCCTCCAGTTCCTACATGATGCGCAAACAAGCTACTTCTCACAGCCTATGTACATATAAACATATCGCACAAGTCGGTACATCGCATGGCGGCTAAGCGTACTCAGTCGGAGATGGTAAGGATTTCCCTTGGCCTGCCAAGGGTGAGGTATGATGAGGCAGGGGACTCAACCTCCTCTTGGTGATAGGCTCCAGACGTGAAGTGATGCGCTGAGTTGGTGGAGCAGGTGCCCTATGCGGGACAACTCGAACATGAGCGGGCGCAAGGGGTGGTGCAGAACGAACTGGAGAAGGCACAATGACATGGTTGAACTCCTCCGTGGTAGGCAGGCGAAGAGTAGTGGCGAGAGCAGTAGGAGCAAAAGATGCTGATGATGAGACGAAAGTCAGTGGCGGTGCGGTGCGCAGGAGCTCCCTCCTGTTGGCGGCACAGCCATGGACTGAGTCCATGCGGGCAGCTACAAAGTCGTCCACCAGGTTGTCGAAGGCTGCCTCCAAAGCCCGGAGATACTCGATAAGCATCTCAAAAGCCTCGTCTCGTTCTCCTCTGGGGCAAGAGAACGCGTAGTGGCAGGTGTATGGCATGTGACATGGAAGGTAGCGGTAACGACGAGTCTTCATCGAAGGAAGGATACCCTGAGACGAGCTATCGCCTCACGGGCTGCCATCTGCAGTGCATGCTTCTCCGTAGGCATGGCTCTCCCCAAGAACCGAAAACGCTCAACTCGCCCTCCCTTGAATTGCACCGCGGCCTGGTGCATGGTTAGACGGTCATTGACCTTGTCTTTGAGAGAGTGAGAAGACTGAGGCGCACAGATGGCCCCATCGCGACTTGGACGATGAAGGAGAGAAGCTTGCGAACCCATCGGGCATGTTGGCAAACATCTGTGACTCGCAGTCGTTGCCAGCCATCTACAAAAGTAGGCAAAAATCCTGAGTGGTCAAATCATAAATTTATGTTGGTATCAAATTGACTACATTTGTAAAATTAAGAAATAGCTCTATATGCTAATAACCGATTAGCGATCGCACCTAGTGGCTTCCTACAGTCAGCCCGACTGGTACCAAGCTTGTCACGACCGGTTTTCCAATAAAAATATTTATTGAGAAATCGATCTATTTATTCGATGTGAAGAAAATCCTCCTCTTTGGTAGACAAAACCTTGATACAATAAGCCAGTAGCATTTAATATATTACAGGTTGAGCTGATCTTGCTCAACAAATTATTACAAGCACGCCAATAATTATACATAGTGGCGGATATGACCTGATGGAGTGGTGGCATACTACTTGACTTGAGGTAAAGTAGTGGAATAACACAATGGAGTGGATGATATGACTCCTGCCTTTGGCGGCTCATCGGCGTCGAGGTGAGGCTCGGTGAATTTATTTGGGTAGCGGAAGCGGATATAACACAGTGACTAATCCAGGGGTCGCACGAGACTGACTAGGATTCCTCTAGGCGTCGGACTCGCTATCGAACTCTTCATCCATGAGATCGCCTTCGTCAGCATCTGGCCAAATCAACAAGCCAGGTGAGTACTTTGAAAGTACTCGCAAGACAGTTCGGACAAAAGATATAACAAATGTATGCGTGAATGCGTCATGAGTAATTTAACAATGCGCAATCAAATCAGTATAACAAGGTGAGTAAAAAGGGAATCGGCGGTAGTCCGCTCGAAAACCCAAAGAAAATAAACTAAAAACTGATCAGGTGTCTGAAGCGACACCTCGAAGGGCGAACAAATAAGTAAAGCATGCCACGATCGAGCGCCTAAGCGACACCTCATAAAGGGCTTATCTTGAAAGAAAAGACATGCGTACGATCCGGACGTCGGAGCGACATCACAGAAAGGGCTTATATCAGAGATAAGTAAATAACAATGCCACAGTCGGACATCTGAGCGACATCGCAGAAAGGGCTTATATCAAAAGTAAACGAATAACAATGCCGCAGCCGGATGTCTGAGCGACATCGCAGAAAGGGCTTATATCAAGAATAAGTAAATAACAATGCCACAGTCGGACGTCTGAGCGACATCGCAGAAAGGGCTTATATCAAAATAAGTAAATAACAATGCCACAGTCGGATGTCTGAGCGACATCGTAGAAAGGGCTTATATCAAAAGTAAATGAATAACAATGCCGCAGCCAGATGTCTGAGCGACATCGCAGAAAGGGCTTATACTTCATTTTTCATAACTTACAAGAAATGGTGCTCACGGAAAATATTCATCACAAGGCGATGCAGGTTAGTCCATCCACGGAAATAAACCTTTAACACTCATGTGGTTCTCAGGGGTTTCTGTCTCCGGGACTGACATTTGACAAGATAAGATGAACACAACACTTGGACCTGAATAAGATGATTTTAAGGATTTTTTTGACTCTACAGAGTTTGTACTAAATTATCCACAGCCAACGGATTTCTGTAGTCACGAGGGACTAGTTCCGTTCACGGTATTTTGGAGGAAACACAGCTAACCAGTACACACCCATCCTACCTCACGTTGCTAGGAATCACCCTAGACAGCGTTCAAGAAAAACTTTGAGACGGGGAAATCACAATCTCGAATAGCATGGGATCAAATTTATATATGCGCGCTCTAAGGGTGCCCCCTCTCGGTCCCAACCGAAACACCCATGCCCCTGACGGATGATAGGCTTTAATCCAGGCCATGGAACCCTCATCCCGGCCTCTCGATTTGGTGTGTACCAGAAAGTGGTTTGCAACTTACTAAACCGTATCCCGTGCGGAAAACATGTGGTAGTACGAAGGGGAGACAGGACGGAACTGGACTGATTTATGTTGACCTTTGGTCAACGGTGCGGCATAAGGCGGCATGCTACAACACTGCCATCTTACCCATTCTCATGCCAACTCATGGCCATGCAACTCGCTTCCAACAACTCATGGATTTCGAAACTCACTTGCCTCAACTTTTACATGATAAAACTTTCATCGAGATGCTCATGAACATGCCATGATACTAATTAATGAAAACATGCCCAAACTCTCATCATATCAAAAGTTCAAACATGCTTGCCTGGTTCGGAGTAGTCGGGGCCTAGCTCGGTGAAGTTCGCGGTTCCGTCACCTCCTTCGGTATCTACGGTATACAAAAGTACACGCACTAACTTAAATACCAAGGGGTGCTAAAAAATATTCCAAATATTTTTCAAATAAATCTGATAAAAAACTAGACAAAATTTTGAAGAGGACAGAAAAAGAATCACTCAAAAATCCTTTTCTGTTTAAAATTTATAAAAAACTAGACAAAATTTGGAAGAGGACAGAAAACTCTCAGGGGTCTAAGCAGAAAAGTCCAGAAAACGATTCAGATTAGAAAGCGCCTTTGCCAGAATACGCTTTCAGAAAACGGTTCAAAAAAAAAGAAGGAGAGGCTGACGGGCGGGTCCCACCCTTCAGGTTTGAATATTCAAAAGGAGGCGGCAGATCTCGTCGGCGCCCGAGAGCTGCGGTGGTCGCCGGTGACGATCCATGGCGAGGCAAGGGGATCGGGGGGTACCTCTGTGATCAGCGCACCCTTCCGCGTCGGTGGGTGGTGGTGGTGTTCGCCGGCGAGCACCACGTCGACGGCGGCCCTTGCTCCGGCGGGCGGTGGTTCGGGAAGTCGTGGGTCTCGTCGGAGAGAGCTGTTGGGGTCAAATTGGAGTGGGGGTTAGTCTCCTAGAGGTGCCATGAGGCTACGGGCAAGCCTAGGGCGGTGGAGGAGCTCTTACCAGCAAGAACGCTGCCGGAGCCCGAAGCGGACGGAGGTGGCCGGAGTTGAGGAAGAAGGGCCCCTCGAGGCTTTTCCAGTGGCTGGGCGGGGTCTGGTGAGGTGGTGGAGGTGTGCGGGGTCGAGAGCGGGCTCGGAGGCGCTATATATAGCCGGCCCGAGGCGGTTGCCGAGAACGGGATAAGTCCGGCGAGCGGTTACGACGGTGCTGTGGCTGGACGGTAGGTTTAGGAGCTTGATCATCGATTAGACGGAGCACTGAGTCCATCCCGGTGCCTAACTCAGCGAGGAAGGGGCGGTTACGGCCTGTCCCCAACGGAACGGCCGTGCGGCACGTCGGCGGCAGAGGGCGTGCCCCATGCGTGCCAGGCCACGGCGACGTGCTGCATGCATGCGCTGGCAAGGGAGACGGCCACGCGGAGCTCCCAAGTGGCGTGGGCGGTGCCGAACGGCGTTGTGCCGCAGGTTGCCCCCTGTTCGCCGCCACGGGAGGTCCCGACAACGCGGAAGACGCCGGCGCGGATGGGCCATGGTGCCACCGACGCCAGGAACCAGCCAAGTGCCCGTGCGACACTCTGGAGAGGGAGGAGGAGCCATGCGCAACGCGCCAAGTGCATAGTTGACAAGTGACCAGCCTCTGACGAAACTGAATTTCTCAAAGTCTGAATTTTTCTGAAAGTGCAAAGTGACAGTGCATGCTAGGTGTTCGACAGAATGTTTTTGGCATGTGGGGATTTTTCCTTGAGCTGATTTTTGGTGGAGTGGCTTCTCATTGCAAATGGAGGTTGCCTGAATTTTGGTGGAATTTTTGGAGAAGAGGAGATATGAATTTCACCAAATTTGACAAATCTGGTCCAAACTTGCAGAAGCTGAAACTTGAAAATTTTGAACAGAAGAAGAGTAGATATTGATGGTTCTAGGTTGTGGGTGCTAGGGACCATCCATAGGAATTGATTTGAGATCAAAGTTCAAAGGCATTAAGGTACTTGCTTTGCAATACACCTAGGCTCAAAAATATGGACAACATTGTTTTGGGCAAAGAAATTAATGGAATAAAAATCCAAAAGTGAGTTGGACTGGTTGGGTCAGAATATTTGGATTGTCCCAAAGTGGAAGCAGGGGTTTTGGGAAGATTTACCACAAGAGGCAAGATAAAACCATGGGTGGTTTTAAAATAATAGAAGAACCAAAACTCCTAGGGTTTTCTTCTAAAAGAAAAATAAATCCCGAAAATAAATTTGAGAAGGAGAGAATCAGAAGAAAGGTTTTTAAATAACCAACACGATAGTTCAAGAAGATGCCAAAGTAAAATCGTTTGTCAA
Organism: Aegilops longissima; assembly: GCA_021605205.1. Lineage (NCBI taxonomy): Eukaryota > Viridiplantae > Streptophyta > Magnoliopsida > Poales > Poaceae > Aegilops > Aegilops longissima. Next base: position 616,840,116 of record CM038676.1, on the reverse strand, counting down.
AGGGAAAATTCTTGAGAGAAAGAGATTTTTGGAAGGGTTTAAATGACCTCCTTCAAAACCAACCAATTATTTGTTAAAAACCAAAACAAAAATTTTGGAGTGCCACAGATTCCCCGATCGAGGACGGGTGGTTGGACACCGCCTCGGGGGCTACAATCCCTACGGCAATCGAGCCGAACTCTATCCCTGTCCTTTGCGAAGACCTTGACTCTAGGGTGCCGGACTCCTCTCCGGACTCCAATCCTCTCGCGCCCTACCAATCGAATCCGACATACCGGTCATGGAGTTCACGGCCGCGGACATCTTTCAACACTCGCCCTTTGGCAACATCCTGAATTCACTAAAGTTTCTCTCTTTATCCGGAGAGCCCTGGCCGGACTACGGTCAGGAAGGATGGGATGCGGACGACGAAGAAATGCAACGCCCACCCACCACCCACTTCGTAGCCACTGTCGAAAGCTTGCACGACGTGCTCGATTTCGACTCCGAAGACATCGACGGTATGGACGACGACGTAGGAGACAACAATGAACCAGCACCTATAGGATGCTGGACAACCACCTCATCCCATGATGTATACATGGTGGATACACCTGAAGGAAATGAAGACGAGGAACAACGGGACGCTATGAAGGATAAATCCCTCGAAAAACAGTCAAAACGGCAACGTAAACGCTGAACAAAGTCCCGCCTCAACAAAGACCCAGCCATAGGGCAGGGCAAACCGGTGAACAATGAACAAGCTATCGAGCAATCGTCCGAACAAGACAACTTGGATAAACAATCTGTCCCCGGCGAAGACAACAGTCCGGACGATCTGAGCCGGACAAACTATTGGAGCAAAATGACCTCCAGAAAAGGCTCGTTGCCACTGCGCGTAGCCTGAAAAAGCAGAAGCAGAAGCTCAAAACAGCGGAAGATGCACTCAGGATCAGATGGAGCAAAGTATTCAATGCCGCAGACAAATACGGCGACAGTCGCCGAACAAAGAGCTACCTGAAAAGAAAGCTACTGCCCGAATTCGACGAGGAGGCCTTAGAGCCCCCACAATTAAAAAGTAAGAAGGCCACCCGGTTGGATGGACGACCCCACGGCAAAAAGAGAGCGGCGAATGGCGCCGCACACAAGCCAATATGGGATCCGCATAAGGATTCACATCAAAAGGATGGCCCAGTTAGGTCCATCTATGGGCCAAGAAAGCATGCTCGTCCAAGCAATGCAATACGCCAAAATTCCGAAGATTACGGCACACCCAAATATAGGGGCGCCGCACACCCCCTATGTTTCACCGATGAGGTGCTGGATCATGAATTTCCAGTGGGATTCCAACCCGTAAACATAGAGGCATACGACGAAACAACAGACTGGAGTCTGGATTGAGGATTACATCCTCCACATACACATGGCTAGAGGAGATGATCTCCACGCCATAAAATACTTACCCCTTAAACTCAAAGGGCCAGCTCGGCATTGGCTTAAAAGCCTCCCCGAAAATACCATTGGAAGTTGGGAAGAGCTCGAGGATGCATTTCGAGCAAATTTTCAGGGGACCTATGTCCGCCCTCCGGATGCAGACGATCTAAGTCACATAACTCAACAGCCCGGAGACCCAGCCCGGAAATTCTGGAACAGGTTCCTTACTAAAAAGAACCAAATAGTCGACTATCCGGACGCCGAAGCCTTAGCAGCTTTCAAGCACAACGTCGGAGACGAATGGCTCGCCAGACACCTCGGCCAAGAAAAGCCAAGAACAATGGCCGCATTAACAAGCCTCATGACCCGCTTTTGCGCGGGAGAAGATAGCTGGCTAGCAAGATGCAGCACCAGCGACCCAAGTACATCCGAAATCAGGGATGGAAATGGGAAACCACGGCGCAACAAGGACCAGCGCCGAATTAAAAGGAACAGTCCAAAGAGCACGGCAGTCAACGCCGGATTGAAAAGCTCACGGCAGAACAACAAAAAACTGCCCCTTAAGGAGAATAGCGATGAGATATCCAACTTCAACAAAATCTTGGACAAGATATGTCAAATCCACAGTACTCCTGGGAGGCCTGCTAACCATACCCACAGAAATTGTTGGGTCTTCAAACAGTCCGGCAGACTGAACGCCGAACACAAGGGGCTCGACACACCAAGTGAAGATGACGACGAGCACCACAAGCAGAGCCCCGGAAAACAAAAGACTTTCCCACAAGAGGTTAAAACAGTAAACTCACTTCACGTGATCAAAGGGAAAAACAGAGCGGCACCCACTAAAAGGCGCGCCGCACACTGGTTGTCAAAACCAATTACCTTCGACCATCAGGACTATTCCGAAAATATCCGGAATGCAGGATGGACTCATGGATGGCCGCAGTGACATAAACCTGATATATCATGACACAATCCGCAGGATGGGGATAAACCCAACCAAAATTCGCCATAGCAACACCTCCTTTAAAGGAGTAATGCCAGGCCCATATGCACATTATACGGGCTCCATACTGCTAGAAATTTTGTTCGGTTCATCCGACAACTTCCGTCGCAAAAGGTTACTATTTCATATCGCCCTGTTTAAAAGTAGCCATCAAGCACTATTGGGACGCAAAGCTTTCGCCCGCTTTAACGCAATACCGCATTATGCATCTCTAACACTTAAAATGCCCGGTCCACGCGGCATCATCTCGTTAAAAGGAAGTATTAAGTGTTACTCGAGCACGGAAGAATGGGAGACTGCCTTGACTGCCTCACAGCTATCCGTCTCTGCTAGGCAAAGAACCTGAATTCGTCATTCAAACCCCGGACACGGCTAGACGAGTCCGGCGCCTACTAGCGGCATACCCCCATACGAGGGGCTGCATGCATGTATAACAAGAGACAATAAAGCTCAACTTTATTCACTTCTTCGAACCATACTCTGTTTATTTAATATTAAGTACATCTTTCGCACGATCCTTTTTCTTTTAAACTAAGTTTCTCTCTTTTACAGATGAACAACGGGCTACACCCGTCCAAGATACGGCACAACGGAGACACAGGCGCAGACGTGCAGTAGGGACCCGTTGCAAGGATTCTTTTCAGATTATGACCCTGCGTAAACCTTTTTTACTGTCTCTTGTTGATATACATCCCCGGTTCCTTACTATAACCGAGGAGGAGGCTGGAGTTTTGGCATTGGCCGCACCAGAATTTTTGCACGCATCGGACACTAGGGGCTTAGGGCATTATTCTGCCCATTTTCATAAAGACCGAATACCTTAGGGAGTATTGGCGTCTCAGATTAGGCCTTATATGCATCAGCTCGAATCATGTCTTTGGTCAAATGTTGGGCTGCCGCCTCGTGTTTTGCTGCCTTACGTTCCGCTTTCACGGCTAACGCGGCACTGTGGAGAACTATCGCGATTGTGCCCGGTTCGCCGGGCGAGCACCTTAGTAGAGAAAGCGAAAACTGACTGTCATGATATAGCGAGAGACTGGTCAACCACTGATGACTCACAGGAATGTTTAGGATTCCTCCAGATTAACGAAGGACCGGTTTTCGGTCAGCACATACGCACCTGAATTCGAGAGAGTGCGGTGCCCCTGTGGGCTATATAGTAGCCCCACCTCGAACTCCTATGGCTAAGTGAAAGTGATAAAGCATTATAGTCCGGTTGTTCGGTTTGCTACGCTATCACCTCCTTAACAGACCAAGACGTTGGATTAATGTGAAAAGCGCTTTCTTTGCAAACACCCCGCACTATGTGTGTGGAGCTGAAGCCAAGGACTGCCATCTTTCAGGTTATATACACATATACATAAACGGCCGACAGGAGTAGTTTACTACTTGAACGCACAAGTATAAAAAGCTCTTATATTATATTGAAACATTGTTTTCACAAATCATACATGTCATTTAAACATAATATCCTTCGAGCATCTGGTCTCTATTAAACGAGCGCCGGCAGACTTCTTCAAAGTAGTGCTCGGCGGTACGGCTTCGTCCAATCTTGGGATGCAACGTCGGTGGCCTTCATCTCTGCCCAAGATGTCTTGACACGGCAAGAGCCATCCACGCTCCTCAATACACGCCGATCGCTTCATTGGCCGACACGCTGTACCGCACTCAAGAAACTGCTGCACTAAAGCAAAATAGCTCTTGGTGGGTCCGCCCGCACAAGTGAGTCAAGACATGCTTCATGGCAATCCGGACAATCGATTCAGCTCGCCCATTCGCCAACCGATCGGTGAGCGGCAGAGGACGCTCCGGACTATGGAATTGCGACCAATATAGCTCTTCCCTTCTGTGCCCCTTCTGGCCCCGGAAGTGCTCAACCGCGTCCGCAACGCTCGCCGCCAAGTCCAGATAAGCATCCTCCGAACTCCACAACTTATCCAACTAAGCATACTTTGGATCTGTATATTTCCTCCGCAGCAGAAACGGTTTTCCAGCCGCAATTGCCCCGGCCTGACTCAGCTCCTCCTTGGCAGCTCTCAAAGCCGATTGGGCATTCTTGGATTCGGCGGCGGCCTTTTTTAGGCCCTCTTGTTCCGCTTGACGTTCTTTTTCAAGAACCTCGCAGCGATCGGTAGTATTCCTTAACCTTTTTGCCATATCGCCATTTCCTCCTTGCTTCGCAATGAGCAGCCCGTTCGCTTTAGCTCTTCGACGCCTTTAAAGCGGCCGACATCGATTTCTGGCTTGCTCTTTTGCTCGGGCGAGTTCCGCCGCAGCCTCCACGCAGCAGCGCACCATCTGCATTAAGCATACGAATAGTAAGACATGGGCGCCAAGCTCTCTTACCAGGTGTCCGCATAGAAGTCGATACCTTGTGACTCGTCAAACCGCTTATTGACCAGCGATGTCCGTGATCCGCCTCGTCAAGTTGCCGCTTAGTTCGGCATATTCATCAGTCCGGCTGGCCTCCGGACGCCCGCCACCTGTTTAGGAGCGGCGATATGTTATAATCGAGAATTTGATCTCTGGCACGCTGTCAATTTTGACAACATACCGAGTCTCGTGGGCTACTATCTATACAGGCGATTTTATATGCATAACTCGCCGAAGGTACATCTTTTTGTGTACCTCAAACCCCGCCAAGAAGCTTCGACGGCTTCATGCAATCCACTCTCCACGGATGCAATTCTTTCAATCACCGCACTCCATTAGAGCACGGTGATCTTCTGAAATAGCCTTTCGCCCGAGCAGATCCTTCAGCTCCTCCGACCGCACACCACTTGGCGCGGACCTTCCGCCCCGCCGACTTGGGGAACCCTCCGCGACGACACCTACGGGTCGTCCGCTTCACATGAGGGTGTGACAGGTGGAGCGCGCTCTCTCCATCATCTCCGAAGAAGATCCTCAAGACGAAGCTCACTGAGAAGGGCTGAGGTCCGAACTACAAGGTACAATTTGGTTATCTTCATGAATAAATACAGGATGTTCCTTATTTACAAGACCCTTTTTTTACTTACGGCTCATTGAGGACTGATCCCCTTGGGGAAATAGTGCGGCTGGGTTACTCCCCAGCGGCGGACTCTTCGACGAAGATTCCATTCCCCTCTTTGAGGCCTTGACCTCCGGATCTTCCGAAGCAGTCCTCTTCTCTCCTCGAAAGATGGGAACTTTAATCCCTCCTTCCTTGATAGCCTCCTTCGTAGAGGCAGTTGCTTCCCTGCTCCCCCCTTCACCTTCTTCAAAAGGCGCGACCTTCAACATCTTGGCCAGCATGGGATCCGGCGTGGTCGCTGGGAGGGGAGCCGGACACCTTATTAACTTTGCCTTGGCTATCCACTCATGTTCAAGAAACGGCTCCTTTAAAGGGCATGTATATAAAATAAATGAATGAACAGCTTGTCCGGTTACAGGACTACTTACTTGAGTATCTGGGCGATTGCAGCTTAGTCCTGCGTCCTCGGTCAAGTCCGGACACTTCTCTTGTGATCCAAAAAACAGTTTATACATCTCCACGGGCGTCGTGCCCATGAAATTTTGGAGAGCTCGTGGTCCCTCCATATTGAATTCCCACAGGCGGAGGGGGCGACGTTTGCAGGGCTGAAGGCGCCGGATCACCATAACCCGCGCCACTGCAACCAGATTGATCCCTCTTTCCCGGAGGTCTCGAATACGGCCCTGCAGCAAGGGAACGTCCTTGGACGGCCCCCAGTCGAGCCCCTTGTTGACCCATGATGCCAGCCACTATGGTGGACCTGAGCGGAAGGCAGGGAGCGCCGCCCATTTGGTGCCCCTGGGAGCGGTGATATAAAACCACTCCCGTTGCCACAAACCAAGCTCCTCTTGAAAAAGCCCTCGGGCCATGGAGCATCAGACATTTGCTTATGACCGCCCCTCACTCGCTTGTTGCCCCCGATCATCCTTGGATCTACCTTGAAGGTCTTGAGCCACAATCCAAAGTGGGGGGTAATATGGAGGAAGGCCTCACATACGACAATGAATGACGAGATATGGAGGATGGACTCCGGATTCAAGTCATGGAAATCAAGCCCATGATAAAACATGAGCCCCCGCACAAAGGGATCCGTCGGGAAGCCTAAACCCCAACGGAAGTGAGACACGAACACCACATTCTCGCCGGGCTCAGGAGTGGGAATGACCTGCCCTGGAGCAGGTAGCCTATGCGAGATCTCGCCAGTTAGATACCTGGCGTCTCGCAGCTTTAGCACATCTTCTTTCGTGACGGAGGAAGACATCCATCGGCCGTGCTGGTCGGAGCCGGACATCGTCGAAGGTCCGAAGCGCCTAAATCTGAAGCTTTGGGTGTTGGAACTCGAAGCGCGAGGCTAACTCGATGGAGGGTGTAAAAAGAAGTGGGCCTTGGTCTCATTATAAAGAGGTTGAATACTAAGAGCCCATCCCGTGGTCGATTAGGACTCGCCTTTGATGGAGGAGGCGTGCCAACGGGCATGGTGGGGTTATCCACGTCCGTATTGATGAGAATCCCGGAATAAGGGGGCACGATCTATGCTTTGATAAGACGTGCCGAGGAAACCGCCTCGCTAAACACGCTGAGGTGGAACAGTAAAAAACGATTCATATAAAGGCCTGGCCGTGGTGTGATGTCACGCCGCGGAATACGTCAGCAGATCTGTGCAAAAATTATTCTCTCTACGGTGTTATGTGGAACTTGTTTTGCAGAGCCGAACACTATCCTTGTGTTCAAAACCTTCTATGAAATATTCGGAGGAGGAACCCGCCTTGCAATGCCGAAGACAATATGCGCGCCGGACTCGTCGTCATTGAAGCCTGGTTCAGGGGCTACTGAGGGAGTCCCAGACTAGGGGGTGTCCGGATAGCCGGACTATCGTCACGGTCGGACTCCAAGACTATGAAGATACAAGATTGAAGACTTCGTCCCGTGTCCGGATGGGACTTTCCTTGGCGTGGAAGGCAAGCTTGGCGACATTGATATGTAGATCTCCTACCATTGTAACCGACTCTGTAACCCTAACCTATCCGGTGTCTATATAAACCGGAGGGTTTTAGTCCGAGGACTAACAACAATCATACCATAGGCTAGCTTCTAGGGTTTAGCCTCCTTGATCTCGTGGTAGATCTACTCTTGTACTACCCATATCATCAATATTAATCAAGCAGGAGTAGGGTATTACCTCCATCGAGAGGGCCCGAACCTGGGTAAAAACATCATGTCCCTTGTCTCCTGTTACCATCCGCCTAGACGCACAGTTCGGGACCCCCTACCCGAGATCCGCCGGTTTTGACACCGACAAACCTCCAAATCGTTCCTCCTCCCTGCCAGTTCGCCAACCTTGTCAGTCAGAGCAACTTTGTCATTCTTCAGTCGGCTAGCCTCCTTGTTGGCCGCGTCGAGAGCAGCCTTCAGGTTGGTATTCTCCTCTTCGAGTTTTCCGACTGAGGCCAGTTTCTCTTCCGCGGGCTTTGTTTTCTCCAAAGCCGCCTTCTGTGCCTCTGCAAGGTCTTGGTCTTTCTTCTTCAGAGCCTCCTCCAGTTTGTCTGCAAAATAACAATAAGTCCAGAGTTGAGAATGGCTAGAAAGGCAGAGACAGTCGTCAAGTTCTCACCAGCCATACCTTTTGCTTCGTCTCTCGCCTTTTGCAAGTTCTCCTGAGCGAGCTTCAAGTCAAGGTTGAGCTGGATCTGCTTGTTCTCCAATTTAGTATAATGGGCCACGAGCTCGCAAGATTTCTGCGAAGAGTCAATCGACAAAACGTCAAAGACAAGTCACTTCCGAGTGACTTAAGAAAAATCAGAAGATTTCTAAGACTACAAATCGAATCAAAACATTCGACAAGAGTCTCGGGATTACACCTGGGTGCACTCAGCGTGCCCTCACTGGTTTTACTAATTCGGTTCACCAATCGACCGAAAAGAGGCAAAAGGTTATGATCCTAAAAACATAGCTAACTCGTCAGTGATCACCTGTGTTTAAAAAAGTTCTTAGACTATAGTCGACTGCCCTCAGTCCACCATAGTCTCGGGGACTACACCCATTGGGTGCACTCAGCGTGCCCCCACCGTTCCAAAGATCCATTCGAGATGGCCGGACCAGACCGAGTAAAGAAATTCAAAGTATAAAGACTATAGTCGACTTCCCGTAGTCCACCATAGTCTCAGGGACTACACCCAGTGGGTGCACTCAGCGTGCCCCCACTAGTTCAGAAACTCAATCGATACACCCACCAACACCCAGTGGGTGTACAAATGCAGATATGGAAATCTTCAGAAAGAAGAAATTTCAGGTAGCATATCCTAATGAACAAGCTACTTACTTGGACATTGCTCAAGAGCCGAAGCTTGCATCATAAGTCACTGGCTGGCCTCCCGACCACCTTCACTTGCTCCATCATGATCCCTGCTGGCGATGGCCTCCTTGGCAGCACTCACTTGGTCTTCCGGGACGTGGTGTGTGGCAAAAAGGGACGGTAGGTCAGCAGTCGACGACGAAGGTCGGACACTCGTCAACGGCACAACAAAGGACACAGAAGTCCGAGTGGTGTCGCCTCCCTCGTGAGCTAGCTGCCTCAAGCAGGATACAATCGGAGTAGCCTTGCCAAAGAGGCACCTTTTGTCCTTCCTCTTCCTCGCTGGTGTTTCATCGTCGTCATCAGGAAGATCAATGACATGAGGTGGAACTACAAGCAAGGTTCAAAGGTAAAAACAAAAATCCAGTCGACCGCCTCCGGGCTCCGAGACGTAGGGCTGTTACTTCCTCCGAGAAGGGCCTGAACTCGTAAACTCGTGCGTACCAACTACTCCATAGCTAGTACCTTGCCTCTCCATACCTACCCCCCATTCTACTGTCAGACTTAGAACCAGGCGCGCTCATGTCATGTACCTTCATCGAGGGTGGAAGACCTTCGCTCGCCTCCACAGCTTGACGGATGGGCTTGCTCTCCATTTCAAACTAATGGAGGGTGGACTCCTGTCCGTCAAGATCTTCGGGCACTTCGAGACTCGCGTGAGGTGCTGCATGGAGAGCTCTTCTGATGATGAAGATTCCTCCTCGAGCGAGAGTGACGAGGAGGACAACGGCAGCGACGGCAAGGCTAGCGGGCAGCAGGATAACGGGTCCGACTAGGCGTCGGGCGCCGCTCCGGGCGGCACCGGTGACCCCATCATCCGTGTCACCGGCTCCTTGAACTTCTCAGGGTCGTCTCCTTGGGCGGCTGGCGTTGGGAGGCTACGGAAGAGGAAGAGGGCGGGCGGCAAGGTCGTCAAGTCGGAGTACGTGGGCACCGACGCCTTCGTCGCGTAATGACGTCCTGCCGCCTTGTCTTCAAGCTCTGCCTCCGGCGCCGCCATCACCATCCAGCCCTTGGATGGCCACCAAGATGTTCTCTTGGTGTCTTCTGTCACCCGTAGCTTACCTAGGCGCCCCTTTTGCCCTCCTGCTTTTCTTGTTCCATTTCCTGAGGAGAGGGACAAGAAAGGGATTACAGCCGCCTTATCTCTTTTTAGTTTGTAAGCCTTCGGGCCTTAGTAGAATTTAAAGCTTGTAATCCCATTGCTCATGTTTTTCATTTCGTATGAACTGTACCTGTACGGGATGTTTTTTACGAAAAAGGGATCTTTGCCGGGATTTTCGTTCGCCGGAGGAACCCACGACAAGGAGTGAATCCTTGTTATCTTTAAGACAAACATTTTCTCGCCTGGCAACAGGCCTTGCCATTTCTCCACTTCGCTCGACCTTTCTCACGCTCTTGGCGGAGGCAGGGATGAGGTGGGCTTAGGCCTCCCGTTCCTCTACTTCGCTACCGCGGCTATGACCAAATCCAGACCCAGGGGATAATCCTCGGGTGCCGAGAAGGGGGAGCACGGTAGCTCAGAGATAGAACGGGGTTTCATGTATCCCAGTCCATAACGAAATGCATGATAGAGGATAAAGGACTTATCTGGATCTGCAGCCCCCGGCGATCTTGGCTTGCCGTGGAGGGACCCTTGTTCTTGCAGCCCCCGGCAACTCTGGCTTGTCGGGACCCGGGCGCCGGTCTGTTCCCTTCCTTCCAAAACAGCTCGGCAAGAATACTTACGTGCCCTGCGAACCAAAGGAGACAGAGAAGAACAGAGAGACGCGCACTCGACCTCTAAGCTAGGGGTTAGCCGCCGCTAAGCAATATCAACCCTAACCAAGGAAGAGACTCAACCTAGCATGCATGCAATAACTTAGGGCGCCAGCGCTTCATTTATTTATGCTCAGGGTCTGCGCCTGGCTTTGTATAGAGGGTTACATGCCTTGTCGGCAAGGCTCGTACAAAAGGGTGGCTCGCCGGGAGGCCCGGCAGCAGCGCCTTATTGGTAAAACTTGCGAAGATGCTCGAGGTTCCAGGAGTTACTCACTGGGATGGCATCTTCGGTCTCCAGCCGGACTGCGCCGGGCCTGGTGACTCGTTTTACCCGATAAGGGCCTTCCCACTTCGGTGTCAACTTGTTGGAATTCTTGGCCGACTGAACATGTCGAAGAACAAGGTCGCCTTCCTCAAAGCTCTGGGCATGAACCTTGCGGCTATGGTAGCGGCGCAAGGCTTGCTGGTAGCGTGCTACTCTCACAGCCGCCCGAAGACGATCTTCCTCAAGGAGCGTTGCATCATCTTGCCGCAATCACTATTGCTCAAGCTCATCATAAGCGAGCACTCGAGGTGACCCGTATATGAGTTCCATGGGGAGAACTGCTTCTGCCCCGTAAACCAGGGCAAAGGGTGTCTGGCGGGTGGCTCGATTTGGCATCGTTCTGATCGACCAAAGAACCGCCGGCAACTCATCAATCCAGTGCCTCCCGCTTTTGTGCAGTCTGTCAAAAGTCCTTGTCCTCAAGCCTCGTAGGACCTCAGCATTTGCTCTTTTCGCTTGGCCGTTGCTCCGTGGATGTGCCACGGAAGCAAAACAAACCCTGCTGCCAAGATCCTCAATATACCGCATGAAGGCGTGGCTTGTGAACTGTGTGCCGTTGTTGGTGAGGATCCTGGTGGGCACCCCAAAACGGCACACTAGTACCTTGAAGAACTTGATAGCTGACTGCGCTGTCACCTTCCTCACTTCTTCCACATCTGGCCACTTTGTGAACTTGTCGATTGCGACGTACAAGTACTCAAAGCCCCCGACGGCACGGGGGAAAGGGCCCAGTATGTCGAGCCTCCAGACCGAGAAGGGCCAGGAGAGAGGGATGGTTTGGAGGGCTTGAGCTGGTTGATGAAGCTTCTTCGAATGGAACTGGCATGCTTCACACTTGGTTACTAGTGCTGTCGCATCCTGGAGGGCGGTGGGCCATAAGAAACCTTGCCGAAAGGCCTTGCCGGCAAGGGCCCTCGACCCTATGTGGGAGCCACATATGCCTCCATGTATCTCTGCCAACAGCTTTAGTCCTTCCTCCCGGGAGATGCACATCAATTTCACCCCATTCGGTCTTCTTCTGTACAATACGCTGTCAACGAATTGGTACAGAGCAGACCGGCGGGCTACTCTTTCTGCTTCTTTGTGGCACTCCAAAATTTTTGTTTTGGTTTTTTAACAAAAACTTGGTTGGTTTTGAAGGAGGTCATTTAAACCCTTCCGAAAATATCTTTCTCTAAAGAATTTTCCCTTTGACAAAGGATTTTACTTTGGCATCTTCTTCAACTATGGTGTTGGTTATTTAAAAACCGTTCTTCTGATTCTCTCCTTCTCAAATTTATTTTTGGGATTTATTTTTCTTTTAGAAGAAAACCCTAGGAGTTTTGGTTCTTCTATTATTTTTTAAAACCACCCATGGTTTTATCTTGCCTCTTGTGGTAAAACTTCCCAAAACCCCTCCTTCCACTTTGGGACAATCCAAATATTCTGACCCAACCAGTCCAACTCACTTTTGGATTTTTATTCCATTTATTTCTTTGCCCAAAACAATTATGTCCATATTTTTGAGCCTAGGTGTATTGCAAAGCAAGTACCTTAATGCCTTTGAACTTTGATCTCAAATCAATTCCTCTGGATGGTCCCTAGCACCCACAACCTAGAACCATCAAGATCTGCTCTTCTTCTGTTCAAAATTTTCAAGTTTCAGCTTCTGCAAGTTTGGACCAGATTTGTCAAATTTGGTGAAATTCATATCTCCTCTTCTCCAAAAATTCCACCAAAATTCAGGCAAGCTCCAGCTGCAATGAGAAGCCACTCCACCAAAAATCAGCTCAAGGAAAAATCCCCACATGCCAAAAACATTCTGTCGAACACCTAGCATGCACTGTCACTTTGCACTTTCAGAAAAATTCAGACTTTCAGAAATTCAGTTTCGTCAGAGGCTGGTCACTTGTCAACTATGCACTTGGAGCGTTGCGCACGGCTCCTCCTCCCTGTCCAAAGTGCCGCAGGGGCACTTGGCTGGTTCCTGGCGTCGGTTGCACCATGGCCCGTCCGCGCCGGCGTCTTCCGCAGCATCGGGACCTCCCGTGGCGGCCAACAGGGGGCACCCTGCGGCACAACGCCGTTCGGCACCGCCCACACCACCTGAGAGCTCCGTGTGGCCGTCTCCCTTGCCAGCGCACGCATGTAGCACGTCGCCATGGCCAGGCACGCACGGGGCGCGCCCTCTGCCGCCGACGTGCCGCATGGCCGTTCCGTTGGGGACAGGTCGTAACCGCCCCTTCCTCGCTGAGTTAGGCACCGGGATGGACTCAGTGCTCCGTCTAGTCGATGCTCAAGCTCCTAAACCTACCATCCAGCCACAGCACCGCCGTAATCGCTCGCCGGACTTATCCCGTTCTCGGCAACCGCCTCGGGCGGCTATATATAGCGATCCGAGCTCGCTCGACCTCAAGACACCTCCGCTACCTCACGGACCCTTCGCCAGCCACCGGAAGAGCCTCGAGGGCCCTTCTTCCTCAACTCCGCCACCTCCGTCCGCTTCGGGCTCCGGCAGCATTCTCGCTGGTGAGAGCTCCTCCACCGCCCTAGGCTTCCCCGTAGCCTCATGGCACCTCTAGGAGACTAACCCCCACTCTAATTTGACCCCAGCAGCTCTCTCCGACGAGACCCACGACTTCCCGAACCACCGTCCGCTGGAGCAAGGGTCGCCGTCGACGTGGTGCTCGCCGGCGACCACCACCACCACCCACCGACGCGGAAGGGTGCGCTGATCACAGAGGTACCCCCCGATCCCCTTGCCTCGCCGTGGATCACCGCCGGCGACCACCGCAGCTCTCGGGCGCCGACGAGCTCTGCCGCCTCCTTTTGAATATTCAAACCTGACGGGTGGGACCAGCCCGTTAGCCTCTCCTTTCTTTTTTTTCGAACCGTTTTCTAAAAGCGTATTCTGGCAAAGGCGCTTTCTAATCTGAATCGTTTTCTGGACTTTTTTGCTTAGACCCCTGAGAGTTTTCTATTTCATTACAGAAAGGTCCTTGGACCAAAACTCTTATAACTTTTAAACAGAAAAGGATTTTTGAGTGATTCTTTTTGTGTCCTCTTCAAAATTGTGTCTAGATTTTTATCAGATTTATTTGAAAAATATTTGGAATATTTTTGAGCACCCATTAGTATTTACGTTAGTGCGTGTATTTTTGTATACCGTAGATACCGAAGGAGGTGACGGAACCGCGAAGTTCACCGAGCTAGGCCCCGACTACTCCGAACCAGGCAAGCATCTTTGAACTTTTGATATGATGAGTGTTTGGGCATGTTTGCATTAATTAGTATCATGGCATGTTCATGAGCATCTCGATGAAAGTTTAATCACGTAAAAAGTTGAGGCAAGTGAGTTTCGGAAATCCATGAGTTGTTGGAAACGAGTTGCATGGCCATGAGTTGGCATGAGAATAGGTAAGATGGCAGTGTTGTAGCATGCCGTCTTATGCTGCACCGCTGGCCCAGTGTCCACATAAATCAGTCCAGTTCCCGTCCGTCTCCCCTTTCGTACTACCACATGTTTTCCGCAAGGGATACGGCTTAGTAAGTTGCCAACCACTTTCTGGTACACACCAAATCGAGAGGCCGGGATGAGGGTTCCATGGCCCTGGATTAAAGCCTATCATCCGGTCAGGGGGCATGGATGTTTCCGGTTGGGACCGAGAGGGAGGCACCCCTTAGAGCGCGCGTATATAAATTTGATCTCATGCTATTCGAGATTGTGATTTCCCCGTCTCAAAGTTTTTCTTGAACGTTGTCTAGGGTGATTCCTGGCAACGTGAGGTAGGATGGGTGTGTACTGGTTAGCTGTGTTTCCTCCGAAATACCGTGAACGGAACTAGTCCCTCGTGACTACGGAAATCCGTTGGCTGTGGATAATTTAGTACAAACTCCGCAGAGTCAAAAAAATCCTTGAAATCATCTTATTCAGGTCCAAGTGCTGTGTTCATCTTATCTTGTCAAATGTCAGTCCCGGAGACAGAAACCCCTGAAAACCACATGAGTGTTAATGGTTTATTTCCTGTGGATGGACTAACCCGTTTACTGTCTTCTGATGAATATTTTCCGTGAGCACCATTTCTTGTAAGTTATGAAAAATGAAGTATAAGCCCTTTCTGCGATGTCGCTCAGACATCCGGCCGCGCATTGTTATTCGCTTACTTTTGATATAAGCCCTTTCTGCGATGTCGCCGGACATCCGATCGTGGCATTGTTATTTACTTATTTTGATATAAGCCCTTTCGCGATGTCGCTCGACGTCCGACCGTGGCATTGTTATTTACTTATTCTTGATATAAGCCCTTTCGCGATGTCGCTCGGATATCCGGCTGCGTGCATTGTTATTCGCTTACTTTTGATATAAGCCCTTTCTGCGATGTCGCCGACGTCCGATCGTGGCATTGTTATTTACTTATCTCCGATATAAGCCCTTTACGTGATGTCGCTCCGACGTCCCGATCGTGGCACGCATGTCTTTTCCTTCAAAGATAAGCCCTTTATGAGGTGTCGCTTAGACGCCTCGATCGTGGCATGCTTTACTTATTTGTTCGCCCTTCGAGGTGTCGCCGGACACCCGATCGGTTTTAGTTTATTTTCTTTGGGTTTTCGAGTGGACTACCGCTGATTCCCTTTTTACTTACCTTGTTATACTGATTTGATTGCGCATTGTTAAATTACTCATGACGCATTCGCGCATACGTTTGTTATATCTTTTGTCCGAACGGTTTTGAGAGTACTTTCAAAGTACTCACCTGGCTTGTTGATTTGGCCAGATGCTGACGAAGGCGATCTCATGGATGAAGAGTTCAATAGCGAGTCTGACGCCTAGAGGAATCCCAGTCAGTCTCATGCGACCCCTGGATTAGTCATTGTGTTATATCCTCTTCCGCTACCCAAATAAATTCACCGAGCCTCACCTCGATGCTCGATGAGCCGCCAGTGCAGGAGTCATATCATCCACTCCACTGTGTTATCCCACTACTTTACCTCGAGTCAGTAGTATGCCACCACTCCACTATGTCATATCCGCCACTATGTATAATTATTGGCGTGCTTGTAATAATTTGTTGAGCAAGATCAGCTCGACCCTGTAATATATTAAATGCTACTGGCTTATTGTATCAAGGTTTTTGTCCACCAGTGAGGAGGATTTTCCTCACACTGGAATAAATAGATCGGTTTCTCAATAAATATTTTTATTGGAAAACCGGTCGTGACAGAATCCCGCTCCGGATTCAGGGTCGGAGCGGATACTGGTGCGGCCTCCAAGGCGCTGTTCGGCTGCAGAGCTAGATCATGCCCATCGAGACAGTGTGGCACGCTTGGCTGCGGCTCGAATCCGTCGAATATCACGTCTCTGCGGACATCGGCCGTATAGTTCAAACTTCCAAATCTAACCTGATGGCCAGGAGCGTAGCTTTCGATCTGCTCCAGACGGTCAAGCGAATTCAGGTCCAAGTGTTGTGTTCATCTTATCTTGTCAAATATCAGTCCCGGAGACAGAAACTCCTGAGAACCACATGAGTGTTAAAGGTTTATTTCCTGTGGATGAACTAACCCGTTTACTGTCTTGTGATGAATATTTTCCGTGAGCACCATTTCTTGTAAGTTATGAAAAATGAAGTATAAGCCCTTTCGTGATGTCGCTCGACGTCCGGCCGTGGCATTGTTATTTACTTATTATTGATATAAGCCCTTTCTGCGATGTCGCCGACATCCGATCGTGGCATTGTTATTTACTTATTTTGATATAAGCCCTTTCTGCGATGTCGCCGACGTCCGATCGCGTGGCATTGTTATTTACTTATTCTTGATATAAGCCCTTTCTGCGATGTCGCGCAGACACCCGGCCGCGTGCATTGTTATTCGCTTACTTTTGATATAAGCCCTTTCGCGATGTCGCCGATGTCCGACTGTGGCATTGTTATTTACTTATCTCTGATATAAGCCCTTTCTGTGATGTCGCTCCGACGTTCGACTGTGGCACGCATGTCTTTTCTTTCAGTATAAGCCCTTTATGAGGTGCCTCTTAGACGCCCGACTGTGGCATGCTTTACTTATTTGTTCGCCCTTCGAGGTGTCGCTTCAGACACCCGATCGGTTTTTAGTTTATTTTCTTTGGGTTTTCAAGCGGACTACCACCGATTCCCTTTTTACTTACCTTGTTATACTGATTGATGGCACATTGTTAAATTACTCATGATGCATTCACGCATACATTTGTTATATCTTTTGTCCGAACTGTCTTGCAAGTACTTTCAAAGTACTCACCTGGCTTGTTGATTTGGCCAGATGCTGACAAAGGCGATCTCATGGATGAAGAGTTCGATAGCGAGTCCGACGCCTAGCGGAATCCCAGTCAGTCTCGTGCGACCCCTGGATTAGTCACTGTGTTATATCCGCTTCCGCTACCCAAATAAATTCACCGAGCCTCACTTCGACGCTCGATGAGCCGCCAGTGCAGGAGTCATATCATCCACTCCACTGTGTTATTCCGCTACTTTACCTCAAGTCAGTAGTATGCCACCACTCCACTGTGTCATATCCGCCACTATGTATAATTATTGGCGTGCTTGTAATAATTTGTTGAGCAAGATCAGCTCAACCCTGTAATATATTAAATGCTACTGGCTTATTGTATCAAGGTTTTGTCTACTAGTGAGGAGGATTTTCCTCACACTGGAATTAATAGATCAGTTTCTTAATAAATATTTTTATTGGAAAACCGGTCGTGACAAGCTTGGTACCAGAGCCAGGCTGAATGTAGGAACCCACTAGGTGCGATCGCTAATCGCTTATTAGCATATAGAGCTATTTCTTAATTTTACAAATGTAGTCAATTTCTGACAGTCAGCATAAATTTATGATTTGACCACTCAGGATTTTTGCCTACTTTTGTAGATGGCTGGCAACGACTGCGAGTCACAGATGTTCGCCAACATGCCCGATGGGTTCGTCAAGCTTCTCTCCTTCATCGTCCAAGTCGCGATGGGGCCATCTATGCGCCCAGTCTTCTCACTCTCTCAGCACAAGGTCAATGACCGTCTAACCATGCACCAGGCCACGGTGCAATTCAAGGGAGGGCGAGTTGAGCGTTTCCGGTTCTTGGGGAGAGCCATGCTTACGGAGAAGCATGCACTGCAGATGGCAGCCCGTGAGGCGATAGCTCGTCTCAGGGATATCCTTCCTTCGACTAAGACTCGTCGCTACCGCTACCTTCCATGTCACGTGCCATACACCTGCCACTACGCATTCTCTTGCCCCAGAGGAGAACGAGACGAGGCTTTTGAGATGCTTATCGAGTATCTCCGGGCTTTGGAGGCAGCCTTCGACAACCTGGTGGACGACTTTGTAGCTGCCCGCATGGACTCAGTCCATGGCTGTGCTGCCAACAGGAGGGAGCTCCTGCTCACCGCACCGCCACTGACTTTCGTCTCATCATCAGCATCTTTTGCTCCTACTGCTCTCGCCACTACTCGTCGCCTACCTACCACGGAGGAGTTCAACCATGTCATTGCGCCTTCTCCAGTTCGTTCTGCACCACCCCTTGCGCCCGCTCATGTTCGAGTTGTCCCGCATAGGGCACCTGCTCCACCAACTCAGCGCAGCACTTCACGTCTGGAGATTATCACCGAAGAGGAGGTTGAGTCCCCAGCCTCACTGCGCCTCACCCTTGGCAGGCCAAGGGAAATCCTTACCATCTCCGACTGAGTACGCTTAGCCGCCATGCGATGTACCGACTTGTGCGATATGTTTATATGTACATAGGCTGTGAGAAGTAGCTTGTTTGCGCATCATGTAGGAACTGGAGGAATGCACTAGCCTAAATAACATGTCAGGAATATGTACGCATATCCTGAGTGATGTATTGTAGAATTACTGCTTGCGTGTAAGATATGTAATGAGCAGTCCTTCTCCGTGCGCAAACGTTTATTCTCTTGAAAAATCTTGGAGCATTTGAGACTTCTTCCGTCTTCATGAATTTATTGACTTTTGCGACTCAAATTTCTTTTCTTATGAGTTTCACAAAATATGTCCCTAGAGTGAACAATGTCTCGTCCTTGGACGCGCTCCATGCCAACTCCGCCAGAGCAAAATTATGCCACACAACCCAGCAACAATTTCACACAGGGGCGGTCAAGTCAACAGGACAGTGAAACAACACTTTCCCAAATGTGCCGTCTTTATGAGCAAAGTCAGCAACAACATCAGGAAATGATGAACCAAGTCATCAATATGGGAAATCACTGTGGGCTGTTTCAGCAGCAATCAAAGCTATCCGAGCTACAAAAGACGTGTCCCCAAACATTTTCTCACACTGACAAACCTCTTGAAGCCAAGGACTGGCTTCGAGACATGGAAAGAAAATTAATTATTGCCCAATGTTCAGATCTGGAGAAAGTACTGTATGCACCGTACTATCTCACTGGAGCAGCCGCATCGTGGTGGGAAAATTTCCTACAAATGCACCCCAACGAAAATAATATAACCTGGGAGGAGTTTAAAGAAGGTTTTCGTGGGGCACACATTCCTAAGAGTCTTATGAAGATCAAAAAGAGAGAATTTGATGACCTCAAGCAAAGGACAATGACGGTGTCAGAATACAACAGTCAGTTTACTCGTTGTCTCGCCACGCCAATGAGGAGCGATGTCGAAAGCAAGAAGATGGAAAATTCCTAGACGGTCCGACGCCCGCGCTTAAATGCCAACTGGTCGTGCACACCTTTCTAGATTTTAAGACGCTGGTGGATAAGGCCATTACCTTGGAAAATGGGAGACGCAGCTTAGAAGATTTCCGCAAGCGAAAAAGGGACCAGACTAATCATGCCCGCAACCACCGCAGCAAGACAGATGTTCGTAAAAGTTGGGCACCCAAACCCACGACAAAGCGCCTCACGTCCAATCAAGAATTTCCATGCAAGGGACAAGGAGTTCACATACCGCCCAGGCGTTACCTGTTACGCTTAGGAGAAGAAGGGCACTATGCCAAGCAAAGTGCCCCAAGCCAAGGAACTCGACCCCAAAGCCGAACAACGGAGGCAATAATTCGTGCCAAAGCGCAACCATTTCAACCCAAATAACAACCACAGGAAGGGTCATCTGAACCACGTGACTAAAGAGGAAGCAGAATGCCCCGAGATATCGTACTCGCACGCTTCCGTCAACACAATACCTGCCATGGTTTTGTTTGATTCTCGAGCTTTCACTCATTCATTTCAAAAGTTTTGCCTTGCAAAATAATTTTTCGATGCTTCCTTTGAAAAATCTATGATCGTCAAGTCCCTCAGGATTAAGCAAGTTACCCGAGTTATTGCTGGGGAATGATTATTGAGTTTGAAGGGTTGAAGTTTCACGCAAATCTTATCGTGTTGGAAAATAAAGGGTTGGATGTCATCCTAGGGATGGATTGGTTAACCACCAACAAAGGTTTTATTGACTGCTTCAACCGGACCGTGATTCTCACCCACCACCACGGGAAGACCATAAAAGTTTCAGCCAAGGAAAGAAAAATATCCCGGCAACCAAGATTGAACAAGGTGGATATTTCTGAATTAAGCAAGGTTCCAGTAGTGTGTGAATTTCCAGATGTATTTCCCGAAGAACTACCAGGCATGCCACCAGACCAAGAGATAGAATTCAGCATTGAGATAGCACCCGGAACCACCCCCATATACAAGAAACCATACAGAATGGCACCATCCGAATTGGTAGAACTGAAGAAGCAAATAAAAGAATTACTGGACAAAGGTTATATACGAGCCAGCTCCTCACCCTGGGGTTCACCAATTTTATTTGCCAAAAAGAAGGATGGAACACTGAGATTGTGCATAGACTATCGAGCGCTTAACATGGTCACAATCAAGAACAAATATCCGATGCCACGGATAAATGATTTATTTGATCAGCTCGCTCAGGCCAAGGTATTCTCAAAAATTGACTTGAGGTCGGGATACCATCAATTAAAAGTGCGAACCGAAGATATTCCCAAGACAGCTTTCACCTCCAAAGACGGATTGTATGAGTTCACCGTAATGCCATTCGGACTAACAAACGCTTCGCATATTTTGTTCACCTCATGAACAAAGTATTTATGAAGTTTATGGACAAATTTGTTGTGGTATTTATCGATGATATTCTGGTATACCCAAGACACCGTAAGAGCACGCTGAACATCTCCGAATTGTACTAGGGGAACTCAGAAACATCAATTGTACGCTAAATTCAGTAAGTGTGAATTTTGGCTAAGGCAAGTAGGTTTTCGGGCCACGATCGACCCAAGAAGGTATTGTCGAGACCCGAAAGTCAAGGCCGTGCTTGGCTGGAAGCCACCAGCCAACAGTAGGGCGCATTGAAGTTTCTTGGGAATGGCAGGATACTACCAAGATTTATTGAAGGATTCTCCACCATAGCAAAACCAATGACGCAGCTACTCAAGAAAGACAAGAAGTTTGAATGGACGGAAGCTTATAGAAAAGTTTCCAAGAATTAAAAGGAAATTAACGACAGCACCAGATTAATTGTGCCGGATATACACAAGAATTTTGAGGGTATTGTGACCCATCCCGGAAAGGCCTCGGATGCGTGTTGATGCAAGAAGGAAAGGTAGTCGCATATGTCTCCAGACAACTTCGCAAGCATGAGGAAAATTATCCTACTCATGACATAGAGTTAGCAGCAGTTATTCATGCACTCAAAGAATGGAGACATTTTTTACTTGGAAATCGTTGTGAGATATACACGGACCATAAGAGCCTCAAGTATATTTTCACACAATGGGAACTAAATTTAAGGCAACGACGCTGGTTGGAACTAGTGAAGGATTATGACGTTGGAATCCACTACCACCAAGGAAAAGCAAATGGAGTGGCAGACGCTCTGAGTCGGAACCCTAGCCCAAACGACGACGGCCTGCCCAAACTGAGACCTGAATTTCGGCAGGAGTTTGCTAAACTCAACTTGCTGGTAGTCACCTAAGGCAGCATATCAAATTTAGAAATACAGCCTACCCTGATGGAAACGATTAAAGAGGCTCAGCATGGACACCCCAGCATTGAAGGCATTAAACGGAAAGTGAGTTTGGGCAAGGCCCCAGAATTCGTTATCGATAAGCAGGGAATATTGTGGTACGGAGATAGACTTTGCGTACCAAATATCAAGGATCTTAAACAACAGATCTTAGCTGAAGTCCACACCGCCCCGTATTCGATACATCCCGGAGGGACAAAAATGTACAAGGATATTCAGGAAAAATATTGGTGGCACAGTCTAAAAAGGGACATAGCCACGTTCATCGCATGTTGTGACTCTTGTCAACGATCAAAGCCGAGCACCGTAAACCGGCCGGACTTTTACAGCCAAATAAAATACCCGAGTGGAAATGGGACGAGATTGGGATGGATTTTATTGTTGGGCTACCTCGGTCACGGCACGGAAATAATGCCATTTGGGTCATCACCGATAGATCGACTAAAGTAGCACACTTCATCCCCACGAAGACAACCCACACCACTCGAAGCTTGCTAGGCTTTATCTTTCCCAGATAAATGCGCTTACATGGAGTCCCAAAGAAAATAATATCGGACAGAGGCACTCAATTGCCTCCGATTTTGGGATCACTTACAACAAGCTCTGGGAACTCAACTGGCGCTCAAGACCGCATACCACCCCTGCATGATGGACAAACCGAACGCGTAAACCAGATTCTAGAAGACATGCTGAGAGCATGTGTCCTCACCTATGGGACCAGTTGGGAAGAGAGCTTACCATACGCAGAGTTCGTGATATAACAACAGTTATCAAGCCAGCATGCAAATGGCACCATTTGAGGCTCAGACGGGCGGAGATGTCGTACTTCGCTAAATTGGTCGAAACGGAGACAGCCATATCTTCGCCCAGACATGCTCAAGGAGGCTGAAGATAAAGTTAAGGTGATTAGGGATCGACTCAAGACAGCCCAAAGTCGACAGAAGAGTTATTACGATCGAAAACATCGGGGAATCAGCTTTGAACCCGGTGAATTTGTGTACCTACGAGTATCCCCTATGAGAGGCCTGCACCGATTCAAGATTAAAGGTAAGCTGGCACCAAGATTCATCGGACCATTCTGCATAGTGGCACGGAGAGGCACGGTAGCCTACCAGCTAGACATACCCGAAGATTTATCCGACGTCCACGACGTGTTCCACGTCTCGCAATTGAGGAAGTGCGTGAGCAACCCAGAGAAGCAAGTATCCCATGAAAACATTGACGTGCAGCCAGACCTCACATATCGAGAGCATCCAATAAAAATCTTGGAGGAGTCTGAAAGGAGGACCCGACAGAAAACCATCAAGTTCTTCAAAGTTCAGTGGAGCAACCACACCGAGGGTGAAGCCACTTGGGAAAGAGAGGATTTTCTTCGGACAGAGCACCCACACTTATTTGAGAATCAGCTGAAATCTCGGGGACGAGATTTTTCCTAAGGCGGTAGGTGTTGTGGCACTCCAAAATTTTTGTTTTGGTTTTTTAACAAAACCTTGGTTGGTTTTGAAGGAGGTCATTTAAACCCTTCCAAAAATCTCTTTCTCTGAAGAATTTTCCCTTTGACAAAGGATTTTACTTTGGCATCTTCTTCAACTATGGTGTTGGTTATTTAAAAACCTTTCTCTTGATTCTCTCCTTCTCAAATTTATTTTTGGGATTTATTTTTCTTTTAGAAGAAAACCCTAGGAGTTTTGGTTCTTCTATTATTTATAAAACCACCCATGGTTTTATCTTGCCTCTTGTGGTAAATCTTCCCAAAACCCCGCCTTCCACTTTAGGACAATCCAAATATTCTGACCCAACCAGTCCAACTCAATTTTGGATTTTTTATTCCATTTATTTCTTTGCCCAACACAATTCTGTCCATATTTTTGAGCCTAGGTGTATTGCAAAGCAAGTACCTTAATGCCTTTGAACTTTGATCTCAAATCAATTCCTCTGGATGGTCCCTAGCACCCACAACCTAGAACCATCAAGATCTGCTCTTCTTCTGTTCAAAATTTTCAAGTTTCAGCTTCTGCAAGTTTGGACCAGATTTGTCAAATTTGGTGAAATTCATATCTCCTCTTCTCCAAGAATTCCACCAAAATTCAGGCAACCTCCAGCTGCAATGAGAAGCCACTCCACCAAAAATTAGTTCAAGGAAAAATCCCCACATGCCAAAACATTCTATCGAACACCTAGCATGCACTGTCACTTTGCACTTTCAGAAAAATTCAGACTTTCAGAAATTCAGTTTCGTCAGAGGCTGGTCACTTGTCAACTGTGCACTTGGCGCGTTGCGCATGGATCCTCCTCCCTGTCCAGAGCGCCGCACGGGCACTTGGCTGGTTCCTGGCGTCGGTGGCACCATGGCCCGTCCGCGCCGGTGTCTTTCGCAGTGTCGGGACCTCCCGTGGCGGCCAACAGGGGGCACCCTGCGGCACAACGCCGTTCGGCACCGCCCACGCCACATGAGAGCTCCGCGTGGCTGTCTCCCTTGCCAGCGCACGCATGCAGCACGTCACCGCGGGCTCGGCACGCGGGCGCGCCTCTGCCGCCGACGTGCCGCACGGCCGTTCCGCTGGGGACAGCCAGAATCGCGCCTTCCTCGCTGAGTTAGGCACCGGATGGACTCGGTGGTTCGCCTAGTCGATGCTCAAGCTCCTAAACCTACCGTCCAGCCACAGCACCGCCGTAATCGCTCGCCGGACTTATCCCGTTCTCGGCAATCGCCTCGGGCTGGCTATATATAGCGCCTCCGAGCTTGCTCTCGACCCCGCACACCTCCACCACCTCACCAGACCCCGCCCAGCCACTGCAAGAGCCTCGAGGGGCCCTTCTTCCTCAACTCCGGCCACCTCCGTCCGCTTTGGGCTCCGGCAGCGTTCTCGCTGGTGAGAGCTCCTCCACCGCCCTAGGCTTGCCCGTAGCCTCATGGAACCTCTAGGAGACTAACCCCCACTACAATTTGACCCCAGCAGCTCTCTCCGACGAGACCCATGACTTCCCGAACCACCGTCCGGCGGAGCAAGGGCCGCCGTCGACGTGGTGCTCGTCGGCGACCACCACCACCACCCACCGACGAGGAAGTGTGCGCTGATCACAGAGGTACCCCCCCGATCCCCTTGCCTCGCTCTGGATCGCCGCCGGCGACCACCGCAGCTCTCGGGCGCCGACGAGCTCTGCCGCTCCTTTTGAATATTCAAACCTAACGGGTGGGACCCACCCGTCAGCCTCTCCTTTCTTTTTTTTCGAACCGTTTTCTGAAAGCGTATTCTGGCAAAGGCGCTTTCTAATCTGAATCGTTTTCTGGACTTTTCTGCTTAGACCCCTGAGAGTTTTCTGTTTCATTACAGAAAGGTCCTTGGACCAAAACTCTTATAACTTTTAAACAGGAAAGGATTTTTGAGTGGTTCTTTTCTGTCCTCTTCAGAATTTTGTCTAGTTTTTTTATCAGATTTATTTGAAAAATATTTGGAATATTTTTTAGCACCCCTTGGTATTTACGTTAGTGCGTGTATTTTTGTATACCGTAGATACCGAAGGAGGTGACGGAACCGCGAACTTCACCGAGCTAGGCCCCGACTACTCCGAACCAGGCAAGCATGTTTGAACTTTTGATATGATGAGTGTTTGGGCATGTTTGCATTAATTAGTATCATGGCATGTTCATGAGCATCTCGATGAAAGTTTAATCACGTAAAAAGTTGAGGCAAGTGAGTTTTGGAAATCCATGAGTTGTTGGAAACGAGTTGCATGGCCATGAGTTGGCATGAGAATGGGTAAGATGGCAATGTTGTAGCATGCCAGTCTTATGCCAGAACGTTGACCTAGTGTCAACATAAATCAGTCCAGTTCCCGTCCGTCTCCCCTTTCGTACTACCACATGTTTTCCGCAAGGGATACGGCTTAGTAAGTTGCAAACCACTTTCTGGTACACACCAAATCGAGAGGCCGGGATGAGGGTTCCATGGCCCTGGATTAAAGCCTATCATCCGGTCAGGGGGCATGGGTGTTTCCGGTTGGGGCCGAGAGGGGCACCCTTAGAGCTGCAGATATAAATTTGATCCCATGCTATTCGAGATTGTGATCTCCCGCCTCAAAGTTTTTCTTGAACGCTGTCTAGGGTGATTCCCGCAACGTGAGGTAGGATGGGTGTGTCTTCGTTAGCTGTGTTTCCTCCGAAATACCGAATGGAACTAGTCCTCGTGACTACGGAAACCGCTGGCTGTGGATAATTTAGTACAAACTCTGCAGAGTCAAAAATCCTTGAAATAATCTTATTCAGGTCCAAGTGCTGTGTTCATCTTATCTTGTCAAATATCAGTCCCGGAGACAGAAACTCCTGAGAACCACATGAGTGTTAAAGGTTTATTTCCTGTGGATGTACTAACCCGTTTACTGTCTTGTGATGAATATTTTCCGTGAGCACCATTTCTTGTAAGTTATGAAAAATGAAGTATAAGCCCTTTCTGCGATGTAGCTCAGACGTCCGGCTCTGGCATTGTTATTTACTTATTCTTGATATAAGCCCTTTCTGCGATGTCGCTCAGACATCCGACTGTGGCATTGTTATTTACTTATTTTTTATATAAGCCCTTTCTGCGATGTCGCTTAGACGTCCGGCTGCGGCATTGTTATTTGTTTACTTTTGATATAAGCCCTTTCTGCGATGTCGCTCAGACGTCCGGCTGCGGCATTATTATTTGTTTACTTTTGATATAAGCCATTTCTGCGATGTCGCTCCGATGTCCGATCGTGGCATTGTTATTTACTTATCTCGATATAAGCCCTTTCGTGATGTCGCCCGACGTCCGATCGTGGGCACGCATGTCTTTTCTTTCAGATAAGCCCTTTATGAGGTGTCGCTAGACGCCTCGATCGTGGCATGCTTTACTTATTTGTTCGCCTTCGAGGTGTCGCTCGGATACCGATGGGTTTTAGTTTATTTTCTTTGTTCTCGAGCGGACTACCGCCGATTCCCTTTTTACTTACCTTGTTATATTGATTGATTGCGCATTGTTAAATTACTCATGACGCATTCGCGCATACATTTGTTATATCTTTTGTCCGAACTGTCTTGCGAGTACTTTCAAAGTACTCACCTGGCTTGTTGATTTGGCCAGATGCTGATGAAGGCGGTCTCATGGATGAAGAGTTCGATAGCGAGTCCGACGCCTAGAGGAATCCCAGTCAGTCTCGTGCAACCCCTGGATTAGTCATTGTGTTATATCCGCTTCTGCTACCCAAATAAATTCACCGAGCCTCACCTCGACGCTCGATGAGCCGCCAGTGCAGGAGTCATATCATCCACTCCACTGTGTTATTCCACTACTTTACCTCGAGTCAGTAGTATGCCACCACTCCATCAGGTCATATCCGCCACTATGTATAATTATTGGCGTGTTTGTAATAATCTGTTGAGCAAGATCAGCTCGACCTCGTAATATATTAAATGCTACTGGCTTATTGTATCAAGGTTTTGTCTACCAGTGAGGAGGATTTTCCTCACACTGGAATTAATAGATCGGTTTCTCAATAAATATTTTTATTGGAAAACCGGTCGTGACATTCTTCCTGCTCCTCAGGAAGCTCTCCTTTTTGAAGGAATTGGATGGTGTGATGTGCCCATGCCGGAGCCTGCGGCTCGACGACAAGGACCAAAGGCATCTCTTCTGCCACGGGAGCGGCCGCCTCCACGGCCATGACCTGAGGTCCTGCCGGAGTCGGTTGCCCCTTGGCAGGATCGGCATCCGTAGCAACATCTTCGCCGGCGGCTCCGAGGAGCTCGATGGGGAAGTACTTGTCGGGGCCTAGCTTCCTCCGCTTGTTCTGCCCAGTCGATGGTTCAACGGACGGCTGGGTTAACTGAAGCACAAAAGTACCTGGTTCCATAGGTAGCTTGAGGGCAGCGCGCTTTGACAGATAATCGGCTATGTCGTTCTCTGCACGAGGGACATGCTCCGCTTGTATACCGTCAAAGCGTTCCTCCAGTTTCCTCACCTCATCTACGTAAGCTTCCATCAACGGGCTTTGATAGTCTTTGTTGATTTGCCTGACGACGAGCTGTGAGTCGCCCCTGACAATGAGCTTTTTAACCCCGAGGTCCGCCGCGATCCTGAGACCGGCAAGCAAGCCCTCGTACTCGGCGGTGTTGTTGGTCGACATCTCCCGAGGGAAGTGCATCTAGACGACGTACTTGAGGTGCTCTTCGGTGGGTGCGACAAGCAGCACACCAGCGCCGGCACCTTGCAGCGAGAAGGCACCATCAAAGTACATGATCCATTCTTAATTGTTTCCTTGCCGGGAGAGTGGTCTCGCACCTCTTCGTCGGGCGCCGAGGTCCATTCTGCAACAAACTCCGCCAAGACTCTGCTCTGAATCGAGGTACTGAACTTTAAACCAAGCTTGACAGCTCCAGGCCCATTCCACAATCCTCCCGCTGCATCTGGGTTATGCAAGATCCGTTGTAATGGGAGGCGGTGACCACCATGATCTCATGCGCTTGGAAGTAATGGCGCAGCTTCCTCGAAGCCATAAGGAGGCCGAAGAGCAGCTTTTGCACACCTGAGTACCTCGACCTAGCCCCATGCAGAAGGGAGCTGACGAAGTAAAGTGGGTGCTGCAGCATTTTCTTCTTCTGTGCTTCTTCACCTGGTCGCGTGGGTCCCGTCGCACGGGCGCCAGTCTTGCCGGGGTCGGACCCTGCCGGGGGTTCAGCCTTGCCGGGGCTGAGCCCTGCAGGGGAGGGTTCCAGCCCGCCAACCGTCGACTCTGTCGCTGCTCCTGTCTCCTCATTAACCTCTCTCTGCACCACTAGTGCGGCGCTAACCACCTGATTCGTTGCCGCTAGATAAAGCAGCAACGGTTCTCGTGGTTTGGGCGCAACCAGCACTGGGGTAGAGGAGAGGTACTTCTTCAAATCTTGCAGCGCCGCCTCGGCCTCTAGGGTCCACTCCATCGGCCCTGCTTTCTTTAAGATCTTGAAAAAAGGAAGGGCACGCTCTGCGGACTTGGAGATGAACCGGCTCATCGCAACAACGCAGCCAGTGAGCCGACGCACGTCCTTGATCCGTTTGGGTGCCTCAATCTGCTCGATAGCCTTGATCTTATCTGGGTTTGCTTCAATCCCGCGCTGGGACACAAAGAACCCGAGAAGCTTACCGGTCGGGACGCTGAAGACACACTTCTCAGGGTTCAATTTGAGGTTGATCTTGTGCAGGTTCCCAAATGTTTCCTCCAGATCTTGAACGAGCGTTGCTTTGTCCTTGGTATTGACCACTATGTCATCCATATAAGCTTCCATATTTCTATGTAGCTGGGGCTCAAAACCAATTTGGGCTGCTCTTGCAAAGGTCAAGCCAGCGCTCTTCAACCCGAAAGGCATCCGTAAAAAGCAATACGTACCACATGGGGTGATGAATGTTGTCTTTTCCTCGTCTTCCTTTGTCATCAAGATCTGGTGGTATCCTTAGTAGGCGTCCAGGAATGATAAGAGGTCACACCCAGCCGTGGAGTCAACAATCTGGTCAATGCGCGGCAACGGGAAAGGATCCTTTGGGCAGGCCTTATTGATGTCTGTGTAATCAATACACAGCCTCCATTTCCCATTTGCCTTGCGCACCACTACCGGATTGGCCAACCATGTTGGGTGGAGTAATCCTCGCACCAAGCCTGCCGCCTCTAGCTTTCTGCTTTCCTCTGTGATGAACTCCTGCCTCTCTAGAGCTTGCTTCCTGACCTTCTGCTTGACGGGCCGCGCATGAGGACAGACAACATGGTGGTGCTCAATCACCTCCCTGGGATCGCCGGGGATGTCGGCGGCTTGCCATGCAAACACATCGACATTCGCCCACGGGAAGGCGACAAGCTCGCTTTCCTATTTGCTGTCGAGGGTGGAGCTTATGGTAAAAACTCCCCCCGTACCGTCCTCCTTGATGGGCACCTTCTTGGTCTCTGGTGGCGTGGCTCTGGACTTCTTGCTCTTGCCAGCGGAGCTCTCTGGAACGTCCTCAACGGGAGCGCAACACCCCGAAGAGGTGCGCTTGTTGGAGTGGGTGCTAGGAGTCTTGCCGATCTTCTTCCCCCTGGGGATCCGTCGGCAGGAGCAGGTACCTTAGCGGCAGCTGCTGCAACTGCTTCTCGGTAGAGCTGGTCAGCGCAGATCAACGCATCATTCTTGTCGGAGGGGACGGTGATGATGTTCATCGGCCCGGGCATCTTCAGCATGTTGTAGGCGTAGTATGAAGCCGCCATGAACTTGGCGGTGCGGGCGGCCGAGGATCCTGCTAGGCAAGGGGATCTCGCTACATCAAAACAATCCTCTCCGTCATGTGGTTCAGCTCGCCTCCAATGTCACAGCAGCATGATCTTTCCCTTTGGCTGGCTCCTTCCGGTTAACCCTTGGAACGCACCCGCCTCCTCGAGGTCTCCATCGGGGATCCGCAACCTTTAACCACAACAAAGCGAGATCAAGTTCAGGCCGCCCCGCCGTCAACCAACATCTTTGTCACCTTGAGGTTGCGGATTGTTGGTGAAACCAACAATGGAAAGCACCACCGCGATGGTGTGGTCGTGGTGGTCCTCGTGTCGAAGATGATGGGCGGTTGACCATTTCAGCGGCTTCCATGCGTCAAACGATGGCTCCGCCGCTGTAATCTCACGCGCCCACTGCTTGAGTTGGCGGTGGGATGTGTGCAGCGAGGCGCCGCCATCGACGCACATGGCCTCTGTGGCTTTCTAAAACTCGTGGTCGCCAGACTCATTGTCCTCGATGTCATGATCATCGTCTTCCTGCTTCTTGTCGCGGCCCCGGGCGGGCCTCTCTTGCTGTCTCTCCTTGCCGCGGCGGCCTTCTTGGCCGCCACGTTTCTTCCCGGATCCTTCGGCACCATCTGGGCCTTTCCCCTTGTCCCGCCGCTCATACTTGGCATTCTGCTTCTCAGCGAGCAGCTCTACCTACCGGCAGTTTTGGAGGTTGTGGCCCTTGGTGCGGTGGATCTTGCAGTACTGCTTGTCGAAGCCTCCTAGCTTGTCGGCAACCGCCAAGGCCTGGCAAGCGCTGCACCCATCAATCTCTTTGCCGGGGTCGCTTGCCTTGGTCTTCTTGGTGGTACCGGTGTCATCGGATCCCTCAATGGCAAGCACGGCCTTGCCCTTGTGCTTCCTATTACGGCGTCGGCCTTTTTTTGCTGGGGTGGCAGTATCTCCAGTGGAATCGGTTTCCGCACCGGCATCTTCGCCGGGGTACTTCCTTCCTTCCTCGGCACGAGCGCACCGATCGGCCAGAACATAGAGCTCGGCCACATCCTTGACCTTGTTCATCGCCAGCTCTTCACGCATCTTGCGATTGCGTACGTTTTGATGGAACGCACTGATCACAGCGGCAGGATGAACATCGGGTATGTTGTACTGCACCCGGCTGAACCTTTGGATGTACTTGCGCAGGTTTTCTCCTTCCTTCTGGGGGATGATGTGTAAATCACTCACCTGGCCATGAGCTTGGTGACCTCCGGTGAAGGCGCCAACAAACTCATGGCACAGATCCGCCCAAGAAGAGATGGAATCCACCTGCAAATGCATCAACCATGACATAACATTAGGCTTTAGCGCCAACGGGAAGTAGTTGGCAAGCACCTTGTCATCGCGGGCCCCGGCAGCTTGCATCGTGATGGTGTAAATTCTGAGGAACTCCGACGGGTGAGTCTTGCCGTTGTATTTCTCGCCAACGTCGGGTTTGAACATACGGTGGGAGAGCCACTGGAACTACCGCAGCTCACGGGTGAAGGCCGGACAACCCACATCGTAAGGTAGGCCACCGTAGCCTCCCGGCGCTGGGTGGTCCGTAGCGGGCCCTGCCCGCCTGTCCGACTGGTGGCGCGCGTCACGTCGGCGCTTGATCGTAGTTCGAGCGTCCTTGTGAGCCTGCTCCCGGAGGACTTGGCGCTGATCGCGGTTGGTCCGCGGGTCGTACGACGCGATGGAGATATCATCTCGAGCATCGCCGCGACGGGCCGACGCCCGGGGCGGTCGGGATGGATGTGGGGAGTACACCATGGCCGTGTCGCCTCCGGCGTGGCCTCCGCTAGCAGGTGGCAGCCCGGCGGAGTGACGGCCAACGGGTTTCGCCGGCCGCAGCCTGTCGTCGTTGGCGATGCCGACGAGGCTCCGGACGGTGGCCCTCCATTCGTCGAGCTTCTCCGTGGCGGGAGGAAAATCGAGGAGCAGCTGCGCGCGCTAGGGCTTCCGCTGGCGTGGGTGGCGGCAAAAGCTGGGTGGACCGCGATGCACCTCGACTTCTAACCACGTTAGAAGGAGCTGCGTCGCAGCTCCGCAGCCGTTCGCCACCTCCAGTAGCACCTCGGCGCGCATGCTGGCCCTCTTCTTCATGTGACGGACGCACGTGACTCTTCCCAGGGCAACGCGCTGGGTCACCGGCAGGGTGACGCTGCTCATCACGCACAACCTGAGAAGAGCGCGTCGTGGGCGCCGGTGTTGGCGCTTTGGAGATCGCCGTGCCGCTGCCTGGCGGGACGGCGGCACCACTGGAGGGCCCCGCGCCGCCTGCGGGGGCCCCGACTCCATCTCCGGAGCCCACGACTGGTGGCTCGCCGCCCGGCGCTCGAACGACGCTGCTCGCCAGGTCCGGACCATCAGGGCGATGTGGTGTTCGCGGGTGTCGCCATGCGTCCTCTCCGCGACTAGCCCGCTGCCGGTCCACGCTGGTACCAACCCGGTTCCGGTCGAACCGATTGTCGTGGTCGCTTTCTTCTTAGGGGCCATGGCGATGGAGAATAGCTAAGTCAACTGCTGGACCAGATTCTCACAATTTCGCGCCCCCTACCTGGCGCGCCAAAGATGTTGGTGGGAAACGACACCTATGGGATCACTGGAATCCCTTCTACGGTTGCGGGGCGCGGGGATTGTGAGGAGAGCAGGACCAGAAGACAACACAAAGGGATTTTACCCAGGTTCGGGCCGCGAGGATGCGTAAAACCCTAGTCCTGCTTTGGTAGATGTATTAAGTGTTCTTGAGCTCTCGAACTAGCTCTAGGTGCTGCGAGGTACCAAAGAGCCGAATCCTTTTCCTTGTCACCTTAGGCCTCCTTTTATAGGAAAAGGGGTCGCCACAGTGGCAAGCAGGAGGTGGACTGCGAGGTTATCCCTCGTATTACAGGACAAGACACATTTAATGCGAGTGTCCCTTCGCTTTATTGGGGACGGGGGCGAGGCCCGTCCCGTCCGTCGCCGCTCCTCCTTGCTTCGACACGCGCCCTGGGCAGTGACGCATGCGGTGTCATGTAGGCAGGCAGGCAGCTGAGGTGGCGCGGTGGTGGAGCCTCCATGAAGGATTGCATGCCGCCACGCAGGTGCCTGCCCAGCTGGTTGGGTCGGCAGCTGCGTGCGAACGGCGGTGAAGACTTATCTGGTGCGGGCCCGGTAGTGGCCCAGCTGGTGTGCTTTGGCTAGGGCCTTGTCGGGTGGCCCGGCAAGGGTCTTGCTGTGGCACGCTGGCTTCCCCGGCAAGGGTCTTGCCGGGGCGCGTTGGCCTCCCCGGCAAGGGTCTTGCCGGGGGTCTTGTGGGTTTCTTCGGTGAGGATGGTTGCCTTCTTATCCTCATTTGATCTTGAGCATCCTGTGTCTTCACAAAGATCTGCATGCCACCACGGAGGTGCCTCCCGAGCCCTGTCCCAATGCATTTGTCTGAGCATTGGTGGGCTCAAGGGTGGCTCGCTCGGCTGGTGTGGGCGGGCTACCCTGGCAAGGGTCTTGCCGTGGCCACTGAGGCTGCCCTGGCAAGGGTCCTTGCCGGGAAAACCTGCTTCGCCCATCCGATCCTTGTGGCCTTGGTCCTTGTCGTTGCTTCATTTGCCTTGTGGCCTCGGCTTCTCTCCGGCTCCCCCTTCCTGCCGTGTCTGTGTGTGGCCGTGGCGGGAGGCTCTGACTGCCCTTGCACAAGTAAAGGGGTCAAAAGCAGAGCCCCTACTTTTGTACACCGACACCTCGTGAGTCCCGCGCTGGCTCACGAGTGCCCAGATACACCTCGCAGCCCTGTCATGCAAGCCACGTGTCAGGGCGGGGCTATACACGCCCCGGGGGCTCCTCCCGGAGGGGGGCCCCCCTCCCACGCACAAGCGGAAGCACTATGCTCCGCGCTGGTGATAAACAACTGAGGGCGGCTTCATGGTCGTACCAACCTTAGGGAGCCCCAGAGCTCGGCGTCCGGCCTCACCGCAACGCCTCCCCTCAGGAGAGCCGTGCGAGGGGGCTGGACACGGGGGCTGCGCTGGGGTCACGCCCAAGCATACGCCACCCAACCAGGTCTCCCGGACCTGGTCGTCGCACGCCACTCCCGAGGCCTCAGCGAGGGCAGGTATGGAAATTGTTTGCGCATCAAGAGGGACTCCTGAGCATCGCGACTCGGGAGCCTAACTGGTCACGTAGCCCCTCACTCCTTGGTCCGTCCTGGTCTCCGGTCGGCCCAATGGCGGCAGAGGTATGCGCGAGGCCGGGCTCTGCCAACGTAGAACATTAATCTATCCTCGCATACTCTTCCTGTAAGCTGTTTGCGCGTCAAGGGGGACTCCTAAGCATCGCGACTCAGGAGCCTAACTGGTCACGTAGCCCGTCACTCCTTGGTCTGTCCTGGTCTTCGGTCGGCCAAACGGCAGTTGAGATATGCACGGGGCCGGGCTCTACGCAGAACACAAAGCGGATAGGAAGAAAATCGCAAAATCTCAAAGAAAATATTACAAAACATGTCGTCCTCAAAATATCTGATGAAGTTTAACCCCTCCACGAGGCCTGATGCATATTGCAGGAACGAAATAGGAGAGTAGGCGCAGGTCACCCCTGGACACCGCCATCGCCTGCAGAAGGGTAACGTCGTCTTCACCTGCACCACCAGCCGCAGGATCGGCGGCATCGCCGGACAAGGGTGCGGAGGCAAAGCCGTGGAACTTCTTCAGCAGGGCCTCCACCTGACCTTGCACAGCTGCGGCGGCGGCTACGCAGCGATCATCAGCAACAGGCTCCAGCAGCTCATCAAGACAAGCGTTGGGGTCGTGGAGGTGCAGATGGTTGAAGACGCGAGTCAATGCGGCTGAAGACAGGACGCGAGCTTCTGCCTCTGCCATGGGACCGATACCATCCACGACTTCCTCGAGCGCCTTCACCAAGAGGGGAAGCAGCAGGGCGGGGCACGTGCTTCTTTGGCGTGCTTGTCGCGCAGACTCTTCAGCTCGTCCTCCAGCTCTTGGCAGCGGTCGCGGGCGGCCTTGGCATCATTCAGTCCCGCCTCACGATCGGCTGTAGCATTGGCGGCGCTCTACTTCTCCTTCTCGGAAGACATCGCGGCCTGGCTCAGCGTCGCGCGAACCGCCGAGTCGGAGTGAAGCCAGCCAGAGGCCAGCTCCAGGCGCCCGGCCACCAAGCGCGGGTCCGCGCTCAGGAGATCCGCCTGCAACTGGGCCATCTCCAAAAGAGCACGCTCCAGGACAGCAACAGAGGCGGAAGAACCTGGGAGTGGAGGTGCAGTAGTGGGAGGAGACGACGCCGTCACCAGGGCCTGCGAGACTGCGGGTTCCGGAGCGGTCGGGACCTCTTCTGCCGAGCCAGATGCCGGCACCTCTCGGGCCAGCGGGGCCATGGGGGCCGACCCCTCCCGGCGACGCTCCTCTTGGCCTCGCGAATATGACCGGGCCGGAGAGGTGCGAGCGCTGACGTCTCCTTTCTCAGCAGAAGGGGGTGCGGCCGTGCTACCTCTTGAGCACTGCGTTGGATTTCCCCGAAGAGGAGAGGATGATGCAGCAAAGTAGCGTAAGTATTTCCCTCAGTTTTTGAGAACCAAGGTATCAATCCAGTAGGAGGCTACGCACGAGTCCCTAGTACCTGCACAAAACAGTAGCTCCTCGCAACCAACGCGATTAGGGGTTGTCAATCCTTCACGGTCACTTACTTAGAGTGAGATCTGATAGAGATGATAAATAATATTTTTGGTATTTTTATATAGAGATGCAAAGTGAAAAGTAAAAGGCAAAGTAAAACAAAACAAGTATTAAAGTGATGGAGATTGATATGATGAAAATAGACCGGGGCATAGGTTTCACTACTGGCTTCTCTCAAGAGCATAAGTATTCTAAGGTGGGTGAACAAATTACTGTTGAGCAATTGATGAATTGAGCATAGTTATGAGAATATCTAGGTATGATCATGTATATAGGCATCACGTCCGAGACAAGTAGATCGACTCTGCCTCTGCATCTACTACTATTACTCCACTCATCGACCGCTATCCAAAGATGCATCTAGAGTATTAAGTTAAAAACAGAGTAACGCCTTAAGCAAGATGACATGATGTAGAGGGATAAATTCATGCAATATGATAAAAAAACCCATCTTGTTATCCCTGATGGCAACAATACAATACATGCCTTGCTGCCCCTTCTGGCACTGGGAAAGGACGCCGCAAGATTGAACCCAATAAGCACTTCTCCCATTGCAAGAACTACCAATCTAGTTGGCCAAACCAAACGGATAATTCGAAGAGACTTGCAAAGATAACCAATCATACATAAAAGAATTCAGAGAAGATTCAAATATTGTTCATAGATAAACTTGATCATAAACCCACAATTCATCGATCTCAACAAACACACCGCAAAAAGAAGATTACATTGAATAGATCTCCACGGGAGAGGGGGGGAACATTGTATTGAGATCCAAAAAGAGAGAAGAAGCCATCTAGCTACTAGCTATGGACCCGAAGGTCTGAAGTAAACTACTCACACTTCATCGGAGGGGCTATGATGATGACGTAGAAGCCCTCCGTGGTGGATGCCCCTCCGTGAGCTCCTCGAACAGGCCCCAAGATGGGATCTCGTGGATACAGGAAGTTGCGGTGGTGGAATTAGGTTTTTGGCTCCTGTTCTGATCATTTGGGGGTACATAGGTATATATAGGAGGAAGGAGTACGTCGGTGGAGCAACAGGCGGAGGCAGGGGGGCATGCCCTAGGGGGGCGCGGGGTGCGCCCCCCACCCTCGTGTCCGCCTCTGTTACTTCTTGGAGTAGGGTCCAAGTCTCCTGGATCACGTTCAGTGAGAAAATCACGTTCCCAAAGGTTTCATTCCGTTTGGACTCCGTTTGATATTCCGTTTCTTCGAAAAATTGAAATAGGCAAAAACCATCAATTCTGGGCTAGGCCTCCGGTTAATAGGTTAGTCCCAAAAATAATATAAAAGTGGAAAATAAAGCCCAATATAGTCCAAAACAGTAGATAAAGTAGCATGGAGCAATCAAAATTATAGATACGTTGGAGACGATCGCATCCCCAAGCTTAATTCATGCTCGTCCTCGAGTAGGTAAATGATAAAAGAGAATTTTGATGCGGAGGATACTTTGGCATAATTTCAATGTAAATCTTCTTAATTGTGGTATGAATATTCAGTCCGAAAGATTCAAGACAAAAGTTCATATTGACATAAAAATAATAATACTTCAAGCATACTAACTAAGCAATTATGTCTTCTCAAAATAACATGGCCAAAGAAATTTATCCCGACAAAATCATATAGTCTGGCTATGCTCCATCTTCCCCACAAAAAATATTTAAATCATGCACAACCCCGATGACAAGCCAAGCAATTGTTTCATACCTTAACATTTAAAAAAAATCAATTTTCACGCAATACATGAGCGTGAGCCATGGATATAGCACTATATGTGGAATAGAATGGTGGTTGTGGAGAAGACAAAAAAGGAGAAGATAGTCTCACATCAACTAGGCGTATCAACGGGCTATGGAGATGCCCATCAATAGATATCAATGTGAGTGAGTAGGGATTGCCATGCAACGGATGCACTAGAGCTATAAGTATATGAACGCTCAACAAAAGAAACTAAGTGGGTGTGCATCCAACTCGCTTGCTCACGAATACCTAGGGCATTTGAGGAAGCCCATCATTGGAATATACAAGCCAAGTTCTATAATGAAAAATTCCCACTAGTATATGAAAGTGACAAAATGAGAGACTCTCTATCATGAAGATCTTGGTGCTACTTTGAAGCACAAGTGTGGTAAAAGGATAGTAACATTGTCCCTTCTCTCTTTTTCTCTCATTTTTTTTATTTGGGCCTTTTCTATTTTTTTATGGCCTCTTTTTTTTCTTTTTTTTTCTCTTTTTTTTTATTTTTCGTCCGGAGTCTCATCCCGACTTGTGGGGGAAGCATAGTCTCCATCATCCTTTGCTCACTTGGGATAATGCTCTAAAGAATGATGATCATCACACTTTTATATTTCTTACAAGTCAACAATTACAACTCGATTCTTAGAACAAAGTATGACTCTATATGAATGCCTCCGGCGGTGTACCGGGATATGCAATGAAACAAGAGTGACATGTATGAAAGAATTATGAACGGTGGCTTTGCCACAAATACGATGTCAATTACATGATCATGCTAAGCAATATGACAATGACGGAGCGTGTCATAACAAACGGAACGGTGGAAAGTTGCATGGCAATATATCTCGGAATGGCTATGGAAATGCCATGATAGGTAGGTATGGTGGCTGTTTTGAGGAAGATATATGGTGGGTGTATGATACCGGTGAAAAGTGCGCGGTATTAGAGAGGCTAGCAATGGTGGAAGGATGGGAAAAAGTGCATATAATCCATGGACTCAACATTAGTCATAAAGAACTCATATACTTATTGCAAAAATCTAGAAGTTATCAAAGCAAAGTATTACGCGCATGCTCCTAGGGGGATAGATTGGTAGGAAAAGACCATCGCATTCCCCGCCGCCACTCATAAGGAAGACAATCAATAAATAAATCATGCTCCGAGTTCATCACATAACGGTTCACCATACGTGCATGCTACGGGAATCACAAACTTAAACACAAGTATTCTTTAAATTCACAACTACTCAACTAGCATGACTCTCATATCACCATCTTCATATCTCAAAACAATTATCAAGCATCAAACTTTTCTTAGTATTCAACGCACTCAAAAGAAAGTTTCACATATCTTGAATACCAAGTATATTAATTTTAAGCAAATTACCATGCTATTAACGACTCTCAAAATAATCTAAGTGAAGCATGAGAGATCAATAGTTTCTTTAAAACAAATCCACCATCGTTCTCTAAAAGATCTAAGTGAAGCACTAGAGGAAAAATTATCACGCTCAAAAGATATAAGTGAAGCACTATGAGCAAAACTATCAAGCTCAAAAGATATAAGTGAAGCACATAGAGTATTCTATCAAATTCCAATTTTTGTATGGCTCTCTCGAAAGGTGTGTACAGCAAGGATGATTGTGGTAAACTAACAAGCAAAGACGCAAATAATACAAGACGATCCAAGCAAAACACATATCATGTGGTGAATAAAAATATAGCTCCAAGTAAATTACCGATGGAAGTAGACGAAAGAGGGGATGCCTTCCGGGGCATCCCCAAGCTTTGACTTTTTGGTGTCCTTGGATTATCTTGGGGGTGCCATGGGCATCCCCAAGCTTAGGCTCTTGCCACTCCTTGTTCCATAATCCATCAAAAGAATTTACCCAAAACTTGAAAACTTCACAACACAAAACTCAATAGAAAACTCATGAGCTCCGTTAGAGAAAGAAAACAAAAGACTACTTTAAGTTACTGTAATTAACTCATTATTTATTTATATTGATCTTAAACCTACTGTATTCCAACTTCTCTATGGATTATAAACTATTTTACTAGCCATAGATTCATCAAAATAAGCAAACAACACACGAAAAACAGAATCTGTCAAAACAGAACAGTCTGTAGTAAGCTGTAACTAACGCAAACTTCTGGAACTCCAAAAATTCTACCAAAATTATAAGACCTATAAAATTTGTTTATTGATCAGCAGAAATTGGAATCAGTATTTTATCACGTTCTGGTGATTTTTAATAATTCGGGCACTTAGCGCAAAGTTTCTGGAAATTACAGCAAGATCAAATAACTATCATCCAAGAAGATCCAATAGGTCTAGCTTGGCACAAACACTAATTAAAACATAGAACCACATCTAAACAGAGGCTAGATGGATTATTTATTCCTAAACAGAAGAAAAATCAAAAAACTAAAAATAAGATTGGGTTGCCTCCCAACAAGCGCTATCGTTTAACGCCCCTAGCTAGGCATAAAAGCAAGGATAGATTTAAGTATTGCCGTCTTTGGTAGGCAATCCATAAGTGGCTCTCATGATAGATTCATATGGTAATTTTATTTTATTTCTAGGAAAGTGTTCCATGCCTTTCTTTAATGGAAATTGGAATCCAATATTCCCTTACTTCATATCAATAATTGCATCAATCGTTCTAAGGAAAGGTCTACCAAGAATAATAGGACAAGAAGGATTGCAATCTATATCAAGAACGATAAAATCTACGGGCACACAATTCCTATTTGCAACAATAAGAACATCATTAATTCTTGCCATAGGCTTTTTAATAGTGCATCCGCAAGATGCAAGTTTAGGGAGCAACCATCAAAGTCACGGAAATCTAGCAAATCACACAAAGTTTTGGGGATAGTGGAGACACTAGCACCCAAATCACACAAAGCATTAAACTCATGATCTTTAATTTTTATTTTAATAGTTGGTTCCCACTCATCATAAATTTTTCTAGGGATAGAAACTTTCAACTCAAGTTTTTCTTCATAATATTGCATCAAGGCATCAACAATATGTTCAGTAAAGGCTTTGTTTTGACTATAAGCATGAGGAGAATTTAGCACGGATTGCAACAAGGAAATACAATCAATTAAAGAGCAAATTTCATAATTAAATTCCTTGAAATCCAATATAGTGGGTTTAGCGACATCTAGGTTTTTATTTCTTTCAATCCCACATTTATCAATTTCATCATCAAGATCTAAATACTCCGAATTTTTGGAACGCCTTCTAGGTAAAGGAAGATCATATTCAGTTTCATCAAGATTCATATTGCAAAAAAAATATTTAATGGGGGACACATCAATAACTTTTAGATTTTCATCTTGATTTTCATAGGAATTGGAAGAACACGCTTTAATAAAGGCATCTTTGGAAGCACGCATCCTAGCGGTTCTTTCTTTGCACTCATCAATGGAAATTCTCATAGCTTTGAGAGACTCATTGATATCATGCTTAGGAGGATCTAAGCTTTAAAGAATCAATTTCAAGAGAAATTCTACCAATGTTCCTAGCCAAATCATCAACTTTAAGCAATTTGTCCTCAAGCAAAGCATCAAAATTCTTTTGCGAACTCATAAATTCTTTAACACTAGTCTCAAATTCAGAGGGCATATTATTAAAATATCCATAAGAATTGTTGTAGGAATTTCCATAATTATTAGAAGGATTACTAGGATAAGGCCTAGGATTAAAATTCCCTCTATACGCGTTGTTACCAAAATTATTCCTACCAACAAAATTCACATCCATAGATTCAGTATTATTCTCAATCAAAGTAGACAAAGGCATATCATTAGGATCAGAAGAAACACTCTTAGTAGCAAATAATTTCATAAGCTCATCCATCTTTCCACTCAAAACATTAATTTCTTCTATCGCATGCACTTTTTTATTAGTAGATCTTTCGGTATGCCATTGATAATAATTAACCATAATATTATCTACGAGTTTAGTAGCATCTCCTAAAGTGATTTCCATAAAAGTGCCTCCCGCGACCGAATCTAAAATATTTCTAGAAGCAAAATTCAATCCGGCATAAAAGTTTTGTATAATCATCCACAAGTTCAAACCATGAGTAGGACAATTATGAAGGAAATATGCCCTAGAGGCAATAATAAAGTTATTATTTATTTCCTTATATCATGATAAATGTTTATTATTCATGCTAGAATTGTATTAACCGGAAACATAATACATGTGTGAATACATAGACAAACAGATAGTCACTAGTATGCCTCTACTAGACTAGCTCATTAATCAAAGATGGTTATGTTTCCTAACCATAGACATGTGTTGTCATTTGATTAATGGGATCACATCATTAGGAGAATGATGTGATTGACATGACCCATTTCATTAGCTTAGCACTTGATCGCTTAGTATGTTGCTTATGCTATCTTCATGACTTATACAAAGTTCCTGCAACTATGAGATTATGCAACTCCGTTTACGGAGGAACACTTTGTGTGCTACCAAACGTCACAACGAATCGGGTGATTATAAAGGTACTCTACAAGTGTCTCCAAAGTATATGTTGAGTTGGCATGAATCAAGATTAGGATTTGTCACTCCGATTGTCGGAGAGGTATCTCTAGGCCTTCTCGGTAATACACATCACATAAGCCTTGCAAGCATTGCAACTAATGAGTTAGTTGTGAGATGATGTATTACGGAACGAGTAAAGAGACTTTCCGTAACGAGATTAAACTAGGTATTGGATACCGACGATCGAATCTCGGGTAAGTAACATACCGATGACAAAGGGAACAACGTATGTTGTTATGCGGTTTGACCGATAAAGATCTTCGTAGAATATGTAGGAACCAATATGGGCATCCAGGTTCCGCTATTGGTTATTGACCGAGAATGGTTCTAGGTCATGTCTACATAGTTCTCGAACCGTAGGGTCCGCACGCTTAAGGTTTCAATGACGGTTATATTATGAGTTTATGTATTTTGATGTACCGAAGGAGTTCGGAGTCCCGGATGTGATCACGGACATGACGAGGAGTCTCGAAATGGTCGAGACATAAAGATTGATATATTGGATGGTTATATTCGGACACGGAAAGGTTCGGAAGTTTCGGAGAAAATCGAGTGCCGGAGGGTTACGGAACCCCCGGGAACTTATTGGGCCAAGAGGGGAGAGAGAGGGCTGCACCAGGAGGTGGCGCGCCCCCCCTCCATGGGGAGTCCGAATTGGACTAGGAGGGGGGGGGGGCGCAGCCCCCCTTTCCCTCTCCCTCTCCCTCTCTTTCCTTCCCCCTTCCCTCTTCCTAGTAGGACTAGGAAAGGGGAGTCCTACTCCTACTAGGAGGAGGACTCCCCCCTCCCTTGGTGCGCCCCAAGGGCTGGCCGCTCTCCCCTTGCTCCTTTATATACGGGGCAGGGGGCACCCTAGAACACACAAGTTGATCTTCGTGATCGTTCCTTAGCTGCAGGCGGTGCCCCCTCCACCATATTCCACCTCGGTCATATTGTTGCGGTGCTTGGCGAAGCCTCGCGACGGTAGAACATCAAGATCGCCACCACGCCGTCGTCCTGACGGAACTCCTCCCCGACGCTTTGCTGGATCGGAGCCCGGGGATCGTCATCGAGCTGAACGTGTGCTAAGAACTCGGAGGTGCCGGAGTAACGGTGCTTGGATCGGTCGGATCGTGAAGACGCACGACTACATCAACAGCGTTGATATAACGCTTCGCTTTCGGTTCACGAGGGTACGTGGACGGACACTCTCCTCTCGTTGCTATGCCATCACCATGGTCTTGCGTGATCGTAGGAAATTTTTGAAATTACTACGTTACCCAATGATGGCATCCGAGCCTGGTTTTATGCGTTGATGTCATATGCACGAGTAGAACACAAGTGAGTTGTGGGCGATACAAGTCATACTACCTACCAGCATGTCATACTTTGGTTCAGCGGTATTGTGAGATGAAGCGGCCGGACCGACATTACGCAGACGCTTACGCGAGACTGGTTTCACCGCTGTGAGCACTTGTTGCTTAAAGGTGGTGGCGGGTGTCTGTCTCTCTCACTTTAGTTGAACTGAGTGTGGCTACGCCCGGTCCTTGAGAAGGTTAAAACGGAGTCTATTTGACGAAGTATCGTTGTGGTTTTGATGCGAGGTAAGAACGGTTCTTGCTCAGCCCGTAGCAGCCACGTAAAACTTGCAACAACAAAGTAGAGGACGCCTAACTTGTTTTTGCAGGGCATGATGTGATGTGATATGGTCAAGACGTGATGCTATATTTTATTGTATGAGATGATCATGTTTTGTAACCGAAGTTATCGGCAGCTGGCAGGAGCCA
The DNA here is from genome assembly GCA_021605205.1 of Aegilops longissima. Taxonomy (NCBI): domain Eukaryota; kingdom Viridiplantae; phylum Streptophyta; class Magnoliopsida; order Poales; family Poaceae; genus Aegilops; species Aegilops longissima. Next base: position 616,796,261 of record CM038676.1, on the reverse strand, counting down.
TATGGTTGTCGCTTATTGTATGAAATGCAACGCCATGTAATTGCTTTACTTTATCACTAAGCAGTAGCGATAGTCGAGAAGCAATAGTTGGCGAGACGACAACGATGCTACGATGGAGATCAAGGTGTCGCTACCGGTGACGATGGTGATCATGACGGTGCTTCGGAGATGGAGATCACAAGCACAAGATGATGATGGCCATATCATATCACTTATATTGATTGCATGTGATGTTTATCCTTTATGCATCTTATCTTGCTTTGATTGACGGTAGCATTATAAGATGATCTCTCACTAAAATTATCAAGTAGTGTTCTCCCTGAGTATGCACCGTTGCCAAAGTTCGTCGTGCCGAGACACCACGTGATGATCGGGTGTGATAAGCTCACGTCCATCTACAACGGGTGCAAGCCAGTTTTGCACGCGAGAATACTCAGGTTATACTTGACGAGCCTAGCATATGCAGATATGGCCTCGAACACGGAGACCGAAAGGTCGAGCGTGAATCATATAGTAGATATGATCAACATAAGATGTTCACCATTGAAAACTACTCCATCTCACGTGATGATCGGTTATGGTTTAGTTGATTTGGATCACGTGATCACTTAGATGACTAGAGAGATGTCTGTCTAAGTGGGAGTTCTTAAGTAATATGATTAATTGAACTTTAATTTATCATGAACTTAGTCCTGGTAGTATTTTGCAAATTATGTTGTAGATCAATAGCTCGCGTTGTTGCTTCCCTATGTTTTCATATGTGTTCTAGAGAAAATTGTATTGAAAGATGTTAGTAGCAATGATGCGGATTGGATCCGTGATCTGAGGTTTATCCTCATTGCTGCGCAGAAGAATTATGTCCTTAATGCACCGCTAGGTGACAGACCTATTGCAGGAGCAGATGCAGACGTTATGAACATTTGGCTAGCTCAATATGATGACTACTTGATAGTTTAGTGCACCATGCTTAACGGCTTAGAATCGGGACTTCAAAGACGTTTTGAACGTCATGGACCATATGAGATGTTCCAGGAATTGAAGTTAATATTTCAAGCAAATACCCGAGTTGAGAGATATGAAGTCTCCAACAAGTTCTATAGCTAAAAGATGGAGGAGATTCGCTCAACTAGTGAACATGTGCTCAGATTGTCTGAGTACTTCAATCGCTTGAATCAAGTGGAAGTTAATCTTCCAGATAAGATAGTGATTGACAGAATTCTCTAGTCACCATCACTAAAGTTACTAGAACTTCGTGATGAACTATAATATGCAAGGGATGACGAAAACAATTCCCAAGCTCTTCGCGATGCTAAAATCGCGAAGGTAGAAATCAAGAAAACATCAAGTGTTGATGGTTGACAAGACCACTAGTCTCAAGGAAAAGGGCAAAGGGAAGAAGGGAACTTCAAGAAGAACGGCAAGCAAGTTGCTGCTCGAGTGAAGAAGCCCAAGTCTGGATCTAAGCACGAGACTAAGTGCTTTTGCTACAATGGAACTGGTCCTTTGAAGCGGAACTACCCCAAGTATTTGGCGGATAAGAAGGATGGCAAAGTGAACAAAGGTATATTTGATATACAAATTATTGATGTGTATTTTACTAGTGTTCGTAGCAACCCTCGGTATTTGATACTGGTTCAGTTGCTAAGAGTAGTAACTCAAACAGGAGTTGCAGAATAAGCAGAGACTAGTTGAAGGGAAGTGACGATGAGTGTTGGAAGTAGTTCCAAGATTGATATGATCATCATCGCACACTCCCTATACTTTCGGGATTAGTGTGGAACCTAAATAAGTGTTATTTGGTGTTGAGCATAAATATGATTTGATCATGTTTATTGCAATACGGTTATTCATTTAAGTAAGAGAATAAACTGTTGTTACATTTACATGAATAAAACCTTATATGGTTACACACCCAATGAAAATGGTTCATTGGATCTCGATCATAGTGATACACATATTCATAATATTGAAACCAAAAGATGCAAAGTTAATAATGATAGTGCAACTTATTTGTGGCACTTGCCGTTTAGGTCATATTGGTGTAAAGCGCATGAAGAAAACCCCATGCTTGATGGACTTTTGGAATCACTTGATTATGAATCATTTGATGCTTGCGAACCGTGCCTTTTGGGCAAGATGACTAAAACTCCGTTCTCGGAACAATGGAACAAGCTACTGACTTATTGGAAATAATACATACCGATGTATGCGATCCAATGAATGTTGATGCTCGTGGCAAGTATCGTTATTTTCTGACCTTCACAAGATGATTTGAGTAGATATGGGTATATCTACTTGATGAAACATAAGTCTGAAATAGTTGAAAGGTTCAAAGAATTTCAGAGTGAAGTGGAAAATCATCGCAACAAGAAAATAAAGTTTCTGCGATCTGATCGTGGAGATGAATATTTGAGTTACGAGTTTGGTCTTCAATGAAAACAATGTGGAATAGTTTCACAGCTCACGCCACCGGAACACCACAACATTATGGTGTGTCCGAACGTCAGAATCGTACTTTATTTTGATATGGTGCGATCTATGATGTATCTTACCGATTTACCACTATCGTTTTGGGGTTATGCATTAAAGACAGCTGCATTCACGTTTAATAGGGCACCATCTAAACCGCTGAGATGACACCGTATGAACTATGGTTTAGCAAGAAACCTAAGCTGTCGTTTCTTAAAGTTTGGAGTTGTGATGCTTATGTGAAAAGTTTTCACCGATAAGCTCGAACCCAAATCGAGAATGCGTCTTCATAGAATACCCAAAGGTAACTATTGGGTACACCTTCTATCACAGATCCGAAAGCAAGATATTTGTTGCTAAGATGGATCCTTTCTAGAGAAGAAGTTTCTCTCGAAAGAAGTGAGTGGGAGGAAAGTAGAACTTGATGAGGTAATTGTACCTTCTCCCTTATTGGAAAGTAGTTCATCACAGGAATCAGTTCCAGTGATTCCTACACCAATTAGTGAGGAAGTTAATGATGATGATCATGAAACTTCAGATCAAGTTGCTACCAAACCTCGTAGGTCTTCCAGAGTAAGATCCGCACCAGAGTGGTACGGTAATCCTATTCTAGAAGTCATGTTACTAGACCATGATGAACCTACGAAATATGAGGAAGCAATGATGAGCCCAGATTCCGCGAAATGGTTTGAGACCATGAAATCTGAGATGGGATCCATATATGAGAACAAAGTGTGGACTTTGATGGAGTTGCCCGATGATCGGCAAGCCATATTATATAAATGGATCTTCAAGAGGAAGACAGATGCTGATAGTAGTATTACTATCTACAAAGCTCGACTTGTCGCAGAAAGGTTTTCGACAAGTTCAAGGTGTTGACTACAATGAGATTTACTCAACTGTAGCGATGCTTATGTCTGTCCGAATCATGTTAGCAATCGCCACATTTTATGAAATCTGGCAAATGGATGTCAAAAATACATTATTTAATGGATTTATTAAAGAAGAGTTGTATATGATGCAACCGAAGGTTTTGTCAATCCTAAAGGAGCTAACAAAATGTGCAAGCTCCAATGATCCATCTATGGACTGGTGCAAGCATCTCGAGTTGGAATAAACGCTTTGATAGTGTGATCAAAGCATATAGTTTTATACAGACTTGCGGTGAAGCCTGTATTTACAAGAAAGTGAGTGGGAGCACTACAGCATTTCGATAAGTATATGTGAATGACATATTGTAGATCGGAAATAATGTAGAATTATTCGCAAAGCATAAAGGAGTGTTTCAAAGGAGTTTTTCAAAGAAAGACCTCGGTGAAGCTGCTTACATATTGAGCATTAAGATCTATAGAGATAGATCAAGACGCTTGATAAGTTTTTCAATGAGTACATACCTTGACAAGATTTTGAAGTAGTTCAAAATGGAACAGTCAAAGAAAGAGTTCTTGCCTGTGTTACAAAGGTGTGAAATTGAGTAAGACTCAAAACCCGCCACGGCAGAAGATAGAAAGAGAATGAAAGTCATTCCCTATGCCTTGGCCATAGGTTCTATAAAGTATGCCATGCTGTGTACCAGATCTATTGTATACCCTGCTTTGAGTTTGGCAAGGAGTACAATAGTGATCTAGGAATAGATCATGGACAGCGGTCAAAATTATCCTTAATGGAATAAGGATATGTTTCTCGATTATGGAAGTGATAAAGGTTCGCCGTAAAGGGTTACGTCGATGCAAGTTTTGACACCGATCTGGATGACTTTAAGTCTCGATCTAGATACATATTGATAGTGGGAGCAATTAGCTAGAGTAGCTCCGTGCGAGCATTGTTGACATAGAGATTTGCAAAATACATACGGATCTGAATGTGGCAGACCCGTTGACTAAGATTCTCTCACAAAGCAAAACATGATCACACCTTAGTACTCTTTGGGTGTTAATCACATAGCGATGTGAACTAGATTACTGAATCTAGTAAACCCCTTGGGTCTTGGTCACATGGCGATGTGAATTATGGGTGTTAATCACATGATGATGTGAACTATCGATGTTAATCACATGGTGATGTGATCTAGATTATTGACTCTAGTGCAAGTGGGAGACTGAAGGAAATATGCCCTAGAGGCAATAATAAAGTTATTATTTATTTCCTTATATCATGATAAATGTTTATTATTCATGCTAGAATTGTATTAACCGGAAACATAATACATGTGTGAATACATAGACAAACAGATAGTCACTAGTATGCCTCTACTAGACTAGCTCATTAATCAAAGATGGTTATGTTTCCTAACCATAGACATGTGTTGTCATTTGATTAATGGGATCACATCATTAGGAGAATGATGTGATTGACATGACCCATTTCATTAGCTTAGCACTTGATCGCTTAGTATGTTGCTTATGCTATCTTCATGACTTATACAAAGTTCCTGCAACTATGAGATTATGCAACTCCGTTTACGGAGGAACACTTTGTGTGCTACCAAACGTCACAACGTAATCGGGTGATTATAAAGGTACTCTACAAGTGTCTCCGAAAGTATATGTTGAGTTGGCATGAATCAAGATTAGGATTTGTCACTCCGATTGTCGGAGAGGTATCTCTAGGCCTTCTCGGTAATACACATCACATAAGCCTTGCAAGCATTGCAACTAATGAGTTAGTTGTGAGATGATGTATTACGGAACGAGTAAAGAGACTTTCCGGTAACGAGATTAAACTAGGTATTGGATACCGACGATCGAATCTCGGGTAAGTAACATACCGATGACAAAGGGAACAACGTATGTTGTTATGCGGTTTGACCGATAAAGATCTTCGTAGAATATGTAGGAACCAATATGGGCATCCAGGTTCCGCTATTGGTTATTGACCGAGAATGGTTCTAGGTCATGTCTACATAGTTCTCGAACCGTAGGGTCCGCACACTTAAGGTTTCAATGACGGTTATATTATGAGTTTATGCATTTTGATGTACCGAAGGAGTTCGGAGTCCCGGATGTGATCACGGACATGACGAGGAGTCTCGAAATGGTCGAGACATAAAGATTGATATATTGGATGGTTATATTCGGACACCGGAAAGGTTCCGGAAGTTTCCGGAGAAAACCGGAGTGCCGGAGGGGTTACCGGAACCCCCCGGGGAACTTATTGGGTCAAGAGGGGAGAGAGAGGGCTGCACCAGGAGGTGGCGCGCCCCCCCTCCATGGGGAGTCCGAATTGGACTAGGAGGGGGGGGGGGCGCAGCCCCCCTTTCCCTCTCCCTCTCCCTCTCTTTCCTTCCCCCTTCCCTCTTCCTAGTAGGACTAGGAAAGGGGAGTCCTACTCCTACTAGGAGGAGGACTCCCCCCTCCCTTGGTGCGCACCAAGGGCTGGCCGGCCCTCCCCCTTGCTCCTTTATATACGGGGGCAGGGGGGCACCCTAGAACAGACAAGTTGATCTTTGTGATCGTTCCTTAGCCGTGTGCGGTGCCCCCCTCCACCATATTCCACCTCGGTCATATTGTTGTGGTGCTTAGGCGAAGCCCTGCGACGGTAGAACATCAAGATCGCCACCACGCCGTCGTCTTGTGGAACTCCTCCCGACGCTTTGCTGGATCGGAGCCGGGATCGCCATCGAGCTGAGCGTGTGCTAAGAACTCGGAGGTGCCGAGTAACGGTGCTTGGATCGGTCGGATCGTGAAGACGTCGACTACATCAACAGCGTTGATATAACGCTTCGCTTTCGGTCTCACGAGGGCGTGGGCGGACACTCTCCCCTCTCGTTGCTATGCCATCACCATGGTCTTGCGTGATCGTAGGAAAATTTTTGAAATTACTACGTTACCCAACAAATTACGTATCATTAATTTCATTCTCTCCCAAGCTTGTGCAACATGTTCATGATCAAGTTGCTTAAAATTCATAATATCGTTCCTAAGAGAGATGATCTTAGCAGGAGGAAAATACTTAGAGATAAATGCATCTTTGCACTTGTTCCAAGAATCAATACTATTTTTAGGCAGAGATGAAAACCACTTTTTAGCACGATCTCTAAGCGAAAAAGGAAATAGCTTCAACTTAACGACATCATTATCGACATCTTTTTTCTTTTGCATATCACATAAATCAACGAAGCTATTCAGATGAGTAGCGGCATCTTCACTAGGAAGGCCGGCGAATTGATCTTTCATAACAAGATTCAACAAAGCAGTATTGATTTCACAAGATTCAGTATTGGCAAGAGGAGCAATCGGAGTGCTAAGTAAATCATTATTATTGGTATTGGTGAAGTCACACAATTTGGTAGTATCTTGAGCCATCGCGACAAACAAGCAAACTAACACACGAGCAAACAAAAGGCAAGCGAGAAAAAGGCAAATGGGAAAAAGAGGAGGATATTGAAAAAGAGAGGGCGAATAAAACGGCAAGGGTGAAGTGGGGGAGAGAAAAACGAGAGGCAAATGGCAAATAATGTAATGCGGGAGATAGGGATTGTGATGGGTACTTGGTATGTCTTGACTTGAGCGAAGACCTTCCCGGCAACAGCGCCAGAAATTCTTCTTGCTACCTCTTGAGCACTGCGTTAGATTTCCCCAAAGAGGAGAGGATGATGCAGCAAAGTAGCGTAAGTATTTCCCTCAGTTTTTGAGAACCAAGGTATCAATCCAGTAGGAGGCTACGCACGAGTCCCTAGTACCTGCACAAAACAATAGCTCCTCACAACCAACGCGATTAGGGGTTGTCAATCCCTTCATGGTCACTTACGAGAGTGAGATCTGATAGAGATGATAAATAATATTTTTGGTATTTTTGATATAGAGATGCAAAGTGAAAAGTAAAAGGCAAAGTAAAAAAACAAAACAAGTATTAAAGTGATGGAGATTGATATGATGAAAATAGACCCGGGAGCCATAGGTTTCACTAGTGGCTTCTCTCAAGAGCATAAGTATTCTACGGTGGGTGAACAAATTACTATTGAGCAATTGACATAATTAAGCAAAGTTATGAGAATATCTAGGTATGATCATGTATATAGGCATCACGTCCGAGACAAGTAGACCGACTCCTGCGTGCATCTACTACTATTACTCCACTCATCGACCACTATCCAGCATGCATCTAGAGTATTAAGTTAAAAACAGAGTAACGCCTTAAGCAAGATGACATGATGTAGAGGGATAAATTCATGCAATTATATAAAAACCCCATCTTGTTATCCTCGATTGCAACAATACAAAATGTGCCTTGCTGCCCCTTCTGTCACTGGGAAAGGACACCGCAAGATTGAACCCAAAGCTAAGCACTTCTCCCATTGCAAGAACTACCAATCTAGTTGGCCAAACCAAACGGATAATTCGAAGAGACTTGCAAAGATAACCAATCATACATAAAAGAATTCAGAGGAGATTCAAATATTGTTCATAGATAAACTTGATCATAAACCCACAATTCAACGGTCTCAACAAACACACCGCAAAAACAAGATTACATCGAGAGAGGGGGGAAGAACATTGTATTGAGATCCAAAAGGAGAGAAGAAGCCATCTAGCTACTAGCTATGGACCCGAAGGTATGAAGTAAACTACTCACACTTCATCAGAGGGGCTATGATAATGATGATTTAGAAGCCCAACGTGGTGGATGCCCCCTCCGGCGGAGCTCCGGAACAGGCCCCAAGATGGGACTCATGGATACAGGAAGTTGCGGTGGTGGAATTAGGTTTTCGGCTCCTGTTCTGATCGTTTGGGGGTACGTAGGTATATATAGGAGGAAGGAGTACGTCGGTGGAGCAATAGGGGGCCCACGAGGCAGGGGCGCGCCCCCCACCCTCGTGACTGCCTCTGTTACTTCTTGGAGTAGGGTCCAAGTCTCCTGGATCACGTTCGGTGAGAAAATCACGTTCCCGAAGGTTTCATTCCGTTTGGACTCCGTTTGGTATTCCGTTTCTTCGAAACACTGAAATAGGCAAAAAACAGCAATTCTGGGTTGGGCCTCCGGTTAATAGGTTAGTCCCAAAAATAATATAAAAGTGGAAAATAAAGCCCAATATAGTCCAAAACAGTAGATAAAGTAGCATGGAGCAATCAAAAATTATAGATACGTTGGAGACGTATCAGGCCGCCGTGCCCTCTTTCCTCCTCTTCGTCGCAGACGACGGCCTGCTCAACCAAGGATGAATGTCAGGAAGCGGCGACATGAGCCAAAAACAAGACAGAGATCAAGCACTTACTGATCCACCATAGTGTATTCCACCCTCCGCTTAAGAAGCTTGAAGCCTGAAAGCGTCGGGGCATGAGAAGTGGGCACGCGGGCCCCGGCGGCAGAAGGCGGCGCAACAGAAAGGCCGGAGCCGGCCCCGGGAGGCGTCAGGACGGAGGTAGCATCTCGAGGAACCAACGACGACCTACCCCTTGTCGAGATGAGGGGCTGCTCCCTCTCCTCCTGTCGGGCATCGGTCTCGGCATCGTCTGGCAGGGCGCGGAGGATCTCGGCCTTGCTCAGAGAAGGAGTCTCCCCCACCTCTTCAAGAGTCTTCTCCGAGTCCACCTCCTCTTCCTCCTCCCCACGGGACTCGTCAGAGGATAGCTCCACCGGCTGCGGCGCAGACAGGGCTCCGGAGAGCGCAGGCGGCACCAGCCCGCGCGTTTCGAAGGTCGGCCTGGAAGCCACGAGTAGCTCCCAGTCCTTGCGGAGGAACAAAGGAGTGAAGGCACTCAGCGGGTACTCCTGGTTATCCCCAACCAGGAGGCACAGGACAGCAGCCAGTTCGTCGTCAGGCAGGGACCCCGGTCTCAGGCGGGTCTTGTCTTCTTCATCTCCGAGCTTCCACAAGGGGCGCGCACGCGCCTGTTGCGGGGCAACACGCAACATCAGGAACTCCCTCAGGAGCATGGCCCCTGTGACCTTCGCCGCCTTCGCGTTGCCCGGCTTCAGGTCGGTCTGCATCTGCGCCAACACCGGCAACGCCCGCTCATCGGCGAGCTCTGCGCGGGGCCACCCCTTGTTAAACTGGGGCGCCTCCATCGGCAATGCCAAGCGCGGGTGGACACACTTGGCGTCCATCATGACCGATTTGGCACGAATGTTGTCGGCTCTCTTCCCGATGCTTGAGATTGAGTTGGCCTTGCCAGATGCGATGAAATTGGCGGACCCGGAAACATGGCCGTCGCTGGCGCGGAGGAAGAAGAAGTGGCGCAGAAGCGCCACAGACGGCATCACGCCCAGATACGCCTCGCAATAGTAGGCGAAGATGGACAGGAGAAGGACGGAGTTGGGATGGAGATGCAACGCCTGCAGCCCGTAGTGGTCGAGGACCTCATAAAAGAAATCGGAGAAGGGAGGAACCAATCCGGCGACGATGCTGCTCGTGAAGAAGGGGAAGAAGGTGCTCCCCTCAGGCTCCGGCACGTCGGAGGCGAGCCGGAGCTCTGTCTTCCCCCATTCATTGCTCTCCCCCACCGTCAGCAAGCGCGTGGAGGCGAGGCTCTTCTCTGTGACGTTGGGCGCTTCAAGTGCTAGTTCGAACCACGTCGGCACCGAGGAGGGCTTAGCCTTGCGCGGCGCCATTGGTCGTAGATGCGGGGCAAGGTTGGAGTGGATCTGGAGATTTCGACAGCGAAGAGCGAGAAAGGGGTTCTGGAGCAAGGCGAGGAAGAAACAGTGAAGGCGAGCGCTGTTTGCGCCAGCCTTTTTGTTAAGTCGAGCAGTTGCCGAGGCAGCATGGGGAAGCGGATACGCCCACGTCCAATCAACAGCCACGCATCAACCGAGGCCGCAGGCTTTTGGGGCCCGCGGCGCTCCGCACTTGACCTGTGGCTTCACCTCGAAGCCAAGCCCGAGCGCACCTTGGGCCTGGGGGCTACTGTCGGCGTTCTGGGAACGGGGGTTGCCAGACTTGCCTGCCTGTGGCCCACGGCGTGGCTATGTGAGCAGGCCTGTACGGCCCATCTTCATCAACAAGGCATTCAAGACCCTCGCGAGGGGCCAAGCCTCGCGAGGCGGACGACGCAAGATCTCCTCCGGAGCGGCCTCACCAGGCTGCCTCGCGAGGATCGGAGATATCAAGGCAGGGAGAACCTCGCGAAGCTCTCGTGACGTGAGCCATGACGATCGGGATCAGGCGGGCGCCAGCGCGCGTAGCATCCTTGTTTCATATTTGGTGCTAAGGAGGCCAGCGCAGGTGCGGAGTACCGAGGCATCAGGCAAAGGTTTCCATATCAGTGCAACGAGACCAAGTCAGCAGGCCAGCAGGATGGAGGTCGCCGTGGAGCCCAAGACGGCGTCATCACCAGAGCCTTGTGCAGGTGGAGACCGCTTTTGTCAGGATAGCTTGTACTAGCTGTCCCCTTTCAAATTGGTCGCCGTTGTTGGCTCCCTTCCCGCTCAATATTTGGGAGAGGACCAGGGCCTATATAAGTAGAACTAGCCATCACACTAGAGGCAAGGAGGTAGAGAGCTCACAAGCAAGCGAGCCTTGAGCCAATCCTTAGCTAGACACCAAACACAAGAATACCCCAACCTCAGGAGGCTGTTCTTCCCCTTGTACTGTTCATCATCAGCCCAAGAGGCAATCCATCACCACCACACTAGAGTAGGGTATTACACCACAACGGTGGCCCGAACCAGTATAAATCTTATGTCTTTGTGTTGCGAGTTTGTTGAGTTCGTCCGCGAGATCTTAGCGAGCTAGGCGTAGATCGGTAGGAGGGAAAGAACTTCGCGCGCACCCCAGAGTTCGAACCTTAAGGGTTTTCCAGAACCCGTGATCCGACAGTAAGTGTGTGCATGGTCAAGGCTATATATTATACTGAGTTTGATCTTCTCTTCGCCATCATGAGCATCTGCCTGTCGCATGTTTGGAGATCAATTTTCTGGGGTCAAGATGTCATAAAACTCGGCTTGGTGCGGAGGATAGGAGATGGCAGAATCCCGAAAATGCTTGGAATGATAATTGGCTGCAAAGAGATCACATGCTTCGACCGGTATGTGAGATTCTAATGACCCTCCTCAAATGGTTGCAAACTTTATTGTTAGAGCGACGAGAGCATGCAATACTAGTGCACTGGCCGCACAGTTCCTCCCCATGGACACTGAAACAGTGTGTCAAATTTCGTTGGACATGTGAATCAATCGGATTGCTGGGCATGGAACTACGAGAAAAATGGTGGTTTCATGGTTCGGTCTGCCTTAAACTGTAAAATGCATGGCATTTGGCGCAATCGTCCCTACTGACCGGCGCCGAGCGCTGTGTGTGTTATCTGCCATACTGCCAATCAATGGCGGAGGAACCCGTAGGGTAAGGCAGAGCGGCCGCTCTACCTTAAATTATGATAAAAATTAACTTACATTTATTCTGAAAAGGAGCATAAGACCGGGTCTCTACATTAAACGATGCACACATCCATATATTATTAAAAATGTAAAATCCAGCAACCGAACAATTTCAATCTAAAAATAAAGCAAAATGAAAACCCCAGGCCGCATGCCTCGCGATGGTAACTCCACCGGATACAAGACAAAATCAGTGATGGAGCTAGCATCAAATTAAGCCTAGAACTAAGCTAGCTTGAATGATGCACTCTTGTGATTTTGTATATTCTACAAGAAGGAACATCAAAGGCTACTATTTCTAGGCCTAGGGCTATAGCCCCGACTACCCTAGGCCTGTCTCCACCATTGGACAAAATCGAAATGAAAAATACACAACTGCTAGGCTACGCCTTCAACAAGAAATCATCACCTTCAATCCACCACCTTCAGCAAGGAGACGACGCATGCGCGCGTCGACATAGCCAGATCAGAGATCTTGTGTTTCCACCGGAGTACATAAACTCGTCACTGAAGCCGTCTGTACCAACATACGTTATCTGGCTCCCGACTCCTCGATAACCGGATAGCTCTGAAGAAGACATCGGAAGACAAATACGTCTCCTACCACTATAGCACCACCTTTGATCCAGCAGCAATAGGCTAAACATGACACCTCCGCCCGAGCCACCGTGTCACACCTGCCAATAGCAGGCATGACTTGATGCCTCTGCATGAGATGTCGTGTGTAACATCTGCCGGCGGCGCCTCCTCATGCGGCTTCACCAACTACCGACGGACATTGCTCGACGTCTCCGGAAGAGATGCATGTGTCACCTGCTAGGCCGCATTGAACCCGATCTAATGACGGAGGGAACGTCCCATACCGCCGCCAGCCTCAGAAAGGTTGTCACCACCTCGAGGCCCAGTCTCCAAGTCGCCAACGCGACCACGGATTCGCTGCCGTCGAAGAAGATGGGTTGCCTCCCCGATTCCTGGCGCTACAAAGAGCACCCACTGTCGCGCCAGCCGCTGTCGTTGCCCATACAATGATAACCTCCGCCGCGACTGTCACTAGGGCTAGAATCCCTCGCGCGCCGACCCATGGTCAGCCGCACTCAAGCTCTCGCCACACCAACGAGCAGGCCACCACCAGAACCGCCGTCACGGCATCTGTTCCCGCTTCAGGCCGCTGCAGCTCTGATCTGGGACAATTGCATGTGCACCACGCACACGCGTGCCCGAGGTCTGATCAGTCGGCCGCCGAGGCGCCATTGCAACTAGCTCCAGTTGCGCCCATGTAATGCCTGCCTTTGCCAAGCCTCCGCGATGCTGCAGGCTGAACGCCCCACCGCCACTTGGACCCCGCAAGACAAAACGGAGGGCCCCGTTGTCGCCCTTATTTTATTTAAATAGGCTAATCATAGTACTTCTTCATTTCATCTATATAGGGCCCAATGCATTTTTCAAGACTGCCTTTGACTATTTATAAGATTAATAGTACACGAGATGTATAATGTGAAAATTATATCATTGGAAGCTTTTTTCACGTACGAATTTGATGGTATGCTTTGTGTAACTTGCATGTCATATATTATTGCTCTAACATTTGGTCAAAGTTAGCCTCGAAAAAGACATTAGACCCTATATAGATGGAAGGAGGGAGTATATTTTAGTAATGCACACCCTTATTTGCCTGTATGGGTGGTGAGCTTGGGCAGTGTTTCTGGCACTTCCCGAGGGAATGAAAACATGGTATTCCCTCCACAGTGAGGCAGCAGAAGCACGCACTGGTCCAAGGTTCATGTTTGCTGTTCTTACAATCCCTAGCAACACATAATTTCAAGGTAAGTTTGCTCTCAGCTAATGATGAGACAAGCATAGTCATGTTGGTATGGCGATCTTCTAAGGTGCTCTCAGGCTCAGGACAACCTGCAACGCATGCAATATTATATGGTTGTCAGTGTATAATCGGCAAGAATCTTACGTACATAGAGGAACAATAGTTTTGAAAGAGAAATGACTGGCTGCAAGGATATATACAATATGATAGTGATGATGGGCTTACATTGTCCAACCACAACTAGGCACCCGATGAACAGAAGAGCAATCATGCCGATCATGCCCTCCTTCATATTTTCAATGAAGTGTATACGAGAATATGATATGAAATAGTTGAAGACACAACTTGAGGCAATGGCCATGACCCCTTCTTGCCTATATATATAGGGAGGGTACAGTCGAAAATACTAACCAGGAGATACGCGCTAATTGGAATGATACGCGATTGATATTAGTTACCATATGTGCAGTATTCCTGTGCGTGCCAAATCTACATTAATCTCTATTATCTCTACCACCATAAAAAAAAACGTAGCTTTCCGTTTCGTCGAGCCCTCCCGCACCCGCGAGGCCGCCGATTGATTCCCTGCCCTATTCCACTTGAGATCTGGCCGCCGCCACCGTCTCCCCCATCTCGCGAACGGCACGATGAGGCGCGCTCCCCAAGTTCATGTTGGACGCGACCCAGAGATTCACCGTTGCGGCCCATGGCGTCGAGGAGGGGTGGGCGAGAGCTCGTGCTCTCCCGGCTCCTGGGGCTACCGCCGCCGGGCTCGTCTTGCAGGCCGACATGGTGTTGATGCGGCCGCTGCCCATGCCCTGTTCTTCTCCCTCTCCCTCCGAGTTCATGCTCCGCTACATCTTCCCCCGATTCTTGAGGTCAATCATGAGGGACTCCTAATTTTTGAACATATATGTTGCTTGTTGTGCTGCAGCCTATGGGTCGTTGAGGTCGGGTGTGGCAACTCGCGATGCGGTGCGGTAGGGCACCGGCGGCGACAACGTCACCTGCATCGACCTCTCGCTGGTCGCCGTCCAAGTATGCGCGACCAAGCTGCAAGGTCACCGTTGGAGTAGGTGCTGCGGATATCATTTGAATACTTGAGACCAAGCTCCGTTCGTTTCTTCCTATTATTCTTTAGCTTATTTCTCTATTTGGCAAAGATAGGTCTTTTCTGCGTTGTCTTGCTTTAGTTTTGTATAATTGCCACTCCCATACTTCCTTGTAGTGTTAGCATATGACCAACAGTTTACAGGGCGTAGCTAATTTCCTGTTGCCTTGTCCATTGCAGATCCGTTTTTACCTGCTTTACTGCCTTGACTTGATTCGGCCATCATCACAAGCATGTGCGCAGCTAGACCTTGATGCCACAGCCATATGAACCTGCAGGTACTTGATAATTTGCTCCACAGTTTCTGCCTTCTTTCTACTATAAGCAACTCAACTTCCATTGGTTCTTGAGATTATTTTTGTTTGTGGCAGAGTGAGAGCTTGCTTTCAGGTTGCATTCTCACTTTTAGGCATTTGATAGTCATAAATTCAATTGGAAATAAGTATGCTCAGTACTCCAAATTGTATTGCTAGGTAATGTACTGCATTTCATAGCCATATGCCCAATACTCTAATTGGTCTTTTAGCACCAAGGTGTAGTCGATTGGAGTGCTATATACTTTTTTCATTTGCATTTGTATGCTTGACATTTGGTAGTTTTCACTCTGTAGGTATAAGTGATACATGCGAAATTTGCGAGGAAAAAAACATTTGAGGGCTCGGGCACACTGTTAGTAGTGTACCAGGAGGAGCCTAGCAAACCATGGTGGAGTCCCCTTTTATGAGATACGAACAAAAAATAGTGTCAAGAGAACTAATCATACGGGAGGTAGTATGATTGGCCATATTAACTTGACTCACCTACTATTTGTGTTTGAGATAACTTGCATGAGCACTAATTATAACGATGAGAATGTAGGGTAGTATATCGCTGAACATATGAATTTGGTAGTTTGATCAAATTAATAAAATGTAGGAGATGTTGAAGTTAAGCAAATCTATGGAAGAATCTTTATAGGGGAGTCCCTAGAGATTTAGGGGTGATGTTGGACTTGCTCTCCTGACCATGATTCCTCTGACAACCCTCCCCCCACCACCACCCACACACACCCTCCTGAGCTCTATCCATCCAATGTTGGACATGCTCGGCATCCATGTCGGGATGGAGAGAGAGAAGAGGAGGGGAAAGAGGGACACACACAGACATGTATATAATTATATATAGAGGGGGGGAGATTTATGTGACAATTGCTATTGAACCACAAGAATATGTATGTCCCGCTGCAACGCACGGGCAATTAGCTAGTAATAACTAAAAAACTTTTACCCCCAATACCATCGGTAAGTCCGAGTAAAGGCTTCAATTTTTTCTTCGTCCGGACCTTTTTTTTTAGTGTCGTCCATACCGTTTCTCTCTGTAAGTTCTGGCGTTTTCTTGCTGGGCTTTCTCCCCTTGCTCAGCCCAACTCGCTCTTCTTCCAGAAACCCACCTGTTTGTCCTGGACGGTGGTCACGTTGTTCGTATTAATCTTTGTTTTCGAGACGACGCAAATTGCACACTGTAGTTTTATAGAAGGGAGAAATTTTGATTACAAAATCCTAGTGTGATGCGAACATCAACTTAGGAACACCCACTCCACGCAAACTAGAAAAAAACTACTCTCTCACAAAACGGCTTACACCACCAACTCCTCCGAGAGCCACACTCCATTCCTTAAGTTCGTCTAGGATGTTGATGGCAAGGATTGCAGCTCCTACTTGTTGCTCTGCGCGATTGAAAACTCTAGCGTTTTGTTGTTTCCATAGGGACCATGTCGTGCAAATGACGAAAGAGTCAAAGCCTCTTCTTTCATTCTTCGTGAACTCTCGACGGAGCGTAAGCCACCACTCCAAGAAAGAAATAGAATTACTTGGCCTTCGAGTTGGAAGTTGAAGCATGTCCAGGCAGCAATGCCACGTCTCCTGAGCGTAGACACACTGCACAAGGATGTGATCGATGTTGTCCACATCCTAGAGACAGGTGTAGCAGGCCGAAGGCATGTTTTGAAGGCCATGCCGGGCACGACGGTCCGAGGTCCAAAGTCTTTGCTGCGACGCCAATCAAGCGAAGATCTTGCATTTCAGTGCCCCCCAGCTCCTCCAAATGGCCTGAGCATGCGGCATGCTTGTCAAACCGAAGCACAACCTTGAGTATGTCGGCCTCGTGGAGTAGGTTTGCGCGGAAGTACAAGGCCATAGGAACATGTCCGGGGCGAGCTGTCCCTTTGGACCATGGCGATTGCATGCCGCAAATGCATGAGCTGCAGCTGCACCGAGAAGGAGGCCGTGGCCTGAATGTCCTGAATCCAAAGTTCACCAGCAGTAGCTTGCTGGACCGTCCTGCGGTTGATCGTACGGGTATCCACCAGAGCGAAGATCAACAATGCGATATCTTGGACCAAGAAGCCATGTATCCAACGATCCCTCCAGAACAGAACTCTGTCTCCGATGCGCATCTGGATGCTCACCAAACTGCCAAACACCATCCTAGCTTCCATGTCCACCATCAAACCCAAACCTTGCCATGGTCTGTCCATGTCTCTACGCCTCAACCACTCCCGTCGGATCCGGAGAGCCAGTGCCTGGAATTTCAGGTTTTTGATGCTAAGACCACCCAAGCTTGTGGGTCGGCAAATGGTGTTCTAAGCAACCAAACACTGTCCTCCGTTCACCTTGTCTTTGCCCGCCCACAAGAAAGCACACATCTAGCTGTTCATGTCATCAAGTACCCAGGCCAGAGCGTCAAGTACAAGGAGATGATGCACTGCCCTCGCAGCAATGACTGATTTCACCAACACCAACCTGCCTGCCTGTTGGATAAAGCCTCTCTGCCATGAAGGAATGAACTTTCTAACGAGGTCTAACAGAGGCTGCCAATCCGCTCTGATCAGCTGATTGATAGCAAGCTGTAGCCCCAAGTACTTGCAGGGGAACTCCGATAATGGGCATTGCAGAATAGTGGAGACCCGAAGTCTATCTTCCTGCTCACCATGAATGAGGGTGGCCGTGGACTTTCTATAGTTGATCCGGATACCAGAAGCTTCCCCAAATATATCCATCACATCTTACAGCATAGATCCAACTCCTTGGGGTGGATAAACAAGGCAAAATCGTTTAGCGTAAATGGAAAGCCTTTGGCAAGCTAAGATGCCCCTGAGCGGACTAAGCACACGCTCCTCCAAAGCACGCTTGAAAATGGCCATTATGGCGTCCATCGCGATGACAAACAGAAGTGATGAGATAGGGTCGCCTTGACGTAACCCCTGAGCATGTACTATGCGCCGGCCCGACGTACCATTGAGCTGGATTCTAGTCGAGGACGGGTTTAGAAGAATGGACACCCAACTTAGCCAACGCTCCCCAAATCCCTTGGCCTTGAGGACCTCGAAGAGAAAAGGCCAAGAGAGAGAATCGAACGCCCTTGATATTAATCTTGACTTAGCATTTCATGAGTTGTGATTCTAAAAAAAGAAGAAGCATTCCATGAGTTGTTAGTGGCAACGGACTGCATGCATGCTTGTGTCATGCGTCTGTTATGGCGACGCAGCACAAGCGCAGGACGTGTGCGCGCATGTAGTTAGTGGAGGGTAAAAAAAGGATCAAGCAGGTGTGTGGCTTGACCGGAGAGTATGCATGCTAGCTAGTAGGGGTACTCCCATTCTTAGGGTACTCCCCGTGCTCCAAGTTTAAAAACAATATTATAAATGTTTCAAAAAATTCCGGGGAAAAACTGTGAATGTTCGTAAGGAATGTAACTATAACCCCTAAAAATTTCAGGTCCAAACTCGTAATGTACATTAAGAAACAAAAATGTGAAATCTGGCATGAATAGTGTATGAAAAAGACAAAATAAACATTGACATTATTCACTTATGGATTTCACATTTTTGTTTCTCAATGTACATTTCGAGTTTATACCTAAAATTTTCAGGGGTTGTAGTTACATTTCTTGCGAACATTCATATTTTTTTCCGAAATTTTTGGAAACATTTAATATTTGATTTTAAACTTGAAGCACCGGGAGTATCCCAAGGATGGGAGTACCAGATATTTTCCCAGCTAGTAGGTTGTGTGTGCGTGGGTTAGTCTGTTAGTTGCATAATGCGGTGTGGCCGATTAGTGCATGCGTGCGTGCGTGGTAGCGAGCTAGGCGTGTGTGCTAGCCAAAAAAAATTGTCTACTTCTTACATCTTCGTCCGAGCCAGTGTGAGAGTGAGGCATGCTAGAGTTTGTCCCAACAATTGGTATCATGAGGTTGCTTGTCTTGGGTGTTGTTCACCTTGCCGGAAGCGTGCCGACGGTGACGGTGTTCACCGGCAGCCTGCGTGATGGAGCTTCGGGCCTTGTCTCGGCCTTAGGAGATGAGCGTTCTTGCCGCTGTCACCGACATGTGTTGCCGGAGCAGAAGTAGATGGCATATGTCGCCGCAACTAAAGACGAGGAAGACGGCGTATGTCGCTGAAACGTCGGGCGTGTGTCGCTGAGAAAGAGGATGGAGGTTGCGTCAAGCGTGGTGGAGGCCGTAGCGGCGGCCATGACGACGACCACGACTGGAGCTGTAACAACTTCAGCGAAATTAAGTCAAAATTAAAGGTGAGATTGTTAGTATTAATCTTGACTTGGCATTTCAGGAGTTGTTAGTGGCAATGGACTGCATGCATGCTTGTTGGCTGGGTCCTGCATCTGTTATGGAGACGCAGCACAAGCGCAGGACGTGTGCGTGCATGTAGTTAGTGAAGAGCAAAAAAGATCAAGCCGGTGTGTGTGGCTTGACCGGCGAGTATGCCTGCTAGCTAGTAGGTTGTGTGTGCGTGGGTGTCTGTTAACAGCAACTCCAACGCATCGACTCATTTCATCCGTTTTACGTCTGCTGCATCTGTGCGGAAAAAAACTTTGCCCAACATGTGGACCTATTGACATTTTCTGTTCGCTTTATGTTCACGCAGACCTATTTTAGTCTCAAATTTAGGACAGATTTGGGTTCAAGAAGGACACAAAGCAGACATTTATGTGTCCTTTTCGTCCGCCTCCGCCTCCGCCTGCTACATGCCCCACGTGGCCCACCGATCATCCACTCACACAACCTTCTCTCTCTCTCTGCCCACCATGGCGCAGTTGATGGCTCCCCTGCCGTGCCGCACCCCCGTGCTTGCCCTGGCCGTACTGCGCCATGCAGCCACTCTCGCAACCTCCCTCGGCCTCGAGGACCTTGCCGGCCGCCATGGCGGGGTGCACCAACACCTGCAGATGCTTGCGCAACCAGGGCCAAGGGGCATGAAGAAGGCACGAGGAGCAGCGGCGCGAACGTGCGACTCAATAGCGTGCGACTTCGAGGCGCAGCGGTGCGAGAGAGCGACACCTGCTCCCGACCCCGAGGTGTAGCAGCGAGACCGAGAAGACGGTCTCTGACTGCACAAAGCTCCCACGCGATGCCCTCTGGCGCGCTGCCAGGCATCCACTGTATCTGCAGTGACGAGCGTGCGTATAGGGCATGCCATGCGTGTGTGTACATGCGCAAGTATAGCTACGCCCATGGCCCATCCGTTCTGGTCTAGCTAGCTGGCTCCGGCCCTGGCAAGCTACTGCAACGCAGCGCACACGCCCTCCGTCGACGCACGCACATGCGGCGAGCTGCGGCATGGCGCGGGAGCTTGCGGTTGCGGGGTGAGCTGTTGCGAGGTGGCGAGCTGCGGGCGAGCTGCTGCGGGGTGGGCGGAGGGCGGGGCGAGCTGCTGCGAGGTGGGGCGGCGGTACGGAGCTCGCCCTCCAGGTTTCGATAATGTAGAAACAAGGTGAACATATTTAGTATAACATTCCGTTCAGCAATCACTTTATACAGCATCCAACATTTCAATAATGTAAAAACAAAAGAAAATGAATTGAAAGGATCATAGCCTCTTTTATTAATAGAAATACCAATATTCTGACACACAATTCTGAAATTAAATATCCTTTAAGAAATTTGAGTCAAAAGCACTCCTTATATGCCCAATGTACTTCATCGTACCCATTTACAAAACAAGACAACTAAAGATAATATCTATTAATCTTCAATCAAGGTACACCATCATTGTTTGAATGGATATCATTTTTCATCTGCGATTACAATGCCTCCTGATGCTTCTAATCAGTCCTATAAAATGTTGAGTAGTTTATGAAAGTCAGTCCATGTAAATAAATTGCCACGAAGTATAATACATATAACATCAATGTATGAGAACAGCTTACTTGATCATGTTGGCTTCCACGAGAACTATCACTTACTATCTAGCAGACCCAAGACGCTTAATTTCTGACACTTCCTGCAAACTTTTCTTTGAGCACTTGCCTCGCTTGCTCTAAAGATTGTAGTTTAGAAACCAATTCAGCCATACTTAATGATGATCCTCGCAAATCTCTTGCTCTAACTCCCCACATACACATCTGGAGATAAATACCATTGGGAAATTATTAACCAAAAAAATGTCTAGAACAACCAGTGCTGTTTCATTTGTACCAAAAAAAATCAAGTAACAACCAGTAAATATTCTCTCTTCACTCATGAGACACGATCACAAGTCCTTATCATCCTCCACAAATGACTACAATGCCTCGTGATGTTTCTTTAACGGTGGACCATCTGTTGTACAATAAACATAAATGATTTATAAGTCAGTACATATAAAAGAACTAGCACAAAGGATAATAGCATAAAGAAACAAATTTGCACTTGAATTCTTCTATAGTCCATATGCAACAAAGACAAACTATTTCTTCAAAAGATTACTTGGAATATTTCTTGTCTAATTCGAGCAAAATTTGAGTTGTTTTATTTCTCAACAAAACAAATTGAGCTTTTTTGGTTGTTGGTATATAACCAACTAATTCTTTTAATATGTATACCCAACAAATTAACACTGAACATTGTTCTCCTCTGCTTGAAAAAACTACCATTCAGCTCAAGAATAAGTGATATACACACCTCAAAACAGCCTCTTGGCTTTTCTTTGTCACCCGGGAGGCGAATAGGGGCTTCTAACTGGTGAGCATACGGAAAACAGAGCATGGAAGGACACATTGATTTTTGAGACGTATAAGCTTACAAGAAAAACTTACAATTACCTTGGCCTGGAGCATGGGAACTGCATGATGGACCATGTACTGAGCATCTACAATGGCAATCTGCTCTTCGCGATTCTGCCAAATTAAATCAATAGAGATTTTTTTATACAACTACGTATATATGACAATATATTGCACATGATATATTTTCAGACATTGCTGCTCAATAATTAGGCAATGCTTACATCGACACACCTCCATATGTAGGATTCAATAGGCCATCCATGGACGAGGTCATTCTGAAATCAAACTCGTTAACTCTTCTTTTCAGTTCACACAAGCCAAAATTATCAAACATGTGCAAGTTAAATAATCAACAGCCGAACACATTGTCCTCACTTTCAATCAGACAAGTAAAAAAAATGCCAATTTTGTGCTGAAAAGTGTATGAACGTACCTAGATTACTGCCACAAGACTGGCGCTATCACCTCCACAAACCTACTGTACATGTTTGCATCTTCACTTTCAAATTGAAAAATCTCAAACAAGAATGGCCGAGTGAAGAATTCAGTTAGCTATTATCTGCTACACGGCAGCCTTTGTAAGCCCCGGCAATGCTCGTCCCCAATATCTGTCCTGTTCATGGCATGCGAGAGACTACAACCAGAATTCAACCTCTGTTTTCGCATTGAGCAACAGCTGCACTGTTTCTCCTTCCTAGACAACTCTCGCATCATATCCACCGCCCCCTTCCCCTCCCATCTAACGACTTGAACCAAGAACCATCTAACGACTCATAAAATCAACAACCCACTAAGAGATACGGCCGATGTGGTAGCAGCACTGACCTCATCACTGACCCAGATCCGACCGATGAGTTAGCAAAACTAACCTCGGCATGGAGCCTCTGCATCCGATTGCGCTGCTCGTCGAGCACCCGACCAAGGGATGAAGCCTTCTGCTCCACTCGGACGACCTCGACATCGAGGGCATCTGGGTCGAGGTCCTACGACGAGGTGCGGAGTGGGACGCCAGCGTGGGGCACTTGCTGGTGGACTTGAAGAGGCGGGTCGGGCCTGCTTGCAGATGGGGAACATGCCCTTCTTGCCTCCTGCGCCTGGGCTCCTAGCAGATTGCGCAGACTGGGCATGCGGTGGCGATCATGGCGGTGGCGGCAACATCCCGAGGGGAGCGACTCTATCTGAGAGGGGACGAGCCAGGAAATTAGGAATACTTAGGTGTGTTTGTTATTTATCTTCCTTCTTATCCCTCCTTTCATCAGATAAGGATGCTAATTACTCTATAAAAATATCAAATATATGGAGTACTTAATCAACAACGACCACCAAACTAACGACCGGGATATCCATCATCGTTGGGGAAGTTTCGCGTGGTTAGTTTGAACGTGGGACTAGCCCATCGTACTTATAACAACCAAGACGATTAGTTGTCGGTCGTTATTAGCCTAATCTCTAGTAGTGTCGGTCTACATCCTAAGCACTTCGGGGTCTGGGCCCATCGCCCGTTGCACTTCGGGTCGTTGCGAGCAGGGCGGACCAGGCTCCACCACAACAGGATGGTGCCGGCCCAGCCGTGCCGCAATGCTGAACTGGACATCTGACAAAGCTTCGGCTGATACTGCAACGTCAAGGCCCATAACTATTCACACGTGGTGGTTAGTGCGTAAAGGCCAAAGGCCAACTCAGAACAAATACCCAAAACTGTTAGTGCATTGGGGGCTTGCGGAGACGAGCAGAGACTCACGATAATGTGACCTCGTCGCCCCGTCTCGTGGACTTACGGCAAGGGCCCAGAATGCCCGGTCGTGCCACGTAGAAAACTCGCGGTTGCTCTACGGGCCCACCCGATTTTCACATCAACTCACGGTACCCCTCAGGGCCGACCCGACTTCAACAATGGTCTCAAGTAATGGCAAGGTAACTGTGTGTCCAAACATCAAGGGGAAAACCTGAGGAATCGCCCTCGGTGGATTTCACTTGATGTAATCATCAAGGTGAACATATGAGGAACCACCCTCGAGGTTCACACTTGAAGGGTTGCACGACTAAGTCGTATCGGAAGTGGTTAAGGAGGAATCACCCTCGATGACCACGACCGAATGGCTACACCACAGAGATCTCATCAGGAGTGATGTATGAGGTACCACCCTCGGCGCTCGATAGTAGCTCTGCAGAGTCGAGCAACAGAAGGGGCGTGATGTGACATGAGTTGTCAGGCCTGGTCGTCGATCACGTTGATTGAGACATCGATGGTGAAGCAGGGGCAACAAGGACAAGGTGGGGGTCACTGATGAATCACTAACCAACCAATACTAAGCAGTTTAGGATAAGCAAGTAGGTAACAATAGCAGGTAACAATAGCAGGTTACAAAAGCAGGCTATGCATCAGAATAGGAGCAACCAATTACAGTAGCAAAATCTAATGCAAGCATGAGATAATGGAGTGGGCGATATCGGGATGATCAAAGGGGGGCTTGCCTAGAAGCTCCGCTGAAAGGGAAAAAGAGTCGTCGTCGACGTAGTCGATCACAACGGCATCAACAGCGGTCTCGGGGTCTACCGGAGAAGAAGAGGGGGGAGAACAGTAAATACATAGCACACAGATGCATTACTAAGCATGGCATGATGATAAGCGGTGCTAGGGGTGTTCTAACGCAATGCTAAATGATGCCGGTGAAGGGGGAAACATCCGGAAATTTTTTCTTTTCAGACAGATGAAACAAAGGGGACGGTTGCAGGTTCGCTATGCTAGGGACATGTGACGGATGAAAGGAGTGTGTATTCAGATTCGTCTCGTCGTTCTGATCAACGTTCATGTACAAAGTATTTTCATCCGAGCTACGGATTATTTTCTATGATTTTTCGAAGATTTAAACAACATTCTGGAATTTAATTTAATTCAAAATTGGAATTATGACGTCAGCCTAATGTTGAAAGGATCGAGAAGAGGTGTCTAGAGGGAGGTGATTAGACACTAAGTACCAAAAGTTGCAGTTTTTAACTTCTTTAAGTTGGAGTGGAGTTTAGGCACAAGTTTAACACTCACAATACATATCAAGCAAGCATGCAAAGAGTATATGAGCAGTGGAAAGTAAAGCATGCAACTTGCTAGAATGTAAAGGGAAGGGTTTGGAGGATTCAAACGCAATTGGAGACACGGATGTTTTTGTCGTGGTTCCGATAGGTGGTGCTATCGTACATCCACGTTGATGGAGAATTCAACCCACGAAGGGTAACAGTTCTTGTGAGTCCATGGAGGCTCCACCCACGAAGGGTCCACGAAGAAGCAACCTTGTCTATCCCACCATGGCCGTCGCCCACGAAGGACTTGCCTCACTAGCGGTAGATCTTCACGAAGTAGGCGATCTCCTTGCCCTTACAAACTCCGTGGTTCAACTCCACAATCTTGTCGGAGGCTCCCAAGTGACACCTAGCCAATCTAGGAGACACCACTCTCCAAGAAGTAAGAAATGGTGTGTTGATGATGTACCCCTTGCTCTTGTGCTTCAAATGATAGTCTCCCCAACACTCAACTCTCTCTCACAGGATTTGGATTTGGTGGAAAGAAGATTTGAGTGGAAAGCAACTTGGGAAAGGCTAGAGATCAAGATTCATATGGTAGGAATGGAATATCTTGGTCTCAACACATGAGTAGGTGGTTCTCTCTCAGAAAATGTGTATTGGAAGTGTAGGTTCGTTCTTATGGTTGTCTCCATGAATGAAGAGTGGGTGGAGGGGTATATATAGCCTCCACATAAAATCTAACCGTTACACACAACTTGCCAAACTTGGTGGGACCAAATAGATAAACTCGGTCGGATCGATTCAGCAAATCTAGTGACCGTTAGGATTTTCGGTGGGACCGACATGCAACTCGGTAGGACCGATATGGTTAGGGTTAGGGCATAACGTAATCTCGGTGAGACCGGTTACACAAACTCGGTGGGACTGATTTTGGTATAAGCTAACCGGAGAGTTGGTCAGGCAAACTCGGTAAGACCGATTACACAAACTCGGTGGGATCGATTTTGGTAATAAGCTAACCACATAGTTTGCATTGTAATCTCGGTAGTACCGATTGCTCAAACTCGGTGAGACCGATTTTGGTAATGGACATACACAGAGAGATTACAATCCCATCTCGGTGAGAACGAGATCCCTATCGGTGAGACCGATTTGCCTAGGGTTTGTGGCAGTGGCTATGACATCTGAACTCGGTGGCGCCGGATAGAAAGAATCGGTGGGGACGAGTTAGACTTTTGGTTTAGGTCATCTGTGGATGTGGGAAAGTAGTTGAGGGTTTGGAGCATATCACTAAGCACTATGAAGCAAGAACCTCATTAAGCAACACCTCATCCCTCCTTGATAGTATTGGCTTTTCCTATAGACTCAATGTGATCTTGGATCACTAAAATATAAAATGTAGAGTCTTGAGCTTTGAGCTAATCCTTTGTCCTTAGCATCTTGAAGGGGTTCCACATCCTTCAGTCCATGCCACTTCATTGTTGAACTTATCTGAAACATACTAGGTAAAAGTGTTAGTCCAACAAGAGATATGTTGACATTAATTACCAAAATCACCGAGGGAGCACTTGTGCTTTCAATCTCCCCCTTTTTGGTAATTGATGGCAACATACATCAAAGCTTTAGATAAAGATATAGAGAATAGCAAGTAAAGCTTTGGAAAGACATGTAACATGCATAGGCTCCCCCTACATGTATGCAATCATGTGAATATGGAATATAGAAGCATGTGAGAGCATAACCATGACAGAGTAGGCAATGTGTTACATGTATCTTGGCTATATGCATCGGAGCAAAAGATGTGAATACCTTCATGATCATGAGTCCTTCTTGCAAACAATATGTACATCAGCAAGAATTCCTCATAGACATGATTGTGATGCATATACTTACCTTGTGGTCTTGAGTTGGCTTAGGATAGAATGAACCTGTGAAAATAAGGTTAGATAACACAGATGCACCTACTAGCCAGAGCAAACAAAAGAAACCACAAGAGTACCAAGACTGGGATGACATGTAGAGAGTGAGTACTGAGTACCACAATAGATATTGACATGTCCCCAAAGGTAAAGATGTGCAATGAATTTAAGAAATTTATTTCCCTTGGATGTCTTGCTCCCCTTGAATCTAGCATGGGATACTGGGAGAAGATAGGGAATAGAAAATCAGAGCTCAAAGAAACAAATGAACAGAGCTAATGCAAATAAGCACATATGAACATGTCTTTCCCCTCAAGAAGACATGTGGCATCTCCCCTCTTGAACACCAAGCATCTGGGATCCTTGAAGATTACTCTTTCCTTGAGTATTCCCTCCCCCTAGAGATGTGAGTATTCTCTCCCCTAGAGATATGATTAAGCTTTGATGTGACCTCTCTCTCCCCCTTTGACATCAATTTCCAAGAAGGGTCTTCTGGAATTTGTCGTGAATGGGTTTGGTCCTTGAGTCACAGCACAAAGCACTAAGGTAAATGTGATGCTTGTAGAGGACAAGATTCATTGCGTGGAGCTGGATCAAGAGTAAAGCAGGAATAAATGGCAAAATGTTTTTCCTGTAGTGAAATCGGTGGCACTGAGTTGTATGCTTTGGTTGCACCGAAAAACTTCGGTTAGACCGAGAACAAGAAACCGGTGTGACCGAGTTCATCATAGAGAAAAGCACTTGTCACCTCATCTCACTAGTCAAGTAAGATCTCACAAGGATTTGCAAGGAATTTACTGAAAGATTTGCAATGAATTGGATGCAGGGAATGCAAAAAAAAAAAAAAAAAAGGAAGGAAATCTAGATGAAGTTTTTTTTTTGAAAGGGGAAAACAAATATGCATGATACAAATGCAAGGGCACAGAAAAGAACACAAGAAAACTTCATCTAGAGATGGTCGGCGACAAAGTCACCTATGTTAGAGTATATTGACTTAGGAGTCAAGTGAGATCACTTGATCATAGGTCATACTCATCGTTTAAGCTCGAAAATGGGGTTGCCATTTTTCGTTTAAGCATCTTGATGTATTCACATCTTGTCGAGTTGCTTTGACTCATGACTTGGAGTAAAGCTTCTCTAAGATGGAATAACATACCTTGGGTGGTGGTGTTGTTCGTGATCATGTAGTTGAACTTGTGTGGGTTGCTCAAGGTTGATGTAGCTCATCAAGAGTTGGGAGCACCACTTGGAATTTGAGTTCATCTACCTACATGGGTTAGTTTTCGCAAGGAAGAGCACTTGTGTATCCAAAATGACAATCATGAAACTCAACATAGAATTTGTCAAAGGATATGTTTGAATGGTTTCGTGTTTCCTTGTCTTCAACCACCATTGTGTAGAGACTTGGTGATGTAGAGATTGCTCAAGATGTGAGTGATTTGCGATCTCATATATTTAGATTCATCCAAGTACCTACAAGGGTTAGATAACATGCAAGATGCAAATATATCCAGGACATAAGATGATCAACATAAGAGAAATATCAAGGATTAGTCATAAGCTCAAGTCTTGCATGTATCCAATGGAGTTCCTACTCCAAGTTTGAAGCATCAATGATGTTTAATTCACCTCTTAACCTGCAAAACACTTTCTCATCAAGTGGTTTAGTGAATATATCCGCTAATTGCTTGTCGATGCGAACATACTTAAGATTAATGTCACCCTTAGCAACGTGATCTCGAATGAAATGATGACAAAGTTCAATGTGCTTAGTTCGAGAGTGTTGCATGGGATTGTGAGCAATCTTGATAGCACTTTCATTGTCACAAAGTAATGGAACATGTTTCACATATATCCCATAATATTTAAGAGTTTGGGTCATCCAAAGTAATTGAGCACAACATGAACCAGCGGCAATGTATTCCGCTTCGGCGGTGGATAAGGATACCGAGTTTTCTTTCTTGGAAGACCAAGACACAAGAGATCTACCAAGAAATTGACAAGTACCCAAAGTGGACTTTCTATCAACCTTGTCACTGGCATAGTCCGAGTCGGAGTAGCCAACGAGATCGAAAGAAGACCTCTTAGGATACCAAATGCCAAAATTTGGTGTATGTATTAAGTATCTCACTGTCCTTTTCACGGCCTTAAGATGACATTCCTTAGGAGCAGCTTGATATCGTGCACACATGCACACACTTAGCATGATATCGGGACGTGAAGCACATAGATATAACAACGAACCAATCATAGAGCGATAAACCTTTTGATCAACCGGTTCACCATCTTTGGTCAAATCAAGATGTCCACTAGTAGGCATGGGTGTAGTCATACCTTTGCATTCTTGCATATTGAATTTCTTGAATAAGTCCTTGGTGTACTTCGTTTGAGAGACAAAGGTACCTTCCTTAGTTTGCTTGATTTGCAAACCAAGAAAGAATTTGAGTTCACTCATCATAGAGATCTCAAACTTCTCCGACATTACTTTCCAAACTTTTCACTAAAATGAGGGTTAGTAGAACCAAATATAATATCATCGAAATAAATTTGGCATACAAATAGTTCCCCATTAACCCTTTTTGTAAAATGAGTAGAATCAATTTTACCAATTTCAAAGCCTTTTTCAATAAGGAACTTGGTCAAGCATTTATACCATGCTCCAGGAGCTTGTTTAAGACCATAAAGGGCTTTGTGAAGTTTGTAGACATGATCAGGTTTCTTAGGATTGACAAAGCCGGGAGGTTGCTTAACATAAACTTCCTCCTCAATTTCACCATTTAGAAAAGCACTTTTAATGTCCATTTGGTACAAGGTGATATCATGGTGATTAGCATAAGCAAGTAAGATGCGAATGGACTCAAGTCTAGCAACGGGAGCATAAGTCTCACCATAGTCCATACCTTCGACTTGTGTGTAGCCTTGGGCGATTTAGACGTGCTTTGTTGCGGACTACTTGTCCATCTTCATCTTGCTTGTTGCGAAACACCCATTTGGTACCGATGATGTTGTGGTTGTTGTCGGGCTTCTCAACCAATGTCAACACTTGATTTCTCTCAAAGTTGTGTAGCTCTTCATGCATAGCGTTTATCCAGTCCGGATCTTCCAATGCTTCTTCAACCTTCATAGGTTCAATGCTAGAGATGAATGAATATTGTTCACAAAAGTTAGCTAAACGAGTTTTAGAGCGAGTGATTTCTCCCGGTTTGAATATTTTTGTAGATTTGCTCGACGGGATGTTCTTTAGCAATTCTTGCTCGAACTCGCGAAAGCTTTTGCTTGGGTCTTGGTTGAACATCTTCTTCATCTTATTCTTCTTCTTGGCCTTCTTCATTGTTGGCGTTGTCGTTCTCTTGTCGTGGTGGAGAAGGAGGTTGTTGGCGTTCGTCTTGGTGCACTTCCTCGTTTTCTTCATCTTGTTGTGTCCCACTTGTGGATGCCTCCGTATCAACTCTTGGTTCACCTTGTCGTGAGGTAGAAGCTTCCACTTGGACGGACGAGGTACTCTCCTTCACCTCTGTTGGACGAACCTTGCCAATAGACAAGTCTTGGATTGCTTCCGAGGGATTTTTTTCTCCTACATCAATTGGCAATTGCTCTACTTGCGAGCCGTTAGATTCATCAAACTTCACATCTACCGTTTCTTCAACCTTTCGGGTGAAATTGTTGTAGACACGGTATGTGTGAGAGTTTGAGCCATAACCAAGTAGGAAACCTTCATGAGACTTAGGAGAAAATTTAGAACGACGATGCTTATCAAGAATGTAGCACTTTGAGCCGAATACTCGAAAGTATCCAACTTGGGGTTTGTTACCGGTGAGAAGCTCGTATGCCGTCTTGCCGAGTAGCTTGTGAAGATATTTGTTGCATGACAAGCTGTCTCAACTGCTTCCGCCCAGAAGTGCTTCGGTGTCTTGTACTCATCAAGCATCGTTCTTGCCATCTCTATAAGAGTCCGGTTCTTCCTCTCAACGACTCAATTTTGTTGAGGTATGTACATAGCCGAGAACTCATGTGAAATCCCTTCTTCGTCAAGAAAGGTATCCACATTTGCGTTCTTGAACTCCGTTCCGTTGTCGCTGCGAACCTTCTTGATCTTCACTTCAAATTGATTTTGGGCCTTCCTAGCGAAGTTTTTGAAGATCTTTTGGACCTGCGATTTATCATCGAGAAAGAATACCCACGTAAATCTTGAAAAATCATCAACTATAACTAGACCAAAAGAATTTCCACCGAGACTTTTGTAAGCGTTGGGACCAAAAAGATCCATGTGAAGTAGCTCAAGTGGCCTCCTTGTGGTCATGATGTTCTTCACGGGATGCCTTCCTCCGACCTGTTTACCTGCTTGACAAGCGCTGCAAAGTCTATCCTTATCAAATATGACATCGTTAAAGCCAAGGATATGATTTCCTTTAATAAGCTTATCAAGGTTTCGCATACCAACATGACCTAATCTTCTATGCCACAACCAGCCTTTAGAAGATTTAGCAATAAAGCAAATTCTAGGTTGAGCCTTTTTTAGTGAAATCAACAATGTAGAGATCACCTCTACGTACACCGGTAAAGACCATTTTATGATTATCTCTATGAAACACTTGGCAATCTACTTCAGTAAATAGGACATTGAAACCGAAATCAGCAAGTAGTCTAGAAACTGAAAGTAAGTTGTAGCCAAGAGATTCAACGAGCATGACATTTTGTATGGAGCTATCATGTGAGATGGCCACCTTACCAAGGCCAACCACCTTACCCTTTGAATTATCACCAAAAGTGACATATTTTCGAGGGCCATCGTTTTCAGCAAGCTCACGGAACATGTCTTTATCTCCGGTCATATGATCAGTACATCCACTATCAAGGACCCATTCCTTTCCTCCAACCATGTAGCCGCGAAGATTTGCCATAAGACCAAAGTGTCTCATTGCATCGTCAAGATCATATTCACTATCATCATCCTCATCATATTATCCATGTTCAACATCATCTCGTGATTGATCAATTCCTAGAGAGGGTAATTCATTATACAAATGATCATTTCTACGATTGTCTTTATGGATTCTAATAGCTTCGGAAATAATATTGCTAATTATTCCAACATCTCCTACGACACGCATGAGATTTGTAAGCTCAAATAGACAATCACCAAAGCTAGGATCACTAGAATTCATCTTACTCAAGGCAATAGACTTATGGAGAATTTCATCTAAGTTTTTCAAGGAATAATCTGGAAATCATTCCTTAAGAAATTTCCATATAGTATAGGCACAATAAAGAGTAGGCAAACTAGCAATCAAATTTTTGGGCAATCATCTTATGATAAGATTGATGGTTCTAAGATTGCGAATCATGTCAAGATCGTCTTCGGGTGTGGGATGCAAGGGATCAATATGAGGTGCACAAGGGCTAGCAATGTACTTGTTCAAATGATATTCATTGAAAATCTCAAGCATTTCATTTTTCCATTCATGAAAATATTCTCCATCAAGAATAGGCACTCTATGTCTAAGACTCCCCAAAGTAGACACATCCATCTTCCTCCAAAGGTGTTTAAACCAAGGCAATGGAGACCAAAGCTCTGATACGAATTGAAAGGATCGAGAAGAGGTGTCTAGAGGGGGGTGATTAGACACTAAGTACCAAAAGTTGCAGTTTTTAACTTCTTTAAGTTGGAGTGGAGTTTAGGCACAAGTTTAACACTCACAATACATATCAAGCAAGCATGCAAAGAGTATATGAGAAGTGGAAAGTAAAGCATGCAACTTGCTAGAATGTAAAGGGAAGGGTTTGGAGGATTCAAACGCAATTGGAGACACAGATGTTTTTGTCGTGGTTCTGATAGGTGGTGCTATCGTACATCCACGTTGATGGAGACTTCAACCCACGAAGGGTAACGATTGCGCGAGTCCACGGAGGGCTCCACCCACGAAGGGTCCACGAAGAAGCAACCTTGTCTATCCCACCATGGCCATCGCCCACGAAGGACTTGCCTCACTAGCGGTAGATCTTCATGAAGTAGGCGATCTCCTTGCACTTACAAACTCCTTGGTTCAACTCCACAATCTTGTTGGAGGCTCCCAAGTGACACCTAGCCAATCTAGGAGACACCACTCTCCAAGAAGTAACAAATGGTATGTTGATGATGAACTCCTTGCTCTTGTGCTTCAAATGATAGTCTCCCCAACACTCAACTCTCTCTCACAGGATTTGGATTTGGTGGAAAGAAGATTTGAGTGGAAAGCAACTTGGGAAAGGCTAGAGATCAAGATTCATATGGTAGGAATGGAATATCTCTGTGTCAACACATGGGTAGGTGGTTCTCTCTCAGAAAATGTGTATTGGAAGTGTAAGTTCGTTCTGATGGCTCTCTCCATGAATGAAGAGTGGGTGGAGGGGTATATATAGCCTCCACACAAAATCTAACCGTTACACACAACTTGCCAAACTTGGTGGGACCGAATTGATAAACTTGGTCGGACCGATTCAGCAAATCTAGTGACCGTTGGGATTTTCGGTGGGACCGACATGCAACTCGGTAGGACCGATATGGTTAAGGTTAGGGCATAACGTAATCTCGGTGAGACCGATTACACAAACTCGGTGGGACCGATTTTGGTAATAAACTAACCAGAGAGTTGGTCACGGAAACTCGGTGAGACCGATTACACAAACTCGGTGGGATCAATTTTGGTAATAAGCTAACCACAGAGTTTGCATTGTAATCTCGGTAGTACCGATTGCTCAAACTCGGTGAGACCGATTTTGATAATGGACATACACAGAGAGATTACAATCCCATCTCGATGAGACCGAGATCCTTATCGGTGAGACCGATTTGCCTAGGGTTTGTGGCAGTGGCTATGACATCTGAACTAGGTGGTGCCGGATAGAAAGAATCGGTGGGGCCGAGTTAGACTTTTGGTTAAGTCATCTGTGGATGTGGGAAAGTAGTTGAGGGTTTTGGAGCATATCACTAAGCACTATGAAGCAAGAACCTCATTAAGCAACACCTCATTCCTCCTTGATAGTATTGGCTTTTCCTATAGACTCAATGTGATCTTGGATCACTGAAATATAAAATGTAGAGTCTTGAGCTTTGAGCTAATCCTTTGTCCTTAGCATCTTGAAGGGGTTCCACATACTTTAGTCCATGCCACTTCATTGTTGAACTTATCTAAAACATACTAGGTAAAAGTGTTAGTCCAACAAGAGATATGTTGACATTAATTACCAAAATCACCTAGGGAGCACTTGTGCTTTCAAATGTCATCATGATGTTAGCAGTCAACAGAGTGTTGACTGGTCAAACTGACGTGTGGGGTCGTTCTGTCATAGACCTAACTAACTAACAGATTAATTAGATTAGTTAGATAATTAGTTTAACTAACATGGATTAATTAAGTTAATTAACTATCCTAATTAATTAATTGTTAATTATTATTATTATTATAATATATTTTTAAACCTTAAAAAAATGTTTTGGGGGCGGGCCCGACGTGCAGTGGCACAAAGGCCTTAGCGGTTTAACGGTGCGGGTGTGGGTGTCGGGCGCCTGGGGAGCCCGACGATGCAGATTCCGGGCGGAGGCCGACAGGCGCCTCGAGGCGCCCGGCGTAGGCGCGGCAGGCCGGAGCAGAGCGAGTCGAGGAGCCAGCGACGGCGACGACGCTTGGCGAGCGAGCCGCAACAAAGCGCAGCGAGGGCGGGCGGCGGTGGCCACACACGGCCATGGCGCGTCTTGGGGCAGCGCACCTGATCTGCGGCGCAGCGCCATGCGAGGCTGCGGGCGTGGCGATAAAGGAGGCGCTGGCGCGCGTCTGGGCGCAGGGCGACAACGGCCGTGGTCTTGGGCGCCGCCAGCCGCAGAGGGCGCGTCAAGCGGGGAGGTGCGCGGCAGAGCACGCGACAGGGGCGGCAGGGCGAATGGCAGCGGCAGCAGGCAACTGAAGCAGCAGCAGCAAGGCAACTGGGCAGCGGCGGCTGCAGCACGGGTACGAGGCCATCGACGTGCGGGCGCGACTAGATGGCGCGGCAAGCGGAGCTCCGACGCGGTGGGGCTACACGGGCGGACGGGAGCACGAGGAGGGTCATGGGAGAGGGGGTCAGACGGGGTTTCTCACCAGGCCCTGTAGACATGCTAAAGCGGGCTTGGGGAGGGCTTGCCGGAGTCGGAATCGTCGGCGAGGTCGACGACGTCCGAGGAGGAAGAAGACGGCATGGTGGTGATGCAGTGGCTCCGGCGTGGTCTCGTGGGTGAGGGAGACGTAGCGGTCGACGCCGGATCTTCAGGACAAGTCAGAGGGGCGCGGGGGCGACGGTGGCCACGGCTATTGCGCGGCCATGGCGTCGACGATGCTCGGGTGAGGTGGGCGAGTTGGAGAGCAAGGGGGAAGAGCATGGTGGATCTGGGAGGTGAGATGGGGCAGGAGGGAGAGGATGGTGGAGTGGGTGAGTGGGGAGATGGGATCGAGGAGTCAGGGTGTGGCGCCCTTATCCCCTCCGGTGCTGCCGGCGAGAGGGTGCGGTGGCGACCGCGGGCGCGATTGGGTGTGCCCGAGGAACAGGGGAGGGGAGGACCTGGTGCGGGGGAGCTGGGCCGGCAGATTGGCTAGCTGGGCCTCGAGGCCCACTGGGGGAGGGGGGTTTCTGTTTTCCTTTTTTACTTTTAATTAGTTTATTTCCTTTCTGCTTTTATTTACTTTAGAGCATCTAAACATTCTATAAAATTTTGGTTTCTTCACCAATATTACCAAATGATTATTTGCAACAACTTGGACATTTTAGTTTGCATGTTTGACAAAATTTGAATTTCAACTTTAAACTCAGTTTTGAATTTGAGTTGCGATTTGGATCAAGCGAAGATTAGCAACACTAACAGTGGTGACGTGGCACCATTAGCATAAGATTACTGTAGCATAATTATCCAGGTGTTACAGTCTAGCCCTGTTGAACGCACCGGCCGACCCAAATGAAAAAGCGGACACCGACAGACAGATGGGCGACCCAAACGAACAAAAAATGAATAAAATTGGTGTCTGTTTGGGTCAGCTAGTTGGAGTTGCTCTAAGTGGCCTAATGTGGTTTGGCTGATTAGTGTTTGCGTGCAGTGGCGGAGCTTGGGCTGAATTTATGGAGGGGCAAACGGGCTGGAGGGGCAAGAAACATGCTTTTAGGCTGATTTTAACTCAACATATGGACTGAATACTAGGGGATATTTGCTAACTTTCTCATGGGTTGGGGGGGCAATGGCCCAGGTTGCTCTCCACAAAGCTCCGCCACTGCTTGCGTGCGTGCATGGTAGCGAGCTATGCGTGTGTGTGCTAGCCTGGGTATAAAAGCCCCTTCTCATGTGCTGATCGAAGTGCAGTATGTGCCACCGAGACGGGTATGTGCCCAGGCAGAAAGTAAGTGAGGCCATTCGTGCGGCGATGCGTTTGTGGTCGTAAAAAATTGTCTTCTTTCACTTTCATCCGAACAGAGTGTGAGAGCGAGGTAGGCTAGGGTTCGTCCCAACACACGTTACACTCTCCGCACCGTTCGTGGTCGTCTTGAATCCCATCTCTGTCTTGGAGGAGAAATAGATAAAGGAGAGGGTGACAGAGGAAAGAATAGATGGCGCGGCGGCGGGAACCTAGGAGCTTGGGTCAGCACATGACTTTGATGGTCCGCAAGTTTTACTGCAGCAGCAAGAAGGGAAAGGAAGACAGCGTGTGTATCATGCACTAAAATAATAGCGCTCTATAAGTCGCTAATAGCACGCTAGAGCGTGTTGAGAATGGTCTCGCTAAGGCTGGTCATAGTGGCGAGTATCATACATACGATACTAATGTATAATACTATATTCATAGTGCATAGTATCATAGATTAGTATCATAATAGATTAGTATCATAGGTGGTCCCATTTATTGCCATGCATGACACATACTATCTATATTACTATAAGGCTGGTCATAGTGCGGAGTATCATATACTAGTATCATGCATATGATACTAGTGTATAATACTACATCTATAGTGCATAGTATCATAGGTGGTCTCATTTATTGCCATGCATGACACATAGTAGCATCACATTTATTATGTTACGGTATCTACTTATGTTACTATAACCATTCCCGAGGAAGCCCAACGAGAAACTAAGAATCCTGTTATAGAGAAAAAAGTTTTCTTCTTTAATTCCCTGCCACATAAGCATGTTTGCGAGTCCCAAGTGCATGATACTACTTACGTTACCCCCACTATGGCCAGCCTAATCATCTCTCTCTTCTTTAATTGTCTGCTACATAAGCATGTTTGCGAGTCCCAAGTACATGATACCAGTTATGTTACCCACTATGGCCAGCCTAAATAAATCAGTGTACACTGTCTCATTAATACCGCGCTATCGTAATTTAAGGGGCCGCACTATTTTGTATTGCGTGCTATTATTTTCCTTGGTATCATGGGACAATATGACCATGTCAAAATATAAAGGGGGCCTAGGCATTGGGGATTTGGAAATTTTCAACTTGCCACTTCTTGCACGCCAAGCATGGAGGCTGCTCCAGTAGCCAGACTCATAAGTGCGTGCATAGTCAAGGCTATATATTACCCTGAGTTTGATCTTCTCTCCACCATCATGGGCATCTGTCCGTCGCAGGTTTGGAGATCAATTTGCAGGGGTCAAGATGTCATGAAACTCGGCTTGGTGCGGTGGATGGGGGATGGCGGATTCTCGAATGCTTGGAATAATGACCCTCCTCAGATGGTTGCAAACTTTATTGTTAGAGCGACGAGAGCATGGGATACTAGTGCACTGGACGCACACTTCCTCCCCATGGACACTGAAACAGTGTGTCAAATTTTGTTGGACATGTGAATCAATCGGATTGCTGGGCATGGAACAACGAGAAAAATGGTGTTTTGATAGTTCGGTCTGCCTATAAATTGTTAACTGCATGGCATTTGGCGTGATTGTCCCTACCGACCGGTGCCGAGCGTAGATTGCGCCCACTCCGGTGTGTGCCATCTGCCATGCTGCCAATCAATGGCGGAGGACCAAATCAGGTAAGGTAGAGCGGCCCCTCTATCTTAAATTATAACAAAAATTAATTTACATTCTGAAAAGGAGATAAGCCCGAGTCTCTGCATTGAGCGATACACACAGCCATATATTATTAACAATGCAAAATCCGGTAACCAATCAATTTCAACATGGAAATAAAGCGAAAAGAAAACCCCAGGCCACATGCCTCTCGATAGTAACTTCACCAGATAGTCATGACAAATTACGCCCGGGGCTAAGCTAGCTTGAATGATGCACTCTAGTGATTTTGTATATTATATAAGAAGGAACACCAAAGGCTACTATTTCTAGGCCTAGGGCTATAGCCCCAACTACCCTAGGCCTGTATCCGCCATTGGACAAAATCAAAATGAAAAATACACAACTCCTAGACTACGCCTTCAAGAAGAAATCATCACCTTCAGCAAGGAGACGACGTAGGCGCACATCGACATAGCCTGATCAGGGAACTTGTGTTTCCACCGAAGTGCATAAACTCGTCACTGAAGCCGTCTGTACCAACATCCGTTATCCGGCTACCGACTCCTTGATAACTGGATACCTCCGGAGAAGACATCGAAACACAAAGACGTCCCATACCGTCTGTCTCCCACCACTGTCGCAACAGACTAAACATGACACCTCCGCCAAAGCAATCGTGATGCGCCTGTCGATAGCATGCATGACTTGACGCCTCCACATGAGATGTCGTCTGTAGCATCTGCCGGCGGCGCCTCCGCATGCGGCTTCACCTACGAGCGATGGGCATTGCTCAACGTCTCCGGAATAGATGCATGTGGCACTTGCTGAGCCACATCAAACCCGATCTGTTGATGGAGGGGACGTCCGACACCGGCGCCAGCCTCAGAAAGCTGTCACCACCTCAAGATCCAGTCTCCAAGTCACTACATGACCACGGAGTCCGCCACTGTCGAAGAAGATAGGTCGCCGCCTGATTCCGGGTGCTACAAAGAGCACCCACTGCCGGACCAGCCGCTATCGTCACCCATACAATGACAACCTCCGCCGTGACTGTCAGATCCGGGCACTAGGGCCAGAATCCCTCGCGCGTCGACCCATGGTCAGCCGTGCTCGACCTTTCGCCGCATCGACGAGCAGGCCACCACTAGAACCGCGGCCCGGGCATCCTCTGCCGCTTCAGGCCACTGCAGATATGATCCGGGACAACGCATGTGCACCACGCACACGAGCGCTCGAGATCTGATCCGTCGGCCGCGCAAGCGCCATTGCAGCTAGCTCCGGCTACACCCATGTGACGCTCGCCTTTGCCAAGCCTCCACAATGCCGCACTCTCGCCGTAGGCCGAACAACCCGCCGCCATCCGGACCCGGCAAGAGAAAACGGAGGGCCCAGTTGCCGCCGATGCCAGGAGGGGCTTTGCCCGGCGTTGACCAGGGGAGGGAGAACCGGAGAGGAGAAGTTGTCCAACGGCTAGGTTTCGCCCGGGTCACCCGTGGGGATGGCGACACGGGCGTCGCATGCATGAGCCTCCAGTGCGGTCAGCCATAGGCATATTCGGTTGGCATGTCAAGTTCATGCGTGGTGATGGCCGGATCTGCTCGTCGAGGAAGAAAGGAGTAGAAACAAATAGAAGAAGTCACGGGCTAGGATAAGGGTATTGGAATGTGGGGAAAATATCCAGTGATACCAACAAGCACATTCTCACATGCCACCATCATGAGAAGTTCAAATTTAAACATCCAAAAAATTCTGAATAAAAACATGGATGTTAACAACACATATGTCAACAACCCCTAAAAATTCAGATGAAAACTTGACACACACGGGGAAACAAAAAATACAAATGTAAATAGTGTCACTTTTACTTTTGTCTTCTTTTGACACTATTCATGACAGATTTTTTCTTTTTTGTTTCTCGATCGAATTTTGATTTGAATTTTTTAGGGGTTATCTAAACATGTGTTGTGAACATCCATGGTTTTTTTCAGGTTTTTTTGAAATGATTAAATTTGAAAATTTTAAATTGGTAGGATGGGAGCATTTGGGAGTTGGTATCACCTGATACTTCCCCTTAGACCGTGTTCGTTTCATTGTGGGCTGAGGTGCCTAGTTAAGTTGTGGGATGGAGGATACCCTGAAGATTGTGGCTTCCAACGAATTGCTCATGAGTTCCTCAAGAAAGAAAAGAAACATTAGTGTCGGTTTGATTTTGAGACGGCACTAATGTGTCCATTAGTGCCGGTTCCAACGGCTAGCCGGCCGCTCTCATTAATACTGGTTCGTGGCGAACCTTTAGCACCGGTTCGTGCCACGAACCGGTACTAAAGAGAGTGGTGGCAGGATGTTGTCAGTCTGGGGCCCCTCCAGCACCATTAGTACCGGTTCGTGGCACGAACGGTACTAAAGGTCGTCGTACATAAACCCTTCGTCCACCCGAGCTCGCTCTGTTCTTCCACTTTCCCCTCACTTCCTCTGTTCTTCCCCTCTCTTCCTCGAGCTCATCACAAATTTTGCCCAAAATTTGTCAAGATTTGAAAAGGTTAGCAACTTTGTCCTTTCATCTCTCGTTGCTAGATTAGCTCTTGCAATGCTTTGTATAGTGATTAATTTGTGAGTTTAGTAATTTGGGAGGAATTATATGTGCTAGTATTTGATTTATATGCAATTTGAGGTCAAAAATAACACTTAGTTTGCATATGTAGGTGTGGTTTACTTAGTGCCTTCTAAATCTCTGTCGTAACCACCGTCGATCGCCCGCACCGTCCCGTCGCCGGCACCACCTTGTGGTGAGGCTCTTGTTCATGAATGTTTTACATTACCAAATTGATGTTTGTGTGATTTGGATATATAGTCACTCGTATAATTATCTTACCCGTACGTTGTTTGTTATACATAGTGCCATGGTTTTGATATCCGTCCCCGTCGGCCCTCATCCTTGTTATGATTCGGATGTGGTATATTCTCTTTTAAAACTAGTTGTTGCATTTCGTGTTTATGACAAA
Source organism: Aegilops longissima (assembly GCA_021605205.1). Lineage (NCBI taxonomy): Eukaryota > Viridiplantae > Streptophyta > Magnoliopsida > Poales > Poaceae > Aegilops > Aegilops longissima. The sequence continues at coordinate 616,755,542 of CM038676.1, read as the reverse complement.
TTATGCCCATCAAGTTGACATAGATATTTTTATCTAGGAGGTATGTGAACCGGAAATTCCAACCGACCCTATTGTCAAGAGGTTAAATTTAGTTGAAAGAGAAAACGAGTATTTGAAAGAAAAATTGAAAAGAATTGAGGGGGAGAAGATGGAATTGGAGGTGCATGTTACCGATGTCGTCGATGATCACAAGATCAAGATGGAGAAAATGCAGTTGAAGATTAGAAAGATTAGAAAATATGCCATTGATAGTGTGGCTTGGTATCATTATGCTGTTGGATCAATTGTTACCTTAGTTGCGATCTTGATCGCATTTGTTGTTGCATTTAAATTCTTAGCTAGAGAGTTATTTGTATGTTGCATTTAATTAAGTGTTGTATATGAACTTTATGTATGAACTTTATACATGAACTTGTATTAATTTGGTCTATTCGGTGTTGTGTAATGAAGATGAGCCGACAATGGATGTATGATGACCGATGCTCTCCCGAGTTCATTAATGGCGTGCATACTTTTCTGCTTGCCACTGAGGCAAACAAGCAGGCGGATGGTTTTATGACTTGTCCATGTGCTGGCTGTAAGAATGGTCACAGTTAATCTACGTCAAGAACCATTCACGTCCACCTATTTGAGTCTGGTTTCATGCCCCACTATAATGTTTGGACCAAGCATGGAGAAAGAGGGGTTATGATGGAAGACAATGAAGAAGAAGAGGACGACGACATCTATCCTGGCCATGGGTTCCCTGAATACGATGATACAACAATGGGGGAAGAAGCTGAGCCGGCAATGCGGGAAGAAGCTGAAGAAGAGGCATCAGATGAGCCCGCTGATGATCTAGGTCGGGGCATTGCCGATGCAAAGAGAAACTGCGCAAGTGATCTGGAGAGGACGAAGTTGCAGCGCATGTTAGAGGATCACAAGAAATTGTTGTACCCGAATTGCGAAGCTGGCAAAAAAAAGTTGGGCACCACACTGGATTTGCTGCAATGGAAGGTAGAGAATGGTGTATCTGACAAGGGATTTGAAAAGTTGCTGGTAATGATAAAGAATATGCTTCCAAAGGACAACGAATTGCCCGAGAGTACGTATGAAGCAAAGAAGGCTGTCTGCCCTCTAGGGTTAGAGGTGCAGAAGATACATGCATGCCCTATTGACTGCATCCTCTACCGCGGTGAGTATGAGGATTTGAGCGCTTGCCTGGTATGCGGTGCATTGCGTTATAAGATCAGTCGCGATGACCCTGGTGATGTCGAGGGCGAGCGCCCCAGGAAGAAGATTCCTGCCAAGGTGATGTGGTATGCTCCTATAATACCACGGTTGAAATGTTTGTTCCAAAACAAAGAGCATGCGAAGGCGATGCGGTGGCACGGAGAAGACCGTAAGAAAGACGGAAAGTTGAGAGTACCCGCTGACGGTTCGCAGTGGAGAAAAATCGAGAGCAAGTACAGGGAGGAGTTTGCAGGTGACCCAAGGAACGTATGGTTTGGTCTAAGCGCAGATGACATCTGAACTAGGTGGTGCCGGATAGAAAGAATCGGTGGGGCCGAGTTAGACTTTTGGTTAAGTCATCTGTGGATGTGGGAAAGTAGTTGAGGGTTTTGGAGCATATCACTAAGCACTATGAAGCAAGAACCTCATTAAGCAACACCTCATTCCTCCTTGATAGTATTGGCTTTTCCTATAGACTCAATGTGATCTTGGATCACTAAAATATAAAATGTAGAGTCTTGAGCTTTGAGCTAATCCTTTGTCCTTAGCATCTTGAAGGGGTTCCACATCCTTTAGTCCATGCCACTTCATTGTTGAACTTATCTAAAACATACTAGGTAAAAGTGTTAGTCCAACAAGAGATATGTTGACATTAATTACCAAAATCACCTAGGGAGCACTTGTGCTTTCAAATGTCATCATGATGTTAGCAGTCAACAGAGTGTTGACTGGTCAAACTGACGTGTGGGGTCGTTCTGTCATAGACCTAACTAACAAACAGATTAATTAGATTAGTTAGATAATTAGTTTAACTAACATGGATTAATTAAGTCTATTTCTTCCGAGCAGGCATCCCATAAGAAAGAAAGGCAAGCATTTCAATGGTGAGGCGGATCACCGGACGAAGCCTCGCCACCGTACTGGTGCTGATGTACATGATATGGTCAAGGCTTTGAAGGTAATCTTTGGAAAGGGTCCTGGCGGACAACCTGTTCCGAAGGACACTAACGGACGCGCACCCATGTGGAAGAAGAAATCTATATTTTGGGACCTACCATATTAGAAAGACCTAGAGGTCCGCTCCGCAATCGACGTGATGCACGTGACGAAGAATCTTTGCGTGACCCTGCTTGGCTTCTTGGGCGTGTATGGGAAGACAAAAGATAGACCAGAAGCACGGGAGGACCAGCAACGTATGCACGGAAAAGACGGCATACATCAGGGTCAGGCCAGCTACGCTCTTACCAAAGAAGAGAAGGAAATCTTCTTCGAATGCCTCCTTAGCATGAAGGTACCGTCTGGCTTCTCGTCGAATATAAAGGGAATAATAAATATGGCGAGAAAAAGTTCCGAACCTAAAGTCTCATGACGCCACATGATTATGACGCAAGCGCTTCCGGTTGCATTGAGGGGGCTTCTACCGGAAAACGTTCGATTAGCCATTGTGAAGCTATGTGCATTCCTCAATGCAATCTCTCAGAAGGTAATCGATCCTGAAATTATATCAAGGTTAAGAGATATGTCTTGTCAGTTTCGAGTTGGTGTTCCCACCATCCTTCTTCAACATCATGAGGCACGTCCTAGTTCACCTTTGCGAAGAGATTAACGTTTTGGGTCCTGTATTTCTACACAATATGTTCCCCTTTGAGAGGTTCATGGGAGTCTTGAAGAAATATGTTCATAACCGTGCTAGGCCAGAAGTTAGCATCTCGAAGGGCCATGAAAATGAGGAGGTCATTGAGTTTTGTATTGACTTTATTCCTGACCTTAAGCCGATTGGTGTTCCTGAATCGCGGCATAAGGGCAGGCTGGATGGAAAAGGCACGCTAGGAGGGGATCAAATAATATGTATGGACGGGCATTCTCTTACTGAAGCACACTACACAGTTCTACAGAATTCCGCCTTGGTGGCTCCGTATATGGAGGAACACAAGAATTTTCTACACTCCAAACACCCAGAGAAGTCTGACGACTGGATTACACGTGAACAAACAAGGACATTCGCCGATTGGTTGCAGAAACGTGCCATGAATGATGGCGATATTCAAAATGACCTGTACTTGTTGTCCTAGTTACCATCTTCGAATATAATGACTTTCAAAGGGTACCAGATAAATGGGAATACATTTTACACGATCGCCCTAGATAAGAAGAGCACCAACCAAAACAGTGGTGTCCGCTTTGATGCAACAACCAACACGGGAAAGGAAACATATTATGGTTACATAGAGGACATATGGGAACTTAACTATGGAGGTGATTTGAAGGTCCCTTTGTTTGGTGCAAATGGGTCAATATGACACGATGCGGGTAATAACGAGAAGACCCATGAGACGGAATGACAACAAAGTGGGTCTCAACAATCTTGCGATGCAGACGAACCATTCGTCCTAGCCAATGATGTGGCGCGGTTTTTTTATGTGAAAGACATGTCTACCAGGCCGAGAAAAGAAAATATAAGGAAGCGAATGGATCATACGACGAGCCAAAGCGCCACATAGTTCTTTCGGAAAAGAAACATCGTGGGAGTGGATGGCAAGATGACATGTCGGAAGATTCTGAAAAGTTTGATGAAATTGCTCCATTCACAGTGAATATTGACCCGAGCATCCAGTTAAATGATGAAGATTTTCCATGCCTACGGCGCAAAGGGACACACGCGAAGAAAAAGTTTCACACCCAAAGATCTGGGATGTGATCGGCTTCACTATCATCACTTTCTTATGTGTTTCACACCCAGGGGGGAATCTTTGTAATAGTTAGGGTAGTTATGTGTTTTGGCATTTGAAACGCGAAGAAATTTTATGTGCAAACAAATTCTTTCATGCATTTACTGATTTTTTCCAGCTAAATGACCCTGAAATTGAAGAGCATTTCAAATGAACTTAGAAAAGGTTGAAAGTTGGCATGGTATCATAATTTCACCCACATAGCATGTGCAAAAAAGTAGAGAGGGTTACGGCAAAAACTGGATGCACTTCATGTACAAAATGGACAATCTCTTTCAAGTATCGTGGTTTCATTTAAAACTCATCTTACAAAGGCATCTCATTTTTTAAATAACCTAAGCATTACCAAATTGAATATAATGATAAAACACACTAATATCAAACATAAGAAAAAAGAATCACTGATTTTTTCTTCAAAGTTAAGTTATTCACAAACTAGTGATTCACACAAATTTCAAATAATTCAAAATTTAAACTATTCAAATTTGAAAACTACCGGCACTAACAGAAAGTTTGTAATTTTTTGTACCTAAAGCAAAAATATTCACAAAGAAACTCTAAATACAGCAAAAAAGAACTCAAAAATAAATGAAACAAAAATAAATAAGGCAAAAAAATTAAGAAAATAAAAAAGCCCGCCACCTGGGCCAAAGCGGCCTGCATACGACTAGAAACACAACATTTTGTTGGGTCAGGATGCAGGCCCGCAAAGGCCCAGTAGGCCCACAGGGCAGAATAGAACAGGTAGGCCCAGTAGGCCTGCTTAGGAGAGGAGCTCGAGAGAGCTACCACACTAGGGCTTATAAACCAGTGCGGTAGCCCCTCGACTTGCGAGGTGGGACTAAACTTGTCACACCGCACTGCGCCAGCGCACCCCCTTTAGTACCGGTGGTGGCTACAACCGGTACTAAAGAGGGGGTCTCTAGTATCGGTTGGTGCCACCACCCGGTACTAAAGGGGGTGCGCTTCCCGCCGCTTGGCCTGGCCAAAACAGAACTTTAGTACCGGTTGGTGGCACCAACTGGTACTAAAGGTCCATCCTATATATACAACAGTTGAAAAAAATTCAGTTTCCCTCTCTGTTTCTTCCCTCCGTCGCGCCGCCCTGCCTCGATCGACGCCGTCGCCACCCCGGCCGTCCCCGCCCCTCGTCGCCGCCCCCGTCGACGTCGTCGCTTCCATCGATGTCGCCGCCCGCCGTCCCCATCCCCGTTGTCCCGTCGCCGTGCCCGGCCGCCCCTTCGCCGCGCCCGCCCGTCGTCGCCGCCTGTCCCGCCGCCCGTCGTCGCTGCCCTGTCCCGTCGCCCCGTCGTTGCCGTCCCGTCGTCGCCTCGCCGGTGAGCTCGCCCCGGCCGCCATGTCCACACACACACACTACACACGCGCGCACACACACAGTACACACACACACACACATTAGTTTGTTTGTTATAAATTATTCGGTTTTTTAGTTATAGAAATGTTAGAAATTATTCTGTTTTTTAGTTATAGAAATATTAGAAATGTTATAAAAAATTTATGTTTTTTAGTTATAGAAATTATTCTATTTTTTAGTTAGATGAATTAGATTAATGTCAAATTGTTAGAATTTGCATATATATAGAATTTTAGTTATCACAATCCAATCATTTAAAAAATGTTACTTTTTGCGGGCATATAGTATTTGTTCTCGGCGATATGCCCGGCCCGCATCCTCGCCGTCGACCCATTCGTGACGACGTCCTGCTTCAGAGGACCCATGTCCGGGACTGGGCTCCATCAGGCTGGCACTGGGAGGTGCTACCTGGAGGAGCGCGCCGCTTGGTGAGGAACCCGTCCTCGGGTCCCGTCGTCGACCCTGATGTCCTATGGTGGCGTTCACATGGGCCACATTCGGTGCAGAGGGAGCCGGCGCCGCCGGAGGTGGTGCGTCGCCGTGTCAAGGAGGAGGACGAGCACGTCCATCGCTACATGGCTGCTATGGACGTCAGGTTCTCCAATACTTGGCAGGTTCTTTGGACAGATGACCGGGCATATGATCTTGTGACGGTTCCTTCTCTTTGGGTGTCCACCGCCCGCGCCCCAGGAACCGCGAGTGGCCTAGATTCTTCTGTAGTACTCGATCTTTATTAGGTACATATCCAGTGATGTATTCGATATATAATATTCAAGATGATGTATTCGGGATTATATATATTAAGACGATGATGTATTCAAGATTATATATTAATCGAGACGATGCATATATTATGTACTATATGTATGATTCAGTTTTTCCTTATTGATTGCATCCATGCATTGTAATTTGAATACTAAATTGTTTTATATTTCTTCTGTATTAGTTAAGTAAAAGCTATGGCGGACAATACCGGCAGAGAGAGAGAAGAGGAATTGTTCGACATCATACGCAGCCCTCACAGGCTAGATGATCTGAATGAAGCAGATGACGGCTCCCAATATCTGAACAATACCAGAGAGGGTGATGAAAAGATATTCGATCTCGACGACCGAGCTGATGAAGTCATGAACTATGATTACGATTATGATGACACAGACAATGTTTGTGATGACACAGACAATGCTGATCTTCAAATAACAAAGACTAACGGCGAGGTATATTTATATAAGCAGGCATCATGGTGATCATCACATGTTTTTTTGTTGAAGATATATTAACAAATCGATCTTTCTTCTTTCAGCCCTCCGGATCGAGCAAATCTGCTTCTACAGACAGCAGGACAAAGCGAGGCTCGGGTAGATTGTTGAAGGATGGTGTAATGTATAACATCGAATCCATCAAACCTAGTGGCGAACCCCTCACGCCTAAGTACATTGCGAACAAGTGGACTCGTCAGTGCGGAGTTCTTGTGAAGGACAAACTCCCGATCTCCATTCAAGAATGGAAAGAGCCAAAGACTAAACGTCTAGGTGTTACTTGGGTCGATGTGAGCCAAAAAGTCCTTTGGGAATCTCGATGGAACATTTCACCCTACCAGATCATTTCTTTGAAGCAGATGTGGAGAAAGTCAAAGGCGCTACTCTTAAGAAGATGGCAATTGCATTCAACACCCACAAGAAAACTGTATGGGCCAACTACCTCGCTGCAGAAAGGAAGACTCCAGAATTCACGGGAACACTGGAGAAGCAAAGAGAACACCGGGACGATTTCATGACCTTCAAGGATTCAGAATTATCTAAGGAACGGTCGATAAAAAACAAGACAAATGCCGCAAAAAAGACGCAGTTCCATAGGCTGGGTCCAGGTGGCTATGCGGTGGGAATGCCTAAGTGGGACAAGTCTGAGCAAGAGATGGAGGATGCAGGGGTCACTCCGGTTACTAGGAGCTGGCCCCCCAGGTGCAGAACTTGGTTCTATGCGCATGGGGGGGGGGGCGTTGGACCCGAAGACAGGCCTGGTTTCGAAGAAGGGAAGTCTAAAAGGAGCTGAACAAAGATACTTGACGCAATAGAAGAAGCTTGAAGGGGGGTGTTCACGCCCAACAGAGAGAACGACGAGCTTACGCGCGCCCTGAGAAATCCTGAACACCCGGGAAGAACACGAGGCAAGGGCGTTATTCCCTGGTATGAGGGCTTTTCAGAATGGAACGAGGACTACAGGACCTGTGCAAGAAGGAAGATGGAGGAGGAGAAGAAGAGGAAGCTGGAGGAGGAGCAGAGGAAGCAGGACGCAGAACACCTTCAAGGCCTAGAAGCAAGGCACGCAGACTTGGCACTCAAATTCCAGCAGCAGCAGCAGATCGACTCACTTAGCCAGGAAAGGGGGTCTCAGCAGCGGCAGCGGCAAGCGGATGATCGTCCAGCATGGGATAGCACCGTCCCATCCATGCCGAGAAGCAGCGTTGGTTCTGCCCCGGGCGACACAATGCTGGATACATACCATGTGGATGACATCATAGAGAACACTAACAACTACAAAAAAAAGACACACCCGTGACATTTTGGGCCGAATGAAATTTTTTTCTTTCATACATATGACACTTCTACGACGATAATTGTGACAAAACCCTTTATCATCATAGATGTGGTGGGCTCCTACTTCTATGACAAAAAATCATGACAGAAAATGGGCTTTTCGTCCTGGGCGGGCCGGAGACGCAGCTGCATGACATTCTTTGGGCCACCCATGACGAAAAAAACCGTGGTAGAAGCGAGGGGGAGGAAAATTTCGGGAGTTGCTGCCACGGTGGGAGGTCGGGGTGGAGCGATGCGCTGCGTTTCTCAGACGACGCTGCTGGCGTGTGTGCGGCGTTGGCTCTAATCAACCCGAAGCGAGGCGTTGGGCTCTAATCGAACCGGCGAGGACAGACCGCAGCTGCGTTCATCGAACCCGAGCGATCGATCGATGGCTGTTAACTGAACCCGATGGAGCGATTCCTTCGCTACTGCTGCTAGTGAGCGTTGCGGGGGGGGGTTGATGAACAGTGAGCGGTGGCGTTGCCTCTGGATGAACAGGAACCCGTGGTGTGGAGGGCTGGATGAACAATAGACGGTGGAGGGTGGCCGTGGAGGGGTGGTTGAACAGGACCCCGTGGTGTGGAGGGCTGGATGAACAGTAGACGGTGGAGGGGTGCTCGTGGAGGGGTGGTTGAACAATAGCCGGTGGAGTAGCATGCGGTGGAGGCTGGATGAACAGGAGCCCGTGGAGGCTGGAGGAGGTCGATGGTAGCCCGTGGAGGCTGGAGGAGGTCGACGGTAGCCCGTGGAGGCTGGAGGAGGTCGACGGTGGAGATGAATACACTAATAGAGATTAGGCTAATAACGACCGACAACTAAATGTCTTGGTTGTTATAAGTACGATGGGCTAGTCCCACGTTCAAACTAACCACGCGAAACTTCCCCAACAACGATGGATATCCCGGTCGTTAGTTTGGTGGTCGTTGTTGATTAAGTACTCCATATATTTGATATTTTTATAGAGTAATTAGCATACTTATCTGATGAAAGGAGGGATAAGAAGGAAGATAAATAACAAACACATCTAAGTATTCCTAATTTCCTGGCGCGTCCCCTCTCAGATCGATTCGCTCCCCTCGGGATGTTGCCGCCACCGCCATGATCGCCATCGCATGCCCAGTCTGCGCAATCTGCTAGGAGCCCAGGCATAGGAGGCAAGAAGGGCATGTTCCCCATCTGCAAGCAGGCCCGACCCACCTCTTCAAGTCCACCATTAAGTGCCCCATGCTGGCGTCCCACTCCCCACCTCGTCGCCGGACCTCGACCCAGATGACCTCACTGTCGAGGTCGTCCGAGTGGAGCAGAAGGCTTCATCCCTTGGCCGGGTGCTCGACGAGCAGCGCAATCGGATGCAGAGGCTCCACGCCGAGGTTAGTTTTGCTACCTCATCGGTCGGATCTAGGTCAGTGATGAGGTCAGTGCTGCTACCGCATCGGCCGTATCTCATAGTTGGTTGTTGATTTTTTGAGTCGTTAGATGGTTCTTGGTTCAAGTCGTTAGATGGGAGGGGAAGGGGGCGGTGGACATGATGCAAGAGTTGTCTAGGAAGGAGCAACAGCGCAGCTGTTGCTCAATGCGAAAACAAAGGTTGAATTCTGGTTGTAGTCTCTCGCATGCCATGAACAGGACAGATATTGGGGACGAGCATTGCCGGGGCTTACAAAGGCTGCCGTGTAGCAAATAATAGCTAACTGAATTCTTCACTCGGCCATTCTTGTTTGAGATTTTTCAATTTGAAAGTGAAGATGCAAACATGTACAGTAGGTTTGTGGAGGTGATAGCGCCAGTCTTGTGGCAGTAATCTAGGTACGTTCGTACACTTTTCAGCATAAAATTGGCATTTTTTACTTGTCTGATTGAAAGTGAGGACAATGTGTTCGGCTCTTGATTATTTAACTTGCACATGTTTGATAATTTTGGCTTGTGTGAACTGAAAAGAAGAGTTATCGAGTTTGATTTCAGAATGACCTCGTCCATGGATGGCCTATTGAATCCTACATATGGAGGTGTGTCGATGTAAGCATTGCCTAATTATTGAGCAGCAATGTCTGAAAATATATCATGTGCAATATATTGTCATATATACGTAGTTGTATAAAAAAATCTTTATTGATTTATTTTGGCGGAATCCCGAAGAGCAGGTTGGCATTGTAGATGCTCAGTACATGGTCCATCATGCAGTTCCCATGCTCCAGGCCAAGGTAATTGTAAGTTTTTCTTGTAAGCTTATACGTCTCAAAAATCAATGTCTCCTTCCATGCTCTGTTTTCCGTATGCTCACCAGTTAGAAGCCCCTATTCGCCTCCCGGGTGGCAAAGAAAAGCCAAGAGGTTGTTTTGAGGTGTGTATATCACTTATTCTTGAGCTGAATGGTAGTTTTTTCAAGCAGAGGAGAATAATGTTCAGTGTTAATTTGTTGGGTATACATACTAAAAGAATTAGTTGGTTATATACCAACAACCAAAAAAGCTCAATTTGTTTTGTTGAGAAATAAAACAACTCAAATTTTGCTCGAATTAGACAAGAAATATTCCAAGTAATCTTTTGAAGAAATAGTTTGTCTTTGTTGCATATGGACTATAGAAGAATTCAAGTGCAAATTTGTTTCTTTATGCTATTATCCTTTGTGCTAGTTCTTTATATGTCTTGACTTATAAATCATTTATGTTTATTGTACAACAGATGGTCCACCGTTAAAGAAACATCACGAGGCATTGTAGTCATTTGTGGAGGATGATAAGGACTTGTGATCGTGTCTCATGAGTGAAGAGAAAATATTTACTGGTTGTTACTTGAATTTTTTTGGTACAAATGAAACAGCACTGGTTGTTCTAGACATTGTTTTTGGTTAATAATTTCCCAATGGTATTTATCTCCAGATGTGTATGTGGGGAGTTAGAGCAAGAGATTTGCGAGGATCATCATTAAGTATGGCTGAATTGGTTTCTAAACTACAATCTTTAGAGCAAGCGAGGCAAGTGCTCAAAGAAAAGTTTGCAGGAAGTGTCAGAAATTAAGCGTCTTGGGTCTGCTAGATAGTAAGTGATAGTTCTCGTGGAAGCCAACATGATCAAGTAAGCTGTTCTCATACATTGATGTTATACGTATTATACTTCATGGCAATTTATTTACATGGACTGACTTTCATAAACTACTCAACATTTTATAGGACTGATGGTCCACCATAATATTACAGAAGCATCAGGAGGCATTGTAATCGCAGATGAAAAATGATATCCATTCAAACAATGATGGTGTACCTTGATTGAAGATTAATAGATATTATCTTTAGTTGTCTTGTTTTGTAAATGGGGACGATGAAGTACATTGGGCATATAAGGAGTGCTTTTGACTCAAATTTCTTAAAGGATATTTAATTTCAGAATTGTGTGTCAGAATATTGGTATTTCTATTAATAAAAGAGGCTATGATCCTTTCAATTCATTTTCTTTTGTTTCTACATTATTGAAATGTTGGATGCTATATAAAGTGATTGCTGAACGGAATGTTATACTAAATATAAGTGGCTCTGAGGATATCAAAGTGTGAAGAGAGTGGTCGGCAGTGATAATTTGGTCAGCATGATACCAGTGTTAGGAATGACAAAAGTGGTCGTTATTTTCATGGGATTGACGATGACACACCATCCCGTCGTTAAAAGAATAACGACCACAAAAGGTACGTGGTCGTTATACTTTTAACGACGGAGCCTACTACGACCAGCAGATTGTGGTCGTTAATGACCTTTAATGACCACAATGTGGCCTTCAACGACCACATATATCGTCGTTAAAAACCATTTTCCTAGTAGTGACAGTATCCCGTGGAGTGCCGTTTTGCGGTACGCCACACCCCTCCCCCCACCCCCGTTCCGACCGTAGCGCTCCAACACAAGTCCGTTTCGTCCGTTTTGCGGCACGCCACACCTCCCGATCAACGGGACCCCGTTTCAACCGTAGGAGGTCCGTTTCCTCCGTTTGCGATGACGCCACACCCTCCCGATCAACATGACCCCGTTTCGACCGTAGGAGGTCCGCTTCTCCGTTTTGCGGTACACCAGGCCCTCCCGATCAACAGGACCCGCTTGAGCGTGGCTGGTCGAACACAAGGCCGCTTCCTCCGCCAGTGCGTCGCTTAGGCCTCGCTTCCATCGCCTGTTCCGTCCAAGCCCTCCCGATGAACACGACCACGCATTCCGTTCCGACCCAGCCGGTTGGCTCCCCATGAACACGACGACGACGCTGTTTCTCCGTTCCGACCCGGCCATGTACGTATGCGCGAGTAGGCGTTCGAGACCCTGCCCGTATGTACGTACGTGGCCGTATTTTCTTTCTTGCACCCTCACCGCTGTACATACGTGTACATGCTACGTGCGCGCCTCTACTACGACACGTGCGCGCCTCTACATCGATGACACGTGCGCGCCTCTATATCGACCAGTATGTACGTACACGTTCGCGACCAGAATGACAATGCTACGTACGCTTCGACCAGGTGGGTCCCGACTGTCAGGCACTTCCTTGCGTGCGAAGATGTAGCTGGTGGGTCCCAGCAGTCAGGGGGGCGAATCAATTTGGTTTTTTTGCCCGGACGCACTTCCTTGCGTGCGAAGATGTAGCTGGTGGGTCCCAGTAGTCAGGGGGAAACGTTTTTTTCACAAAATAAAGTGGCCCGTCCGGTGGGTCCCAGCTGTCAAGTGGAGGAATCATTATTTTCCGCGTAATAAGGAGGCACTTTCTTGCTGCGGCCGTGGACCCAGCTGTCAGCCTCTCCATGTACAGTCCACGTCCGATGGAAGTCGTTCCTTGACCACGTTGACCACGCTGCACCGAGAGCACCAGGGCGGTGGACGACATCGAGGCCTAGGAAGGGGACAACGGGGAGCCGGGGGAAGACGCGGCAGTTGAAGCCCGCGCGGAGAGGAGTACGAGGGTTCACTGGTTCGGCTGCGGTGTGAGGCTGTCGTCGCCATAGGGCCTGGCCAGCGGTGGGAATAGTAGGGGTGGTGAGACCTCCGCGGCAGCACAGCCGATCACAGGAGGCAGGAGCATGCGGCACGACCGGCGCTGCTTTGGGCGGCTGGAGCAAGAAGACCAGAGGTTGAAGAAGCACTACGGCCGTTGGATGGACATCGTACGGTCACTGGAGCTAGAATCGTTCATATTGACTAAAGTTGACAAAGGCCCCCGTCCCAATTAACTTAGTAGGCCCACAAGTCAGCCTCCCACCATGGTGGGTCCCAGCCAGCAAGGGGAGTATTCATTTTTTTGTGCGTAATAAGGAGGCACTTCTGGTGGGTCCGAGTGACAGCTGGGAATGTTTTTTTTCACGAAATCGCTGGCCCGTCCGGTGGGTCCCAATGATGGGGAAACACTTTTTTCGAGAAATAAGGTGGCCCGTTCGGTGGGTCCCTCGCTGTCGGTGGAGGAATAATTATTTTTGGCGTAACAAGGAGGCACTTCCTTGCGGCCGCTGGACCGAGCTGTCGCCTCTCCACGTCTGATACTCTTCCGATGGAAGTCGGTCGTTGACCACGTTGACCACGCCGCCGAGAGCACCAGGCGGTGGTGCGGACGACGGCGAGGCCTAGGAAGGGGACGACGCGAGCCGTGGAAGACGCAGCAGTGGTAGCCCGCACGGAGAGGAGTACGAGGGTTCTTTGGTTCGGCTGCGGCGTGAGGCTCTTGTCGCCCGCAGAATAACAGGGGTGTGGGTGAGTAGAGGATACCCGGGCCAGCGGTGGGAGTAGTAGGGGGCGGTGAGGCCTCCGCGGCATCACAGCCGACCACGAGAGGCAGGAGCACGCGGCACGACCGGCGCTGCTTTGGGCGGCTGGAGCAAGAAGACCAGAGGTTGAAGAAGCACTATGGCCGTTGGATGGACATCGTATGGTCACTGGAGCTAGAATCGTTCATATTGACTAAATTGACAAAGCCCTCCGTCCCCGTCAACTTATTTGGCCCACAAGTCATCCTCCCACTATGGTGGGTCCCATCTAGCAGGGTGGTTCATTTTTTTGTGCGTAATAAGGAGGCACTTCCTTGCATGCGAAGATATAGCTGGTGGGTCCGACATGTCAGCGGGGGGAACGTTTTTTCGCGAAATACAGAGGCCCTTCCGCTGGGTCCCAGCTGTCAAGTGGAGGAATCATTATTTTGCGCGTACAGTCCACGGCCGATGGATGTCGTTCATTGACCACGTTGACCAGGCCGCACCGAGAGCACCATGGCGGTGGACGACGGCGAGGCCTAGGAAGGGAACGACACGGAGCCGGGGAAGACTCGGCAATGGTTGCCCACGCGGTGGGGAGTACGAGGGTTTACTGGTCCGGCTGCCGTCGCCGGAAAATAACAGGAGGTGTGGGTGAGTAGAGGAATGGCCTGGCCGGCAATGAAGTAGGGTGGGGCGGTGCGGTTATGCGGCAAGACAACCGCCACGGAGGCGGGAGCAGGCAGTCCCACGGGAGCTGGTTTGGGCGGCTGGAGCAAGAAGATCAGATATTGAAGAAGCAGCATGGCCGTTGGATTAACATCCAACGGTCACTGCTGCTAGAATCGTTTGTGGACTAAGTTTTTTTTGAGAAGGTGGACTAAGTTGACAAAGCCAAAGTACACGTCAACCTAGTAGACCCACAAGTCAGCCTCCAAATCTGTCCCAAACAGCATACAACCCAAATTTCTAGCGGATTCAAATTAATTTTAAATCTAAATATATCTTAATTTAAATTCAATGAAATTTTACCAAGACAAAAATAATGAAATTTAAAATATCAAAATCCAAAGAAAACAGTATTTGGGAACTAATTGCTGTTTGCTGTATTTTTTCATTTTACAGCCCATTTATTATTACTTATAGCCCATTTATTATTACTTATAGCCCATTTCTTATTATTTATAGCCCATTTCTTATTACTTATAGCCCATTTTCTGGGCAAAATGCATCCTCCTCGTCTTGAAAGATTTACGGCCCAAGAGGCGTAGAAAAGCAAGTAGGCCTATGTTGGATATTACGCAAAAACAAAATAGCTGGCTAGCCATTTTCGTAAAGGAAAAAACAAACTGGGCTGGTCATGTGCTAAACATATGAAATAAAAGCCTGGGCTAGACGGGCCATGGGTCCCGCACAACCCAATTGATACCCTTCTCCGTCCCGAAAAAACAAAATTACTGCGCGCGCTGCTGGGTCCCTACTGTCATCCTCACCATGTACAGTCATCTCCTTATTCCTCTCTGTTGTTGACCATGTTGACAACACCGGAGGGCGGCGCCGCGGCGAGCGCGGAGGACGATGGTGAGGCCTCGGACAGGAACGAACAGGAGTCGGGGAAGATCACAGCCAGCCGTGGGAGGCGGGAGCAAGCGGTCCCGCCGGCGCTTGTTTGGCTTTGGCGGCTCGAGGAAGAAGAGACTGAAGAAACACGACAGACGTTGAATGTCAATCGAACGGTCAAGGTTGGCACAATCGTTTTTTTACTAAGCGGATACCAAGTAGCATAATTTTTTATATATAGGAAGAAAACTGCGAGGAAAATGCGTTCGTTTGCCGTCCTCCTCACAGGGAACGTTCGCCACATAAGTGACTAGCACCCTTGGTTTTCAACCGAGAGGTCTTGGGTTCGAGTCCGAGGAACTCTCAATTTTGTCCTCCTTCCTTCCTCGCAAAAAAAGGAAAGAAAATCAAAGACTTGGGAAGGCGTACAGAACAAGCTAGTGTACCAGTAAAGAGACGTTGCCGAGTTTTAGAAAAAAGAAAGACGTGCTCCTGTAGCTGGTTCGAATCCAAACCTAGACTATGACTATATATGGTGCTATGCTACTCTGCAAGTAATGAAACTGACATATCCAACGTTCGCTTCTCCTCTTCCCTACTTACTCTGCCTAGCATCAGAAGCTCTGGCCTCAGCAACCATGTCCGTTGGCTGCTCATCCACCTGCTCTTCAGCAAGCAACAACCAGATATGCGCCAAGTCGCCACCCGTACCATCGCCTGTGGGTCTCATCAC
The DNA here is from genome assembly GCA_021605205.1 of Aegilops longissima. Taxonomy (NCBI): domain Eukaryota; kingdom Viridiplantae; phylum Streptophyta; class Magnoliopsida; order Poales; family Poaceae; genus Aegilops; species Aegilops longissima. Next base: position 616,739,645 of record CM038676.1, on the reverse strand, counting down.
ACCCCCGCCGGCACGCGCACCGCAGCCGATTGCTCATCGCAACCCGCTGACGTTGGTGTGGTGCCACTGCTGCAAATCACGCAGAGTCATCCATCGCGTCTCAACCACGATTCGCAACCCTGGCCGAGTCTTCTACAAATGCCCGAATCATGGGGTAATAATATGTTTAAGTGTTGTTCTGCTGCTTTCAGTTGCTGATTTTTTTAATAGTTTGGTTGATGATCTTCCAATTTGATTCGTGCAGAAAAGGGAAGATTCGTGTGATTTGTATTTCTGGGAAGTTGCTGATGTGGGGGAATGCAACTACGCTGATTATTTGGTTAGCCGAGGAATCCCAATACCAGCAGGTTGGGGTGTTAGACAAGTAACTGAAGGAATGGCAGAAGAGGAAGATGCAGAGCAGAAGGTTAAAGACGCAGTTCCTCTGATCATGGCCAAGCAACAGTTGTTGAACGACCTTGACAGCAATGAGGAGATGAAAGAGCTTGTGGAGATAATGGGCAAAATCGATGTGCTCTGTAGGATGATTGTCTCTTTATTTGCAGTGTATGTAGCACTCGTGATGTATTCAGTGGCTACGACATGAGCACTTTGCTGAAACTAGTAATGAATGAAACCTGTGTAGCAGGCTGGGCGTAGTGTTGTGAACATCTAATGATTTCTATTAACGGAAATCAGGGCGTATCCCCTTTTGCTCATATAAATAAATAGATAGCAGAGGCCCTGTCGGGTCAGCTTTGTTCTCATTCGAAGACGTCGAGCAAATTGCAGTCCAACAGCAAACTATGTCATCAAATTCAAGTTTCACAGCCAAATATGAGTACAACTAAACAAAAATGTCACCAAACACAAATCAGCACACATAACAAGTGATGTTCTCACAGCAAAATACTAAACAACATGTTCATCAGGTTTCAGTTGTCATAGCAAACACAATTTCACATAGTAGATAAAAACGTCTTCTGACAGGCAAATACGACAAAAGCAATGTAATCATCATCCGCAGCAGCAGCGTCAACATCTTCGCCATGTGTATCAGTCTGAATCGTAATTCCCCACAGTGTCATCTTCTTCTTCGTCCTCAACGTCCTCGAACGTTGGCTTCTTCTTGATCAACTCTTGTATGTCCACAACACGACAGGCAATCTTTTCGCCGGCGTCATTGACGTGATGGTTCTCAAAGATATTAGGAACATCTGTGTTATCTTGTACATCAGGAGCAGTGTAAGCATCATCTTGTTGTGCAACTTCATTAAACGAATTCCTCTGCTCAGACCTTTGCAATACTCTCCAGTCATCGCTATGTGCAAATGTGTCTTCCAAGAAAAATATCTGTGTTGCTTGATTTGCCAAAATAAAAGGCTCGTTGGTCTGGTACGCCGCCTTGACATTGATGGATTTGAAATAATCATCAGCTCTGGGTTTTGCGATCCTGGAAAACAGGTTATACCAACGACAAAGACAATGAACCACACACCGATGATCCTCGAAATGGAGATATCTGCAATCTGAACAATGTCTGTTATGTTAGCATACATTTCAGTTGTCTCTTTGTCATACTTACACTACTAGGGAAAAGCCTATACACAGAAAGTTACTAGTAGCGAGGGTTAAACACAGGTTTTTAAACCTCGCTACTACTAAGTTGATAGCGATGGCGTGGGTTTTAACCTCGCTACTACTAAGCGGTCTCTACCGTGCCCCGGGACATGCCATAGTAGTAGCGGGTTTTAAAACCTCGCTACTACTAAGTTTGATAGCAGATAGCGTTGGTTTTAGCCCTCGCTACTACTAAGTGAGTGCCATAGTAGTAGCGAGGGGTAAAAACCACGCTACTACTAAAGGTCCCATTTTCAAACTCTACCCCCCGTGGATCGCCTTTTCAGTTTTAAAAACATAAAAGAAAATGATGAAAATGTCAAAAAAATAAAAGAAAATAAGTTTCCCATGTGATATGTGGTCCAGTTGTTGGGAAATTTTGCAAATATGAATTTCGACTTTATTTGCAAAATCTCTCGAGAATTTGTAAAAATGGGCATAACTTTTGCATACTAACTCGGATGAAAAAATATTTATATGAAAAATCGTCTACTCGAAAAGTTACATCCAGATTTAACGGGGGAGCCCCATTAAACATTTTCAAAATCCTCAAAAACCAAACAGAAAAAAAGTTACGGGGCTTTTAAGATCTAGAGTGGAAAAAATCGAAAAAAATTCAAACTGTATGGTCAAACTGTGGTCAAACAATAGTCAAACTAATTATTTTAGAATATTAGTGTTACTAAATAATTATTTTAGTTTTTTTTTGAATTTTGGTCAAATCTGGTCAAACTATGGCCAAACTGTGGTCAAACTGTGTTACTAATTTTTTAGAACAATAGTTTCAAACTCAAATAGTGAAATGTGTGACTTCATGCTCAAGCTAAATTCCTGAGATTAATAGGATTGACATCTTACTATTGTCAGGAAAACAACAAGTGCGACTTGGAAACGAGGGAGAATAGAACCGGAAGTTAAGTGTGCTCATTTGGAGTAGTGAGAGGATTGGTGACCGTCCGGAAAGTTAGATGATTTGGAATGATGAGGGGTGATTAGAGATTAAATTGAGCAGCGATGAGGGGTGATTAGAGATTTGAGGTTAAAATAATTCAGAAATTTGAAAATTAGGGAAAAATCGAAATATTTTTTGAAAAAATTCAAAAAAAACCCGCGCTGGTAGTAGTAGCGCGGGTTTTTACCCACGCTACTACTAAAGGACGTAGTAGTAGCGCGGGTGGCACCCGCGCTACTGCTATACGTTAGCTGTAGCGCCTTATTAGTAGCGCCGGCCCCCGCGCTACTAATAGGCCCAAAACCCGCGCTGCTGCTAGGCTTTTCCCTAGTAGTGGTATCCGTGCTCATGATGGCACTGTTTTGTGTCTTCCTGCCTTCGTCTCACGCAAGGGTGTTGTAGCACACATCTCCAACAACGCAAGATTCATAATGTCTTACCCGAGTATCAAGTCCCATTGCTAATGAGTAAAGGGCATCATCAACTGCCTGCCCATCCTCCCGCATCTTCTTAACCTATGGTTAGAAAATAGACAAGCTGATCATCTTATGTACTCAATATATTAAAAAAACTGACAGTGCACTTCAAAAGCTTACATGGTTCTTGAACCATTTCGCAAATCCTGCCATAACAAGTTTGTCAATGTTTCTTGGATTTTGCGGCAGTAACTCCTCTTTGTACATGCTGCACAACATAGTGGTCGCGTCAAACATCTAAATATATAAGAATGTGCTGCAAGTTTAGTAGATTACGATGTATAAGCTACAGTATTGCACTTACTTGATATAAGGTAGTATCTCAGGACAGTTATTCAACACATACCAAACCATTTTGTCCAAATATTTAGGTTTGTCCTCTTGTCGAATCTTCCCTGTAACTCGAACAGAATAATTGAAAACATTGAGCCCGGGATTGTCTTCACCCACCTCTTTGCTAAGCAGATCAGTTGTTTCAATGTATTTTGAGCAGAATGTCAACGCTTCTATAGCAATGTAGGCCTCTGCAATGGAACCCTCGGGTCTAGCTCTGTTCCTAACATAGCCCTTGAAAGTGCCTAGCCGCCTTTCAATAGGGTACATCCAGCCATACTGTACTGGACCTCTAAGTAGTGCCTCATCAGGTAGATGAACAACCAAATGCACCATCACATCAAAGAAGGCTGGAGGATATATCTTCTCAAGGTCACATAGGATAGTTGGTATCTTGTCTCTAAGACTGTAACATCCCAAAATTCTAAATTTTGGAATGTTATAATAAATAGATAGATTTGATTGTTTGTTTGATTGTTGTGTGATTGACTGAGTGAAATTCGAGACTTTTTGAATGTTAAATGAGAGGGAATAAAAGGACTTTCCCAAACTTTCATTTTGCATTTTGATCTCCGTGAATTCAAATTCCTTTCAAACACAAAACCCTGGAGAGAAGATGACATGACTTCTTCCATTTATTTAAATGACAAGGGGTGTTGAAAATATTTGAATTTCATTTGGAAAATATTTCCAACCCAGGAACTTTATGCAACTCAATGATTTTCACGCGCGAAGTTAAAATGACTTCTTCAAAACATATGAAATACGAGTTGGGAGTTTCAAAGAATTAAATTCAAAGTTCTTTTGAATTTATTTTCAATTTGGAGTTATTTGAGTTTTATTCAAATTATTTTCTCCAAAAATAAAATACATGGAAAATAGGGTAACATGATTCCCTACAACAGAAAATTGGAGAGGAATAAATTTGAATTCATTTTGGTATTTTAAAAATGATTTTTATTGGATTTTATTAGAGCTGAAGCACTGTTTGTTTTATTTGAATTTGTGTATGTTTTATTTGAAGCTAAAATAATGTCCATGTTGTAGAAAATCATTTTCTGCAAATTTTGGTATATTATATGCCTATATAAAAGTTTTAGTCATTTTGTTTTTTTTTAGTTCTCTGAAAATTATGTTTAAAAAAAAAATATCCCGCAGCGCCTTGGGCCAAAGGCCCAAGCCACAAGCCGCTAGCCGTCGGCCGGCCACAAGGCCATCACGCGCGCGCACCTGGGAAGCCAGGGAGCCGCCTCCTTTTCCCAAGTCCTAGTAGGACTCTTTCCTACTTTCGTTTATTTCGTATCTATTTCTAGATCTTTTCCCTCTTGTTTCCTAATCCTAATCTATTTCTTACCCCCTACCCCAAGCAAAACCCTCCCCTCCCCAATATAAATACCCAAGCACCCCCTCCAACACATCAAACCAACACCTCTCCTCTCCTCTCCAGCAGAAGAGCCACACCACACCCCGCCGCCCCCCCCAGCGCCGCCACCCAGCGCCGCCATCCTCACCAGTGCCGCCGCCGCCGCTTAACACCGCCGCCGCCGAGCCCTCGCCTCTTGAGGTACTAGCCCCAGCGCCACCTTTTCTTTTCCTCGGTTCGGTTTTTCAGAATCGTTCGATTTTCGTTCAGTTTTCTAGATCGGTTTTTCGTTTGGTTTTCTTTCCAAACCCTAGATCGGTTTTCTCCGGTTTTTCTTTCCGGTTTTGTTTAGCGGCGTTAAGCTCGATAGATTTTTCTTTTTATTTTTAATTTCCGTCAGGGACCAATCCGTAGTGTTATTTTTACAGATTAGTCCCTAATCTTCAAATGCTCATAACTTTTTACTCATAAGTCGGAATCCAACGAAACCAACGCCCACTTCTTCGTTACGATCCCCTCTATCCGGTAATACAACTCAAACATGTTTTTGATAATTTAAAATTTGAATTAGATCAGATTTGTATTCAAACTTCGTTTGATCATAACTTGAGTTTCGTAACTCCGATTTAGTTGATTCTTTTTGCAAATCGAAGCTCTTGACCTAAACTTTCTGATAAGGCCAAATTCACATAATTTTGGTACTGTTAGAAATTGTTTTATGTTGCAAGAGTTATTTGCTTGGTTTTGATGTTTTCTGAATCGTTTTCTTCGTTCTTTCTGATCTTTTGAGTTATTGCTTATGTGTGGTTACTATTGTTTGCTTACGATAGATTGACCGGAGTGTGACGAGTAGACCTATCAAGAGTTTTGAGTGCGAATCATCTTCATCAACATTGCAGGCAAGTAACACTTGATCATACCTTTTCTACTACCCAGTTTTTATGCATTAGATCAATCCTCAAACACTTGCATGATTAGGATCTAATTAAATTGTGGGATGGGAAGTAGATTGAGGTAGTACCTATTACTGTTTACTTATGAAACCTTTGGGAGTTACTTCTCGTTTGCTTATTATGCCATGCTATGCTAGTAGACGTGGATTGGGTGAGTGATATTCCATGACAGATGTGAGATTGTTAAATTAATGGTTTATCTAAGGTGGCAACTTAAACACACATCTGGGTGGATTGAGGCACCTGTTTTCAAGCAGGACTTGCCTGTTTTTTTTCGGACCGCCACCCAGGCTCAAAGGGATCATAAGATAATTCATACTAGTAACTTACATGTGCAGCCACAAGCCATTATGGGCTCTGGCATAGTTGACTAAGTCGTGCGAACTCTTATAGTGGTGGACTAGCAGATGTAGGGGATATAGGTGGTACGGTCTACCCATCGTAAGGTGCTAGCGCTTCTGAAAGACTATGTCTCGGTCATCCGTCTCTCAAACACCATGTAGTGCGAGAAACTAAACGGAGGCGATCGAGTCTTGTGGGGAAAAGTCATAAACCTCTGCAGAGTGTATAAACTAATCATGATTAGCCGTGTCCCGGTTATGGACAATTTTGAGTATCTAGTACTTGGATTTTCCTGTTGATCTCATCATGTTACTTCTAATTAATATTGTTGGGTTTTAATGAGTACTTTTAATTGGGATTGAGGATCTGTCAACCATTCTCAATGTTCAACAACCACCATGATAGTTAAATAAATTTATTCCTTTGTAGTAGGGAAAATTGGCTTTTGCAAAAATCTGTAACCATAGAGCTTTCCACCAGCCATATATGCATGTAGTATAGCTTATTCTTTCATTACTCTCTATGTGTTACATTGCCGGCATATTCCATGTGTTGACCCGTTTTTGGCTGCAACTTTTCATGTTGCAGACTTTTTGAACGATGAGTAAGTGATACGTTAGGGTTACGATTTCCTATACTCAACTTTGCCGTTGGTGTTGATGGGAATCCACAACCTTGTTGCTTCCGCTATATTTTGGATCGAGGTAATAGTATTTACGTTACTTTATACATGTGATTTACCTCTATTATAAATCCTTGAGTCTTGTGTGTGTTAGCATACCGATCCGAGGATGACACCTAAGCACGAGACTTGATCCATTCGGTCGGTCGCTACAAGATGGTATCGAGCACATGTTGGTGTGGGGCGTGACCTAGAAACTGGCAAGCCCATAGGAAAGATTTTTCTCTAGAACTTCATTTTCAAAAAGATCTTTTACCTCTCTTCTCTTCTGAGCTTATTCAAATATTCCCTTTTAGTGAGACCATACCCCTTTTCCCTTTTGACCACTCGAAGATTCAACTGATGAGACCACTCCAAGAAGTATAAGATATCGGACAACTAAGACCATTTGGAATGAAGAGGATTTTACCGTGTAAATGGAAATTACAACTGTTGAAGACTCCGAAGACTAGGAGAATTTTGAAGGCTCTGAAGAATTCCCAGATCTTATGACCTAGGAAGGTTACGCTTATGGAATTTGACGGACCATGGAAGTTATCAATACCCGAGATCAAGGTGTATTGGAGTAAGACCGGAACATGGAGCATTAGAAGTCAAAAAAATTTGTCAGGAAAGCCCTAAGGCAGGAGATGTCAACTATGGAATGATAGCTCATGGAAATGACAAGAGCAGAAACACGCTATCCATGATGTTATCGCCGCTTATGCTATTGTCACCGTATGGAGTTAAGTATGCAGATACATGGAAGGATGGATGGTAGAAGGCTGATGGAGCATCTGTCAGCAAAAGATGCAGTTTTAAATCTTAGCTGGTGTATCACCAGGATCTGGAGTGTTACATCAGGAAGTTAAGATGGACCTACAAGAAGCAATATTTTGACAAGAAGGCAATGGTGAAGAACTCAGGAACCGAAAGCTGAAAGTAGCCAAGCTGGAGGAGCTAAAACCTCGAGATACCGGAGATTTGTCAGGAACTGAAGGACAGTAGGGACAGTGTTCATGCCAAGGATGTTGAAACCAGAAGTTTGGAATGCAACTCCAGAAATATTAAAGGACGTCACAAGAGACTTCGTGTCAACAGAGATGAGCTGGCAAAAAGGACTTGAGAAGGACAAGCATGATCAGAAGAAGCCATCAGAGACATGACCAAGACTTGAAGAGTGTGATGACTTTGAGATCTATTGACCTTTAGAAGACCAAACCCCTATTACATACCTGCGTTAGATGCGACGATTGTGAGCTGTCATTTGTTTGATGTTTTCCGACAGCCACAATAAAATCTGTCTTTTCAAAACATTTGTTTGTATTGTGTGCATCCCTCTCGATCTCTCTTATCTCACCCCATAACCCATGGAACCAATAGAGTATGAATGGAGATGAGCTTATATTTTTTCCGGATCGATGAGTCAATTGGAGATGGACCGATGGATTCAGAACATGGAGGATCACATGGAGAATAACCCTATAGTCAGAAAGGATATGGCCCAGCATGCTCTTCCGTTCTTTGAAAGAGGTGCTGCTATCTGGTGGAGGATGTACCAAACCATCAATGGATTGCAAAGAGTAACCACTTGGGAAGAATTTAAGCTGACTTTGCTAAAGTCTCGGTTTGTGACCCAGAAGTTGAAGCCTTATGGAAAGGATATGAAGAAACCTTGTGCGTACAAGCTCTGTGGAGGAATAGGACACACCCAGAACGAACACAAGGATGAATGCCCAACTCGGCAGATTACTTGTTTCTTGTATGAAGGGACTACCCACTACCCTGCTTAGTGTCACATTTACCCCATGGTACAAAGAACCATCCAGCAGAAGAAAGAAGAAATGAAAGGAGCCCTCATGGAGATGTTAGAAGAACCTGTGACGAAGGAAGATGTTGAGGACACACACAAAGGAAACAAAATTAAAGCCCACACCAAGTCATGCTATTCATGTGGAGAAGAGGGACACATCTCCCAAGATTGTCTGAATGGAGATCTAGTAGAATTCCCGATAGAGGAAGTAGAGTATGACCCACAAGAAATAGAAGCCCTGATTGGAACGGAAAAGTCCCGGAAGAGGAATAGATTGGATTCCAGGAAGGACCTGAGTCATGTCACCTGTTACAAATGCAAGGAGTCAGGGCACTACATCAATACTTGCTCAAAATAGAAGCCGAGGACCCAAGGAGGCTATGTGATCATGAGGAAACCTCGAAACCTGTCAGAAGTAATATGTTTCCGTTGTAATGTAGCAGGGCACTTTGCCAGAGATTGTCCGAAGGAGAAGGAGACTGGTGATATATAGTTGAATTTGTAACAGAAGAAATGGAGTAGTAGAAGTGAGAGCTTTTTCTTTTATATTGAGGTGTTAAGTTGAGACATGTAATGGAAAAGCGAGATGATTATAATAATTTAAGAATCAATAAAGTTAGCAGTGTTGGTACTGCTTTGGATTTTATGAGTTACCCTATGAGGAAAGATGTTGACCAATTTCGAGGATATGAGAAATATGGTCTATGGAATATTGGAACACTTTAAGGGTAGTAGTACCCTGTAAGAACCGTTGACCCCTGGAAAAGATAAGGATACCCACTAAATGGATTTCAGACAAAATGAATATGAGTTTTGTCTCGATATGTTTGGTACCCCAAGAGTGTGTGGGATGACGTTGGAGACCATCAGTTGTTTGGACTAAATGTGATCAAGGAGTCAGAAGAGAATGTTAAGTTGATTCGAGATAAGACTGAAGGTAGCTCAGTCCAGGAAAAAGAGTTATGCAGACTCAAAAACGCAAGGAGGCAGTCTGTGAAATTGGAGACAGAGCATGTCTTCGTGTGCCCCCTCTGTGAGGAGTTAAGCGATTTGGAGTTAGGGGAAAGTTAGCCCCGAGATTTTAGGACCATACTGAGTTTTGGAGCGTATGGGAGAAGTTACCAACAAGTTGAAGTCACCCGAAGGACTGCCAGGAGTTCATGATGTGTTTCACGTTTCCCAGTTGAAGAAGTGCCATGCAGAGATGGTCAATATTCCCCTGTAAGGACGCTTGACCCTGGAAAGGATAATGATGTTCCACGAAGTGGAGTATGGACTTCATAAGTATAAGTTTTATCTCGGTATGTGGGATATCCCACGAGGATGAAGAGATAAATTACTATTGGACGTAAAGGAGGTATGATGTTGGAATTATGGATCAAGGTAAATTCCATGATGAGCCTGAGTAATCACGTCTTAGTTTGGTGCCAATAGAAGGAAGGAAGACAGTACAATTGGATGGATTTTAAGTACGCTAGGAAGTTGGATGTTGGGATAATGATCAGTTGCCCAGATGATGTGTTCAAGGATTTTAAGTGATGAGATGGGCCACAACCCACAGGTTCCAGGACCTGCCGAGAAGCAAGCACACTCTTGTTGAAGGAGAAACCCTGGAAGAAGTTACAGTTTTATCAACCAACGATTCTATAGGAGTTTACGCAAAAAAAACCTGAGAGTTGTTAAGGAACGATAGATGTTTGTTTGGCTTGCAGAATCAATGGATTTTCCGAACTTGGTTCATCGACAAGAGAAATTCTGCAATGCTTATGAGGATGACCGAGTGTTAGAATGCGAGATTCGCTAAACCATGTACAAGGTAATGATTTGGGTGCGGGATGGATTGATCACCATACCGACTTACTCTTATTATTCGCTTTGCTATATGGGATGGTAAATCTGAGTGACTTACCTGTAATAGAGAGACGACGATCAAAACCTTGTTTAAACCTTAGAATGGTATAGGTATTTTTTTCTTTTCCCTTGTACACGGCAGTGGTTGCCAATCATAGGTCATATGGTGAGGTTCAACCCAGACCCGTTTTCTGCAGGAGAAACCATAAATCGTTGACCACCATGAGATATCGATAGTTGTTTAGTATTGGCGCCAGACCCGTCAGCTATGAAGACCCAATCTCGGAATAACCTTACCAAGATGAAAGGACAAAAGGATTGAGCAAAAGGTTATGCCGTTACGGAAAGAGCCCCGAGAAGGAATTATCCTTACGATCTGAGAAGACCGACACTGTCAACGATGGATGGAGTATATGAGTTTTGATGGAACCTTAACAATGCTTCTAAGGGTGGTAGCACCCGAGACCCCGGAGACGATCGATGGATTTTTGAGAAGACCCCCAAACCCTAACCTATTTCTTGCTAGCCTCTCCGAATCTCGAGGACGAGATTCCTTTTAAGGGTGGTAGGTTTGTAACATCCCAAAATTCTAAATTTTGGAATGTTATAATAAATAGATAGATTTGATTGTTTGTTTGATTGTTGTGTGATTGACTGAGTGAAATTCGAGACTTTTTGAATGTTAAATGAGAGGGAATAAAAGGACTTTCCCAAACTTTCATTTTGCATTTTGATCTCCGTGAATTCAAATTCCTTTCAAACACAAAACCCTGGAGAGAAGATGACATGACTTCTTCCATTTATTTAAATGACAAGGGGTGTTGAAAATATTTGAATTTCATTTGGAAAATATTTCCAACCCAGGAACTTTATGCAACTCAATGATTTTCACGCGCGAAGTTAAAATGACTTCTTCAAAACATATGAAATACGAGTTGGGAGTTTCAAAGAATTAAATTCAAAGTTCTTTTGAATTTATTTTCAATTGGAGTTATTTGAGTTTTATTCAAATTATTTTCTCCAAAAATAAAATACATGGAAAATAGGGTAACATGATTCCCTACAACAGAAAATTGGAGAGGAATAAATTTGAATTCATTTTGGTATTTTTAAAATGATTTTCATTGGATTTTATTAGAGCTGAAGCACTGTTTGTTTTATTTGAATTTGTGTATGTTTTATTTGAAGCTAAAATAATGTCCATGTTGTAGAAAATCGTTTTCTGCAAATTTTGGTATATTATATGCCTATATAAAAGTTTTAGTCATTTTGTTTTTTTTTAGTTCTCTGAAAATTATGTTTAAAAAAAAATATCCCGCAGCACCTTGGGCCAAAGGCCCAAGCCACAAGCCGCTAGCCGCCGGCCGGCCACAAGGCCATCACGCGCGCGCACCTGGGAAGCCAGGGAGCCGCCTCCTTTTCCCAAGTCCTAGTAGGACTCTTTCCTACTTTCGTTTATTTCAGTATCTATTTCTAGATCTTTTCCTCTTGTTTCCTAATCCTAATCTATTTCTTGCCCCTACCCCAAGCAAAACCCTCCCTCCCAATATAAATACCCAAGCACCCCCCCTCCAACACATCAAACCAACACCTCTCCTCTCCTCTCCAGCAGCAAAGAGCAGCCCACACCAGCGCCGCCCGCCCCACCACCGCCGCCACCCAGCGCCGCCATCCTCACCAGTGCTGCCGCCGCCTTAACACCGCCGCTTGAGCCCTCGCCTCTTGAGGTACTAGCCTCCTTGCGTCACCTTTTCTTTTCCTCGGTTCGGTTTTTCGTAAATCGTTCCAGTTTTCGTTCCGGTTTTCGTGATCGGTTTTTCGTTTCGGTTTTCTTTCCGAAACCCTAGATCGGTTTTCTCGCCGGTTTTTCTTTCCGGTTTTGTTTAGCGAGCGTTCGCTCGATAGATTTTTCTTTTTATTTTTAATTTCTGTCAGGGACCTATCCGTAGTGTTATTTTTACAGATTAGTCCCTAATCTTCAAATGCTCATAACTTTTTACTCGTAAGTCGGAATCCAACGAAACCAACGCCCACTTCTTCGTTACGATCCCCTCTATCCGGTAATACAACTCAAACATGTTTTTGATAATTTAAAATTTGAATTAGATCAGATTTGTATTCAAACTTCGTTTGATCATAACTTGAGTTTCGTAACTCCGATTTAGTTGATTCTTTTTGCAAATCGAAGCTCTTGACCTAAACTTTCTGATAAGGCCAAATTCACATAATTTTGGTACTGTTAGAAATTGTTTTATGTTGCAAGAGTTATTTGCTTGGTTTTGATGTTTTCTGAATCGTTTTCTTCGTTCTTTCTGATCTTTTGAGTTATTGCTTATGTGTGGTTACTATTGTTTGCTTACGATAGATTGACCGGAGTGTGACGAGTAGACCTATCAAGAGTTTTGAGTGCGAATCATCTTCATCAACATTGCAGGCAAGTAACACTTGATCATACCTTTTCTACTACCCAGTTTTTATGCATTAGATCAATCCTCAAACACTTGCATGATTAGGATCTAATTAAATTGTGGGATGGGAAGTAGATTGAGGTAGTACCTATTACCTGTTTTACTTATGAAACCTTTGGGAGTTACTTCTACGTTTGCTTATTATGCCATGCTATGCTAGTAGACGTGGATTGGGTGAGTGATATTCCATGACAGATGTGAGATTGTTAAATTAATGGTTTATCTAAGGTGGCAACTTAAACACACATCTGGGTGGATTGAGGCACCTGTTTTCAAGCAGGACTTGCCTGTTTTTTTTCGGACCGCCACCCAGGCTCAAAGGGATCATAAGATAATTCATACTAGTAACTTACATGTGCAGCCACAAGCCATTATGGGCTCTGGCATAGTTGACTAAGTCGTGCGAACTCTTATAGTGGTGGACTAGCAGATGTAGGGGATATAGGTGGTACGGTCTACCCATCGTAAGGTGCTAGCGCTTCTGAAAGACTATGTCTCGGTCATCCGTCTCTCAAACACCATGTAGTGCGAGAAACTAAACGGAGGCGATCGAGTCTTGTGGGGAAAAGTGCGCAAACCTCTGCAGAGTGTATAAACTAATCATGATTAGCCGTGTCCCCGGTTATGGACAATTTTGAGTATCTAGTACTTGGATTTTCCTGTTGATCTCATCATGTTACTTCTAATTAATATTGTTGGGTTTTAATGAGTACTTTTAATTGGGATTGAGGATGCTGTCAACCATTCTCAATGTTCAACAACCACCATGATAGTTAAATAAATTTATTCCTTTGTAGTAGGGAAAAATTGGCTTTTTGCAAAAACTGTAACCATAGAGCTTTCCACCAGCCATATATGCATGTAGTATAGCTTATTCTTTCATTACTCTCTATGTGTTACATTGCCAGCATATTCCATGTCTGACCCGTTTTTGGCTGCAACTTTTCATGTTGAGACTTTTCGCACGATGAGTAAGTGATACGTTAGGGTTACGATTTCCTATACTCAACTTTGCCGTTGGTGTTGATGGGAATCCACAACCTTGTTGCTTCCGCTATATTTTGGATCGAGGTAATAGTATTTACGTTACTTTATACATGTGATTTACCTCTGTTATAAATCCTTGAGTATTGTGTGTGTCGAGATACCGATCCGTGGATGACACCTAAGCACGTAGACTTGATCCATTCGGTCGGGTCGCTACAAAGACGCTCCAAAGCATCTATCACGATATTTCTCTGCAGAGTTCCTCAAGAATTGTCCCAACTCTACAACTGCTCAGTATAAGTCGTATGCCCAATCCTCTAAGGATAACAGTAAAACCCTTTGAAGTAGGACGTGGAAGTCATGATTTTTCAACCCTTGTACCTTGTTTCCATTTGCACTGACTCTCCTTTCAGGGTTGGAAGCAAATCCATGTGGGAATCTCACACGTGACAGGACCTCGAGAATTCTTCTCTTTTACCTTGTCCAAGGCGTATACGGTGGTGCCATATCCCGTGGTTTACCTTCATCTTGCACCTGCAAATCCTTTCTGATACCTAGGTGTGTCAAATCAATCCTAGATTTTAAGGTATCTTTCGTCTTGCCTTCAATGTTAAGAAGTGTGACGATAATGCCGTCACATATATTTTTCTCGATGTGCATCACATCAAGATTATGCCGCAGATCCAAATCTTCCCAATACTCCAAGTCGCACAAAGTGGACCTGTGGGTAAACAATAATCTCTCTTCTACCGTGCGACCCTTCCTTTTCCCGCTACCATTACCAGGATGGTTTCCTGGTGTAATATGCCTGACCTTCTCTAATTCCACTTGCAACTCATCGGTGGTGAGCCTCTTTGGCGCATCACGGTTTTCATGCTTTGCATTGAACACATGTCTTCGGTATTTTCTAGGATGCGGCTTGTCCTTGGCAAGGAAAAAGCGGTGTCCAATGTAACAGATCTTGCTAAGTATTGCGTGTGACAGCGGATTCCCGTCACAGCAAACACATGCATTGTAACCATGTGTCGTTCGTTACGACATAGTGCCCAAAGCCGGATAATCATGGATGCACCAAATTACAACAAAGACGCAGAAAGAAATCAGCTGGTGGGCTGCTATATAGGTCTCGGTGAGAACACCCTTCCATAAGCTGTTGAAGTTCCTCCACAAGAGGCTCCATGAACAAATCAAAATCATTTCCGGGACTTTTTGGACCTGGGATGAGCAAGGCCATCATGTAGTTTGATTCTTTGGTGCGAGACATTTGGAGGCATGTTGTAAGGATAACAAGCACCGCCACATGCTATGTGTGGCGCTCTGGTGGCCAAATGGGTTAAATCCATCTGAAGCTAAGCCAAGTCTAATGTTTCTCGGGTCAGCAGCAAACTCTTAGTGTTTATCATTGAAGCTTTTCCACTCACTACCATGAGATGAATAGCTCATTACATTCTGATCTCTGTACTCCTGGTTCCTAGAATGCCACAGTACATCCTCTCTTGTTTCAGCATCATGAAACAACCTCTGCAATCTTGGTGTAATTGGAAAATGTCTCAGAACATTATGAGGAACCCTCTTCACAGCATCGCCATCTTTCCATCTTGATGATTTGCATTTCGGGCATTCACTTAAGTTGGCATAATCCTTCCGGAACAGAACACAATTATTCTTACAAACATGGATCATATCATATCCAGTTCCAACTGCACGAAGGAAATTCTTCATTTTACTGTAGGTGTGTGGCAGCTCAGACACATCTGGGAAAGATTTGCGGAAGGCAGCCAACATCTCATCGAATGATTTGTTGGTCATCCGCTCAGATGTCTTCACCTGAAGAAAGGTGACCATAGTTGAGAATACTGACAGCTTATTTCCTGGGGTGACAGCAACATTGCATTGTTCCAACATGCGGGCCCACCGTTTTTCTTCTGCAGGTGAAAGTTCACGAAATGCACGAGCATTTCGTAGCATTGTTTCAATGTTGGTCAAACTCACTGGCTCCGCCACCACCACCTCCTCCTCCTCTTCCACCGAGCATCGAGCGAGATCAAGATGGTGATCTGTTGCTTCCACGTAGTCAATAACATTGGCGTTCACAGCTTCACCATGATGAACCCACCTAGTATATGTGACCGACATCCCATACAAGTGTAGTTGCTTTTGCACAGCTTGATCTGGGTCTTGTAACTGAATTCATACAACTGCTACACAGGCAGAGCACATCTGATTTGGACCACCGTACTCAGCTCGACAAAGTTCATGAAGTTTTCAACCCCCTCGACGTATGCAGCGGAGAATCTTCGAGCAGAAGTTATCCAAGTCATGTCCATCTGTTAGACATGCAAATTAGTTCTTCTACTAGATACTACAGGAAAAACATATATGCTTTTTTATGAAGTCTAGAAAAAAATACCTAGGTCGATGTCTAAAGCTATGGCAAGATATTTGGACGAGCAGATCTAAGTAACAAAATATATGTAAAGCAAATTCAGCAAACAGATTTGAGTGCTAAATTATGGCAGGCTGTTTCAGCAGTCAATGAGCCCGAGCACACAGCCATCGAACTATCGAAGGCCATCGCAGCAACAAAGATCGAGTATAAAACGGTGTAGAGCTATTTCACCTAACAGATTGGCTACTAGACCATGGCAATCTACGTCACAATAAATATATGGCAGGATATTTTAGCAACTAATCGGCCTTGGCATGCCATCTCAGCTAAGCAGATTGAGTGCAGAACAGGGCAAGGAAGCTTCTTAAGCAGAGCATATTGACAGTAAACTACTTCGGCAAACAGTGATATTAACAGCGTCTATCAGCTAACATTCAGCGCTACACCGACATGAACAGGGCCTCAGTCTAGAATGCGCGTACCGTGGGAGAAGCTGACCGCCGTGCGTCTCCACACGGACGTCACCAGCGGTGGCGGCGCTGACCGCCGTGCACCTCCACAAGAACGTAGCCAGAGGTGGCGGCGTGGCTAGAGGATGGCAGTCTATGAGAGCGTACTGTGGGAGCGAGAGGATCGCCGTGCGTCCCCTCGACAAACCGCGGCGCCGACGTATCAGCGCGGCGGGGAGGGCGGCTTTGGCAGAGCGAATGGAGTGGAGGGGGGACGGGGGGAGGGGGGTTTGGGGAATATTTGGCCGAAGGGCGGTTGAATCGAATTTGGGGGGAATTTTTCTGTGGTGGGGGGGAGGATTTTCGCGCGGTGGGCGGGGGGAGTTTGGCGCATGGTCGGTTTCTCCAAGTGCAGTCCCACGTGTCAGTGAAGAGGCAAGCCGAAGCGCGTTCCGTTTGCGTGAGCCGTGTGCAGGACCGAACGTGTGTGGGGTGAAATGCGACCGTGACAGGAGTGCTGTGAGTGTACCGCCTTTTTTCCTTTTACACTAGGTGCTTCGCCCCCTCAAAAAAAATGTTGCTTCGCGCGATCCATCGATACTACTACTAGTAATCCGGTAATCCCGACTAAAACGGCGCGGCCGGGTCTTTTCCCGCACGATATGCTGGGAGGTTGGCTTAGTTGGGTTTTTTAGATTTGTCTCGGTTCAATAAAAAGCATAGTTGGTGATGATGGTGTGCCTGTCATCCTGCAATATAGGCCGTCCGGTCTATATCTAACGGATAGGAAGGAAACTATGACAATTTACCCGCACTCCTCTCCACATTTGCAGATAAGGCTTTCCCTCGTTCATCCTTTTCTCCCACAAGATCTTGATCTTCCGTGCACTAGTACTCCTACAATATGTATATTATTGTGAAAGTTCATATACACCGGCCGAGATTAATGCAAACACGGCAGATTTTCATTACATTTAGAACTTTTATAAGACAGAAAAATAAAAGAAACCCGACCCTAAACCTATTCTACGGCGGCGACCGACGTCCTCCATCTGTGATCCTATGTGCGGGGCGGGTTCAAGACCCGTGAAGTGAAGGTGCGGTCTCGGCGAGGAAGAGTAGAACACGGATGCGGACCGGCCAGTTGGCACACCATGCCTGCCGCCCCCATGCCCTACTCATCCTCGGAGGAGTCCCACCTCGGCGGTGTCGGACGTTGGACGGCGGCAAGTAGGGACGCGTGGTGACGGTGCTCCCGTCGTCGGGCCGCCAGCGTGGCCACCGCCAGCGGTTGCGTCTGCGTCGCTACGCCGCTATTGCATCGCGAGAGGCGACTTGAGCGAGGGCGGCGACCTCGAGCTTCATCCCCGAAGACAAGCTCTCCCGCAGAGCGTTCGCACTTGCGGTCATGGTGGATGTGGTGTCAGGTAGGAGGATGATGCGCTATGGTGTGGAGGTTAGCTGGGCGTTGCCGCTTTAAGTAGCGCATTCCGGTGAGGCCAAGCGTCCGGGTGCGTCATTAAGTCGCTGGAGTTGGTTCCTCGGGCACCGAGCCTCTTAACGACGACATACGAACGGACGGCATGAATGCGGGCAGCTGGCGCCGGCTGGGAACGCACCGCGCGACGGCGCGAGTGACGAGGGCTTTGGTGTGCCAGGGTAGTCAGCTGCGTTCGTGGCAACGTTGGAGATGCCCTTTGCTCAAATGCGATCCCCGCATGCCATTGAAAAAGCAAGACGACCCGGCATGGTCTCAGGTCTAGAGGATGCAGTTGGCCGCGCTACACCACTCCATGGATGCGTCGCGGCGCCCCGTGCATCCGCGACGAGCCGGTTGTTGGGGTGTCTTTGGATTGTGGCCAAAGTGCACCTTACCAAAGGTCATGACCCAAAGATTGGTCTTTGTTTGGATGGTTGCCATTTCTTTGGCATGCCAATGAACTCTAGCCAACTCTAGTTCATTTTTCTTGCCAATGTCGGCCAAATAATGGGCAACCAATACCTCAACCAAAATTTTGGCTACCCAATGCTTTGATGGGGCAACCTTGGGCACAAACCAAACATACCGTTGGTCGTGCCGCAGCACAAACGCCACCCTCGGCACACTGAAACCGACCGTGTCTATCGACGATATGAGCGTGTCGCTCACCGCGGTCGCCGTGTCCAGAGGCGGTGCTGGAGCTGCGCCCCGTTGTTGGCCCCAAAGACCCACATGAACGGTTGTCGGTCGCGAGGAGGTCGTGGGCCAGCTCCTCCATTGGACTAGTCTGCGCTACGTCGTCCCGACGGGTGTGCCCCACATGTCGGTTTCCCTGTTTTCCCGGCCATATTCGAGCGTCAGTGCTCCGTGTTGCGCATTAGGCCTTTCACTATGTATGCCAAGTTAGACAACTTATTGTTTATTTGAGCCGTTCAAGTGTAATCATGTGGCGTTTGCTTATTTCTCATTCCTCTCCAACCCTCTTCTCCATCGATCATGACGCCCTCCAGTCGAGTCCATCCTCCCGCATGCCTCATTTGAACATTCCGCCGAGTATCATTCGCATGTACCCAACCTAGTCCTCTTTCAATAGACCTCCGGACCCCGAGATGAAATCAAGAGGGAACGAGTGGGGGCACGTGATACCTAAGGCGGATTCAAAATTTTGAACCGGTGATCATAGCATCCGCAAATCATATATAAAGGGTATTCAATGTTCGTTTCGTTTTGAGCGCATAATATACTCCCTCCTATCCTTTCTACCTTACATATAAGTTTTATGTGTAGTCAAAGTATCTCTACTATGATAAAAAGGTATCAACATTCAACAACGCCCAATCAATATTGTTAGATTAAAGACGTACTCCTAGATTTGTACTCGAGATGGTTTCCAATTTGACTATTGACAAGATTAATAGTACTCCTTTCACATAGGTGAGTAAGTCATCTTAGGCTGTGCACCGTGACCAAGGAGGAGGGAAAACGAGAGACATTAATGTTTATTTGCTAATTAATAGTATTGCATGCAATGAACTAACCACTTGCATGTCATGTTTGATAGTCTCGGGTCATTAAAGCATGCACACCTCATCTCTTATTGGTTCATATGTCAAGAAACAAGAAACGAGGTAGAAGTTAATGCACTGCGCCTACGTGTTTTGGGATTATTTGGTTTTCGTAAGATGACTTACACACCTAGACGGAGGGAGTACATGAGATGTATAATGTGAAAATTATATCATTGGAAACTCCTTTCACATACGAAATTGACCATATGCTTTGTGTAAGTTGCATGTCATATATTATTACTCTAACATTTGGTCAAAGTTTGCCTCGAAAAACGCATTAGACCCTGTATGCTTTGTGTAAGTTGCATGTCATATATTATTACTCTAATTGTGTAAGTTGCATGTCATATATTATTACTCTAACTTTTGGTCAGAGTATAGTGGAAGTGGATCCTCTAACGTAGGTATCCCTGCCTTACCCTCCCTTTCGGTCACTTACTGGCGGACCCCATGCTTGCTAGGCCCCGCATGTCAGTTATTCAATGGGTTCGGCCACGTCTGGGGATCCTCATCCGTAGTATACTCCCTCTGTTTTTATTTACTCCGCATAAAACGGAGGGAGTAGTGGTATAATAAATGACGCGGGTGGGGGAGGGGGTGGGACATCGGTTTGCTCTCATCTGCGGTCCCACAAGCGAGCGAAAACGCAAGACGAAGCGCGTTCCATTCGGTGAGCGACGTGGAGGGTCCAGCGTGCTGGGCTGGAACGCGAACGCGACAAGAGCGATGTACAGTCAAAACCGATTGACCGGTTGTCACCGGAACCACTATTCACACCAAAACCTTCGCTGCTCGGCCTACGCCAGCCACTGCCCTAAAACCACACCAAATCTCCAGCCCATTCCCCCACCTTTCGATCCCCTAGCCCGCATCAAGCGTCCCCTAGTTCACCGGAAAGCCATGGTGCGCCGCATGATCACTTACTACAAGATGCTGACGCCGGAGCGCCGCGCAGAAATCACGGCGGCGGTCGGCGCCACAGACCTCCGTTCCCAAGCTCGCTTTGCGGCGGGCCAATCCCCGAGTTCTCTGGAGCCAAGCTACGAGGAGGAGGAAGCCGATCCAATGTTCACTGCGGAGGTCGCGGCGCAGAAGGCCCCCGATGGGTATGAGACGATGGACGTCGACTTAGTGCCGACGTCCGAGTCCCCTATGGTGCAGGCGGACCAGCGGTTCAACATGGCGATACTAAAGGAGGACCGGGAGGCAGAGGCTCAACTAGACGCGGAGCGCGCGCATGCCGCTGCCATTGAGGCTCTCCTGCAGGCGGAACCGGATGTCGTGGATGTGAACCGGGCGGCGGAGGCTCAACTTGAGGCGGAGCGCGCGGATGCCGCTGCCATCGAGGCCCTCCTGCAGGCGGAACCGGACGTCCTGGACATGAACCGGGCGGCAGAGGCTCGACCCGACGCAGAGGGCGCGGATGCCACTCTCATCGACGCCCTCCTGCGGGCGGAACCGGAAGTCCTGGACTTGAACCGGGCGGCAGAGGCTCGACTCGACGCAGAGCGCGCGGATGCCGCTCTCATCGACGCCCTCCTGCAGGCGGAACCGGAAGTCCTGGACTTGAACCGGGCGGCAGAGGCTCGACTCGACGCGGAGCGCGCGGATGCCGCTGCCATCGAGGCCCTCCTGCAGGTGGAATCGGACGTCCTCGACTTGAACCGGGCTGTGCTCTTGTCCGTGCAGAGCGCCCGCACGCTCCGCTTGAACGAGTAGCTGGAGGCCGAGGACAACCACGGTGCGAAGACACACGTCGGCAGCGACGGCTGGTTCGCGCCGGCAGCCAAAGACGACGAGGCCGTCTCTTTCCGCGAGCAGTGATAGTTTTTCTTTATGTTGTTGTTTTTATTATTATGGATCTTTTGCTGTGTAAAAACATACTATTTGTTATGCAAGTCGCCTGAGTCTACCATTTCAGGCGGTTGGATGAATATCCTACGTCTCCTAACCCTTCTTTCCTTCTTCCTCACCTCTTCTTCTTCCCCAACAGACCACCGCACGGGCCGTACGGATACTCCGGTTGGATAAGCATACTCTATGAACGAATATTATGTGTCAGCGATAGGATGGCTGAGTTTGGTTTGTTCACATGCGACAGCACGTGCCAGTGAGGGTGCGTTCCCTTGGTTGGGTTTGCAGCGTGCAGGAGCGAAGTGTGAGGGTGCGGTGCGACCGCGGCGTGCAGGAGCGACCGCGTGAGGGTGCGGTGCGACCGCGACAGCCGTGCGCAAGTGTACCTCCTTCTCATTTTGAAAACTTTAGGCAAGCTTGGCAAAAATGTGTGGCGAAGTTTGGCAATGCAAGGCCTAGACCCAAACATGATAAGTACGTACTACCTCTATCCGGGTTTATTGGTCCCCATTGTATTTCGTGCCAAATTTTATAGATTAAACTAAGAAAATGTTCACGCATGTCACCAAACATTATATTTTTCAAAACTATGTTCAAATACGAATCCAATGAGATAATTTTTCTTGACATGCATTAACATTTTGTTAGTTAAATCGTTAGTCAAAATTTGGCACAAACTATAAAAGGGACCTATAAACCAGGACGGAGGTAGTACGTACTAGGAGTACTAGTGTTAAAAAAGAAAGGCGGGGTTTTCCTTCGATACAAATCCTCGTTTCACGTGTCAATTAATGCGTATTTTTTCTCTCGAAAGACCAAAGAGCTAACCATCTCACTCCTCACCGCTTGATTAATGCAGCGCCATGCAAACGAACCTTCTCACTTCCGCATGCATGCAGGGGATATTAATGTCCTTAGTTTCTAACCCCATCAATTTTGCCTTGATTAGTGTTAGTGGCCCTTTGCAAATTGTAATTTTGATATACTGGCCTTGTGTACAAAAAAGATGGAGGTAGTAACTATATTTGAATTCCTTGCCCATTGCGGTGACGTCGACGACTTTTTTTTGTGGTTTGGCGAAGTGCGTTCGACGGAGAACACCATTGAGGGAGACCACGGTAAGTCGTTCGCAAGTGCCGCCTGCAAGACGAGACAACCGCCTTATTTGCATCTAGGAAGTCCATTACTAGTACTACTACTAGGAGTACTAGTGCGGTGAGATGGTTTCTCGAAGAAGACGATGGAGAAGCGGAGTCAGCGAAGAGTGAAATGATAGTTGCTTCGTCGTGCTTTGTGATTTGACGCCTCACCGCTTTGTGATTTGTGATAGAAGGGACAGGGAGTAGACTCTGTGCTCTATATTGTACTACTCCTACATGCGCCCAAGCATGGGAGAAAGAGGAGAGACGTTGCATTTTCTATTCCTTCAATCAATCAATCAGGAGCTTGGTTCCATCTTTTGGCTTTGGCAACGATTCCACAATGGTTCCCATGATGCCAAAAGCTATTTTCACATTTGGCTACACATTGTGGATGCCCTTAACCGTACCACTTGGTTTTTCTCCTGTGTGCTATCTATACAAATCTCAATTATATTGATCTAAAAAATTATAGAATCAAAGATTAGTAAAAAGGAGGTGATTTTGCCACGCGGATGGCGGGGGAGGTTTCTTATTTTCAGAGGACGTTGTCCTGGCGGTTTGCTAACATGCGGTCCCACGTGTCAGTGCTTTACCAAGCTGATCCGCGTCCCACATGAGGCAGAACAAGGCAGAAGCAACACATGGTTAAGTTGAAGAAGATGAGGGAGAAGCGACCAAGCTGATCCGCGTCCCACATGAGGCAGAACAACGGCAGAAGCAACACGTGGTTAAGTTGAAGAAGATGAGGGACAAGCGGATTCAGCAACGAGTGAAATGATGGTTGCTTCGTCCCTCCAACTTCTTTTTTTTAGCATTATTACTTCGTCCCTCCAAATTAACTGCGGGAAAGGTGCGGCTTTGTGATTTGACGCCTCATTGCTCATTACTACGCCGGCGCCATGACTGGGTGCTTCACCCCGCTGCTCGCATCAGTATTCGGTATGGCACGTGGACCCGTAGCTTGATGTCCCACATGTCGGCGAAAGGGACTAGAAGATTTATGAAAGCGAGCGCTCCACTCTTACGACGAGGAGTAGACGACACGACGGCACAGTGAACTGTCACTTGTACTGTATAGTACTATAGTTTTGTTGTTTCGCACGATCCATCGATACAAACCCGATTAAACAGGAAAGGGCGGGATTTTTCCCTCGCGGTAGATGATACTGGCCATACATTTCAAAGGCAATTTTAATGTATGCAAACTGAATAATTATAACTAACAATATGATATCTAGTAAAACTAAAAACACATATGATTTATTGTGTTAGAGTGTAGTAGTAGTTCTGTATTGCATAGTTGTTAGATGTAACATGCGAGAACGTGTAGAGATGTAGTTTTGGAGGGCCTACAGAGAGAAAAGCGTAGTAGGGTCACCGAACTTCAGAATAAGCTGATTACGGTCACTATATACGTTTTGCGGTGATTATCCGGTCACTTGCTCACAGTTCAGCATCGGATTGCACTCGCTGACCGCCAAATAGTCTGCGTGGCGCCATGTTGACTAGTTAAATTGACCACGTTCCTTGTGGGTCCCACCTGTCGATTCGCATAGGGAAAAGGTCGGTAAACACAAATTTACGCAGGCGCGACAAGGCTCCAACCGTGCGCGCTGGAATCATCTGGTTGTGTATGTGTATGCATGGGGCCTGATGTGTGCGCAGCAACGTGTAGGTTGAGCACTTGAGCGTGAGAGTGTGTGTTGGTCGTGTGGTGTACTGGTGTGTGCATGCATGCGTGCGTGTGTGCGTGTGAGTGTTGCATGCGCGCGTGGCTGCGTGTGTACGTGTGAGTGTTGCGTGCGTGCGTGGGCGCATGTGTTTGTGTGAGTGTTGCGTGGATGGAGCTCGTGTGCATGCGTGCGTGTGTGTATAATCACCACACCAGCTCCTGTGTGTTAAAACAGACGGCTCAGCATACCAATACAAGGCCACCTTGTCCGCTGTGACCGTTGTCATGACTTCGCACCACTGTCAAAATATTTTTTTGTCGTTTGTTTTCATTCTTACTAGCAAGATGCCCGTGCGTTGCACATAACATCAAGATGCATTTGTATGACTTGTTTATCTTGTGAGAGAAAAGGATGAACGAGGGAAGGCCTTATTTGCAAATGTGGAGAGGTGTGTGGGTACCTTTTTGCAAAACTGCCATAGTTTCTTTCCTATCCGTCAGATATAAATCGGACGGCCTATATTGCAGGATGGCAGGCACACCATCATCACTAACTCTGTTTTTTATAAGAGTGTATTTTATGTATTTTATAATAGTGTAGATGTAGAGTAGATACAAGTCGACAGGTGGGCACGATGTTAGTGAGATAATGTGATTCAACACTAGATTAGGTGCCACATGGAGCTTTCAACTGGTCAACTAGTCATGTCATTAGCAAATACAAAGTTGTACGGTGAGCCCGTGACTGTATAATAACCACTAAACGTAAACGGTGACCGTAATGAGTGGATTATGAAGTCCAATGTATGTATCATGCTTTGACTTCAAATATAATGATCGTCATTGCATATATCGCGAGAGAAAGATGAAACACGCGTGAATTTTCTGGGGGCTTATTACTTTTAGAGGACATGGAGATAGTTTTGTGTGCATACGTGAAAGGGGCGGGGGGGGTATGTGATGGAGAGAGAGATGCTCTTCGTTTCTCTTTATTATGACTAACTTTGTATATAGTATAAAAATATATAAATTCACAGTATGGAATAAATATCATTGTGGGCACAATGCAATGCAAATTAGCGTCAGACTCCTCCATATAACTTTGTAATGTTGTATATATGTAGAAACTCTAAAATAGTTTTTGGCCACACTTTATTCAAAAGGAATGTTATATGCTGAAATAAACGTGAAGAGAGGGCTTTTAGATCAATGGGGTACGTGATGTAACATGTGTGAATGCGTAGTTGATGCATTTGGCGGGGCCTAGAGAGGTATGTGTGTGTATTACGTATTCGAGAGAGGCATGGATAGAGGGGCCGACGGGGGGGGAGAGATAGCACGAGAAATGAGGGTGGTCTAGAGAGAGAGAGACGAATATGACGTCACGACAAGAGATTCCATTCCCTTGAGTGTGTATATGCAAGGGGGGAGGGAATAGAGGCACCAGGAGAATTTTTCTGTGTGTGTGGTGTTTGTGTTGGTATGTGTGGGTGTGAGAAGATAATGAGACGTGGGGGCAGAGGGTGTGTCACCGCGTGAGGTCCGGTGGGTCGAGGTGAGGCCCTTTGTTCGGTTCCGTCCTGCGCCACATTGGTCGGCCCATGACACATTTAGGAAGACCCATGGATGACTAGTCGTACAAGACAAAGATAGCAGAATTGTGAAGGACTCTGTGTCCACTGACAAAGCCGGCTAGGATTTGTAACCCTAGGTTCTCGGACTAAGGTAACCCTCTATCTCGATATTACTATTCATCCAACCTAACTTTAAGGGGCATCCTACAGAATGCTCGCTAGAATCATACTAAATCGATTAGGAAGAGAGGTGTGAGATAATGCGTGAGAGACATGCGTAAAGATAATGTGCGTACATGATACACGTAGGCAGGTCCATGTATATAGAAAGGTCGATGAGGATTGTGCGTGTGTATGTTTGCGAGAGGAAGAGTGCTTGTGATAAAGGTTAGTGAAAACAGTTGTAAATGGTTACGAGAGGGCGGAGGGTTATATCTAGAGAATGTGTGCGAGAAAGACACCTCGGAGAGAGTGTGTGAGCTTGTGTGAGAGACCACCGATGGAGAGTGAAACTACACGTAAAAGACTGCTCTACACATTGATTAAAGATATAAATTGTATCCAAATATTAGGATGGGATCATGATATTTGCAATTCGTGTAAGGAGCGGTCATTGATCCATCAGACATCTAGATTCTATCGAATTTGAGCATGTCTATGTTATTATTCGACACAATTGATCCACATAGTTAGTATTTTGAACTCCAGACAATGCATCGCTTTAGCAATCGAATATAAACGTGAGTATAGTTCATGTTGTGTGTGTAAAGCACATTATACATACGAAAGTTACACAATGGACATTTATAAATAGCTACCTATGAACTAGTATACATTTGAATTCAACCTAAGGTGGTTTAAAAAAAATCGAATTCAACATCAAGTCCATTCAATTATTTGAATTTGATATCAGGGCATTTGTAAACCATACCTAAACTATGGGGGTACCAATCTCTGCTCTGATTTTGTACATAATAGCATATGTAGTCGTGTACAAAATAGATTCAAATTTAGCTCCTCCATTCCAAAATAATCGTAGTTATAGGATTTGCAAGTGTCAAAATTCAAAAGGAAGCGGATAATTTAATGAGGTTTTCAAACATACAAGGTCAAATATAACGTTGTCTATTTAGGTCAATCCTCATAGTTCAAGAGTACTCTAAACGTGAATGCTTGTGTTTCAAAATTTGAACGAAGCGCCAAAAGAGCCTCTACTACACCAAACCGCGTGAGACCAATGTTTGGTAGTACAAGGAAATTGCTTTTCTAATAACTCCGACCTGTGAAACCTACCGGCCCGACATTCAAAGGTCTAAACCGGGGTAGGTTTGTAGCTTCATCTAGACGCCACGCAACCGCCTCCAAAAACATTCATACACAATGGCCGCCTAAGCACACATGCATGCTGCCAAAATCGCTCCGCCCACTATTTGGGACACTGGGATTACCATCCTACCCCAACCCGCAGAGGTCCGAATTTAAGAGGGGCAAAGTTTGTACTTTCCCAAATTTCAAATAAGCGCTCCATCTTCTGTTCAAAAAAGCCAAAAACAAGCGCGTACCATACCGAAACATGGTCCCCCCACCCGTCTGATTCCCCATTCAGTACTCGTGGGCGCCAAAACTACCTCTCCACCAGCCCTTGAAACCCGGCGTCCTCCGTCCACCACCCCATCCCACCCATCAACCGCCGCCCTCCTCCATCACGCCGGAGCCGATACCCCGACGTCGTTGTCCACCGCAACCTCAACCGCAACACCCTCCACAGCTAGTAGTTGAAGTCGAGGCCGAGCCGTCCGTACCCGAGCCAGTTCAACCACGCCGTCCTGCGCCTCACCGCTGCCGCTCCAACTTCGCCACCCTCCACCGCACCGGAGCTGTTCTCGCGCCGCCCTTCGCCGCCTCGGATCTGCTTCCCCTCCGCCGACATACAGCCATGGCAACACAGTCAACAATTTGGCCATGGGTTCGTTCAAGCCTGCACCCTCCAGAACATCGGTTTCCCCGGTAAAAACAAGAAGATCGGCGCGACATGTGGAGGTGACCACACCGGCAACCGAAGAAGGTACTCCTCTTCCCTTATTCGTGCAAATCTTACGTCTCTGCTTGCACGGTATTCATCCCACAGAAGACACTAGTTGACCGCTTCTTCTTGATACTAGATGTTCCTAGTAACTCGCGATGCACAAGGTTTCTCCTCATATACTATTTCACCTTAGCTAGAGGTCCGTCGCCCCCCTGAATTTCAATTTCTGGCCAGTTGATTCCCAATTAATGGAAGCATTCCCTGGCGTAACAGGCGCTAGTACGACTATTACGCCGGGGAAGCAGCGCCTTGGTGTTTATCTTAGGGGCGGCTGCGGCCTAGAGCTACTGGCGCCCGATCTGGAGGTCGGTCGGGATTAAAGGGATAGCTTGGGGGCGCTGCCAAGCATGGCGGTGGTGTGAGGTCGATGAGAGGGCGGGGCGGCGGAGGCACGGTCAGGCGGTGGTCGTTGGCGGTTCGTGAAAGATCGTCACTTGAAGGATGGCGGGAGGTAGACGAAGGCCATCTGCCGTTCCTTATAGATCGACGGTTCATTAAAAAATCGGTCGCCTATTTATTTTCAATCATCGTTATCTTAGATATGACCACATGTGGTGGTGTCTTTGGAGGAGTACCTGCATTTCTGTGCTCATATATTGCAAAACCATACGGAGTAGAATCTAATTTTGTTTGCCATGCAATGTTGTAGAGCTATCATATGTCTCCTGTCATTTATTTTTAAGCCACCTGCTATCTCGCTACTTTTACAAAGGCACTAGTTCTGCACACACTTCACCCATACTCTCACTATTGTGTTTTTATAAAGGGTATTTCAGACTCTCCTGCCGAAAGAGAAGCAGCAAAGAAAAGAGAGAAGTCGCTCCAGCTTGGTATACGGGTAGGCAAGACACGTTACAACGCTATAAAGGGTCCAGTGTCAGCAGACGGAGACGGTAAACGTAGCTTTGTAGTTGATGACCTCGCTCGCAATGAACCACCATCCTAGGTGCTTGCTTTAACTTCGCGGTGTCATATGTGGTTGCATGTTGGTGTCTAGCTTGTATTCGAAAGGCCGAAGTCGGTCTTTATTAAGATAAGGAAAGATATTTTTTACATGAACCACCATCCCGTGAGCACTAGAAGACAAATAGCTAGTCAGGGCACTGGCCGAGCCAGTGACAAGCCCAGCAAAGACAGGCATCACCTGGAAGCCAACTAAAAAGTCGCGATGGTGGCGAAGCAGCCCGCCTCCCACCAGGCTCTCGGGTCCTAGATGATCATGTTCACCACTCCAGCCGGATGTCTAGCTTGTATTGCTTCCAATTTGTTTAAATTGCATCTGCTTAGCTTACACATTATACCTTTGAATATGACATGCCTTTTTGTTTTTGGTACATACTAGTACATCTGTGTATTAACCATATTCTTACATCAAACTAATGTTCTTGTGGATCCCTCATCAATCACTTATGACGAGGCAGGCAGGCAAGGGGACTACTCCTCATTTAAAGAATGCAGCATCAGCCTCCCAACATGATTGTCAAGAAACAGAAATGCTAGATGAAGATAGTGAACGTAGCTCTGTAGTTGATTACAGCATTTCCCCTACACTAGCATTGCAGGTGCTTGCTCTAACTTGGCAGCGTGATATGTGGTTGCATGTTGCATATGGTGTCTAGATTGTAATTCTTCCAATCTGGTTAAACTGCATGTGCTAGTCTGCTTAGCTTATACTCCTGTAAATGTGACATTATACCTGTTAATGTGCATGCCTTCCTGTATTTAGTACATAGTACATCTGTCTATTAAGCATGTCCTTACATAAAACTATTGTTTTTTTGTATCCCGCATCAATCAATATGACGAGACACCTTTAGTATATGCAGTGCGATATTAGTTGCATCTTTCATATGATTTATAGCATGCGCTGCTTCTAATTTGTTGAAATTCCATTTATGATGGGACGCTTTTAACTTGGCAGTCATATTGGTTTCATCTTTCATGTGGTGTCTAGCTTGCATTGCTTCTTATTTGCTGGAATGGTTTCTGCTTAGTTTACACAAACAGTTGTGAACATGCCATGCCGTCCTGTTTTTCGTACATATTCCATCCTGGTATCATGTGTTTGCCTTACATCAAAGTAGTGATTGTCAGTATCATGCATGAATGAGTTCTGAAGAGAGAATTTTATTGCTTTTTCTTGTCGGTTTTACTTGACAATTCAAAATCAATAAAGCGGAAGGAAGTTAGCAAGGCAGCGGATAAAGGTGCTCCTTCCAAACGGAGGGCCTCTATAGTTTCTACTCCTCCACACCCCCAAGATGATTTCCAGGACAATACATGCATAGACACTCAACAAAGCTATGTTTATGATGAGCACGTCTCCCCTAGTGCAGCATCACTGGTGCTCCCTCTAACTTGGCACTGTTATACGTGGTTGCATGTTATGTGTGATGTCTAGCTTGTATTGCTTCTAATTTTGTTAAATTCCATCTGCTTACTTTACACATTATACTTGAATAAGACACATGTTCCTGTTTCTAGAACATACAATATCTGTCTATCACGCCATGTTCTTACATCAAATTACTACTGTTGTGTAACCTGCAACAATCACTTATCATAAGACACGTTTGACTTCGGAGTGTGATATAGGTTACATCTCACATTCTTTTCTAGCTTGTACTACTAATTTGTTGAAATGGCACTTATGACGAGACAGTTTTAACTTGGTAGAGTGATATTATTTGCATCTTTCATATGGTGTCTAGCTTTCATTGCTTCTAATTTGTTGAATTGCCTTCTCCTTAGTTTACACATCATAAGCTGTGAATATGCAATGCTGTGAATATGCAATGACACTAATGACGAGAGACCTCTAACATGGTAGTGTGATGTTGTTTGCATCTTGCATATGATTTATTTCTTGTACTGCTTCACATTTGTTTAAACGCCATTTATGCTGAGACACTGTTAACTTGGCATAGCGATATTTGTAGCATCATTCATATGGTGTCAACCTTCCATTGCATTGCTTCTAATTTGGTGAAATGTCTTCTTCTTAGTTTACACATCATAGTTCTGGTTATCTCTTCCATCCTGTTTTTCATACATATTACATCCTCCTATCATGTGGTTGTCTAACATCAAAGTTTTATTAAATCAGATCATGCATCAATTTGTTACGAAGAACTAAATTTTATTCGTTTTTCTTGTCGGCTTGACTTAACATGGCACAGAGTAAGAGGAAGAAACAGAGAATGGCAGGGAATGAGAAGCGGATGAATCCTGCAGATTCTGCTTGTATGCGATGGTGCAATAGAAGGTGAAAGTCCAGCGGAAAATTCTACAAACACGGCATCCCATGCTACACGAACTGCAAAAAGCCAAACAGAAACAAATAGCTGCCACCAAACAAGCAGAGACAGCCCTAGTTCTTGCAACACCTACCACAAGATTACCAGTTGCACGACATACTCAAGCGCCAATCGAGCTAGCAGCATGTTCCCAAGCTCCCTTGCCACCGACACTACTTCCCAAGCACTCTTGACACAAGACGAGTTGGCGATATCAGATGAACCTTGTGAGCTTCAATAACAAGAAGGTAGTTCTTTGGAGTCAAGTTACAGTTGCATGCTTCTTTATATGTAGTCTCACAGTTTGATGTACACTAACACTTCCTATGTTTGTTGTTGGACTAGCACCTAGGCGCAAGAGGAAACAAACATCAGGGATAATGCTCGATAGGTTAACTAAATCTAGAGGAGGAAGAATGGAGATCCGTTTTGAGGTAGGTTTAAAAAGGCCACGTGATGCTACAGAGTCAGCCAAGTTAGTATCAGAGGCAGCGGTTGCCGTTAGGTGTCATGTATGTATCCTCCCAACATGGATTCAGTACAGGAATGACAAAGACGAAACCCAGTTCAACACCTTCCTCGACCATTTATCTGTAAGTATGGTTATGTATGGAAACTAGTAATATCGTCTTGCTCTGTCCCATACTTTCTAGGTTGCTGATAATGAGACTCCCATAATTTTCAACAGATGAGGTTCAAGTTGGATAGCCAAGATGATGCAACCAGACAAGCTTGCACCCATGTTTTCAAGTCTGCTCTGCGACAGTATCGGTATAACTTGAGGAAAACTCACTTTGAAGGCAAGGCTAACAGTGAACTTTCTCAAACATCTCCAGTGGAAAATATATCGGATGAAGGTGGAGGGCCTTGTTAAACACCGGTCTCGATCCAAGTATCGGTACATTATATATATGTGATCAGATCACATGTTGAAGTCCTATTGACGCATGTGCCACACAAATCTATCTTCTTGTAGGTGAACTGTTCAAAGAACAAGGCCAACCGCATTGAAAGTGAAATTCTAATGCATTTACGAGGATCTCGTAGCTATATTGCATAATCGCGAGGCTCTTGTAATTATCTGATGTTTCACTCTTTTCGATGTACCATATTATCAGATCTATATTGACTTGTTCGAAATGCAGAAGAAAGCCCGCAAGGACCGAAAAGCACCTGAACCAAAAGATGTGGAAATCTTCAAGGACTGTCACACCAGCAAGAAGAATGGCATGACTACACCAGTCAAAGCCGCTGTTGTAAGTCCTTAATCCTCATGCCTTTTAACTACTACTTACTCTGACTTGTGCCTTGAACTGCATGGTTTGCAGCCAATGTCTATTACTCTTTTCAATTTTATAGACAATTGTCTTAGTGTAGCGACCCGACCTCAGACGATCAAGCCTCTGTGTTACTGTGCCATCCCTGGATCAGTATGCTGGCACACACAGTACATTAATGTATATATCAAAGTGCAATCACATGTATAAATAACGAAATGATATATACCTCATAATAATCAGCGGAAACAATCAAACGGGTGTGGAGTCCCATCAACGCCATCGGCAGGTTGAGTGTAGACCGTAACCTCTGATCGTAACTCTTACTCGTCGAAGAAAATATCTGCAACATGATATGTTGCAGCCGTGTAGGTCAGTACATTGAATGTACCGCAAGATCACAATAAGAGAAAACAGATGATAAACTATACTATATGCAGTATGGCTTTGTGGCTCAGATCTGAGTTTTGTTTATGTAAAAGCTAGTTTTATTTTACCTACATCAAAGGAATAAAATGAAGCCTGTACTATGGAGTTTTTTCTGTCATGACATGGTTCCGCCAACCGATGTCTCATAGCCCAAAATCATCATAAGTTGCCCACAATTGTTATCAATCCGTGTTGAGAGTTCGAAATAGATCCAAGTCCAGAGGCTCAAATTGTCCGTAATCGGGACACGGCTAATCGATTAGGTTTTAAACCCTCTGCAGAGGTTTGTACACTTTACCCGCAAGATTCGATCCTCTCTTTACGTTCTCGCACTTCAGAGTGTTTGAGAACAAGATGACCAAACATGGTCTTCCAAAGAGTTCTTCGACCACCGTCCGTACTCAACCCATCCTACCGTAGTTCTACATCTGCTAGTACCGCCCCAGCCAGAGTCACAACTAAGGTCAACCAAGCCGAGCCCATAATGACTTGCGGTTGCACGGGTAAGCTTCGGGCGTGAAATATTCTTCCGTCTCTTTGAGTCTGGGTGAAGCTTTCCGCAAGATGTCATGGCGCTTCTCCATGCATCCCGCCAACCACTGGTTTCTCCAGGTGCCCACAACCGCCCTTCACCCAGAGTGTGTATTGAATTCTTGTCTCGAGTCTTGAAGTCTTGAGGCCTTGAAGATGCAGTCCTTGCAGGTGCCATCATGGAGTTGTCGCCATTGACGAAATCCTTCATTCTCACACCACTCCTGAGCACTCATACCAAACCCCGCCTACTATAGCGTAGCATTAAAATAAATAACGCCCCGGCTTGGTAACAGGGTGATGGGTTCCTACCTCATGCATACTACTCAACTACAAGGATTCAATAACACTACTGAGGGGTGGTTGCAAAGGTGCCACTAAATGCAATAAACATAGGTATGAAAGCAATGGTCAAAGTGAACTTGCCTTGTTGACGATCTTGAAAACTAGGGATTCAGAGTAGCAATCTTCGTGACCGGAAATTCTACCGAGGCAAACAATAACTATAATAAGCACATAGCATAACATCACTTAACACAATAACATAACAAAGTAACACACCAAAACAAACAAAGCAAAACCCAAAGGAAAACTTAAAGAAAAACAACTCAAAGTTTTCCTACTTCAAATAACAAAAAAATAGTTTTATATAACAAAATTTCTTAACATCACCTAATCATGGTTTTATGTTAACTAAACAGAAAATATTTCATTAAGCAACTAGGAGCAAAAAGAATTAAATAAAAATCTATTATGAAACTCCCGAATAAGCAAAACAAGCTTTAATTCAAATCTGATCTAACTCAATTTTATAAATCCAAACATATACAAATTATATATTTTGAAACTACAAGAAAATTTTGATCTAACGCAAAAAGAATCAGCATCATTGGACTTCTAGATCAAAAGTTATAAGCTAAACAAGAACGGAACTAAATCTGTTACGGAAATAAATCTGAAAACGAAAACGGAGTTACTGTACGTGAGGCAGAGATGGCAGGAAGGAGACGGCGATGTGGAGGGCTGCTCGGCGAGGGGGCGAGGTCGCCAAGCGAGGGTGGGGTGGCGGAGGAGGGGTCGGCGCTGGGGAGGTGGCGCTGGGCGATGGGGAGGTTCCAGGAGAGCTCCTGGTGAGCGTTCTAGGCAGGAAAAGGAGGACGGTGGCGAGAAGGCTACGGGCAGGGAGGCGTGGTGATGGGAAAAATGGAACGAGGAGAGGAGGGGTTTTATAGGCGGTCTCGGGAGGCGCTGGGATGGAAAGACGAGGAGATCGGGAAGGTGGAGTTTCTGTCTCCATGGATATGGTAAGCTTCAGTAACGTGAGAGGAAACAGAGGAAGGAGATGATCTCTTGTTGGGCTAGAATAGGAAAGTGCTTAATGGGCCAGCAGGTTTTCCTAATAAAACGATTCCATTCCTATTTTTAAAATTAGGAAACTAAAACAATAAAAAGAAATCAAATCAATTCGAATAAAGAGTTTTATATACTAAAATTATCAGAAAAATAAAATGTAGATGATGAGCATTATTCCATGGCCAAAATAAAACCTAAAAAATGTTTTTCAGAAAATCCCTAAAGGCTTTATTTCTTTTTGCAAATAATTTTTAAATAAAACTTTGGTTTTCTTGGCTCAATATTTTCAAAATGCCCCTGATTTTGGAGGGTCATTTTCCTCCGCTCTTTCTTGCTTGCAAGAATTTATTTTCGGGTATTTCTCGGGAAGAAAAATAGAGAAGCAAGTGCAAATATTTGAAAGAATTAAATTGCAAAACTCCGCTCAAATTCTTTATAGTTGAAGAAGTCATGTCATCTTCTCTCATTGATTTTAATAGGATGAATTTGAATTTACGGAGAAGGGAAAGTCATTTTATTCCCTCTCATTCAAAAGTTTTTGAAAAGGTTCAAATTTCACTCAAGTTTAATTCACTCAAGCAAACAAACAAACAATTCAATTAATTATATTAACATTCCAAAATTTGGGATGTTACAAACCTACCACACTTAAAATGAATCTCGTCCTCTAGATTCAAGAGGCTAGCAAGAAAAGGTTAGGGTTGGGGTCTTCTAGCAAATGTCTTGGTCGAAGGTCGGGGTGCTACCACACTTAAAAACAAGGTCATGGTTCCAATAAACTCAGATATTTCCTCTGGAGGGCTGACAATGTATGTCTCTTCACATATCTTACAATAGCTCCTTCATTAAAGCTCTTCTGTCAGAAGCATAGAGTTTTCCTCAAAAGCTTGGGTCGGTTCGTCAAAGTTGAAGTTCGTCCGAGACTGGATCTTCTTAGCTGATGGGTCTGTGTCCATTCTAAACAACTATCGAAACACTCATGGTGGTCTACAATTTATGGTTTTCTCCTGCAGAAAACGGGTCTGGGTTGAACTTCACCGTATATCCTACGATTGGCAACGGTTGCCTGTAAAGGGTTCCATCGTCCTACCATTCTAGGGTTTTATGGCTTATAGCGTCGACACTCTTCAAGGGTTTTCAAGTCTCTCTGATTTTCCATCAACATATGATAGTTCATGATAGAAGTCTTCGGTATGGGGGCCAATCCATCCCGTACTTGAATCATTACCACATACGTAAATATCGAATCACGTATTCTAACACTTGGGCATACTCACAAGCATTGCAGAATTTTCTCTTGTTCTCGGACTGGTTTCGAGTAAACCCATGGTTTCTGCAAGCCAAACAAAACATCTATCGTTACTTCACCACTCTTAGGTTTTTGCGTAATCTCCTACGAAACGTATGCTGATTGGATCACTGATTCTTCCAAATTATTCCTTTATCAAGGTTACATCAGTTCCTTTTCAAAATCCTGGGCCTGTGGGTTATGGCCCACTTCAACACTAGTGCAGCTTTAACTCATCCTTGGAGTAACTCTCTTGTTCCATATTACACCTCCTTTAAATCTAGTAGTACTCTGTTTCTTCATACCATCATATCAAAAGCAAAACTCCAACTTATTTTGCCTAGCTTCCATCTATGAACCGTCATGAATAACACATTTCTTTGTTCATTGATCCTGTGGTTTTACGTAGTACTACGACACCAAAGAAAAAAGCACTAGCTTATCCATAAATCTCGTTATTTTCATATCATTCTTTCATTACATCCTTAACCTTTTTCGTAAATCCAAATTCCAAAAGGTACTTTGCTACAAATGCTGCCACCCACATGGTTTGGTATGGTCAGACATTACTTCCAACTTTATTTATATATCCTCCTCGAGGATTCTTCAGTCCCACTGGAATTGTGCGACATGTGCCTTGAAATCTTCAATCTTCTGTTTCATCGTGGTGGCCTTGAGCTTCACCTTCATCATCTCTGCATGCACTTCGCTTAGGTATTCCTGAGTATAACGGAGTCTTGCTTCAAGTATTTCTCCGATCTAGCGTATGGCTTCCATGGCTGCTTCACGAACAACGTCGAAGAAAGTTGCTTGTGGCACACGTGAGATGAAAAAGTAATGCCCCATCCTCTTTGGGCAAACTCCTTTCAAACGGTGGAGGTGTACCTCCACATACCAAAGTTCCACTCCCTTTTGCATGAAGGTAGCCTTTGTAGACTGCATCTCCTTCAAGGTGAATATGCTTCATCATGTCCTTCAGATCTTGGGTAATCATGATCACTTGTCGTGGTCATGATGGTTTCCGGACCTTTAAGGAAAGACTCGTAAAGGGTCGTCATCTGCAGTTGTATAACAAAAGTGGTGCTTAGAATGAGGTACATATCTCCTGGGCACACATTCATATCATCCAAACAAAACTTCAAACTTCAAACTCAATTCCAATTTCCTGTTTATGCATCACAACTCACTTTCTTCCATGTTCATCCAGAATATTAATTTCCAAGATAAAATATGACAACTCCTTAAAGCTTTTCAGCATGTGACATTACAATGTTATTGAGTCATGAACTATTACAATCTCAGGGTAATCTATTACATAACTCAACTCATTGAGCTCATGAAAATGAAATTTCTTTCTACTACTCTTATTATCCATATCGAAATTCCAACTACTCAACACCAGCTTTCATCTTGTCGGGACATTTAATAGCATAATGTCCTGCCCCCTTGCAGCGAAAACAAATGACTTTCGACATGTCTCGGGGCTTCTTTGTGACTATGCGGACTCCTTGGATTCTTGGCTTCTTTTCTGGGCATTTACTAGCGTAATGACCTAAATCCGTGCACCTGTAACAGGTGATATGACTCAAGTCCTTCTCTGCAAAAATTGTGTTGCTCTCGGGTTGCCTTCCTTTTCTCTTCTTGGATTTCTCTGTAATGATCAGAGTTTCTATCTCCGGGGTCAAACTTCACTTCTGCTGTCGGAAATATCCTGGATACTCCTTTCTTTCCTTGGTGCAATCTTGTGAAAATGTCCTTCTTCTCCACATGAATAGCAGGCATTGGAGTAAAATCTGTTGAGACCTTCTCCATCCAGGTCTTCAACACTTTCAGTCATTACTGGTTCTTCTAGATCTTCCTTGAGGGCTTCTTTCATTCCATCTTCCTGCTTCAGAATAGTTTGTTGCACCGTGGAGTAAATGTGACCTTTGCACGGGTAGTGGGTGGTTCCTTCACACAGAAGCAAGTCACCTGGCTAGTTGGGCATTCCTCAGCTGGGTGTTTCTCCTCACAATGAGGGCATCCATCTTTGTGTTCCTCCTGGGTGTGTCCTATTTCTCCGCAAATCTTGCAGGCACAAGGTTTACTTCTTGGTGCATCATTGTGTTTCCGGATAAGACGTGATTTCAACAGGGTCTTCTTGAATTCCTCCCAAGTTCTTGCTCCATTAAATCCCTGTATGGCTTGATGCATGTTCCACCAGGTTGCAGCACTTTCTGTAAAGTATTGAAGAGCATATTGAACCTCATACTTCCTTGAAACCAAATTGCTCCCGAAGTGATTTTCCATGTTCTGCATCCATAGCTCTGCCTCGGGCTGAGTCTTCGGTCCAGAGAATATCAGTCCAACTTCATTCATCATCTATGGGGTTCAAGGGTTTTAGGGTGAGATGAGAGAGAGGTGGGGAGGGATATACACACAATACAAACAATAGTTTTTGAAGAAACAGGTTTTATTATTTTTTTTTGGGGCTGTCGGAAAAACATCAAACAAAGGACAGCTCACAAATCATCGCATCTAACGTAAGTGTATAACAGGGGTTTGGTCTTCTAAAGGTCAAATATTTCTTCAGGAACTTAAAAACTTCGGAGTCTTCAACTGTTGTAGCTTCTAATACATGGTGAAATCCTCTTTACTCTGAAGGGGCCATCAGTTCTCCGATATCAAATCCTTCTTGGAGCGTCTTCATTGATCCTCCGGTGATCAAAGGATAAGGGTATATTCTAACTATTTGAGGTGAGGGGTCTATTTGATAAAATCAGAAAAGATGAGAAGTAAGAGTCTTTTGTAAATAAAGTTTTGAGATATCCTGTCCTAGGGCTTTTCCGGTTTCTAGGGTCACGTCCCACAGTCAACATGTGCTCGATACCATTTTCAGAGCGACCGACCTCAGACGGTCAAGCCTACGTATTGTTATGCCATCCTCGGATCAAGATGTCGGCACACACAAGACATTAATGTATATATCAAAGTGCAATCACATGTATAAATAACGAAATGATATATACCTCATAATAATCAGCGGAAACAATCAAACGGGTGTGGAGTCCCATCAACGCCATCGGCAGGTTGAGTGTAGACCGTAACCCAGATCGTAACTCTTACTGTCGAAGAAAATATCTGCAACATGATACGTTGCAGCCGTGTAGGTCAGTACATTGAATGTACCGCAAGATCACAATAAGAGAAAACAGATGATAAACTATACTATATGCAGTATGGCTTTGTGGCTCAGATCTGAGTTTTGTTTGCGTAAAAGCTAGTTTTATTTTACCTACATCAAAGGAATAAAATGAAGCCTGTACTATGGAGTTTTTCTGTCATGACATGGTTCCGCCAACCGATGTCTCATAGCCCAAAATCATCATAAGTTGCCCACAATTAAGTTATCAATCCGTGTTGAGAGTTCAAATAGATCCAAGTCCAGAGGCTCAAATTGTCCGTAATCGGGACACGGCTAATCGATTAGGTTTTAAACCTCTGCAGAGGTTTGTACACTTTACCCGCAAGATTCGATCCTCTCTTTACGCTCTCGCACTTCAGAGTGTTTGAGAACAAGATGACCAAACATGGTCTTCCAAAGAGTTCCTCGACCACCGTCCGTACTCAACCCATCCTACCGTAGTTCTACATCTGCTAGTACCGCCCCAGCCAGAGTCACAACTAAGGTCAACCAAGCCAGAGCCCATAATGACTTGCGGTTGCAGGTAAGCTTCCGGCGTGAAATATTCTTCCGTCTCTTTGAGTCTGGGTGAAGCTTTCCGCAAGATGTCATGGCGCTTCTCCATGCATCCCGCCAACCACTGGTTTCTCCAGGTGCCCGTCAACCGCCCTTCACCCAAGAGTGTGTATTGAATTCTTGTCTCGAGTCTTGAAGTCTTGAGGCCTTGAAGATGCAGTCCTTGCAGGTGCCATCATGGAGTTGTCGCCATTGGCGAAATCCTTCATTCTCACACCACTCCTGAGCACTCATACCAAACCCCGCCTACTATAGCGTAGCATTAAAATAAATAACGTCCCGGGCTTGGTAACAGGGTGATGGGTTCCTACCTCATGCATACTACTCAACTACAAGGATTCAATAACACTACTGAGGGGTGGTTGCAAAGGTGCCACTAAATGCAATAAACATAGGTATGAAAGCAATGGTCAAAGTGAACTTGCCTTGTTGACGATCTTCGAAAACTAGGGATTCGTAGTAGCAATCTTAGACTCGGAAATTCTACCGAGGCAAACAATAACTATAATAAGCACATAGCATAACATCACTTAACACAATAACATAACAAAGTAACACACCAAAACCAACAAAGCAAAACCCAAAGGAAAACTTAAAGAAAAACAACTCAAAGTTTTCCTACTTCAAATAACAAAAAAATAGTTTTATATAAAAAATTTCTTAACATCACCTAATCATGGTTTTATGTTAACTAAACAGAAAATATTTCATTAAGCAACTAGGAGCAAAAAGAATTAAATAAAAATCTATTATGAAACTCCCGGAATAAGCAAAACAAGCTTTAATTCAAATCTGATCTAACTCAATTTTTATAAATCCAAACAGAGACAAATTATATATTTTTGGAAACTACAAGAAAATTGTGATCTAAAGCAAAAAGAATCAGCATCATTGGACTTCTAGATCAAAAGTTATAAGCTAAACAAGAACGGAACTAAATCTGTTACGGAAATAAATCTGAAAACGAAAACGGAGTTACCTGTACGTGAGGCAGAGATGGCAGGAAGGAGGCAGCGATGTGGAGGGCTGCTCGGCGAGGGGGCGAGGTCGCC
The DNA here is from genome assembly GCA_021605205.1 of Aegilops longissima. NCBI lineage: Eukaryota > Viridiplantae > Streptophyta > Magnoliopsida > Poales > Poaceae > Aegilops > Aegilops longissima. The sequence continues at coordinate 616,698,668 of CM038676.1, read as the reverse complement.
GGGCGAGGGTGGGGGTGGCGGAGGTGGGGGTCGGCGCTTGGTGAGGTGGCGCTGGGCGATGGGAGGTTCCAGGAGAGCTCCTGGTGAGCGTTCTAGGCAGGAAAAGGAGGACGGTGGCGAGAAGGCTACGGGCAGGGAGGCGTGGTGATGGGAAAATGGAACGAGGAGAGGAGGGGTTTTATAGGCGGTCTCGGGAGGCGCTGGGATGGAAAGACGAGGAGATCGGGAAGGTGGAGTTTCCTATCTCCATGGATATGGTAAGCTTCTGTAACGTGAGAGGAAACAGAGGAAGGAGATGATCTCTTGTTGGGCTAGAATAGGAAAGTGCTTAATGGGCCAGCAGGTTTTCCTAATAAAACGATTCCATTCCTATTTTTAAAATTAGGAAACTAAAACAATAAAAAGGAAATCAAATCAATTCGAATAAAGAGTTTTATATACTAAAATTATCAGAAAAATAAAATGTAGATGATGAGCATTATTCCACGGCCAAAATAAAACCTAAAAAAATGTTTTTCAGAAAATCCCTAAAGGCTTTATTTCTTTTTGCAAATAATTTTTAAATAAAAACTTTGGTTTTCTTGGCTCAATATTTTCAAAATGCCCCTGATTTTGGAGGGTCATTTTCCTCCGCTCTTTCTTGCTTGCAAGAATTTATTTTCGGGTATTTCTCGGGAAGAAAAATAGAAGCAAGTGCAAATATTTGAAAGAATTAAATTGCAAAAACTCCGTTCAAATTCTTTATAGTTGAAGAAGTCATGTCATCTTCTCTCATTGATTTTAATAGGATGAATTTGAATTTACCGGAGAAGGGGAAAGTCATTTTATTCCCTCTCATTCAAAAGTTTTTGAAAAGGTTCAAATTTCACTCAAGTTTAATTCACTCAAGCAAACAAACAAACAATTCAATTAATTATATTAACATTCCAAAATTTGGGATGTTACACTTAGCGTATCATTGCACCTTACAAGGTTTAAAAGGGAGGAGTGATGTTCCTTTGATCTTGACCCGTAATCTAGTTCCGTGCTGGACTTGCCCACACAACGTTACAATTGCCTGTTTGTCTGTTCTGAGTTATTTTGTGATATGAATGATGTCATACTATGCTTACCGTATTATAAACTTCGTCTCTTTATCCTTAACCCTCAATACAATGTGAAGAAATAGACAATACATTAGCGATGGTACATGGTCATATGTTTGGAACCTGGTTGTACTTTGCAATAAAATACAACTAATATTTTACATGGGTTCACCAGAATAAGTTCTGTATATAGACCAAAGCTATTTTGTTTGGTTTTGCTGCCTCCTTAATATCTTCTGTTCTGGTACTAGTAATGTAAAACCTCAACTTTTCAGCGAGCTATGGAAAAAATGGTGGAACCGCCACCTTCTGAAGGTGGTGAGGCAACTATAACCGCAATGTCAGCTCTTGCTGCAGTGGGTCAGTACCTGTCCACTAACAGTGCCAAAAGCACGTTCCTGCATAATATTGGGTTGGTTGTTAAGGCAATATCTTCCAAACTGCCTCATGATCAAGATATGCAAGCTCAAAGCAATGTTGTATCTGTGCTCCAGACACAAGTCCATTCCCTAACAGAGGCCCTTTGTGAAACAAGGAGAAACATTGCTCAATGTCGTCAAGATATGCATGGTTTTGAAACCAGACTATCAGACATTTGCTATGTTGTTCAGGAGCCTAGGGGAAATGAAGGCGAGGGTTATGGTGTTCCATCGGACAATACAGCATGAAAAGGTAACAGTCAGGTCAAATGAACCAAGCTTCTGAACTTCTGGTGGTGCATTTATCTGCTAGACTGTTAAGTTTTATGCCAACCTTCCTTTTGTTATATAGTTGTAATTTGTTTTGGTGCGATACAAAATTTATTCTTAACGTGCAGCCACCGGCTGAAGAAAATAGCAAGCCATTTTTGTATAGTGTAGGGTGTTCCCTATATTTGCACTGGTGGCGATCTTTGATGCCGAGTGGATGTAATCTGTGCAATCACCTTAATAGCCTAGCGTTAGTTTGGGCCTTATTTATTTCCTAGTCTTCTTTTTCCCTAGTTTGCTAGTGGCCGCAACTACCCATGTGCCATATACGGGCCGTAGGATCCATGGGTCTCCTACGGGCCGTCGATAAATGGGCCTGTAATCGGTGGGCCTCGGGCCATCGATAAATGGGCCTAGGGCCGTCGGATAAATGGGTCTACATGGGCCGTAATCGGACGTAATTGGTATCGGCCCAGCACGGTAACGGGCCGTTAACAGGCTGTAGGACTGCAAAAGCTTAATTCTGTCACAGGCATAACGGGTCGTTAATGGGCCAGAATATAGGACGGGCTGGCCAGAAATGGGCCGACTCTTGCCATGGGCTGAATTTGGCCCATTAGGGTAACAGGCCAGTAACGGGCCGACTCTTGCCATGGGCCGAATTTGGCCCATTTGGGGAACATGCCAAGAACGGGTCGACTCTTGCCATGGGCGAATTTGGCCCATTAGGGAACAGCCAAGAACGGGCGGAAGTAATCAAGGGCGAAAAGGAGCCCAAGAACGATGGGCCGTCAATAGGCCGAAAGCTTAACACGGGCTGAAGCGCCCATGTAAATCACGGGCCGTTAACGGGTACAAAGAAAATTACTGTTCATTATGGGCTAGAGTCACCGTGGGCCTGTAAAGGGCCAAAAGATACGAAGGCCTCATATGGGCCGAAAGTGAAATGGGTTGGTGTTATATTCGACGGGCCACATGACGTTGTTGGGCCGATTTCCTTTAGTGCCTAACGGGCCGTAAAATGGGCTATTTGCGAAGAGACCGCTAACAAGCTTTTCATGGGCCAGCCGTTAACTTTGACCAAGTCAAACGGGTCGGCTTTGTAAGCTAATGGGCGATGGCGGGCCGTGGCACGCGTGTCGACATATCATAGGCGCCTATCGACCCATCGACGAGCCGACACGTGTTTCGTCCGCCAATAAGAATTTTACGTGGAAATTTCCTATTGGTCGGGTTGTTAACGGGTTATCGGATCCAAAACCCGACCCGATAGCTTAACGGCGTTCTGTTACGGTGGATGCCACGTGTCGGTCACCCTTGATGAAAGCACTTCTGTGACGCGCGATTTATCATCATGGAAGTGGACACTTCCGTGATGATAATTTTGGTAATGTCATGGAACACTTCTACAACAGCACAGGTATGACTATCTTGATTCTGTCATAAATTTGTCATGGATGTACATGCATGACAAAAAACACGACCTACTGTGACAAACACGTATCATCACGGAAGTGTATTTTTTTTGTAGTGAACTGTGAGCTACACTCCAAAATGAAGAACATATCCATGAATGTGGCGGACGGCGTTGCTTTTACAATTACCCCCGAAGCAACTTTCCATTACATCCCGATTCCAGAGGGCTATGCTCGTGTCTTGGTTGATGAAGTGGTGGACCCATATTCGGGGCTACAGCTTGACATTCCTGGAGGTGAAGACGAGCGCACACTGGGATAGGCCATACATCGTATTATTCTATGGAGAAAGGATTGCATCATATTTCGAAGTCCACCGACACCGTGTCGTCTGCCGACTCCTCCTCGAAGTCTGCCACCAAGTCAGCAGACTCCCGCTCCTCAAAGTCCACGAACCCGTGAGCCGACTCCTCCACGAAGTCCGCCACCTCCTCCAAGTCCCCGAACGCGTGAGCTGACTCCTCCGATTTCAAGTCCGGCACAGCGTCATGCCACTTCTCCGGTTTCAAGTCCGGCACCGTGTCAGGCCACACCTCCTGCTTCAAGTCTGGCACATCATCAGGCCACTTCTCCTGCTCCAACTCAGCCATGTCAGCCGTCTCCGCCGCCTCAAGAATCGCAGAAGAGACACGCCGCAGCTATGGTGCGTAGAGGTACGAGTCGAGGTAGTTCAGGAAGTACAGGCGGAGACAAGCGATATAAATATGGTCCAAGCCTCGCTCCTCTTCCTCAGAGGCCTTACGACATGACTAAGGAGCAAAACGCAGCCATAGTGCAGGCCCAAGTGGACGCCCATTTTGGACCAAAACCGGCACCGCCGCCAAAGGAGAAAGTGCCTGAGAAAACGATTGACCACTTCATTCGTATGGCTAGAGAACTAGCTCCCAAGCCTGTTGACTCGGACTATGAGCGCCAAATCAGGAAACTACATCGAGAACGGCTAAAGAAGGAAGCGAGCTCGAGCTCGAGCCAACAAGCAGCGGGCAAAAATGCGGAAAACCGCTCTCCCAATTGGGAGAACAGCGCATAATCGATCCCCGCTTGTTGTGCCAACAACACATGAGAGGAGGCAGCGCCCAATATTATTGTGGGCAAACCGTTAAAGTTCCCCAGCTAGGCGATGTGGTAATAACGAAGGAGCATATAATGCAGGCTGAAATGCTCAAGATCTCTGTTGGACAACTCCTCGAAGTTGAGCCCATGTCTCTGCTTAGAGAGGAGGAAATAAAACAGAAATATGTCCGGGGCCAACCTTTGGTCGAGCCAGACAAGGTCAAGAACCTCCCAATGAGAATGTATGAATTGCATCAATGGTACATGAACATTACCAAGATTTCCAATTGAGAGTCCCGTGAATGTCAAGAAGGAGCATTACTTCCATGAGAAAGCTCTATGCGTTGAGTATTCAGAACTATTTCAGTTATACAATCAAGACGCACTCGACAAATCTATCGTTAGTTGCTATTGTCTGTAAGTGATTTCTTTCTGTAATTTTTGATCAATCATTACATGTAATTATCCTCACTATATATTATTTTCTATGGTATCATATGCAGGATGAAGATGTATGAAATGAAAAAAATTGGATGCTATGGCATTGGGTTCATTGATCCAAATACCATTAATGAGTACACATGGAATCTTCCAACTTCTCAAGCAAGTGTAGAGGAAAGCATGCTAGAGTTCTTGAAGCGCCTCAATACCAATGAAGATATACTACTTTGATGCGTCTCCAACGTATCTATAATTTTTTATTGTTCCATGCTATTATATTACCCCTTTTGGATGTTTATGGGCTTTATTTTACACATTTATATCATTTTTGGGACTAACCTACTAACCGGAGGCCCAGCCCATATTGCTATTTTTTTGCCTATTTCAGTATTTCGAAGAAAAGGAATATCAAACGGAGTCCAAACGGAATGAAACCTTCGGGAGCGTGATTTTTGGAACGAGCGTGATCCAGGGGACTTGGAGTGCAAGTCAAGAAGCAGCCGAGGCAGCCACGAGATAGGAGCCCCCCCGTAGGGCACGCCCTCTGTCTCGTGGGCCCCTCGGGCAGCCACCGACATACTTCTTCCTCCTATATATACCTACGTACCCCGAAAACATCCAGGGGCACCACAAAACACAATTTCCACCACCGTAACCTTCTGTACCCGCGAGGTCCCATCTTGGAGCCTTCGCCGGCACTCTGCCGGAGGGGGAATCAACCACGGAAGGCCTCTACATCAACATCCTTGCCCCTCCCATGAGTTGTGAGTAGTTTACCACAGACCCACGGGTCCTGTCGTGGGTTTGTCACGGCAGATGTCCTATTTCAAGGACTTAGTCGTGGAACCATCACAACTAGGAAGCTTAAAGGGGTTAATCGGGACAAAGGACACGAGAGGTTTATACTAGTTCAGCCCCTTACGGTGAAGGTAAGGCCTACGTCTAGTTGGGTTGGTATTGCTTGATGTTTCAATGACCAGGGAGCGAGATACGCTATGCCCGGTTCTCGACGAGTTGTTTCTTGCCCTAAGCACTTGCGTGGTCGTCCCCTTATATACACCAAGGACGCCTCATGACCTCTGAGTCCCAAATTGCTCATAAACAAGTGTCCGCTCGGTGACTAGTTAATTCTACCTTATGATACAAGTCATGTCATTATGGCGGTTTATCACCATGGGCCTTAAGCCGCCTGTGGGCCTCAGCCCCTTTATTGAACCGCCATCATCATGCTTGGCCTTGGGCTTCTTTCTGATGAGTCTTCTTTGCGTAACCCGGCCCCTCCTGGGCGGCTTACACAAATAGTTATATCCCCAACAGGTCCATAGTTATTAGCTAGATGGCTTCTTCTCTCTTTTTGGATCTCAATACAATGTTCTCCCCCTCTCTTGTGGAGATCTATTCGATGTAAACTCTTTTTGCGGTGTGTTTGTCGAGATCCGATGAATTGTGGGTTTATGATCAAGTTTATCTATGAATAATATTTGAATCTTCTCTGAATTATTTTATGTATGATTAAGTTATCTTTGCAAGTCTCTTCGAATTATCAGTTTGGTTTGGCCTACTATATTGGTCTTTCTTGCCATGGGAGAAGTGCTTAGCTTTGGGTTCAATCTTGCGGTGTCCTTACCAAAGGATGTAAAGGGTTGCAAGGCACGATTGTATTGTTGCCATCGAGGATAACAAGATGGGGTTTATGTCATATTGCATGAGTTTATCCCTCTACATCATGTCATCTTGCTTAATGCGTTACTCTGTTCTTATGAACTTAATACTCTAGATGCATGCTGGATAGCGGTCGATGTGTGGAGTAATAGTAGTAGATGCAGGCAGGAGTCGGTCTACTTGTTATGGACGTGATGCCTATATACATGATCATGCCTAGATAATCTCAAAACTATGCGCTTTTCTATCAACTGCTCGACAGTAATTTATTCACCCACTGTAATACTTATGCTATCTTGAGAGAAGCCACTAGTGAAACCTATGGCCCCCGGGTCTATCTCTTCAGAAACTCTTGGTGGTTCTGATAAACTGGAAACTCCTAACCCGGCCAAGACAACTGATCCAGAAGTTGAAATTCTCAAGACTCAGTTTGTCAAGCCGAGTCAGCCCTTTGTCCTTGCCAAGTGCTTGATACGTCTCCAACGTATCTATTATTTTTGATTGCTCCATGCTACTTTATCTATTGTTTTGGACTATAATGGGCTTTATTTTCCACTTTTATATTATTTTTGGGACTAACCTATTAACCGGAGGCCCGGCCCAGAATTGTTGTTTTTTGCCTTTTTCAGTATTTCAAAGAAACAGAATATCAAACAGAGTCCAAACGGAATGAAATCTTCGGAAACGTGATTTTCTCATCAGATAAGACCCAGGAGACTTGGACCCTCCATCAAGAAAGCCATGAGGCGGTCACGAGGGTGGAGGGCGCGCCCCCTGCCTCGTGGGCCCCTCAAAGCTCCACCGACGTACTCCTTCCTCCTATATATACCTACGTACCCTCAAACGATCAGAACCGGAGCCAAAAACCTAATTCCACCGTCGTACCTTCCTGTATCCACGAGATCCCATCTTGGGGCCTGTTCCGGAGCTCCCCGGAGGGGGCATCCACCACGGAGGGCTTCTACATCAACACCATAGCCCCTCCGATGAAGTGTGTGTAGTTTGCTTTAGACCTTCGGGTCCATAGCTAGTAGCTAGATGGCTTCTTCTCTCTTTTTGGATCTCAATACAATGTTCTCCCCCTCTCTCGTGGAGATCTATTCGATGTAATCTTATTTTTGCGGTGTGTTTGTTGAGACTGATGAATTGTGGGTTTATGATCCAGCTTATCTATGAATAATATTTGAATCTTCTCTAAATTCTTTTATGTATGATTGAGTTATCTTTGCAAGTCTCTTCGAATTATCTGTTTGATTTGGCCAACTAGATTGGTAGTTCTTGCAATGGGAGAAGTGCATGGCTTTGGGTTCAATCTTGCGGTGTCCTTACCCAGTGACAGAAAGGGTTGCAAGGCACATATTGTATTGTTGCCATCGAGGATAACAAGATGGGGTATTTTGTTGGAAATATGCACTAGAGGCAATAATAAAAGCATTATTATTATATTTCCTTGTTCATGATAGTTGTCTTTTATTCATGCTATAACTGTGTCATCCGGAAATCGTGATACACATGTGAATACATAGACCACAATACGTCCCTAGTGAGCCTCTAGTTGACTAGCTCGTTGGTCGACGAGATAGTCATGGTTTTCGACTATGGACATAAGATGTCATTGATAACGGATCACGCCATTAGGAGAATGACGTGATGGACAAGACCCAATCCTAAGCATAGCACAAGATCGTAGTTCATTTTGCTAGAGCTTTCTCAATGTCAAGTATCTATTCCTTAGACCATGAGATCGTAACTCCCGGATACAGTAGGAATGCTTTGGGTGTACCAAACGTCACAACGAATCGGGTGACTATAAAGGTGCATTAGGTATCTCCGAAAGTGTCATTGGGTTGAAACGGATCGAGACAGGATTTGTCACTCCGATTACGGAGAGGTATCACTGGGCCCACTCGGTAGTGCATCATCATAATGAGCTCAAAGTGATCAAGTGTCGGTCATGGGATCATGCATTACGGTACGAGTAAAGTGACTTGCCGTAACGAGACTGAACGAGGTATTGGGATACCGACGATCGAGTCTCGGGCAAGTAACACACCGTCGACAAAGGGAATAGTATACGGGTTGCTTGAATCCTCGACATCGTGGTTCATCCGATGACATCATCGAGGAGCATGTGGGAGCCAACATGGGTATCCAGATCCCGCTGTTGGTTATTGACCGAGAGCGTCTCGGTCATGTCTCAGATGTCTCCGAACCCGTAGGGTCTACACTTAAGGTTCGGTGACGCTAGGGTTATTAGGAAGACTTGTATGTGATTACCGAATGTTGTTTGAGTCCGGATGAGATCCCGGACGTCACGAGGAGTTCGGAATGGTCCGGAGGTAAAGATTTATATATGGGAAGTTGTCAAACGGACACGGAAAAGTTTCGGGTCATATCGGTATTATGGAGGGGCCACCGAAAGGTTCCGGAGGACCACGGGAGGGGCCACCCCTTCGGGGGCCACTTGGGCTGCGTGGGAGGCAGCCAGCCCTGTTGGGCTGGGCGCACCCCTCCCTTGGGCCCATGCGCCTAGGGTTGAGGGGAACCCTAAGGGGGCCCCTTGCTTGGGGCAAGCCCCTCCCTTGGCTGCCCCCCCTCTAGATGCATCTAGAGGGGCCGCCCTCCTCCCTTCCCTATAAATAGAGGGGTGAGGGAGGCTGCAACACACAATTGAAGGCGCAGCCCTCCCTCCCAACACCTCTCCTTCTCGCAGGCGCTTGGCTAAGCCCTGCCGGAGAACTATCACTCCTTCATCATCACGCCGTCGTGCTGCTGTTGGAGCCATCTTCCTCAACCTCTCCTTCCTCCTTGCTGGATCAAGACGGAGGAGACGTTGTCTGCACTGCACGTGTGTTGAACGCGGAGGTGTTGTCCGCTCAGCGCTTTGGTCATCGGTGATCCGAGTACGACTCCATCATCACCATCCCTCGAAAGCTTCCGCACGCGATCTACAAGTGGTATGTAGATGCAAACTCACTCCCTTGACTCGTTGCTTAGATGAACTCATAGATGGATCTTGGTGAAACCGTAGGAAAAATTTTAATTTTCGCAACGCTCCCCAACAAAGGGTATCGAGCCAGGTTTATGCGTAGTTCTTTATTGCACGAGTAGAACACAATTTTGTTGTGGGCGTGGATCTTGTCAACTTACTTGCTGCTACTAGTCTTATCTTGCTTCCGCGGTATTGTGGGATGAAGCGGCCCGACCAACCTTACGTGACGCTTACGTGAGACCGGTTCCACCGACTAACATGCACTAGTTGCATAAGGTGGCTAGCGGGTGTCCTGTCTCTCCCACTTTAGTTGGAGCGGATTCGATGAAAAGGGTCCTTATGAAGGGTAAATAGAAGTTGACAAGATCACGTTCTGGTTATTCGTAGGTAAGAAAACGTTCTTGCTAGAACCCAATTGCAGCCACGTAAAAGATGCAACAACAATTAGAGGACGTCTAACTTGTTTTTGCAGCAATTGTCATGTGATGTGATATGGCCAAGTTGTGATGAATGATGAATGACATATTGTGATGTACGAGATCATGTTCTTGTAATAGGAATCACGACTTGCATGTCGATGAGTATGACAACCGGCAGGATCCATAGGAGTTGTCTTTATTTTGTATGACCTGCGTGTCATTGAAGAACGCCATGTAAACTACTTTACTTTATTACTAAACACGTTAGTCATAGAAGTAGAAGTAGTCGTTGGCGTGACAACTTCATGAAGACACGATGATGGAGATCATGGTGTCATGCCGGTGACAAGATGATCATGGAGCCCCGAAGATGAAGATCAAAGGAGCTATATGATATTGGCCATATCATGTCACTACTTTATATAATTGCATGTGATGTTTATTATGTTTTATGCATCTTGTTTACTTAGAACGACGGTAGTAAATAAGATGATCCCTTACAACAATTTCAAGAAGTGTTCTCCCCTAACTGTGCACCGTTGCTAAAGTTCGTCGTTTCGAAGCACCACGTGATGATCGGGTGTGATAGATCCTTACGTTCACATACAACGGGTGTAAGACAGTTTTACACATGCAAAACACTTAGGGTTAACTTGATGAGCCTAGCATGTACAGACATGGCCTCGGAACACGGAGACCGAAGGTCGAACACGAGTCGATAGAAGATACGATCAACATGAGAATGTTCACCGACGATGACTAGTCCGTCTCACGTGATGATCGGACACGGCCTAGTCGACTCGGATCGTGTAACACTTAGATGACTAGAGGATGTCAAATCTGGTGGGAGTTCATTCAATAATTTGATTAAGATGAACTTAATTATCATGAACTTAGTCTAAAACTTTTTGCTAAATATGTCTTGTAGATCAAATGGCCAACGCTCATGTCAACATGAACTTCAACGTTCCTAGAGAAAACCAAGCTGAAAGATGATGGCAGCAACTATACGGACTGGGTCCGAACCCGAGGATCATCCTCATAGCTGCCAAGAAGGCATATGTCCTAGAAGCACCGTTAGGTGACCCACCTGCTCTCCCAGACCGCAAGACGATTTGAACGCTTGGCAGGCACGCATCGATGATTACTCCCTCGCTCAAGGCGGCATGCTTTACAGCTTAGAACCGGGCTCCAAAAGCGTTTTGAGCAACACGGAGCATATGAGATGTTCAAGAGCTGAAACTAGTTTTCCAAGCTCATGCCCGGTCGAGAAATATGAAGTCTCCGACAAGTTCTATAGTTGTAAGATGGAGGAAAACAGTTACTGTCGGTGAGCACATACTCAAAATGTCAGGTTGCACAACCGCCTGTCCCAGTGGAGATTAACCTCCTGACGAGGCGGTCATTGACAGAATCCTTTAGTCGCTCCCACCAAGCTACAAGAGCTTCGTGATGAACTACAACATGCGGGGATGGTGAAGACCATTCTGAAGTATTTTCAATGCTGAAGTCAGCAGAGGTTGAAATCAAGAAAGAACATCAAGTGTTGATGGTCAATAAGACCACTAAGTTTAAGAAGGGCAAGGGTAAGAAGAACTTCAAGAAGGACGGCAAGGAGGTTGCCGCGCCCGTAAGCCAGATTGCCGGGAAGAAGTCAAAGAATGGACCCAAACCCGAGACCGAGTGCTTTTATTGCAAGGGAGGGTCATCGAAGCGGAACTGCCCCAAATACTTAGCGGACAAGAAGGCCGCAACACCAAAGGTATATTTGATATACATGTAATTGATGTGTACCTTACCAAGACTCGTAGTAACTCGTGGGTATTTGATACCGTGCCGTTGCTCATATTTGTAACTCACAGCATGAGCTGCGGAATAAGCGGAGATCGGCGAAGGACGAGGTGACGACGATGCGCGCCGGGAATGGTTCCAGAGTCGATGTGATCGCCGTCGGCACGCTACCTCTACATTTACCTACGGGATTAGTTTTGAACCTTAATAATTGTTATTTGGTGCCAAGTTTGAGCATGAACATTGTTTCTCGATCTCGTTTGATGCGAGATGGCTACTCATTTAAATCCGAGAATAATGGTTGTTCTATTTATATGAGAGATATGTTTTATGGTCATGCTCCAATGGTCAATGGTTTATTCCTAATGAATCTCGAGCGTAATGTTACACATATTCATAGCGTGAATACCAAAAGATGTAAAGTTGATAACGATAGTCCCACATATTTGTGGCATCGCCGCCTTGGTCACATTGGTGTCAAGCGCATGAAGAAGCTCCATGCTGATGGACTTTGGAGTCTCTAGATTATGAATCATTTGACACATGCGAACCATGCCTCATGGGCAAGATGACCAAGACTCCGTTCTCGGAACAATGGAGCGAGCAACCAACTTGTTGGAAATCATACATACCGATGTATGCGGTCCAATGAGCGTTGAGGCTCATGGAGGATATCGTTATGTTCTCACTCTCACAGATGACTTGAGTAGATATGGGTATGTCTACTTGATGAAACACAAGTCTGAGACCTTTGAAAAGTTCAAGGAGTTTCAGAATGAAGTAGAGAATCAACGTGACCGAAAGATAAAATTCTTACGATCGAATCATGGAGGAGAATATTTAAGTCACGAATTTGGTACACACTTAAGAAAATGTGGAATCGTTTCACAACTCACGCCGCCTGGAACACCTCAGCGTAACGGTGTGTCCGAACGTCATAATCGCACTCTATTGGATATGGTGCGGTCTATGATGTCTCTTACCGATTTACCGCTATCATTTTGGGGATACGCTCTAGAGACAGCTACATTCACTTTAAATAGGGCACCGTCTAAATCCGTTGAGACGACACCGTATGAATTATGGTTTGGGAAGAAACCTAAGTGTCGTTTCTAAAAGTTTGGGGAAGCGATGCTTATGTCAAGAAACTTCAACCTGAAAAGCTCGAACCCAAGTCGGAAAAATACGTCTTCATAGGATACCCTAAGGAAACCATAGGGTATACCTTCTACTTAAGATCCGAGGGCAAGATCTTTGTTGCCAAGAACGGATCCTTTCTCGAAAAGAGTTTCTCTCGAAAGAAGTAAGTGGGAGGAAAGTAGAACTCGATGAAGTACTACCTCTTGAACAGGATAGTAGTGCAGCTCAGAAAATGTTCTGTGATGCCTACACCAACCAAGAGGAAATTAATGATGATGATCAAGGTACTTGGATCAAGTTGCTCTTGAACTTCAGAGGTCCACAAGGACACATTCCACACCAGAGTGGTACGGCAACCCTGTCCCGGAAATCATGTTGTTAGACAACGGTGAACCTTGAACTATGAAGAAGCAATGGCGGCCCAGATTCCAACAAATGGCTAGAAGCCATGAAACCGAGATAGAATCCATGTATGAAAACAAAGTATGGACTTTGACCGACTTGTTCGATGATCGGCGAGCGATAGAAAACAAATGGATCTTTAAGAAGAAGACGGACGCAGATGGTAATGTCACCATCTATAAAGCTCGACTTGTCGCTAAGGGTTATCGACAAGTTCAAGGGATTGACTACGATGAGACTTTCTCTCCGTAGCAAAGCTTAAGTCCGTCCAATCATGTTAGCAATTGCCGCATACTATGATTATGAGATATGGCAGATGGACGCCAAAACAGCATTCCTTAATGGTTATCTTAAGGAAGAGCTGTATATGATACAGCGGAAGGTTTTGTCGATCCTAAGAATGTCGACAAAGTGTGCAAGCTCCAGCGATCCATTTATGGGCTGGTGCAAGCATCTCGAGTTGGAACATTCGCTTTGATGAGATGATCAAAGCGTTTAGTTTATGCGACTTATGGAGAAGCTGCGTTTACAAGAAAGTGAGTGGGAGCTCAGAGCATTTCTCATATTATATGTAGATGACATACTTTTGATGGGAAATGATATAGAATTCTTGGACAGCATTAAGGCCTACTTGAATAAGTGTTTTTCAATGAAGGACCTTGGAGAAGCTGTTATATATTAGGCATCAAGATCTATAGAGATAGATCGAGGCGCCTCATAGGTCTTTCACAAAGCACATACCTTGATAAGATTTTGAAGAAGTTCAAAATGGATCAGTCCAAGAAAGGGTTCTTGCCTGTATTGCAAGGTGTGAGATTGAGATCGGCTCAATGCCCGACCACGACAAAAGATAAAGAAGAGATGAGTGTCATCCCTATGCCTCAGCCATAGGATCTATTATGTATGCCATGCTGTGTACTGGACTGATGTAAACCTTGCCGTAAGTTTGGTAGGAAGGTACCAAAGTAATCCCGCAAGGAACACTGGACAGCGGTCAAGAATATCCTAAAGTACCGAAAAGGACAAAGGACATGTTTCGTTTATGGAGGTGACGAAGAGCTCGTCAGTAAAGGGTTACGCCGACGCTTAGCTTCGACACAGATCTGATGACTCTAAGTCACAAACCGGATACGTGTATATGTTGAATGGTGGAGCAAGAAGCTGGTGCAGCTGCAAGCAAAGCGTCGTGGCGGGATCTACATGTGAAGCGGAGTACATGGTAGCCTCGGAGGCAGCGATGAAGCAATTTGGGTGAAGGAGTTCATCACCGACCTAGGAGTCATACCCAATGCGTCGGGCCAATCAAACTCTTCAGAACAACCTTGGAGCTATTGCACTTGCCAAGGAGCCCAGGTTTCACAAGAAGACCAGGCACATCAAGCGTCGCTTCAACTCCATCCGTGAAAATGTTCAGGATGGAGACATAGAAATTTGCAAAGTGCATACGGATCTGAATGTCGCAAATCCGTTGACTAAACCTCTTCCATGGGCAAAACATGATCAACACCGTAACTCTATGGGTGTTCGATTCATCACAATGTAACTAGATTATTGACTCTAGTGCAAGTGGGAGACTGTTGGAAATATGCCCTAGAGGCAATAATAAAAGCATTATTATTATATTTCCTTGTTCATGATAATTGTCTTTTATTCATGCTATAACTGTGTCATCCGGAAATCGTGATACACATGTGAATACATAGACCACAATACGTCCCTAGTGAGCCTCTAGTTGACTAGCTCGTTGGTCGACAGATAGTCATGGTTTCCTGACTATGGACATAATATGTCATTGACAATGGGATCACGTCATTAGGAGAATGACGTGATGGACAAGACCCAATCCTAAGCATAGCACAAGATCGTGTAGTTCGTTTTGCTAGAGCTTTCTCAATGTCAAGTATCTATTCCTTAGACCATGAGATCCTGTAACTCCCGGATACCGTAGGAATGCTTTGGGTGTACCAAACGTCACAATGTAACTGGGTGACTATAAAGGTGCATTACAGGTATCTCCGAAAGTGTCTGTTGGGTTGACACGGATCGAGACAGGGATTTGTCACTCCGTATTACGGAGAGGTATCACTGGGCCCACTCAGTAGTGCATCATCATAATGAGCTCAAAGTGATCAAGTGTCTGGTCATGGGATCATTCATTACGGTACGAGTAAAGTGACTTGCCGGTAACGAGACTGAACGAGGTATTGGGATACCGACGATCGAGTCTCGCAAGTAACACACCGTCGACAAAGGGAATAGTATACGGGTTGCTTGAATCCTCGACATCGTGGTTCATCCGATGACATCATCGAGGAGCATGTGGGAGCCAACATGGGTATCCAGATCCCTTGTTGGTTATTGACTGAGAGCGCCTCGGTCATGTCGCAGATGTCTCCGAACCCGTAGGGTCTACACACTTAAGGTTCGGTGACGCTAGGGTTATTAGGAAGACTTGTATGTGATTACGAATGTTGTTCGAGTCCCGGATGAGATCCCGGACGTCACGAGGAGTTCGGAATGGTCCGGAGGTAAAGATTTATATATGGGAAGTTGTCAAACGGACACCGGAAAAGTTTCGGTCATATCGGTATTATGGAGGGCCACGGAAAGGTTCCGGAGGACCACCGGAGGGGCCACCCCTTTCAGGGGGCCACTTGGGCTGCGTGGGAGGCAGCCAGCCCCTGTTGGGCTGGGCACACCTCCTCCCCTTGGGCCCATGCGCCTAGGGTTGAGGGGGGAACCCTAAGGGGGGCGCCCCCCTTGCTTGGGGGGCAAGCCCCCCTCCCCTTGGCCGCCGCCCCCCCTCTAGATGCATCTAGAGGGGCCGGCCCCCCTCCTCCCTTCCCCTATAAATAGAGGGGTGAGGGGAGGGCTGCAACACACAATTGAAGGCGCAGCCCCTCCCCTCCCCAACACCTCTCCTTCTCCGCGTGCGCTTGGCGAAGCCCTGCCGGAGAACTGTCACTCCTTCATCATCACGCCGTCGTGCTGCTGTTGGAGCCATCTTCCTCAACCTCTCCTTCCTCCTTGCTGGATCAAGACGGAGGAGACGTTGCCCGTACCGTACGTGTGTTGAATGCGGAGGTGCTGTCCGTTCAGCGATTTGGTCATCGATGATCCGAGTACGACTCCATCATCACCATCCCCTCGAAAGCTTCCGCACGCGATCTACAAGTGGTATGTAGATGCAAACTCACTCCCTTGACTCGTTGCTTAGATGAACTCATAGATGGATCTTGGTGAAACCGTAGGAAAAAATTTAATTTTCTGCAACGTTCCCCAACATATTTATCATATTGCATGAATTTATTCCTCTACATCATGTCATCTTGCTTAAGGCGTTACTCTGATTTTAACTTAATACTCTAGATGCATGCTGGATAGCGGTCGATGAGTGGAGTAATAGTAGTAGATGCAGAATCGTTTCGATCTACTTGTCACGGACGTGATGCCTATATACATGATCATACCTAGATAACCTCATAAGTATGCTCAATTCTGTCAATTGCTCAACAGTAATTTGTTCACCCACCGTAGAATATTTATGCTCTTGAGAGAAGCCACTAGTGAAACCTATGGCCCCGGGGTCTATTCTCATCATATCAATCTCCATCACTTTTATACTTGCTTTGTTTTACTTTGCCTTTTTACTTTTCACTTTGCATCTTTATACCAAAAATACCAAAAATATTATCTCTATCAGATCTCACTCTCGTAAGTGACCGTGAAGGGATTGACAACCCCTAATCGCGTTGGTTGCGAGTAGCTATCGTTTTGTGCAGGTACGAGGGACTTGTGCGTGGCCTCCTACTGGATAGATACCTTGGTTCTCAAAAACTGAGGGAAATACTTACGCTACTGTGCTGCACCATCCTCTCCTCTTCGGGGAAAACCAACGCAAGCTCAAGAAGTAGAAAGAAGGATTTCTGGCGCCGTTGTCGGGGAGTCTACGCAAAAGTCAACATATCAATCCCTATCTCTCGCATTATATTATTTGCCATTTGCCTCTCGTTTTCCTCTCCCCCACTTCACCCTTGCCATTTTATTCACCCGCTCTTTCCCAATCTCCTCCTCTTTTTCCCTTTGCCTTTTGTTTTCTCGTGTGTTAGTTCGTTTGCTTGCCGTCATGACTAGTCTCTTATCTTCTCCGTTATCTCCCGAGAATGAAGTTCTAAATTTTAAGCAAAGGGAGGGAGAAAATCTAAAAGATGCTTGGTATAGAATTTGCAATGCTCAAAATAGATCTACCAGGAAGCAATGTACTTCAGTTCTTCTTCGTAATTTTTACGTAGGTGCTAATCCTTGGTATAGATATATCCTTGATACCATTACTGGAGGGAATTTCTTGGGTAGCCATACTTTTGATTCTTATAATGCTTTAATAGATTTATTTGGCTCACCTCCTCTTTTGGTTAATTGAACTATTTTAACTTTGGAGCATGTTATGCAAAGGCTTGAAATTATTGAAAACAAAGTTGCTACCATTGAATCCATTGAAAATCTAGATAAAAATATCCATAATCAAATTACTCAATATGGATCTAAGGTAGGAATGACTTTGAAAAATATTAAGGAGAAGGAACCCATGGTTAATGAGAAAATAAATCTAGATTCTACTCGAATCGATAAACTTGAGGGTACAATTACCAACTTGGGAACCGTTTTTTCTTCCGTAAAGAATACTCCTAGTCCTCCCACTAAAATTTCCAAGCTTATGTATGTTCCTAAAAATAAGGGTGAATCATCTAGTAAGGAAACTCATGGATCTTAAATCTATAAGTATTCATCCCGATCTTTTACTATCATTAAGGAACCATTTGCTACAAATGAATTTTTCGATCTTATGCCTAAAAGTTTGATAATTACTAGAAAGAAAGAAATCTATAAGAAAGATAGATGCCTCATTGAAGAATTGCCTACCAAATATGGCAATACCTAGATCTATCCTTGCTTTTATGCCTAGCTAGGGGCGTTAAACGATAGCGCTTGTTGGGAGGCAACCCAATTTTATTTGTAGTTTTTTGTTTTTGCTTCTGTTTAGGAATAAATAATACATCTAGCCTCTGTTTAGATGTGGTTTTATCTTTTAATTAGTGTTTGTGCCAAGTTAAACCTATTGGATCTTCTTGGGTGATAGTTATTTGATCTTGCTGTAATTTTCAGAAACTTTGTGCTCAGTGCCCGAATTGTTAAAAATGACCAGAACGTGATAAAATACTGATTCCAATTGCTGATGATCAATAAACAAATTTTCCAGGGCTTCTAATTTTGGTAGAATTTTTTGAGTTCCAGAAGTTTGCGTTAGTTACAGATTACTACAGACTGTTCTGTTTTTGACAGATTCTGTTTTGCGTGTGTTGTTTGCTTATTTTGATGAATCTATGGCTAGTAAAATAGTTTATAATCCATAAAGAAGTTGGAATACATTAGGTTTAACACCAATATAAATAAAGAATGAGTTCATTACAGTACCTTAAAGTAGTCTTTTGTTCTCTTTCTCTAACGGAGCTCACGAGATTTCTATTGAGTTTTGTGTTGTGAAGTTTTCAAGCTTTGGGTGAATTCTTTTGATGGATTATGGAACAAGGAGTGGCAAGAGCCTAAGATTGGGGATGCCCATGGCACCCCCAAGATAATCCAAGGACACCAAAAAGTCAAAGCTTGGGGATGCCCCGGAAGGCATCCCCTCTTTCGTCCACTTCCATCGGTAATTTACTTGGAGCTATATTTTTATTCACCAACATGATATGTGTTTTGCTTGGAGCGTCTTGTATTATTTGCGTCTTTGCTTGTTAGTTTACCACAATCATCCTTGCTGTACACACATTTTGTGAGAGCCATACATGATTTGGAATTTGTTAGAATACTCTATGTGCTTCACTTATATCTTTTGAGCTTGATAGTTTTGCTGTAGTACTTCACTTAGATCTTTTAGAGCACGGTGGTGGATTTGTTTTAAAGAAACTTGATCTCTCATGCTTCACTTAGATCATTTTGAGAGTCGTTAATAGCATGGTAATTTGCTTAATGTTAATATACTTGGTGTTCGAGATATGTGAAACTTTCTTTTGAGTGCGTTGAGTACTAAGATAAGTTTGATGCTTGATAATTGTTTTGAGATATGGAGGTGATAATATCAAAGTCGTGCTAGTTGAGTATTTGTGAATTTGAGAAATGCTTGTGTTGAAGTTAGCAAATCCCGTAGCATGCACGTATGGTTAAAGTTGTGTAACAAATTTGAAACATGAAGTGTACCTGGCTTGTGCATCCTTATGAGTGGCGGTCGGGGACGAGCGATGGTCTTTTCCTACCAATCTATCCCCCTAGGAGCATGCGCGTAGTACTTGATTTTTGATGACTTCTAATTTTTGCAATAAGTATATGAGTTCTTTTGACTAATGTTGAGTCCATGGATTATACGCACTTTTACCTTTCCGCCTTTGCTAGCCTCTTCGGTACCGTGCATTTCCCTTTCTCACCTTGAGAGTTGGTGCAAACTTCGCCGGTGCATCCAAACCCCGTGATATGATACGCTCTATCACACATAAACCTCCTTATATCTTCCTCAAAACAGCCACCATACCTACCTATTATGGCATTTCCATAGACATTCCGAGATATATTGCCATGCAACTTTCCACCGTTCCGTTCATCATCATCATGACATACTTTACTTTTGTCATATTGCCATTGATGATCATGTAGTTGACATCGTATTTGTGGCAAAGCCACCATGCATTATTTTTCATACATGTCACTCTTGATTCATTGCACCATCCCGGTACACCGCCGGAGGCATTCATATAGAGTCATACCTTGTTCTAGTTTCGAGTTGTAATCCTTATGTTGTAATCAATAGAAGTGTGATGATCATCATTATTAGAGCATTGCCCAAATAAAAAAAAGAGAAAGGCCAAAAACAAAAAAAAAGAAATGCCCAAAAAAAGGGCAATGCTACTATCTCTTTTTCCACACTTGTGCTTCAAAGTAGCACCTTGTTCTTCATGTAGTGAGTCTCATATATTGTGCTTCAAAGTAGCACCTTGTTCTTCATGTAGTGAGTCTCATATATTGTGCTTCAAAGTAGCACCATGTTTTTCATATAGTGAGTCTCATAAGTTGTCTTTCTTTACTAGTGGGAATTTTTCGTTATAGAACTTGGCTTGTATATTCCTACGATGGGCTTCCTCAAAATGCCCTAGGTCTTCATGAGCAAGCAAGTTGGATGCACACCCACTAGTTTTCTTTTGTTGAGCATTCATAGCTCTAGTGCATCCGTTGCATGGCAATCCCTACTCCTCATGTTGACATCAATTGATGGGCATCTACATAGCCCGTTGATTATCCTCGTCAATGTGAGACTTTCTCCTTTTTTGTATTCTCCACACAATCCCCATCATCATATTATATTCCACCCATAGTGCTATATCCATGGCTCACGCTCATGTATTGCGTGAAGGTTGAAAAAGTTTGAGATTATTTAAGTATGAAACAATTGCTTGGCTTTTTATCGGGAGTATAGAAGTTGGGAACATCTTCGTATGACAAAAATGAAACATAGCCTAACTATATGATTTTGTAGGGATGAACTTTCTTTTTCCATGCTAGTTTGAGAAGACATGATTACTTTGATTAGTATGCTTGAAGTATTATTATTTTTATGGCAATATGAACTTTTGTGTTGAATCTTTCGGATCTGAATATTCATACCATGATTAAGAAGATTTACATTGAAATTATGCCAAAGTATCACTCCGCATCAAAAAATTCTCTTTTTATCATTTACCTACTCGAGGACGAGCAGGAATTAAGCTTGGGGATGCCTGATACGTCTCCAACGTATCTATAATTTTTTATGCTCCATGCTACTTTATCTATTGTTTTGGACTATAATGGGCTTTATTTTCCACTTTTATATTATTTTTGGGACTAACCTATTAACCGGAGGCCCAGCCCAGAATTGTCGTTTTTGCCTTTTTCAGTATTTCGAAGAAACAGAATATCAAACGGAGTCCAAACGGAATGAAATCTTCGGAAACATGATTTTCTTATCAGATAAGACCCAGGAGACTTGGACCCTCCGTCAAGAAAGCCACGAGGCGGTCACGAGGGTGGAGGCCCCCCCCTAGGGCGCGCCCCCTGCCTCGTGGGCCCTCGGCTGCACCGACGCATTCTTCCTCCTATATATACCTACGCACCCCAAACGATCGTAACAGGAGCCAAAACCTAATTCCACCGCCGCACCTTCCTGTATCCACGAGATCCCATCTTGGGGCCTGTTAGGAGCTCACGGGAGGGCATCCACCACGGAGGGCTTCTACATCAACACCATAGCCCCTCCGATGAAGTGTGAGTAGTTTACTTCAGACCTTCGGGTCCATAGCTAGTAGCTAGATGGCTTCTTCTCTCTTTTTGGATCTCAATACAATGTTCTCCCCCTCTCTCGTGGAGATCTATTCGATGTAATATTCTTTTTGCTGTGTGTTTGTTGAGACCGATGAATTGTGGGTTTATGATCCAGCTTATCTATGAATAATATTTGGATCTTCTCTCAATTCTTTTATGTATGATTGAGTTATCTTTGCGAGTCTCTTCGAATTATCCGTTTGGTTTGGCCCACTAGATTGGTAGTTCTTGCAATGGGAGAAGTGCATGGCTTTGGGTTCAATCTTATGTGTCCTTACCAAAGGATGTAAAGGGTTGCAAGGCACGTATTTTATTGTTGCCATCGAGGATAACAAGATGGGGTATTTATCATATTGCATGAATTTATTCCTCTACATCATGTCATCTTGCTTAAGGCGTTACTCTGTTTTTAACTTAATACTCTAGATGCATGCTGGATAGCGGTCGATGAGTGGAGTAATAGTAGTAGATGCAGAATCGTTTCGATCTACTTGTCACGGACGTGATGCCTATATACATGATCATACCTAGATAACCTCATAACTATGCTCAATTCTGTCAATTTCTCAACAGTAATTTGTTCAACCACCGTAGAATATTTATGCTCTTGAGAGAAGCCACTAGTGAAACCTATGGCCCCCGGGTCTATTCTCATCATATCAATCTCCATCACTTTTATACTTGCTTTGTTTTACTTTGCCTTTTTACTTTTCACTTTGCATCTTTATACCAAAAATACCAAAAATATTATCTCTATCAGATCTCACTCTCATAAGTGACCGTGAAGGGATTGACAACCCCTAATCGCGTTGGTTGCGAGTAGCTATCGTTTTGTGTAGGTACGAGGGACTTGTGCGTGGCCTCCTCCTGGATTGATACCTTGGTTCTCAAAAACTGAGGGAAATACTTACGCTACTTTGCTGCATCATCCTCTCCTCTTCAGGGAAAACCAACGCAAGCTCAAGACGTAGCAGTGCTCTGCCAAGGAGGAGCTTTTGGAGCGCCGAAAAGCCAAATTAGACATTGCAGAGTATACTCATTTGGGTATTGGGGATATTGTCTCTGGCTATATCAGTCAAGTACATAGCAGCTGCGACCTGGAAATTGACATGGTAAAGCAGATACAGAAAAAATCTGAGGTATGACATGTGTTACTTTTCCTTAACCATACTTACTATACCAACCCCCAAGTCTATTGCTTATAAGTAAATATGTTGTAGACTTAGAAAACTGCCTAATCACAGCTTATCCGGCTTTGGAAAGAAGTTATTTAACCCGATTATAGCATGATACTTTGAACTTGCGATACACATTAGCCCCCAAGTGTCAAGCATCTTTGCTTGTAAAGCGCTTGGGACTTAAATTTCCATGAACCAGCGTAGAGATTTAAAGTTCTTCAGTGTACATTAACCCCCAAGTGTCAAGTACCTTTGCTTGCAAAGTGCTTGGGACTTTAATGTTTACCTTATAATGATTCTGACTATAACCCGGCA
This sequence comes from Aegilops longissima, assembly GCA_021605205.1. Classification (NCBI taxonomy): domain Eukaryota; kingdom Viridiplantae; phylum Streptophyta; class Magnoliopsida; order Poales; family Poaceae; genus Aegilops; species Aegilops longissima. The sequence continues at coordinate 616,675,620 of CM038676.1, read as the reverse complement.
CCAATGCAGGCCACCATAAGTCAATTTGAGTCGGAGATTGCTGACCTGAAGAGCCGCCTGGCAGCTCAAGAACCTGAAATTCAAAAGGCCAACTCCAAATTTGAATTCAGCGTCTCTGAACAAGAGAAGTTGAAGAAAAAATTTGCAGCGGAGAAGAAAATTTGGGCTGATGAAAAGGCCTCACTAGTGACCCGTGTCGAGACAGCAGAGACATCACTTGTGGAAACAACAGCCGAGCTATCCGGCTTAAAGCGCCAAATATCCCAAATGGTCTCAGCAATCTTCGGTAAGCTACTTGTGCAAACATTGAATACTGCAAACCTCCTTCGATGACTATTGCAATTGTTACCTCCGGCTCACCTGATACTTGTTAATGCAGGCCCCAGGAGCTCAAACCTTAATCAGAACATGTTGATCAAGTTAAAGGCGGTTTATACTCTAGCGGAGCAACTCTATGATCGGTCACAACGTGCTTTGGCCGTTGTTGTTTTGTCAAATGATGTTCCCCATCTCCTGGCAGAAATGTTAAAGTGGCTTGCTGTGCTACCTCAACGGATCCAAGAGCTAAGGCGGGCGTCTTCAAGAGCCGGAGCCATAGCTGCATTGAGCCGTGCCAAAGCATTTATGCCAGAACTAGACCCGGCTGACATTGCTCTTGGATACCCAAGTTTAAAGGAGTATGGTACCGTGTTTGATGAGAAAGATTTCGCCGCCTGCGTGAAGGAGGTACGCCCTGTGGCCACGCTTATTGGGAATGGTACTGACCTTACCAAATATCATCCGGGTTATGACAGCGAGAACCGGAGACTCCCAACGCCTCACTACGATGACGTCAGCCTGATCCCTCCAATTCGTAAGCATACTTTTGCCCCTGAAGTCGACCCAGCCGGGTTAATAGATGATGAAGCTGAGTTTGAAGCTTTGAGTGGCATTGACTGGACAACATCAACCTTCTAGGACAAGGCAGCCGACGGAGAGGCGGAGAAGGATAACCCGGATTCTTCAAGCCAACCAAAGGAGTGAACCGCCAGGCGTCATATGTTTTATGTCTTTGTGAAAACAATGCTTCATTATTCAGACTCGGGGAGTCTTGTAATAGGGTAGAAAAAACCTCTCGACTTTGATTTTTGCCATGCCTTCGCGCATGTTCGCGGTACTCAACACTTTCTTAAGCTGCCGTCATTTATATGCTTCCGGCTTATATCAGTCTTCTGCTTCCTTTATGTTTAAAAGAAATTGCTTGCATCGCCCTGCGTACAGAACAAACACAAGTCCCTTGGCGACTTACCGCATAGGGGGGTCACATAATGTGTTGATAATCCGTACTATTGAATCAAAAAATCATAAAAGCTGGTTCTCAGTTATATCCTTGAGATACAATCGTAACAACATACCTGTGATCCTTTGATTACCTTGCCGGCTTATGTGACCCGGACAATGAGGATAAACCTTATTATTCCTGAAACCTGGCGCATATAATGATTGTTTGTGCACTAACAGTTTTACTTGATCAATATTAAACCGGTGGAATACAGACCACCCCAAAAAAGCTTTCAAAAATGATCTCACAATAATCAAATACTTGTCATTGCAAAGGGTGATGAACAATAGACAAAATTTAAAGGCTTCTGATTCGAATACGACCAAAAAATTGTACCAAAGGGGTTAAGCTAAGATTCGGATACGATCATATAGCCCCCAGTGGCTTTGGCGATGCCAATCAAGTGGGTATCGACATCTATGTTCTCTTTGGTTCGAATACGACCTATGTTTGAACAAGAAGCCCCCAAGTGACCATAAGAGTTGTTTAATGACGCTGATTCGAATACGATCCACGTCAGACCCAAAGGAGTTAAGCTATGATTCAAATATGATCAAGAAGCCCCCAAATGGGTTTGGCATTATGCCGATCAAGTGGGTATCGACAGCTATGTTCTCTTTGGTTCGAATACGACCTATGTTTGAACAGGAAGCCCCCAAGTGATCATCGCTAGATTCAGATATGATCATAAGCTGGACCAAAGGGAAAGCCGGATTCAGATATGATTCGCTCCCTGTTGGTTGTTTCCACCACCTGATAAAGAAGACATATAAACCTTTGAGGGTGAAAAGGACAGAGGTCCTGCTTTATTGCTTTATATAATATATACATCTTCAAAACATATACATCTTGAGAGCCAGTGGCTCAAGTATAATAAGGCCGGGGATGAGTGATATTCCACGGCCGGCGGGTCTCCTCCTCCGACTTACGTGAGTCTTTGTGCTCTCGAACATCGATGAGGTAGTATGACCCGTTGTTCAGATTCTTGCTGACCACAAAGGGTCCTTCCCAAGGAGGGGACAGCTTGTGCATATCAGACTGATCCTGGATGAGCCAGAGCACTAAATCGCCTTCCTAAAAGGTCCTGCTTCTAACCCGGCGGTTGTGATAGCGGCGCAGGTCTTGCTGGTAAATCGCCGAGCGGGCTATTGCCAAGTCTCGCTCCTCATCCAATAAATCAAGTGCATCCTAACGATCTTTTTCGTTATTAGCCTCAACATAAGCCGCCACGCGGGGTGAGTCATGCCGGATGTCACTTGGCAGGACCGCCTCTGCTCCGTACACCATGAAGAAAGGTGTGTAACCCGTAGATCTGTTAGGCGTAGTATTGATACTCCAAAGCACAGAGGGTAACTCCTCCACCCAACAACCCGGCGTTCGCTGTTAGGGGACCAAGAGCCGGGGTTTAATACCCTTCAAGATCTCCTGATTAGCTCTTTCTGCTTGACCATTGGATTGAGGATGAGCAACAACCGAAACATCAAGCCGGATATGTTCTCGTTGACAGAACTCTTCCATGGCACCCTTGGACAGATTAGTGCCATTATCAGTTATAATGCTGTGTGGAAAACCAAAACGAAAAATCACCTTTTTCATGAACTGAACCACAGTGGCTGCATCACACTTACTGACTGGCTCTGCCTCAACCCACTTTGTGAATTTATCCACTGCCACCAGGAGGTGTGTCTTTTTATCTTTAGACCTCTTGAAAGGTCCAACCATGTCAAGCCCCCAGACTGCGAACGGCCAAGTAATTGGAATCATCCTCAATTATTGAGCCGGCACATGAGCTCGTCGTGGGAATTTCTGACATCCGTCACATTTACTGACCAAATCCTCCGCATCAGCATGAGCCGCTAGCCAATAAAAGCCATGACGGAAAGCCTTGGCCACAAGAGATTTGAGCCGGCGTGATGACCACAATCCCCTTCATGGATCTCACGAAGTATCTCCTGACCCTCCGCAGGCGATACACAACCTTGAAAAGCTCCAGTGACACTGCGATGATGTAACTCACCATGAACAATTGTCATGGATTTGGACCGCTGGATGATTTGTCTCGCCAAGGTCTCATCTTCAGGCAACTCTCCCCGGGTCATGTAAGCCAAATATGGCACTGTCCAATCCGGGATAACACAAAGAGCTGCTACCAGCTGTGCCTCCGGGTCTGGCACTGCGAGGTCCTCCTCTGTGGGTACCTTGACAGAAGGATTATGCAAAACATCAAGAAAAGTGTAAGGCGGCACCGGCTTTCACTGAGATCCCAGCCGGCTTAAAGCATCAGCCGCCTCGTTCTTCCTTCGGTCAATGTGCTCCACTTGATAACCTTTGAAGTGCCCAGCCACAGCGTCAACTTCACGACGGTAAGCCACCATTAAGGGATTCTTTGAATCCCACTTGCCTGATACCTATTGAGCCACAAGATTTGAGTCACCCAAACACCTTACCCGGCTTAAATTCATCTCTTTGGCCATCCTGAGACCATGGAGTAAGGCCTCATACTCAGCTGCATTGTTAGTAGAAGGAAACATAATCCGGAGCACGTAACAAAATTTGTCACCTTGGGGGGAAGTTAAAACGACTCCAGCCCCCGAGCCCTCCAACTGCCTGGACCCATCAAAGTGAATAGTCCAATATGTGTTATCTGGCTTCTCCTCAGGTGCCTGTAACTCTGTCCAATCATTAATAAAGTCCACCAAGGCTTGAGACTTAATAGCGGTACGTGGCATGTACTTCAAACCATGAGGCCCAAGCTCAATGGCCCACTTGGCGACTCGTCCTGTGGCTTCCCTGTTCTGGATGATGTCTCCCAAGGGGGCAGAACTTACCACAGTTATAGGATGACCTTGGAAGTACTGCTTCAGCTTCCGGCTTGCCATAAACACTCCGTAAACAAGTTTCTGCCAATGCGGATATCTTTGCTTGGACTCAATGAGCACCTCACTGATGTAATAAACCGGCCGTTGAACCGGATGCTCCTTGCCAGCCTCCTTATGCTCCACCACGATGGCAACACTGACAGCTCCCGTAAACAAGTTTCTGCCAATGCGGATATCTTTGCTTGGACTCAATGAGCACCTCACAGATGTAATAAACCAGCCGTTGAACCGGATGCTCCTTGCCAGCCTCCTTACGCTCCACCACGATGGCAACACTGACAGCTCGTGAGTTAGCAGCCACATATAACAGCAACGGCTCTTTATCAATGGGAGCCGCAAGGACCGGCGGTTCAGACAACTGTCTCTTTAAATCTTCAAAGGCAGTATTAGCAGCATCAGTCCAGACAAAAGTGTCCGTTTTCTTCATCATCTGATACAGCGGTAGGGCCTTCTCACCTAACCGGCTTAAGCAGCAACACGACCCGCCAGTCGCTGAACATCATTGATGCACGCCGGTTTAGTCAAAGAGGTAATTGCCTTGATCTTCTCCGGATTAGCTTCAATGCCTCTATTTGAGACCAGGAAACCCAAGAGCTTGCCTGTAGGTACACCAAATACACACTTTGCCGGGTTAAGCATCATCTTATAAACCCAGAGATTATCAAAGGTCTCTTTCAAATCAGATATCAAGGTTTCCTTCTCTCTGGACTTCACCACGATGTCATCCACATAAGCGTGAACATTGCGCCCAATTTGATCGTGGAGATAGTTCTGTACACATCGCTGATAAGTCGCCTAAGCACTCTTGAGCCCAAATGGCATAGATACATAGCAGAAGGCTCCAAACGGAGTGATGAACGCCGTCTTCTCCTGGTCCTTAACTGCCATTTTGATCTGATGATAACCAGAATAAGCATCCAAAAAGCTCAAACGCTCGCAACCCGCCGTAGCATCAATGATTTGATCAATACGGGGGAGAGCAAAGGGATCAGCCAGACAAGCCTTATTTAAGTCCGTGTAATCCACACACATCCGACAGGTGCCGTTCTTCTTGAGCATGAGCACCGGGTTAGCCAACCACTCCGGGTGAAAAACTTCAACAATAAACCCAGCCGCTAAGAGCCGGGCGACTTCCTCTCCAATGGCTTTCCGTCTCTCTTCGTTGAACCGTCGAAGAAACTGCCTGACCGGCTTATACTTTGGATCAATATTGAGAGTGTGCTCAGCGAGTTCTCTCGGTACACCCGACATGTCAGAAGGTTTCCATGCGAAGATGTCCCGGTTCTCACGGATGAACTTGATGAGCGCGCTTTCCTATTTAGGATCCAAATTGGCACTGATACTGAACTGCTTAGACGAATCGCCTGGAGTAAAATCAACAAGCTTGGTTTCAGCAGCTGACTTAAATTTCATGCTCGGTGGTTGGCTTGTTTAGAGAGGTCATATCCGCCGGGTCAACATTGTCTTGATAAAACTTCAGCTCCTCTGCTGCACAAACAGACTCAGCATAAGCCGCGTCGCCCTCCTCACATTCCAGGGCTAACTTTCGACTTCCATGCACGGTGATGGTGCCCTTATGACCCGGCATCTTAAGCTGCAGATAAACATAACACGGCCGCGCCATGAACTTGGCATAAGCCGGCCGACCAAATAGAGCATGATATGGACTCCTGATTTTAACCACCTCAAAAGTTAATTTCTCAGCTCTAGAATCATACTCATCTCCAAAGGCCACTTCCAGTTCAATCTTGCCAACTGGGTAAGCCGACTTACCAGGCACCACCCCATGAAAAACAGTGTTGGACGTCTTCAAATCCTTATCAGTCAATCCCATGCGTCGAAAGGTCTCATAATAAAGGATATTGATGCTGCTACCTCCGTCCATGAGTACCTTAGTGAATTTATATCCACCAACCTGAGGTGCTACCACCAGGGCTAACTGACCCGGATTATCAACCCGGAGGGAGTGATCTTCCCTACTCCATACAATGGGCTGTTCTGACCACCTCAAATAACGGGGGACCGCCGGCTCAACAGAATTCACGGCCCTCTTATGAACCTTCTGGTCACGTTTGCACAAGTTAGTGGTGAACACATGATGTTGCCCACTATTCAGCTGCTTCGGGTGGCTTTGATAACCCGACTGCTGCTGCTGTTGTCCCCCCTGACCAGACTGCTATTGATTATAACCGCCTTGATGTCCCTGAAAGCCCGAACTTGAACCGCCGCCCGGGCCATGAAAGCCGCCGGCTCCTGAGCCGCCGCCCGACCCGTTATTGCCATCAAACGTGTTGGAATTCTTAAAAGCCTTCATGATCGCGCAATCTTTCCATAAGTGGGTGGCGGGTCGTTCCCGGGTGCCGTGTCTTGGGCAAGGCTCATTGAGTAACTGCTCAAGAGATGGGCCTGATCCGCCAGATCGAGGGGGTGGTTTGCCCTTACGTCTCTGATTGTTACCCTGTGCATTGGCGTTGGCTACAAACTCTGGGTTACCCTCAGCCTTACGCTTATTGCCTCATTGATTCATCGGGTTATGCTGCTGGCCCTTTCCACTGCCGTTCTTCTTTCCCTTCCCTGTCTTTTCCTCATCAGACGCGGGATCCTTGGTACTATCAGAATCGGCGTATTTGACTAAAGCTGCCATCAGCGTACCCATATCATTGCAATCACGCTTAAGGCGCCCAGTTTCTCTCGCCGCTCAAAGCGGCAGTTCTTCTCCAACATGAGGACTCGCAGAGCGGCATCCATCTTGTCGATTTAATGTATTATCTCCTTGACCCGGCATACCCAATGAGTCGTGGATTCACCCTCCTCCTGCTTACAATTTTTCAAGTCCACAATCGACATAGATTGCTTGCAAGTGTCTTTGAAGTTCTGGATGAAACAGGCCTTTAGCTCTGCCCATGAACTAATGGAATTGGGTGGCAAGCCCTTTAACCAAGACCAGGCCGTTCCATCTAACATCATGGTGAAGTACTTAGCCATCGCTGCATCGCTGACCTCCAACAACTCCATGGCCATCTCATAACTTTCTATCCACGCTCTGGGCTGTAAGTCGGCCGTGTAATTCGGTACCTTCCGAGGTCCATTGAAGTCCTTGGCTAAACGTACATTACGTAGAGCCGGCACTAAACAAGGAACACCGCCAGTTCTGGTAGCCACTCCCGCCTCAACGGACGTCGTTGGATAATCTGGAAGGTCTTGATGAGCCGTTTGTTGAGCCGCTAGCTGAGCCGCCCGTTCGTCCTACTGACGTATTCGGTCCTGCACCGGGTTATGACCACCGGGCGGGTTACGGCGCTGGGCGTTGCTTGACAAAGCTTCTGACTCCATGTGCCTGGTGTAACTCGGACTCCGGTTTGGATGAGTCGGAGCTAACCAAGGCGGAGGAGTTGAATGAATCCTGTCCCGGCTGTAGGAATAAGTCTCTTGCTGAGCCAAGGCTGTCTGGACGAGGTATTTGATCCTTCGGGTCTCCACTGCTGTTGGATCGTCACCGTCCACCGGGAGAGCCGCCAAACGTGTTGATACTGCAATCAAGTTCTCCATGGGGTTGGAAAAGTGACCCGGCGGTATCGTTACGTAATGGGGCGGTGCCATGTTTCCATGAGGAGGTGCCATCTCCCGAGGCTGAGCCGGTCCTCCTGTTCCGGCTGTCATAAATTGATTTGCATCTGGCGGGTTACTTGGGTCGGCTCCGGGTGTAGCGAAAAGATTCCGAGGATCATAAACCGGAGGTAAACGAGATTGGGTTTTCTGATGCCTCCTCCTCATCACCTCGTTAGATGCGTTCAGACTCATCGTAAGCTGGAAGGCTTCTGACTGTAACTGTTGTGCCCGTGCATCCAAAGCCGCCCATTCTGTGGCTAACCTGGTGTCCTCAGCTGCCAAGGCCTTCTTGGCTCGAGCTATCTCCTCGCGCACCCGTGCCACCTCCGCGTTATGCTCATCTTGATTCGCAGGGATGACTGTGGTGGTTAACAGGGCCGTCAGCTTATCCATAAGATCCATCAGCACCTGAGCCAGCGGGCGCACAGGGCCTCCTGCCCCGGCCGCTCCTGACCCGGACGTTATTGTTGTTGCAGCCGTTGAGTTTTGACCGGGTTGAGTACCATCCATGAAGACATCCGTCCAGCTTGGCGGCTCATAGAGGTCCGGAATACTAGAGCCGTCGGAACAGCCCCTAAGCCCGCCATCCTGTAACAGATACAACGAATCTGTTGAACCGGCGGACGAATCACCGTCGGAGAGGACGACCGTCTCACCACCATCTACAGATCCTTCAGAAAGTTCTCCTCCGTGGATGCAACCCACGAAGGCACGTTTCACGAGGGGTTGAGCTCGGGCGGGTCTCGAACGCTGAGCCGTTTCGACGAGGTCGGTGCAGCAGTCCGGCTCAGGGCCCGGCTCACCAATCCGGCCGATGAAGACATGGATTCCGCCAAAGGGGACCCGGTACCCGTACTCAATTGAGCCGGCGCCGGGGCCCCAGCCTTCGTCGTCGATGTAAATCTTGTCGCGACGACTCTTGGTCATCCGGCCCACTGCGTATCCCTTGAGCCCTTCGAAGTTGCCCTTCAAGAACTCAAATCCACTGTGCACTGGCCCCACGGTGGGCGCCAAATGTCGTGGGTTTGTCACGGCAGAAGTCCTCTTGCAAGGACTTAGTCGTGGAGCCATCGCAACTAGGAAGCTTAAAGGGGTTAATCGGGACAAAGGACACGAGAGGTTTATACTAGTTCGGCCCCTTACGGTGAAGGTAAGGCCTACGTCTAGTTGGGTTGGTATTGCTTGATGTTTCGATGACCAGGGAGCGAGATACGCTATGCCCGGTTCTCGACGAGTTGTTTCTTGCCCTAAGCCGCCGGCGGGTCGTCCCCTTATATACACCAGTGGACGCCCTGCGGCCTACAGAGTCCCGGCCGGCTCATAAACAGTGTCCGGCTCGGTGACTAGTTAATTCTACCTTATGATACAATTCATGTCATTATGGTGGTTTATCACCATGGGCCTTAAGCCGCCTGTGGGCCTCAACCCCTTTATTGAACCGCCATCTTCATGCTTGGCCTTGGGCTTCTTTATGATAAGTCTTCTTTGCGTAACCCGGCCCCTCCTGGCCGGCTTACACAAATAGTTATATCTCCAACAGGTCCATAGTTATTAGCTAGATGGCTTCTTCTCTCTTTTTGGATCTCAATACAATGTTCTCCCCCTCTCTTGTGGAGATCTATTCGATGTAAACTCTTTTTGCGGTGTGTTTGTCGAGATCCGGTGAATTGTGGGTTTATGATCAAGTTTATCTATGAATAATATTTGAATCTTCTCTGAATTCTTTTATGTATGATTAAGTTATCTTTGCAAGTCTCTTCGAATTATCAGTTTGGTTTGGCCTACTATATTGGTCTTTCTTGCCATGGGAGAAGTGCTTAGCTTTGGGTTCAATCTTATGTGTCCTTACCCAAAGGATGTAAAGGGTTGCAAGGCACGATTGTATTGTTGCCATCGAGGATAACAAGATGGGGTTTATATCATATTGCATGAGTTTATCCCTCTACATCATGTCATCTTGCTTAATGCGTTACTCTGTTCTTATGAACTTAATACTCTAGATGCATGCTGGATAGCGGTCGATGTGTGGAGTAATAGTAGTAGATGCAGGCAGGAGTCGGTCTACTTGTTATGGACGTGATGCCTATATACATGATCATGCCTAGATAATCTCATAACTATGCACTTTTCTATCAATTGCTCGACAGTAATTTGTTCACCCACCGTAATACTTATGCTATCTTGAGAGAAGCCACTAGTGAAACCTATGGCCCCCGGGTCTATCTCTTATCATATTTGCTTTCAATCTACTTTTATTTGCATATTTACTTTTTGCATCTATATTATAAAATACCAAAAATATAATTATCTTATCATACTATCTTTATTAGATCTCACTTTCGCAAGTGGTCGTGAAGGGATTGACAACCCCTTTATTGCGTTGGTTGCGAGTTCTCAGTTTGTTTGTGTAGGTGCGTGGGACTTTTGAGGAGCCTCCTACTGGATTGATACCTTGGTTCTCAAAACTGAGGGAAATACTTACGCTACACTTGCTGCATCACCCTCTCCTCTTCGAGGAAAACCAACGCAAGCTCAAGACGTAGCAAGAAGGATTTCTGGTGCCGTTGCCGGGGAGGTCTTCGCTCAAGTCAAGACATACCAAGTACCAATCACAAACTCATCTCCCTCGCATTTACATTATTTGCCATTTGCCTCTCGTTTTCCTCTCCCCCACTTCACCCTTGCCGTTTTATTCACCCTCTCTTTCCCAATCTCCTCCTCTCTTTTGCTTGCCCTTTTGTTTGCTTGTTTGGTTGGATTAGATGCTTATTTATTGCTAAACAGAGAACCTAAGATCTATGGATCTTCATCCGCTTGCTAATCTTTTTAAGAGATCCAATTATGATGAACCAATTGCTAGTGAGTTTTGTGCACTAGATTATCTTTATGAAGTTTTGCTTGAAATTCGTGAATCTGAAAATTGTGATGAAGAACATTATGAAGTGATTCACGATAGATCTTTGAATAAAAAGCATGACTGCAATGATTTTCCTATAAATTCTCTTCATGTCAATTGTGCTAATAATTTGCAAAACACTAAGCTTGGGGATGCTAGTTTTGCTATGTCCACTACTTGTTTCAATGATCATGATTGGGGTGATTCTTCTTATAACCTTGAAAATTTATTTAAGTCCCATGATGAATATGAGATTGATAATAATGTTTGCAATAATATTGAAAGTGGGTTTGGAAGAGTGTCAACTTTAGATCCCACATATTTGGAGTATGTTCAATCTTATGATATTTTTGATAAAAGTGGGTTCGTAAAGGTCATGACTTTAGCTAATGTTAATCCCACTATCTTGGAAGAGTGTCAAATTTTCATGCATGTGGATCATGTTGAGAATATGTTTGGTGATATATATTTTGTTGAATTTGCGTATGATCCTACATGTAATTATTATGAGAGAGGAAAATATGGTTGTAGAAATTTTTATCTTATTAAATTACCTCTCGTCATGTTGCAATTGCTATCGTCTCTTTCTTCTTTCTTGCATATGCTAGTTTTTGCTTGCCTTGCAAATTTTTTTGATTATAATATGCCTATGCATAGGAAGTATGTTAGACTTAGATGTGTTTGTCACATGTTTCATGATGCTCTCTTTGTGCTTCAATTCTTGTCTTTCATGTGAGCATGATTAAAATTATCAATGCCTAGCTAGAGGCATTAAACGATAGCGCTTGTTGGGACGCAACCCACTATTTTTTATTGTTGTTATTTAATAAATATTCCATCTACCTTCTGTTTAGATGTGTTTTTATCTTTTAATTAGTGTTTGTGCCAAGTTAAACCTATAGGATCTTCTTGGATGATAGTTATTTGATCTTGCTGTAATTTCCAGAAACTTTCGGTTCACGAAAACAATTGTTAAAAATCACAAGAACGTGATAAAATAGTGATTCCAATTACTGCTGATCAATACAAAAATTGCCTAGGTCGTCCTATTTTGGCTGAATTTTTTGAGTTCCAGAAGTTTGCATTAGTTACAGATTACTACAAACTGTTCTGTTTTTGACAGATTCTGTTTTTCGTGTGTTGTTTGCTTATTTCAATGCATCTATGGCCAATAAAATAGTTTATGAACCATAAAGAAGTTGGACTACAGTAGGTTTAACACCAAATTAAATAAATAATGAGTTCATTGCAGTACCTTATGTGGTGGTTTTGTTTTCTTTCACTAACGGAGCTTATAAGATTTTCTGTTGAGTTTTGTGTTGTGAAGTTTTCAAGTTTTGGGTAAAGCAACAAAGGCATAGTTTATTGATTAAGCAACAAAGGCATACAAAGTTAAGGGTTGTGATAGTGTTATCGGTTATGTGATCAATAGGGAAACCACAAAGAGTCCCTCGATGTGTACGAGACGCACACAGGAGGTAGAAGAAAGGATCCAATGCCGAACAATATGAGGGGACAAGGTCGACCTTTGCTACATCAACGGGCAGATAGTTAAGAAAATTAACCTATGAGATTAGTTGGCAAAATATGATTCAAAGGTGCAGGAATTTTGGAAGAGGGTCTCCGTTTTTGTTTCCTTGAAAACAAACGATGCTCGCACAAGTTTTCCATCTGTTGCCAGTGTAAGTTTTGATGTGCTGGTAGCTTTTGAATTCATTCAATCACCGAACACAGTATGCTGGCGTACTTAAACCAAACATCAAACTGGATATATACATACACGGCAGAGGATGCACGTCGGGAAATAGATGAGTAATCATGCATGGATGGATCATGGAGCGCAAACAATGAGCCGAAACAAATTAAATAAAACAGGAAGGCAGGGTCTTATTTTATTAATATTGTGAGGAAAGGAAAGGAAACAAAAACAACAATGATGGAAAATAAGACGAGGAGCCCGGCTGCCTATAGCAGGTAGATAGCCAAACACACACACCGGACACGTACGATACACATGACAAGACACACCTTATTCATGGGAGCTGCCGAAAGAAAAGGAAACTAAACAAAACAGTCACACGCGGCCACAAACGAGTACCGTACCTCAACACACACGCACTCGCGACCCCGGCCAGCCGTCACGTCCTGATCATGCATGGCGTCGTCGTGCTAGAGGATCGGGCACTGCGCCGGCTTGTATTCGACGGGGGAGCCGTCTTTCACCCACTGATTGAAAATGAGATAGAAATGCCACTGCACCGCCCCGTTCCGCTTTACCAAAAGGTCGACGGAACGGCACTTCCAGTCGCTCCCGATCTCCAGCCACCAGGTCTTGTGAACCTCTAGGCGGAGGCCGCATGGTTTCACGCACGGCCCGCCCTGGATGGTGAACTTGGTCTTACTACCCACGTCGAACCTGGAACCAGCGGCACTTTGTATAGTTTTCAGGGCGACGCCGCCCACGACCTCCGTGCTGAACACAGTGAAGGTGAGATCTGAGTCCGTGCCCGCCCAATTTTCATTGAACGTCGAGACAACAAACTCGTAGTCACACAGTTGCAACGGGCTCTGGCTGTTGCCGGTGCAGGCGACCGCGGCGGCGACTAGGATGAGAAGGGCGAGTTTCGCTGCGGCCATGGTCGTGGTGGCTAGCTAGCTTACCTCCGATATGAATATGAATACGGTCTAGTCTAGAGATGGATGGATGGGTGGATAGATGAGTTGCTAGCTACTTGCGCTTGCTCTCCCGCTTTCGATGCATGTTGAGCAGCTAGGTAGCTGCATTTATATAGCTCTTGGCCACGGAGGTCACCGTGCGATTATGCTTCTCCTACACGCCCCGAGCTGACTTTTACCATCTATCACGTTCCCAGCCATTACTACAGCACATGAACCTAGCTAGCTAGCTAGCTAGTGTTAATCCTATGCACCAAGTTGACAAGCTCAGTACGAAGCGCCGAGCACATTGTGATGGGGTGATTGCTCGAATTTGCTTCTTTCCTATACTGCCTCCGTCCGTGAATAAGTGCATTTCTACGTTTTGTTCTAAATCAAAGTCTTAAATTTTAACCAACTTTATAAAAAATAGTAGTAGCATACATGACATCAAGTTTGTATATTACGAAAGTACATTTCAAAAAGGATCTAGTTATACTAATTTAGTGTCATACATGCTGCTACTTTTCCCTATAAAGTTGATCAAAATTTTAAAACTTTGATTTAGGTCAAAGCTAGATGTACACTTATTCACGGACGGAGCAAGTAGATATTAGAGTTTTTTTTTTCTATTACATGTAGAGTGTGTTGGAGTCCGTAGGATTAAACCTTGTCTAAAATAGTGAGGTCAGATATGATGTCATCCTAGGACTTGATGTAAGCGCTGAGGTCATCCTAGGAAATGAGGTCACACTACTGGAATCTGGGATTTCGCCTAGTTCTATGGTTTCGCTGAGTTCAATTCATCAGGACTTCGGCGGAGTAATGTGTCTGCCGAGTTTCTTGATAATTGAACTTGACAGTGACGTGCAACTCGCCAAACTTCGACGTTTGCCTAGTGCCAGGAAAAAGGGACTCGGTGAAAGAAAGAAACTCGGCAGTGTAGCACATTGGCCGAGTTCCGCTCGAAATAAACTAGCCAGTGCCTGACAGGCGGACCCCACCAACGACCAGGCGATGGAAACATGACAGCGGTAAAAGTTTGGTTTCTACTACCGTAAACTCGACAATCTTTTTGCCTTTATGTTTTTTCATACGGAATTCAAGGGGTCAAGTCTATCGCTAGCATCTTCAGAAAAACACTTGGCAAACAGTTAATGGGGGCCCACAGGGCCGGCTACAGCAGGCGCTGCACCACCGGACATCGCGGCCATTGACGGGTTCCGAGTAGGGGGCCTCTCACCACATTAGTCGCTAAAACTAACGAAATAAAATGAAGCGTATTCTCGATTTACTCTTTGAAACTCTTCAAAGATATGAAGCATATAAAACATCAAATATATAGATTCAGTTAAAAGAATATCATTTAAAAAAAGGTGAAGAATCAATTATATAGGTATGCTCTAAGTGCCCAACACATATAGCGTGTCCATGAGATCACAAAACATAGTGCAGTGAATTGACTTATGATTTACTTGCATGAACTGACCAGAGACTGGGCGAAGTTATTGCATGAAGAATGAGCTACCGATTCCTCGCCATGCGTTCATACTATTCATGCATGTGATCAATCCACGACCTGGACCTGGTCGTGCCTGCATGGTAGGGGTGCAGAGCGGCGTCCCGTGAAGTCACGCAAAGTGCCCAGCTAGTACAAAATACTCAAACGCACTCTTATCCAGCTAAAACAGAATTTTCTCGTTTTGATCTGGAAGCAGGGCGGATCGGGTGGCGCCATGCATCCCTACTGCATGGTTATGTATGTTCACACCGAACCTCTTCGATCCATGTGACACCGCCACTTGTATATATTCTTACATTGTATGCACTTGCACGATCGCGTGAATCAACAGCACCTTGCCTGCCGGATGGAGAGTTGAAACTTGAAACGGTCTTGCCACACTGATATTTTTGCTTCATGTATAGACTTTTTTTTGCGAGATTTCATGTATAAGACTTTGCACCACGGCACAGTGCCCGAGGTCAAGTGGTCAACTATGTACAAAGAGCAGGGGGGGTACGTAGTACATATTTGCTCTATAGACATGTCACCGCTCGCCACACAGCACTAGTAGAAAAAGGGCCTATTGTCCCGGACTAAAGGGGGGAGGCATTAGTACCGACCCTTTAGTCCCGGTTCACCAACCGGGACTAAAGGCCGCGGCGGACTAATGGAAATTTTATGATTCTTTTTTTTTTGAAATTTTTTTGAATAATTTTTTATTTTCAAATTTCTGAATTATTTTAACCCCTAATCTCTAATCAGCACCCCTCATCACTACTCAATTTATCCTCTTCTCTAATCACCCTCATCATTCCAAATCACCTAACTTCCCGAACGGTCACCCATCCTCCCACTCCCCAGCCTGAGCACGCTTAACTTCCGGTTCTATTCTCCTCGCTTCCAAGTCTGCACTTGTTGTTTTCTCGACAATAGTAAGATGTCAATCCTATTAACCCTCAGGAATTTTGCTTGAGCATGAATTGACACATTTTACTGTTTGAGTTTCAAACTATTGTTTTCAAAAACAATAATTATTTAGAAAACAATAGTTAACTTGAATAATTAGTTTGACCATGGTTTGACCATAGTTTGACCACAGTTTGACCACAGTTTGACCAGATTTGACCAAAATTCAAAATAATTAAACAAATTATTTAGTAACTTTAATATTCTAGAATAATTAGTTTGACCATGGTTTGACCATTGTTTGACCACAGTTTGAAATTTTTTTGATTTTTTCCACTCTAGATATTAAAAGCCCCGTAACTTTTTTTCTGTAGGTTTTTGAGGATTTTGAAAATGTTTAACGGGGTTCCCCCAGTTAAATTCGGATGTAACTTTTCGAGTAGTTGATTTTTCATATAAAAAACTTTTTCATCCGAGTTAGTATGCAAAAGTTATGCCCATATTTACAAATTCCAGAGAGATTTTGCAAATAAAGTCGAAATTCACATTTGCAAATTTTCCCAACAACTAGACCACATATCACATGGGAAACTTATTTTCTTTTATTTTTTTGACATTTCCATCATTTTCTTTTATTTTTTTAAAATTGAAAATGGGACCTTTAGTACCGGTTCGTGGCACGAACCGGGACTAAAGGTCTCAACCCCATTAGTCCCGGTTCGTGCCTCAAACCGACTAAAGATTCTTTAGTCCCGGTTTGAGGCACGAACCGACTATGGTATCGCGATTTTTAGTCCCGGTTTGAGGCACAAACCGGGACTAAAGGGCACAGTGAACCGGGACTAATGCCTTAGCCGCACGAACCGGGATAAATGCTCACATTAGTCCCGGTTCTGGATTGAACCGGGACTAATGGGCAAAACAGGCCTGGACGATAGCCCCTTTTTCTACTAGTGCAGCACCCAAGGTCAAGAGATCAACTGGAATCAGAAGCGTAAAATAGGAGTACAAGTGGCCAAATTAAACTTGTGAAGATTCAAAACTGCCGTGGCTAAGAGAAGCATGGCTCCAATGTCAGTCTGTTCTATCATTCAAACTTCAGTAGATAGCTGGAGGGATTGTTCACTAGAACGCCCCATCGCTCGCTGTACTTGGGGACAAGTGGATGAGAATCTAACCGAGCATATGGTTATGAACGAATCGGATGATCCAAAGCTCTGGCTTTTCGCAATGAAGGAATCATTATCACATGTGAAGCAAGTATTTGTTGCCCTCACCGTCAGGCAATTCATGATTGGGAATTCCAGAATCCAATATCTACTTTCGCCTTTAATAGTAGGTACATAACGAAACTAGAGTTAGTTATGTCAAAGTCAGGCACGAGCAGCAGAACACTGTTGTCAAGCAATCCCAAGGGTTGGCTGCCACCAGAAGCGTGCTCAGTTAAAACTAATGTTTAGATAAAAGGCATAATTTGCGTCCGACTTTAAATTAATAAAACCGCCGGACTTTGCCGCAGAGTTGTAGCAGAACTGATACAGACAGCAGACGACCCCCTACCCTCTCGCTCGAGACAGAGGAGCGTCGACCCAGCCAGAAAATCGGAAGGGGGCAGGTAACCTGTCGGTGCAGTCATGTGTAAAAGGGGAGACACACCAGAGCGTCAACCGCCAGAACTGAGGTCGTTCCAAGATATGATCCAAGCCAGCTCGAGCACGCGACATGAATAGAGGAGACCTGCACACACCAACGACGCCCTCAAGAGGGTTATGATGCAGAAGTGTCACCATAGCCAAGTCCGCAAGCACAGACATGGATTTTACCCGGTGCTTCTTTTATCCATGAATGTCAAATTTCAAAATTGGAAGTCCATAGCTTAGTTTAGGTTGCCACTTCTTTAGATTGTGGTTACGGACATGGATGTTTTGTTCTTGTCTCCATCTGAGATTGCTTGTATCCCCATGGACATCGCTCCTGAATAAAGCTACTTGGAAATCTCAAACAAAAAAAAAACATATGGAAATTGTGGCCTGGGATCAAAGAAGTTGAGCACAGGCCTGAACCGAGCCATCCCCACGGTTAATTAAGGCATTGGTTTTCTCCTCGGGTTGATGATCGTATTGAAGTCCCCAACAAGTTCCCAAGAACCCGACTGAAGGTCACGCACATCTTTGAGCTGCAGCCTAGAAGAACATAATTGTGCCAGGAGGTAATGAGGCAGGCTGTGAAAGATACTCTATGAGAAGTATCTTGCGCTGCCATCGGACGTGGGGTGTGAGAAGAGCAAAGTTTTTGCTCGTTTAAAAGATAGATGTTGTGAGAGGGTGCATGGGTGGATGGAAAAATTGCTTGCAAGCAGTGGGAAGGAAATTCTGATAAAATCTGTTACTCAAGCAATACCCACATCTTCTATGTCGGTTATCAAGCTTACTAGGTACTTGTGTCGGCACATAACTTTCATGGTCGGCAAGTTTTACTGGGGCAGCAACAAGGGAAAGGAAGACGGCGTGGGTATCATGCACTAAAAAAAAAATAGCGCTCTATAGCATCGCTAATAGCAATGCTATACCGTGTAGAGAATTGTCTCGCTAAATAAATCAGTGTACAATATCTCATTAATAGCGCGCTGTCGTAATTTAAGGGGCCGCACTATTTTGTATTGCGTGCTATTATTTTCCTTGGTATCATGGGACAATATGACCATGTCAGAATATAATGGGGGTCTAGGCTTTTGGGATTTGGAAATTTTCAACTTGGCACTTCTTGCACGCGAAGCATGGAGGCCGGACTCGTAAGTGCGTGCATGGTCAAGGCTATATATTACCATGAATTTGATATTCTCTCCGCCATCATGGACATCTGTCCGTCGCAGGTTTGGAGATCAATTTGCAGGGGCCAAGATGTCATGAAACTCGGCTTGGTGCGGTGGATGGGGGATGGTAGAATCTCCAATGCTTGGAATAATAATTGGCTGCCAAGAGATCACATGATCCGACTGGTATGTGCGATTTCTAATGAACCTCCTCAGATGGTTGCAAACTTTATTGTTAGAGCGACGAGAGCATGGGATACTAGTGCACTGGCCGCGTACTTACTCCCCATGAACACTGAAACAGTGTGTCAAATTCCGTTAGACACGTGAATCAATCGGATTGCTGGGTATGACACTACGAGAAAAATGGCACATAAATTTCATGGTCCACAAGTTTTACTGAGCCGGGCAGCAAAAAGGGAAAGGAAGATGGTGTGGGTATCATGCACTAAAAAATAGCGCTCTATAGCGTCGTTAATAGCATGTGATAGCGTGTAGAGAATTGTCTCGCTAAATAAATCAGGTTACAATGTCTAATTAATAGGGCGCTATCGTATTTAAGGGGCTGCACTATTTTGTATTACGTACTATTATTTTCCTTGGTATCATGGGACAATATGACCATGTCAAAATATAAAGGGGGTCTAGGCTTTTGGGATTTGGAAATTTTCAACTTGGCACTTCTTGCACGCCAAGCATGGAGGCCAGACTCGTAAGTGCGTGCATGCTCAAGGCTATATATTACCCTGAGTTTGATATTCTCTCCGCCATCATGGGCATCTGTCCGTCGCACGTTTGGAGATCAATTTGCGGGGGTCAAGATGTCATGAAACTCGGCTTGGTGCAGTGGATGGGGGATGGTAGAATCTCGAATGCTTGGAATAATAATTGGCTGCCAAGAGATCACATGCTCCTACTGGTATGTGCGATTTCTAATGAACCTCCTCAGATGGTTGCAAACTTTATTGTTAGAGCGACGGGAGCATGAGATACTAGTGCACTGGCCGCACACTTCCACCCCATAGACACTGAAACAGTGTGTCAAATTCCGTTGGACACGTGAATCAATCGGATTGCTGGGTATGACACTACGAGAAAAATGGCACATAAATTTCATGGTCCGCAAGTTTTACTGGGGCAGCAAGAATGGAAAGGAAGATGGTGTGGGTATCATGCACTAAAAAAATAGCGATCTATAGCGTCGCTAATAGCATGTGATAGCATGTAGAGAATTGTCTCGCTAAATAAATCAGGTTACAATGTCTCATTAATAGGGCACTATCGTATTTAAGGGGCCGCACTATTTTGTATTGCGTGCTATTATTTTCCTTGGTATCATGGGACAATATGACCATGTCAAAATATAAAGGGGTCTAGGCTTTTGGAATTTGGAAATTTTCAACTTCGCACTTCTTGCACGCCAAGCATGGAGGCTGCTCCAGTAGCTAGACTCGTAAGTGCGTGTGTGGTTAAGGCTATGTATTACCCTGAGTTTGATCTTCTCTCCACCATCATGGGCATCTGTCCGTCGCAGGTTTGGAGATCAATTTGCAGGGGTCAAGATGTCATGAAACTCGGCTTGGTGCGGAGGATAGGGGATGGCAGAATCCCGAATGCTTGGAATGATAATTGGCTGCCAGGAGATCACATGCTCCGCCCTGTATGTGCGATTCTATTGACCCTCCTTAGATGGTTGCAAACTTTATTGTTAGAGCGACGGGAGCATGGGGTACTAGTGCACTGGCCGCACACTTCCTCCCCATGGACACTGAAACAGTGTGTCAAATTCCGTTGGACACGTGAATCAATCGGATTGCTGAGTATGACACTACGAGAAAAATGGTATTTTCACGGTTCGGTCTGCCCATAAACTGTTAATTGCATGGTATTTGGTGCGATCGTCCATGCCGACCAGCGCCAAGCGAGCACGCGCGTAGATTGTGCCCACTTCGGTGTGCGCTATCTGCAATGCTGCCAATAATTGGCAATGGACCTTGTAGGGTAAGGTAGAGTGGCCGCTCTACCTTAAATTATGACAAAAATAAATTTACATTTTTTTCTGAAAAGGAGGATAAGTCTGGGTCTCAACATTAAATGATGCACATAGCCGTATATTAATAAGAATGTAAAATCCAGCCGCCGAACAATTTCAACCCAGAAATAAAGCAAAAAGAAAACCCCAGGCCGTATACCTCGACAGTAACTCCATTAGATAGACACTAAACTATGATACAAGACAAAATCAGTGGCGGAGCTTACCCCCAGGACTAAGCTAGCTTGAATGATGCACTCTAGTGATTTTGTATATTTTATAAGAAGGAACATCAAAGGCTACTATTTCTAGGCCTAGGGCTATAGCCGCAGGGGCGGAGCCAGGATTTGGACATGAGGGGGGCGAAACACTATTTGGCATAAAAGATGTTATATCACCGTATGTTAGGTCTCAATGATACCGTCCATGATAAAGCATAAAATTATGGTTTTTAGCTACAAAAGAAATGATAATTCTCAACAAATTGTTGGAACTTGAAGTTGAAGCAATTGGTTTGAAAAAGTATTTACCCCATCAGTTGTTGTTGTCTTTTTTTTTGCAGGGGAGTTGTTGTTGTCTTTCACTTAATCTTTAACTACTATATAAAAGATACATAACTACTAAAATAATTTACTATTTTATATGTATCACTGTTAGTTAAGTTAAGTACATTAAGATCGTAATTTATAAAAATTGCTATTACTATCGTTTCAAAATAATTGGAGTTTAGGTTTATCCTAAGTCAAACTTCTTCAAATTTGTAGAAAAATATACCAATATTTGAAACACCAAATTAGTTTTATTAGAATCTTTAAAAAATATTCATCCTATGTATATTTTATTTTGTAGATATCATATTTTTATAAATTTGATCAAATTTAATTAACTTACTCAACAAATGTAAAACTATAATTATTTTGGAACGGCGGGATGTAGTATGTAGTGTACCTGCATCTGTTCTGCTCACGGTATCTGTCGGTATTTGATCCGCCTGCGTCTAGGCCTCCCCGTGCGTCGACAGCGGACTGTAGATCAACGGACGGTGTTGTTATCGTGGCGAGTAGCGGCTAGCGGCAACGGCGAGCGCCCTAGCCCCAGAACACGCTGATGGCAAGCGGCGGCGACAGCTGCCAACGCCCTAGCAGATGTGCAGCACACACACGCACGTCAGCACATATCAATCGATGGATCTGATGAATTGGACACTGGCCTGTGGCGAAATAACAGCCAGCCACCACAACCACCGTACATGGGTTATTGGGTTATAATGGGCTTCTCTACTTCGGTGATGTTTCAGTTAATTATTAACATATGGGCTGGGCTAATTATGCAATTAGTTGCGGCCACAAACTACCTACACGGCGGAATCGTTGAGCGGGGCGAGCGATTGGCAGGGGTCTGACCCCTGCTCGCCCCTCCCTGTCTCCGCCCCATAGCCGCCCCAACTACCCTAGGCCTGTCTCTGCCATTGGACAAAATCAAAACAAAAAATACGCAACTCCTAAGCTACGCCTTCAACAAGAAATCATCACCTTCAATCCACCACCTTTAGCCAGGAGACGACGCAGGCGCGCATCGACATAGCCTGATCAGAGATCTTGTGTTTTCACCGAAGTGCATAAACTCGTCAGTGAAGCCGTCTGTACCAACTCCTCGATAACCTTTGGAGAAGACATCGGAAGACAAAGATGTCTCATACCGCCTGTCTCCCACCACTGTCGCACCACCTTCGATCTAGTAGCAACATGCTAAACATGACAGCTCTGCCCAAGGATCATGCTGCACCTACCGATAGCAGGCATGATTGGACACCTCCGCATGAGATGTCGTTCATAGCATCTGCTAGCGGCGCCTCTGCATGCGGCTTCACATACCAGCAACGAGCATTGCTCGACGTCTCCGGAATAAACGCATGTGTCACCTGCTGAGCCGCATCGAACCCGGTCTGTTGACGGAGGGGACGTCCCATACCGCCGCCAGCCTCAGAAAGGCTGTCACCACCTCAAGATCTAGTCTGCAAGTTGCCCACACGACCATGGAGTTCGCTACCGTCGAAGAAGATGGGTCGCCGCCCTGATTTAGGGCGCTACAAAGAGCAGCCACTGCCGCGCCAGCCGGCGTCGTCGCCCATACAACGACAACCTCCGCCGCGGCTATCAGATCCGGGTACTAGGGCCAGAATCCCTCGTGTGCTGACCCATGGTCAGCTGCGCTCGATCTCTCGGCACGCCGATGAGAAGGCAACCACCAGTACAACCGCCCTGGCATCTGCTGCCGCTTCAGGCCGCTGTAGATCTGATCTGGGACAATGCATGTGCACCACGCACACGCGCGCCCGAGGTCTGATCCGCCGGCAGCCCAGGCGCCATTGCAGCTAGCTCCGGCTACGCCCATGTGGCACCCGCCTTTGCCAAGCCTCCGCGACGCCGCAGTCGCACCGTAGGCCGAATGCCTTGCCGCCATCTGGACCCCGCAAGAGAAAAAGGAGGGCCCTGCTGTCGCCGACACCGGGAGGGCTTTGCCCGACGGTGGAAAGGGGAGGGAGGACCGGAGAGGAGAAGTTGTCTAGCGGCTAGGTTTCTGCCCGGGTCACCCACAGGGAGGGCGACACGAGCGTCGCATATGCGAGCGTCAAGTGCAGTCAACCATATGCATATTCAACTGGCATGTCAAGTTCATGCGTGGTGGCGGCTGGATCCTCTTGTTGAGGAAGAAAGGAGTAGAAACGAATAGAAGAAGTCATGGGCTAGGGTAGGAGTACTGGGCCGTGGGGAAAATATCCATTGATACCAACACACAGATGCTCCCACGCTACCAACTTGAGAAGTTCGAATCTAAACATCTCAAAAAAATTTGAAAAAATCATGGATGTTAACAATACATATGTCGACAACCCTAAAAAATTCATATCAAAACTCGACATGCACGTGGAGAAACAAAAGAAGACAAATTCAGATGTAAATAGTGTCAGATTTGCTTTTGTCTTCTCTTGACACAATTCATGACGGATTTTCTTTTTTGTTTCTCGCTCGAATTTTGATTTAAATTTTTTAAGGGTTATCTTAACATGTGTTGTGAAAATTCATGATTTTTTTCACTTTTTTTTAAATGTTTAAATTTGAAAATTTTAAATTGGTAGCATGGAGCATTTGCGAGTTGGTATCACCTGATACTTCCCCTTAGACTGTTTTCTTTTTATTGTGGGCCGAGGCGCCTAGTTAAGTGGTGGGATGGAGGATACCCTTAAGATTAAGATTGTGGCTTCTAACGAATTGCTCTCCGGTTTTTCGATGTTGAACAACTAGCTAGCCAGCAGCTGCATTTATAAGCTCTTATGCTTCTCCCACGCGCCAGCACGCACGGTGGTGCCTGCTTCCACCTTCATCAGAGCTAACTTTTATCATCTAGTTTCACATTCCTAGCTACTACCACTAGTAGAAAAGGGGCCATTTGTCCCGGTTCATACGGGCCTTTTGTCCCGGTTGTTGAACCGGGACTAAAGGGTCGTTACTAATGCCCTGGCCCTTTAGTCCCGGTTTTTATACGAACCAGGACAGATGAGCCTCCACGTGGCCGGTGCGGCGAGCCCAAGCAGGAGGGCATTTGGTCCCGGTTGGTGGCACCAACCGGGACCAATAGGAGTCCACGCGTCAGCATTTCAGGGGCTGGGGTTTTTGTTTTTTTTTTAAAGGGGGGTTGGGGGTTTTGGGGGGTTAATTTAGGTGTTTTATATATTGTGTTAGCCAGCTAATTAATAGAGAGATGTCCTCTCTTATGTCCGTGCTTGGTCGACGCTACGTACTATATACGTATAGAGAGGATTAGACACGCTAGCTAGCTAGTAAGCAAACGAAGGAAACAAAAGATCGTCATGAAGATATGCATACAGAGAGAAGTGATATCGACCACCTCTCCTTCTCCGAGAGATTGGTCGAACAACAAGTTCTCGTATATCTATCCGACACTACCGGCTACATATATACAATAATTATCTCTTACACTATAATCTCCTAATTATATATGAACACGGGATCTACATAGTATTCTCCGTCTTTAGCGATCACTTGGTCAAGGAAGAATGCTGCCAATTCCTCTTGAATTGCGCGCATACGATCTGGTGCTAGGAGTTCATCCCGCATCCGAAAGATCCAATTTGAAGAAGGGGGTCAAAACATATATATATGAATAAATGAAACTCAACACAAATGATGGTAATAAAATAAATTGTGAATATTATTGCTTACGCACTTCATATTGTTCGTCAGAGTACCCCCGTTCACAGGTCATGTGGCGGATGGACTCGCAAACATAGTATCCACAGAAATCATTCCCTTGATCCTGCCACAACCACTTTACAAGAAATAGAGTTCAATCAAACTGATAAGCAAGCATGCCAAATGGTATTGATAAAACTAGCGCTTGAATCACTAGGAGACGTGCGGAACATGCTACTATAGTACTTACTTTCGGTTGTCTAAATTGCAGCTTCTTCGGCAGTCCCGGAGCTTTTTTGGTGAATTTTCTCCAAACTCTGCCAGACAAACAAAACAATTACTAGATATCAGGAAATGAACAAAGTTGTTGATATGGTGGATAATGATCGATTTAACTTACTTCTCGAGCATTTGAGTCATATCCGCATACTCCTGGGGATCTTTTCGTCTCGAGTCTAAGACGGTTACTAGTCCCTGCTCAAGCTTAATCTCTAGGAGAATATAGTGGAAACTGCGCACGCATGCATAACTCATCAATTACATTACTATAACCTGAACTAATATATAAGGGAAACCGAATATGCACAAGACAGTAACACTCACTTGAAGTTATAAGGAAAGAGTATTATATCTTTGTTTTCATATATTACGAACGATCGTAGCAAGTTGGCCTCGATATGTTCGGCATGATATTTAACCTCAGTTGCATCTATGAGATTTGTGTTAATGAACCCAATATCACCGACTTGTCTTTTCTTCAATTCGGCGATCTTCAATCTGCATAATATAGAGGATAATTGTAAATACATGCAATGAAAGAGCTGACCTATATAGAGAGACTTAATGACAGAAGTAGTACTACTTACAGACAGTAGCAAGTGACCGTTGCTTTATCGAGGGCCCTTTGATTGAAAAACTGGAAGAACTCCTCAAATGGAACATGCAACAGTTCCATTCCAACGAGGTCATGCTCCTCTCTAACTCTCAGCGTCAAAGTATTCCTCCCCCCAGACTCTCTGCAGGTTTTCATGTACCAATCATGCAATCTTCACATCATCATTGTTAGAGATCTTTCATCTTTGACGAGAGGCTTCCCGTACTCGTATCTGTGTACCACCTCCAAGAAATCATAATGTACATCGTCGGGCAGGTAATCTCCAAGATTGCTATATATAACCGGGCACCATCCTCGGATCATTAGCGACGATGTCGCTAGACACCTTGAGCGGGGGGCACGATTGGTTCGCTTGTTCGCCGAGCTGGGCAATATTTTTCCTAGCTCGTCGTTCTTTTATCCTTTGATCACTGACAGTACTTCCCCGACCGCTCCACTTCGATAAATGTCTTTCCAATAATACGCTCATAGTTGCCTTTCGGCAGAGACTTTGGTGGTTTTCTCAGGGCAGCCAGAGTGCGCTTCGCTTTCACCGGATCTACCTTCTCCTCCGAAGGTGGATGTTTCTTTGCTTTCACCCCTTGAAAGAAGTTCGTCACTTCGGCTCGCGCGATCTTCGCGTTCTCCTCCGGGGTCCTCTCGTATGGTAACTTCTCTGGAGTCTTCAGAGAAGGACCGAATCTGTATTGCCTCCCGCCTCTGCTGTACTGCTAGACGCCGGCAGAGCAGACGGAGCGGCTGTCTTCTTTCCTTGCTTACGAGGCGGAGGAGAAGGACTACGACGCGCCAGAGCAGTCGGAGCGGCGGCGGGTCTCTTCCACCCTTGCTGACGAGGCGGAGAAGGAGGAGGCTGGCTGCTCGGGCGCGCCGGTGCAGGCGGAGAACGAGGCGGAGTGCCGCCACGCGCCAGAGAAGGAGGCCGAGTGCCCTGATCGTCACTCGCCGGAGGAGGAGGCGGTGGAGGAGGCGGAGTGCCCTGACTCGCCGGAGGAGGAGGAGGCGGAGGCGTCTAGTTCGGAAGGTTGATGAGCTCCTTCCGCCTTAGGCATGGAGTCATCAGAGCAGAACCCAGCCGATTCTCCCCTTCACCGGTAGGATGGTCAAGCTGGAGGTCCTCAAATCCCTCCGTTATTTCGTCCACCATCACCCTAGCATATCCTTCTGGAATCGGACGATAGTGAAAAGTTGCGCTGGGTTCAGGAGGTCGAACAGAGCCGACAACCGCCTTGACTTTGAAGTTCTGCCATTGCGTCATAAGGTGGCGATTTTGAGACTCCGTGATAGCATCCACTGGGTAGCTAGTAGGAGCCGTCAAGACATGCTCCGACTGAAGCAGCTCAGTGGAAGCCACGCTGCTTCTCCGCTGAGATGGCGGGGTAGCTTCGGGGGAAGCTTCGGCAGTTCGTTTGCTGCGATTTGCTTCTCGTTACTCTATCGCTTGTACCCTTGCGTGCAGCGCCTGCAGTTGGGTGTGCTGCACTTTCTTCCTCCTCTCCTGGCATTTGTAACCGCCTGCGTTCGGAAACCCATCCTTCCACGGAACGGAGCCTGGCGTGCCTCGTGTCCGTCCAGGGTGCTCAGGATTCCCGAGGGCCATTGTGAGCTCGTCGTTCTCTCTGTCTGGAACGAACGTCCCTTCCTGCGCTGCATCGATATAGTGCTGAAGCCTCTTGACTGGTATTTTCATTTGATCGTCCGTCCAAAGGCACTTCCCTGATACAGGGTCCAAGATTCCGCCAGCCCCGAAGAACCAAGTCCGGCAACGGTCTGGCCAGTTCATTGTCTCTGGTTCGATCCCTTTATCAAGCAGATCATTCTCGGCCTTGGCTCACTTAGGTCGGGCTTTGAGGTAGCCACCTGACCCCGTGCGATGGTGAAGCTTCTTCTTCGCAGCATTTTGCTTGTTTGTCGCCGACATCTTCTTACTCTTTTCCGATGTCTTGTGGGCCACAAATACGGGCCAGTGATCTCTGATCTTCTCATATTTTCCGATGAATTCTGGTGTCTCTTGTTTGTCGATAAACCTTTTCAGCTCATTCTTCCACCTCCTGAATAGGTCTGCCATCTTCTTAAGAGCATGAGACTTGATTAATTGCTCTTTAACTGGCTTCCCCGGATCCTCCTCTGGCGGTAGGGTGAAATTTGCCTTCAGCTCAGTCCAAAGATCATCTTTCTTCATATCATTGACATAAGACACCTCAGGGTCTTCGTTCTTAGGCTCATACCATTGGTGGATGCTGATCGGGATCTTGTCCCTAACAAGAACCCCGCACTGAGCAGCAAATGCTTCCTTTGTCCGGATGGGTTTAATCGGTTGGCCGTCGCGCGCGATTGCTGTGATCTCAAACCTTTCATCCGAGCGCAACTTTTTCTTCGGGCCTCGTCTCTTTACCGAAGTTGTGCTCGATCCAGAGGGCTAGAAAAAATAATAAATACGAGAGTTAATTAATATGTGTACATATACCAAAACGATGAATGCATCAATTAGTTAGTCAGCACAGGCTTAACTAATATATATACCTGGCCGGACTCGGTTCGGTCACCGGAGTCGTCATCATGGTCTCCTTCTTGCACCGTCATTGGGTCACCGGATCCTTCATCACGGTCTCCTTCTTGCACCGGCATTGGGTCAAAGGAGCCATCATAATCATAGCCTGCTTCTTCACCCTGTCCTTACAGACCATCGGTGTCGTTGAGAAACAAGCAGACGGCATCACTTCCTTGTGCGATTATGTCCCCCAACACCGCTTCTTGTGCTTCGTCTCGGGGGTTGTCCATAGTTTCTACAAATACTTACAACATGGCAATTATTATTCAAACATGACAGATGGCAAACGTATAAGGGTTTGGGGTGGCCGCGACAACGCTTCAAGGGTTTGGGGTGGCCTCGAGAGAGTTTGTCGGGTAGGGGCGCAGCGGGAGGGGGTAGGAGACCGACATCGTTTTTTTCTAGGGTTTGGGCGTCCTCGAGAGTTTTGGTCGAGCGAGAGGGTCGGGGGGTGCTCCCGCGGTATAAGTTATCACAGTCGAGAGGGGGTAATATCGACAACAACGACATACATACACGGGAAAATAATGTTATCGGGGAGGGGGTATATCGACCCCCCCCCCCTCGTGTTGAAGTTATCTCGGAGGGTATATCAACCATTTACGACCCGATAAAACATAAGAAACGAAGAAGAAATAAAAAGAGGAGAAGAAGAAAGGAATAGAGGAGAAGATCGAAGAAAAAAAAGAAGAAAAAAGAGGAGAAGAAGAAAGGAATAGAGGAGAAGAAGAAAAATAGAATATTTTCTATTTTTCTATTCTATTTTTCTTCTTCTCCTCTTATGTTTCTCTTTTTTCCTCTTCTTATTAATTTCTCCTCTTCTTCTCCTTTCTTCCTCTTCTTATTTTCCTTTTTCCTCTCATTCTTTTTCTTCTTCTTCCTTTCCTAGCTAGATATATAAAACTTTTCTAAAAATGTAACTTTTGCATATGTATATAAAAATTCTTCTTCCTTCTATTCCTTCTTCCTAAATATATAAAACTTTTCTAAAAATGAAACTAATCTAATACTTACTAAATCAGAGAACATATATAGATAAAGTTTTTCTAAAAATCTAACTTTTGCATATATGCAAAACATCATTACAATTGAAAAATACATACATACATACAAAGCATATATCCATACATCAACATATATGCAAAAAACATTACATCAACATATATGCAAAAAAACATCATACACATATCATCAACATATATGCAAAAAAAGCATCACTATGGGCGGCGGTGGCGGCAGGGGGCAGGGCAGGGCGCGGGGGCTCACTATGGGCGGCGGCGGCGACGGCGAGGTCGGGACGGCTGAGGCAGAGGCGGTGGCCTTGCTGGGCAGGGGACGGAACTGGCGGCGATGGCGTGGGCGACGCTGGGCGGTAACGGCGTCGGGCGCGACGGGGCGGCGACGGGGCAGCGGCGGCGTGAGGAGGTGACCGCGACGGCGGGTGGTGGCAAGGCGACGACGCGTCGGCGGCGCTGGGAGGTGACCATGACGGCGCGGGGTGTGCGGGCGACGACGCCGGGCGGCGCGGTGGTGGTGACGCTGGGCGCTGGGCGGTAACGGGGCGGCGACGGCGCGCGGCGGGTGTGAATCGGGCAGTCTGGCGGCGTCGGCGCGGGCAACTGCAGAAATGACTGAAAAATGCTAAGTGTTTGCTTATATAGCAAAGTCATTGGTCCCGGTTCGTGGCACCAACCGGGACTAATGCCCCTTTTAGTCCCGGTTGGTGCCACCAACCGGGACTAAAGGTGGGCATTGGTACCAACCACCAACCGGTACCAATGCCCACCTTTAGTCCCAGTTGGTGCCACCAATCAGGACCAAAGGCCTTGCGCTGCACGTGGTCAAAAGTTTAGTCCCACCTTGCTAGTTGAGAGGGGCTCGGAGTGGTTTATAAGCCCCACTGCGGCTGCCCTCTCGAGCTCCTCTCAAATGCAGGCTTACGGGCCTAATGTCACACTATGCTGTCTGTGGGCCTATTGGGCCTTCTGCGGGCCTGAATCCTGGCCCAGGTTGGGTTTCTAGTCGTATTCAGGCCGTGGTGGCCCAATAGGTGGCAGTTTTTTTAATTTTTTTTTCCAGTTTTTTTATTTTGTTTTTTGCATTATTTATTTTCTTTGGTTTTTCGCTTTATTTTTTAGTTCTTTTTGCTTTTAGGTCAGAAAAATTATAAACTTTCTGTTAGTGCCATTAGTTTTCAAATTTGAATAGTTAAAATTTGAATTCTTTGAAATTTGTGTGAATCACAAGTTTGTGATTAACTTTACGACAAAAATAGTTTTTTTTCTTTTTTTTGTTTTGTTTCTTGCATTATTTATTTTCTTTTGTTTTTTGCTTTATTTTTAATTCTTTTTGCTTTTAGGTTAGAAAAATATTAAACTTTCTGTTTGTGTCATTAGTTTAAAAAATTTATAAACTTTCTGTTATTGCCATTAGTTTTCAAATTTGAATTTTTGAAATTTGTGTGAATCACTAGTTTGTGATTAACTTTACTATAAAAATATTTTTTCCAGTTTTTTGTTTTGTTTTTGCATTATTTATTTTCTTTTGTTTTTGCATTATTTTTTAATTCTTTTTGCTTTTAGGTCAGCAAAATTATAAACTTTCTGTTAGTGTCATTAGTTTTAAAAAATTATAAACTTTCTGTTGGTGCCATTAGTTTTAAATTTGAATAGTTAAAATCTGAATTCTTTGAATTTGTGTGAATCACAAGTTTGTGATTAACTTTACTAAAATGAGCATAGATGCGCTTATAGAGAGAATTCAACCTAAATTCATAATAAATTTCTATGAATTTCAGAGAAATTTGTATGAATTTAGGTCAAATTCCTGTATAAGGGCATCTATTTTCACTTTGAGAGGAGCTCAACAAGGCAGAGAGGAGGGCTTATAAACCGGTGTGAGCGTCCTTCGGTTGGCGAGGTGGGACTAAACTCTGACCGCAACGAGGACCAACCCTTTAGTCCCGGTTTGTGGCACAAACCGGGACTAATGGTCATGGGCCAGGGGCGAGGCGCATTGGTCCCGGTTCGTGCGTGGAACCGGGACCAATGGCCCACGTGGCTGCCCTCTTGAGTGTTCTTGGTGAGGACATAGTTGACAAGGAGCGAACCGGGATTAATGGTATTACGAGGGCCGAACCATAAGACATTAAAGCATTTCAAATGAACTTTGAAAAAGTTGAAAGTTGGCATGGTATCATAATTTCACCCACATAGCATGTGCATGTACAAAACGGACAATGGTATCATACTCGTCTATTACAAAGTTGGCATGGTATCATCATAATAGTTGCGGGAGAAAGTCTTCACTTTTTCTTCGCTTGTGTCATTTGCTTATTGCGCCGTAACCATGGATAATCTTCATCGTTTATCAGGATGCTTGGGTCAGCCTTGACTTTGAAGGGAGGAATTTCATGAAACTTTTCATAATCTTCAGACATGTCTGTCTTGCCTTCCACTCCCACGATATCCTTTTTTCCTGAAAGAACTATGTGGCGCTTTGGCTCATCGTATAATGTATTCGCTTCCTTATCTGTGACACCCCAAAATTTTAACCTTGTTTTATTAATCAAAATTTTGCCAGGAAATTAAATTGTTTATTTTTCTGGATTTATTCTTGATTTCAGAGCCTCTCTTTTCCCCTAAGTTGTGGAGTTTCCACCCCTAGTAAAAACTTTTCAAATATGTTATTGGACTTGTTTATCCTCTCAAGAAAAATCATTTCTTTTCATCAGAGGAATTAATTATATAATAATCTCCATGATCTTTATTTTCTTGAAAAATGGTTTCCCATGGTTTTATGGTCCTTTTTGAACTACAACCCTTTTATAAATTCTTTCAAAAATTCCACCAAAATTTGGGGATGTCCTGTGATGTCACCAAACCACTTTTATGCAAAAAGATATTTCATTCCCTAGATATTTTGAGCTCTACACCCAATTTTCTTCTCTGGTCCAGTGGGCAATTTTGCACTACAACCTATTTAAATATTCCTTTCTAGCTTCCACCAAAATTATGGGTTGTTGGTAGCAGCCTATGATTCAACTTTATGCCAAAAACCCAGTAATGTTCTTTGAAAGATTTGAGTGAATCATCCTCATCTTCATTCTGGTCCAACATGATGGTTTGTACAGCATCCATATTATTGCTTGCTCTTTGGCCCTTGATTCTTTCCCCTGCTTGTAGACCACCCTACTAAACCCCTAAGTCCAGAAGCATGCACCCATTGGATCATTTTTGGTTCAAGAAGTGATGCCATTTGTCTCCTGTCCAGAATTGAGTTTTTGCAAAACTTGCACTAACTAGTTTCTGTATTTAGCCACCTAACCTCGCCACCCTTTTATTCACCTAATGAGACCACCATCTGGAGTTTTTGACCACTCCAAGACCTGCCTAGATGCCTCTGGCATTTTGTCAAACACCCTGTGGGCATGAACAGATTTGGCATGATTGTATGTTTGTGTTGTGAACTTTCCCATCTGTCCAAACCAAGTTATCAAGTAGCCTACTAACGATCTCTAGCCCAGGCCTGTGGATTTGCATTAGCTCTCTAGCAGTTTTTGCCATCCTGGCATTTCGTCGAACAGTCGCCGTGCATGCCCGGAGCGCGAGCAGAGCACGCGTTTTGCACGTGCCGCGCCCGAGCCGACGCGTCGCCCCCTGGTTTGCCACCGCTCTGCAGAGCCGCGCCACACGCTCCCCTCCTCACCGCAACGCGTCAAGCAGACCCTCGCCGCGTCTCCGGCAAGCCAAGGACTAGCCGCCACGGCCGCCCGACAGCCACCTGCTCGGTCGGCGCCGCCGAGCCTTCCCGCCGCCACCTGCCTCGAGCCATAGCTTATCTGCAAGTCGCCCCTAGCGCTTGTCGCCGCCACGACGCCCTAGCTACAGCGAGGCGGTTCGCCGGCGAGCTTATCCGCGGCCACGGGAACCGACCTCGCCGGGCTATATAAAGCCCTCTCGATCCTGCCTAGGCTCATCAGCAGCCTCACTCGAGCCGTAGGAAGCCTCCCCCCTCCCCAGCTTGGCCGGGGCCACTCTCTTCCCCAACTCCGGCAGGGTCGGCCGCCACCTCGCTCCGGCAAATTACGGCCAATGCCAAAGCCCCCAGACCCCTCCTGTGCTTCCATCCTCCTCCCCATGACCCTACGGAGCCGCCCAACATCTCGAATCGCCGGGAACCACCATGGCTGAATCCCCAAATCCACCAAGCCTCCCTCCGCCATGGAGCTGGCCACGGCGACTCCTCCACCTCGGCGACCCTCGACCACCGGGAGGACCGCCTAGGAGTGGCGGATCCATCCCTGCACTCGGAAGCTCACAAGAACCGCTGTTCACGGCGACGATCGCCGGACGCCCGCCTCGCTCGGGCAGAGAAGAGGAGGGAGTGGGGACTGGTCAAACCTGACCAGTGGGCCCCCTGGACCCACTGTCAAAGACCCAGCCCCGCCTCCACGTGTTTAAGTGGAATCGCAAAACCCCGAGTACGTCTCCCCTTTTCGAAGACGTATTCTGCCCAAACGTTTTCTTTTACATTTTATTTTAAAACAGATTTTTGACCAAATCTTTGACTGGCTGTATCTTTTTAAATAAAACTCCGAATGAGTTGATTCTTTTTCCTACATCTCTCAAATTCTGTCTAGTTTATTTTAAGATTTATTTGAAAAAAATTCAAACAACTTTTTGTAGTGTTTTGAATTTGTGTATTAATTCCAATATTTTCAAAATAGGATTTGTTGGAGAGAGGAGAAAACTTTCAAAAGTTTTGGAGAGCACCCCACCTCTCCACACCTTGAAGGCAAGCATCCTGAACCATGGCATAATATTTTTGGTGTGTTAGTTGACGCGGTTATAACACCACCTTGCATCGGAAAAGCCCGTTATTTTATGTGGTGATGTGATCTTTTGCATGAAGGCATATTTGTGATTTTTCCTTGCTGTTGGAAATGAATATACTTGTGATGGTAATCATCCTCATGTGCCTTACATGCATGCCGGAAAGGAATCCCGGAAGGCCTCTGCCTTGGGTAGGCGTGAGCTTGTCGCCGGTCTCCGTTGGGACGGTTATGTCCGGTATGGCATAGTAAGGTATAATGAGCGGTGATCCTGTTGTTTGAAATATATTTGTTATGCTAATCATGCAGGAATGCTTAAACCTCTGAGTCGACCATAGATCGAGTCTTGTTCCAAGAACCCCATACTTGTTTCAGACTACCACTTGTCCCTGCCATACGGGGTACGGTTCAGAAGTTGTCAACCCCTTTCCTAGCACACACCGCATGAGAGGCCATGATGGAAGATACCAGAGGCATCCGTAGGCATGCCATCCGACCCGGGGCATGGGTGTTTGGTTGTAGCCAAGGGTAGCTCCCTAGTTTCTTGTGCTGTATAAATTTTGTGATCCCATGCTACATCGAGGTTGTAGCCTCCCACTTAGAGTTTTGCTTGACAGTGTCCTGGTGATTCCGCATAACCGTGAGTTAAGTCTGGTGTGTGCAAGTCAGGCTTGTTTTTGACTAAAAGACCGTAGACGGAATTAGTCCCGATGGACTAAAGAAATCTGTTACTCGTGGGTAAAGAGTACACCCTCTGCAGAGATATTAAACCTATTCGAATAGCCGTGTCCATGGTTAAGGACTACAGTCTGGGTCAGGTCAAGTGTCGGTCTTCGGAGGAGAAACTGCTAAACCAGAACATGGATCATGATTTGTGACTTGCGTTGATTATGATGATTATGATTATTTTTATCATGGACTAACTATGGTCGTTATTTGATTTATTGAGTATCCCTGGGACGATTCTACCTCCTGGATATTCACTATGAATGTATTTGCTTCATAAGACCTTTATGTGGTGTCGCTCAGACGCCCGACTGTGGCATTACTTGTTATTTATTTCCCTTATAAGCCCTTTATGTGGTGTGCTCAGACGCCCGACTGTGGCATTACTTGTTATTTATTTCCCTTATAAGCCCTTTATGTGGTGTCGCTCAAACGCCCGACTGTGGCATTACTTGTTATTTATTTCCCTTATAAGCCCTTTATGTGGTGTCGCTGAGACGCCCGACTGTGGCATTACTTGTTATTTATTTTCCTTATAAGCCCTTTATGTGGCGTCGCTTAGACGCCCGACTGAGGCATGCTTGATATTTACCATCATTTCGAGACGTCGCTTCAGACATCCGAATGGTGCACTTTATTTCCTCCTCTGTCATTTCATATTTTTGTTACATATAATAACCGTTTGCATGCATCAGAGATTTTATTTTATGACTGACAATGTGATCATAGAATATTTCCGTGCATGATTACCATTTATATTATACCCGTGTTCATAATGTTTGCGAGTACATTCAAAGTACTCACTGGCTTGTCCCTGGCTATTGTCTTGGCCAGATTTCTTGCATGGAGAGGAGCGTTGCGATGACAGCCCCGGAACCTAAGCAATGGTGATAGCAGCCTCGCGAAGATAGGAGTTAACCTGGTCAGCTGTTCCTTTGGAAAATGGAGTCCCATAGACACTGATGATCCACAAACCGCTTCCGCCATCAACCACTAGAAACCACTTGTTGTACTCATAGGCCAAAATGGTCTTGTACTACATTTTTTGTATTTTGCTTGGAAATTTCTGTATCAAGCTGGTGCCTCATCAGCTAACAGTAATCCTGGGGCTGGTGAGCACAACGGCCATTTTCTGGAAATTAATACCCGGAAAACCGGTCGCGACAGACTTGGTATCAGAGCCAGGCTGACCATTGGCTAGTCCTATCTTAGCCAGGTCGAAAAACCTAGGAAAAACCAAACCACCGACCCTAACCGAAACCCAGCCAAGCTTCTCATGCAAGATAGCCACACAGTGACCCCGACACTATTTGGCAGTCGGTGCCCAACCTATCATCCTAGCCAGTCGATCACACATCAGTGATCGATGCCTATAATGTCTTATTCGCAAGCGTGCGAAGGAAGACTTCGTTCCCTTTTCTATAAAAAGGGCACGCTAGCCCCAGCCCAGCACAGCCTCTACCCCAGACCGAGCCATTATGCCTGGCCCCATCGTGCACAATGAGACCACAGCAACCAACCTTGGAGGTTTTGTGACCATACTCGCAAACCTCACCCGTCGTGCCTATGCGTTAGAAGAGCCTCCCGAATATGTTGTGTACCAAGGGTCCATGAGCGGCGAGAGCCGTCAATTCTGGGCCACGGTGCACGTCTATGGTAGGGGTCTGTCGCCAGAACGCCCCTACAGGTTCACTGGAAGGACAACTTCCTTTGAGCCACAAGCCATCCAGATAGCTGCTCGAGAAGCTATAGTTCAACTTCGTCATTTGTCGCCCAGAGTTAATTGTCGCTCGTTCTGCTACTACCCCAGCCGTGAAGGGTATGGTAGACCACCCCAAGTCGCCAACGGAGATCACGAGACGGACCCTGCATTGTTGCATCTGGTGTGTTATGTAAATGCACTAGAAGGACTATTCGATCAAATCACCATTGATCTGATCGCAGCTCGTGGAGAGCTGATCCGCCGAGCCCCAACTAGAGGAGAAGATGAGCCCGGCGCCGACATCCTAGTCGTGCTGTTCGGACAACCAATTGAGACCTTGAGGTCAGCCCCGGCCATCAACCAAGATACCTTGATGACCCCAGAAGTGCTTCGTCGACTTTTGGGAACACGCTCTAACGGGATTGTGGCCAACAATCCCCGAGATGGCCATCATCACTACCCCGACCCTGCAGTCCCTCAACCCCCTCCAGCTAATCCCGACAATGAGAACCGTGGAGAAACCCCGACGTCCGCAAGGCAAGCCCGCTTAGATATTAACGAGGTAGACTGAGTCACCCGAGCAGTACCGAGTCTTAGTAGGTCCTCGCCTTGTAATTGTGTGATCCTGTATCGCCGTAATTAAATACTGTTTGCCTGTGCACCCCTATTTTTGTTATAGCCATGCATGAGTTTGTTGATGTTCGATTGCATTTTTAAACCCAAGCGTAGCTGCCAAAGACCAACCTCGACGACGCAAGTTTGTGCAATGGATAAACCTTTTTGGTTTCAGCTAACAGGAATGATATTTTCAAAACAACCCTTAACAAATCTCGAGGACGAGATTTTTTCTTAAGGGGGTAGTGTTGTGACACCCCAAAATTTTAACCTTGTTTTATGAATCAAAATTTTGCCAGGAAATTAATTTTTTTATTTTTCTAGATTTATTCTTGATTTCAGAGCCTCTCTTTTCCCCTAAGTTGTGGAGTTTTCACCCCTAGTAAAAACTTTTCAAATATGTTATTGGACTTGTTTATCCTCTCAAGAAAAATCCTTTCTTTTCATCAGAGGAATTAATTATA
This sequence comes from Aegilops longissima, assembly GCA_021605205.1. Classification (NCBI taxonomy): domain Eukaryota; kingdom Viridiplantae; phylum Streptophyta; class Magnoliopsida; order Poales; family Poaceae; genus Aegilops; species Aegilops longissima. The sequence goes on along the minus strand of CM038676.1, from coordinate 616,638,009 downwards.
TAATGATCTCCATGATCTTTATTTTCTTTAAAAATGGTTTCCCATGGTTTTATGGTCCTTTTTGAACTACAACCCTTTTATAAATTCTTTCAAAAATTCCACCAAAATTTGGGGATGTCCTGTGATGTCACCAAACCACTTTTATGCAAAAAGATATTTCATGCCCTAGATATTTTGAGCTCTACACCCAATTTTCTTCTCTGGTCCAGTGGGCAATTTTGCACTACAACCTATTTAAATATTCCTTTCTAGCTTCCACCAAAATTATGGGTTGTTGGTAGCAGCCTATGATTCAACTTTATGCCAAAAACCCAGTAATGTTCTTTGAAAGATTTGAGTGAATCATCCTCATCTTCATTCTGGTCCAACATGATGGTTTGTACATCATCCATATTATTGCTTGCTCTTTGGCCCTTGATTCTTTCCCCTGCTTGTAGACCACCCTACTAAACCCCTAAGTCCAGAAGCATGCACCCATTGGATCATTTTTGGTTCAAGAAGTGGTGCCATTTGTCTCCTGTCCGGAATTGAGTTTTTGCAAAACTTGCACTAACTAGTTTCTGTATTTGGCCACCTAACCTCACCACCCTTTTATTCACCTAATGAGACCACCATCTGGAGTTTTTCACCACTCCAAGACCTGCCTAGATGCCTCTGGCATTTTGTCAAACACCCTGTGGGCATGAACAGATTTGGCATGATTGTATGTTTGTGTTGTGAACTTTCCCATCTGTCCAAACCAAGTTGTCAAGTAGCCTGCTAACGATCTCTAGCCCAGGCATGTGGATTTGCATTAGCTCTCTAGCAGTTTTTGCCATCCTGACATTTCGTCGAACAGTCGCCGTGCACGCCCGGAGCGCGAGCAGAGCACGCGTTTTGCACGTGCCGCGCCCGAGCCGACGCGTCGCCCCCTGGTTTGCCACCGCTCTGCAGAGCCGCGCCACACGGTCCCCTCCTCACCGCAACGCGCCAAGCAGACCCTCGCCGCGTCTCCGGCAAGCCAAGGACTAGCCGCCACGGCCGCCCGACAGCCCTGCTCAGGTCGGCGCCGCCCGAGCCTTCCCCGCTCGCCACCTGCCCCCTGGAGCTTCGCACGCTTATCCGCAAGTCGTCCCCTAGCGCTTGTCGCCGCCACGATGCCCTAGCTACAGCGAGGCGGTTCACCGGTGAGCTTATCCGCGGCCACGGGAACCGACCTCGCCGGGCTATATAAAGCCCTCTCGATCCTGCCTAGGCTCATCAGCAGCCTCACTCGAGCCGTAGGAAGCCTCCCCCCTCCCCAGTTGGCCAGGGGCCACTCTCTTCCCCAACTCCGGCAGGGTCGGCCGCCACCTCGCTCCGGCAAATTACGGCCAATGCCAAAGCCCCCAGACCCCTCCTGTGCTTCCATCCTCCTCCCCATGACCCTACGGAGCCGCCCAACATCTCAGACCCGCTCGGGAACCACCATGGCCGGAATCCCCAAATCCACCGAAGCCTCCCCTCCGCCGCGGAGCTCGCCGCCGGCGACTCCCTCCACCCCCGGCGACCCTACGACCACTGGGAGGACTGCCTAGGAGTGGCGGATCCATCCCTGCACTCGGATGCCCGTGAAGAACCGCCGTTCGCCGGCGACGGTCGCCGGACGCCCCGCCTCTGCTCGGGCAGAGAAGAGGAGGGAGTGGGGACTGGTCAAACCTGACCAGTGGGCCCCCTGGACCCACTGTCAGAGACCCAGCCCCGCCTCCACGTGTTTAAGTGGAAGCGCAAAACCCCGAGTACGTCTCCCCTTTTCGAAGACGTATTCTGCCCGAAACGTTTTCTTTTCTGTTTTATTTTTAAAAACAGATTTTTGACCAAATCTTTGAATGGCTGTATCTTTTTAAATAAAACTCCAAATGAGTTGATTCTTTTTCCTACATCTCTCAAATTCTGTCTAGTTTATTTTAAGATTTATTTGAAAAAGAATTCAAGCAACTTTTTGTACTGTTTTGAATTTGTGTATTAATTCCAATATTTTCAAAATAGGATTTGTTGGAGAGAGGAGAGAACTTTCAAAAGTTTTGGAGAGCACCCCACCTCTCCACACCTTGAAGGCAAGCATCCTGAACCATGGCATAATATTTTTGGTGTGTTAGTTGACGTGGTTATAACACCACCTTGCATCGGAAGAGCCCGTTATTTTATGTGGTGATGTGATCTTTTGCATGAAGGCATATTTGTGATTTTTCCTTGCTGTTGGAAATGAATATACTTGTGATGGTAATCATCCTCATGTGACTTACATGCATGCCGGAAAGGAATCCCGGAAGGCCTCTGCCTTGGGTAGGCGTGAGCTTGTCGCCGGTCTCCGTTGGGACGGTTATGTCCGGTATGGCATAGTAAGGTATAATGAGCGGTGATCCTGTTGTTTGAAATATATTTGTTATGCTAATCATGCAGGGAATGCTTAAACCTCCTGAGTCGACCATAGATCGAGTCTTGTTCCAGTAACCCCCATACTTGTTTCATACTACCACTTGTCCCTGCCATACGTGGGGTACGGTTCAGTAAGTTGTCAACCCCTTTCCTAGCACACACCGTACAGAGAGGCCATCATGGAAGATACCGGAAGCATCCGTAGGCATGCCATCGACCCGGGGCATGGGTGTTTCGTTGTAGCCAAGGGGTAGCTCCCCTAGTTTTTGTGCATGTATAAATTTTGTGATCCCATGCTACGCCGAGGTTGTAGCCTCCCACTTAGAGTTTTGCTTGACAGTGTCTGGGTGATTCCGCACACCGTGAGTTAAGCTGGTGTGTGCAAGTCAGCGTGTTTTGACTAAAACACCGAGACGGAATTAGTCCCGATGGACTAAAGAAACTGCTACTCGTGGGTAAAGAGTACACCATCTGCAGAGATATTAAACCTATTGAATAGCCGTGTCCATGGTTAAGGACTACGATGCAGGTCAGGCCAAGTGTCGGTCTTAGTGTCGGTCTTCGGAGGAGAAACTGCTAAACCAGAACATGGATCATGATTTGTGACTTGTGTTGATTATGATGACTATGATTATTTTTATCATGGACTAACTATTGCCGTTATTTGATTTATTGAGTATCCCTGGGACGATTCTACCTCCTGGATATTCACTATGAATGTATTTGCTTCATAAGCCCTTTATGTGGTGTCGCTCAGACGCCCGACTGTGGCATTACTTGTTATTTATTTCCTTATAAGCCCTTTATGTGGTGTTGCTCGACGCCCGATCGTGGCATTACTTGTTATTTATTTCCTTATAAGCCCTTTATGTGGTGTCGCCGACGCCTCGATCGTGGCATTACTTGTTATTTATTTCCCTTATAAGCCCTTTATGTGGTGTCGCCCAGACGCCCGACTGTGGCATTACGGGACCCTTTCCAAAGATTACGTGTAAATCATTCACCATGGCAAGTACGTGATCACCGGTACGCATGTCGGGCTTCTTCCGGTGATCTGCCTCGCCTTTGAAATGCTTGCCTTTCTTTCGACATTGATGGTTGGTCGGAAAAAATCGATGATGGCCCAGGTACACATTCTTCCTGCATTTGTCCAAGTATATACTTTCAGTGTCATCTAAACAGTGCGTGCATGTGTGGTATCCTTTGTTTGTTTGTCCTGAAAGGTTACTGAGAGCGAGCCAATCGTTGATGGTCATGAACAGCAACGCCTTTAGGTCAAATTCCTCATGTTTGTGCTCATCCCACGTACGTACATCATTTCCATTCCACAGCTGTAAAAGTTCTTCAACTAATGGCCTTAGGTACACATCAATGTCGTTGTCGGGTTGCTTAGGGCCTTGGATGAGAACTGGCATCATAATGAACTTCCGCTTCATGCACATCCAAGGAGGAAGGTTATACATACATAGAGTCACGGGCCAAGTGCTGTGATTGCTGCTCTGCTCCCCGAAAGGATTAATGCCATCCGCGCTTAAAGCAAACCATAGTTCCTTGGGTCACTTGCAAACTCATCCCAGTACTTTCTCTCGATTTTTCTCCACTGGGACCCGTCAGCGGGTGCTCTCAACTTCCCGTCTTTCTTACGGTCCTCACTGTGCCATCACGTCAACTTGGCATGCTCTCCGTTTCTGAACAGATGTTTCAACCGTGGTATTATAGGAGCATACCACATCACCTTCACAGGAACCCTCTTGCTGGGGGCTCGCTGTCAACATCACTGTGGTCATCTCGTCGATCTTATATCAGTAATGCACCGCATACGGGCATGCGTTCAGATCCTTATACGCACCGCGTAGAGGATGCGATCATTAGGGCATGCATGTATCTTCGCACCTCCAATCCTAGAGGGCATACGACCTTCTTTGCTGCGTATGTCTTGTCAGGCAATTCGTTATCCTTTGGAAGCTTCTTCTTTAATATTTTCAGTAGTTTCTCAAATCTTTGTCAGGCATAGCATTCTATGCCTTCCACTGCAGCAATTCCAGTACGGTACCGAGCTTTGTGTTGCCATCTTCGCAATTGGGGTACAACCCTTTTTTGTGATCCTCTAATATGCGATCGAACTTCATCTTCTCCTTTTGACTTTCGCATTGCGTCCATGCATCGACAATGACCCGGCGGAGATCATCATCATCGGGCACATCATCTGGTTCCTCTTGATCTTCAGTAGCTTCCCCCATTGCAGCATCATTGGGCACATCATCTGGTTCCTCTTGATCTTCAGCAGCTTCCCCCATTGCAGCATCATTGGACACATCATCTGGTTCCTCTTGATCTTCAGCAGCTTCCCCCGTTGCAGCATCACCGTATTCAGGGGGCACATAGTTGTCATCGTCCTCTTCTTCTTCGCCGTCTTCCATCATAACCCCTATTTCTCCGTGCCTCATCCAAACATTATAGTGTGGCATGAAACCATTGTAAAGCAGGTGGGTGTGACGGATTTTCCGGTCAGAGTAAGACTTCATATTCCCACATTTAGGGCATGGACAACACATAAAACCATTCTGCTTGTTTGCCTCAGCCACTTCGAGAAAATCATGCACGCCCTTAATGTACTCGGAGGTGTGTCTGCCACCGTACATCCATTGCCAGTTCATCTGCGTGCATTATATATAATTAAGTGTGTCAAAAACCATTACAGAACATCATGAATAGATAATTAAGAGACCAAATTAATAGAAGTTCATCATCACAATAAAACCAAAGTACAGACATAGTTCTCATCTAACAACATATAGCTCTCCATAGCATCTAAATTAATTAAACCATACATTGAAACTATGTAAAACATTTTAATGCGAAAACAAATGCGATCATAATCGCAACCAAGGTAACAATTGATCAAACGGCATAATGATACCAAGCCTCGGTATGAATGGCATATTTTTTAATCTTTCTAATCTTCAAGCGCATTGCATCCATCTTGATCTTGTGATCATCGACGACATCCGCAACATGCAACTCCAATATCATCTTCCCCTCCTCAATTTTTTTTATTTTTTCCTTCAAGAAATTGTTTTCTTCTTCAACTAAATTTAACCTCTCGACAATAGGGTCGGTTGGAATTTCTGGTTCACATACCTCCTAGATAAATAAAATCTATGTCACGTTGGTCGGCATAATTTTCATAAACAATAAATGAACCAATAGTTATAAAGATAATATATACCACATCCGAATCATAGACAGGACGAGGGCCGACGGGGGCGGATACCAAAACCATCGCACTATATAATAACAAGCAATAAAATGGTAAGAAAATTAGACAAGTATCTGTCTAAAGCAAGAATTTTTTTTCTTTCAGAAAGAAGATAAGAACAAGAGGCTCACCACGGTGGTGCCGGCGACGAGATCGGCGCGGGCGATCGACAACAGTGAAGACGGGGACGGGGCGTGACGGGCCGCTAATATAAACCTAGACAAATCTCGGGAAAAATAGAGTTCGGAGGTCGTGCTTCGAGAGGAGAAAGCTTAACTAGTGTGGCTCGAGCATTTCATCGAACACCTCATGTGCATAGGAGGTGAGCTAGAGCACCACAGAGCCCTTCACTACTAGGAAAAGGGCTATAGATGGGATGCACACTAATGGCGCACTGTACATGTGGTGCGCCATTACTAAATACTAATGGAGCACCATGTGTTCGTGCGCCATTAGTTTGCAAATACTAATGGCGCACCACATCCCATGGTGCGCCATTAGTAAAAAAAAGTTATTTTTTTTTAAAACTACTAATGGCGCACGGCGGGTGTGGTGCGCCATTACTATGTTGACATAGTAATGGCGCACCACACCCACCGTGCGCCATTAGTAGTTTTGAAAAAAATAAAAAAAATAAAAAAATAAAAAAAATTGTTAGTAATGGCGCACCTGTGGACAGTGGGTGTGGTGCGCCATTAGTAGTTTAACTATCAATGGCGCACCACCCCACGGTGCGCCATTACTAACATGGCCCAAAAGTTCCCGAATGCACCCCGTGGATCACCTTTTCAGTTTTCAAAAAAATAAAAGAAAATGATGGAAATGTCAAAAAAATAAAAAAAAAATAAGTTTCCCATGTGATATGTGGTCTAGTTGTTGGGAAAATTTCCAAATATGAATTTTGACTTTATTTGCAAAATCTCTCTGGAAATTTGTAAAATGGGCATAACTTTTGCATACGAACTCGGATGAAAAAGTTTTTTATATGAAAAATCATCTACTCGAAAAGTTACATCTAAATTTAACATGGGGGAGCCCCGTTAAACATTTTCAAAATCCTCAAAAACCTAACCGAAAAAAAGTTACGGGGCTTTTAAGATCTGGAGGCAAAAAATTCAAAAAAAAATTGATTTTGAATTTTTTTTTTGAATTTTTTTTCAAAAAAATGATACGTAATATGACCGGGAAGTTTGAAATATTTTTCAAAATTTCATCATAGTCATGAACATGAACAAAGTCCTAGACATCAACAAGGTATAATAGGATTGATATGCTAGATATATCAACAAGTGCCTGTGAAGTGAGCTGTTGCTGGGGTTGGATAGAACTCTAAAGTTAAGCGTGCTTGGGCTAGAGTATTGTGAGGATGGGTGACCTTTCGGGAAGTTTGACCACGGAGTGCGATTTGACCTGAGATTAAGCATATTGACCCGAGATTAAGCCATAGTGAACTAAGATTAAGAAAAAAAAATGAAAAAAAATTGAATTTTTTAAAAAAAATTAAAAAAAATTGAAAAAATATTGTTACTAATGGTGCACTTCTGTGTGGTGCGCCATTAGTATAGCAGATACTAATGGCGCACCGTGGGCTATTCTAATGGCGCATCACAGGTGCGCCATTAGAAAAAAAATCTAATGGCGTGGTGCTAGTGGCGCACCTGTAGTGCGCCATTAGTAGCGAAAACAGGTGCGCCACTAGCAGCCCTTTTTGTAGTAGTGCTTCCCTCGCTGGCCAGAGAAAAACAGAGCACTGGAGTGCTCTCCTCGCGGGTGAGGGGTATATATAGGCACCTCAATGGTCCCGGTTCGTGGCACGAACCGGGACTAAAGGGCAGCCTGTTGTCCCGGTTCAAGCCACCAACCAGGACCAATGGTGGTGGGCCAGGAGCTAGGCCCATTGGTCCTGATTCGTCCCACCAATCGGGACCAAAAGGTCCAGACGAACCGGGACCAATGGCCCACGTGGCCTGGCCGACCCCCTGGCTCACAAACCGGGACCAATGCCCCATGGGTCCCGGTTCTGGACTGAATCAGGACTAATGGGCTGACCCAGCCTGAACCAAAGCCCTCTTTTCTACTGTATACTACACCAGATGAACCTAGCTAGCTAGAGTTAATGCTATGCACCAAGTTGACGAGCTCAATATATGAGGCGCCGAGCACATTGCGTCTGGCTGTTTGCTGGAATATGCATGCTTCTTTCCTAAGCTAGTATTAGAGCAACTCTAGCAGACCCCGCAAAAACTTGATCCGCAAAACGCGTTTGCGGTTTCACAAAGATCGCGTTTGCAGGTCAAAAACTAGCGTGGCTGAACAGAAACCGTATTTAAAACTGCATAATTTGAAAAAACACTTTCGCGGGAGAAATTGCACCTCGTTGACGCGAGTAGTTCATCACATACTACATAGATTTTACATAATCAACACACTACAAACATAGTTCATACTACATACTACGTTAATGCTAGTACTAGAGGGGGTCGGATCTGACGGCGGCGATGTCGTGGCAATGGACTACGCCGTGGAGGAGAAGGACGCTCAATCCTCCTCGCCGGAGCTGCAAAGTTCGACGTACTTCGCCCTCTGCTCCTCATGGATGTGGCGCCACTCCTCGTCCTTCTCCTTGGCGGCGAGGTTGGCGGCGACCGACTGCCGCCACTGGAGGTCTTCGAGCTCCTTGGCGTGGCGCCAGCACTCCGCCTCCACGCACACACTTTGTTCGGCGATGGCGGCCGCAACAGCGTCGACGTCGGCGACGTAGTCTTCCGGTCCGGCGACTCCACGGCGGCCGAGTGGAGCGAGCTCTTAGGGCTCCTCCTTGACGGGGACGAAGTCGAACTCGTCCGGCTCCTCCAGCTCCTCCTCGTCCTCCGACCACTCACTCTTCACGGAGATAAGGCCCGCGCCGGAGGAGGAGGAGATCCCGCGTACGAAGATCTCGCGGAGGAGAAGGATGCGCGCCGGCGGTCGTACTCCTCCGTCTCGCTCCGCCAGAAGCTCGCCGGTGGCGACAGGCCGCGGTTGGTCCACTTCCGGGTCCCGCGCTTCCTCGCGCCATCCGACCGGACGCGCCGCTCGTGCTTCGAGTCGCTTCCGCGGCCGGATCTACTGCCGGAGCCGCGTCCGGAGCTCCACATGCGGCCCCACATGGCGGCTGGAGGCGGGGAGGTGGTCGCCGGTAGCGAGAAATGTGGAGAAGGGGGTTGGGAATCGCATGGCTCGGCGGCGGCGGGGGATAGGGTTTCCACCCGCAAACGAGCCGCGGAACCGTAGATATAGCGGTCGGGCGTGCGGTTTGCGGGCCGCGGCAAAAAAAATTTGCGGGCCGGGCGAGTATACGGGCTCTGTTCTGGCCAGAAAATTAAGCCAAGCCCGCATACTCGTCGGAATTTTGCAGGTCTGCATGTTTTGCGGGGTCTGCTAGAGTTGCTCTTAGAGTTTCTTTTTTTCTGCTACATATAGAGTCTGTTGGAATCCACCTTGTTGTACTTGTAGTAGTTCATGTTTTATTCATATTTGCATGATGTTACTTGTAGTACTAGTCAGACTAAGTACTAGCAAACTTTATTCATATACACGGCACATCGGCCAGAGATCGGCAGAGAGCACAACACGCAATGATAAAGATCGAGAGTGCAAAGCCGCAGGCGGTTTAATTGACAGCCATTAGACTACTTATAATGGGAGTAATATAGGTGGTAACATTGTACATATATAGACAAATAGATGATGTAGCAAGTAATTAATGAAGAAAAACATGTGTGTTGTAATATAGCTAGTTACTCATAGTAACATCACATATATTAAGACAAGATGAGTCTACAACCTAATAAATAAAATGTTGCATGACATCACATATATCTTACTTCCCACTATAGTATGCAGTTACCAGGATTAGTCATGTGTTTAGTGAGCAGGCAACCAGTGCATGCAGTGAAGATGTGGTCTACGTGCACAGGGGTCAAGTGTTTACTAGTGGCAGGCTACATGCATGGAATAAACTGGCCGAGTCGTGTGGCCGTTGCGTGAGATTCGGCCTGCTAATGCTGAACGTGCGTGCATGAAGGTAGTGATGAGTGAACAAAGTTACACTTTCACGCCTCCTCTCTAAAAAAAGGTTAGGGTTCCTCTACCTCCCGTCAATGCTGTGGTCGGTGGCCTTAGGGCCATGAGACGCGGTGGATCCTAGTCCTTCTCGGCGGGAGGGTTTTTTTTTAGATGTATCTTTTAGTTTTGTTAGGATCTGTGTCCTGTTTAGGAAAGTGAGATGGCGGGCGCTTCCTGAAGATGGAATAAGATTTTTCCCGCCTAGCCCTCGTCCCGGCGGTGTGTCTAGCATCATTAGTGGGTCTGTGGAGGTGTCTCCTTGATGGATGTGTCTTTGGTGGATCTGCTCGGATCTGATTGTCGTTCGTGTATATTCATATTGGATCCTTATGATCCCCGGTACTCTTCATCGGTGGCAGTTGCTATCCTGGTGTGCTGATCATATGAGGCTTTAGCCCAACCACTTCTCAACTATCTACTACAAGTTTGCTCAGCTACAACGAGGGAGGGGCAATAACAGCAGCACGCCTTTGGTTCGCTGCAGCGTTTGTAGTCTACACTAGATGGTCTATGGATCTGGATGTTTTTTTATTATTTTTTATATTCATTGTACTGTCATGATTGAAAATGAATAGACTGAAAATTTTCCCAGGATCAAGTAGGCGTGACATCACTGTCGTCTCCGCATGCTAGGTACCTTTTTTTCTATGCTCAACATACACCTTATATTTATCCATGTTAAAATTTGAAACTTCTCATAGCTCATTTGTTATATTTAAGAAATTTAATGCATTTAATGGATATAATTCAAATTTAAACTACTAGTACATCAAACAGTACACAAGAATGGTTTGAAAAATAATATATAGGGTCTGGACTATATTTGTATGCCTTATACAAGCAATGAAAATAAATTTCAATGGTCTATTGGTTTTCAAATGTAGAAAATATAGATTTGAAAAACACAAACCTTGGCATGGTATCACCATATGACATCGGTGTGCCGTGGTAAAGGATTGAGAAAATTTCATCAAAGTTTTGGTATACACTCTTTAGATATTGAACCATGTCCGAGAAAGACTTGTAGCTTCGAGGGTGAATGCACCAAGTTTGAAGGCGAATTCACATTTCCTTCATTGTTTGGCCTCGTTTTTTTCTATGATAAACATACACCATAGAATATTCCTCCATGTTAAACTTGGTGCTTTTCAGAGCTCATTTTGTCTATTTAAGTCATTTGGTGCATTTCTACGTATTTAATGGATATAATTCAAATTTGAACTACAAGTATGTGAAAGAGTGCGGAAAAATGGTTTGACAAAACATATCTAGGGTCTAGAGTATATTTGTATGGAAGCGACTTTTCGGTGGACGGCGGCTCGTGTGGACTGTATCGGAGCCGTCGAACGATTCCTGAAGATGCACAAACGTCACTTTCCTGTCCCCCCGGTTTGATCTCCTAGTAACAGGGAATAGGTGGCATAGGCGTATGGATTTGGCACAATTGTTTCGGGCCTTTGGAACTGGACTAGTGAACTGCGCGAGCTGGTGCACATGCCGCCGCATAGGAAGGAGCAGTTGATGACTTGACCTGATGATGTAGCCTGACGGGTGGTGGGCCATAACGTAGAAACTTTTTGCACGTCGGGACGTGACAAAAAGTGACCCTGCCATCTTTCCATCATGCACAGTGCGCCTCCCTCTCTTGCAATTACTGCATCCAGGTTCGCTAATCAAATATACTTGGTTAGTTTAATGTGCGGGGTAAAAGAAGATTCATAAATCTAAAAACAGTACTTACAAATGGACGGATGCATTGGATCCTTTTTTTTCAAATGATTCGAAAATCATATTTCAAAGTAAAAAAAACTGCAAAAACTTATACATATTCATGATGATATGTGAAATTGCATTCAAACAAAGTATGATTGCAAGCTGTACAAAAAAACAATTCCGGCCCAACAATAAAATTTTTGGCTCATTTTCATTTACACATTTGTTTTTTTGTCTACGTCACGTGTGAAGTTATATTGTTAAGGAAATTTTCTTAAATTTGGTATACGTGCATTTGTGTATTTCTAAAAAAAATGCGTTGCGGAATTATTTTTGAAAGTCCACCAATGCACCCATCCACCAAAAGGCATTTTCGCCTTCTTACATACTAGGCTCGAAGATGGTTTGTGGCAAAAAAGTAAAATTTGATAATACAAAAAATTATATAACGGGCTGCACAGTAATACATTAACCTAACAAACTGTGTGAGACTAATTCTTGTTCAGAGTCCCAATCATGAAGAAACTTTTAATGGCCGTATGAAAACAGTTTAAATCATAGTTCAAGTAAATGCCCTTGATAGCCAGATAGTACTAACAAACAATATGGTAGTAGTAGTGTTTTATGTGGTCACGTGTGTGAGCAGTGCAACAAACTGGGGCCCGCGATCAAACGTGTACTACCAAGGTACATCGGTCAGCGTCTACTCTGGTGGCTAGATTCTGTGACAAAAGCTACCTATGCCGGGCGGAATAGAAGGGCTGGCCGAGCTCTACGGGGGGACAACATGCCAGAATACCGGGCATGATCGGCTGAATGGAGATAAGGGGCGGCCAGGATAAAGTCTGCAGAGTGCTCGTCCACCATTAAGCATTTTCGATATTTGTATGCCTTATACAAGAAAATAAAAGAAATTTCAAATATCTATGTGGCAAGAGACAACCATGAACAGGGTATTTATTGGGTATTTAATTTGAGAAAATATAAATTAAGTCTGAAAAACATGAAACTCAGCATGATGTCATGACATGATCTTAGTATGTCACAGTAAAAGTTGAGAAGCTTACACAAAAGTTTTAATGTACACTCTTTAGAAATCGAACCATCTCGGAGGAAGAATCATCATTTCGTGAATGAATTGAACAAGTTTGATGGAAAATTAAAAATTCCTTCATCGTTTGACCTTGAATTCTTTTTTCTACACTTAACATACATCATAGAATCCTCCATGTTAAAATCTGGCGCTTTTCATAGCTCATTTGTTATATTTAAGTCATTTAGTGCATTTGCACGCATTTACTGGCTATAATTTAAATTTGAACTACGAGTACATGAAAGATTGTACAAAAATGATTTGAAAATTCATATTTAGGATCATCCATATATTTCTATGCCATATACAAGAAATAAAAAGATGTTGGGGAACGTAGTAATTTCAAAAAAAATTCCTACGCACATGCAAGGATCATGGTGATGCATAGCAACGAGAGGGGAGAGTATTGTCCACATACCCTCGTAGACCGTATGCGGAAGCGTTATGACAACGCAGTTGATGTAGTCGTAAGTCCTCACGATCCGACCGATCCAAGTACCGAACGTACGGCACCTCCGAGTTCAGCACACGTTCAGCTCGATGACAATCCCCGGACTCCGATCCAGCAAAGTGTCGGGATGAGTTCCACAAGACGACGGCGTGGCAGGACGATGATGATGTTCTATCGGCAGGCTTCGCCTAAACTCCGCGACGATATGACCGAGGTGGAATATGATGGAGGGGGCACCGCACACGGCTAAGGAACGATCACGAAGATCAACTTGTGTGTCATGGGGTGCCCCCTGCCCTCAGATATAAAGGAGCAAGGGGAGGAGGCCGCCCTAGGAGGGCGCGCCAGTGTGGAGTCCTACTAGGACTCCCTAGTCCTAGTAGGATTCCACCTCCCTTGTTGGAGTAGGAGAAGGGAAAAGGGGAGAGGAATAAGGAAAAGGGGCTGCGCCTTGTCCACCGGACCAGAGGGGGCGCAGGCCTCCTTCCTTTGGCCTCTCTCCTCTATTCCCGTATGGCCCAATAAGGCCCATATACTCTGGCGAATTCCGTAACTCTCCGGTACTCCAAAAATACCGAATCACTCGGAACCTTTCCGAACTCGAATATAGTCGTCCAATATATCGATCTTTACGTATCGACCATTTCGAGACTCCTCGTCATGTCCCCGATCTCATCCGGGACTCGAACTCCTTCGTACATCAAAACTCATAAACTCATGATATAACCATCATCGAAACCTTAGCGTTGCGGACCCTACGGGTTCGAGAACTATCTAGACATGACCTAGAACTATTCTTGGTCAATAACCAATAGCGGAACCTGGATGCTCATATTGGCTCCTACATATTCTACGAAGATCTTTATCGGTCAAACCGCATAACAACATACGTTGTTCCCTTTGTCATCGGTATGTTACTTGCCCGAGATTTGATCGTCGGTATCCAATACCTAGTTCAATCTCACATCTTGGCAAGTCTCTTTACTCGTTACGTAATGCATCATTCCGTAACTAACTCATTAGCTACATTGCTTGCAAGGCTTATAGTGATGTGCATTACCGAGAGGGCCCAGAGATACCTCTCCGACAATCGGAGTGACAAAACCTAATCTCAAAATACGCCAACCCAACATGTACCTTTGGAGACACCTGTAGTACTCCTTTATAATCACCCAGTTACGTTGTGACGTTTGGTAGCACCCAAAGTGTTCCTTCGGTAAACGGGAGTTGCATAATCTCATAGTTACAGGAACATGTATAAGTCATGAAGAAAGCAATAGCAATATACTAAACGATCAAGTGCTAGGCTAACGGAATGGGTCATGTCAATCACATCATTCTCCTAATGATGTGATCCCATTAATCAAATAACAACACATGTCTATGGTTAGGAAACATAACCATCTTTGATTAATGAGCTAGCCAAGTAGAGGCATACTAGTGACTATATGTTTGTCTATGTATTCACACATGTATCATGTTTCCGGTTAATACAATTCTAGCATGAATAATAAACATTTATCATGAAATAAGGAAATAAATAATAACTTTATTATTGCCTCTAGGGCATATTTCCTTCAGTCTCCCACTTGCACTAGAGTCAATAATCTAGTTCACATCATCATGTGATTCAACACTAATATTCACATCTCAGATGTGATTAACACCGTAGTTCACATCGTCATGTGACCAACACCCAAAGGGTTTACTAGAGTCAATAATCTAGTTCACATCGCTATGTGATTAACAGCCAAAGAGTACTAAGGTGTGATCATGTTTTGCTCGTGAGAGAAGCTTAGTCAACGGGTCTGTCACATTCAGAGCCGTATGTATTTTGCAAATATTCTATGTCTACAATGCTCTGCACGGAGCTACTCTAGCTAATTGCTCCCACTTTCAATATGTATCCAGATTGAGACTTAGAGTCATCTGGATCAGTGTAAAAAGCTTGCATCGATGTAACTCTTTTCGACGGGCTCTTTTATCACCTCCATAATCGAGAAATATTTCCTTAGTCCTCACTAAGGATGTTCTTGACCAATGTATAGTGATCTACTCCTAGATCACTATCGTACTCCCTTGCCAAATTCAGAGCAAGGTATACAATAGGTCTGGTACATAGCATAGCATACTTTATAGAACCTATGAATGAGGCATAGGGAATGACTTTCATTCTCTTTTCTATTTTCTGCCGTGGTCGGGATTTGAGTCTTACTCAATTTCACACGTTTGCAACACAGGCAAGAACTTTTCTTTGACTGTTCCATTTTGAACTACTTCAAAATCTTGACAAGGTATATACTCATTGAAAAACTTATCAAGCGTCTTGATCTATCTCTATAGATCTTGATGCTCAATATCTAAGCAGCTTCACTGAGGTCTTTCTTTCAAATACTCCTTTATGCTTTCCAGAAAAATTCTACATCATTTCTGATCAACAATATGTTACTCACATATATTTATCAGAAAGGCGGTAGTGCTCCCACTCACTTTATTGTAAATACAGGCTTCACTGCAAGTCTGTATAAAACTATATGCTTTGATCAACTTATCAAAGTGTGTATTCCAACTCTGAGATGCTTGCACCAGTCCATAGATGGATGGCTGGAGCTTGCATATTTTGTTAGCACCTTTAGGATTTACAAAACCTTCTGGTTGCATCATATAAAACTCTTCTTTAATAAATCCATTAAGGAATGCGGTTTTGTTTATCCATTTGCCAGATTTCATAAAATGCGGCAATTGCTAACATGATTCGGACAGACTTAAGCATAGATACGAGTGAGAAACTCTCATCGTAGTCAACACCTTGAATTTGTCGAAAACCTTTTGCGACAAGTCGAGCTTTGTAGATAGTAACACTACTATCAGCGTCCGTCTTCCTCTTGAAGATCCATTTATTTTCTATGACTTGCCGATCATCGGGCAAATCAATCATAGTCCACACTTTGTTCTCATACATGGATCCCATCTCAGATTTCATGGTCTCAAACCATTTCGCGGAATCTGGGCTCATCATCGCTTCCTCATAGTTCGTAGGTTTATCATGGTCTAGTAACATGATTTCCAGAATAGGATTACCGTACCACTCTGGTGCGGATCTTAATATGAAAGATCTACAAAGTTCGGTAGTAACTTGATCTGAAGCTTCATGATCATTATCATTAGCTTCCTCACTAATTGGTGTAGGAATCACTAGAACTGATTTCTATGCTGAACAACTTTCCAATTTGGGAGAAGGTACAAATTACCTTATCAAGCTCTACTTTCCTCCCACTCACTTCTTTCGAGAGAAACTTCTTCTCTAGAAAGGATCCATCTTAGCAACGAATAACTTGCCTTCGGATCTGTGATAGAAGGTGTACCCAATAGTTACCTTTGGGTATTCTATGAAGACGACTTTTCCGATTTGGGTTCGAGCTTATCAGGTTGAAACCTTTTCATATAAGCATCGCAACTCCAAACTTTAAGAAACGACAGCTTAGGTTTTTGCTAAACCATAGTTCATACGGTGTCATCTCAACGGATTTAGATGGTGCCCTATTAAACGTGAATGCAGCTGTCTCTAATGCATAACCCCAAAACGATAGTGGTAAATCGGTAAGATACATCATAGATCGCACCATATCCAATAAAGTGCGATTCTGACGCTCGGACACACCATTATGTTCTAGTGTTCCATGTGGCGTGAGCTGTGAAACTATTCCACTTTGTTTTAATTGAAGACCAAACTCAGAACTCAAATATTCATCTCCACGATCAGATCGCAGAAACTTTATTTTCTTGTTACGATGATTTTCCACTTCACTCTGAAATTCTTTGAACTTTTCAACTATTTCAGACTTATGTTTCATCAAGAAGATATACGCATATCTGCTCAAATCATCTGTGAAGGTCAGAAAATAATGATACTTGCCACGGGCATCAACACTCATTGGATCGCATACATTGGTATGTATTATTTCCAACAAGTCAAGAGCTCGCTCCATTGTTCCAGAGAACGGAGTTTTAGTCATCTTGCCCAAAAAGCACGGTTCACAAGCATCAAATGATTCATAACCAAGTGATTCCGAAAATCCATCTTTATGGAGTTTCTTCATGCGTTTTACACCGATATGACCCAAACGGCAGTGCCACAAATAAGTTGCACTATCATTATTAACTTTGCATCTTTTGGCATCAATATTATGAATATGTGTATCACTACGATCGAGATCCAACAAACTATTTTCATTGGGTGTATAACCATCGAAGGTTTTATTCATGTAAACAGAATATCGATTATTCTTTAACTTTAAATGAATAACCGTTTTGCAATAAACATGATCAAATCATATTCATGCTCAACGCAAACGCTAAATAACATTTATTTTGGCTTTTAACACTAATCTTGAAAATATAGGGAGTGTGTGATGATGATCATATCAATCTTGGAACTATTTTCAACACTCATCGTCACTTCCCCTCAACTAGTCTCTGTTTATTATGTAACTCCTATTTCGAGTTACTAATCTCAGCAACCGAACAAGTATCAAATACTCAGGGGCTACTATAAACACTAGTAAGGCACACATCAAACACCTGTATATCAAATATACCCTTGTTCACTTTGCCACCCTTCTTATCTACCAAATATTCAGGTCATTTCTGCTCCCAAAGGATCATTTCCTTTGCAGTAGAAGCACTCGGTTCAGGCTTTGGTCCAGCTTTGGGCTTCTTCGGGAGCGACAACTTGCTTGTCATTCTACTTGAAGTTCCCTTTCTTTCCCTTTGCCCTTTTCTTGAAACTAGTGGTCTTGTCAATCATCAACACTTGATGCTCTTTTCTTGATTTCTACCTTCGTCGATTTCAGCATCACGAAGAGCTTGGGAATTACTTTTGTCATCCCTTGCATGTTATAGTGAATCACGAATTCTACTAACTTGGTGATGGTGACTAGAGAATTCTGTCAATCACTATCTTATCTGGAAGATTAACTCCCACTTGATTCAAGCGATTAAAGTACCTGCATAATCTGAGCACATGCTCACTAGTTGAGCGATTCTCCTCCATCTTTTAGCTATAGAACTTGTTGGAGACTTCATATCTCTCAACTCGGTATTTTCTTGAAATATTAACTTCAATTCCTGGAACATCTCATATGGTCCGTGACGCTCAAAACGCCTTTGAAGTCTCGATTCTAGGCGTTAAGCATGGTGCACTAAACTATCAAGTAGTCATCATATTGAGCTAGCCAAACGCTCATAACATCTCTGATCTGCTCCTGCAATAGGTCTGTCACCTAGCGGTGCATCTAGGACATAATTCTTACATGCAGCAATGAGGATAAACCTCAGATCACGGATCCAATCCGCATCATTGCTACTAACATCTTTCAACACAGTTTTCTAGGAACATATTAAAATAAACATGTGAAAGCAACAAACATAGGGAAGCAACAACGCGAGCTATTGATCTACAACATAATTTACAAAATACAACCAGGACTAAGTTCATGATAAATTAAATTTCAATTAATCATATTACTTAAGAACTCCCACTTAGATAGACATCCCTCTAATCTTCTAAGTGATTACGTGATCCATATCAACTACACCATGTCCGATCGTCACGTGAGATGGAGTAGTTTCAACGGTGAACATCAATATGTTGATCATATCTACTATATGATTCACGCCGACCTTCGGTCTCCGTGTTCCGAGGCCATATCTGTTATATGCTAGGCTCGCCAAGTTTAACCTGAGTATTCGCGTGTGCAACTGTTTTGCACCCGCTGTATTTGAACGTAGAGCCTATCACACCTAATCATCACGTGGTGTCTCAAAGACGAAGAACTTTCGCAACGGTGCATACTGGGGAACACTTTACTATGATAATTTAGTGAGGGATCATCTTATAGTGCTACCGCCAATCAAAGCAAGATAAGATGCATAAAAGATAAACATCACATGCAATCAATATAAGTGATATGATATGGCCATCATCATCTTGTGCTTGTGATTCCATCTCCAAGCACCATCGTGATCACCATCGCCACCGGCGCGACACCTTGATCTCCATCGTAGCATCGTTGTCGCCTCGCCAATCTTATGCTTCTACGACTATCGCTACCGCTTAGTGATAAAGTAAAGCATTACAGGGCGATTGCATTTCATACAATAAAGCGACAACCATATGGCTCCTGCCAGTTGCCGATAATTCGGTTACAAAACATGATCATCTCATACAATAAAATATAGCATCACGTCTTGACCATATCACATCACAACATGCCCTGCAAAAACAAGTTAGACGTCCTCTACTTTGTTGTTGCAAGTTTTACGTGGCTGCTATGGGCTGAGCAAGAACCGTTCTTACCTACGCATTAAAACCACAACGATAGTTTGTCAAGTTGATGCTGTTTTAACCTTCGCAAGGACCGGGCGTAGCCACACTCGATTCAGCTAAAGTGAGAGAGACAGACACTCGCCGGTCACCTTTAAGCACGAGTGCTCGTAACGGTGAAACCAGTCTCGCGTAAGCGTACGTGTCGTGGAATTGTCACGGCAGATGTCCTCGTGAAAGGACTTAGTCGCAGGGCCATCGTACGGGTTAACTTAGAGGGGTTAAAGCGGACACAAAGACACGGGAGTTATACTAGTTCGCCCCTTCGATGAAGGTAAAGCCTACGCCTAGTTGTGATGGGATTGATGTGATTTCGCGACTAGGGAGCAATAGCTTCGCCGAGCCTCGAATTGTCTGTCTCAAACCGCCCGGTCGCCCCTTATATACACGGGTTGACGCTCGGCGGTCTCACAGAGTCCCGACCCGCTCATACAAGTGTCCGCTCGGTCTCTTCTCTCTTATCTACAAAGACAAGTTACAAGACTAAGGCGGTTTACATAAATGGACCCTAATCCGCCTCGGGCTCGGGCCTCAAGCGTGCCTTCATGGGCCCTGATTATGGATTTATTTATAACCCGCCCCATTGGGCGGTTTACGCTCAGCGGTTATATCCCGACATTAGGCCCCAGATTGACTTGAACCGGTTCATGTTAATCTTCAACATCTTTTAGGAAACTCTGAACCTCCTTTCATATTTCGTAAACCGCCATCTGCTTGAACCGCCGTCTGCTTGAACCGCCGTGATGTCATCCTTCGATCGCAGCACCGGGGTGCCTTGACGTCATCCTTAATAAAGAAATCCAAACAGTAAGATTCCCTTTAATGCTATCCCGGAAATCGAGGCGACCGCTGCGCCGTCCGCCGCTTTTGACTCCTCGATTCTCGCGCTTTGTTAATTGCCCCGTTTCCTTATAAATAGACCGCAGGCCCTTTTCTTCTTCTTCCGCACTTCTTCTTCCTCGCGACGCCCCGCCTGAAGCTCCGCCGTCGCCTCGACCTTCAAACGCCGCGTCGGGCCAGGCCGCTGCATCGACTGACCGACCGAAAACTCCTCCGCTGTTCTCCGCGATCGGTAAGGCCCTTTTCAACCCTAGATCCGCATCTCAAGATCCTGCTCCTCTCGTAGTTTGTAGGTGCTCATCTTAGTTTCTTCATACCTGCCCTGCCATGGCCGTATGATTCAACCGTAGTATACATCCTGTGCGGCGACTGCTCCGCCATCAGTTTAACTCTTTGTGCCTCTTTCATTTTGTTCAGATCTTCTTGTTTAGGACGCACGAACCTTCCTGCCCTTTATGAAGCTTGCATAGGTCGCAGAAATTTTTCTTACTGTATCTTCGGTAGATCTAAATTACCTCCATTCGTATGTGAAATCTGTTTTTGTCCACACTTAGTAGATTTTCCAGTTCTGTCTCTTTGGCGGTTTGACTTTTGATAGCTAATCCGTCACTCCATTAGTCCTCAGTTAAACCGGAATGAGAAGCTGGCGGCTGAATTGCCGGTTTAACATTGTGTACTGTGTCCGAACCGTTTAACAGTAAATCATTCTCCTTTCCTTTCGCAGTTTAGTCTTCCGGAATGGCCCCTCAATTCTCAGCTTGCAATTGGGTCCGGTCTAAGGCCACCGAGACGCAACTCAACGGATACGTCACCACCGGCGCTTTAGCTGCTAAAAATGTCCTCCACTGGCGGGTTCCGGATGCCGAATGCCCTCCCAATCCGCAAGAAGGAGAAGCAATTGTGTTTGTGCAGCACTTAGACCGGGGATTCTGCCCGCCCGGATCAAAATTCTTCCGGGATGTTCTTGCAAGCTTTCAACTCCATCCACAGGATATTGGACCGAACTCTGTGTCAAACATATGCAATTTCCAAGTTTTCTGTGAAGTCTACCTTCAAGAAGAACCATCTGTGGAGCTGTTCCGGGATTTCTTTCACCGAACCGCCGCATGAATTTTCGGATGGTCCTAACACGAGCTGGGCGGCGTTTCAATCCGTAAAAGGAAGGAAGTAGATTTTCCTCACGCCAAACACCATAGCCATCCAAAAGATTGAATCGAACATGGTTCTACCGCCGAACACTGCCCTCGACAACGAGAATCCCTTGCCGGGTTACCGACCTCACCGCTTAGCAACCAGCATCCGCTGCCTTTACGCTTGACCGCCATGAACGGAAAAATTTTGCGCCAGATTATCAAACTCCGGCTCTAATGGCCAACGGATTAACTGGTGTGGACCTTGTGCGGTGTCTGGGTCTCTTGGGGCATCTCACCATTAAGCCGCCGCCCGGATTGATGCACGAATACACTGGCAGCCTCCAAGACCTCAAAGACGCCACGAGTTACCAATAACTGAACTTGAAGTCACAGAGATCAGAAGAAGATGCTTGATGAACCGATCTCCGCTCGCAGCCAAACCGGTTGGCCCCATTCTGTGTTGCCAACAAACCGCTGCATGTAAGGCTCGCCACCGCTTTTTCGACCTTTCATGCTTTGTTGATATACATTAATCCTGTTACCTCTCAAAGCTAACAGCTCCTTCCGAAGCGGACCAAACCGCCCGGCTCCGCGTAAAGTCCAAGACCACCAAGAAGGCTGGCAAAAGAAAACCGCCGAGTCTTCTGATCCGCCGGAAGACGAAGACTCAGAAGCTGAGGTAAAGCCTGACATCCTCACGAGGGAGTCGCAATAAACCGGCTCTCCTCTTTGTGTTTCATCTTGCTTGTAGCTTGTTCCTTTTATTCTTCCTTTTACTGACAATTTTAACTCCCAGGATGATGCTGAAGCCAGTCAGGCCGACCATGTTGAGCTAATCTTTCTTTCTTCCGAATCCGACCTCGCATCGTTAAAAGAATTCGCCACAGCAGTCCGGAAAGTGAAAAATCTCATTCCTATGCTCATCTGAATCCAAACCTTCCTCAAAGACACAACAGGTCAAGAGCGTCAGACAACCCGCACAGTGGCTAACAGATTACCTCATCCGTTTATCGGATACACCAACCCGAAACGTCGCCCGAGGTGATTTGTTCTCCTAAAAGCGTTACCCTCTAAAAGGTTTCTTCCGATGTCCTCTCAATCCGTCGACCCAATTATCGTGCCTCTTCCAACTCCTCCGGCGGTTCATCAACCACGCGAATCGCCTCCGAAGTTGCTGCAGGTAAGCATCATACTTGTCCCGCCAATTCGGTTTATATTTGCGTTGGTCGGTTTATCTTATTCTAATTCTGAACACTGCAGCACCAAGGCTCGCTTGAGTAAAAAGCGAAAACCCTTGACCCTCTGCGGATGTTGATCCGGAGAAGACCCCAGAGCAGCATGGCGAAAACCTCAAGTCGCTAAAATAGCTCGGCGAGTTGTAACGAGACGACATTGCTGATCCACCGAAAGTCAAACGGAGGCCCAAGTGGAAACCTCGCATCCCGCTTCCACCGAGTCCGCCACAGAGCGGTCGAATCGCTGAACCGCCGAGCCCAAAGAAGACCGCCAATCCGCCAGCCCGGTCAAAAATGATGATGTTATTGTGACGGGTACTGGCTACACCACTCCTAGCCAACCGGTCGCTTTAGCAAAACACAGCGCCAAGGAAGAGTCTACTACTATGAGCAAAGATAAGGGGAAAACTGATCTGTCAGCTTATGACAACCTCTCTGCCCAGGAACTTCACTCCGGCTTTCTGAACCGGCTCTACACAAGCCGTGACTTTGAAGCCGGTCTGGTAAACCGCATGAAGGACCGCTATGAGGTAAGGAGTTATGCCTTTCTTGTACTTTTTCTGCATAGTAGCCCCCAAGGGTCGGTTCAACTTAGTATAGTTAAACCGGCACTTAACTTTTGCATAGAAACCATACGCCTTTAAACTGCAGTACCGTAGCCCCCAAGGGTCGGTTCAACTTAGCATTGTTAAACCGAGACTTAATTTCTGTATCCTCATAGCGGACTGAGATCAACAATGATGCCCTGAAACGAATAACAAAGGAGATGCGTCCGCTGGCGAGTCAACTGGCAGCAGAAGCCAACCTGGCGGTTCACCATTCTTTTTATGATGCAAACAACAAGCGGGTGGAGTTTGTCATTCCAGAAGTGCAGAGCCTTGTCCCTCCAATCCGTAAGCACACTTATGCCCCTGACGTTGATCCGGCTGAGCTTATAAGTGAAGAGGCTGTCTTCAGGCCTTAACCCGGATTGACTGGTCTACCAACGACTTCTGGGCTTTGGGTGATGAAGAGGAAGAAGTTGAACCGACGCCAGGCGCCCCCTCTTCCTCACGTCAACCCGGCGAAGAAGCTTAATCCGTCAAGCCGGGTGATGCATCAGAAACTGCTAGTCATAACGCCATGCGAAACACCGGGCCTTGGAAGGCTTTGTAATAGGATAGTCAGCACTTTGTTTTGAACAATGCCTTTATGACCTCAGTCTGTATCCTTTGCATGGTGGTACTGATACTTTGGATTGATGAACCGTCAACTTAGTTCGCCTGCAATCACAAATTCTGTAAACCGCCACGGCGGCTTGTGTCGCCAGCCGGCTTGTGACGCTTATATATTTATATAAGAAAATATGGATGTATATGACCAAACTTTGTGATACAAAAATACCTGCCAACGTCGGGCATGCAGTTGGCTTAGCCAATCTTGAGGCGGAGGTTGTATAAACCATTACCGTCAAAGGAGAAAACAACTCTGAGTTTAGAATGCCGGTTTACCGTGTAAACTATGTCGGCATGACAAGCCCCTGTTACTCCATAATGGGATGTTAACAGAAAAATCAAACCGAACAAACATCGCCGGATTAAAATGGACCGAATTCGTTAATCGACAACTTGAATCCAGTTTAAAAGGTTGTCGGTTTAAGAAGGCAAATAAAATCAAATAACTGGTATGAAAACCACATGGAAGCAAAGGCAATGATAAAACCGCTTGCAAGAAGAGGCTTTATCGAGCTCGATCGATGGTGCTACCATGGTCGGACAGACCAAGCTCCCCATAAGGTGTAGCGATGGTTCAAGTCAGCCAGCCCCCAACTCAAACTGTGGCATTATGCCGACCAAGTGGCATGGCAATGGTTCGGGTTCACCAAGCCCCAAGTGATTCTATGACCTTAGGCCGACCAAGAGGTGTGACTGGTTCAGACGTGACCATGTCCCCAAGTGATCCGGTGGCTTTTACCATCAAAAGGTGTTGCATTGGTTCGGACACGACCAAGCCCCCAAGTGACATAAAAACTTCTGAAAAGCAAGATCAAGGTCTAAACCGGAGGCTGCTTTGCGACAACAACTCCATGTACCCAAACCGGACTTTTTACAAAACGGATACCCCGCTTTAGCCGAAGCTCCGGTTTATTGCTTTTATTCATAATATATACATTGTCTTAATATGTACATAAGTGGAGCCGATGGCTCGTATAATAAGGTCAAGATGAGCTATGTTCCACGGCTCGTTGGTCTCCTCTTCGACATGCGTGAGTCTTTTCGCCTCGAACATCAATCGATAGTATGACCCACAGCAGATTCTGCTGACCACAAAGGGCCCTTCCCAAGGTGGGGATAGCTTGTGCATATCTCGTCGGTCTTGAATGAGCCAAGCACCAAGTCTCCTTCCGAAAGGTTCTTGTTCTAACCGCCGATCGTGATACCGACGAAGATCCTGCTGGTAAATCGCCGAACGAGCAGCCGCCATATCTCGCTCTTCATCCGCCGATCCAAAGCGCCCCGCCAGGTTGCCTCGCTATCGGCCTCAACATAGGCTGCCACGCTGGGTGAGTCATGACGGATATCGCAGGAAGGACCGCCTCTCCATAGACCATAAAGAACGGTGTGTATCCAGTGGATCTGTTAGGGTAGTATTGATACTCCATATCACGATGGTAGCTCTTCTACCCAACAACCCGGCCCCTCTAAAGGGACCATAAGCCGGGTTTAATACCTCTCAAGATCTCCTGATTAGCTCGTTCCGCTTGACCATTGGACTGCGGGTGGGCCATCAAGAAACGCTAAACCGGATGTGCTCGCTCACAAAACTCCTTCATGGCTTCCTTGGACAAATTGGTGCCATTGTCCGTGATGATGCTGTGTGGAAACCCAAACCGAAAATCACCTTTTGATGAACTGAACCGCCGGGCGCATCACACTTGCTAATGTGCTCGCTCTACCCACTTTGTAAATTTATCGACCGCCACCAACAGGTGGGTCTTCTTGTCCTTGGACCTTTTGAAAGGTCCAACCATATCCAGCCCCCAAGTCGCAAACGGCCAAGTAATTGGAATCATCCTCAATTCTTGGGCCGGTACATGAGCACGTCTGGAAAACTTTTGGCAACCATCACATCGTCTGACCAGATCTTCAGATCAAGATGGGCAAGTCAACCAATAGAAACCGTGGCGGAACGCTTTGGCCACCAAGGATTTTGAACCGGCGTGGTGACCACAGTCCCCTTCATGGATCTCACGCAATATCTCACGGCCTTCCTCAGGGGACACACAACGCTGAAACGCCCCTGACACGCTGCAATGATGCAACTCGCCCTTATATATGGTCATAGACTTAGACCGCCGAACTATCTGTCGGGCCAACGTCTCATCTTCTGGTAACTCGCCCCGGTTCATGTATGCCAAATAAGGGAGCGTCCAATCCGGAATGACATGCAAGGCTGCCACCAACTGAGCCTCCGGATCAGGAACAGCCAAATCTACTTCATCAGGAAGCTTAACTGAAGGATTGTGTAGCACGTCAAGGAAGACATTGGGCGGGACCGGTTTACGTTGAGAGCCCAGCCGGCTTAGAGCATCCGCCACTTCGTTCTTCCGACGATCCACATGGTCCACCTGATATCCTTTAAAGTGTCCTGCAACAATATCCACCTCCCGACGGTACGCAGCCATGAGTGGATCTTTGGAATCCCAAGTACCTGATACTTGCTGGGCCACCAAGTCCGAGTCACCAAAGCACTTACCCGGCTTAGATTCATCTCCTTAGCCATCCGGAGACCATGGAGTAAAGCTTCATACTCAGCTGCATTGTTAGTACAGGGAACATTGCTTAAGAACGAATAGAACTTGTCACCTCGTGGGGAAGTTAATACGACTCCAGCCCCGAGCCCTCCAATTGCTGGACCCATCAAAGTGGATGGTCCAATAGGTATGATTCGCTTTTCTTCAGCGCTTGTAACTCCGCCCAATCATTAATGAAATCCACAAGTGCTCGAGACTTTATCGCCGTCCGAGGCACATACCTTAAACCGTATGCCCAAGTTCTATAGCCCACTTAGCAATCCGCCGCCGCTTCCGGTGCTCAGATGATATCGCCTAAAGGAGCTGAATCGACCACCGTGATGGGGTGCCCCGAAAATATTGCTTCAGCTTCCGCTTGCCATAAAACTCCATATACCAGCTTCGCCAATGCGGATATCTTTGCTTAGACTCAATAAGGACCTCGCTGATGTAATAAACCGTCGTTGAACGGATACTCCTTCCCCGCCTCCTTCCGCTCCACCACAATGGCTACGCTGACCGCCCCGGCATTAGCAGAACATATAATGAAGCGGCTCCTTGTCAATGGGAGCGGCGAGAACAAAGGGTTGGCTAACCGCCGCTTTAAGTCCTCCAATGCTTCATCGCAATGAACTCCGCATAAACCGATCCGCCTTCTTCAAAGATCTCGATAGAAAGGAATGGCCTTTTCTCCTAGGCGGCTGATAAACTGGCTTAGCGCGGCAATCCGACCCGCCAATCGCTGGACATCATTGATGCACTTTTGGCTTAGCCAAGGAGGTGATTGCTGTAATTTTATCCGGATTAGCTTCAATCCCTCTGTTGGACACAAGAAAACCCAATAACTTGCCTGCCGGAACACCGAAGACACACTTAGCCGGGTTGAGCATCATCTTGTACACCCGCAAGTTGTCAAAAGTTTCCTTTAGATCCTCAATCAACGTTTCCTTCCTCCTTGACTTAACCACAATATCATCCACATAAGCATGCACATTACGGCCAATCTGTTCATGCAAGCAATTTCAGACGTTAACGTTGATAAGTTGCTTGGGCGCTCTTGAGCCCAAAAGCATAGATACATAGCATAAGGCTCCAAAAGGGGTGATAAACACCGCCTTCTCCTGGTCCTTAACCGCCATCTTAATCTGATGATATCCGAATATGCATCTAAAAGCTCAACGCCACAACCCGCCAGAAGGCCAATAATCTGATCAATGCGGGAGGGCGAAGGATCGCTTGGACAAGCCTTGTTAAGATCTCTGTAATCCACACACATGCACCAAGTGCCATTCTTCTTAAGGACCAACACCGGATTAGCAAGCCACTCGATGGAAAACCTCAACGATAAACCCCGCCGCTAAGAGCCCGCAACCTCCTCTCCAATGGCCTTGCGCTTTTCCTCGTTAAACCGCGAAGAAACCGCTTTACCGGTCTCGTACTTGGGATCAACATTAAGAGTGTGCTCAGCGAGTTCCCTAGGTACACCGGCATGTCAGAAGGCTTCCATGCAAAAATGTCCCGATTCTCATGGATGAACTCGATGAGCGTGCTTTCCTATTTAGGATCCAAGTTAGCACCGATGGTGAACTGCTTGGACGAATCGCCGGGCACAAAATCAACAAGTTTAGTCTCACCACCGACTTAAACTTCAAACCGGATCGTTCTCGTAGTTGGCTTCTTCAACGGGTCATATCCGCGGATCAACATTGTATTTATAGTACTTTAACTCTTCGTGGCACAAACCGACTCGCATAAGCCGCATCACCTTCCTCGCACTCCAACGCAATCCGCGGCTCCCATGAACCGTTATCGCCCCTTTGTGTCCCGCATTTTCAGCTGCAAATAAACATAACAAGGCCGGGCCATAAACTTAGCATAAGCCGCCGCCCAAATAGGGCGTGGTAAGGGCTTTGATTTTACCACCTCAAACGCCAACGCTTCCGATCCGAGTCATGTTCATCTCCAAAGGCTACCTCGAGCTATCTTACCGACCGGTATGTCGACTTGCCGGGCACCACACCGTGAAACAATGTGCTGGACGGTTCGAGATGCCTATCCGCTAACCCCATACGCCGGAAGGTCTCGTAGTACGTGATGTTGATGCTGCTTCCACCATCCATAAGCACCTTGGTAAACTTGTATCCTCCCACCGAGGTGCCACTACTAGGGCTAGCTGACCCGGATTGTAAACCCGGGAGGATGATCCTCTCGCCCATACGATAGGCTGCTCGACCAGCGCAGTAATGCGGCGTGGCGGTTCAACAACACCGACCGCCCGCTCAAGTTTCCGGTCTCGCTTGTCCAAGCTGGTGGTAAAGACATGGTATCGCCCACCGCTCAACTGCTGGATTACTTTGATAACCCGACCATCGCTGCTGTTGATTGTAACCCCTTGGTTTCGATTGTTCGATTGTTCGATTGCTCGATTGCCTTGCCCGCCCGGATTACCATCAACCTCGGGCCGAATTTCCTCCATCAGAATCCGGGCGGACTCGAACCGCCGCGGGCCCTTGATCATACCGAAAACATTAGAGTTTTTGAACTCCTGCATAATATAACAATCCTTCCAGAGGTGGTTCGCTGGTGCCTCCTTCGTCCCATGCTTCGGACAAGGTTGATTCAACAGTAATTCAAACGATCCGGATTGTGACCTTGCGACGCCCGGTTTGATTGCTTACCCTTGCGCCGCTGACCCTTGTCCTCAAGCGTTGGTGTTGGCTACAAAGCCCATGTTACCGCTTGTTTTACGCTTGTTTCCTCCATTACCCGCCGATTGATGCTGCTGGCCTCTGGAGTTGCTGTTCGTTTTCCTTCCCTACTTCGCCATCCTCCTCGGACTCGGGATCCTTGGTACTATCGAATCAGCATACTTTACCAAAACACCCATGAGAGTGCCCATATCATTGCAAAACGCTTCATGCGACCTAGCTTCAACTTCAACGGTTTGAACCGCAGCTGGCTTCTAGGGTTAAGATCGCGGAATCGTGGTTGATCCGGTCCGATTTAATGTAAAACCTCCAAACGCGGCACACCCAATGGGTTGTGGATTCGCCCCGCTCGAACACAAGCCGCCAAATCCACCACAGACATGGGCTGTTTACAGTGTCTTTGAAATTTTGAATGAACCGGTCCGCAACTAGGTCCATGAACCGACCGAAGGCGGCAAGTTCTTCAACCAAGCACGGGCCGCATCTTCCAACATCATGGTGAAATACTTCGCACACGCCGCTTCATCCACATCCAGCATCTCCATGGCCATCTCATAGCTTTCTATCCACGCTTCTGGAGCCAAATCGGCGGTATAATTGGGCACCTTGCGTGGCCCTTTGAAGTCCTTGGCAAACGCACATTGCATAAAGCGGGGACGAGGCAAGGCACCCCCAATGAGCCAGACGTGACACCCGGTTCGAAGATGGTCGGACGAACCGGCGCGAGCTGATGATCCTCATGTTGTGCTGCTAACTCGGCCTCCCTACGTGCCCTGGCCCGGTCCACCACCACTTGAGCGTCTTCGAAGCCACCCGCCGGGTTGTTGCCTCGAGGCGGACCGCGCTGCGCATTGCTTGATACGGCCGGTTCATCGGCGCGTCGGCTATAGCTCCGGCTTGGGCGGGGGGTGGAGTGGATCCGATCCCGATCGTATGAATATGCTTCTGCTGAGCTGTGGCTGTCCCGAGGAGCTCCTTAACCCGGCGTGTCTCTACCGCCGTGGTGAGTCACCTTCAATTGAATCGCCCAACCGTGCCGCAGCCGCAACAAGATTATCCATCGGGTTGGAGTAGTGACCGAGGTGTCTGCACAACTGGGGCGCCGGTATGATGGCGAGGCAGATCTATCACACGGGCTGAACCGGCGCGCCGCCCCAGTGCTTCCGGCGGTTCACCACCGCGGCGGATTATGGTCCTCGCCCCGGGTATTAAATAGCTCTCTTCCTCGAAAACGAAGGTAAACGGATCTGATTTCCTTTTCATGACTTCATGTGTCGACTCGATCCAAAGATGAGCCTATAAGCTCAGTGCATCCAAAGCGGCCTGCTCGCCGCCATCCTCACGTCCGCGGCTGCCGATCCGCTTTAGCTTTAGCGATCTGTTCCTTCACCTTTGCAATCTCTGCCAGTGCGGTCCGATCCGCCGGATTAGCCTCGCCATGAGCGCGCCAATGCGTCGAATAACTCGATAAAACTTGAGCCGGTGGGCGACAGGCCTCCTTCCGGCTGCCACCACGCTGCTGAACCGGCGACGATGGGCGCCATGGTCGAAGAGTGAAGCGCCGCCGTGTACCGCCATGAAAATTCCAACCCGCTGGGTAGATCAAAGGTCCGAATACTCTCACCGTCGGAACAGCCTCGATCCGCCATCTTGTACCGGTACAAAGACTCGATTTCTCGCGGACGACTCGCCGCCGAGTAGACAACGGTTTCGCCGCCAGACGCTGATCCGCCCTCGTAGTCTCCGTGGACGACTCCCACGAAGCACGCTTGAGCGCCGGTTTAGCCAGGCAGGACTCTTCTTCGCCCATCGAGCCGCCTCGACGAGGTCGGTGCAGATGTCCGCCCAGCCCTGCTCGCCGATCTTGCCGATGAATACGTGTATGCCACCAAAGGGACCGGTACCAGACTCGATCGAGCCGCCTCGGGCCCCAAATCCGCATCATCGATGTAGAGCTTGCCGCGACGACTCTTAGTCATCCGCCCACAAAGATAGCCTTCGAGTCCTTCAACTTGCCCTCTAAGATCATCAAACCATCGGCGATAGCCCCACGGTGGGCGCCAACCGTCGTGGAATTGTCACGGCAGATGTCCTCGTGAAAGGACTTAGTCGCAGGCCATCGTGACGGGTTAACTTAGAGGGTTAAAGCGACACAAAGACACGGAGTTATACTAGTTCGCCCTTCGATGAAGGTAAAGCCTACGTCTAGTTGTGATGGGATTGAGGTGATTTCGGCGACTAGGGAGCAATAGCTTCGCCTGAGCCTCGAATTGTCTGTCTCCAAACCGCCGCCGGGTCGTCCCCTTATATACACGGGTTGACGCCCGGCCGGTCTACAGAGTCCCGACCCGGCTCATACAAGTGTCCGGCTCGGTCTCTTCTCTCTTATCTTACATCACAAGTTACAAGACTAAGGCGGTTTACATAAATGGACCCTAATCCGCCTCTGGGCTCTGGGCCTCAAGCGTGCCTTCATGGGCCCTGATTATGGACGACGATAACCCGGCCCCATTGGGCGGTTTACGTTCAGCGGTTATATCCCCGACAGTACGCGTAATGTCGGTCCGGGCCGCTTCATCTCACAATACCGCTGAGCCAAAGTATGACATGCTGGTAAGCAGTATGACTTGTATCGCCCACAACTCACTTGTATTCTACTCATGCAAATAACATCAACGCATAAAACCTGGCTCGGATGCCACTGTTGAGGAACGTAGTAATTTCAAAAAAATTCCTACGCACACGCAAGGATCATGGTGATGCATAGCAACGAGAGGGGAGAGTATTGTCCACGCATTCTCGAGACCGCAAGCGAAGCGTTATGACAACGCTGTTGATGTAGTCGACGCCTTCACGATCCGACCGATCCAAGTACCGAACGCACGACACCTCCGAAGTTCAGCACACGCTCAGCTCGATGACGATCCCCGGACTCCGATCCAGCAAAGTGTCGGGATGAGTTCCACAAGACGACGGTGCAGGACGATGATGATGTTCTACGGCGCAGGCTTCACCTAAACTCCGCGACGATATGACCGAGGTGGAATATGGTGGAGGGGGCACCGCACACGGTTAAGGAACGATCACGAAGATCAACTTGTGTGTCATTGGGTGGCCCCCGCCTCGTGATATAAAGGAGCAAGGGGAGGAGGCCGCCCTAGGAGGGGCGCACCAGTGTGGAGTCCTACTAGGACTCCCTAGTCCTAGTAGGATTCCACCTCCCTTGTTGGAGTAGGAGAAGGGAAAGAGGAGGAGAGGAATAAGGAAAGGGGCTGCGCCTTGTCCAGTCGGACCAGAGGGGGGCGCAGCCTCCTTCCTTTGGCCTCTCTCCTCTATTCCCGTATGGCCCAATAAGGCCCATATACTCCCCGGCGAATTCCGTAACTCTCCGGTACTCCAAAAAATACCCGAATCACTCGGAACCTTTCCGAACTCCGAATATATTCGTCCAATATATCGATCTTTACGTCTCGACCATTTCGAGACTCCTCGTCATGTCCCCGATCTCATCCGGACTCAACTCCTTAGGTACATCAAAACTCATAAACTCATGATATAACCGCCATCGAAACCTTAAGCGTGCACGGACCCTACGGGTTCGAGAACTATGTAGACATGACCTAGAACTATTCTTGGTCAATAACCAATAGCGGAACCTGGATGCTCATATTGGCTCCTACATATTCTACGAAGATATTTATCGGTCAAACCGCATAACAACATACGGTGTTCCCTTTGTCATCGGTATGTTACTTGCCCGAGATTTGATCGTCGGTATCCAATACCTAGTTCAATCTCGTTCATCGCAAGTCTCTTTACTCGTTACGTAATGCATCATTCGTAACTAACTCATTAGCTACATTGCTTGCAAGGCTTATAGTGATGTGCATTACCGAGAGGGCCCAGAGATACCTCTCCGACAATCGGAGTGACAAAACCTAATCTCGAAATACGCCAACCCAACATGTACCTTTGGAGACACCTGTAGTACTCCTTTATAATCACCCAGATTACGTTGTGACGTTTGGTAGCACCAAAGTGTTCCTCCGTAAACGGAGTTGCATAATCTCATAGTTACGTGAACATGTATAAGTCATGAAGAAAGCAATAGCAATATACTAAAGGATCAAGTGCTAGGCTAACGGAATGGGTCATGTCAATCACATCATTCTCCTAATGATGTGATCTCATTAATCAAATAACAACACATGTCTATGGTTAGGAAACATAACCATCTTTGATTAATGAGCTAGCCAAGTAGAGGCATACTAGTAACTATATATTTGTCTATGTATTCACACATGTATCATGTTTCCGGTTAATACAATTCTAGCATGAATAATAAACATTTATCATGAAATAAGGAAATAAATAATAACTTTATTATTGCCTCTAGGGCATATTTCCTTCAAAAGAAATTTCAAATATCTATGTGGCAAGAGTCATCCACGAACATGGAGTTTATTAGTTTTAAACGAAAAATAATTTTTTCGATTTCATGAACTCATTTTTTATTTTATGAACATTTTTGAAATTTGATGGACGTTTTTTGTTTGATGAATAAAAAATATTCATAATTTATAAAAAAGTTCACAAATTTTAAATAAGTCAACAAATTAAAAATTTAAAGGGAAAAAACAAAGAAAAAATTAAAAATTAAAAACCGAAAGAGAAAACTGAAACCGGTTCTCAGAAGGTTGTAGAACCTTCCCAAAACCAGTGTGGAGAAAAGCTGAATGGGCCGGCCTGTAGCACAGGGCGCTCGTGTGTCACCTCCCTAGGGGTGAGCATTTGAACTCTATCCCGCGTTGTAGTGTGGAATACGATCTGGGAACCTCCTATTGGACGCCTAGGCGTCGGTTGACCTTTTTAGCGTCCACGCACAAGATCAACTGACCCCACCCATGTAGAAATGTAAGCGCTCGATTGCACCCTCGTTCGGTGACCTCCTAACCGGCGCTTATGTCGCTCGAACTGGAAGCTGCCACCTGAAGGCGTCTGTCCGCGCCGGCAAATATAGATCTCAGTCGCTCCCGCGGTTTCCATAGTTTTTTTCATCGGCTCGTACACTCGCTTTGATTGTCATATTTTTTCATGGCCATGCCCGTATGACCACCCACATACATGCATGGCGGCAGTCGTGCTGCTACTAGCAGGTCCAGTGGAACTATCGGTAGCATGCATCTAGATAAATAGAAAATGAAAACAGTTTTCTGGGTTTACAGATTCTATTGCAGGCTCGGGAATTCATTCAAGCGTTAACCCTTGACCATTTAACTTTTTGAAAAAAATTATGAAAACTTCATCGATATTGAAAAAGTTCATCAATTTTCGAAAAACCTTCACAATCTAAAAAACAACTAATTTGAAAAACAAATCATCGAAATGGAAAAAGATTATTGATTTTTAGAAAAAGTTCGTCAAATTTAAAATAAATTCATCAAATTTGAAATTTTTTTGATGAATTTGGAGAAAGTTCACGAACATAAGAAAAGTTCACGATTTTAAAGGAAAATTTCACAAATTTTCAAAGTAAAATAAAATGTAAAAATGGAAGAGAAAAGAAAAGACCAGAAGAAAAACTGCAAAAAGTAAAAGTAAAACAGGGAAACCATAGCATTTTGTATCTTATATTGAAGAAGTAAAAGGAAGTAGTTATTACCGCTAGGATGTTGCCATGGTTGCCTCTGTTTGCCCTTTTCATAGGGGTCTCGGTTCTAATCACAACCAGCGAGCAGTTTTAGAACTTTAACAAAAGAGAGAAAGAAGGTTTAAATGGGCCGCCCCATGGCGGAGGGGGTATGTGTCTGGTCAGGTAGTTCGCCTATAATCGGTGCTTAGGGCACCGTATAGGAATCGCGCCTGGTTCGCTCGATCGAATTGACTCGTCGTGGTTGACCAGTTGACCGGTCAATTGCAGACTTTTGAAAAAATATGAAATAAATGAAAAAATGGATTTAAAAAATGTTTCACAGAATTTGAAAAAGTTCACAAACTTGAAAAAAGTTGATGAATTTGAAAAAAAAAGTTCCTTAATTTTGCAAAATGTTCGTCAAATGTGCGTCCAAATCTTGAACCGTTTTCATCATTGAATTCCTCGCTTCGAGATCTTCAAAACTAGATCCGATGTTGATGGGTTTTGATGAAAAATATTCCACGAAAAGAACCCATCAAAAAAACAAACGGAAAAAAACGAACCGACGGCATGTTTTATTTTTTTCTTTCCAAAAGAGGCACGACCTTGCCTCTCGCAGAAACAAAATTGTGTCTCGCGTGGAAGGAAAAAAAAAACAGAAAACATATTTTTTTCCGTTTCCGAGAGACACGGCCGTGCCTCACATAAAAGCAGAACTGTGCTTCTCATGAAAGCAAAAACGTGCCTCTCGCAAAAAAAACATTTTTTCCTTTTCCGAGAGGGGCGGCCGTGCCTCTCGCGAAAGCACAACCGTGTCTCTCGCGGAAGCAAAACCGTGCCTCACGCGGTGCCTCTCGCGAAAGCACAACCGTGCCTCTCGCGATAGCAAAATCGTGCCTCTGCCGAAAAAAACACAGAAAATGCAATTTTTTTCATTTCTGAGAGGCATGGTCATGCCTCTCATGAAAGCAAAACCGTGCCTTCCGCGAAAAAAATGTCTTTTTCACATATTTTTTATTTTTCTCCAAAAGCTAAGGAAGACCGGTGAAAAACCAAAAGGTCGAAAAAATGTTTAAAAAATCATAAACGCATGCGGAAAAATAAAAAGAACAAAATCCTGAGGGAGCGCCCAAAGCGCGACACATGTGGCGCGCTCTCATGTGTCGCGCTCTCATCCCACCCTCAAATGATCTTTGAGAGGCTCCCAAAGAAGCGCTCGCCAACTAGTTGCTCCCACGATCATCCCTTATAGCGACGTGGAAGGAGGTATCGCCTCAAGCCAAGCTCCCATTACTATGGGCCGGCCCAGGTTAGTTTGTTTTCTTCTCTTTTTTGTTTTTATTCATTCTTGTTATTCTTTCGTTAATATTTCTTTAAAATTTATAAAATACATATATTTCGAAAACCTAGACAAGTTAAAAAAATATTTTTTTTAGGAAAATGAAAACATTCATAAAATAATCGCGTGTTTCAAAATATATGTTCGTGAAAATATGCTTATAAAAAATGTCGTGTAGAACAAAAAAATCATATGAATTAAAAATGTTTCAACATGTGCTTGAAAAATGTTAATCATGTATTTTGAGAATATTAAAGGTGTATAAAAAATGTTTCAAGTTAGACATCCAAACATATATTTGAAAAATTGTTAATAATGTATTTGAGAATGTAAGCATGTATTAAAAATGTCTCATATGTAAGAAAAAAAGGCAGTAGATATGCTTTTTAGTTCGTTTAGTAGTTTTCAGGGATATTTTGCTATGTAAAAATTAATCCGCAAATTAATTAAATCGTTGTCCACTTACATTTGACGACTCTGATTGGACGACATTCGCCTGCCCGCCTGTCCGCTGATATGCCCGAATCTGTCCATGGACATTTGGTGATGTCTATTTGATGTTTCGCGTTGGAAATGCCTGAGAGCCAGGATTCGACCTTTTCTCGAGAGAAAAAAATTGAACATATTTGTTGGTGTCATTTTGTGGTTTTGAAGTATGAAATTATGTATATTGTATCAGTTATCTGTTTATAGTGTCTAATATGGGAAGATGCTTAGTGTGAACGGAAGCTGCTCCTCATTAACTCTGCAAAAGAAGAGGGGAATGAAAATACAGCAAGTGGTTGCAGGATAAGGGTTTAACGGCAATAATGGAGGGTTTGGACAAGTGGTCCACCGACCTCTCGACTAAATAAAAGAGCAGCCTGTTTGGAGAGACAATTTGGACTGAACTCAAGTGGCTTCTGAAATTAAGAACAAAGTACAATGCATAGCTTTTTTCAGGTTCAGGCATCAAAGAAATACAAGAGGGATTTCTGAACAGTAGTTGCAGCACTAGAAATAAAATCTTGGCAGGGAAGTCCATCGAAGATCGTAGCATGGATGGCATGTCTCAGTTTTCAGGAACAACATTGAACCAAATAATTTCTGAGAAGATTATTTGGGCATGATATCTTAACCTCTGCTTGCAGA
Source organism: Aegilops longissima (assembly GCA_021605205.1). Taxonomy (NCBI): domain Eukaryota; kingdom Viridiplantae; phylum Streptophyta; class Magnoliopsida; order Poales; family Poaceae; genus Aegilops; species Aegilops longissima. The sequence goes on along the minus strand of CM038676.1, from coordinate 616,600,811 downwards.
CTCCAATGGACAGAGCAGTATGTTTGGTTGGTAAGTTTTCAATTGTCAGCCTGCTTGTTCGTCCAACAATCTAGCCTGAGTGATCAATGCTGAAGATTGTGTCGCGTGTTGGCGCCTGATGAGATCTTTGGGGCCTCTCTTATGTAGTGAGCTGTACTGCTCAGAAATCAAGACCCAGAGACAGGTCATTTGCAGCAACAATGGTGCAGGTAGGCAAGTTCCTTGAAGCTTCTCAGTTTTGTGGCCCAGTGCTGTTGGGTATAGGAAACAACTTATGTGGCATAAGAAATTTATTATAGCTGGGTATAACTGTGGCAAACTAATTTATTCAGTTGAGTAATATATGGATCAGGGCCGGCGTAAGCCCGCCGTAGACGAGTCAAAAAAAGCCCTGATTTATTCAGTTCTGCTAGAAAGCATTAGTTCTAGGAGCAAGGATCATTATTTTGTGTGCAATGGCTATTTATCATTAACAAGAATGCAAGTGAGTACAATTTGCAAAACTGATTGGTTAAATTTCTTGGTATGAGGATAGTTACCAAAATATTGGACTAACAATGATGCAAGTACAAAATTTCCCTCAAAAACACACGCGATAATGCTGCCAATTTTCTGAGTAAATGATATATTCAGGGGTTACAATTGTCACTACATGTAGACTTTTATTTGGTTGTGCGCACATGCGACCGACAATTTGTTTTAACAAAGGCACATACTACTCTTCCACTTCTCGGTTTTACCGGGATATTTCAGTGCACAAATTTGAAAACTGCAGACCCATGACATGGCTGTGCATGTGAAACCATTCATGCAACTGATCAAATTGAATCCTGGCAAAAGAAAAACTGATCAAATCGAATGAAGCAAGAACAAACCTCCCAAATTAAGGCTACATTAGCAATTAGAATGGTAGTCAGAGACTCATATTCGCGCTTCATCGACATATGTAGATAAAATGAAATTCAAGGGGCAACCTTGTTTTTCTTGATGCACTCTCTGCCCCCTCCTTTTGCGGAGCTAACGACGAAGGCTTCCGTTCACACTAAGCATCTTTCCGTATTGGCGCAAATTATAAACAATCAACTAATACAATATACAAAGTCCCATACTTCAAAACCCGCAAATTACACCAACAAATATGTTCAATTTTTCTCTCAATAAAAGGTTGAATCCCTTTCAACCACACGCTCGTCGAAGAATTGGTACCTTTGCACAAATATAGTCGTTTTCATCAAGTATATTCAAGTGGAGTCTAGATTTGAAGTATGGAATTTTGAAGTGGAGTCTGTATTTTTACCTAATAATATGTTTGAGATTTTAAAAATTAGGAATGTTTATTTTCTTTAAAATATATATCTGTTTATTTTCTATAAACCTGCAAACTAGATAGTATATGTTTTTTAATGAGAAAAACATATACTAGTCTGTTTGGGCCGACACGGAGTTAATAGGCCCAAATCCTAGCTGGGTCACGCAACATCATCAACATCAGCCCACCGTCTGCGCGCTTGAAGCCTAACCCCAGAATCCCATTCCTCCAGTCCCTTCGTTGGCAGAGGTTGCTAGGTCGGCGGCGCCGCCACCGGCCACCGCTCGCTACCTCCGTCGCGGGCGCGGCAGATCCTGCTGCCAGATCGCCGTTACCACTTCATCTCGTTCGCGGCACGGCACTGCCGGCTTATCTTGACTATCTTGCTCGTCGGAAGGTCGCCGCAAAAAAAAAAGGAAGGTCGCCGCCGCCGTGCCGTGCCGATCTGCCGCGGCGGAAGGTCACCGCCGCCGCTTCCTCCTCGTATCAGGTACGCGAAGTGAAGCAGGCATAATCCACCATCGCAATCTTGCTTCATCTTCTTCCCGCATCTCTTGACCATTTCTCCATTAAATCTGCGTGCCTCAGGTCTCACTCTGCTGCTCGAGATGCGGACGGTGGCTAGCCTGACCGACGACCTCCTTGTCGAGATCCTCTCCCGTCTCCCCGTCAAGTCGCTCCGCCGCTGCATGTGCGTCTCCAGGACCTGGCGGGGCATCATCTCGCACCCGCACAACCAAAGTCAGCTGCCGCAGACCCTCGAGGGCTTCTTCTACGTGCCCCGCAGCGAGCCGGCGCCAGCTCCCAGTTTCACCAACGTCACCGGGACAGGCCGCCCTCTGGTCTCTCCTCTCTTTGATTTCCTGCCGCAGTACCAGAGCATCTTCCTGCTGTCCTGCTGCAACGGCCTCCTCCTCTGCCGCTGCTGGGAAGGCCAGGACGACTTCCATTACGTCCTGTGCAATCCAGCCACGGAGGAGTGGGTCCGGTTGCCCGACTCGATCAATGCCGGCACCGAGTGCATGGCACGTCTGGGTTTTGACCCAGCCGTGTCGGATCACTTCAATGTGTTTGAGTTCTCCGAGGATCACGACATCAGCCAGCCCGGAATGGAGGTGTATTCCTCTGAAACAGGGGAATGGGTTCACAAGGAGAACGGATGGATTGATACGGAAGATGATGAAGCATTTGTTTCCCTTGTTGGTCATCACTCGGGAGATGTGTTTCTTAACGGCTGTCTGCATTTTCTCACCATGGATGATGATATAGCCGTGGTGGACACCGAGGGGAAAACATGGAGGAAGATACCTATCCCTGAACTTTGCACTGTTGGTCTCATTCAGAAATCTCAGGGTTCTTTGCATTTTGTCAGTTTTCTTGAAACTGATGAACGTATGGTTGAACTGGTGGTTTATGTTCTTGAGAACTACCGCAGTCAAGAATGGATATTGAAGCATAGCACCGACGCTTCATATATATTTGGAGAGAGAGAGATTGATCTTATACAGGGTTTTCAGTGGGTTGCAATGCATCCAGACTGTAACATCATCTTCTTAACTGTGGGGTGGGATAATACATTGGTCTCTTATGATATGGATCATCACAAAATTCAAGAGATCTGTGATCTTGGAGGAGACGACAATCCGCGATATCTGCCATATGTGCCATTGTACTCTGAGTTACAAACTCTGCACGCATGACATAAAAATTGAGGTTGGTGCCTTCATAACGAGTGGATCTTCAGTAGTAGACAAACCTTCTTGCTATGGAGTAGCTTGCTTGGCATGTTAGCTTAATCTAGTTCCTATTTTCTCTTTGTAGTAGTGCCTATTAGATATGTGCTAGCTTGTGGAGCATATGTCGGTGTCCAAATTATGCTTGTGATTATATACTCTCGGAAGGAGAAATTAGAAATGGGAGTGCCCCTTTTTATTTCTAAGGATAATAATTTAGAAGTAAACAATATCAGGTCCATTATTACTGAACATGGAATTTGGATGCGAAAACATCAACTTGGTTATTCAGTCTTAGGAGTTGTACTACAAATCAACTTGCTGTCCTTGCCTTCAGTACTCTTTACTCTTTAGAAGGATGCAAATATGGGTAATTGGGTAGTTAACTTCAATGATGGCAGCGTTTCTTGTCTTGTCAAGTAAGTAGTATATGTTAGTGTGTTAGTTTACTAGCTGAAAGGGCAAAGTTGTGAATTTTCTCTTGCATGTACCTTGGCTCAGGCGTACTCCATATAATACCACTGTTAGTTGTGTTGTTGAGGGTAGGTAACTGAGGAAACAAAATACTTGTAACTTATGCTGTTCTTTGGTTTTCATTTCATTTACCTTTCCTGCATTTTTTAACCTGTTTTAGGGAAAATTATCTTGTTCTTAGTTTAAAATCCCAATTCCACCCTGATTTCTTGCAGTAAATCACCTGAGACCTGACAGTTGTCCGCTGTTTTATTAATTAGGAGCCAGGTCTTGAGGAAAGTGTTTTTCTTCATTAGGAGGTGGAGACCCTTGTACAAGGACTGGATGATACCTAAGACGGAAGAGTTGGCTACAGTACCCTTGAGGTTGGATTCAGGATGACAGCATCAGTAAGGTTATGGGGCGCTTGCGTGGTTACTGTTGGTATGCTCCTGGGGACAAACGCATTTGCATGTGATAGTTAATCTTTTGTTGGCAGATAAATAAGTCGTGAGGAGGATGGTCGTATGCATGTGTCTTTCTTTTGTATTTACAATTTTCTTCACTTCACCGAATCTGTCAAACATGTTTCTTTTTCCTGAATAGTATGTTATCTGATGGTGCAATGTGGAGCGTTCTGGTAATGCTGTGAAATATCTCTTCAGTACATGAGCTGCCCTAATGAGCTCGTTTTGTGGTATCAATTCATCTTTGAGCTGCCCTAATGTATTGCAATTTCATTGAAATGGGATGTTTTTTTTTCCTGCAATTGTTTTACCTCTGTTCTACACATCATACGTAAAAGTCGACTTATCTTTCTTTTGACACATTGTGGTTATTGAGTCATCGAATGTTCATGTGAGAGAAAGGAGGCGGGAGGTGAGGAGCAATGTTGTTGGCCTTTATGTGGCTATCGGAGAGCATGGAGATGTCATGTGCCCATTTGACCAGGGAGGGGCATATGAAGGAATCGTATAACAAGGCTTCCGTGAATAGCCGCGTCGGTGAAGATCGCCTGTCATGACCTGACTAGTTTAAGCTGAACTTTGTGCTAGAAATTCAGAGTTTCAGAGCAATTATACTTGAAAGAGAAATGGAATGGTGAAAAGTAAACTGAAAAAGAAAGTGTCGTTGTCGGATGTTGAACAAGGACGCATGGCAGTCTGGGAGACGTCCGATCCATGATCAACAGCTGAGAATGAGCCTAATGGAGCAAACTTAATATACTCCACTTGAATATACTCGGGGCCTCTTTGATTCGTAGGATTCTAAAATGCGGGAATAGGAAAAACATAGGATTGTAATGTCATGCTCATTTCAATCCTATAGGATTTTGGGTTGTTTGATTGCAATCATAGAAAAAGCAAAGGATTCTTTTAAAAAGGTTTGAGTGGATAGTAGAAATCCTATGTGAAGTAGTACAAAGAAATCCTTAGGAAAAATTCATGTTGGGATTCAATCATATGTATCAAACAACCAACATAGGGAAAATTCCCAAGGATTCTAATCGTCTAAATTTCCTATAAAAATCTTTTGAATCAAAGGAGCCGTTAAAGAAAAGCAACTAACTTTGTGTAAAGGTACCAGCTCTTCAGTTAAATAAACAAGGTACAGCAAGATGCTTAGTGTGAATGGAAGCTGCTCCTCGTTAACTCTGCAATAGAAGAGGGGGAAGAGAGTACAGCAAGTGGTTGCAGGGTAAGCGTTTAACGGCAACAATGGCAGATTCGACACACGGTTCACCGACCTCTCGACTAAACAAGAGCAGCGTGCTTGGAACCGAGGCAATTTTGGACTAAATTAAAGTAGCTTCTGAACTTAAGAACAGAGTACACTGCAAAGCTTTTTTCAGGTTCAGGCATAAAAGAAATGCAAGAGGGATTTCTGAACAGCGGTTGCAGCAACAACAAAAAATTCTTGGCAAGGAAGGTGATCGAAGATAGTAGCATGGATGGCATGTTGCCATTTCCAGGAGCAGCATTGAACCAAATAATTTCTGAGAAGATTGTTTGGGCATGATATCCTAACCTCTCTACTTGCAGACTCCAATGAACAGAGCAGCATGTTTGGTTGGTAAGTTTTCAATTGCCATCCTGCTTGGTCGTCCAATAATCTAGCCTGTGTGATCAATGCTGAAGATTGTGTCGCATATTGGCGCCTGATGAGATCTTCGGGATCTCTCTTTTGCCCGGAAAATCAAGACCCAGAGACAGGTCATTTGCAGCAACAATGCTGCAGGTAGGCAACTTCCCTGAAGCTTCTCAGTTTTGTGGTCCAGTGCTGCTGGGTATAGGAAACATTTATGTGGCGTGAGGAATTTATTATAGCTGGATATATCTTAGGCAAACTGACTTACCAAGGTCTGCTAGAAAGCATTACTTCCAGGAGCAAGGATCATTATTTTGGGTGAAATATTGGACTAACAGTAATGCAAGTACAAAATTTCCCCCAAAAACACATATGACAATACTGCCAGTTTTCTGAGTAAGTATTAGTGATATATTCAGGGGGCACAATTGTCAGTACATGCAGACTTCTATTTGGTTGTGCGCACATAGCCATTTGAATTATTACTTTTGTAACAAAGGCACCTACTAATCTTGTCGGTTTTACCGGGATATGTCAGTGTGCGTATTCGAAAAATGCACACCCTTGACATGGCTGTGTGTGTGAAACCGTTCAGGCAACTGATCAATTGAATGAAGAAAGAACAAATTCCCCAAATTAAGGCGACATAGCAATTAGATTGGTAGTCAGAGACTCGTATTCGCGCTTCATCGGCATATGTAGATAAAAGAAATGCCAGGGGTAACCTTCTTTTCTTGTGATCATTCATGTGCTGATAGAGCAAATACACAAGTAGTAATATTCCAACACCTGGCACATGAGCACATGTACAACCTTGCCATTGCAGGACTTAAGAGCACCATACCACACAGAAACTTCCATCCAAACTTAACCGTCAGCAACATCTATCTGCACCTCTGAACTACCCTATGTCATGTACTAGTGCTAGTATGTACCCACGCACCAAAGAATCTGTCAAGCCTAAGCTATAAAGAAGAGGAATTGGATCAAGAGCAGAGGAGCATGACGACGCATCGGCGGATGATGTAGAGCCTGGCCTTGTGCTCCCTCAGCATCCTGCTCAGCCCTCCTGATCCTCCTGACCCTGACCCCTTGTGCTTGCTGCCATGGCTCTTCACCTTGTACTCCATCTCGAGCTTGCTTGCTCGATGAGGCTGATTGAGCTAGGGGAGCAGGAAGGCTCTCTGTTTTTGCACTGCTAGTACTGGATGGAATGGATGGATCTGTGATCTGTGGCCCAAGTCAAGTGAGCGTCAAGCGCTTATATAGCAGGGACACGGCCGAACATGGGAGAGAGACCACACTCCCACATCATCTTTCCACTTGCGAGTATAGAAAACCTGATGAGACATTGGGCAGAGAGATGGGGATGCCCCTTGTAGGAAGCGAGGAGCCGCCTCTGTCTCCGCATCCACATGCAGCGGCAGCCTCGCCCAAGTTGCATTCAGCGGATTCCGATGACGCTCCAGGGGGCAAATCGCCTTGTGGACAGCCAAAAGGGTCGCTCTTGACACCTAATCCATGGGTTGCACCCACGATCGGGGATGCCTAATCCCCCATTGCCACTAGCTTCTTTCTCGTTTGGGAGTGGATGGTACTGTGGGAGTGGGTGGCCAGGCTAGGCGCCTTTCGTTGAGGAACTGTCCGGTCGGAGTATATGATATGCTCATGTCGTCCTCAAATTGGAGGATCGTTTTATAATGCATGATGACAGTGCTCTGACTAGCTTCCGTTGGAGTAGTAGTAGTCGGAGACCGGCAAGCAGATAACCACAACAAAGAAGTTTTTTTTTTTTGGAAACCTTGGTAGTGAAAATTTGTAGCATTGAAATTGTTGAAAATGAAATTTAAATATATGAGAATAATATTAAACCACATTCTCACCATATGACGGTAGAAAACCCGGAGATAAATGCAGGGTGGATACATGTTAGGACATCTCTAGTAGATCCCTCAAAAGTTATATTTGAGGGAGAAATTTTTGCTTCGAGGGATTAAGTGCTATATATCAGATCCCTCGAACCATTACTTTCTCTAAATTTTGACTTTCTATTCTTTAAAAGTTTCCTCACTTGCCTATTTTTAGTCTAGAGAAGTCATTTCTCAGAATAAGTAGGGAGATGAACAGTAGCCCCGCCTCCCCCCTTCCCTGGCCACCATGAGCACCACTAGACAACAACGAAGAACACAAAACTCTTAAAATATGAAGGATCTAAGGTCCCCCACCTCACAGTGCAAAGATGGCGACCGAAGGCAAGGGGAACGAAAGTCTCTCTCACAGTGGTGGCTCCTCAAACCCTAACTCCGGCATACTTCGCCTGCTTAACTTAACAAAGAAGGGATATTTATGCCTAGCGGTAGTCCCTCTTTTTATGTTTAAATAGGGCTCGGGTCCTGTTTTTCCAACCAAAATCTGGCCCAAAAGCCTAGAAATAGTCCAAAAAAATTGTTTTTTGACATTTGAAATAAATGGGTATAATGGTATATTTTTAAAAGCATAACATCACAAATAACACAAAACCACAAATTCAGGGGGTCATAATTCACTTTACCACTACTTTTGTGGTTTGTAACAAGGAACCCTTGTTTTCAGGTAGTGTCCTAGTGATTCACAAATAACCGATGTTAGTAGCAAAACCGACCATCAGGGCCCACCCAAAACTGCCAAGTAGATTTTGCGGCACACCACTTCTCTCTACCGTGACCCGCACAACTTCTTTCCATCCTATGAGCCGACCCAAGACGACGCCGTTGATGACAACTTGGTAGCAAAGCGTGGCGGCCGCCAACATTGACGGTGACTGTGTGCGAGTGTTACGGAGAGGACTCAATGTGGCATGTCCCTCTCCTCTTTAGGCGACTACAACTTGGCACCAAATCGAGGTGTTGCTGGCCAGGCCTCAAGGCAACAACAATGCACTGGAACGGGGATGATCACATACACATAAGTTTTATATTCTTATGCTCTAATCGAAGCCCAACCAAAACAATATGTTACATTTGTTTTGTTCACGTGTTAGCTCCACAAACTTCGAGCCATGGTCGCTGTTGTCACCTCCAATTGGGGTAGTCACTACATTGATTCGACATCCACAGTGTGTCTCATAGTCAGGCATGCTTTTACCATTATGCTCACGAGAACAATCAACGCTTGAGCCTATCTTTGCACACCTCCGTTACTCTTTAGGAGGCATTCGTCCCAGACAAACTACCCACCTCGCAGTGTCCCCCCCCCCCCCCCCCCCCTCCCTGAATGATTGTTGCGGCGGTTAGGCATTCGAGAAACATGCCCATATGTAATAAAGATGGAAGGTACGCTGTGAAAAGTGGTCTACCACGCCATCAAAGGTATGTCGTGAAACAACAAGGAAGCATAGTAATCTTTTATTGAAAATCCTCGTCACAATCACTTAAGGAACATACCATTGAAGCCTCATTTGAGACGGTTGGGTCGTGGTCGTCGAAGTCACCACTGAAGACACATCGAGCCATGGTTGTCATAGTTGCCGCTCGAGACATGTTGAGTTGTGGTTAGTACATAGAGGGAGCATCCCGGACGACCCAGTTGCCATTGCGGTCACATACATGTGGCGAGGGAGGGTGGGAGCATGTACTCTTTGTTGTAGTTGGTTGTCGTCGCCGTAGAGTTGCATGCCCTTGCTACTGACATTGAGGGAGCGGTGAACGGGTGTCACAAATGGCCCAGTCGCAATTGGTGAGTGCCGGGGCGGGAGCTCAAAGTAGCCACTGTCACGTCGCTTCACCGCCAATATGGAGTCGTCGACGCCGTCATGGAGGCAACAGCTTGGAAAGAGTGGGCAAGTCCGACTCAACCCGGTTAAGCATCGTTTGTGCTATGTTGTTTGCCAAGCCTGAACTAATGCCCTCCCCCCTCCCGAGAGTCAGTTAGCTGGCTTAGCAGGAGATTTGGGTTATTGTGTATCACTACCTCAAATATGAGTTTCTTGTTGCAAACCCCAAAAGTTATAATAAAATGAAATTATGGCCCCTGAAGTTGTGCTTTTGTGCTATTTGATATATTTTTAAACCAATACAGGAAAAAAAATCAATTCACTGCATTATATATCTTTTTTTGTGAGGAAGTTGCATTACACATCTTTGGAAGGGTACTGCAATTGCTTGTCGTGCTCTGGTCCAAACAAACAAACCCTTAGATTTGCAACGCACCATGCAAAGCTTTTAATCCGCTCTCCTCTATATGGACACTTGCCAAAATAAACCATAATCAAGTTGCCACCACCTCTTGAGCTTGAGCTTGAACTCGACCCATCTTGTCCTGTAGCACCATCTTGCTCCTGCTGTTCGATTGCTAGAATCGCCGGTTCTCGCCAAATAAGTCAGACATGGTATTGATTTCTAAATTGGCATTAATTCACTTTAGTGGAAACAATTTCACTGTTCTTTCTAATAAAAACTAACAATATATTTGTTTGTGTATATAAAGTCCAGAATTAAAATAGCTATGTTTTGGAATAACATTGATGAAAATTAGCTATTTTATTCATATGAACTCAAAACTTCAATGTGAATTGAAATAAAATAAACTAAGAAAATTGGACCAATAACACATTATACTCCCAAACGGGAATAGTCTTTTTAGAGATTTCAATATGGACTACATCCGGAGAAAAATGAGTGAATCTACACTCTAAATTATGTTTATATATATCCGTATGTAGCTCATTTTTTTTTTTTGACTCGAACGGCAGGTGCTCTGCCTTTTCATTTAAGATTAAGAATGTACATAAGAGTGAGCAGTCGTCCAGAGAACACTGCCTGTACAAAAAAGGAAATTACATCGCTACTCTCAGGAAATCTAAGTCAGCTTTAATCAGAGAAACCACGCCGTCCGCTGAGGTAGACTTGGCGTTGAAGACCCTCCTGTTCCTCTCATTCCACATGTGCCAAGCAAAATAAGCAGCAGCAACGGCCTGCTCTTTGTTGCGCTGGGAGCAAACACTCCACCAATGAGAGATGGACTGAATGCTAGCAGGCAGGGAAGGGTAGCACAAGGGCCGTGCGAAGCATAGCTTGTTCCAAACATCCTTGGCAAAAAGGCATGTGTTGAAGAGGTGGAGTGCAGTTTCAGGGAGTTGGAGGCAGAGAGAGCACGTCGCGTTAAGATCGCTCCCATGGGCTCGCAGCCTGTCAGTGGTTGGGAGTCTGTTTTGAGCCAAAGTCCAGAGAAAAAACCTCACCTTTCTTTCAATCTTGAGCCTCCAAATCAGTTCAGCATCAGGCTTGGCAATCGAACCAATGAACTGACAGGAATATGCAGACTTGGCGGTGTATTTCTTGTCCTTCGTCCAGATCCAATCAATGGTATCTCTTGCTTCAGATAAGTTGACAATCTGAATCTTCTCCCACAGAAGCAGAAAGGAGTGCAGATCATTATGGGAGCTGATTCTTTCAAGCCCCTTCATCCACTTCCTTTCATGCATGGCTTGAGCCACCGTGTAGTTTTTCCTGCGCGCCAGCTTGAAGAGGGAGGGTGCAAGGTCACGTGGTGCGGCCCCATCCAACCACTTTGACTTCCAGAAACTCGCAGTTTGCCCATTTCCAAGGTGAATGTTGGTGGAGGCATGGAAGAGTTGCATATCCGCTTCAGAGCAGGGGAGTTTCATTCCAAACCAGGGCCTAGGTTGGCATTGCCACGCGAACCAGGCCCACCGCAGCCGTAGAGCTCTGCTAAAAGAGGAGAGGTTTTTGATGCCCAGTCCACCGTACTTTTTTGGTGAGCAAACCAGCTGCCAGTTGACTGCACAACTCCCACCTTTGGCCTCCTCCTCACTGCCCTTCCAAAGAAAACTTCTCCTAAGCTTGTCGATCCTCTTGATCAGCCACTTGCTAGGAGCGAACAGGTCAACAGGTAGGTGGTGATAGAGGTAAGGACCGAGTTGATCAGCGTTAGCCTTCCCGCTTTGTTCAGAGCTTGCCTTTCCACTGCGAGCCAGCAGCTATCTTGTCAATGAGAGTTTGGAGGTCGGCGCGCCTAAGGTTGCGGAGGCTAAGTGGTAGCCCGAGATATTTGCAAGGAAAGAGTCGGTTGTTCCGCAAACTCGGAGAGCACTTCATTAATTGCCAGCTCATCACAGCAGATAGGGAAAGCCGAGGACTTGTTGAAGTTGGTGTAGAGTCCAGAGATTCTCCCAAAGGCTTCGAGATTGCTTGTGAGGCCATCATATCAGACTTGCGGGTTCGAAATAGGGCAGCATCGTCCGCATAAAGGCTGACTCGATGGAGGCCAAATTGTGTGCAATAGGCTTCAGGATCCGGCCGGTTGCAGACGCCAAGATACGCTGTAGTGGCTCTATAGCAAGCAGGAACAAAAAGGCGAGAGTGGGTCGCCTTGTCGCAAGCCACATCGATGGTAGAAAGGCAGCCCGGATCACCATTGAGGATTACTCGAGGAGGTTGAGCATAGCACGATTGCAATCAAATCACGGCATCTCTGTCCAAGCCCATGTGGCGAGCACCTCAAGCAGATAGTCCCATCGACGGAATCAAATGCCTTCGCAATATCCAGCTTCGGAAGATTGCCCTTTCTTGGCTCTATGTGAACTCGGACGAGATTTTGAACATACGAAAATTGTCTTGGATCGATCTTCCTTTGAGGAAGGCACTTTGGCTCATAGATATTAGATGTCTGCATAGTTGGCGCCATTCTATTGGCAAGGAGTTTTCCCAAGATCTTAGCAACACTGTGCGAAAGACTTATTGGGCGATAATCAGCAGTAGCAGAGAGCATTTTCTTTTTTCGAATTAGGACAATGAATGCAGAGTTCAACAGGTTCCAGTTTCTAGCATCAAGGGCAGAGAGCTGGTTAAGGGCATTCAGCAAATCCATCTTAATCATGTGCCAACATCTTTTGAAGAAAAGCCCAATGAAACCGTCCGGGCCCGGTGCCTTCTCTGCTGCCATTTCTTTAATAGCTTTGCCCAACTCATCCAAGTCAAATGGGTGATCAAGGTGTGTCAGTCTGCAGATGGCAGATTGAGATTAGACCAGTTCATTCGCAGAGTGGCGCTTTCCGTTGACCCAACAAGGAGATGAAGTGATTTGTGAGGACTGCTGCCTTGTCCTCATGGTCGAAGCAACATGGCCACCATGGTGAAGGAAGGGATATGATTCTTCCTTCTTCGCTGTTGGCGCCAAGGTGAAACAGCTTGGTGTTCGCCGCCAACTCGATCCAAACTAATCTTGATCTTTGCCTCCATCTTATTTTTTGAATAGCAGCGAGGGCAAGCAGCCTCCCTTTAGCAACGCACGCAAGTCAAGCTCCGGTTGTGTTAGTGACCGGTTCTCCATCGCGAGGTCAAGCTGCAATATGACCTCGGAGGCAATCGCAGAGCAGAATCTCTCTCTTTAACCAGGTTTTACTCCACTTTTGAGGGCTTTGGCTGTTCTAGTAAGCTTGATGTGAAGCTTCCGAATGCAATCATTGGTATGCAGTTGCTTGGACCATGCCAGGAGACGACCTCACTGAAGCCATCCTCGTTTGGCCACCAAGCCTCGAACCGAATCCAGAGAAGTGACGCGCTTGAATCTTCTTCATGATCGAGGGCAATGGTCGAGATGTCGGTGGATCCCGGCAGTAGCTGGAAGTCGTGGTATCTTGATTCCCACTCCTCGCTGAACATCACTTTGTCTATCTTGGTTAGGTAGAATTCAGCCTTTCATTTGACCAGGTGAAGCGGCGTCCGATCGAGGCAACTCCTTTAGATGCAGATCATCAATGGCGGCACGAAGGCACGGATCATCTGAAGGTTGATATTGTTGTTGCTCTTCTCGGATGCACGACTAATAAGGTTAAAGTCTCCAAGTACAACCCATTCAGACGGAGCCAAGGCTTTGATGTGTCCGATCTCATTCAAGAAGTTGAGTTTGTCCTCGTCAGATTAGGGCCATAGACCCTGTCAATAGCCAAGACGAGTTGCAGCAGAGGTCGGTGATCAACGCGACACCGAGAAAGTCCTCGTAACAGCGGTTGCGGAGTAACTTTGATGTGATCTGAGGAGGCGGCAATGAGGATGCCCTCCGGTGCCAACAGCGGAAGGAAAACAAAGTTGTCCACGAAGGAGGGATCCAATGTTTGGCGATGATGTGTTAGAGATAGAATCCAGCTTTGTCTCTTGCGCATGCACAAGCTTACAGTGGTGATCTCGAACAACGCCAGCGACAACTTGGCGTCTCTGGGATTGTTCAGCCTCTTACATTCCAGCTTAGAGTCGCACTATCCATAAGCAAACCAAAACACAACAGACAGGACCGCATGAAGCACATGCAGACTTGGAGCCATAGTAGGTAACGGCAGCAGTGCAGACTTAAAGAGACAAGCAGCAAAGCGAAGTGAAGAGGTTGCAAGGCAGCAGGTTGGCCGAGACCGCTCGTCTCGACATGGAGCAGTGGTGTACAATCATTGGGAACCTGGGAGCAGCCAACGTGGCGGCAAAGAATCGAAGCTATCGCACGACCGCCGTGGTCGGCAGACTTGTGGAGGCGGAGGCCGAGGTACATCTCCCCTTCTTCGTAGTGGCGGTGGTCAAATCGGTGACCGCGTCGATGAAGTGGGGTGGGAGGGGCCTCTGGTAGATGTCCTTGTAGCGCTGAATATCGTCAGGGGCTGGCGGCTCGACCGGCGTCTGGCCGTGCTTCTTGAGAAGGACGAGCTGGACCTTGGCCATGGTGGAGAGGCCATGGCTCGGCAGCGCAGCAAGGCGACCACTACGCCGCTGGTCGGAGGTGCGAGCAGAGTCCGGGCGAGGGGGCGGGGTGGTGAGCATCGGCGGCGGTGGCGGCGGTGGGGGGAGCAAGGAAGATGGCACTGGGGAGCAGAAGGATGCAATGAAGCGGTCGATCCGTCCTGTGGGCTAATAGGAGGAGCGGTGGCTTGGGCCGCCCAAAGAGATCAGGTCCGAAGCGTGTTGCTCGCAACAGGCCCACCTCTGTAAGGATTCCGAGCTGGCCGGGCCAATACCGCGCAGCCCAAAGATGCAGCCTAGCCGGCATAGCTACAGATACACCACCGCACTCTGGCGGTTGCATGCCCATGCATGCAATGGTCTCCACAGTCGCGCCAGTCCATCGGCAGCAAGCAGCGTTGGCTGGCCGTGGCAGCAACAGCGAGCACGCCCCCGGCTCGGCAGAGAGTTCGATAAACATGAACATGGGATCTGTCTCCTGCACCAGGTCGGAAAGGTGGTGGCCAGCTTCTTCTCTTGTGTGGTCGCATGCGACCAGCGCCGGGTGGGCGTCGTGCTTGTCTCGATGGCGTGGTCGTCAGGCGGCATGGCAGTGTCGGCGCCCGTCCCAACCTGGTTAGCAGTGGCTATGCCAAGATAGTTGATGCCGCGGTCGCCGAGCGCCGTCATCGCAAGACAGAGCATCCACGGCAAGCGCGCCGTTAGGGCCAACACCGTCCACCTGACGTTGATGGCAGCCGTGATGGCGGCCCTGCGCGCCGTGCTTCGAGTGGCTGCCGGAGCCAGGGCCATGGGAGGACGGCCAAGGGTTGGAGCCACCTCCTGCAGCTCCCAGGTCGGCACCGGAGGCCGCGCCACCGCCTGGGCCTTCCTGGTCGTCGCGGCCTGGCGAAGTTGAGGCGCGAGTGCACGGGCCCCCGCTGCTGCCGAGGAGGGAAGGTCCCGTCCTCGAAGTGCAGATTCCACCGGTAGTGCCACTTGGCCGAGTCGTCGCGAAGAGGCGAGCCGAGGTCGTCGGAGGGGATGCCGCTGTTGGCGCTGTGGGAACTCGTCGGGCTGCCCCGGAAGGGTGGCTCGACCGGCTCGGCGGAGTAGTCATGGATGCGGTCGAGGTGAATGAGGATCGGGTACGCTAGCAGGCTGACCGGCTCCGACCGGCTAGGCTCGGCGGAACGATTCTCCAGGAACCTCCTGTGGAAGCTTGCCGAGGACTGGTCAGGAGGTTCCTCGACGGTGAGGGTTCCCCTGGTAGCGATCTTGGTCGGGTCCTGGACCCAAACCCAGGTGCAACAGCACGCGGATTCCTCATCACTGAAGGCGCCTTCTTCGATGTGGTCGACGATGGCAGGGGCGGGGAAGAGCTGCTCCACATCTTGCGGTGTCCAGGCGTGCCGCGGTGGCCCCTCGAGGCAGACGCGTGCCTTGAACGGCAGGCGGATCATGGTGGCACCAGCTCGCCTGGACCAGGCGGAGAGCCGGAGCACCGCGTTGCCGATGCGCAGAACGCCTGGCGGGCGCAGGGCCACCCCACGGTAGCGCTGGTCGGAGAAGCGGATGAGGAAGTCGCCGGGCTCGAAGACGAGACGTGCATCTCGGTGCGGGCGATGTCGAACTGCATGGACGCCGCCACGGAAATGTCTTGCACCGTGAAGTTGGGGCGGTTCCCAAGTACCGTGGCGATAACGGCGTGGCGCTCGAGATCCCGATCCGCGTCGGCGAGGGCAGGCCGCCACGCGATCGTGGCGGAGACCATCCTAGGGCGCAGGTGGACGTCCGGCACCGGATTCTCCATGGCGACGGTGGGAGCGGCAGCAGCTGCGGCGGCTGCGGCGAGGGGGGGCGCGGCTGCGTTTGGTGAGTGGGGGGCGGGGATGACACAGGAGGTTGCGGCGGCGGGGGGTGCAGGGGTGGTGGCCTTGCGGTGGTGGTTGAGCTCGCAGGCGCTGGAGACGTGACCGGAGCGGGAGCACAAGAGGCACCGAGGGAGGTTGGTGCACGAAGCAACACGGTGTTTGGGCGAGAGACAGCTGAAGCAGCAGCCCTCCGCACGCGTCATAAATAGATGCTGGATGCGGGTGAGGGGCGAGGAGAGGTTGCGCTGCCGCCCACCATTGATGGTGTGCCTCCTAGGCCGGTCACGCCGCCACCAAGATGGGGGCTGACCGTCTCGCCAGCCCTCGCCGCCATGAATGCGAGAGCTGCTGGCTTTGTGGCGGCGCCGAGGCCGTTGGCGGGCGTGCCACGACCGCCATGGGCGGACGGAGTGAAGGCCCAACCACCACCGAGTTAAGTCTGGGCGCAGGCAACCCATCCCTGACGGAGGTCGCATCGGCAGATCCAGCAGCAGGGCACGAGAGGGCGTCGCGGTAAGAGGATGGGCAGCGAACTGCTGATGGTGGGGGTGGGCCTGGAGGAGGTGGTGGGAGGGGTCGGTCTGAGCTGGGGGAGGTCGGCGAGCGGCCGGCCATGGGTGCGCCGCCGCCGCAGACGGGGCGAGGGCAAGCAGGGAGTCGGCTCATGTCCCGTTGTGACATGTCTTCTGTAGCTCATATTGAAATCTTTAAAAAGACTTATATGTAGGAATGGAGGGAGTACAATGATGCATGTGACGTATATCACCAACATATAACTTACATGAGTCATAGTTTCGTCTCGACGCTCTAAAATCCAAGAATATTTGTATGTACATGAATTGTAAAAGGTATGCATGACATCGACATCAACTAAGAAAAATCAGTGGATCACAGAAATATTTACTGAGATTGTGTAGATAAAGTTGAATGCCAGGGGTAACCTCTTCTTTTCTTGAGATCATTCACTTGTGCTGATAGAGCAAACACACAAAGTAACATTCCAACACCTGACACATGAGTACATGTACAACCTTGCCATTGCAGGACTTAGGAGCACCATACCACACCAAAACTTGCAGCAACATCTATCGGGACCTTCTAAACTACCCTATGTTTAGTATGTACACACGCACCAAAGAATTTGTCAAGCCTAAAGCTAGAGAGAAGAATGAGATCAAGAGGAGAGGAGCATGACGACGCATCGGCGGATGATGTAGAGCCTGGCCTTGTGTTGCCTCAGCATCCTGCTCAGCCCTCCTCCTCCTGATCCCTTGAGCTTGCTGCCATGGCTCTTCACCTTGTCCATCCTGAGCTAAAAGGGGCGCCTGAACAAGAGGGTGGTTGTGTTTGTGCAGGAAGAAGGCTCTGCTCTGCTCTAGTAAATTGGATCTGTCTGCTGTGGTTATGGCCAAGTAAGTGTCAAGCGCTTATATAGCAGAGAAGTGGCCAGATGGGAAAGACCAACTCCCACATGATCCTCACATCTTTGCCTACTTGCGCGTATAAAAAACTGATGGGATGATATTGGACAGAGAGATGGGGACGGGGGCATATACCCCTTGTAGGAAGTGGGGGGCTGCCTCGATCTACCTCCACAGCCACATGCAGCGACAGCCACGCTCAAGTTGCAACGGATTCCGATGAGGCTCGAGGGGGTAAATCGCCTCTGGACAACGAAAAAGGGTCGCTCTTGACACCGAATCTGTCGGTTCCGTCCACGGTCAGAGATGCCTAATATTCCACATTTCCACTTGCTTCTTCAGTGATCAGTGGGCGACCAGGCTAGGCGCCTTTCGTTGAGGAACTGTCCGGTCGGATCTTGGAATGTAATATATGCTCATGTCGTCCTCAAATTGGAGGATCATTTTATAAATTATAATGCATGATGACAATGTTCTGACTAGCTTTCAATGTGCTCCCTCTGTAAAAAAAACATATAAATGTTTAGATTACTAAAGTAGTGATTTAAACACACTTATATTTCTTTACGAAGGGAGTAGTCGGGGACGCAAGCACATAACTAAAACAAAGAGAACGCGGGATATTACGAAGGACTGTTAAGGAGGAACACCTTGGGCCCCCGCGTCGCCTAGGGTAGGCGACACAGGCGGCAGCCCCCAACCGCGCCGCCGCCGGGCCCCCCTTCGCCAGCTAATCCCCTCGCCGATGCCGGAGGCCACCATCGGGCGAAGCCCGCGTCATGGCGGCGGCAGCGGGGCCTTCCCCTCATGGCACGGCTCTCCACTCCCGCGGGGCCCCGCGGCTGGCGGCCCGCCTGCGGCTCGGATCCATGGTGGCGGCCATGGCTGGTGGCACGCGGTGCAGCTTAGGGCGGGCGGCGCCGGCGTGGACAGGTGGGCCACTTTCCGGGCCATGTGGATGGCAGGGAGGTGGTGGGCTTCGGCTGCGGCGGCGGTTCCTTGCTGGATGTTGGTGGCCATGGTGATGTTCGTCCTCGACCCCGATCTACTCCGATCTGCAGCGGATCCGGCCCTTGGTGGCTTCGGTCACCGTTCTTGGGTGCTGGCCTTGCAGATCCGGTGGCTGGAAGGGTTTCGGGGGAATCTCTTGGCCGGCGTGGCGGCCACTCCGATGGCAGTGCCTTTGGATGTTGCTTCCCTTGTTGGAGGCTTCGGAGAGGACCTCCTTCCTTCCACCCCTCCCAGGAGCTCAGGTGAAAACCTCAGAACCCCCTGTTCCAAGCGACGACGACACCACGGTGCCGTGCTCCTTCCAGAAGGTGTTGCTCGGGGGCTGCTCAAGTGGCGGTGGTTCGGTGTCGACACATGCATTCTGGTCAGCTTCATCTTGGAGGCTGCGGCGACGTAGGCGACGCTCGTCTGGTGGAGCTACTGCCGATGGTCGAGGCATCGTCGGCAGTCTGCGCCATCAGGTTCGGGGTGCTTGATGTCTACTACACAACCTTCTTCTTGTAGACGTTGTTGGGCCTGCAAGTGCATATGTTTGTAGGACAGTAGCAAATTTTCCTCAAGTGGATCACCTAAGGTTTATCAATCCATAGGAGGCGTAGGATGAAGATGGTCTCTCTCAAACAACCCTGCAACCAAATAACAAAGAGTCTCTTGTGTCCCCAACACACCCAATACAATGGCAAATTGTATAGGTGCACTAATTCGGCGAAGAGATGGTGATACAAGTGCAATATGGATGGTAGATAAAGGTATTTGTAATCTGAAAATATAAAAACAGCAAGGTAACTAATGATAAAAGCGAGCGTAAACGGTATTGCAATGATAGGAAACAAGGCCTAGGGTTCATACTTTCACTAGTGCAAGTTCTCTCAACAATAATAACATAGATACATCATATAACAATCCCTCAATATGCAACAAAGAGTCACTCCAAAGCCACTAATAGCGGAGAACAAACGTAAAGATTATGGTAGGGTACGAAACCACCTCAAAGTTATTCTTTCGGATCGATCTATAAAAGAGTTCGTACTAGAATAGGACCTTAAGACACAAATCAACCAAAACCCTAATGTCACCTAGATACTCCATTGTCACCTCAAGTATCCGTGGGCATGATTATACGATAAGCATCACACAATCTCAGATTCATCCAACCAACATAAAAGTACTTCAAAGAGTGCCCCAAAGTTTCTACCGGAGAGTCAAGAAAACGTGTGCCAACCCCTATGCATAAGTTCATGGGCGGAACCCGCAAGTTGGTCACCAAAACATACATCAAGAGGCACATGATATCCCATTGTCACCACAGATAAACACGGCAAGACATACATCAAGTGTTATCCTAAAAGACTCAATCCGATAAGATAACTTCAAAGGGGGAGAAACATCATAAGATCCAACTACAATAGCAAAGCTTGGGATACATCAAGATCGTGCCATAGAGGGAACACGAGAGAGAACACGAGAGAGAGAGAGATCAAACACATAGATACTGGTACATACCCTCAGCCCCGAGGGTGAACTACTCCCTCCTCGTCATGGAGAGCGCCGGGATGATGAAGATGGCCACCGGTGATGGATTCCCCCTCCGGCAGGGTGCCGAAACGGACTCCCGAGAGGTTTTTGGTGGCTACAGAGGCTTGCAGCTGTGGAACTCCCGATCTATCTTGATTTCTGATGGTTTTAGGGTACGTAGGGTTATATAGGCGAAAGAAGTCGGTCGGGGGGTGCTCGAGGGGCCCACGAGACAGGGGGCCACGCCCGGGGGGGGGCTCCTATCTCGTGGCCTCCTCGAGGATCTTCTGACGTGGACTCCAAGTCTCCAGGATCATATTCTTCCGAAAAATCACGCTGCTGAAGGTTTCATTCCGTTTGAACTCCGTTTGATATTCCTTTTCTTCGAAATACTGAAACAGGCAATAAAACAACAATATGGGCTGGGCCTCCGGTTAGTAGGTTAGTCCCAAAAATGATATAAATGTGTAAAATAAAGCCATAAACATACAAAAGGGGTAATATAATAGCATGGAACAATCAAAAATTATAGATACGTTGGAGACGTATCAAGCATCCCCAAGCTTAATTCCTGCTCGTCCTCGAGTAGGTAAATGATAAAAAGAGAATTTTTGATGTGGAATGCTACCTAGCATAATTCATAATGTAATTTTCTTTATTGTGGCATGAATGTTCAGATCCAAATGATTCAAAATAAAAGTTCATATTGATAAAAGAAATAGTAACACTTCAAGCATACTAATCAAAGTAATCATGTCTTCTCAAAATAACATGGCAAAAGAAAGTTCATCCCTACAAAATCATATAGTTAAGCTATGCTTGATTTTCGTCACACAAAGATGTTCCCAACTTCTATACCCCCGATGACAAGCCAAGCAATTGTTTCATACTTAAATAATCTGAAACTTTTTTAACCTTCACGCAATACATGAGCGTGAGCCATGGATATAGCACTATGAGTGGAATAGAATATGATGATGGGGATTGTGTGGAGAAGACAAAAAAGGAGAAAGTCTCACATTGACGAGGATAATCAACGGGCTATGGAGATGCCCATCAATTGACGTCAACATGAGGAGTAGGGATTGCCATGCAACGGATGCACTAGAGCTATAAATGAATGCTCAACAAAAGAAAACTAGTGGGTGTGCATCCAACTTGCTTGCTCACGAAGACCTAGGGCATTTGAGGAAGCCCATCGTAGGAATATACAAGCCAAGTTCTATAATGAAAAATTCTCACTAGTATGAAAAAGACAACTTATGAGACTCACTATATGAAAAACAAGGTGCTACTTTGAAGCACAATATATGAGACTCACTACATGAAGAACAAGGTGCTACTTTGAAACACAAGTATGGAAAAAGAGATAGTAACATTGCCCTTTTTATTTATTTCCTTTTTTTCTTTTCTTTTTCTTTTTCTTTTTTCTTTTTTGGGTCTTTCTTCCTTTTTTTCTCTTTTTTTGGGCAATGTTCTAATAATGATGATCATCACACTTCTATTGATTACAACATAAAAATTACAACTCGAAACTAGAACAAAATATGACTCTATATGAATGCCTCCGGCGGTGTACCGGGATGGTGCAATGAATCAAGAGTGACATGTATGAAAAATAATGCATGGTGGCTTTGCCACAAATACGATGTCAACTACATGATCATGCAATGGCAATATGACAAAAGTAAAGCATGTCATGATAATGAACAGAACGGTGGAAAGTTGCATGGCAATATATCTCGGAATGGCTATGGAAATGCCATACTAGGTAGGTATGGTGGCTGTTTTGAGGAAGATATAGGGAGGTTTATGTGTGATAGAGCGTATCTTATCACGGGGTTTGGATGCACCGGCGAAGTTTTCACCAACTCTCAAGGTGAGAAAGGGCAATGCACGGTACCGAAGAGGCTAGCAAAGGCGGAAAGGTAAAAGTGCGTATAATCCATGGACTCAACATTAGTCAAAAGAACTCATATACTTATTGCAAAAATTTAGAAGTCATCGAAAACCAAGTACTACGCGCATGCTCCTAGGGGGATAGATTGGTAGGAAAAGACCATCGCTCGTCCCCGACCGCCACTCATAAGGATGCACAAGCCAGGTACACTTCATGTTTCAAATTTGTTACGGGACTTGCTAACTTCAACACAAGCATTCTTTAAATTCATAATCACCCAACTAGCATGACTTTAATATCACTACCTCCATATCTCAAAACAATTATCAAGTATCAAATTGATCATAGCATCCAATTCACTTCCTATGATAGTTTTTATTATACCCAACTTGGATGCTCATCATTCTAGGACCAACTTTGAAACCATAGCAAATACCATGCTGTACTAAAAGACTCTCAAAATAATATAAGTGAAGCATGAGAGACTAGCAATTTCTACAAAATATAACCACTGCCGTGCTCTAAAAGATATAAGTGATGCACTAGAGCAAATGACAAACTACTCCGAAAGATATAAGTGAAGAACAATGAGTAGCTAAATAATTATGTAACTATGTGAAGACTCTTTCTCATTTAAGAATTTCAGATCTTGGTATTATATTCAAGCAGCAAGCAAAGCAAAACAAAATGACATTGCAAGGATAGTACAACTCATGTGAAGAAGCAAAAACTCGGGCTCAACCGATACTAACCGATAGTTGTTGAAGAAGAAAGGTGGGATGCCTACCGGGGCATCCCCAAGCTTAGATGCTTGAGACTTCTTGGAATATTATCTTGGGGTGACTTGGACATCCCCGATCTTGAACTTTTGTGTCTCCTTAATTCCTCTCATACCATGGTTTCTCTATTTCTCAAAAGCTTCATCCACAACAAACTCAATAAGAACTCGTGAGATAGGTTAGTATAAACCAATGCAAAACCTTATCATTTTCTACTGTAAAAAATCACTAAAATTATTATTCAACATTGCATACTAAATGTCTCTGCATATTTAATACTCCTATCCTCAAATAGAATCATTAAACAAGCAAACATATGCAAACAATGCAAACATAACAGCAATCTGTCAAAACAGTACAGTCTGTAAAGAATGCAAGATTCATCATACTTACCTAACTCCAAAAATTATGAAATAAAATTCCCACTGTAGTAAATTTATCAGAGCTCATTATGCAAAGAGTTTCAATATTATATCATTCTCTGACTTTTCTAGGGAATTTTTGCAACATCGATAAACTTTCTGTTTTCAAACAGCAACATGTATACTAGCAAAATAAGCATGGTAAAGGCTATCCTTGACTTTTTTATTAAAACTTAAAGATGCAAAACATTAATCTAAATAAAATCAAGAAAAAACTAACAAGATAAAATGACGCTCCAAGCAAAACACATATCATGTGGTGAATAAAAATATAGCTCCAAGTAAAGTTACCGATGAACGAAGACGTAAGAGGGGATGCCTTCCGGGGCATCCCCAAGCTTAGGCTCTTGGTTGTCCTTGGATATTACCTTGGGGTGCATTTGGCATCCCCAAGCTTAGGCTCTTACCACTCCTTATTCCATAGTCCATCGAATCCTTACCCAAAACTTCAAAACTCCACAACACAAAACTCAACAGAAAACTCGTAAGCTCCGTTAGTATAAGAAAACAAAACAACCACTTAGGTACTGTAATGAACTCATTATAAATTCATATTGGTGTTAAACCTACTGTATTCCAACTTATCTATAGTTCATACCCTCCGATACTACTCATAGATTCATCAAAATAAGCAAACAACAGAAAGAAAACAGAATCTGTCAAAAACAGAACAGTCTGTAGTAATCTGTATCAAACGTATACTTCTGGAACCCCAAAAATTCCACCAAATTAGGACGTCCTAAGCAATTTGTGTACCAATCCATAGCAAAAAGAATCAGATCAAGAGCATGTTTCTGTGAATTAACAAAACTAATTTACTGGGTGCAAAAGTTTCTGATTTTCAACAGGATCAACACAACTATCACCGTAAGCTATCCTAAAGGTCTTACTTGGCACTTTATTGAAACAAAAGCTATAAAACATGATTACAACAGTAGCATAATCATGTGAACACACAAAAACAGTAAGGATAAATATTGGGTTGTCTCCCAACAAGCGCTTTTCTTTAATGCCTTTCTAGCTAGGCATGATGATGACAATGATGCTCACATAAAACATAAGAATTGAAACATAATGGGAGCATCATGAAGCATATGACTAGCACATTTAAGTCTAACCCTCTTCCTATGCATAGGGATTTTGTGAGCAAACAACTTATGGGAACAATAATCAACTAGCATAGGAAGGTAAAACAAGCATAGCTTCAAGATTTGAAGCACATAGAGAGGAAACTTGACATTATTGCAATTCCTACAAGCATATGTTCCTCCCTCATAATATTTTTCAGTAGCATCATGAATGAATTCAACAATATAACTAGCACCTAAAGCATTATTTTCATGATCTACAAGCATAGAATTTTTGCTACTCTCCACATAAGCAAAATTCTTCTCATTCGGAATAGTGGGAGTATCATAAGAGACTTGAACACTAAAAATTGTTTCCACATTAAAAGAGTAATCTTCAGAAAAAGTATAATCACAATCATGACAAGATTTGTAAATATAATCATCACTACTTTTTATAGCATAAGTTTCATCACAATAATCATCATAAGTAGCAACTTCATTCTTATCATAATCGATTGAAACCTCTCCCAAAATAGTGGAATCACTAAATAAAGTTGACACTCTTCCATATCCACTTTCATATTCATCACAATAAGATTAAACATCCTCCAAAATAGTGGGATCATTACTTCCTAAAGTTGACACTCTTCCAAACCCACTTTCATCAATATAATCATCATAGGTGGGAGGCATGCTGTCATCATAACAATTTTGCATAGCAAAACTTGGGATGCTAAAAATATCATCTTCACTAAACATAGCATCCCCAAGCTTGGGACAATCATTAATTCCAGCAAATATATTCTCAAATATTTCATCCTCATCAAACATAGCTTCCCCAAGCTTGGGCCCTTTCATATCATATGCATAATCACTCTCATCATAAAAAATATGGATAGCACCAATAGTATAGCAATTATCATAATCACAATGAGTAATAGGAGCAATATCATTTGGGAGGGATACCTTTCTACCTTTGTTGCTCCTTCTTTTATTTTTCTTATTCACATTATGTGTGGATTCAACCTTCCTCTTTGAGCTCCTTATTGATGAGATTGGTTGAATAGAAAGCTCCTCCTCGTTACCTGATTCATCATAAGAAATAATAGGAGGAGATTGGGAAGTCTCTTCCCTTTCATTAGTATTCTCATCATCTTCTATTTGCTTTCTTTTCTTTAGGTAATTGGCAATATAAGGATTTTCAATGCAATTCTCCGCACAAAACATATAAATCTTTTCTAGATCAATATCAAGAAAATGCATAAGATTAAATTCTGGAATAGGCTTAGTTAAATGTTTCAACTCTTCACAACCCAAAAGCAACCTAAGTTCATTGTAATGAGAAAGGGAGATCAAATCATCACAATTTTTGGACACGATCCGATCATGAAACAATTTGCATTGGAGATGTAAATGATCTTGTTTATTGCAAAATTCACAACGGGAAATATATCTTAAATTCTCCGCACTATTATCTAGTCTTTCTTGCAACCTCTTAGTTTCTAAATACTTATGCCTCTTGCAATATATATCTTCTCTATTTGGTGTGTTCATGCAAACATGCACTCCACAAAAGTTGACATGCTCATAAGATATATTTTCATCATGACTAGAGCAATCATCATTAGTACTAAGGATATTCAAGGAGTTTATACTAACAACATTGCAATCATGCTCATTGTTCAAAGATTTAGTACCAAGCATTTTAAAGCATTCTTGTTCTAGCACTCGAGCATAATTTTCCTTTCCATCAAACTCACGAAAGATATTAAAAATACCAAGCGTGTGAGACAAACTTAACTCCATTTTTTGGTAGTTTTCTTTTTTAAAAACTAAACTAGTGATAAAACAAGAAACAAAAATATTCGATTGCAAGATCTAAAGATATACCTTCAAGCACTCACCTCCCCGGCAACGGCGCCAGAAAAGAGCTTAGTTGACGGGGTGTGAGTGAGTGCCGCTTACCTAGCCTCCTCGTCAACGGCGCCAGAAAAGAGCTTGATGTCTACTACACAACCTTCTTCTTGTAGACGTTGTTGGGCCTGCAAGTGCACAGGTTTGTAGGACAGTAGCAAATTTCCCTCAAGTGGATGACCTAAGGTTTATCAATCCGTAGAAGGCGTAGGATGAAGATGGTCTCTCTCAAACAACCCTGCAACCAAATAACAAAGAGTCTCTTGTGTCCCCAACACACCCAATACAATGGCAAATTGTATAGGTGCACTAGTTCGGCGAAGAGATGGTGATACAAGTGCAATATGGATGGTAGATAAAGGTATTTGTAATCTGAAAATATAAAGACAGCAAGGTAACTAATGATAAAAGTGAGCGTAAACGGTATTGCAATGATAGGAAACAAGGCCTAGGGTTCATACTTTCACTAGTGCAAGTTCTCTCAACAATAATAACATAGATAGATCATATAACAATCCCTCAACATGCAACAAAGAGTCACTCCAAAGCCATTAATAGCGGAGAACAAACGTAGAGATTATGGTAGGGTACGAAACCACCTCAAAGTTATTCTTTCGGATCGATCTATAAAAGAATTACTAGAATAACACCTTAAGACACAAATCAACCAAAACACTAATGTCACCTAGATACTCCATTGTCACCTCAAGTATCCGTGGGCATGATTATACGATAAGCATCACACAATCTCAGATTCATCCAACCAACATAAAAGTACTTCAAAGAGTGCCCCAAAGTTTCTACCGGAGAGTCAAGAAAACGTGTGCCAACCCCTATGCATAATTTCATGGGCGGAACCCGCAAGTTGGTCACCAAAACATACATCAAGAGGCACATGATATCCCATTGTCACCATAGATAAACACGGCAAGACATACATCAAGTGTTCTCATAAAAGACTCAGTCCGATAAGATAACTTCAAAGGGGAAACTCAATTCATCACAAGAGAGTAGAGGAGGAGAAACATCATAAGATCCAACTACAATAGCAAAGCTCGGGATACATCAAGATCGTGCCATAGAGGGAACACGATAGAGAACATGAGAGAGAGAGAGAGAGAGAGAGAGAGAGAGAGAGAGATCAAACACATAGCTACTGGTACATACCCTCAGCTCCGAGGGTGAACTACTCACTCCTTGTCATGGAGTGCGCCGGGATGATGAAGATGGCCACCGGTGATGGATTCCCCCTCCGGCAGGGTGCCGGAACGGACTCCCGAGAGGTTTTTTGTGGCTACAGAGGCTTGCGGTGGCGGAACTCCCGATCTATCTTGATTTCTGATGGTTTTAGGGTACGTAGGGTTATATAGGCAAAAGAAGTCGGTCGGGGGGTGCTCGAGGGGCCCACGAGACAGGGGGCCACGCCCAGTAGGGGGGGGGGCTCCTATCTCATGGCCTCCTCGAGGATCTTCTGATGTGGACTCCAAGTCTTCAGGATCATATTCTTCCAAAAAATCACGCTGCCGAAGGTTTCATTCCGTTTGGACTCCATTTGATATTCTTTTTCTTCGAAATACTGAAACAGGCAATAAAACAGCAATATGGGCTGGGCCTCCGGTTAGTAGGTTAGTCCCAAAAATGATATAAATGTGTAAAATAAAGCCCATAAACATACAAAAGGGGTAATATAATAGCATATGGAACAATCAAAAATTATAGATACGTTGGAGACGTATCAGTGCTCAGGGGGAAACCCCAGATCTGAGTCTTCCAGATCGGATGATGATGGAGTTCTATCGCTTTCCCTTCTGGGGGCATCGTCTTGGAGCAAGTGTTGGCTGTAGGGATGGTGGAGCGGTGTTTCATCTTACACTTTGATGGCGGCGGAGATCGATGGCATGGTGCTGTGGAGACTCGGCGTCTGATGCGCGGAGATGGGCTCGCGCAGGAGGAGGTTGCTGTCTGGCGTTATGGTGACGTCGATGGCAGAGTGGCCAGACAAGGTAGAAGCCTCAATATGATCTGAAGACCTGTGGAAGATGGCGACGACGACACACGAGTGCGTCTGACCGTATTGTGCCCCAGACCCGGTATGTGGCTCGGCTGGGCTTCCGAATGAGTTTCGGCTTCCGGCTTTTGATGTTAGGCTTAGGTGAGTGATTTGGGTAGTGGCCCAGCTAGCACCCCTTC
Source organism: Aegilops longissima (assembly GCA_021605205.1). NCBI lineage: Eukaryota > Viridiplantae > Streptophyta > Magnoliopsida > Poales > Poaceae > Aegilops > Aegilops longissima. The sequence continues at coordinate 616,572,430 of CM038676.1, read as the reverse complement.
ATCATTTTGGATAGGAGTAGAAGCATATGTTGCCAAGATGGTGGATTCATGCACATTGTTGTAATACTTTGTAAGGTCCTCGAGAACAATCAAAAAGTGGCTGTATGCATCTCCCAGATGCAGAGGCCCGGGGTCATCCTCCTTTTCTAAAAAAAACTAAAACAAAGAAGGTTTAAGAAAACCTATGCAGTTTTATTCATACATCCAACCATTACAAGTTCATTGTTTTGGATTCAAGATCTAAAAAAGGGTGTGGTAAGTAAGAAGTTTGCTTCAGTACACCCTCTAAAAAAGAGTTATATTTTTTTAGGAAAATCAACGATGTAGATTGGAAGTTAACCTTTACTAAGAGCAACTCAAGCAGAGTCTCTGTATGGCCCAGAACTCCATAATAGCTGTCAATGGGGAGATTAGGGAGCAAAAGGCATTCTAGCAGAGTCGCCATATGGAGCACACCCCATTGAACAAAACCATATAGGAAGGAAACTTCATGTGGGGATGGAAGGAGATTGGAAAAAAAAAAGATGTCTCATTGACGAGTGGGCCCTAAATTCTGGAGGCTGATATATGGCAACTCTGCATATGTTGCGCATTTCATATGCATTGTGCATTGTGGAGACTCTACTAGAGTTGCTTAAAAGGAATAGTATAGATGTTGAAACAGAAAGAGTGGTGGGGGGTGGTGGGGGTGGTTCAACCTGCAGAAGCGTTTGACACCCGTTCCTCTGTGGTTGTCACTCTACTCCTTCATTACCCGTTCCACTGTGATCGTCGCTCTCCTCGTACCCCTCATGGAAGGAGAGCGTCGTTCCTCATGTACGTGCTAGAATCCACTCCATCCTACCTCTCATGTCTCCATCTTCATCAAAGCTAGATGGAATCTCGTCGTCTCGCATCCTCCAATTGCACGATCAAGGATTCAAGGGACATGCAACTTATTAATTGCCAAACAAATCAAGAGATTTCATTTTTCCGGTACATGGATAGGAAAAAAAAGACATTTTCAAACATTTTTAGGGTAGGAGGGGGGGTTGTATGGCAGCACACCTCAGAATTAAGAATTACAGTAAAATCTCTTGGAGGCATCTTCTCAGTGGTATCAATTTTTGCAAGACAAAATACTCCCAAGACATCACCAAAGAGACTGCAGTTGGCAAAAATTAATAGTGCCACTCTTTCACTTGCATGAGCTTGAGTACCAAAAATGGTATATGAAAGCTTCTTGAGTCACCCATACAAAAGTTGTGAGCACTGAACAGATAGACTTGGACCGGGGATGTTGGTATGATTCCCTAGAAATGCAGGTCGTCAAATGATAAGATATATATGCTATAGTGTTGAGAAAAGATTTCAACTCCACAAAGAATGAACCCAAAAACCAGCATGACACAATAACATAGACTCATCAGACCTGAATAATCGAATCTGCAAGGGCAAAAGCCTCTCTAGCTCTATGATACTTTAAAGAAAGCACCACAACTAGCTCTATGACACTTTGAAGAAAGCACCACAACGACTGTAGTACCAGGGCAATTGTATTCATAAATTACCTTGACCGCCACTATACATGGGTGAAGAACACAAAACTCTTAAACATATGAGGAGTATGATATTCCCCTACCTCACAACGTCAAAGATGGCAGCCAGAGGCAAGGGGACAGAAAGTCGCAAACCCTGACTCTTATACACTTTGCTTTCTTAACATAACAACAAAGGGATATTTATGACTGGTGGTGGAGTCCCTATATTTTGAAGTCCACATAGGGCTCAAAATTTAGTTTTCCAACCGAAGGCTGGCTCAAAAGCCCAGAAGAAGCAAAATGGTTGCCTTTTGACATTTTAAAAGAAAATGGGTAAACTATTACATTCGAAAAAAGCATAACATAGCAAATAATATAGAACCGCAAATTCAGGGATCATAATTCTACTTTAACACAAATTTTGTGATTTGTAACATGGAACTCCGTTTTGAGGTGGTCATTCACAACTAAGCGATGTTGATAGCAAAACCAACGAAAGTTTGACATACGGGTAGAGCAACACTCCACTTCTCTCATATGGGTCCAGTCAAAAAACTTCTCTCTCTTGTGACCCAAACCACTTTTTTCTATCCGTGACCGTGAGCCAACCTGCGACGACGGTGTCAACGAGAACTTGGTGGCGAAGCGTGGTGATCGCCGACTCTGACGGCTACTGCAACAGATGTCTGCCACCGATATGGAGGGAACTAGACATGGCATGCCCTTATCCTCCCCATTAGTCAACAATGGTGGTGGCTTCAACTTGCCGCCAAATCGAGGCATCGCTAGCCAGGCCTCAATGACGACTAAAATGCATTGGTACAATGTTGATCAGATGCACATGCTATGAGAGCACATAGGCCGTTGGATCTGAGATCCAATGGCTACCTTGGGAGATCTGCCCCCACGTAATTATGCGACTTCTAGAAGGTTTCTTTGCAATTCTGCGAGAGCTCTCATATTTGTAATTAGGTGACATATTGCCACATATGACTTACAAGAATGCATACTCTCGATGGTATAAAATCAAAGGATATTTGTATGTAGTATAAAGTTTTACGAAGTATGCATGGCATCGACATCAAGTAGGAAGAGTCAGTGGATTGCTTCTCAATCGAGCGTATGGAAACACAAAAAATACTTGAAGATTTTATATGAGATGTAGCAATTGCTCTGTATCACTTCACATTGAACATAGGATGAGACGAACCATTTAAATTTGTTGGTATTAGGAAAGAAATACACATGCCACAATGTTGACAATTTTCTAAGTAAAGCAATCCAACATCGCAGAAATATTACTTAGAAGTGTGGATTAAAATGAAATGCCAGGGGTAACCTCTTTTTCACTTGAGATCTCATTCACTTGTGCTGATAGAGCAAACACAGAACACTCCAACACATGACACATCGGTACTTGCACATCCTTGCCATTGCAGGACTTAGGATCACCATACCACACAAAAACTTCCATCCAAACTAACCGTCAGCAACACCTATCTGAACCTCTGAACTACCCTATGTTATGTAGTATATATGTACACATGCACCAAAGAATGAGTCAAGCCTAAGCTAGAGAGAAGAATGAGATCAAGAGGAGAGGAGCATGACGACGCATCGTCGGATGATGTAGAGCCTGGCCTTGTGTTGCCTCAGCATCCTTCCCAGCCCTCCTCCTACTCCTCCTGATCCATTGTGCTTGCTGCCATGGCTCTTCACCTTGCCCATCCTGAGCAAGATAGGGCGCTTCAACAGGATGGTGAATCTGCAGGAAGGTTCTGCTTTGCTCTTCCACTGCTTCTACTGGAAAACTAGATGGATGGACCTGTGTAGTGATGTGGTTGTGGCCAAGTAAGTGCGCAGCGCTTATATAGCAGGGAAATGGCCAAACGGGAGAGACCACTCCCACATGATCCTCACAGCTCTGCCTACTTGTGCTTATAAAAAAACCTGACGGGACAGGCCAGAGAGGATGGGGACGGGGGCATATACCCCTTGTAGGAAGTGGAGGGCTGCCGCTACCTCCACAGCCACATGCAGCGGCAACCTCTCTCAACTTGCAGCGGATTCCCATGACGCTTCAGGGGGCAACGATCGCCTCTGGAAAGCCAAAAAGGGCCAGTCTTGACACCGAATCCGTCGGTTCCATCCACATGTCAGGGATGCCTAATATTCCACATTTCCGCTTGCTTCTTCAGTGATCACTGGGCGGCCAGGCCAGGGGCCTTTTCGTTGAGGAACTGTCCGGTCGGATCTTGAAATGTAATATATGCTCATGTCCATATACAGTATGTCCTTGCCAAATTGGAACGATCATTTTATAGTGTATGATGAATGACATCATGATAATGTTCCTGTCAGAAATCCAAGCCGAGACTTTGTTTTTTGACTAGTTTGTGATGTACTCCCTCTGTATAGTGATCTAAACGCTCTTATATTTCTTCACAGAAGGAGTAGTCGGGGACTGGCAACTAGATAACCTAAGCAAAGAAAGGATACAACAAAAAAATGTCGAATAAACCGAAAAAACAAAAATCAGGAAAAACCAAGAAAAATTGAAACAAAAATCACACAAAAAACCCATGAAACCCAAGAAAAACCATCTCAGTGCGAGAAGAAACAGTGTGTCTTGCGGCGGCACGATCAGTCAGACATGCGACAATGGCGCGAGGTCACGCAGCCCTTGCAAAAGGCATTGCCGCAAAAGAAATCCACTTATTCATAACTGTTTGTTCACCTCTTTTGTAATGGTTCAACGTGTTTGTCTTTGTATTGTACTTTGATGAATAGTAGTAATAATACTAGGTGTGTGCATCACATGATGCAGGATTTAACCTCCTTTTTAAATAGAAAAATGTACTCCCTCCGATCTAAATTAATTGACGCACGCTTAGGACAAGTATAAGAATTGTACTCGCTCCGTTCCTAAATATAAATCTTTTTAGAGATTTTCATATGGAGTACATACGGAGCAAAAAAGACTTATATTTAGGAATGAAGGAGTACAAGTATGCATGATATTTAGCGATTGAGTGTATTGGAATAAGAAAAAAATCTCAAGATTTTATACGAGATGCGGCAATTGCTCTATATCTCTGCAAATTGGACATAAGATGAGATGAACCATTTAAATTTGTAGGTGGGGTTAGTTTCTGTTGGAATAGCAACTTAATCTTATTAGGAGGCCAAAGGCAGCATATAGACAAGTACATGAGGATACCAAAAGGCTAAAATACAAAAGACCAAAAGTCATCACTAATATAACTCTAACAGCCCCCCTCAAACTCATGGTGGATCCACAACACTGAGTTTGGAGAGGTGAAATCTATGTTGTGCTCTAGTCTGTGCCTTAGTGAAGAAGTCCGCTAGCTGTAACTCGGATGGTACATACTGAAGAGCAATAACATGATCCTGCACAGCAGCACGCACATAATAAGCATCAACACCAATATGCTTGGTAAGCTCATGCTTCATGGGGTCCCGCGCAATACTGATAGCACATGTACTTTCGGACAAGAGGGTGGTAGGTGTAGTAACAGAAACACCAAAATCCTCCAGTAGCCATCATAACCAAGTCACCTCTATCGTCAGAAGAGCCATAGCTCTCAACTCAACCTCTGCACTCGAACAGAAAACTGCAGTCTGTTTCTTCGTCTTCCAGGCAAATGAGAGAACCATCAAGAAAAACACAGTAAGCAGAAAGTGAACGACGATCCGAAGGATCACTAGCCCATGTAGCATCTGAATAGGCCTGGAGCTGTAATGAGCTAGAACGGGGAAAAAGAGGCGATGAGAGATCGTGCCACGAAAATATCATAGAACACGAAGAAGGTGACTATAGTGAACTGAAGTGGGAGCGGAAACAAACTGGCTCAGAATATGAACATGATATGAGATATCCGGACGAGTGATGGCAAGATAGACAAGACTCCCAACAAGATGACGATAACGCATCGGATCAGACAAGGGCTCGTCATCAGAAGCACGAAGGTTAACATTGAGCTCCATAGGAGTCTCAGCAGTGCGCTCATCACTAAGAGCCGCACGAGCAAGAAGATCCCGAATATACTTTTCTTGGGAAATAGAAAAGCCATCAGAGGTGGAGGAAACCTCAATCCCAAGAAAGTAACATAGAGGACCAAGGTCAGACATAAGAAATTGCTCACTGAGACGGGCCTTAACAAAGGCAATGTACTCAGAATCGTCGCCAGTGATGATCATGTCATCAACACATAGAAGAAGAAGAGTGCGACCACGAGCAGAAAGGTGGACAAATAGCGCTGGATCATGAGCACTGGGCGAAAAACCAGTTGCAGTGACCACAGAGGCAAAACGCTCAAACCAAGCACGAGGGGCTTGCTTAAGGCCATATAGAGAGCGACGAAGACGGCAAACCATGCCATCAGGAACTGAATACCCAGGTGGTGGATGCATATAAACTTCCTCACGCAACTCACCATTAAGAAAGGCATTCTTAACATCAAGTTGAGACACAGACCAGTGGCGAACAGAAGCCACGGCAAGTAATGTGCGGACAGTGGTCATATGAGCCACATGAGCAAAAGTCTCATCGTAATCACGACCATGCTCCTGCTGAAAGCCACGAGCCACAAGACGAGCTTTATAACGCTCAAGAGAACCATCAGAGCGAGTCTTAATCTTATAGACACACTTACAAGTGATGGGACGAACACGGGGAGGAAGAGAAACCAGGTCCCACGTGCCGTTGCGCTCGAGGGCAGCAATCTCCTCTGCCATTGCAAACTGCCATTCAGGATGAACGATAGCATCTCGATAAGAAGTCGGCTCAAGAACGGTCGAAAGACCATAGCGAGAAGGAGAATATCGATCAGGGGGCGGGCAAGGCCGAGAACGAAGACCATAAGTCTGGTGAGAGGAGGAAGACGACACACCAGAAGTAGAGGGCACATGTGTAGACTTATCCACAACACGTGAACGACGAGTATAATGGAAAGGAAATGAGGGTAGAGGTGGAATCACAGGAGGTGGAGACGGGGAATGTATCGGTGATGAAGGTGGGGAAGGGGAAGGTATCGGCGACGAAGGTGGAGAGTCATGCGATGAGGAAGGAGAAGAAACCGTAGGAGAGGACGGGGTCGGATCTGCAACAGCGGTACGAGGAGTAGGAATACTAGGCACAAAGGGTGGTGTATCCGGAAATGTAAGAAAAGAGATGTCCTCCGTAGAAAAATTCGAGCAGGATGGACGCGGATAGAAGGGACGAGATTCATCAAAGGTCACATCCCGGGAAATACGCATCCGGCGACCAACATGATCCCAACACCGATAGCCCTTATGCTCATCACTGTATCCAAGAAAGGCACACTCAACAGACTGAGCGGTCAGTTTGGTGCATTCACGATGGGCAAGCAAAACATAGCAAACGCAACCAAACAAATGGAGCACCGAATAATCAGGAGAACGACCAGAAAGACGCTCGAGAGGAATACCACCCTGTAGAGCAACAAAAGGCTGAATGTTGATGAGATAGGTGGAAGTGGTAACAGCCTCGGCCCAGAAGTGAGGCGGAAGAGAGGCGACAATCATCATTGCACGTGCCGTCTCAAGAAGGTGACGATGATTGCGCTCAGCCACACCATTCTGAGCATGAACACCAGGGCAAGAGAACTGAGTAAGAATAACCTGCTCAGCAAGAAATCCTCGCAGTGCATGGGAGATATACTCACCAGCTGAATCTGCGCGAAAAACATGAATAGGAGTGACGAACTGGGTGTGAACCATGGCAGCAAATTTTTGTATATAGGTAAGACCTCATTATGAGAAGACATGAAATAGATCCAAGTGTACCGAGAAAAATCGTCTATAAAGATAATATAGTAGCGATGACCCCCTTTCGAAGCGAAGGGAGCCGGACCCCAAACATCAGAGTGAACAAGATCGAAAGGACGCTCGGACACCGACTCACTGTGAGGGTAGGGTAGCTGAATCTGCTTATCAAGCCTACAACCCAGACAATCCAACGAAGCGTTACCAGAGACAGACCCCAGAACACCACGATGAACCAAAGACGAGAGACGAGAACCACATAAATGGCCAAGACGATGATGCCACTGCTGAAAAGAGCTGCTAGATGCATCTATAGGGGTTGCGAGACTGGCGGCGGTGGAAGCGGAGGGAACACGAAGCCAGTCAAGCTCCCAGAGACCATCAGAGCATCGAGGGCCAGCACCAAGAAGAGTGCCCATGCGACGATCCTGAACAGAACATGAATCAAAGTCGAGAATGACCCTACAACTAGAGTCAACAATCTGACCACCAGATATGAGCTACATGGTAAGTCGAGGAACATGAGCGACAGAAGGAACATGAAACGAAGAAGTGCTAAGAGTGCCTCGACTAGCTACATGGAGGGGAGTGCCATCAGCCGTAAGAACACGAACATGAGACTCGACAGATTGAACGGAGGTCAAAGTGGAAGAATCATAAGTCATATGAAAAGACACTCCAGTATCAAGAATCCGTGGGTATGTACCTGAATGAGTAGAAGATGGTTTCTCAATGCCAGAAGAGTCAGCCATAAAACCTGCAGAAACCGTCAGTGAAGAATATATCTGGCCATGGGCCGGGCCTGGCCGGGCTTGGGCCGGGCCTAAAGAAGCCCATGACAAAAAACTGAGGCCCAGGCCCTACCATCGGGCCTACTTTTCAAGCCCAAGCCCGGCCCATCTGGTAAAAAGCCCTGAAAAGCCCTTAGGGCTTAGGGCCGTGGGCCGGGCCTCTTCCTTAAAATGCCAATATGCCAAGCCCAAGCCCGTCCAGGACCTGTTGGTGGGCTCAAAACTTAGGCCCAAGCCCGGCCCACGGGCAAGCCCATCGGGCCTAGGCCCTGGATTTTAGGGCCAGGCCTGGGTGGGCCAACAGGGCCGGGCCGGAGATGGCCAGGACTAGTGAAGAATCCCAAGCATCAAGCAGGCATTTCAGCTGTGCAATCTCATGCGCAGACAGGGACACGGCCGAAGAGGTCGAGGTAGAAACACCTGCCGACGATAAGCAGTCGCCTCCACCCGTGGAGGTTGTGTGCAGAGTCGACCGGGAGTAGCGAGTCGATGTAGAGCCGCAATCACCAGGTGCGGAAGTCGTGGGAAGAGTCGCTGAAGAACGACCAACACCATGCAGAGAAGCGGCTAGAGGAGGCGGTGCAGCTGCTGAAGAAGTCGATGTAGAACGGTCAGCGGCACTGGTGAATGTCGCATAAGGTGTCGAAGTAGGGCGACAACCACCACCTCCAAGCGGGCGAGCACCAAGCACCGAGGAACGACGCATGTATGAGACGGGATCAATGCACGGAATACCGTCGTAAAACACCGAGCACTGCATGAGAGGCGTACCCGATGAAAGCATTGCACCTCTTTTTTTCTTTTTTTTTATCACAGAACTCAAGCCAGGAGCCGGATGCAGAAGCAGGCCAACTGGAGCCCGGCTGCCCACAAGCAGCCCAAAGCAGAGAGATGCACGGGCCGCGCAGGCAGGACGCGCACACACAAAGGAAGCAGGTTGATGGATTCAGTCCAGTAGTCTACCCAGTCAAACACACCTCGAGCGTCAGATGAATCCAATGCCCGGTGACCGATCTAGCACGGGAACCGGCGGCCGGCGGCTGATCTTGGACGGAATCCGGCGGCCGGCGGACGCGGACGGCAACGGGAACCGGCGGCCGACGGACGGCCTGAATCGGGGCGGCAGCGGCTTGGCCGGGAGGAGGCGGGGCCGCGGCGGTCTGGCCGGGAGGACGCGGGGCCGGCGTCCCGATCGACCAGAAGGCAGAGCAGGAGTCCTGGGTGAGTTGGATCAGAAAAACAACGGACGAGAGGGAGCAGCGGCAGCGTATGTCCTTGGCATCGATCGATCTCACATCGATTGCTATAGAGAGATCGATTCAGAAGAGATCGATCGGGAGAAGACTGAAAAAAAAAAAAAATCGATCGTCAGGCGTGTTGCAGCGCCGGAGAAAACCTAGGCTCTAATACCATGTTGGAATAGCAACTTAATCTTATTAGGAGGCCAAAAACAGCATATATACAAATACATAAGGATGCCAAAAGGCTAGAATACAAAAGACCAAAAGTCATCACTAATATAACTCTAATAGTTTTCAACTAACAAGAAACCAAGTACTTAAAAAAAAACACTAGACAATTCTGTCAACTAGGCACCAATTTTAACCCTCCGACCCATAATGTAAGACGTTTTTTGCCAAGTGACAAAAAGGTTTTACATTATGGGACAGAGGGAGTAGAAGCGAGGCTTGAACCCTGCCTGACTAGTAAGACCCAGGGTCTTTGGGTCTTTCTCGTGTATTTCTAACTTCCCTGTTACAGATGCTCGACGGCAGCAATCTAACATTTCGTACACAACGATGGCATGCCAAAAAGCATTTGCACTGCAGAATTTATTTTCCCCTACTGGCATGTAATCCCAACCGCTACAACCTTCTCCACAAACCATACCCAACATGGGATACCGACAAATAAATCAAACACTGAACTAACTAGGCTAGAGATGTCAGAATGGCTTGGGAGGTACTGGTCTTGCTTCACGGATTGATGTTGCATTCCCGCAGAAAAGGCTGATCGTAGTCAAGATACTCTGACCAGTAGCTTCGGAACTTGGGCAGGCCAATCTCAAGCCAGGGCTTCATGTTGCCATTGTAATGTATGACCGCGGCACGCTCCAGGTCACTACTGCTTACATGTGGGTTGTAACCTAGACCGAGAACATGCCATGATCGATCGAGGGGGAATGTCTTGTTCCAGAATGTAACCAGACCTAGAGGGAGAGTGCCAAGTTTCCATAGCAACCCGTCTTCATTCTGCAATCAAAAGTTGACAAATATTTATCAAATGGAATGCAAAAGAAAACAACAAATGACAGGTTCTCTGAAATAAAACAAAGGAGGGAGTTAAAAGCTTCCAAGTCATTGACAATTCAGAAGGATTATATAGTTCTCTGATTCTCTCATCTTTTGTACAGTAGACATGTCCCCAGAAATTTTGAAACTCTGTACAATACAAGTGTTGAGAGATTTCTCTAAATCTTGCTACCGATGTAAGCTAAATATTAGATGTGTTAATTACATGGACAATCTGCAATATAACATGGAGAACCTTATAGAGGGACATGAATAAACTCAGCATTGCACATGATCTTTAGTTCAAAACTTTATCAGCCTATTTAGGCATAGAAGCCATATTGTCCCTAAGCTAGTTCTAGACATCTCGTGTAATTTATCATGTATAAAAGTAATCACAAGTATGTGAAACTTACAAGCTTCTGCCAAAAGTGGTAGATTTCAGTTATGTTCTGCCGCCTCCATTCAGCCAGATCAAACATATTCATTCCAAAAGCCCAGACACATGCATTGGGATCAAAATTCTTTGCAACAACAGGACTTGAGAAATTCAAGTAACGATCGAAGCTATGAAAGCTCTCTCCACAAGTCTCTACAGCACCATTAACCTTCCCCTTCATATCGATTGACCAGAGGCCAGTTATGTCCTTTCTTACTACTACATCGCCATCAAGAAAAACCATCTTGTCGAGCTTTGGATAAATCTCAGGCAAGTAGAATCGCAGATGATTAAGCATTGAAAGATACTTTGGGTTTCTGTACTTCAAATATGAATCTGAATTTGCACTTTGTGCCGTAAAGTAATAATCGATCATAGATTGAGATCCCAGTTGTTTCAGCAACAGGCTCGAGCTGTCATTTAGCCATGTGAATTCGTCAATGTTTTGTACTTCAATCGTTGCTTTTCCAGGAGGATTAGAGAGGAACCACATTCTCATTGGAGCATAATTTAGTCTGTCAGTTACTATGTGGAAAACATGACGAGAAGGATGCTGCAGACAAAAAATTCCACTCGGTACGTTGCATGTTATCTATCAGCATAACTCAAGTAGGAAGTATCAAGAATACATACCTTGGCATTTAACACTGTCGAATTAACAACAACTGCTGTTGCCAATATATTATCTGAGAACAAGGCATAGTGATACAGTTTGGGATCATCAAGTTTCTCCTGGTTTGGGAATTGCTGCTGACTAGGATCCAATGAAAAGTATTCATTAGCTAGCGTCAAGGGGAGGCAGTGAAGACCTTTGGGAAGGGTTTTGGCTGCAAGCTGTGTTAGAAAAACAGTTTGCTTTTTTTGTGCATACAGCTGCTCCTCTGCCGAATGAAGCATAGCCCGGAGCTTTTTGACAACAACAGAGCAATCATCCTGTGTCTGTTCGCCCTTGACCAATGTCTGCTCAAGTGCTTTCACCTTCTCATTGGCACTGAATAAGTCAACATAAATTAAAGATTACTGAATAACTGCGTGGGGCTGCAAAATGCCCACAATATGTAATACTTAAAAAATCATAAACATTTGGGAGCCATACTTTTTGGGTAGATCAGAGTCCTTGGATGCTTCACCAAGCACCTTTTGAACTTCCCGTATCCGATGTCGCAAGTCCCTGAGGTATTGAGGATTTGCTCGAATGGCTCCAAGACCAAGGTAGACCTTTGCCTTGATTAAATGATCCTTGATATCCCGGACTCTAGTATCCGACGGAGCCATATTTTTACTCCTACCATCTGTGTTTTCTTTTTGAGGGTTCTTCCCTGCACCTTGATATCCCTGAGGTATCTGTGTTATAGCCTTCAATGATCTTCCCTGCAAATACAAGCCCACACAATTTAGATGAAATTATGTGGCAAGAAATCATGACTGCAACCTATCGCATTGAGATGTAACAAAAAACAATTATGTGAATTTTCTTCATAACAAAATGGAAATGCCCAAATTCTGCAGAGAGTGCAGCCAGGATGATTCCAGCATATGGATGAACATTTCTAAGTTAAGTAATGTACGAAAAGTAGAACAGACTGACCAAACTAATGCGCTAGTCGCCAGTGCAGCAAAGTGTTCCAAGTGTCTGTGAACCATGAGTTTATTGGTGCCTTGCCTACAATGTGGTAATCCTTATAAAAACTGCAGGGACTGTAATCCTTGGTGGTATCATCAAAACAAGTGACCCCGAACACACACCGGGCCCCCGTGTCAGACCGTCCGATGAAGGGACTGTTGCCCATGGAAAAAGCCGCTTGGACCCCCCGAGCCAAATCGCCAGATCGTCTGGGGCCCAACCCATGTGACCCACGACGCCACCTGGATGACACCCCGGACTGTGCAGTGCTAGGAGCAACTCTCTCTGAAGATCGAAGCCGCGCAAGCTCAAGCCCTCGACAGGCTCAATGGATCCGGCATCACTCTCAGGCAGTTGGCCACGGAAGACGAACGGTGGCCCAACGTGTTCTAGAATGACGCTTGTATTGTATCCATTCGTTAAATTTGACTCTTTGAAGTTGTTGTATATGTATGTTCTTGTGGATCCGTATTGCAAATGTGCGGTGATACTTGCTTTCCACCGACATGGCGTGCACGTTGGCACGTCTACGCTGTGTGAAGGTGGCGTCTTAGGATCGATATTATACAGATGCTAGTGGATGTGCTAGATCTGCGTAGTACCGGTCCCGGGGCGCTACAAAGAGATTAAAAATCCACAGGTGACAACTCAACTAAATTTGCCAGTATGCACCTAAAGCCTGAGAAGTAACATGTATCAACCTCAGAAGAAGACTGCTGCTGGGATCCTGTGTGCTTCTCCTGCTGATCCGTTGAGCCCGTCGCCAAACCACCATCTTGTGCCGTCCGCCCTGTCACTTGGTTGATCAGGTCGCCACCCTTCAATACGGCACCATCACCAGAAGTGATTTCAGAAAGCACCCTGTTGGCCTTCTTCCCCGGTGGCAATTCTACAAACAGTTCATGTGCAAACCGTCTAAGGACAAGAGCTCACAAGACCTATATATCTTTAGTACAGTGTAAAATTTCCCAAAACCAGGAAGAAAATAAAGCACACCTTGGTCCGCGGATTCAATCGAATCGTTGGCTAAATGGAGCGGTTCCTCCACTAATACGGCACCGACAGGTTCCTTCAAAGAACTCAGAGTTTCCTGCGTCGAAATCCATAATTACTCGTTGGCCAAGACATAAGAAGCATAACAGAAATTTTTACCAGAGGGAACGCATTTAGCTTGCTATCCTTGATGCTATGGCCCTGCCAAAACATAAAGAAACCATTAAAGTCCATGAACATCTCCGCCCCCTGTACCAAAACCCAAAATCCTATAAAAAGATTAACCTGACTCGCAATCTCGGCAGGCAAATCCTTCCTTTCTGCAAGACATCCGACGCAAATACCGTAAGAACCGCAGTGTCAAGAAAACGCCTCAGATCTCGATTGAATTAGACCGACGACGGGAGAGGGGGTGTGCTTACCGTTGGGGTTAAGCGCGACGGTGAGGCGGCGGTCGGAGAGCATTAGCAGGGAGAGCACCGTGGAGATCAGGAGGAGAAGCAGCACGGACCGCCCCGTCCTCGCCATCCCGCCGGAGTTCTTGGTTTTCCCCTCTTCGGTTCGTCAAACCTCGCTGCAGAGGGCAGAGTGCCGACCATTAGTTCGGGTTTCTAGAAGGAAGTGTTTTTAGATAGGCCTTCGCTTTTTGGATGGGCTTGCCTGCTCCGTTTTTTTTTCAAATTAATGAATTTTTTAAATCCATAAACCTTTTAAAATGCACAATTTTTTTTAAATCATATCTTTTGAATCTCTGAAATTTTCCAAATCCCGTGAACATTTCTTTAAACTCTTGAGCTTTTTGGAGTTTGCGAACTTTTATCAAATCTACAGACTTTTTTTTGAACCCGTGATTTTTTTAATTCAGAAACTTTTTCAAATTCTTGAACATTTTTTATTCCTGATTATTATTATTTTCAAAATTTTGCATTTTCATCAAAAAGTCAACAATCGATCGATTAACTGCGAACCGACCGACCAAGAACCAGCGCGTTGTGAGCAAGCTGCTCGCCTTGTTGTTGGGCCGGCCCACGGATCGGGGCACGTGGGCGCTAACTCCTTACTCAGCGCAGAAGGCGCTAGAATGCGCTAGTTAGGAGCAATCCTAAAAGTAACCAAAGGGGAACACCCAAAGCAAGAAAGATGAAACTTGATGGGTCGGGTTTGCGGACCGAGCATCAAGCACTGGACCGGTTAACAAGAAGACAAAATAGTCGGTGAGACGACACGGAGATCCGAAGTGTTGGGCAAATAGATTAGCCGGCTTGCGAGATCAAATCACTTTGGAAGGCCCTAGGTGGCTCAGTTTTACTATTTTGTACTGCACTAGTATGTGCGCGCGCCCCAAAGAATCTGTCAAGCCTACGCAAGAGAGAAGAATCATATCAAGAGGAGAGGAGCATGCTGGCGTATTGGCGGATGATGTAGATCCTGGCCTTGTGCTCCCTCGGTATCTTGCTCAACCCTCCTAATTCTGATCGCTTGTGCTTCTCGCCATGGCTCTTCATCTTTGCATCTTGAGCTTGCAACGGGAGGCTCCTGTGTAAAGTATTAATCACCCAGAGGCAATCACTCGATGATCTGCCTCGTCGGCTGTTAAGGTTTGTCACTAACATGAGCGTTTCGCGACACACCATCCATAAGAAAGGATGTTATATGTCTAGCAGTAGTTTTGGTTCTGTGCATCATGATGATACAAAGGCTAGGCTTCGTCCTTTTCAATAAAAAAATGACTAGCGGTAATACTCATGGCCCAAGACCAATGTCCAAATAGGCCTTAGGTCTTAGTTTTCTGCCCGAAGCCTGGTCCAAAAGCCCAGAAAACCACAAAATGATTGGGTTTGAAATTCTAAATGAAAATATGTACATTCGTAAATTACTAAAAGATAGCATTACTAATAACACAAAAGTTCAAATTCAGAGGTCGTAGTTTCACTCCGCCGCAGATTTTGTGGTTTTTAGAAAGAAACCCCTGATTTTTAGGAAGTGGTTCACAAATAAGCTTCGTTAATAGCAAAACTGGCTCCAAGGCCCATGTAAATGTGCCATGTAGAAAGTGTGACACACCAGTTCCCTCACATACGTTGAGCCAAACCACTTCCCTATCGCCCTTGTGATCCGAATCACTTCTCTCTCTCTCTCTCTCTCTCTCTCTCTCTCTCTCTCTCTCTCTCTCTCTCTCTCTCTCTCTCTCTCTCTCTCTCTCTCTCCTCCCTCCCCCTCCCTCCTCCCTCCTCCCTCCCTCCCTCCCTCCCTCCTCCCTCCCTCCCTCCCTCCCTCCCCTCTCTCTCTCTCTCTCTCTCTCTCTCTCCGCCCAAGAGTCAACGCACAACAAAGTTGTCGATGAAATCTTGGAGACAAGCAAGGCAACATCGACTACCAACTCTAACGGCGATTGCTTGAGACTTATGGAAAGGACTCAAGTGACATGCCCCTCTCCTCCCTCTTTAGGCAATGGCGACGACGACTACAATTTGGCACCATATTGAAGTGTCGTTGGCCAGGCCTCAGAGGTGACTGCGACAACAATGCATTGGAACAAGGTTGATTCACAACATAATTTCCCTATTCTTATGCTTGTTCAGAACCCGTCCAAAATAACAGGTTCAATTGTTTCATTCTTGTCTTAGCTCTACAACTTTCAGCCACCCGATGCCCATTGGGTATCTTTTCTAAAAAGACTTCCAACCACTAACTACTTGGCATGAACGCGATAGTCAGGTCCGACTAGTAGTTGATAACCCACAAGTATAGGGGGACACAACAGTTGTCGAGGGTAGAGTATTTAAAGCAAATTTATTGATTCGACACAAGGGGAGTTAAAGAATATTCACAAGTATTAGCAGTAGAGTTGTCAATTCAACCACACTTGAAAGACTTAATATCTGCAGCAAGGTGATCAGTAGCAAAGTAGTATGATAGTAACAGTAACAGTAGCAATAGTAACAGTACCAATTTTGTAGTGATCATAGCAACAGTAACGGCGAAAGTAACTTAGTAAAGATCAATATATGAAAAGCATAGGCATTGAATCAGTGATGGATAATTGCGTTGGATGACATTCATCATGCAACAGTTATAACCTAGAGCGACACAGAACTAGCTCCAATTAATCAATGTAATGTAGGCATGTATTCTGTATATAGTCGTACGTGCTTATGGAAAAGAATTTGCATGACATTTTTTGTCCTACTGATGCGTCTTGAACTACGTCGGTATTTCCCCAAAGAGGAAGGGATGATACAGCACAGCTACGGTAGGTATTTCCCTCAGTGATGAGACCAAGGTTATTGAACCAGTAAGAGAACCACGCAACACTACGTAAACGGTACCTGCCCACAAAGAACAAATACTTGCAAACCGACGTAAAAGAGGGGTTGTCAATCCCTCCCGGGTAAAAAGATAGATAAAATTATGGTAGATTGGATAAATAGATCTCGCGGGAACGCGAGATAAAATAAATAACAATAAATTGCAGCAAGATATTTTGGGTTTTTGGATTAATAGATCTAAAAATAAAAGCGAATAAAAATAGATCTCGGAGGCAAATATGATAAAGAAGAGACCCAGGTCTACAATGAACTACTCACGGATCATCGGAGAGGCACCAATGAGGATGATGAACCCCTCCGTGATGGTGTCTAGATTGGATCTGTGGTTTCTGGAACTTGCGGCGGCTGGAATTGTTTTTCATCGACTCCCCTAGGGTTTCTGGAATATTGGGGTATTTATAGAGTAAAGAGGCAGTGTGAGAGGCGGCCGAGGTGGGCACAACCCACCAGGGCGCGCCTGGGCCCCCAGGCACGCCCAGGTGGGTTGTGCTCCCCTCGAAGCCCCCCTCTGGTACTTCTTTGGCCCAACAGGTGTCTTCTGATCCAGAAAAAATCACAAAAAAAATCACATATATTCATGAAAACATAATAGATTCAGATATGAAATCATGGCACTCGGACCCTAGTGACAAGCATTAAGCATAGCAAAGTCATAGCAACATCAATATCAGAACATAGTGGATACTAGGGATCAAACACTAACAAAACTAACTCGATTACATGATAAATCTCATCCAACCTACCACCGTCCAGCAAGCCTATGAAGGAATTACTCACTCGTGGCGGTGAGCATCATTAAATTGGTGATGGAGGAAGTTTGATGATGACGACGGCATCGAATCCCCTCTCCCGAGCCCCGAACGGACTCCAGATCACCCCCGATGAAGAACATGAGGTGGCGGCGGCTCCATATCGTAAAACGCGATGAATCCTTCTCTTTGATTTTTTTCTTAGCAAATAGGAATATATGGAATTGAAGTTAGGGTTGTCGGAGGTCCAGGGGGGCCACAAGCTCGTAGGGCGCACCCCCTGAGCTTGTGGCTCCTGGGTGGCCACCCTCTGGTGTATCTTTTCGTTAGTATTGTTTATATATTCCATAAAAATCCTTTGTAAATTTTCAGGTCAATCCAAGATCTTTGATTTCTGCACAAAAACAACACTATGGAAATTCTACTGAAAACAACCTCAATCCGGGTTAGTTTCATTCAAATCATGCAAATTAGGGTTCAAAACAAGAGCGAAAGTGTTTGGAAAAGAAGATACAACGGAGACGTATCAGTGGTCATCGTAGCATCGAGTTGACATCCAATGCATGGTCATTTGTAGTCGCGAGGAAGACGCATCAAGCCATGGCTCTCATAGTGGACACTTGAAACACATCGAGTTGTGGCCACCGCATCGAAGGAACATGGAGGTGGCATCTCGGAGGACCCAGTTGTCATCACAGTCATGGACAGGTGGCAAAAGGTGGGGTGGGTCCTACAATCACCATCATAGTTGGTTATTGCCACTGTGAAGTTGCATGTCCTTGTTGCTAGCATCGAGGCACTGGTGGAGGGGCGTGACAGATGTCCTAGTCATAGTTGGTGAGGGCCTGGACGGGAGCCCAGAGATTTCTTCGCAGTTGGTGAGAGCCTGGGTAAGAACTCAGAGAATTCGTCACGGTTGGCTACTGCCGTTGTCGCCTCACTTCACTACCAAGTTGTCAAGTTGGAGTTGTTGGTGCCACTGTGAGAGGGTTGCCGAAGCTCAAGGCTAGCTAACTGATCCAACTCAACCTAGTTGCACATCATTTGTGTTGTTGCAAACCCTAAAAGTCGTGGTAAAATGAAATTATGACCCCTAAAGTTGTGGTTTTGCGTTGTTTGCTCTATTTTTTAAGCCAATACTGAAAAGTCTTTAGTCCAGTGCCTTATACGGGTTTTTTCTGCGGGGAAGTGCATTACATGCCTTTTGGTACCATACTGCGGCTGCTTGTCGTGCTCCAATTCAAACAAACAATGCCTAAGATTTGTAATGCACCATGCAACATTTTTTATCTGTCCCCTCTAGACGGACATTGGCCAGGATAAACCACATTTGAGTTGTCGTCACCTCGACAAGTCATACATGACGTTGATTTTTAAATTGGCATTAATTCATTTTAGCAAAAAAAATCATTGTTCTATTCTAATAGTAAAGTGCATTTTGTCCCTCAACTTATTGGGAAGTGGCCTTCGCCCTGGAACTTATTTTGGTATGATCTTTGTCCCTCAATTGATTACCAGTTAGATTTAGTCCCTGCGTGAGGTACTCCACCATCAAACCCAATACTGAGGACACGTACACAGTCCAGCGCTGCCGCACTGGTGTTCTCAAACATGGCATCGTCGCCCCCAAGCCAGGAGGTTCATGTCACCGGAACGTTGTGCCAAGGTTGAAGGGGACAACGACGGGACCTCTCCGGAAGCACGACACCAATGTCGTCTTCCTCGCGTGTGGCAGGCATGACATCACACAGCTTTCCGGTTCTCCCGACTACACCACCGACACCCTCTCATCATCGTAGTTCTAATTTTCTCCTTACCTGAATATTTCTACAATCGCATATCCGGCGACCACTACGGTCATCACTGATACATCTGCATTACAAAGGCACATGAGCAACTCCTCCCTTGTTGCTACTATCCCATCTCTCTTCTTTTGTTCCTCTTCACAGGTATTTTGATGTCCTCTTCTTTAGGGTTGCACTCGGCCTAGAGGAGAAAGACGCGACGATGGAAACCATTAATAGCGGGAACCACTGCCGCCGGCATAAATAGATGTTCCAGGTATGGTTTGCAGGGTGCACAAGGCTTCCAAGCACAAGCACATGCTCGGCAGCGAAGATGACGCCGCCATTTGCTAGAAATCTACGTCGGAGCAAAGTCCATGTTCCAATATTTATTTGAGCTAAACCGGTTTTGACCGAGGAATACCATTATAAGGGACTAAATCTACTCGGCATTAAGAGTTGAGGGACGATTTCACCCAAAAAAATCAGGGATGAAAGTCACACTTCGAGATCAGTTGAGGGACAAAAATGCACTTTACTCTTTTTTTTGCAGGGAAATTTTACTCTCTAATAGAACTAACAATATTTTTTATGCATATAAAACCATAATTAAAATAGCTATGCTTTGGGATAACATTGATGAAAAATAGCAATTTTATTTATACGGCCAACTCAAAAATTCAATGTGGACTAAAATAAAAACAAAGTAAGAAAACTGGACTGATAAAATGCATTATACAATGACAAGGTATGCATTTACCAGCATATTACATAGTACATGAATTCATAGTGCGGTACAAAATTCAAGAACATTTGTATGTATATTATAAGAAGCATGCATGACATCGACGTCAAGTAAGAGAAATCATTGGATTGCTGTTCAACGGGCTATTAGCAACGGAGTGTATAGTACGAAATAAGCAAAATCCCTGAAGATTTTATATGCGATGTGGCAATTGCTCTGTATCACTGTAAATTGGACATAGGACGAGATGAGCCACTTAAAATTTTGTAGGCATGAGGTTAGCTTCCAAAATATTCGACTGACAAGAATGCAAGCACTTCAAAACTAAAACAGTGCTGCCAATTTTATGAGTAAAGCAGTCGGCATCGCAGACTAAAAGTGAGATGTAGATAAAAATGGAACGCCAGGGGTAACCCCTTTTTATTCTTGAGATCATTCACTTGTGCTGATAGCAAACACACAAAGTAACATTCCAACACCCGACACATCAGTACATGTACAACCTTGCCATTGCAGGACTTAGGAGCACCATACCGCACCAAAACTTGCAGCAACATCCATCGGGACCTTCTAAACTACCCTATGTTATGTACTCACGCACCAAAGAATTTGTCAAGCCTAAGCTAGAAGAAAGAATGGGATCAAGAGCAGAGGAGCATGACGACGCATCGGCGGATGATGTATAGCCTGGCCTTGTGCTCCCTCAGCATCCTGCTCAGCCCTCCTGACCCCTTGTGCTTGCTACCATGGCTCTTCACCTTGTACTCCATCTCGAGCTTGCTCGGTTGCTCCTGAACAGGAAGGTGGTTGTGAAGGAAGAAAGTTGTGCTCTGCTCTTGCTCTTGCTCTTGCACTGCTTCTAATGTGATCAAAATATTTGGATCTGCCTCTGCTGTGGTCGTGGCCAGGTAAGTGTGCAGCTCTTATATAGCAGGGAAATGGCCAAACGGGAGAGACCACACTCCCACTCCCACATGATCCTCACATCTCTGCCTACTCGCGCTTATAAAAAACTGACGGGGACGGGGTCATATACCCCTTGAAGGAAGTGGGGGGCCGCCGCCACCTCCTCCACATGCACATGATGCGGCGGCAGCGTCGCCCAAGTTGCAACGGATTCCGATGACGCAGCAGCACCAGGGGACAAACGCCTTGTGGACAGCCAAAAAGGGTAGCTCTTGACAGCGAAAACGTCGGCTCCATCAGCGATCAGCACGCCTAATTCCAGATTAGTGAGGATGGTGCATGGGACCGGCAGTGGGTGGCCAGGCTAGGCGCCTTTCGTTGAGCAACTGTCCGGTCGGATCTCGGAGTATAATACATGCTCAGGTCTTCATATGTCGTACTCAAACTGGAGGAATCGTTTTATACTGCATGATGATGACGTGCTGATAATGTTTTCGGCGGAATTCCTAGCTGGGAAATTCCAGCTTTTGTACCCACGCCATGCGTTAATCATTTTGTTCGGCTACCATGATCATTGTTATGTTAGGTGCATGAGTCCATACATGCAAATTGTGTGCAACCGGAGATAATACTACGGGCCTGCAGCAAGCAGATAATCAAGCTGTTGGCCTACCCTTTCGAGCTTCTGGGAAGAAGATGTGTTCTTTTCTTTTTCTTCTTCTGGTGATGAACTGCCAAACAACCCCTTGGAGGAAACCGGACGCGGCGCGGGTAAAATTTTCATTCATCTGTTGCCGGTCGATGCTGCCCGATCGGGGTCATACACCCATATTCAGCAGCCACTTGCGCAATTTCTGTCCCTGATGAAGTAAGCCACGCTTTCGGCCGATGGAAAGGCCGCCAAAACCTACCGTATCATTGCCGTCGTTGGTTAATTTATTTACTGCTGGTCGGTGGCGGCACGGCGACGACCTCGGGGTCGGGGAGATCACATGGAACGCGAGGGGCAAGCGTGTGCCTCTCTCTGAACCCAGCTAGCCGCTTGCTCCTCTGGCTTGGCTCGTGCCATGGCTGGACTGACAGGCTGACGGTGTTTGTTTTCGGTTCAGAGAAGAAGATATTTCTGTTTGATGATGCTCCCCTAACGAACTACCTTATATCCACTAGGTCTAGCTAGGATATGTGTGTGTGAGACTGAGTGTGATTAGGATGATGTAATCCTGGTCACCTATCGTTGCTACAGAGTGATCTCTCTTTGTTTGGGAGAAATTGGGAATTTGGGATACGTATCAAGATGGCAATTGTGGATCTGTAGTACGCCTACTATATGTTTCAGGATACATACATACTTTCGGATGAATATGAAAACAATTCGGTTCAGAGCACTATATGCATTTGGCAGTGTTAGAATAATTGGAGATATGTATCACAACACGATGACGACATCGAGAATTGCTAATGAGGTTTGGCGAACCCACCTACTTTCCACGGCAATGGCTACCGGCGGTTCTCCCCGAGATACCGCAAGGCCGACACACGCCGATGCCTCCCCCTGGGTGTCTATCGCTATCTAATCGTCATAGGTTACAATGTTGTGCACTTGGGAATCACGTAGGAATCTCGGATATTTTTTTCACGAGTAAGTCATACAGATACTATGGTGTCAAAGGGCACTGGGTTTGAGGTGGGTAGACAAGGGTGAAAGATTTGTTAGCATAATAAAGATGCTTTTTTCCGGTAAATGGCGCTTTTATTAACTCAAATGTAGCATCGAGTTGATACAATTTATGATGAGCAACACCCGGCCTCTGCATGGTTAGGATGCACACAACCAAATACAAACAGTCTGAAAAGACAAAAATATAAAAAAAAATGGACATATCGGCAGCAGTAGAGTCAAATAGGACCATCATTATGCCTATGTCGAAAGAGGTGATGGACCAGTATGGAGGTTATGCTGCCACCCATGTTGAGAAAAAAAACCTCCATGGCCACCCGCTCCAACCGCGTACACACCGCCTTGAACAGCGGTTGGTACTCCGTACGGTGAAGCATTAGACCACGTACGAAGCGAGTGCGTGAAACGAAAAGTAACTTGCAAAGGAGAAGAGTTTTTGTCATTAAAAACCAGATCATTTCTACATAGCCAAAGCGACCATGATAAGGCATATGCTCCAACCCTCAATAGCGTTTTGAACCTATAAAGAATGACGTCCAACTAATGACCAAAAATATTGGCAACGCCTGTGGGTGGATATAAATTCGATACTATTTGGATGATTGACCACGTAGAATGTGCAAACTTGCACTGGAAAAGGAGGTGCCTGATTGTCTCGTCAGGAGTACAAAAGCTACACTTCTTGCTTCCTTGCCAATTGTGACGAGCGAGGTTATCTTTGGTTAGAACCACTCCGCTTCGAAGATACCACATGAAAATCTTAACTTTTAGTGGAATTTTCGACTTCCAAATTTTCTTATCATTTCCATTGGGACCTCCGAATGTGTGAGCACATGGTACATAGAATCGACTGTGAGGGACCCAGATGTAGTGAGGTTCTAGTGAAACATATCTCGTCCTTGTGTCAGGTTAATCGTATCCAATCGGGACAAAAGATTTTGCCATGACACATGACGTGGGCCAATCAAATCCCGCCCGAAGGAAATATCCGGTGGGAAAGAACTGAGCACCTGTGCAAGAGTTTCATTCTTATCGCGAACAATCCGGTACAAAGTTGTGTCTTGTTCTCGGAGCCTGGCAATGCCTAACCAGTTGTCCTCCAAAAACAAATCTCGGACCCGTCTTCAATCGCAAAGGATCCAAAGCGGAAAAGATGTTTCTTTGCCGCCATTAGACCTGCCCAAAAGTGTGAATCACCAGGTTTCCAATAGGCCCGAGACACAACTTTTTGGCATAGATACTTGTTGCACAATAGGGTTTGCCAAACACCATCCTCGGTAAGAAATTTGAACAACCATTTACTAAGTAAGGTGCCATTCTTCACCTAAAGGTCATGAATACCATGACCACCTTGGTCTTTCGGCCCACAAACCATGCTCCATTTTGCTAGCCTGTATTTTTTCTTTTCATTGTCTCCTTGCCAAAAAAATTTGGATCTAAAATAATCTAGTCTTTGCAAGATCCCTCTTGGGAATTGAAAGAAAGAAAGCATATAGAGAACCATATTTGTAAGGATAGAATAGATAAAGACCAGACGTCCTCCAACAGAGAGAAATTTGCCTTTCCAACTGATCGATCATTTCCCTAAACGCTCGTCTACATGTTTCCGCTCCGCGTTAGTGAAACGGCGATAATGAATCGGAATTCCCAAATATTTAATTGGGATTTGGCCTTGCGCATAACCAAATAGGTCAGCATAATCAGCCGCCGCCTCACAGGCTTCTCCAAAGTAGAACAATTCACTTTTATGAAAGTTAATTTTAAGGCCCGACATTTGCTCAAACGCTGAAAGCAAGAGTTTCAGGTTTTGAGCCTTGTTTAGGTCATGTTCCATAAAAAGAATTGTATCATCGGTATATTGTAGAATGGAGAGGCCACCATCCACGAGGTGTGGCACCACTCCTGCAATCTAACTGTCCTGCTTAGAACGCTCAATCAGAATATCCAACATATTAGCAACAATGTTAAATAACATTGAAGACATGGGGTCACACTGGCGTAATCCTTTTTTCGTTTGAAAGTAATGGCCTACTTCATCATTTAATTTGACGGCCACACTACCTGCAGTAACAAAATTTTGGATCCACTGGTGCCATCGGAGAATCCTTTCATGCTTAGGGCCTTTTGAAGGAAGCACCATTTAACCTTATCATATGCCTTTTCAAAATCAATCTTGAAAACTACTCCACTCATGTTTTTCAGTGCATCTCGTGAACGGTCTCATGAAGGATCACTACTCCATCGGGTATATTTATTCCTTGCATAAAAGCCGTTTGAGATGGTCGGACGACATGGTCTGCAACAGTATTGAGCCGATTAGTGGCCACTTTGGTGAAAATCTTGAAGCTAAAATTAAGGAGACATATGGTTCTAAATTGTTGGATCCACTCACCCTCCTTAATCTTCGGCAACAACATGATCTCGCCAAAATTAAGCCTAAATAGCTCAAGTTGGCCGGCATGAAGGCAGTTGAACAACTCCAAAAGGTCAATCTTGATGAACTCCCAGAAATTCTGATAGAATTCTGCGGGGAAGCCATCAGGGCCTGGAGCTTTGTTGTATATGTTCCATTTGGATGTTGTAGGATGCTTGAAGACGTTGTAGGATGTCAAGCCAGCTAAGATGGATGTTGAGGACTAGGAGGAGTTACAGAGGCAAGCAACTGGTCTATATGGTTGTCTTTGTCAAACTAGGTTATTTATACATGGATGAGAATTCGCCGAAGAAGATTTGGAAGAACTGGAAAGTAGCGAGAACTATCTAGATCTCAATGATGTGTCAAGTGCTAATATGGCAACTCGTGGTGATGACTCAAATAGTAGTAGTGATGCCCTCGTAGTATTAGACATTCGGTCAACTAAAGGTGAAGTGTGGATTTTGGATTGGGCTAGCTCTTTTCACGCGACACCTAACCGGTAGGTGGTTCTCTTCATACAAGATTGACAAGTTTGGTTTAGCCTGTGTGTGCAATGACACGGGTTATCATGTTTGGAGTAGGTGACATCAAAATTAAGATGTTTGTCGGAGTTGAGCGGACTCTTCGTGAGTCACACATGTGTCGGGACTAAGAAGTAATCTAATTTCGCTTGAAGATCTTCATAATGGTGATATGGAATTTCGATGTGATCAGGATAAGAAGACCGCGAAAATCATAGAAGGTGAGGTGATCGTGATGATGGGAGAGAAGACGGCTTCACACTTTTACCAGTTGCAAGAAGCACTATTACAGGTGGAGTCACGTAGACTGAAATTGCGGATGTAGCAGTGGATCCCATCATAATATATACATGAAAATTTCTACTCATGGACGGATTTAAGGTGATAGAGAATATTCACCCAATCAACTACTGCCTTGTCTCTCTCCAGACTGCTTGCACCAGCGTTCAAAGCGTGTCTGCACAACCCTGTTTCGGAGGCATGAGGTTCTCTAGACTCAGTCCGGTTTTATTTCCAGAACAAATTCGTCGGACTCTTTATCTCTGCATGCAGCATGATCCGATCGGACGGGAGAGGATTTCTAGCAGCGGCATGCATATTTTGGACCATATGATTGCATCAAGATTTGAAAACTCGTGCATGCGTTTAAGGCTTAATTACGTCATGCATGCAATTTTTGACAACTTTTGGCAGATAGTGCATGTTCACCCATCCCATCTCCCGTGCTTTTTCTTCCCACTTTTTTTTCCATCTATTATATCTTTTGAACCAAAATTTTAATTTATATTTCATTCCCATATTTTCGTGTTCCTAGTGAGGAGGTTTGAAACAAGTCCACTTTTGAATATGTTTTGACAAGGTCTTAAAACTTGAGCAAGTTTCAACTACAATAACTTGATAGGAATGAACGATAAATTCACAAAGTTTCAAAAACTAAAACTTAAACCCCAAGCCCTAAGTCCTAAGCCCTAACCCCAAAACCCTAAACACTAAGCCCTAAACCCTAACCCCTAACCCATAAACCGAAAAATAAAATGAAACTTGGTAAAAAATTAATATTACAACTATCAAGTTTAAATATTTAGAACTTATTAAATTTTAGAAGTTGTCAAAATGTACTCAAGAGCGATCTTGTTTGAAAGTCCTCGTTGCAAGGAACGCAAATATGCAAACAAAATTAGAATTGGATTTTTGGTTGAAAACATATGATAGATTCAAATTGGACTTTTGTACTGAGTTACTCCCTTGACATAGGCGCAGGCGCATGGGTCGACTCCAGTGGAAGTGGTCAACGATGTTGCGGAGAGTGTCATGGCTCCATTCCCGCGGAAATCAGGACCTCCGATGGTGGCGGCAGCGACACTAGAAAGAAGAGACGCGGTGGGCAGGAGTTGGAAGGGGGCAAATTTTCCTGAGAAGTGCGAGCGGCCGCTCAAAAATAAAGGTTGGGGCAGTTTTTTGGGATAACTCCTCAAAATTAGCTGAATAGGGGCTTGGCTAGGTGTGGTTAACTCTCCAAAACCCGTGTTTAAGGCACCGGCTAGAGATGCTCTTAGTTACCAACTAACAAGAAGCAAGTACTAAGAAAACACATGTGACAATGCTGCCAATTTTCCGAGTAAACCAGACTGAGATGTGTAGATAAAATGGAATGCCAGGGGAACCCCTTTTTATTCTTGAGATCATTCACTTGTGCTGATAGAGCAAACACAGAAAGTAACATTCCAACACCTAACACATCAGTACATGTACAACCTTGCCATTGCAGGACTTAGGAGCACCATACCACACCAAAAATTTGCACCCAGACCGTCAGCAACATCTATGGGGACCTTCTAAACTACCCTATGTTATGTAGTAGTATGTACACACACCAAAGAATCAGTCAAGCCTAAGCTAGAGAGAAGAATGAGATCAAGAGGAGAGGAGCATGACGACGCATCGGCGGATGATGTAGAGCCTGGCCTTGTGCTGCCTCAGCATCCTGCTCAGCCCTCCTCCTACTGATCCCTTGTGCTTCCTATCATGGCTCTTCACCTTGTACTCCATCTTGAGCTTGCTCGGTTGCTTCTGAACAGGAGGAGGCTGATTGAGCTAGGTGAGCAGGAAGGCTCTCTCTTCTTACACTGCTAGACCGCTAGTACTGGAAGGATGGATCTGTGATCTGTGGTCAAGTCAAGTCGAGTGTGAAGCACTTATATAGCTGGGAAATGGCCAAACGGAAGAGACCACCACACTCCCACTTGCGCTTATAGAAACCCTAATGGGACAGGGAGGATAGGGACGGGGTCACATACCCCTTGTAAGAAGTGGGGGGCTGCCGCTAGCTACCTCCCCAGCCACATGCATCGGCAGCCACGCTCAAGTTGCAGCGGATTCCGACGACGCTGCAGGGGACAATCGCCGGCTAGACAACGAAAAAGGGTCGCTGTTGACACCGAATCCGTCGGTTGCATCCACGATCAGGACGCCTAATTTGGATGGAAGTGGGTTCCGTTTCGTGATAAAAAATGGATGGGAGTGAGTGGCCAGCCTAGGCGCCTGTCGGATCTTGGGAGTAAAATATGCTCACGCCGTCCTCAAATTGGAGGAATCGTTGTATAATGCCTGATGATGACTCGGACCTGATGATAATGTTTCCGGCAGAATTATTTCCTAGCTGGAAAATGAGTCCGTACACGCAAATTCTGCAGGCGGAGAGAAGGATGAGCACTCTGTTTGATGATTAGCTTCCGATAATTGTGGGGGCCCTGCAAGCAGATAACCTAATTAAACAAAAAAAAAGGGCATTCTATCAGTTGTGATTAAACAGGTTTCCATATTGATAATTGTAAGCTCACTTCTTCAATCAGTGGTCTACTTTTTCTAGGTTCTGAGAAAAAGCTATGCTTTCTTTTCTCCTGCTGACGATGAACTGAACTGCCAAACAACCAACCCCTCTCAGAAAACCGTGACGCCGACGAGGGTAATTTTTCATTCATGTGTTGCCGATCGATGCTGCACGATTGGGGTCATACGCTCATATTCAACAGCCACTTGCGCAGTTTCTGTCCCTGATGAAGCAAGCTACGCTTTCGAGCGACGGAAAGGCCGCCAAAACCTAGCGTATCATTGCCGTCGTTGGGTAATTTATGGAGTAGTTACTGGTCGGTGGCGGCACGACGACGGCCTCGGGGTCGGGGAGATCACATGGAACGCGAGGAGGCAAGCGTGTCTCTCTCTGAACCCAGCTGGCCGCTTGCTCCGCTGGCTCGTGCCATGGCTGGACGGACAGCTCCGTTGTTTGTTTTCAGAGAAACAGTAGAAGATATTTGTGTCTGATGCCCCCTGAACGAACTACCTGATATCCGGATAGGTAGTTCTAGCTAGGATATACGCCTATGATGCTGCATCCTGGTCATGCTAGGGATAGGGAGATCATTTCTCTAGGAGACAAGGAAAATATTTTATCATGGTACAGTTGTGATTCTTTTTTGTGGAGAAATTGTGGTAAGCATCGAGATGGCAAATGCGGATTTGTTGTACGCTTACTATATATTTCATGGTATATATTTTCAGACGAATATGGAGACAATTCAGTCAGTGTATTATATGCACTTGATGGTGTATTGCAGCAGCTTGCCGTGAAGCTCGAGCTCAAACAAACAAGGCCTTAAATCTTAAATACACCATGCAACGCTCTTCCAGGTGACGAGTTGCATATATGTATCTTAGGTCGTCTGTTTTGGACTTGGAGTAAAATTTTAGGGCACTAAAACTTCTTTCTTTAGGCAAGATAAAGTGTCGTCTCCAACAGCTGCCTTATAATAGGGCAGTCGCATGTACATTTTTCATCTCTATTTATACATATTGCACACATACAAAATACCAAATGCATTTCAAATGAATCCGAAACAAATTATAAATTATTACATAGTTCATCAAACCCACAATATAAATTGTTCATCAAGCTCAACAACAAAGTTTAGCACACAATACAACAAAATTCGTCACACAAATGCAACAAACATAGAGATAAAACTAGGTCGGTTGTCACCCATGCCATGACCACCACTCCTCATCGTAGATCTCAAGAAAGTGAAGGATTAGTCTTGTTTCCGACTCGGCCACACCGGTCGTCCCATGAGGTCATACACACTGTAATTCAAATCTTGTCCATGCTCGTTCTCATTGATTATATTGTTTGACACAACCGAAAATCACCGATGACGCGCCGTCGACACCGCCCCAAGTTTGTTGTTGATCCCCTCGGTGGCGGCGGTCGGGCGGCAAGCAACGGTGTACCGGCGGCCGCTAGTCCACCTCGGAGGGACACGGCCAGGCTGCGACAGCCATACGGGCAGCGGCACTCTGATGGTTGGCAGAAATCGGTCGGAATCAGAGGGGCGGCAGATGCGAAATCGGAGGGGTGCCCCGTGCGAGGGGGCGGGGTGGAGGACAGGTTCGGGGCAGAGTCGGGGGTGGGCGGCGAAACGGCTTTGGTTTGGCATCACGGGGCGGTCGCACTATTTTGCGGCAGTCATCCAAGTGTTGTATATTTGCAACACGTGCTGCATTTTAAGGCTGCCCAAAAAAATTACAAAAAGATTATGATAAGACAGTTGTTGGAGGCTGTTTTTTTGCCTACAAACGCCTACTGCCCTAAAACAGGGCAGCTATTGAAGATGCTCTAACGACCACCGAAATTATAATTCTGATAACCCTTCTCAAAATAAGAAGAGTAAGCATACAATTCTGACAATTCTGATATGCATATGTGTGATCGATTTCATACGCGATGTGACTGCAAATTGGACACAGGATGAGATTAACCATTTAAATTTGTAGGTACGAGGTTAGTTTCCAACTAACTAGAAGGCAACCAAAAGTGTTCTTCTAATCCTAACCTCAAATGCTCTCGCTATGAACAGTAAAATATGGAAAAATAGAAAAAATAATTTAAAAACTATTTTTTTAAACAAACATTGCTTAGCGTGAATTTTTTCGTGATGAAATCACATTCATGGAGGTCTGGACGATAATAACAAAATCAAGACTTCAAAATGCTTTCAAAAACATTAGAGCATCGATTTTGTTATTTTGCCCAAACCTTTATGAATGTTGTTTCATCACAAAAATTTGCACATAGGCAGAAAATTCAACATTGTTTGTTGAAAAAGATTTAGATTTTTTTTACCTATTGTTTTTATTTTACTGTTTATGAGGGTGCATTTGAGCTCGAGTGGAGAAACTCCATTGTCCAGAAGCAAGTACTTCAAAAAAATGTGACATTGCTGACAACTTCCTTGGTAAAGCAGCCGATATCGTAGATATTTCTTTATTGAAGCAGGGCAAAAGACTTGGCGTTTTCATTGATTAAGGAAGAACATTCAACAGAGACATGCCGAGTGGATTAATAAAAACAACTACTCGCCCTGAAGGGGATTTGGAGCACTCGGGTGCTCCACACCACTATGTGAGTATTATTAAAAACCAAAAAATGGATTTGGGGATATCAAATCTGGGTGTTCAATCTATGTCCGTGTGAAGTTTCATGAAAATATACCAGAAAACGTATTCTCGATAAAAAGAAAAAAAATTCCTATGCATAGAGAAAAACTGTTTGGAAGGAATGTAAGTAACTGTATTTTCTTCGCCACGGATACATTTTCTGGTATTTTTTCATGAAACATCACACCGAGTAAATTGGGCACCCATTGTATCCCACAAATTCAGTTTTTTTTAAATCCTGGTATTTTTTGAAATTAATATTTGTATTGGGGTGTGGAGCACCCGGGAGCTCATGTGTATTTCCCTACTTACAGACATTACAATACTCAAGTGCGCAGGCCCCGACAAAGCCCAAAGACGGGCCTCCTACTTAATCTTCATCACAATCACCATCGACAGGGCGCTAAGGCTTTGGAAGACCCTGATATTCCGCTCTTTCCAAATTCCCCACGTCACAAGCATCATCAGGGAGGAGATGGCATTTCTATTTTGGTCCCTCGCGCTAACCATCTTGATCCACCACTCCTTCACCGAGGTTGCGAGGCACCAATCTGAATCCAAGATGCGATGTCGTCCAGGCCAAATGGTGATATCCATCTGTACTGGCGCGTGTATCGGCAATGACAGATGAGTGAACAATGGACTCTTGTGTGATTGCAAAGAGGGCACAACCCACAATTTAGCCAACCACGACGGAGCAATCTGTCAGTCGTCCAAACTCTATCTTGGATGAAAAGTCGGGTAAATAACTTACATTTGGGGGAGCCCAATCTCCCCAAAGCATGGGGACCAGGCCATGGACGTTTTCCCAGGAAATTGCACCTTGTATGCCGAAGTCGTGGAGTATCCCCATTGAAAGTGAATTTCCAGGAAATGGAGTCCTGAATTCCATGGGCAAGGTGAATATGCTCAAGCATTTCACAAAGCGCAATGAACTCCTAATGTGCTCCACTGAGATGCCAAGGCAAGTGTCAATTTGACGAGCCAACGAGTTATCCAACGGAGCCTTACTAATCGTGCAACTCTTCTTGTGCGAGAGTTCAAAAATCTTGTGGGCGATGTCTTTTGGGTGAACCCTCAAGCCAAGGGGAATCCCAAAATTTAGCTTTGTTTCCGTCTCCAATAGTAAATTTGTTGGTCGCCACAAAGATGTCACGGTCATTATCATCAGAAGGAGATCCGGAGATCCAAGACCCAGCCAACTCTTGCCTCCAGTCATTTTATCACAGCCCGCCCAAAGGTATGCACGCCTCAAACTGTCAATCATCTTTAAAACCTCAACCGCAACGTCCAGAGACATAAGATGGTAAATGGCAATGGCGGTCACCACAGCCTTGATAAGAACAACCTGACAGGAAGTGGCCACAAGCTTGCCAGCTGATTTATCCTCAAGGTATTGGAAATGGATGTGCCTTGATCTTCTAACCGACTGCGGGAGCCCAAGATATCACATCAGGAAGGAGGTACGAACCTTTGGGAAGGCTTGCAGGATGCCATCGAGGTCGATGGAGTCACACTGAATGGGCGCAACATGACTTTTGCTGCAATTCGTGACCAGCCCAGTTACATTACCAAAACCAAGAACTGGATATCGCTTTTGATGAGAACAACAAAAAAGGCAGCATCATCCTCATATCGTAGATAAAATGGAATGCCAGGGGTAACCTCTTTTTCTCTTGAGATCATTCACTTCTGCTGATAGAGCAGACATATCAGTACATGTACAACCTTGCCATTGCAGGACTTAGGAGCACCATACCACACCAAAACTTGCAGCAACATCCATCGGGACCTTCTAAACTACCCTATGTTATGTACTCACGCACCAAAGAATTTGTCAAGCCTAAGCTAGAAAGAAGAAGAATGGGATCAAGAGCAGAGGAGCATGACGACGCATCGGCGGATGATGTATAGCCTGGCCTTGTGCTGCCTCAGCATCCTGCTCAGCCCTCCTGATCCTGATCCTCCTGACCCCTTGTGCTTGCTGCCATGGCTCTTGACCTTGTCCATCCTGAGCAAGATAGAGCGTCTCAACAGGAGGGTGGTTGTGCTAGCTAGGCTCTGCTTCTACTGGATGTTTATTTGATCTGTGTGCTGTGGTTGTGGCCAAGTAAGTGTCAAGTGCTTATATAGCAGAGAAATGGCCAGATGGGAAAGACCACACTCCTACATGATTCCCTCACCTTTGCCTACTTGCACGTATAAAAAACTGATGCGACTGCATTGGGAAGAGCAATGGTGACTGGGGCATATACCCCTTGAAGGAAGTGGGGGGCTGCCGCTACCTCCACGACCACATGCAGCGACAGCCACGCTCAAGTTGCAGCGGATCCCAATGATCGCCTTGTGGACAGCGGGAAAAGGGTGGCTCTTTTCCCATTTCCACTAGCTTCTTCCTCATTTAGGAGTGGATGGGAGTTGGTTAGCCAGGCTAGGCGCCTTTCGTTGAGGAACTGTCCGGTCGGATCTCAGAGTGTAATAAGTAATATGCTCAGGCCTGCCTATGTCGTCCTCAAATTAATTGGAGGAATCGTTTTATACTATAATAACGCATGATGATAATGCTTCCATTTCAGCTTTTGTATCCACACGCCTTAATCATTTTGTTCGGCTACCATGATCATTATTAGGTGTATGCATGAGTCCGTACATTACATGCAAAACTCTGTGCAGGCGGAGAAAAGGATGAACACTCGTTTGATGATTAGCTTTCGATAATGCCGGGGGGCCTGCAAGCAGATAAACTAAACAAAAAAGGCATTTTTCTATAGTTTTATCTTTAGTGATTAAACATGATTTCATTTAGACAATCAAACCCTCTTCCTCTTCTCCTCCAACCAGTGGTCTACTCTTTCGAGCATACCCGACGAGGGTAATTTTTCATTCACGTGTTGCCAATCGATGCTGCCCGATTGGAGTCATACACTCGTATTCAACAGCCACTTGCGCAGTTTGTGTCCCTGATGAAGCAAGCTATAGCTTTCGAGCGACGGAAAGGCCGCCAAAACCTACCGTATCATTGCCGACGTTGGGTAGTTTATTTACTTACTGGTCGGTGGCGGCACGGCGGCGACCTCGGGGTCGGGGAGGATGAAGATCACATGGAACGCGAGGGGGCAAGCGCGTGTCTCTCTCTAAAACCCAGCTGGCCGCTTGCTCCTCTGGCTCCTGCCATGGCTGGACTGGCAGGCGGGCTGACGGACAGCTCCGGGGTTGGTTTTCAGAGAAGTTGATATTTCTGTCTGATGCTCCCTCAACGAACAACCTGATATCCGGATAGGTAGTTCTAGCTAGGATATGTGTGTATGATTAGTGTAGTGATGCTGTAATCCTGGTCACGTAGGGACAGGAGAGTATATTATCGTTGCTACAGTGTGTTGTCTCTTTGTTTCGCAGGAACTGGAATACGTGTCAGGATGGCAACTGCGGATTTTCATTGTAGTACTTCCACCGTAAGGAAATACAAGACGGTTTTTTTATGTAGTTGGCTACATAAAAACGTCCCACATTTTGTTACACAGGGAAGTAAGTGTTTTCAGACGAATTTGGAAACAATTCAGTTCCATGTGTACATAAAAACGTCCCACATTTTGTCCCACATTTTAAAGATACATGTTCAAGCATTCTTAAATTTTTTGTAGACACACATCAATGTTTGATGTATAACCTAAAAAAAATTCCAGCTCCTAATTCGACTTACTACACCTACTAGTATGCATGCATGCGCAATGCGCGTCTTTACGTTACATGGTGATTTTGACGAAAATAAGTCACTGAAAGTGACGGAGAAATGATTCAAGATGAATGTCCATTGTGCATGTACTTGGAATTAGCATAAGAAAGCTTCTTGTGTTCTTACGCAGTCACTATCACATGAATATGTAATTTGCACAAAAATTGGGGTACTTA
Organism: Aegilops longissima; assembly: GCA_021605205.1. Classification (NCBI taxonomy): domain Eukaryota; kingdom Viridiplantae; phylum Streptophyta; class Magnoliopsida; order Poales; family Poaceae; genus Aegilops; species Aegilops longissima. The sequence goes on along the minus strand of CM038676.1, from coordinate 616,537,437 downwards.
TTGCGAAAAACACATTTGGAAAAAAGTACATATGAACCCACTCCAAAAAACACGTTTCTTAATGACAAAAGTTTCTTGAAAAAAAGGTGCACACATTCATCTCTCCATGTTCTATGTACACATGGAAAGTTTCACGGGAAACAACTTTTTTTTGCAGGTGCAAAAAAGATTAAAAAACTATAAAACACTATTTGAAGCACTAAAATCTATATTTTTTATGCGGACACAAAATAAAAAGATATTTTTTCGTAAACTTTATTCCCCGCACATATTCTGCGAAGATGCATGGGTGAAATTTTGCTTTGTAATTTTTGACATTTTAAAATATGTTTAAAATGCTTTTTTTTCAACAGTGGTCTTATGTGGCCTTAGGGCCATGGGTGCGCGGTGGATCCTGGCCTTTGCCGGCGGGAGGGCTTCGTTTTCAGGTGCTTACTCAAGTTTTGTTAGAGTTTGTGTCCTGCTCAAGAAGACGAGACGGCAGCGGCTTCTTGAAGATGGAATAAGGGTCTCCCCGCCCAGCCCCCGTCCCAATGGTGTGTCTAGCATCGTCAAAGGGCGTGTGGAGGTGTGTCTCCGGCGGATTTCGCGAGATTTGGTGGGTGGTTGTCTTTGGTAGATCCACTCGGATCCGGTCTTTGCTCGTCTTTGTTCATGTGTCTTCAGGTTGGATCCTTCTGATCTAAACTTCTCTTCGTCGGCGGCGGTTGCTGTTCTGGGGCGTTGATCCTATGGGACCTTAGCACGACGACTTCTCGACTGTCTACTACAACAAGTTGTGCCCGGTTCCAGCGAGGGAGGGGCGATGACGGCGGCGCGCCTTCGACTCGCTTCAATGCTTGTAGTCGTCGCTAGGTGGTCTATAAATCTAGATGTAATTTTTATTATTTCTAGTGTTTATTGTACTGCCATGATTGAAAATGAATAGATTAACAGTTTTCCGGAAAAAAAATATACCTCAGGTAGTGCCTACCTTACCTATTGCTATGTTTTGTTGTAGAATTCACTACTGCTTCTATCCAGCCAGAAATGCATGTGAAGCAGTGAGGCCATGTATGTGCGCTATGCATTCATTTGATTTGTCTATTTTCTATTTTTATATTGTTCTACTTTTTCACCTCGTGTCAGACTTGGTGGTACGGATCCCCCTTAATTGTTAGCTCTGCGGGGTCTTCGGAAAAACAATTTGTACTGCTTCAGAAGATGCGAGGTGACTCTTTTTGCTCCAACGAACTGACATGCAGTGGGGTCCTTTACCCGGTGCTAACCCATAGATGTTTCTGGAGCGACCAGATAACACTGAATGCTACTGTAGCAACGAATCGCTTCGCTGTAAGCCGTCGGATGGAGCCCAATGGACGGTCAGAAATGCATTTCAATGCGTGAGTTCAAAGATTCAAAACTCGTACGCTATATAGTAGTATAAATATAGAAATGTAAGATCTTATACAAGTCTCCCCCGCATTCGTAGAAACAAAAAAGACAAAATTGAATGTGAATAGTGTCAAAGTAATATTCACTCAAAGATGCCACTATTCACATTAAAATTTCTCTTTTTAAATCTCTAATGTACATCAATTTTGAGCTTTTTTGTTGGAGTTGTAGACATACCCCACATGAATGTTATCAAACAATTTCAGATTTTTTTTGAAATGTCTAAATATGAATTTTTCGGGTTGATCTTACGATTTCATCTAAATGTGAGATCTCATACAAGTCTCCCCACATTATATGCATTTGGTAGCGTGTTGCAACTCCTTGCCGTCAAGCTCCATCTCGAGCAAACAAAGCATTAATGGCATCTCCAAGCGGACCCTCAAACCGCTTGTAATCGTCTGGATCGCGCGGTTCAAACGTGGTTTGGCATCCAACACAGGTATGTATCAGTCCGCCGAGCGGTCCGAGCATACTTTTTCTGGCAAACCTGAGACAAACGTGAAGAGACTTTGTGAGAGTCCGGACAACAGTCATGTAGGACTCCAACACCTCGAGCCCACCCAATACCCTTCCCGGACCCCGCGCCTCCATCCTCCACATTTTCTCTCCTTCCTTCTTCCTCTCTTGCCTTCGCTGCTACTCACCACCCCGGCCGCCATGCCACACCCCTGTCGGAACTCTACGTCTCTGTCACCTCCAACGTTCCAGTCGGGCTCCACCCCGCTTCTACTACGTCGCCGTTCAACCCCTCTCCTCCAACCGCCCCGCCAAGTACCATCCGCTACTTCTATACTCACCATGCCCAGCAACTGTTCAATGTACTACCGGAGCTAGAAAAGTTTTCCCTTCTTATTTCAAGCAATGGATTCCGATTTGGAGTACATATACGAGCACTATGTTGAGTCGCCTGACGGCTCGTCCGATGAGTAGGACTACACGGATGAGACGGCGATGATGTAGGCAATCCTTGAAGATGCGGAGCGTGCGGAGGAGCATGTTCTCAATTTCAAGGGATCGATCAAAGTACATCGAGTGCTCAACCGCAATAGGGCGCGCGACCATTCGACACTGATGGCCGACTACTTAGCCCCCGATGCACTCTTCGCTGACCATTTTCCCCGGCGTTTTCGAAAGCACAAGACTATCTTTGATCGTTTGTATCATGGCGTCCGGTCCTATGATGACTAGTTTGTCTTCAAGAGGATGTCGTGGGAACGATTGGCTTATCTGGTTACCAGAAGTGCATGGCTGCACTCCGAACGCTTGCATATGGTGGCACGGCCGCTGATTCGTGGGATGCGTACCTACGAATGTTCTGAGAGCACATGCGGAGATGCCATGGTCAGGTTTGCAACTCTCGTAGTCAAGGTGTTTGGACCTCAGTACTTGAGAGAACCAACTGTGGCAAACACCGAGAGGCTCTTGGCAATCTCAGAAGCAACAGGGTGACCAGGTTTGCTTGGATCTCTTGACCGCATGCGTTGGAAATGGAAGAATTGTCCGGAGGCTTTACAAGGGCAATATCAGGGTCATGTTAAGAAGCCCACTATCATTCTTGAAGCAGTTGCATCACATGATCTTTGGATTTGGCATGCTTTCTTTGGCATATGCCCGTCTCTCACAATGACATCAATGTGCTACAACGACCACTATTGCTTGCGAGGCTGGCTGAAGGAAAAGGTACACTAGTAGAAAAGGGGTCAAACGTGAAGCACATTAGTGCCGGTTTGTATTAGAGCCGGCACAAATGTATACATTAGTGCCGGTTCCAACGGCTAGCCTTTAGCACCGGTTCGTGGCTAACCTTTAGCACTGGTTCGTTCCACGAACCGGTACTAATGAGGGTGGTGGCAGGACGTTGTCAGTCTGGGCCCCCTCCAGCACCTTTAGTACCGGTTCGTGCCACGAACCGGTACTATAGGTCCTCCTGCATATAAACCCTTCGTCCAGCTCGCTCTGTTCTTCCCCCTTTCCCCTCTCCTCTCCTCTCCGTTCTTCCTCTTCTCCCCTCGAGCTCATCACACATTTTGCCCAAAATTTGTCAAGATTTGAAGGCCCCCATCCATTCAAGTGATCACAAAGGTTAGCAACTTTGTCCTTTCATCTCTCATTGCTATATTAGCTCTTGCATTGGTTCATATAGTTATTAATTTGTGAGTTTAGTAATTTGGGAGGAAATATATATATGTGCTAGTATTTGATTTATATGCAATTTGAGGTCAAAATAACACTTAGTTTGCATATGTAGGTGTGGTTTACTTAGTGCCTTCTAAATCTCTGTCGTAACCACCGTCGATCGCCCGCACCGTCCCGTCGCCGGCACCACCTTGTGGTGAGCCTCTTGTTCATGAAATTTTATATAAAAAATTGATGTTTCTGTGATTTGGATATATAGTTACTCGTATAATAATTATCTTACCCGTACGTTGTTTGTTATACATAGTGCCATGGTTTTGATATCCGTCCCGTCGGCCCTCGTCCTTGTTATGATTCGGATGTGGTATATTCTCTTTTAAAACTATTTGTTGCATTTCGTGTTTATGACAAATTATGCCCATCAAGTTGACATAGATATTTTTATCTAGGAGGTATGTGAACCGGAAATTCCAACCGACCCTATTGTCGAGAGGTTAAATTTAGTTGAAAGAGAAAACGAGTACTTGAAAGAAAAATTGAAAAGAATTGAGGGGGAGAAGATGGAATTGGAGTTGCATGTTGCCGATGTCGTCGATGATCACAAGATCAAGATGGAGAAAATGCGCTTGAAGATTAGAAAGATTAGAAAATATGCCATCGATAGTGAGGCTTGGTATCATTATGCTGTTGGATCAATTGTTACCTTAGTTGCGATCTTGATCGCATTTGTTGTTGCATTTAAATGCTTTAGCTAGAGAGTTATTTGTTTGTTGCATTTAAGTGTTGTATGAACTTTATGTATGAACTTGTATTAATTTGGTCTATTCGGTGTTGTGTAATGAAGATGAGCCGCAATGGATGTACGATGACCGATGCTCTCCCAGTTCGTTGAGGCGTGCATACTTTTCTCGCTATGCGCAGAGGCAAACAAGCGGGCGGATGGTTTTATGCCTTGTCCATGTGCTGGCTGTAAGAATGGTCGCAATTACTCTACGCCAAGAACCATTCACGCCCACTGTTTGAGTCCGGTTTCATGCCCCACTATAATGTTTGGACCAAGCACGGAGAAAGAGGGGTTATGATGGAAGACAATGAAGAAGAAGAGGACGACGACAGCTATCCGGCCATGGGTTCCCTGAATACGATGATACAACAATGGGGAAGAAGCTGAGCGGTAATGCGGAAGAAGTGGGCGGCAATGCGGAAGAAGTGAAGAAGAGGCATCGATGAGCCCGTTGATGATCTAGGTCGGGCCATTGCCGATGCAAAGAGAAACTGCGCAAGTGATTTGGAGAAGAAGAAGTTGCGGCGCAAGTTAGAGGATCACAAAAATTGTTGTACCCAATTGCGAGGTGACAAGAAAAAGCTGGGCACCACATGGAATTGCTGCAATGGAAGGCGAGAATGGTGTATCGACAAGGGATTTGGAAAGTTCTTTGGTAATGATAAAGGATATGCTTCCAAAGGACAACGAATTGCCCGAGAGTACGTCTGAAGCAAAGAAGGCTGTCCGCCTCTAGGGTTAGAGGTGCGAAGATACATGCATGCCCTAATGATTGCATCCTCTACCGCGGTGAGTACGAGGATTTGAACGCTGCCGGTATGTGGTGCATTGCGCTATAAGATCAGCCGCGATGAGCATGGTGATGTCGAGGGCGAGTGCCCCGGAAGAAGATTCCTGCCAAGGTGATGTGGTATTCTCCTATAATACCACGGTTGAAACGTTGTTCCAAAACAAAGAGCATGCCAAGGCGCGATGGCACGTAGAAGACCGTAAGAAAGACGGAAAGTTGAGAGTACCGGTGATGGGTCGCAGTGAGAAAAATCGAAAGAAAGTACGGAAGGAGTTTGCGATGACGCAAGGAGCGTATGGTTTGGTCTAAGCGCAGATGGCATTAATCCTTTTGGGGAGCAGAGCAGCAACCATAGCACCTGGCACGTGACTCTATGTTTGTATAACCTTCCTCCTTGGTTGTGCATGAAGCGGAAGTTCGTTATGATGCGAGTGCTCATCCAAGGCCCTAAGCAACCCGGCAACGACATTGATGTGTACCTAAGGCCATTAGTTGAAGAACTCTTACAACTGTGGAATGGAACAGGTGTACGTGCGTGGGATGAGCACATGGGGGAAGAATTTGACCTAAAGGTGTTGCTGTTCATGACCATCAATGATTGGCCTGCTCTCAAGAACCTTTCGTGACAGACAAACAAGGGATACCGCGGATGCACGCGACTGTTTGGATGATACCAACAGATATATTTGAATAGTTGTATGAAGAATGTGTACCGAGACATCGTCGATTTCTTCCGAGCAGCATCCCGTAAGAAAGAAAGGCAAGCATTTCAAAGGTGAGGCGGATCACGGACGAAGCCTCGCCACCGCATCGGTGCTGATGTACATGATATGGTCAAGTATTTGAAGGTGATATTTGGAAAGGTCTGGCGGACAACCTGTTCCAAAGGACGCCGACGGACGCGCACCCATGTGGAAGAAGAAATCTATATTTTGGGACCTGCCATATTGGAAAGACCTAGAGGTCCGCTCCGCAATCGACGTGATGCACGTGACAAAGAATCTTTGCGTGACCCTGCTTGGCTTCTTGGGCGTGTATGGGAAGACAAAAGATACACCTGAGGCACGGAGGACCAGCAACGTATGCACGGAGAAGACGGCATATATCGTGGTCATGCAAGCTACGCCTTACCAAAGAAGAGAAGGAAATCTTCTTTGAATGCCTGCTCGAGATTAAGGTACCGTCGGCTTCGTCGAATATAAAGGAATAATAAACATGGCAGAGAAAAGTTCCGAACCTAAAGTCTCATGACTGCCACGTGATTATGACGCAATCGCTTCCGGTTGCATTGAGGGGCTTCTACCGAAAACGCTCGATTAGCCATTGTGAAGCTATGTGCATTTCTCAATGCAATCTCGTAAGGTAATCGCCCGAAATCATACCAAGGTTACGTAATGATTTGGTGCAATGTCTTGTCGGTTCGAGTTGGTGTTCCCACCATCCTTCTTCAACATCATGACGCACGCCCTAGTTCACCTATCTTGAAGAGATTAACGTTTTGGGTCATGTATTTCTACACAATATGTTCCCTTTGAGAGGTTCATGGAGTCTTAAATAAATATGTTCATAACCGTGCTAGGCCGAAGGAAGCATCTCCAAGGGCCATCAAAATGAGGAGGTCATTGAGTTTTGTATTGACTTTATTCCTGACCTTAAGCTGATTGGTGTTCTGAATCGCGGCATAAGGGCAGACTGGATGGAAAAGGCACGCTAGAGGGGAACAAATAATATGTATGGACGGACATTCTCTCACTAAAGCACACTACACAGTTCTACTGAATTCCGCCTTGGTGGCTCCGTATATGGATGAACACAAGAATTTGCTACGCCCAAACACCGGAGCGGTCGATGACCGGATTACACGTGAACAAACCAGGAGTTTCGCCACTGGTTGCGTACACTTACCATGCATGACACCTCTATTGAAGATGACCTGTACTTGTTGTCCCAGTTACCATCTTGAATATAATGACTTTCAAAGGGTACGAGATAAATGGTAATACATTTTACACGATCGCCCAAGATAAGAAGAGCACCAACCAAAACAGTGGTGTCCGCTTTGATGCAGAAACCAAGACGGAAAGGAAACATATTATGGTTATATACAGGACATATGGGAACTTGACTATCGACGTGGTTTAAAGGTCCCTTTGTTTCGTGCAAATGGGTCAATATGACACGAGGCGGGTAACGGAAGACCCGCGAGACGGAATGACAACAGTGGATCTCAACAATCTTGCGTGATGCGACGAACCATTCGTCCTAGCCAATGATGTGGCACAGGTTTTCTATGTGAAGGACATGTCTACCAAGCCAAGAAAAGAAAAGCTAAGGAAGCGAATGCATCGTACGATGAGCCAAAGCGGCACATAGTTCTTTTCGGGAAGAGAAACATCGGGAGTGGATGACAAGACAGACAAGTCGAAGATTATGAAAAGTTTGATGAAATTTCTCCATTCACAGTGAATATTGACCCGAGCATCCCGTTAAATGATGAAGATTTTCCATGGTTACGGTGCAAAGGGACACACGCTGAAGAAAAAGTTTCACACCCAAAGATCTGGGATGTGATCGGCTTCACTATCATCACTTTCTTCGTGTTTCACACCCGAGGGGAATCTCTGTAATAGTTAGGGTAGTTATGTGTTTTGGCATTTGAAACGCGAAGAAATTTTATGTGCAAACAAATTCTTTCATGCCTTTACTGATTTTTAAAGTTAAATTATTCACAAACTAGTGATTCACACTAATTTCAAATAATTCAAAATTTAAACTATTCAAATTTGAAAACTACGGCACTAACAGAAAGTTTGTAATTTTTGTACCTAAAGCAAAAATATTCACAAAGAAACTCTAAATACACAAAAAACAACACAAAAAAAATAAAGCAAAAAAAAAGCCCGCCTACTAGGCGGCCTGCATACGACTAGAAACCCAACCTCTGTTGGGCGGGATGATGCAGGCCATAAAGGCCAAGTGGGCCAACAGGCAGCAAAGAACACGAGGCCCAGAGGCCTGCTTTGGAGAGGAGCTCGAGAGAGCGACCGCACGGGGTTTATAAACCAGTCGGTCGCCCTCGGCTAGCGAGGTGGGACTAAACTTGTCGCATCCGCACCTGCCTGCAATAAGACCCTTTAGTACGGGTGGTGGCACAAACCGGTACTAGTAATTTTAGTACCGGTTTGTGCCACCACCCGGTACTAAAGGGGTCGCTTCGCTGCTTGGCTGGCCAAAACAGACCTTTAGTACGGTTAGTGGCTCCAACCGTACTAAAGGTGCCTTCTATATATACAACACTTCAAAAATTTCATTCTCCTCTGTTTCTTCCTCTGTTTCCCATTGAACCGCTTCGCCCGATCGATCGACGCGTCACCGACCCGTCGCCGCCGCCGCCGCCCAAATCCCGTCCCGCCCCGTCGCCGCCCTCGTCTCCTCCGCCGCCTGGGCCCTTCCCGTCAAGGCTGTCCCTGCGCCGCGCCGCCCAGCATCACGCGCCTGGCCTGTCGCTGCCCCGGCCGTCGCCTCACCGTCGCCGTCGCCCGCTGTGAGCTCTCCCTCTAACCCTCTCCTCGCCTCAAGGGCCACCATGGGCGCCGCCTCCCCGAGCCCACACACACACAAGCATGATGAACACACACACACACATACACGTATATATTTAATTAGTTTAGATTTTGTATGTTTAGTTAGTTTAGATTTTTAGATTATTGTTTTCACTAGTATATATGTATGAATGCATGTTAGATGGATATAATTAGTGTTTAATTAGTATGGAATTTTTTATATAATGTTGTTTTTCTGTTTTTAATGGATGTATAGAAATTGTTTTTATGTTTTTAGTGTTAGATGCTTAATTAGTATGAAATAGTATATAGATTTTTGAAATAGTAGAAATGTTATAAATTTTAGTTATCAAAATCCAATCATTAAAAAATATTATTTTTTATGGGCATATAGCTAGTATTTGTTATCGACGATGCCCGCCCGCATCCTCGCTCGTCGACCCGTCATGACGACGCCCAGCCGCCCATGTCCGGACTGGCTCCGCTGGCTGGCACCGGGAGGTACTGCTCGGGGGCGCGCCGCTTGATGAGGAACCCGCCCCGGTCCCGTCGTCGACCCTGATCTCGTTTGGTGGCGTTCGCGTGGGCCAGTCTCGGTGCGGAGGGACTCCGCCCCCGGAGGAGGTACGTCGTCGTGTCGTGGAGGAGGACGAGCACGCCCATCGCTACATGGTTGCGTTAGAGGCGGCAGGTTCTCCAATACCGGCAAGATCTTGAGGATCTCACATCAGCTATGATCCCGTGAGGGTTCCTTCTCTTTGGGTGTCCACCGCCATGACGCAGGAACCACGAGTGTCCTAGATTCTTCGTAGTATTCGATCTTTAATTAGCTAGCCAGTGATGTACTATTCAATATTATATATTATTCGAGACGATGTATTCGAGATTGTATCTATTATTCTAGACAAAGTATTCGAGATTATATCTATTATTCGAGACGATGTAATTTGAATACTAAATTGTTTTATATTTCTTTTGAATTAGTTAAATAAAAGCTATGGCGAGACAATACCGACAGAGAGGAGAACAGACCATGTTCAATATGATACGCGGGCCGATGATAATCGAATGAAGAAGATTATGACGGTTCAATTTCTAAACAACACCGGAGAGGGTGATATGATATTCGATCGCGACGATCGAATTGATGAAGTCATGAACTACGATTATGACGATGACGAAGAACATGTTGATCCTGAAACAACAAAGACCGGCGAGGTATATATATTTATATAAACAAGTTTCGTGATCATCACATGTTTTAAATGACTTGAAGATATATTAACGAATCGATCTTTGTTTTTCAGCCATCCGGTCGAGCAAATCTTCGTGCAAAAGGACTAAACGAGGCCCGAACAAAAGTTGAAGGAGGGCGAAAGTACAATATCGAGGCGGTCAGACCTAATGGCGAACCATTAGCGCCTAAGAAGATTGCGGACAAGTTCATTAAATCGGGCGGAGTTCTTGTGAAGGACCAACTCCGATCTCCCTTCAAGAATGGAGAGAGCCAGCAAAAGACAAAGGACAAAAGGCAAAGAGGACGCTGCTCCACGTCCAAATGTTACTTTTGTCGACAAGAATCAAAAAGATCTGCTTTGGGATACTCTCATGGAACATTTCACCCTACCAGATCATTTCACGTATGAGATGTGCAGAAAGTCAAGGACGCTGCTCTTAGGAAGATGGCGGTTGCATTCAAGAACCACAAGAATCGTGAATGGGACAAGTACGTCAAGGAGGAAGGAAGACTCCAGTATTCGAGGGAACACTAGAGAACCAACGTGCTCATTGGGACGATTTCGTGAAATTCAAGGATTCAGAATTAGCTAAGGAACGGTCGAGAATAAACAAGAAGAATGCCGAAAAAAAGGATAAGTTCCATAAGCTGGGGCCAGGTGGCTATGCGGTTGCAATGCCTAAGTGGGATAAGTCTGAGAAAGAGATGGAGGATGCAGGTGTCACTCCGGTTACTAAGAGCTGGCCCCCCAGGTGCAGGACTTGGTTCTATGCGCATGGGGGGGAGTTGGACCCGAAGACAGGCGAAGTTTCGACGAAGGCATGTCTGAACGGAGCCGACGATGCGATACTTGTTGCAATAGAAGAGGCACGATCGGGGGTGTTCCAGCCCAACAGAGAGAACGACGAGCTTACGCGTGCCCTGGGAAATCCTGAACACCCGGGAAGAACACGAGGCAAGGGCGCTATTCCGTGGTATGAGGGGTTTTCAGACTGGAACAACGACTACAGAACCCGTGCGAGAAAGAAGATTGCGGAGGAGAAGAAGAGGAAGATGGAGGAGGAGCAGAGGAAGCGGGACTATGAACGCCTTCAAGGCCTAGAAGCAAGTCAAGAGGAATTGGCAGTCAAATTCCAGCGGCAGCAGGAGCAGATCGAATCACTTAGCCAGCAAAGGGGTCTCAAGAATGCAGCAGCTAGCGGATGATCCAGCATTGATAGCACCGCCCCATCCATGCAGAGAAGCAGCATGGGTTCCGCCCGGACGACGCAATGTTGGTAGATACCCGTGGATGACATCACGGAGAACACTAGCTGCGAGCTACACGTCAAAATGAAGAACATATCCATGAAGGTGGCGGACGGAGAAGCTTTTCCAGCTACCCCAAAGCAACCTACCATTGCATCCCGATTCCAGAGGGCTATGCTCGTGTCATGGTTGACGAGGTGGTGCAGCCATATTCGGGCTAGAGCTTGACATTCCTGGAGGTGAGGACGAGCGCTTTCTGAGACGCCAACCATCGATCATACTATGGAAAAAGGATTGCATCATCTTCAAGGCCACCGACACGCGTCATCCGACTCCTCGTCAAGTCCGCCACCGAGTCAGCAGCCTCCCGCCTCCTGCAAGTCCACCAAGTCCGCAAAGTGTCGCCACCTCCTCCAAGTCCGCAAAGTGTCGGGCCTCCTCCTCCTCCAAGTCCGCCACAGCGCCGACGCCCACTCCTCCTCCAAGTCCGCACAACCTTAGGCCTCCTCCTCCAAGTCCGCACATCTTCAGCGGCCTCCTCCTCGCCCAACTCAGCCCGTCACCGGCGCCTCCGCCGCCAAGAATCGCAGAAGAGACACCCGCAGCTATGGTGCGAGCGGCACGAGTCGAGGTAGTATAGGAAGTACAAAGGAGGCAAGCGATATAAATATGGTCCAAGCCTCACGCCTCTTCCGCAGAGGTCTTATGACAGGTCCGAGGAGGAAATCGCAGCCATATCAAGTCCGAGGTGGAAGCCCATTTTGCACCAAACCGCCACCGCCGCCAAGGGAGAAAGTGCCTAAGGAAACGATTGACCACTTCATTCAGATGGCTCAACCACCAGCTCCCAAGCCTGTTGACACAGACTATGAGCGCCACATCGGAAGTTAAATCGAGCACGCCTATGTAAGGAGGCGAGCTCGGGATCGAGCAAACAAGAAGCAGCTGTCAAAAATGCGGAAAACCATTCCCCACCTGGGGAGAACAGCGGCGAATCGATCCCTCGCTTGTTGTGCCAACAACACGTGATAAAGACGCGCACCCAATATTATTGTGGGCAAACAGTTTACGTTCCCGAGGTGGGCAATGTGGTAATAACGGAGGACCATATAATGCAGGCTGAAGTTCTCAAAATCACTGTTGGACAACTCCTCGAGATCGAGCCCATGCCTGTGCTTAGAGAGGATGAAATAAAACGGAAATATGTCCGGGCCAACCTTTGGTCCATCCGCACAAGGTCAAGAACCTCCCAACGAGAATGTATGAATTGCATCAATGGTACATGAACATTACCAAGATTTCGATCGAGTGTCCTTCATGGTGAATGTCAAGGAGGAGCATTACTTCCATGAGAAAGCTTTGTCCGCTGAGTATTCTGAACTGTTTCAGTTATACAATCAAGATGCACTCGACAAATCTATCGCCGCCACTATTGTCCGTAAGTGATTTCTTTCGTAATTTAAGTCTCAAGCTAGCTGTACCGATCCTTTGATCAATCATTACCTGTAATTATCCTCACTATATTCTTTTCGTGGTATTATATGCAGGATGAAGATATATGAAATGAGAAAAGGTGGACGCTGGCATCGGGTTCATTGACCCAAACACCGTTAATGAATACACATGGCAAATAAATGCACATCATCAAAAGGCCGAGAGGACAACATGCTAGAGTTCTTGAAGCGCCTCAAATACAATGAAGATATACTACTTCCTTACAACTTCCAAAGTGAGTCACACTGTCTTGTACTACAAATTCTCTGTTTTTGCCTACTAGCTAGCTACATGTTTTTGCTTTACATATGCCCGCTTAATTAAGACATGCAAACATGTGTGCATGCAGATTTCACTGGGTCTTGTGTATCATTAAAGTTGACGCCGGAACAATTAAAATACTAGACTCACTACTCAAAGAAAAAACTGACTATAACATCTTGTTTGGGATAGTCAACAGGTAATTTCAATCATTATTAACTATATATCTCGCCTATTTAGTTCGTCTATTTTCATGATATGAACTATATTTAATAACCCTTTATTCATTTTCATTGTCGGCGGCAGGGCTTGGGCAAGGTTCATCAGCGTCATGGAAGGCGAATGGAAACAAAAGCTTAAATGGTTTCACCCAAGGTAAGTAATTATAGTACTAGCTAGCTAGCTAGCTGCCATCTCTTTAATTATCATGCTTGATTAATTATTATCTGATCAAATTCCATTCTCGTAAAGGCCCTGAAGCAGCGTAGGGACTGATCTGTGTGCATTCTGCGCTTATAGAACATTCACATGATGGCGTCCAAAGGAGCAGATCTCAAAGACAGGAATGGGTACGCTTGTCAAAACACTATTCACAATTTTACACCAATATCGATATCTAGTCACACAACTAATACACATGCATATTGATCTCCTTCTTAACAGTTCACAGAGGAAAGGGAGAAGCTCCTAGAAACGGAGCGCGAGAAGCACTTCAAGAGGAAATAGCGGATTTTTGCTCGACCAGGTCATAAACCAAGGAGAATACTATTACCCGCTACCGCCCCCATCGTGTTCATGTCACCAATTAAGCTAATGCCACTGGCTCCAAGGCAATATGCATATGTAGGAGAAATTGTATATAGCTATACATGTGTGTATGTGTGAATTAATTAATATGATGGTTTGTGAGACATTGATGATATATATATATATATATATATATATATATATATATATATATATATATATATATATATATATATATATATATATATATATATATATATATGCATAACGTGTACAATGTGTAGTATTGTAAAATAACAACAAATCTAAAAAGAATTAAATTGATAACACAAATTTAATTGAAAATAAAAATAAAACAAAACTCATTAAACATTTAGTACCGTTGGTGTTACCAACCGGTACTAAAGGGCTCCTGCCCCGGAGCTGGCTCGTACACGTGGTTGGTTTTAGCACCGGTTCGCTGAACCGTACTAAAGGGGGGCTTTAGTGATGACACTTTAGTGCCGGTTGTGGAACCGGCACTAAAGGGCCTTACGAACCGGTGCTATTGCCCGGTTCTGCACTAGTGGGTCCTCCTTGTCACTATACCTTCAATGGACATGAGTATAACATGGACTACTATCTTGTTGACGGTATCTATCCTCCATGGGCTACCATTGTCAGCACCATCTCTAACCCAATTGATCAGAAAAAGTCTCACTTTGCACAAAGACAAGAAGCAGCTAGAAAGGATGTCGAGAGGACATTTGGAGTTCTGCAGGCCTGTTTGGCAGTTGTTCGTGGACCTGCTAAACAATGGGATATGATGACATGTTGTGTTATCATGCACGGCATGATCGTCGAGGATGAGGGTGAGGATGCTGCCGCAACTCTAGAACTTGAGAACATGGGTGATCCTATCGAACTTCCAAACCAGAATTCGGTCATGTTTGAAGAGTTTATTCAAATACATCAACAAATACACATCGACCAACTCACGAGCAACTGAAGGAAAGATCTGATTGAGCATCACTGGGCGGTTAAAGGGGACAACAATCTTGGAATGTAATATTTGAATCTTTTTAAATTTGAACTAGTGTGCATGCAGCTATTTGAATGTCTATACTCTATGTATGCGACTATTTGAATATGTGGAATTTTTTAAAAATGAGGAAGGCCGTATGTATTCGAGCAGCATTGGACACCATGAAATGCTTCCGGGTGATGACAAGTACAACTAGCAACAAAATTATACTTTAACGTAGTTTGAGTTGAGACATTGTCTGAAACGTCACTTTTTCTACGCAGGAGAGAATAAATAGATAGTTATAGCATCTCAAATAGCTCCCCTATTTTAGAGCAACTCTAACGCGGCGACCCATTTCGCCCGTCCATGTCCGTTTAGATCAGCGCGGACAGAAACAGCGGCCCAACACGCCGACCCATTCCCAAAAATCGTCTGCTTCGCGTCCACGCTGACCCATTCGGACCTAAAATTGCGCCTGAAATGCGTCGGCATGGACGCGAAGCGGACGCACCACGCGTCTCTTTGGTGTCCGCCGTGGTCCCACTTGGCGGCCACCCAACTACCGCCCGTCGTCTAATTTATGATGACCTCCAACACCGGGCCCACTAGTCAGCCAGTGGAAGCGTCCTTTTTTAACCCACGCGTGCGGTGGGGACGGCCTCATCCACTTCCGTCCACATCTGGCCCCCGCCACCCCATTCTTGCTTCCTTGCCGGTGACACCCCAAACCCTAGCTATGGGCCTCTTCCACAGCAGCTCCAGCAGCGGCAAGGGCAAGCTGACCCCCGGCGCCTCATCCTCCTGTGCTCCTCCTCCCCCTCCTCCTCCACCGCTGGTGCGTGACCGGTCAGGTTGGCGGCGTCTGCACATCCCGGTGCACCAAGCGCGGTGGCACTGGGAGTATAGGAAGCCGCTGCCTTACCCCGACGTGATGCTGCGGCACCACTGGCACCTCGATCCGTAGCGGATCCCGGTGCAGGCGGTTCCGTGGACACAGCAGGCGCACGACGAGTAGGTGTGCAGGCGCCGGGCGCAGCTCATGCTGGCGCAGCGGCGGATGCCTGAGTACGCCGCCGACTCTCCCAACTGGGGGCCTGGTTTGCCCTCGAACACGAGGAGCAACAACGGCGAGGCGTCGATGCCAACCCGCAGTTTCCACTGCCGCCCCCGCGGGTAGAGCAGGAGGAAGAGGAGGCGGAGGCGGAGTAGCAAGCCGCCCTCGAGGAGGCCCTGCAGCACGCGTTGGAGGCTAGTTGGTTCGAGGAGGACGCGCATTGGGATGGGCCGAAGCAAGCCCTTGCCTTGTCCGCGGCGGGGGAATCCGTCCATGCCCCGCTCTTCGTCCCGCCTCCGCCACCGCCCCCGCCCATCGTCGAGCCCAAGCTGGATCCAGAGCCGACGCGGAAGCGCTCCCCACCTCCACCCACTTGGCCGGAGAAGGCCTACACGTGGACCGGCCAGTACCGCGAGTGGGTGAGCGCGCCTCCGGCCCACTACATCGCGACGCCGGGGGAGGAGGCAGCCCACCTTGAGCGCTGGAAGGCGCACTGGCTCGCCCAGGAGGAGGCCGACGATGAGCGGCAGATGCTCTAGGAGCAGCAGCTGCGCTGTGACGCGGAGGTGCTGCGGCATGAGGAGGAGGAGGAGGAGGAGGGGCGCGCCACAATGTCGGCGCCCCAGCAGACGCCGGAGGAGGCTGCCCTCATTGCATACCAAGCGACGTTCGGGTGGGCTGGCCCTCCTCCCGTCTTCATCGACCTCACCGGCGGCGATGGCGACGTCAAGGGGCAAGGGCAAGGCGGACGACGTCTAGGACAGCGTGCGGGCAGAGATATTTTTATGTTTCTAATTAATGTTTAATTGTGTTTAAGTGGTCTTTGACCGATGATTGACCGGCCACTTTAATGTTTAATTATATTTATTTCTGCGAGCTATTTTTTTCTATGTCGTCAGATTTGGGTTCGGCTTCCGTTGGGCGGTCAAGCCGACCCATATGAAAATGCGGACGTGCACGCCCGCCTGGCCGACCCAAACGAACGAAAAGCGGACAAAACACGCGTCCATTTGGGTCGCCCCGTTGGAGTTGCTCTAGGGCACCAAAAAATGTTTAGAGCAAATTTTAAAGCACACAAAATGGGCTTTGGGGTACAATGACATCTCCAACAGGTGCCCTAACATAGGGTGGCAAACTGAACCTATTGTCGAACTGTTGAAACTGAATCTCACGTTGCGCTGCTGTACAACCGAGCTTGTCGTTGTCATTCTGCCGCCCCTACCCACCGTGGTCATCCCCGACCTTGCCCTCACCCCCATGGTGAGCTCAAGCTCTTTTCTCCCTCATTTTTGGCCTCAACCGTGACCTGTAACCATCAAATCCCGAGCTCCACCGCTCAGCGCCACGGCACCTAGCCACAACCGCCGTCTCTGGTCCGCCACGGCCAAGACCAGTCAGCCATGGACGTGGCATGCCACGCACACGCATGACTACAAAAAAAGACACATCCGTGACATTTTGGGCCGAACGAAAAAAAAAAATTGTCATACATATGACATTTCTATGACGATAATTGTGACAAAACCCGGTATCATCATAGATGTGGTGGGCTCCTACTTCTATGACAAAAAATCATGACAGAAAATGGGCTTTTCGTCCTGGGCGGGCCGGAGACGCAGCTGCATGACATTCTTTGGGCCGTCCATGACGAAAAAAACCGTGGTAGAAGTGAGGGGGAGGAAAATTTCGGGGTGTTGCCGGTTACGGTGGGAGGTCGGGGTCGAGCGATATGCGTTCTCTATACACGACGCTGCAGTGTGCGTAGGCGTTGGCTCTAATCAACCCGAAGCGAGGCGTTGGGCTCTAATCGAACCCGAGCGACAGACCGCAGTTACGCGTTATCGAACCCGAGCGATCGATCGATGGTGTTAATCGAACTCGATCGAGCGATTCTTCGCCATCGCTGCTAATCAAGCCGATCGATGCTGCCTCTAGGATGAATAAGTGAGCGCTATGGGGGTTTGATGAACAAGTGAGCAATGGCGTTTGTCTCTGGATGAACAGGACCCGTGGTGTGGTGGAGGGCTGGATGAAGCAGTAGATGGTGGAGGGTGCCCGTGGAGGGGTGGTTGAACAGACCCCGTGGTGTGGAGGGCTGGATGAACGAAGAGACGGTGGAGGGTGCCCGTGGAGGGGTGGTTGAACAGACGCTGTGGTGTGGAGGGCTGGATGAACGATGAGACGGTGGAGGGTGGTTGAACAAGAGCCGGTGGAGAAGCGCATGTGGAGGCCGGATGAACAGGAGCCCGTGGAGGATGGAGGAGGTCGACGGTAGCCCGTGGAGGCTGGAGGAGGTCGACGGTGGAGATGAACAGATCCGTGGAGTCCTGCTTTTGCGCACGCCACACCCTCCGGATGAACAGACCCCGTTTGACCGTAGGAGGTCCATTTCGTCCGCTTTGGCGGCACGCCACACCCTCCCGATCAACAGGACCCCCGTTTCGACCGTAGGAGGTCCGTTTCCTCCGTTTTGCAGTACGCCAAACCCCTCCCGATCAATAGGACCCCCGTTTCGACCGTAGGAGGTCTGTTTTCTCCGTTTTGCGGTACGCCACACCCCTCCCGGTCAACAGACCCGCTCAACGAGGAGGTCCGCTTCCTCCGCCAGCGGTACGCCAGCCTCGCTTCCATCGCCGCTCTCCGCCGAAGCCTCCCGGCGAACACGACCACGCATTCTGTTCCGACCCGGCGGTTGGCTCCACGTGTTCCGCTGCCTCCCGATGAACATGACGATTCCGCTGCCTCCCATGAACACGACGACGACGTTGTTTCTCCATTTCGACCCAGCCATGTACACGAGCCCCGGCCGACGCATACATACGCGGGTCAGATTTTCTTTCTTGCACCGCCGCGACGACGCGTGCGTGTACATGCTACGTCGGCGCCTCTACTACAACACACGCGCGCCTCTACATCGACCAAGATATACGCATACCGTCGCGACCAGAATGACAACGCCACGACGCTTCGACCAGGTGGGTCCCGATCGTCAGCGCTTCTTGCGTCGCGAAGATGTAGCTGGTGGGTCCCAGCGGTGTGGGGCGAATCGCTTTTTTTGCCCCGACGCACTTCCTTGCGTGCGAAGATGTAGCTGGTGGGTCCCAGCAGTCAGGGGATGTAGTGGTGGGTCCCAGCAATGCAGGGGCGAATTTTTTTTTTTTGCCCGGATGCACTTCCTTGCGCGAAGGTGTAGCTGGTGGGTCCCAGCAATGGGGGAAACGTTTTTTCGTGAAATACGGTGGCCCGTCCGGTGGGTCCTCGCTGCCGTGGAGGAATAATTATTTTCGCGTAATAAGAAGGCACTTCCTTGCTGCGTCGTGGACCAGCTACCAGCCTCTCCACGCATACCCACGTCCGATGGAAGTTCTATCCTTGACCACGCTGACCACGCCGCGCCGAGAGCACTGTATGATGGACGACAACGAGGCCTAGGAAGGGGACGACGGGAGTCGGGAAGACGCGCGGTGGAAGCCCGCACGGAGAGGAGTACGAGGGTTCACCGTTCGGCTGCGGTGTGAGGTTGCCGCCACCGCAGGCCCGCCGCCGTGGGAATAGTAGGGCGGTGAGGCCTCGCGGTAGCACATCCGCCACGGAGGCAGGAGCATGCGGCACGACCGGGCGCTGCTTTGGGCGGTTGGAGCAAGAAGATCGAGGTTGAAGAAGCACTACGGCCGTTGGATGGACATCGACGGTCACCGAGCTAGAATCGTTTATATTGACTAAGTTGACAAAGCCTCCATCCCCGCCAACTTAGTAGGCCCATTAAGTCAGCCTCCCACCAAGGTGGGTCCCAGCTAACACGGTATTCATTTTTTGTGCGTAATAAGGAGGCACTTCCGGTGGGTCCGAGTGATGCTAGGGAACGTTTTTTTGGGAAATACGGTGGTCTGTCGGGTGGGTCCCAGCAGTCAGGGCAAACGCTTTTTTCACGAAATCTGGTGGCCCGTCCGTGGGTCCCGCTGTCGTGGAGGAATAATTATTTTCCGCAGAATAAGGAGGCACTTCCTTGCGGCTGCCGTGGACCCACTGTCACCTCTCCACGTCTGACCCACGTCCGATGGAAGTCGCTCGACCATGTTGACCACGCCGCGCCGAGAGCACCAGTAGGCGATGGACGACGGCGAGGCCTAGGAAGGGACGACGCAGAGCCGGGAAGACGCGTAGTGGATGCCCACGCGAGAGGAGTACGAGGGTTCATCGTTTGGCTGCGTTGCTGCCGCCGAGAATAACAGGGGTGTGGGTGAGTGGAGTGGAGGGATGGCCTGTCTAGCGGTGGGAGTAGTATGGGGCGGTGAGGCTCTCGCGGGCAAGACAGCCGCCACGGGAGGCAGGAGCAGGCGGCACGACCGGCGTTGCTTTGGGCGGCTGGAGCAAGAAGACCAGAGGTTGAAGAAGCACTACGGCCGTTGGATGGACATCGTACGGTCAGTCGAGCTAGAATTGTGCATATTGACTAAGTTGACAAAGCCCTTCGCCCCCGTCAACTTAGTAGGCCCACTATACTGGGTCCCAGCTAGCAGGGGGTATTCTTTTTTGGCGTAATAAGGAGGCACTTCTCTTGCGCGAAGATATAGCTGGTGGGTCCGAGCTGTCGTGGCGGTAACATTTTTTCGCAAATACAGAGGCCCTTTCGGTGGGTCCCGGATGTCGTGGATGAATCATTATTTTGCGTAATAAGGAGGCATTTCCTTGCGTGCGGCCGTGGACCCAGCTGTCAGCCTCTCCACGTACAGTCCACTTCAAATGCATGTCGGTCGTTGACCACACCACGCCGAGAGCACCAGGGCGGTGGACAACGACGAGGCCTAGGAAGGGAACGACATGGAGGCAGGGAAGACTCGGCAGTTTGTTTCCCACTCGGAGGGGAGTACGACTGTACGAGGGTTTACTGGTTCGTCTGCGGTCGCCGGAGAATAACAGCAGGTGTGGGACTGTGGGTGAGTAGAGGGATGGCTAGACCAGCGATGGGAGTACGGTGGGGCGGTGAGGCTGCTGGCAGCACAGCCGGCCGGGAAGGAAGGAGGGAGCAGTAGTCCCGGCGCTTGTTTGAGCCATTTGGAGCAGGAAGAGCAGAGATTCAAGAAGCACGACGGTCGTTGATGGACATCCAACAGTATACAGGCCATCTGTGGAAAGCCTCAAATCTGTGGAAAATAGCATACAGCCCATCTGCCATTATTTCAAATAGTTTACAGCCCATTTGCTAATTCTTACGGGTTTTTTTGGAGCCCATATTCTTTTTGTTAGCATTACAGCCCATATTGTGGCCACGGTTAAAAAATTATACGAAATTTTGCATATGTCGGTGCGGTCTGAACTGTTTTTAATCCCGAAATTTCGAGTCACATTCAGACTGATTTTAAAAATAAATGTATATCCATATAAAATCCAATAAGTTGTCCACGCATAAAAATCAATGCAGTTTAAATTCTCGAAATGAAAAAAAGATATTTGAAAATAATTGCCGGTTTGATGTGTTTTAAAAATGTACAGCCCATTTCTCATTACTGATAGGCCATTTTCTCGGCCAGCCGAATGAAGCTCTCCTCATTTTGAAAGATTTGCAGCCCAACAAGCCTGATAAAGCGACTTACTTGACAAATCACAAAAAAAACTGGGCTAGCCATTTTCAGAAAGAAAAAAAACTACTGGGCTGGTCTGTGGTAAACATAAAAGAAAATGCTATCTAGACAGGGGCAGAGTGTCCCGCACAGCCCAGTTGACACCCTGCGTCTCAAAAACAAATTAGATAAATGCCACTCCAATTATGGCGATTCATAAAAATGCCACTGCAATTTCCAAACTTTGAAAAATGCCACTGCAATTTTTGCAAACTTGGAAAAACGCCACTATAGTTTGCAAACTTTGAAAAACGCCACTCTAGACTTCGAAAAATGCCACTAGAAATGGCATGACATGGCATTTTTCAAAGTTTGGAAATTGCAGTGGCATTTCTCGGAGGCATTTATCAAATTAACCCAAAACAAAAATAACTGGGCGAGCTGCTGGGTCCCTGGTGTCAGCCGCTCGTTGTGCAATTCTCTCGTTTATTGACTACGTTGATAATGGCATGGGACCCAGATGTCAGAAATCCACTAGGAGGAGCCATTTTTTATTGGCTTGATAAGGAGGCACTTGCTTGCATCGCCATGACCTTAGCGGGTCCTGTTGTCATCCTCTCCACGTACAATCATCTCCTGATTGTGTACGCGTCAACTTGCTAGGCCCACAAGTCAGCCTCTAAACCCGTGGAGGACAAATACAACCCATTTAAAAAAATAACAGCCCATTCCATACGTTCAAACGGAAAGTTCAACATTCAGAGCAAAGTAACAGGTCTGATCCACATATAGAGTACTGAACTTCCACGTTGACAACTATCATAGCCAAGTTAACTATCTACTCCCACTAATACTCTAGTAGCATACAAGTACTAACTTACTCTTAGCTAACTAGACGATGCCGGCCGCCATCTGTGGTACATGCTAAACACTGGCACCGCGTCCTGCGCTCGCCTCGGACTTGCGGAGGTGCGATAGGGCGCGTTGCTCGCACGCGTTGGCCCTTTCCATGCTGGCATGGTCCACCGAAGCTTCGACTTCCAAGCGGGAAACCCACTTGACGAGATGGTAGTAAAAATCGGCGTCGCGAACGCGTGTGTGCCCGACAGCCTCCAGGGCTATTTGCCGGGCACCGGTCTCCATGTAGTCGGCCCTGTATGGGCGCTCGCTTTCGCGACTCAGAGCGCCGGCGCTGCTGCTCCATGTCCTGCTGGTGGCGCAAATCAGCGATACGCTGCTCCTCCGCCAGCGGTCGCGCCCAACAACTCCCGCCTCCGCCATGCGGTCGCGCTCCAACAACTCCTCGATCTGCGCATTGCCATCTAAAGAGATAGAATGCCTCCTCCTCCGCTCGCCTTCCGTGAAAAACCGAACACTAGTTCCGTGGTGATTGGCCCGCGCCACCTACCGCGACGGCGGGGCATGGCGGACGTGGCGAAGCGACGCCGGGCCGGTGGGGGCTTATGAGGATATGGCGAGTTGGGTCACGGTGGCACCGGAGAAGGCCGGGAAACAGTACTTATAGGGGGAAGGTAGCGCGACGGTCATCGGAATTCAATGCATAATGGCTTAGCGCGCCAGCTTGCCGTGGAAAACTAGGGAAACTGAAATTATGACTGTATCGTCCCGTCCCGTCTGGGTCGCACGCCGGCATGACGGTCAAACGAGTGCACTCGAATCATGTCCCTCCTTGTCAATAATGATTCCACGGATTTAAATAGCCCGCAACAATTAAAGTGTATCTTTTTTCGCATCAGCTAGCTGCCTTAATTACGGCTGGCTGCATGCAGGCACTCAGAATCGCTTGCAGGCAGTACGCGAAGCAGCATGCAACGAGTCGCAGCCGAGGGCACGCATGCAGCCACTTAAATCGCTAGAATTAATTAGGCTTAAACTTCTGCATGCCGTTAATTATTGCCATGCCTTGGTCTTGCTGCTTTGCTCACGGGACTAATAAACCCGGACGGAGGGAGTATCTTGGTTGGTGAGAGGTTTGAATTAAGCCCTGCAAACCGGAAAGGAGGTACTAGTACGTGCGTGGTCCGCTATTTATTCGTGTAGGATCGAGTAGGTCGTTTCTTGAATTGAGCACTGCAAACCGAAAAGGAGGTAGTACGTGCGTGATCCGCTATTTATCCGTGTAGGATCGATAGTGTAGCTTGTTAGTTTCTTCAGAGGTAGGCATTTTTATCCGTGTAGGATCGATAGTGTAGTTTGTCAGTTTCTTCAGAGGTAGGCATTTTTATTCAAAAAACTGCCACTTCGCATCTTGCGTCGCAAATAAAACTGCCAGGAGCGCGTTTGTAGGCTAGCTAGTGATCGATCAGTAACATGTAAACACTGAGCGAACAGAAATAAGTAACTGTTAATGCATCTCAATGATTCACAGATCATATACAAATATGTAGCTCCAAAAGCAAAGATCAGCCACTTCGGATCTTGCGTCGCAACTAAAACTAACTAGTACGATTCCCATACATAAGATCAACATGTTAATGCATCTCAATGATTCACATATCATATACAAATATGTAGCTCCAAAAGCAAAGATCTAGAAAAAACAACTGTTCTTCCTACTAACATGGATGCTTCTCTTGGCCAACATTCAGTACAGACGGAAAGACAAATTTGTTTGTGAATTCTACAATTCCTCTTGCAAACGTAAGTGGTTTCACCAACAGCTGGAACCATGAGAATGAACCACACATGATGGAGGAACATCCACTGCAATATGATTTGGTCTTCTCTCGATCACACCGCGAGACTATTTTCAGAATACAAACTTTAACTTAGGCAAAATGATGCCCATTGTATAATTAGACCAAAGCAATGAAGCACCTAGTGTTGGCCAGTAAATAGTACAGTACTACTTTTCTGCAGTCCATGAAGTGACTATCCAATCTTTGTGTCTATTTTCAAATGGCACTGCATGCAGTGACTATACTACTCTCTTGTGCAGTTCAACCAAAATAGCAACGGGCAGACATCTCTGTCTGCACAAATATCAAGCAGCTAGTAAACATATACCATGCCATGTTCGCAGTGATGGAAGAGGTGAAATCGATACAACCGAAATTGAGCATACAATCATTGAATCCTGTCCTGCACCTCCAATGTAGGTCCACCCTGCCAATAAATTCACATGCAAACCACTAGTTTTACTATCTAATGACAGTACAAAAAGAGTAGAAAGATAGTAGCAAACCATGTACCTTCGTAATGAACAGCTCATAGTGCCACCAATTGGATATAAAGGTTTGGAAAAAAACATGCTCCTAATGTTGAACCAGTTGGACTTTTTGTGCAGTTCCACTAAAATCGAGCATCCCTGTTTGCATAGATATTTAAAGTGTGATTACTATAAAAGTGGCACTAGTTGAAGCATAGACTCACAAATATAAGCATTCCAATTTCTTAATGGGAAAAGGTAGCAAGACTGTTTCTAACCACCTGTTTGAAGGAATAAATAAAGCAACAACGGCTGATGCCAGGAAGGCATACATAGTTTTTTTCTGAAAAACTGAGCCATTCCTGACCTTTCCTCTTCTTTTAAGCAAATTTTGTGCAGTTCTACTAAAATAAAATGCCATCACCGCCATGACAATTCAATGACACTGTACAAAAGGAAATGACTTAACATTACATCATGATGTCAGGTATGTACTCGACAGGCATTAGAGACAAACATACAGACCTCCTCCGATAACATAATGAACATTAATTTTAACAAAGGTGTGACTAGCTTTACCGGGATAATTTGAGTGAACTCTACACCCTCTGTTCCTTAATATAAGACGTTTTCGCGGTTCAATTTAAAGTACCCAAACGTCTAGTATTTAGAAAAACAGGTAGTAGTTTTCTTGAGCACATATCTGGGAAAGCTTGCCACACTTTATTTATGTCCATACGCTAATGCAACACCATTCGAATACTACAAATCTACACTAATCCAGTGGCTAGTGCAACAGTAGAGTAGTTAGTTTATTACAGGGTACAATACAATGGTTTTACTGAACAGATTTCAATAAACTCTAGCACTGGAAGGTTTCTATAAGAATTAACAATACAAAATGTAAAGGTAACAAGTTTCAGCATTGGTATACTAGTTGTGCATGAGCATTAAACCAAATACAAAAGTCTAAAGGTAACTAGCATTATTAACTAATGACAGTATAAAAAATTGCAAACCATGTACCTCCAAGGTAAATATCATTTCGAACTCGGGGGGACCTTAAAAATTGTTATCCCAATCTTGATAATCGATCAAACATAAAAACTTGATCGAACGAATCATGAGAACAGCCGGAGAAGGAGGTGCCCACTCTTGACCTTTCCTCTTGTCTTCATAATTGTCTGTATAGTTTAACCAAAATAAAATGACATCAGTGCCTTGGCATTTTGGTGACACTGTACAAAAAAATTAACTTATCTCATGAAAGTGAGGTATGTAATCTATAAGCATTAACAGTGCAGAAATCTGAAGGTAGTAACAAGCTTCATCATTGGTATACTGGCTATGCTACAGCATTAGAATGCTTTTTAAAAAAAAGGGGGATCTCCCCGACCTCTGCATCAGAGCGATGCATACGGCCATCTTATTAAACCAAATAAATAGGTTCCAACAAGGTCTCAAAGTCTCCAACTGAAAAAAGTGAAAAAAGAGCTCACTCAGAGCCAAAAAATCTTTAATACATCCACAATCAACAGAACCCTGAAATAATCCAGTGAAATTAAATGGCATTGCTTAAATTTATCGGTGGCATTAGACTGAGAGCGGCATTAGTTAAATGTGGCATCACTTTAGCAGTAGCATTGCTTGACTTGACTGCTGGCGTTATACTAACAGCAAAAAAAGTGGCAATAAGAGCATGGGAGGCCCATTCAGACAGTGGGCGCACCAGTACGATGTACCTCCATGGACGCAGAGTGGTGAGGGAGGTTTGGTTGCCCAGAGCAAAAAATATCTAGGCAGCATATGTGGATTACGTCCCATTTTTGTTCTCTTTAGCCACCTTTTTCCTATGTGAGGACAACAAACCAATCGACCTGGTCATTCCCTATTGTGTTGTCATGCCTTTCCACCCTTCTTCAACCAAGAGACACGAGACTCGCTCCTTAGCTACTGATTTTCCCCTTTTCAACCTAGATGCGGGTTCGATGCCTACTCTCTTGGACAGTACAGTCTCCCTTCCTTTCCTTATTCAACCCAGACATGGATTAGTCTCCATGAAGTAGGGTTTCCTTTAATAGTGCAAATTATGGTTTTCGTCTGCGTGGCCAGCAGAGCAGAGGATAGCAAATTGGGAAGATGGTGGAGTGGAAAAAGATCCACATGCAACGACGTGGCAGATGGGGCAATAGAACAAGGGTATGGCTCGAAAAGAGGTAGCATACCTGAGGGTCGGCGGGAAGTGGCTTCGCTCGTGGTCGTCGTCCTCCGCACACACTACGGCAGCGAGCTTGGGGATGGAGGCCATCCTGCTGGCGCTTAGGTGTGAGAGGACGGCCTTGTCGTCGATCGTGACCTCGATCGCCGACGACGAAAAGGCCAATGCTGCACGTCCTTTTCTTCCCGGTGGATCTGTGACCACCGTGAGAAGGAGAGAGGGCCGTCTTTTTAGATCTCGAGAGAGGGTGGTAATGTGAGAAGCAAGTGGGCATCCCTTGGCAAGAAAGCGCTGAAGCTCCAGCCTATATATCTTTTTTATACTACTAGTACTGGAGGTGGACTAGTGGTAGAGTAGTTTATATTTTCTCTGCGCACAGTACCAGTTAGTCGTGCTTCAAAACTGAACGGCACGCTGATACGTCTCCAACGTATCTATAATTTTTGATTGCTCCATGCTACTTTATCTACTGTTTTGGACTATATTGGGCTTTATTTTCCACTTTTATATTATTTTTGAGACTAACCTATTAACCGGAGGCCCAGCCCAGAATTGCTGTCTTTTTGCCTATTTCAGTGTTTCGAAGAAACGGAATATCAAACGGAGTCCAAACGGAATGAAACCTTCGGAAACGTGATTTTCTCAACGAACGTGATCCAGGAGACTTGGACCCTACTGCAAGAAGTAACAGAGGCGGGCACGAGGGTGGGGGCGCCCCTAGGCGCGCCCCGCCTCGTGGGCCCCTGTTGCTCCACCGACGCACTTCTTCCTCCTATATATACCTACGCACTTCAAACGATCGTAACATGAGCCAAAACCTAATTCCACCGCCGCAACTTCCTGATCCACGAGATCCCATCTTGGGGCCTGTTCCGAGTTCACGAGGGGGCATCCACCACGGAGGGCTTCTACATCAACATCATAGCCCTCCGATGAAGTGTGAGTAGTTTACTTCAGACCTTCGGGTCCATAGCTAGTAGCTAGATGGCTTCTTCTCTCTTTTGGATCTCAATACAATGTTCTCCCCTCTCTCGTGGAGATCTATTCGATGTAATCTTCTTTTTGCGGTGTGTTTGTTGAGACCGATGAATTGTGAGTTTATGATCCAGCTTATCTATGAATAATATTTGAATCTTCTCTGAATTCTTTTATGTATGATTGGTTATCTTTGCAAGTCTCTTGAATTATCCGCTTGGTTTGGCCAACTAGATTGGTAGTTCTTGCAATGGGAGAAGTGTTTAGCTTTCGGTTCAATCTCATGTGTCCTTACCAAAGGATGTAAAGGGTTGCAAGGCACGATTGTATTGTTGCCATCGAGGATAACAAGATGGGGTATTTATCATATTGCATGAATTTATTCCTCTACATCATGTCATCTTGCTTAAGGCGTTACTCTTTTTAACTTAATACTCTAGATGCATGCCGGATAGCGGTCGATGAGTGGAGTAACGGTAGTAGATGCGAATCGCTTCGTCTACTTGTTTTGGACGTGATGCCTATATACATGATCATACCTAGATATACTCATAATTATGCTCAGTTCTATCAATTGCTCAACAGTAATTTGTTCACCCACCGTAGAATACTTATGCTCTTGAGAGAAGCCACTAGTGAAACCTATGCCCCCGGGGTCTATTCTCATCATATCAATCTCCATCACTTTAATACTTGCTTTGTTTTTACTTTGCCTTTTACTTTTTGCTTTGCATCTATATACCAAAAATACCAAAAATATTATTTATCATCTCTATCAGATCTCACTCTCGTAAGTAACCGTGAAGGGATTTACAACCCCTAATCGCGTTGGTTGCGAGGAGCTATCGTTTTGTGCAGGTACGAGGGACTTGTGCGTGGCCTCCTACTGGATTGATACCTTGGTTCTCAAAAACTGAGGGAAATACTTACGCTATTTTGCTGCATCATCCTCTCCTCTTCGGGGAAATCCAACGCAATACTCAAGAGGTAGCAAGAAGAATTTCTGGCGCCGTTGCCGGGGAGGTCTTTGCTCAAATCAAGACATACCAAGTACCCATCACAAACCCATCTCCCTCGCATTTACATTATTTGCCATTTGCCTCTCGTTTTCCTCTCCCCCACTTCACCCTTGCCGTTTTATTCGCCCTTTTTCCGTTCGTCTTGATGTCTTACTTGGCTCGTTTTCTAGTTTGGTTGAAATAGTTGAGTATTTATTCCTGAACAGAGAAGCTAATATCTATGGATCCTCATCCGCTTGCCAATCTTTTTAAGAGATCCAATTATGATGAACCAATTCCTAGTGATTTGGATGCACTATATTATCTTTATAAGCTTTTGCCTGAAATCCGTAAATCTGAAAATTGTGATGAAGTGCTTCCCGATAGATCTTTGAATAAAAAGAATGATTGCAATGATTTTATTATAAATTCTTTTGATGTCAATTGTGCTAATAAGATGCAAAACCCTAAGCTTGGGGATGCTAGTTTTGCTATGTCTACTACTTGTTGCAATGATCATGATTGGGGTGATTCTTCTTATGATCTTGAAAATTTATTTAATCCCCATGATGAATATGAGATTGATAATATTGTATGCAACAATATTGAAAGTGGGTTTGGAAGAGTGTAAACTTTAGATCCCACATATTTGGATAACATTCAATCTTATGAAATTTTTGATAAAAGTGGGCTTGGAGAAATCATGACTTTAGTTAATGATAATCCCACTATTTTGGAAGAGTGTCAACTTTGCATGCATGTGGATCGTGTTGAGAATATGTTATGTGATAGTTATATTATTGAATTTTCTTATGATCCTACATGTAATTATTATGAGAGAGGAAAATATGGTTATAGAAATTTTCATGTTACTAAATTACCTCTCGTTATGTTGAGATTGCTATTGTTCCCTTCCGCTTCCTTGCATATGCTAGTTTTTGCTTCCTACGATAATTTGTTTGCTTATAATATGCCTATGCATAGGAAGTATGTTAGACTTAGATGTGTTTGTCACATGTTTCATGATGCTCTCTTTATGTTCAATTCATGTCTTTCCTGTGAGCATCATTGAAATCTCAATGCCTAGCTAAGAAGGCTTTAAAGAAAAGCGCTTGTTGGGAGACAACCCAATATTTTTCCTTGCTGTTTAGGAATAAATAATCCATCTAGCCTCTGTTTAGATGTGGTTTTATGTTTTAATTAGTGTTTGTGCCAAGCTAGA
This sequence comes from Aegilops longissima, assembly GCA_021605205.1. Lineage (NCBI taxonomy): Eukaryota > Viridiplantae > Streptophyta > Magnoliopsida > Poales > Poaceae > Aegilops > Aegilops longissima. Next base: position 616,507,537 of record CM038676.1, on the reverse strand, counting down.
CCTATTGGATCTTCTTGGATGATAGTTATTTGATCTTGCTGTAATTTCCAGAAACTTTGCGCTCAGTGCTCGAATTATTAAAAATCGCCAGAACGTGATAAAATACTGATTCAAATTGTTGTTGATCAATAAACAAATTTTCTAGGTCGTCTAATTTTGGTAGAAGTTTTTAAGTTCCAGAAGTTTGCGTTAGTTACAGATTACTACAGACTGTTCTGTTTTTGACAGATTCTGTTTATCGTGTGTTGTTTGCTTATTTTGATGAATCTATGGCTAGTAAAATAGTTTATTATAGCGACCCGACCTCAGACGGTCAAGCCTCTGTGTATCTGTGCCATCCCTGGACCAGTATGCTGGCACACACAGTACATCAATGTATATATCAAAGTGCAATCACATGTATAAATAACGTAAAATGATATATACCTCATAATACTCAGCGGAAACAATCAAACGGGTGTGGAGTCCCATCAACGCCATCGGCAGGTTGAGTGTAGACCGTAACCCTGTATCGTAACTCTTACTCGTCGAGAAAATATCTGCAACATGATACGTTGCAGCCGTGTAGGTCAGTACATTGAATGTACCGGCAAGATCACAATAAGAGAAAACAGATGATAAACTATACTATATGCAGTATGGCTTTGTGGCTCTGTATCTGAGTTTTGTTTGCGTAAAAGCTGGTTTTATTTTCCCTACATCAAAGAAATAAATGAAGTCTGTACTATAGAGTTTTCTATCATGACATGGTTCCGCCAACCGATGTCTCATAGCCCAAATTCATCATAAGTTGCCCACAATTAAGTTATCAATCCGGTGTTGAGAGTTCCGAGATAGATCCAAGTCCAGATGCTCAAATTGTCCGTGAATCGGGACACGGCTAATCGATTAGGTTTTAACCTCCGCAGAGGTTTGTACACTTTACCCGCAAGATTCGATCCTCTTTTACGTTCTCGCACTTCGTGGTGTTTGAGAACAAGATGACCAAACATGGTCTTCCAAGAGTTCCCCGACCACCGTCCGGTGCTCATTCAATCCTACCGTAGTTCTACATCTGCTAGCATCGCCCTAGCAGAGTCACAACTAGGGTCAACCAAGCCGAGCCCATAGTGACTTGCGGTTGCAGGTAAGCTTCGGGCATGAAGTATTCTTCCGTCTCTTTGAGTCTGGGTGAAGCTTTCCGCAAGATGTCATGGCGCTTCTCCATGCATCCCGCCAACCACTGGTTTCTCCAGGTGCCGTCAACCATCCTTCACCCAAGAGTGTGTATTGAATTCTTGTCTCGAGTCTTGAAGTCTTGAGGCCTTGAAGATGCAGATCCTTGCAGATTCCATCATGGAGTTGTCGTCATTGACGAGATCCTCCATTCTCACACCACTCCGAGCACTCATACCAAACCCCGCCTACTATAGCGTAGCATTAAAATAAAATATCGTCCCGGGCTTGGTAACAGGGTGATGGGTTCCTACCTCATGCATACTACTCAACTACAAGGATTCAATGTCACTACTGGAGGGATTGTTGCGAAGATGACACTAGATGCAATAAAACACATAGGTATGAAAAACATGGTCAAAGTGAACTTGCCTGGTAAGTTGATGAAGATAACAACACTCTCGAATAATGACTTGGTAGAACTATTCGTCACTCCGTTGAAAATCTATATAGTCAAACATAGCATTCATATAAGCAAACATCCTAGCAAACAATTTTAACACTCATAATAAAACCAACAAGTAAAAATGCAAATCAAGGGACACCAAATAAAAACAAAGGAAAACTACACAACAAAACTACTAAAGAAAACTCTAAGACATAACACAAAAATAGTTTTGTCCTAAGTAAAATTTAACATCAAAGGAAATACCAACATAATAAATAATCTGAAAAGAGAATATAAAACAACTAATTTTAACAGAAAGTATTTTTCATAAACTTTTAATAGCAAAAAGAAACAAATAAAAGCTTTTATGAAACACTAACTATGACCTAAACAAGTTTTCATACAAAACTAAGAAAAACAATTTTTAAAATAAAACAAAATTTTCTTTTGTTGACTAACAAAAACAAAACTAAATTTTTCAAGAGTGACAAAAGAAATAATTTGAAACTAATAAAACAATAAAGAAAAGACTAAAACAAAACTATAACTAAAACAGTACTGTTTTGCTAAAACCTAATTTAAAAATAAAGTAAAAATAAAGAAGTATACGCTACTGGATAGACAAAACCATAATAAAACAGTAGCAAAAAGAATCAATCAAAAATACTTTGTAAAACTCAAAATATGACCAAATCAGTGATTTGAACAAATTTCATCAAATTCAAATCTAAACTATTCAAATTTGAAACCTAAGTACACAAACAGAAACTTAAGCAAATTTGTGACACAATGCAAAAAGAATCAACTCAAACGGAGTTACGGAACTTAAGTTATGAACTAAAGAAGTTTGAATATGAATCTGAACAAATTTCGAAATTTTAAACTTTCAAAAACATGTTTAAGTTGAATTACTGGATAGAGGAGATCGTAACGAAGAAGTGGGCGTTGGTTTCATCTAGTTTGGATGAACGAGTAAAAAGTTATGGCTATTTGAAAAATCAGGGCCAAGCTGTTTTACAAAAGAAAAAATAGCTAAGGCTAAGGTCTAATGTATAAATACGTAGACGACAATCTAATCTATTGTATTAGTCTAAAAGTAATATACTACGGAAGTATAAGAAGGAAAAAAAACAAAGAAAGATACCTTTATAAGGCAGAGAAAAGACGACGTTGAAGAGATGAGACAATTTCCAGAAGTCGCGCCGGAGAGGAAAAAATATTTTTCTTAGTCAAACCAAAATATTGATTTAACCCGAATCAGATGATTTTTGGAGGCTCTATGGGTCTATATTTATAGGTGGAAAAGAGGTTTAGGGGTTAAAAATTTAAAAGAATGTGGGACTAAACGTAGACGAACAAATAAAATAAACGGGGAACTTCATGGGCTAAAAGCACCACGGGCCGGCTGCGCGCGCACGTACACGGCGCTGCATATATTTTTTTCTGAAATTTGTAAAAAAAAAACATTAACGAAAATAAATTAAAATTAAAGACAAAAGAAAACAAAAGAAAAACGGGCCGGCCTGCTGCTATGCTACGCATGTGGGCGATAAATAAATATGGGCTGCACGTACAATTTTTTTTAAATAGAAACTGAAATAAAACCGAATATAGAAAATAAAGTAACATTTTATATAGGCATATTATATATCAAAATTTTCAGAAAAATATTTCCTACAGCATGAACATTTTACTAACATCAAATAAAGTACACACAATTTTGAATAAATCAAAGAGTGCTACTGCCCTACTAAAATCCAATAAAAATTATTTTAAAAATACCAAAATGACTCCAAATTTATTTATCTCCAATTTTCTGATGTAGCGAATCATGTTACCCTATTTTCCATGTATTTTATTTTTGGAGAAAAATAATTTGAATAAAATCCAAATAACTCCAAATTGAAAAATAATTCCAAAAGGACTTCGAATTTGATCCTTTGAAACTCCCAACTCATATTTCATATGTTTTGAAGAAGTCATTTTATCCTCGCTCGTGAAAATCACTGAGTTGCATGAAGTTTATGAATTAGAAAATATTTCAAATGAAATTCAAATATTTTCAACACCCTTTTCATTTAAATGGAAGAAGCCATGTTATCCTCTCTCCGTGGTTTTGTGATGAAAATATTTGAATTCACGGAGATCAGAAAGCAAAATGAAAGTTTGGGAAAGTCCTTTTATTCCTCTCATTCAACTTTCAAAAGTTTCAAATTTCACTCAATCAATCACACAACAATTCAAACAAACAAACAAATCTATCTATTTATTGTAACATTCCAAAATTTAGAATTTTGGGATGTTACAAATCTACCACCTTAAAATGAATCTCGTCCTCGAGATTCGGAGAGGCTAGAAAGAAATAGGTTAGGGTTTGGGGGTCTTCTCAAAAATCCATCGATCGTCTCCGGGTCTCGGGTGCTACCACCCTTAGACGCATTGTTACGGTTCCATCAAAACTCAGATACTCCATCCTTATTGTCGATGTGGTCGGTCTTCTCAGATATTAAGGATAATTCCTTCTCTGGGCTCTTAGGTAGTGGCAAAACCTTTTCCTCAATTCCTTTGTCCATTCCTCTTGGTAAGGTTATTCCAGACTGGTCTTCATAGTCGACGGTCCGCGCCAATTCTAAACAAATATCGGTATCTCATGGTGGTCAACGATTTATGGTTTCCCGCAGAAAACGGGTCAGGTTGAACCTCACCGTATAACCTACGGTTGGCAACAACCGCCGTGTACAAGGGAAAAAATACCTATACCTTTCTAAAGTTTAAACAAGGTTTTGATCGTCGTCTCTCTACTATAGGTAAGTCACTCAGATTTTACCATCCCATATAGCAAAGCGAATAATAAGAGTAAGTCGGTATGGTGATCAATCCATCCCGCACCCAAATCATTACCTTGTACATGGTTTAGCGAATCTCGCATTCTAAGACTCGGTCATCCTCACAAGCATTGCAGAATTTCTCTTGTCGACAAACCAAGTTCGGAAAATCCATTGATTCTGCAGGCCAAACAAACATCTATCATTCCTTAATAACTCTTAGGTTTTGCGTAAACTCCTATAGAATCGTCGGTTGATCAAATCGTAGTCTATTCCCAAAATTTCTTTCTCCAGTGGGTACTTGATCCTTATTAATTCTTGGGCCTGTGGGTTATGGCCCACTTCAACACTAGTGCAGGTTTAACTCATCCTTGGGGTAACTCTCTTGTTCCATATTACACATCCTTTAAATCCAAAGAGTACTGTTTCTTCATACCATCATATCAAAAGCAAAACTCCAACTTTTTTTTCCTTCAACTACAGTCCGGGAATATATATTTTCTTATCCATTAGTCTAGTCTCCTTCACGTGGTACTACCACCCTAAAATGAAATTCACAATCCATCCATAGACCATATTTCTCATATCCTCGAAAATGGTCAAAATCTTTGTTCACAGAGTAACAACTCCTACAATTAAACATATGAAAACATGTCACCTTAACTTTATTGATTTCATGAATCCATTACAAACTCGAGCACCCATTACATAACTCAACTTATTGTACTCATAAAAATGAAATTGCTTTCTATTACTCTTGTTTCCAATATCAAAATTCCAACTACTCAACTCCAGCTTTCATCTTGTTGGGACATTTGGTAGCATAATGTCCTGCTTCCTTGCAGCGAAAACAAAAGACTTCCGACATGTCTCGGGCTTCTTTGGGATTATGTAGGCTCCTTGGATTCTTGGCTTCTTTTTCGGACATTTACTAGCGTAATGACCTAAATCCTTGCACTGTAACAAGTGATATGACTCAGTCCTTCTCTGCGAAAATTGTGTTGTTTCGGGGTTGCCTTCTTTTCTCTTCTGGATTTCTCAGAATGATCGAGCTTCTATTTCCGAGGGTCAAACTTCACTTCTGCTGTCGGAAATATCCTGTACTCTTTTATTTCCTTGGTGCAATCTGCGAAAATGTCCTTCTTCTCCACATGAATAGCGAGGCATTGGAGTAAAATCTGTTGAGGCCTTCTCCATCGTGGTCTTCAACACATTCCTTCATCACAGGTTCTTTCATAACTTCTCGGAGGGCTTCTTTCATTCCTTCTTCCTGCTCCTGAATAGTTTGTTGCACCATGGGGTAAATGTGACACTTGGTCGGGTAGTGGGTGGTTCCTTCACACAAGAAACAAGTCACCTGACTAGTTGGGCATTCCTCAGCTGGGTGTTTCTCCTCACAATGAGGGCATCCATCCTTGTGTTCCTCCTAGGTGTGTCCTATTTCTCCGCAAATCTTGCAGGCACAAGGTTTATTTCTTGGTGTATCATGGTGCTTCCGGGTAAGACGAGATCTTGTCAGAGTCTTCTTGAATTCTTCCCAAGTCTTTGCTCCATTCCATCCCTGTATAGCTTGATGCATCTGCCACCATGTTGCAGCACTTCCTTCAAAGTACTAAAGAGCGTAAGATACTTCATTCTTCCTTGAAACCAAATTGCTCCCGAAGTGATTCTCCATGTTCTGAATCCATAGCTCTGCCTCCGGCTGAGTCTTCGGTCCAGAGAATATCAGGCCAACTTCGTTCATCATCTATGGGGTCCAAAAGTTTTGGGATGAGATATGAGAGAGGTGGGGAGGGATATACACACAATACAAACAATCGTTTTTTTGAAGAAACAAGTTTTACTTTGTGGCTGTCGGAAAACATCAAACAGATGACAGCTCACAAATCGTCGCATCTAACGTAAGTGTGTAACAGGGGTTTGGTCTTCTAAAGGTCAAATAATTCTTCAGATTATTCAAATTCTTCTAGTCTTCAATTGTTGCAGCTTCAACTCTTCTAATGCATGGTCAAATCCTCTTTACTCTGAAGAGGCCATCAGTTATGCGATATCTTGTCCTTCTTGGAGCGGCTTCAGTTGATTCTTCATGTGATCAAAAGGGAAAAGGGGTATATTCTAACTATTTGAGGTGAGAGTGTCTATTTGATAAAATCAGAAGAGATGAGAAGTAAGAGTCTTTCTGAAAATAAAGTTTTAGAGATTTTTGGTCCTAGGGCTTTCCGGTTTCTAGGGTCACGTCCTCATATCAACATGTGCTCGATACCATATTCAGAGCGACCCGACCTCAGACGGTCAAGCCTCGTGTATCTGTGCCATCCTCGACCAAGATATCTTTGGCACACAAGACATCAATGTATATATCAAAGTGCAATCACATGTATAAATAACGAAATGATATATACCTCATAATACTCGTGAAACAATCAAACGGGTGTGGAGTCCCATCAACGCCATCGGCAAGTTGAGTGTAGACCGTAACCTCAGATCGTAACTCTTACTCGTCGAGGAAAATATCTCGCAACATGATACGTTGCAGCCGTGTAGGTCAATTACATTGAATGTACCGCAAGATCACAATAAGAGAAAACAGATGATAAACTATACTATATGCGTATGGCTTTGTGGCTCAGATCTGAGTTTTGTTTGCGTAAAAGGTTTTATTTTCCCTACATCAAAGGAATAAATGAAGTCTGTACTATAGAGTTTTCTATCATGACATGGTTCCGCCAACCGATGTCTCATAGCCCAAATTCATCATAAGTTGCCCACAATTAAGTTATCAATCCGGTGTTGAGAGTTCGAGATAGATCCAAGTCCAGATGCTCAAATTGTCCGTAATCGGGACACGGCTAATCGATTAGGTTTTAACCCTCTGCAGAGGTTTGTACACTTTACCCGCAAGATTCGATCCCTCTTTTTACGTTCTCGCACTTCATGGTGTTTGAGAACAAGATGACCGAAACATGGTCTTCCGAAGAGTTCCACTGACCACTATCCGATGCTCATTCAATCCTACCGTAGTTCTACATCCGCTAGCACCGCCCCAGCAGAGTCACAACTAAGGTCAACCAAGCCGAGCCCATAGTGACTTGCGGTTGCATGTAAGCTTCGGGCATGAAGTATTCTTCCGTCTCTTTGAGTGCAGGTGAAGCTTTCGCAAGATGTCATGGCGCTTCTCCATGCATCCCGCCAACCACTTTGGTTTCTCCAGGTGCTCGTCAACCGTCCTTCACCCAAGAGTGTGTATTGAATTCTTGTCTCGAGTCTTGAAGTCTTGAGGCCTTGAAGATGCGTCCTTGCAGATTCCATCATGGAGTTGTCGTCATTGACGAGATCCTCCATTCTCACACCACTCCCGAGCACTCATACCAAACCCGTCTACTATAGCGTAGCATTAAAATAAAATATCGTCCGGGCTTGGTAACAGGGTGATGGGTTCCTACCTCATGCATACTACTCAACTACAGGATTCAATGTCACTACTGGAGGGATTGTTGCGAAGATGACACTAGATGCAATAAAACACATAGGTATGAAAAACATGGTCAAAGTGAACTTGCCTGGTAAGTTGATGAAGATAACAACACTCTCGAATAATGACTTGGTAGAACTATTCGTCACTCCGTGGAAAATCTATATAGTCAAACATAGCATTCATATAAGCAAACATCCTAGCAAACAATTTTAACACTCATAATAAAACCAACAAATAAAAATGCAAATCAAGGGACACCAAATAAAAACAAAGGAAAACTACACAACAAAACTACTAAAGAAAACTCTAAGACATAACACAAAAATAGTTTTGTCCTAAGTAAAATTTAACATCAAAGGAAATACCAACATAATAAATAATCTGAAAAGAGAATATAAAACAACTAATTTTAACAGAAAGTATTTTCATAAACTTTTAATAGCAAAAAGAAACAAATAAAAAGCTTTTATGAAACACTAACTATGACCTAAACAAGTTTTCATACAAAACTAAGAAAACAATTTTTAAAATAAAAAAAATTTCTTTTGTTGACTAACAAAAACAAAACTAAATTTTTCAAGAGTGACAAAAGAAATAATTTGAAACTAATAAAAACAATAAAGAAAAGACTAAAACAAAACTATAACTAAAACAGTACTGTTTTGCTAAAACCTAATTTAAAAATAAAGTAAAAATAAAGAAGTATATGCTACTGGATAGACAAAACCATAATAAAACAGTAGCAAAAGAATCAATCAAAAATACTTTGTAAAACTCAAAATATGACCAAATTAGTGATTTGAACAAATTTCATCAAATCCAAATCTAAACTATTCAAATTTGAAACCTAAGTACACAAACAGAAACTTAAGCAAATTTGTGACACAATGCAAAAAGAATCAACTCAAACGGAATTACGGAACTTAAGTTATGAACTAAAGAAGTTTGAATATGAATCTGAACAAATTTCGAAATTTTAAACTTTTAAAAGCATGTTTAAGTTGAATTACTGGATAGAGGAGATCGTAACGAAGAAGTGGGCGTTGGTTTCATCTAGTTTGGATGAACGAGTAAAAAGTTATGGCTATTTGAAAAATCAAGGCCAAGCTGTTTTACAAAAGAAAAAATAGCTATGGCTAAGGTCTAATGTATAAATACGTAGACGACAATCTAATCTATTGTATTAGTCTAAAAGTAATATACTACGGAAGTATAAGAAGGAAAAAAAACAAAGAAAGATACCTTTATAAGGCAGAGAAAAGACGACGTTGAAGAGATGAGACAATTTCCAGAAGTCGCGTCGGAGAGGAAAAAATATTTTTCTTAGTCAAACCAAAATATTGATTTAACCCGAATCAGATGATTTTTGGAGGCTCTATGGGTCTATATTTATAGGTGGAAAAGAGGTTTAGGGGTTAAAGGCTAGGCAATGTGGGACTAAACGTAGACGAACAAATAAAATAAACGGGGAACTTCATGGGCTAAAAGCACCATGGGCCGGCTGCGCGTGCACGTACACGGCGCTGCATATTTTTTTTTTCTGAAATTTGTTAAAAAAAACATTAACGAAAATAAATTAAAATTAAAGACAAAAGAAAACAAAAGAAAAACGGGCCGGCCTGCTGCTATGCTACGCATGTGGGCGATAAATAAATATGGGCTGCACGTACAATTTTTTTTAAATAGAAACAGAAATAAAACCGAATAGAGAAAATAAAGTAACATTTTATATAGGCATATTATATATCAAAATTTTCAGAAAAATATTTCCTACAGGATGAACATTTTACTAACATCAAATAAAGTACACACAATTTTGAATAAATCAAAGAGTGCTACTGCCCTACTAAAATTCAATAAAATTATTTTAAAAATACCAAAATGACTCCAAATTTATTTATCTCCAATTTTCTGATGTAGCGAATCATGTTACCCTATTTTCTATGTATTTTATTTTTGGAGAAAATAATTTGAATAAAATCCAAATAACTCCAAATTGAAAAATAATTCCAAAAGGACTTGAATTTGATCCTTTGAAACTCCCAACTCATATTTCATATGTTTTGAAGAAGTCATTTTATCCTCGCCGAGAAAATCACTGAGTTGCATGAAGTTTATGAATTAGAAAATATTTCCAAATGAAATTCAAATATTCTCAACACCCTTTTCATTTAAATGGAAGAAGTCATGTTATCCTCTCTCCAGGGTTTTGTGATGAAAATATTTGAATTCACGGAGATCAGAAAGCAAAATGAAAGTTTGGGAAAGTCCTTTATTCCTCTCATTCAACTTTTAAAAGTTTCAAATTTCACTCAATCAATCACACAACAATTCAAACAAACAAACAAATCTATCTATTTATTATAACATTCCAAAATTTAGAATTTTGGGATGTTACATTTATAATCCATATAGAAGTTGGAATACAGTAGGTTTAACACCAATATAAATAAAGAATGAGTTCATTACAGTACCTTAAAGTAGTCTTTTGTTTTCTTTCTCTAACGGAGCTCACGAGATTTCTATTGAGTTTTGTGTTGTGAAGTTTTCAAGTTTTGGGTAAATTCTTTTGATGAATTATGGAACAAGGAGTGGCAAGAGCCTAAGCTTGGGGATGCCCATGGAACCCCCAAGATAATCCAAAGACACCAAAAATTCAAAACTTGGGGATGCCCCGGAAGGCATCCCCTCTTTCGTCTACTTCCATCGGTAATTTACTTGGAGCTATATTTTTATTCACCACATGATATGTGTTTTGCTTGGAGCGTCTTGTATTATTTGCGTATTTTCTTGTTAGTTTACCACAATCATCCTTGCTGTACACACATTTTGAGAGAGCCACACATAAATTGGAATTTGATAGAATACTCTATGTGCTTCACTTATATCTTTTGAGTTTGATAGTTTTGCTCATAGTGCTTCACTTATATCTTTTGGGCGTGATAATTTTTGCTATAGTGCTTCACTTAGATCTTTTAGAGCACGGTGGTGGATTTGTTTTAAAGAAACTATTGATCTCTCATGCTTCACTTAGATTATTTTGAGAGTCGTTAATAGCATGGTAATGTTAATATACTTGGTATTCAAGATATGTGAAACTTTCTTTTGAGTGTGTTGAATACTAAGAAAAGTTTGATGCTTGATAATTGTTTTGAGATATGAAGATGGTGATATTAGAGTCATGCTAGTTGAGTAGTTGTGAATTTAAAGAATACTTGTGTTGAAGTTTGTAATTCCCGTAGCATGCACGTATGGTGAACCGTTATGTGATAAACTCGGAGCATGATTTATTTATTGATTGTCTTCCTTATGAGTGGCGGTCGGGGACGAGCGATGGTCTTTTCCTACCAATCTATCCCCCTAGGAGCATGCGCGTAATACTTTGCTTTGATAACTTCTAGATTTTTGTAATAAGTATATGAGTTCTTTATGACTAATGTTGAGTCCATGGATTATACACACTTTTTCCCATCCTTCCACCATTGCTAGCCTCTCTAATACCGCGCACTTTTCGCCGATATCATACACCCACCATATATCTTCCTCAAAACAGCCACCATACCTACCTATTATGGCATTTCCATAGCCATTCCGAGATATATTGCCATGCAACTTTCCACCGTTCCGTTTATTAGGACACGCTCCATCATTGTCGTATTGCTAGCATGATCATGTAGTTGACATCGTATTTGTGGCAAAGCCACCATTCATAATTCTTTCATACATGCCACTCATGTTTCATTGCATATCCCGGTACACCGCCGGAGGCATTCATATAGAGTCATACTTTGTCCTAAGAATCGAGTTGTAATTGTTGAGTTGTAAGAAAAATAAAAGTGTGATGATCATCATTCATTAGAGCATTGTCCCAAGTGAGGAAAGGATGATGGAGACTATGATTCCCCCACAAGTCGGGATGAGAGTCCGGACGAAAAATAATAATAATAATGAAAAATGAAAAAAAGAGGCCATAAAAAAAGAGAAAAGGCCCAAATAAAAAAATGAGAGAAAAAGAGAGAAGGGACAATGTTACTATCCTTTTACCACACTTGTGCTTCAAAGTAGCACCATGATCTTCATGATAGAGAGTCTCCTATGTTGTCACTTTCATATACTAGTGGGAATTTTTCATTATAGAACTTGGCTTGTATATTCTAATGATGGGCTTCCTCAAATGCCCTAGGTCTTCGTGAGCAAGCGAGTTGGATGCACACCCACTTAGTTTCTTTTGTTGAGCTTTCATATACTTATAGCTTTAGTGCATCCGTTGCATGGCAATCCCTACTCACTCACATTGATATCTATTGATGGGCATCTCCATAGCCCGTTGATACGCCTAGTCGATGTGAGACTATCTTCTCCCTTTTTGTCTTCTCCACAACCACCATTCTATTCCACATATAGTGATATATCCATGGCTCACACTCATGTATTGCGTGAAGATTGAAAAAGTTTTGAAAATGTTAAAGTATGAAACAATTGCTTGGCTTGTCATCGGGGTTGTGCATGATTTAGATATTTTGTGTGGGGAAGATGGAGCATAGCCAGACTATATGATTTTGTAGGAATAACTTTCTTTGGCCATGTTATTTTGAGAAGACATAATTGCTTAGTTAGTATGCTTGAAGTATTATTATTTTTATGTCAATATGAACTTTTGTCTTGAATCTTTCGGATCTGAATATTCATACCACAATTAAGAACATTTACATTGAAATTATACCAAAGTATCACTCCGCATCAAAAGTTCTCTTTTTATCATTTACCTACTCGAGGACGAGCAGGAATTAAGCTTGGGGATGCCTGATACGTCTCCAACATATCTATAATTTTTTATTGCTCCATGCTACTTTATCTACTGTTTTGGACTATATTGGGCTTTATTTTTCACTTTTATATTATTTTTGGGACTAACCTATTAACCGGAGGCCCAGCCCAGAATTGCTGCTTTTTGCCTATTTCAGTGTTTCGAAGAAACGGAATATCAAACGGAGTCCAAACGGAATGAAACCTTCGGAAACGTGATTTTCTCACCGAACGTGATCCAGGAGACTTGGACCCTACTCCAAGAAGTAACAGAGGCGGTCACGAGGGTGGGGGGCACCCCCCCTAGGGCGCGCCCCCCTACCTTCTGGGCCCCCTGTTGCTCCACCGACGTACTCCTTCCTCCTATATATACCTACGTACCCCCAAACGATTAGAACAGGAGCCAAAAACCTAATTCCACCGCCGCAACTTCCTCTATCCACGAGGTCCCATCTTGGGGCCTGTTCCGGAGATCCGCCGGAGGGGGCATCCACCACGGAGGGCTTCTACATCAACACCATAGCCCCTCCGATGAAGTGTGAGTAGTTTACTTCAGACCTTCGGGTCCATAGCTAGTAGCTAGATGGCTTCTTCTCTCTTTTTGGATCTCAATACAATGTTCTCCCCCTCTCTCATGGAGATCTATTCGATGTAATCTTATTTTTGCGGTGTGTTTGTTGAGACTGATGAATTGTGGGTTTATGATCCAGCTTATCTATGAATAATATTTGAATCTTCTCTCAATTATTTTATGTATGATTGGTTATCTTTGCAAGTCTCTTCGAATTATCCGTTTGGTTTGGCCAACTAGATTGGTAGTTCTTGCAATGGGAGAAGTGTTTAGCTTTCGGTTCAATCTTGCGGTGTCCTTACCCACTGACAGAAAGGGTTGCAAGGCACGTATTGTATTGTTGCCATCGAGGATAACAAGATGGGGTTTTTATCATATTGTATGAATTTATTCCTCTACATCATGTCATCTTGCTTAAGGCGTTACTCTGTTTTTAACTTAATACTCTAGATGCATGCTGGATAGCGGTCGATGAGTGGAGTAATAGTAGTAGATGCAGAATCGTTTCGGTCTACTTGTTTTGGACGTGATGCCTATATACATGATCATACCTAGATATACTCATAATTATGCTCAATTCTGTCAATTGCTCAACAGTAATTTGTTCACCCACCGTAGAATACTTATGCTCTTGAGAGAAGCCACTAGTGAAACCTATGGCCCCCGGGTCTATTCTCATCATATCAATCTCCATCACTTGAATACTTGCTTTGTATTTACTTTGTCTTTTACTTTTTTCTTTGCATCTATATACCAAAAATACCAAAAATATTATTTATCATCTCTATCAGATCTCACTCTCGTAAGTGACCGTGAAGGGATTTATTTTGTGCAGGTACGAGGGACTTGTGCGTGGCCTCCTACTGGATTGATACCTTGGTTCTCAAAAACTGAGGGAAGATACTTACGCTACTTTGCTGCATCATCCTCTCCTCTTCGGGGAAATCCAATGCAGTGCTCAAGAGGTAGCACACGCCATTAAAAAAATAAAGGTCGATAACTAATGCGGCATCTCGGGCCAACGCGGCCAGATCGCATTTTCACGAGAAATTATACACCATGTTCCGTTGACATGTGGTCCCGTTCCAACATATCAGTGAGACGACGGCAAGTAGTAGGAGTATTTCCGAACGGACGTGTAGGCTGGGGCGCCTCTTCGTGAACCGTGGCAAACTGGGAACCGTCCACCAACTCTTCGCCTTTCCCTCTCGATTTGGAACTGCTGTCGCATGCTCTTCCTCTCCCTCCTCCATTTTCCTTCAGCCCTTCACCCTTTCTTCTGCCATCGTTCGATCGTCTTCTCCATGGAGGGAACAGGCCGGAAACGACCCCGTTATTCTTGCCCCAATCTGAAAGATGACGTGGTGGAGGAACTCATTGATCGGTGTGACATCATCACCTCGGCTAGCATGGCAGGTTCGTTCAAGCCCATTCTCGACTCAACTAATAACATCATTACAAAGAACCCAAGAGTCAAAGAGCGGTTTGATCTCCCCTATCTTCTTCGCCGTGACCCTGATGACTGGCGCCGTCACGATGGAGGCCTCACCCTGTGCAAGTTGATGCCGCTTGATAATGATACGTATGATGTTAAGATGCCATCGCTTGAGGGAAAGACTTCGGCGGGCGCAAATGGAGATTGGGTTATTTACATTGGGTCCAACTGCGAGTGGGAACTTGTGAATGTGTACACTCGTGACCGGGTTCCACTTCCAAAAATCTCAGCAGACTGCCCAGAGGTTGAGCACACCGGTATTGTACGCACGTTCAAATACAATCATGGTGACTGTCTTCTACGGAAGATAGCAATTTGTCGAGTTCCCAACCGCTCTTGGAATTACAACAACTATGAAGTTGTTGCTATCTTCGACAAGCTTGTTGCCGTCCTTGGTGGTTTGACTCGGTGGATATTGCTCAAAAATCAGTTTCTGTACACGGATGAGTACTGTGATGCAATTCAATACGAGGGCCTTGTGTTTGCTGCCACCACTCGTGGCACTATTTTTGCATGGCATCCTCGTAGTTTCGGTACGTTTGTCTTCCATCGTAATTATGATTGTTTCATCCACATGCATGCGGGTTAGCAAGTTTCCCTTTACTAATTAACCTTCTTCTTGTGTTTCCAAGGTCATGTGAACATTCCACCACCTATACTTGAAAAATTTTATAACCAAGGGGGAGATGACGATGGTGATGATCACGAGCATGAGGACGAGCAGCGCCCATATACTCTTTGGCGCCTGGCAACTAATTCTAATGGATCACCTCTTCTTGTGTGTATACAGCCCACTGATGATGTTACTACTAAGGAAGCAGGTGTAGTCTCCCATGGTCGCACTCTCCGGACCTATTCCAACACCCATTGCATGGTATTCGGGATGGATACTAGTGTGCTAGCGCCAACTCCTTCTCCCTGGTACAGAATTGATAGTCTTGGAGAAAACTCGCTCTTCTTTGGACAAAACTATCCAATGATGGTGAAAGGCGATCCAACTGTTGTTGACACAACGTTACTACCATTTATGAGAAGCAACTGTGTCTATACCTCGGACATTTGGGTGGTTCCCTACCCTGGTACTGATATAGTAGGCCGCTTCAGCCTGGATGATCAGTCCTGCGTTGGTCCTACTTTAGGTGGATGCAACATTATCGTACAAACTAAGATCCACTGCCCTGACAAGTCACTAATGGGCAAATAAGTTTTCGAGTCTCTGGCCACTTGATGTTTCAAAAACAAATTCAGCTTCTGCGGAGACTTTGTCATTTAGGCTTAGACGCTTGCGGTGATCAGCACGCCATTCATTGTTGCGCCAGAGAACGCCAAACCTCATTACCTTGAGCACACTTGCCTCCAGAACAAAGAACCTGGCCAATTTAATCTCAGATGTGCTGCCTCGGTAGTCGATCAAATCAATTTCTGTAAGATGGAGATCAAGGCATTCGATGAGATTGTTATAGTGCAGCACATTTTTCACTTTCGGGTCTTTTTTATTTGCAAAAGAAGAGAACATATTAGAGCAGCTGGCTGCATAAGATTGCCGTGTCATCAAGAGGTACCAATATCATTCGCTCATACGATAGGGTTGGCTGGCTAGTGATATTTTTTTCACTCTCTCTCTCTCTCTCTCTCTCTCTCTCTCTCTCTCTCTATCTTTCTGTTTCCTCTCATTTAACTAGGAGCACGTGAAGAGCTTGGGCATTTGTTGCCTTCCACTATGTGGCCGATGCCATATTTTGCAAAAGTATGCCACATAATACGCATCGATGTCAAATCAAAAGATTTTGGCACCGCTCTCGCGATGTGAGAGAGTTGGCACCGTTGTGCACACAGACCCACATGTATAAACAAATCAATCAAACCAACTACACCAGCCTCTCACTCTCCCAAACAAGTGATTTTTATTGCCTCAGTCCTCTCTCTCTCTCCCACGTAGTGTTTTTTCATCGTGTGAGTTAATTTGGCACCGGAGCAAAGTAGGTGATCCAGATTGGGGAATACTACCTCGTATTTAGTATAAAATTTTGACCATAGATTTACCTAAGAAAATGCCAATGCATGTCACTAAAAATTACACCATTTGAAATTATGTTCAAATACGAATCCAACGATATAGTACTTAGTGACATGCATTAACATTTTGTCAGTTAAATCTATGGTCAAATTTTGATACTACAAAATTGGAAGAGTAAACCAGGACGGAGGTAGTACCTGCTCTTAGGGTAACCATAGAGTTACTGGAGTAGTCTAAGTTACTTTCCACTATGACTAGCCTAGGCTACTATAGTAGTACAGCATAAAAACGATGCAGGTGATCACGTGAGAAAAAATACTAAAAACATTTCTTTCGGTGCAGTGCGTAGATGCAGTTTTGAACACTTCACTTGTCATCGTAATTTGGGAAAATTACGAAAAAATTGAGCTACGTTGTGATTACTGTTTACTTATAGGAAAGAAGTTTCACCTCGATGAGTAGCTTCTCCGTGCACGGAAAGCATGTAAGGAATCCAACAACTTGATCTAGATTGGGGCCGATAGATTTTAGTGCTAAGATCTTCACTGTGCGCATGGACTGGGTCAAGCTTGTGGGAATCATTTTCTAGAAGACGGTCGTAAATACATCAAGAAGAAATTTAAAAATGTGAATTTCAATAAGATAGAGAAGAAGATGAGTTTTGTACCTGAACGATTACGGATCCAATAAAGAGTTTGGAGAATTTGGCAGACGAGTACACCAACGCTGTCAACTTCGACGCGTCAATGACCCTGATTTTTGTTGGACCTTCTAGATCCGACAGAAGCAATCTCTCAAGGAAAGGCGCATTCTCAATGACCATACGTGGAACAGCTGAAGTGATCTCCTCCCAATTGATGTCTTGTTGCGGGGCCAGCAAGACACATAAATCCATCGGAGATTCGTCGAGGCGATGTGGAGGCTAATGAACCCGTGGATCTGCTCAAGACGAAGGTACTCGAGCGCAGTACAGCTGCGGAGCAGGTGCTCCATAGCCTTCTTCGAGATGACAACGTCGAAGAGGTCGAGCTGCTTGAGTTGAGGGAGAAGAAGGGCAGGCGCGGCATTAATCTGGGGAAGATAGCAGGAGCTGAAGCTGGCGCGGCGCAGCGTTGGCGTGAGGCGGAGCGCGGACGGCGGCAGAGAGCGACATCGTCCAGCTTCAAAGCTGAGCTCCTCGAGCTGATCTAGGACGGGGGATAAGAACCACTCGTCAAACTTGGGTTGGACCTTGCAGTTGGTACTAAACATGCGGATGTCAAGGCGTCTGGCTGGCCCAGGGTGCGATGAAAGGATCTTGGAGACTGCGGCCATGCGTTTGCAATCCCCGTCGTAGAGGCAGCTGTCGATGGTGAGGTTGAGGGGGACGCAGCGACAGAGGAGGCGCCACCGCCGGGAGAGCAGGGCGGTCCGCACGGCAGACTTGGTGGGGAGGGCGCCGATGATGACGAGCAGCATGTCATCGGGGAGGCTGCTGATGAAGTCCAGGCTTGCCGGATGCGGTTTTGGCTCGAGCCGCCTCTGCTTGTTGGCTGCCTCACCGTCCATCTCAACCGGCGGCGACACCGGTGTACACGTGTGCTGGTGTGTGTTGTGTGCTGGGTGCGCGAAAAGTCGTCCTTCATGCATGCCGCCGCGGTGGTGAATTGTGCGCGAGTGCGTCCTTCGCGCGCAAGAAGTTTGTCCTCAGTGCGCCCTCAATTTACTAGCGTGCGGGGTGCTACCCCAAGTGGTTTCAACTTTGTTTACTTCACCGCGTGTCAGATGGGCCTCTAGTTTACTTATTTTCACCCACTGCCACATGGGCCAGCACACGAAGATATAGAACACGAGCTGACAAGGCAGCATGTGGATTGGTTGACCGGTCAAATAAACAATATACGGAGCTATACGCTGACACAGTGAGCGTATAATCCGTCGGTATAGAGAGTTCGAGTGAGAGGGGAGGCTCGTGAGAGATAGCAGAGAGAGAGAAAGATCTACTCCCTCCGTTCGATAATGTAGTTCCAACATTTTTTTAAGTCAAACTTTGAAACTTTGACCAAGTTTATAAAGAAATTACTTATATCTACAATACCAAAGATAAATGATAGTATGAAGTAAGTACATGTTGTGATGAATCTAATGATCGTTCCAGATGTAAATGTTTTTCTCCACATATACCTGGTCAAACTTTTCTGAGGTTTGACTTTTCAAAACATCCATATGCTTATGGACGTGACAGAGTCCCTAACTAGAGAGAGAGTGTGTGTGAAAAAAGTGTGTGTGCGTGTGTGAAAGAGACATGGACAACACACGACAAAAGTAGAGAAAAAGCGTGCGTGTCTTATGCAAACATATCACACATGCATCTTCACAACGGAGGCAAGGTGAGGAGATAGTGTGTGGTTGTTTGGAACGAAGAGAGCAAGACCCCTAGCACGTGGCCAAGAGGGTCCGACAAACAAGGGAGAGAGGTCGAGAGAGGCGACGGAGAAAATGCAGACATGGGGAGGAGAGAGTGTATGTTTGTCATAGAGATCCCCCAAGATCGTGATGGGATTATATGGGTGGGAGATCGAGTGACAAGGTGTGTGCGATAGAAGATGCCCGAGAGATATCGAGATAGACATATGGATGGAAGGAGACAATACGTGTGTTCTGACGGCTAGTAAGAGATAATCATACTTAGGGGGAGTGCTTGCGCCTATGGGCCTGTTTGGATACTCTAACTCAGTTAGAGGTTAGAGTTAGATTCTAACCTAAACTAACCCTGAACTAACTCTAAGTAAAGAGGTGTTTGGATGGCAGGGTTAGATGGAGCGGATCTGGCGAGGCACCTTCACAGGCGGTGCGAGAGGGAGGGAGGAGAGGACGAGAAGCTTCAAGGAAGTGGGGAGGATCTGCTGCATGGGAGAGCGAGAGAAAAAGTGTTTATTAGTGGTCCCGAGAAGAACTAACCCAAATAAGCACCTCTTGGATGGGTTAGTTTTTTTGGATGGGTTAGATGCATCTAACCCAAACTAACCCTCCTGTTTGGATGTTTTTGGGTTAGTTGACTCCAAACTAACCCAAACTAACTCTAACCCATGGATCCAAACAGATCCTATGATGGAGTGAGGGATTATGGTACTTAGGGGGATGCGTGTCACATGGAGAGAGAACAAGGGCGGAGAGTGTTGGATGGGTCTATATGTATAGCGCGAGCGAGACATGTGTATGTTTGAACCAGGGAGATATAAGGCAAGTTTGGCTTGCGTCCTGAGCATCTTTTGCCTGGCCTGGGGTTGTGTCTGGATTTCATGCATGCTTGTTTGGTTGCTAACCTGTGAAAAAGAAAGCCCGCCTGGCCTGGGTTCACTTGTGCACTTTAATTAGCCTGGCTGAACTCCGGACACTGCAGGTAGCCTGGCCCAGGCGACCGATTTCGAACGCCTGGCCGTGCCTGGTCGTGCGGCCACGAGGCTAACAGCAACATGGATGGATATTAGAATTACATAATTGATGCATGGATTGATTGATGGGACGTTGATGCTTTGCCTGGCCCAAGCATGAACCAAACGCTTCAGCACCACACAAGCCTGGCCACGCAGAAATATTTTACATTTCACGTCCACACCAGGCCGTACCGGCCATCAAGGCATGAGGGTCCGGTCACGAACCAAACTGACCAATAAAGTTTGAGAGAGATTGAGGAGCCCCGATAAGGCTGAGTGGTGCGTCAGATAGTTGAGAGGGGGAAAGAGATATTCCCTCCGCTCGATAATGCAGTGCATGTAAATTTTTTAGAAGTCAAACTTTGGAAACTTTGATCAGGTTTACGCAAATGTTATTTATATCTACAATACCAAAGATACATCATACAAAACTACATCTCATGGTGAATCTAATGATATATGTTTGCCGTACTAGATGTAATTCTTTTTCTCCACGTACATGGTCAAACTTTGTGATGTTTGACTTTTCAATAAATCTATATGCTATGGACCGAGGAGAGTGCCTCGGTCGAGACAGATCAAGTGCGTGTGAAGGAGAATGAGTAAGTGTGCAAAAAGAGTATGTGTGTGAAAGAGAAAGTGACAACAAACGATAAATTAGAGAGAGAGTGTGTTTTTTCGTTTCTTATGCGAACATATCACGCATGCATCTCCGAGATGGAAAAGCGAGGCGAGGAGATACACGAAGATAGATAGTGTGTGATTGTTTGCAACGGAGAGAGACACCCCTGTAGCACATGTCCAATAGAGGTCTGGCCAACAAGGAAAAAAGGTCGAGAGGGACACATGGATGGCATGGACGCATGGGGAGGGAGAGAGGGTGTGTTTGTGATAGAGGGATCCCCTCGAGATCGTGAGGGGACTATATGGGTGGGAGATCGAGGGAGTGCGTGTGCGATAGAAAGATGCCTCGAGAGAAATCGAGATAGACCATGCACATGTTTGTGATGGAGACTAAGATTAGCTAGTCATATACATATAGGGGGGACTGCGTGTGCCTACAATTGAGTGAGAGACCATCATACTTGGCTAGCTGGGCATGAGATTGTGTGTGTGTGCATGTGAGATGGAGAGAGAACAAGGGAGAGAGATAGAGTTTTAGATGGGCCTATCGAGTGCGAGTGAGATATGCATGTGTATGTGTGACCCAGGTGGATGGAGAGTCTGAGAGAGGGGGGAAGAGCTCCGAGACGACATAGTGGTGCGTGAGAGAGTTGCGGGCAAAGAGCCAAAGAATTTGTGTGTACGATGAGTGCACCCAAGATATCTAGCTTGGACTAGCTAGAGTATCATACATAGTGTGCGAGAGAGACCTATAGATGGTGTATATATGCATGCGAACTAGAAAGACCCCCCTCCCAACACACACACACACACACACACACAGAGAGAGAGAGAGAGAGAGAGAGAGAGAGGGAGATGGAGAGAAAGGGAGAGGGACCAACAAGGTTTTTGTGGTTTTGAAGATTGTCGAGAGAGAGAGAGAGAGAGAGAGAGAGAGAGAGAGAGAGAGAGAGAGAGAGAGAGAGAGAGAGAGAGAGAGAGAGAGAGAGAACAGGAGTGCAGGAGAGGGGGAGGTCGCGTTTTATGCATCAAAGACTAATATAAACCATGTTTCGATATAAACTTGCATTCAAATATTTAAATTGGAGAACATGTTGTCTGCAGTCCACACATGAACAGATATATGCGTATATCAAACAAGTTCATTAATTTGACTTTCAACATGTTCATGGAGTACTATAATACTGTACAACATGCTACTCGATTGAGGTGTTCAATTTTGGATTTAGTTCACTATTTTGACCTACTGAACGAGCTATTTCATTGAATCGAGATATTTCATTTTGGGTTTGATTCGCGTTTTTTGAGTGGGTCAACTATTTTTCATATAGTAAACCGCTAGCAACGAGCATGTAAAAACACATTACTCCCGAGCATCATCTCTCCATCTAAAAAAGAAGTGGCAAGCTAATATTTCAAAATTTGATTCGAATCGACTTGGTAAGGTAGACGTGGATGCTCGTTCTCCCAAAATTTGAACGAACCGTTAAACATCCTCTCTGCTCGGTGGAATTCGCCCGAGCAAACAAATGGGAGACGCGAAATTACCGTCCTATGTGGGACACGCATCAATTGGCCCGTTGTACATCGAGGGTAGGTTCGTAACTTCATCCAAGCGCGCCTTCTCCTAGGCCGAAATGACATGTGCCGAATAATTCATAAATCATGGTCGGCAAAACACGCTCTCCTCGCCCGAAATAGCTCGCGCCCACTATTTGAAAACACGCTCTCCTCGCCCGAAATCGTCCGCGCCCACTATAGTTTAAAACACGCCCTCCTCGCCCGAAATCGCTCCCGCACACTATTTGGTGAGAAGCAAAGTTACTCTACTATCCCAGACCCTCAGTACACAGACCCAAGCCGAGAAGCCTATAGGCAAGGGTAGAACTGTAACTCCCCCTCACATTTCAGACAAATGCGTCCGTAAGACATGGTTCCACTCCCCTCCCAATTCCCCACCGCCCCCACCCCATTCATACCTCGTGGGCGCCAAATCACCTTCTCCCCGGGAAGCTCCCTTCTCCCGAGCCGCAAAACCTCAGCCCTACCTTCATGGCGCCCCCCACTGCACCAATTTCACAGCCGCCCTCCTCCCTAATTCCGGAGACGCTGTTCATTTGTCGTCGTGCACTGGGTCGTGTGCCTCTTACTCCGTGTTGCTGGTGCTGCCTCGACGACGGCCCCGTGAGCCGTACCGGAGCCGATTCACCCCCGCCGTTGTTCACGGCGCCGGAGCGGCTCCAACTTCGGGTCCGTCTAGTGTCCTGGCGCTGCTTCCGCGTAGCCGTCGACCGTCGCGACATCGCTCTTTCCCTGCCGCCGGTCGCCACCGCAACCGCGCCGGCCTCACCGACTCAGCAGCTGGACCTGCCTACTTCACCATGCCGCCAGATAGGTCGCACCCTCATCTCAAATCACTTTATTTAGGCGTCAGTTCTCTGAATTTTTATTCTAGGCCAATCGATTCCCAATGGGAAGTAGCACCCCTCGAGGCGGCGGAGCTCCTAGGCCGCCGGTTGGCTGGTGTCTAACGTAAGGGTGCGGGGCCACAAGTTCGCCGCGGAAGCAGCGCTTAGATGGCTATCTTTTAGAGTTGCGTGGGTTGAAGGTCTTGCCGCCGCCGGATCTGGATGACGGGAGTCTTTGTGGATTGGCCGGGCGGCGCAACCACGGCAAAGGCGGTGGGGGGAGGCGGGTTTTGGCGGGTCCACGGACGGCGGAGGCAGGCTGCTCTGACGTTGGTCGCTGGCTCTTCGGGGAAGATTCCGAACAGTGTCAGCCGGGAGGCACAAGACGGCCATCAAGCCATCCGGCGTAAATCGGACAGTACCAAAATAAAATAAAATTGTGTAACCCCAATTTAGTCTTCAGTCAACAGACGTGTGACCACTCTCGTACCTTGCTGTTGATCTCTTAGTGTATTTCTTCAGATCAAAGAGATATGCCGTTCTTAACATTAAGCGTTATCTGCATCTTCAGACACACCGTCTTTCGACTCACCGCAGCTGCTCCAACAAGGGAAGCATACACCAGAAGGGAGCTATAGTCCCCACTCAACAATTCCCTGCATCGAATGCGCGTGCCCGACATGGACAACCACAACAACTGCAGGGCCATCGACAAGTCAGCACATGATGCTCACTCCTATGGATGGCAGCCAGATAGGTTGTACCCTCATCTTACTTGTGTGCAACATTTATGGCTTTGTTATTCATCTAAGCATGGAAAATAGATCATCACATTTCACTGTATATTCATGCTGATCTCTTACGGGTCTTGTTCAGGAGTTCACGCTGTTCCATAGTTCAGCTAAGATACTTGTTCTTTAGGTAACGTTGTTCCATAGTTATCATCCATCAGCCAATGCTATCCCACAGGCTGGTGATTATAGTATTATACCACTTCTAGTATTATCTATGTTGTTCTTTAATACTTTTGTGTGCCATCTAGTTAATCTCGAGTACGAACGATACATATTATATAGCTTTCATCTGTGTTCTCCCTTTAGTTTATGAGACCTGTTGCTGCTAGTTAACCCCAGTCCTACTATTTATGTCGTCTCCTACAAGCACTCATTACATAAATCTAACTACTAGTTGTCTTCCATGCATGTCAGATATAATTGCACACACTGATATATCCACAAGAACCTCACGGAGCAATGTAAAGGCCAATAAACTTGATGTCAGTGATACCAAATATGATGGAACATGTAAAGGCAGTTCTTCAGAAGACTTGTAGAAAGATGATGAATCCTCTTCACCCCACAAGGTCCTTGCTCTAACTTGGCCTGTGATATGGGTACAACATGCATATAATGTCCTGGAGTGTATCTACTCTGTTGCAATGCCATGTGCTTAGCATGCTGATCATGCATGTAAATATGCCATGCCTTCCTATTTTTCAGTACCTATTCCATTCATGATAACATGTTTTCAAATTCAAGTACTGTCATTCTACTCTATCGCAATGCCATCTGCTTAATTTGGACATCATGCTTCTGAATATCTTATGCATTGTTATTCATCAGTATGTACTTCATCTGTCTGCCATACCATGTTTTTTTACATTGAAGTGTTGTTCAAGTGCTCTGTTGCAATGCCATCTTATTTTCCCAATCATACACGTGTATGTTGCCTTAGTTATTTCTATACGTATTCCGCTAGCATATAGTTTTACATTCAACTAGTGTTTTTTTGCTGTGTTGTCCTGTCGTATCCCTAGCTCTTACACCATACTCCCTCCGTCCGGATTACATTTTACCGAAATGGATAAAAAAGGATGTATCTAGAACTGAAATACGCCTAGACCCATCCATTTTTTTTCCGGATGGAGGGAATACATGTCAATATGTCATGCCTTTTTATTCTTCAGTACCTATTCCATCTCTCTGCTGTCGCATGTTTTATAATTAAAGCATCATTCTTCTATACAAGGCATGCAAGGGGAAGACGACTATGTTAGAATCTGAAGGGTTACAAACAAGGACTTTGCAAAAGATCCAAACGCCAGGAGATAATAAACCAAGTCCAGTTTTTATAGATACTGCTCCAGCATAGAGAAACCCAACTCCTACTGATAATAAGCAGATTCCAGTGGCCAAAGAACTAGTCTGCTCCAGTCCAGCAAAAATATGTCAACTCAATTCTAAGAAGCGTGTGCGTATCCTTGCATCATGAAATTTTATAGCATGCTGATCATATTTTCTACATGTTTCTTACCCATCTCTCTTTTAGAAAATAAGCTTAACAGATAGAAGAATTTCTGCAATGTTATTGTTTATGAGGAAAGATTCTTGCAGGAATTCTCTGTGCTCCAATGTAGATGTAAGTACCTGTTGTATATCACTATATTTTTACATCAGCATGTATTTTGTTAATCGGCGTGAATCCAACCTTTATCTGATCTAAATTTAGTTGTAGCAAAATGTATGATTAAAGGCCACAATGTTGATTTTTGTAAGGAAAACTGCCTGGTAGTTTTGCATCCTGAGCTGCATGAGTGTACTATCTCATATCAGTGGGTTTGAATACTTTGGTTCTGCAGTGGGTTTTCAGTGTTTTTTTACTGTGTTGTCCTGTCGTATCCCTAGCTCTTACATCATACTCCCTCCGTCCGGATTAAATGTCACAGAAATGGATAAAACTGGATGTATCTAGAACTGAAATACGCCTAGACCCATCCATTTATTTCCGGATGGAGGGAATACATGTCAATATGTCATGCCTTTCTATTCTTCAGTATCTATTCCATCTCTGCTGTAGCATGTTTTATAACTGAATCACCATTCTTCTATATAAGGCATGCAAGGGGAAGACGGCTATGTTAGAATCTGAAGGGTTACAAACCAGGTCTTTGCAAAAGATCCAAACGCCAGGAGATAATAAACCAACTCCATTTTTCATAGATACTGCTCCAGCACAGAGAAACCCAACTCCCACTGATAATAAGCAGATTCCAGTGGCCAAAGAACTAGTCCGCTCCAGTCCAGCAAAAGAATGTCAACTCCATTCTAAGAAGCGTGTGTATCCTCGCATCATGAAATTTTATAGCATTCTGATCATATTTTCTACATGTTTCTTACCCATCTCTCTTTTAGAAAATAAGGTTAAACGATAGAAGACTTCCTCCATTGGGATCGTATTCGAGGAAAATATCTTGCGGGAATTCTCTGTGCTCCAATGCTGAAGTAAGTACCTGTTGTATATCACTATATTTTTACATGAACATGTATTTTGTTAGGTCGGCGTGAATCTAAACTTTATCTAATCTAAAATTAGTTGTAGCAAAATGTTAAAGGAGCCAATATTTATTTTTGTAAGGAAAATTGTCTGGTAGTTTTGCATACCGAGTTGCATGAATGTACTATCTCATATCACGCACATTACTGAATTGTAGTGATTCTCTGGTTGCCCATTCATTCATTGTATCAATGTTGCTTTCGTACTACCTTACCTGG
This sequence comes from Aegilops longissima, assembly GCA_021605205.1. Taxonomy (NCBI): domain Eukaryota; kingdom Viridiplantae; phylum Streptophyta; class Magnoliopsida; order Poales; family Poaceae; genus Aegilops; species Aegilops longissima. The sequence goes on along the minus strand of CM038676.1, from coordinate 616,480,746 downwards.
CTGATGATAGTTGTGCCATATTGTGTTAATTTGGTGTAGGCTAGTTGCCCAAACGTTCGTTGTGTCAATGTTGCTTTCCTATTATCTGACTTGGCCAATGATAGCAATGCTAGTGTGTTAATTTTGTGCAGGCTGCTGAAGATAAGAAGACAAACTCTGAAAATAGCAAGGCAACCCCATTGTTTCTTTCCAGTAAATCTAGGCCAGGTAATATGGCAATAACTCATGATTAATCTGTTTGGTTCCCGTCCTAATTTATGTTATGATGCAGTGGTCGAGACACTCTCCACTATCAATAATACAAGCCTGCCAAAATCGCCATCTGAATCTGTTCAGTATCCTCTGCCTCGAATGCAACGGAATAAATGTATGTTTGTGAACCAATTAATGGTTGAAGCAATGATGGAAATGGTGGATGAATCAGAGGTGCAGAGTCGTGCGACACAACAACTGATCAATGTTTTCAGAGACAGTGTAGCAAAGCAGCAAGAACTTGCCCACATGCTTATGGGCGTCATCTGTGCTGAGGTTGCAGATTGTGATGTTGTAGATGGTTAGGTTCTGCTCATTTATTTGCACTGGCATCAATCTTTGATTGCCCAGTGGATGTAATTTCCTGTAATATATGCTGGATGTGCAACGTTATTATCTGTATGTCGTACCTTTGCTTGATCGGTTTTGGTCCTGTGCATAATTGCTCGTCGTAATGGGCTCAAATTATCTAATTTGGCCTAAAGACATGTACGAACTTTAGTGGGCCAATTAAGTTAATGGGTCGTTACTAGGCCGAAAGTTAATGGTCGGCCCTCTTACCTCCCGGGTAGTTAACAGACCGACATCGAAGCAGGCAACAGGTGGCCCCAATTTATTTAACGGGTCGTTAACAGGCCGTTACTAAGTTTGGGTTACATATGGCCCAACTATACTGTAGGCCTTTAGGAGGCCGAAAGAGACAACGGGCTTGTACTGGACCATGAAGAGCATGGGCCGCTAAGAGGCTGAAAGTCAGGTCCTATTGTCAATGGCCCAACTGTGTTGTGGGCCTTTAGCAGGCCGAAAGAGAAACCGGGCTGGTATTGGACCATGAAGGGCATGGGCTGTTAAAAGGCCAAAACTAAGGTCCGACTACAAATGGCCCAACTCATTTATGGTCCGTTAACAGGCCGAAAGGCACAAAGGGCCGGGAATTGGCCCAACACTTAAATGGTTCGCTAAAAGGCCAAAAATCATGTACGACTACAAATGGCCCAACTGATTTATGGGCCGTCAATGGGCTGAAAGTGACACCGGGCCAGAAATTGGCCCAACACTTAAATGGGCCGCTAAAAGGCCAAAACTCAGGTCCGGCTACAAATGGCCCATCAGATTTATGGGTCGTCAACAGGCTGAAAGACACACCGGGCCGGAAATTAGCCCAATATTTAAATGGGTCGCTAAAAGGACGAAAGATGTACATCCTGAAAATTGGCCCATCCATTAAATGGGCCGTTAACATGCCGAAATCTCATCGGGCTGATATTGAGTCCAATTATATAGCGGGCTGTTAACGGGTTCAAACTGACGATGGGCTGCTGTGGTGTCAAATCTTTAACGGGCCGTTGACGGGCCGAATTGGCACATCTCATATGGGCCGTGGGCTTAAATGGACTTGACACAAGTAGGCCTTATATGGGCCGGCCTGCTAATTTTTACTGGGCCGGCCTTTTTCACCGGAATGGGTCATTGTTGGGCCGTGCCACGTGTTGACCTATCATAGGCGGCTTCTGTCCAATGAATGGATGACATATGTCCCAACGATGAGTCGACACGTGTTTCCTCAAGCCAATGATGATTTTACACGTGGAAAATCCCCATTGGTCGGGGCTGTTAACGGGCTATCGAATCCAAAACCCGACCCGATAGCTTAACGGCGTTCCGTTATGATGGATGCCACGTGTCGGTCACCCTTAACGAAAGCACTTCTGTGACGCGCGATTTATCGTCATGGAAGTGGACACTTTCGTGATGATAATTTTGGTAATGTCATGGAACACTTATACGACAGCACAGGTATGACTATCTTGATTCTGTCATAAAATCGTTATGGATGTACATGCATGACAAAAAACGCGACCTACTGTGACAAACATGTACCATCATGAAAGTGTAATTTTTTTTGTAGCGCATGTCCGCCCGGCCGGCCCGGAGACACGTGACTCCAGCGGTTGAGCTGGCCCGATGGGGCGTCAGCGGCACGGCAGGAGGCGCACGAAGTTGTGGGGGAAGGGAGGAATCGGGTCATGGGCGGCAGGAGAGGAGCTCGCCGGGAAACTCCAGCTCGGAAGTTGGCGTCTACGCGTCGCTGTTCGTTTTGGACAGCAACCTTCGTGCCCAAAATATGAATCACATGTGCCCTATTTTTGGCCAGCCTAAAATTTGTTTGCTCCACCTTTTGTTTTTGCAGTTGTTGGAGACGTTTTTTGGCCTTCAAATGCCCAGAAAAACACGGATGCCCTATTGTAGGACAGCTGTTGAAGATGCTCTTAGGTTCTAAACAGATTGTTGACCCATGTTCATCCTTGGCTTCATTCTAACAAGATTTCTGAAACTAGATCCCATGTTTAGTTTCAATGTTCTCTTTTCATATGTAAATTGGAGGTCATTATCAATGTCTTACCCTTCTTTGTTTGAACAACCATCCCCATGTAATAATTAGTTTTTTTAGAATTATATATTAATTAGTTAAAATGTTCATACGATTATTCATTACAGCATACGCCACATAAAGCGGAACACTATTAAGAAGGACACCATCCGGTCTATTATCAAAACTAGATTTTGCAATCTCATGCGCCACCACATTTTCCCTGTCAATTAATCTTAGCGATCTTGAAATTATTGAGAAGTTCAATGATGCTCAGCGCTTCCTTCTTCAAATTAACAAGTGGGGACCTGTCAAAGTTTTCGTTAACATGTTATTGAAGGTCATTTCCCAACCGTGTATTTTCATCACCGGGTTACTTAAGGTCACTCCTCAGCCATGTAAGACTTGAATTGCATGGTAATTGCTATCTGAATCCATGCTCATCAGCTCCTAATAAACGGTAAATTAAAAAATAGTCAAAATTTTCAAAAAACAGCTTTTTTTTGGCATCCAAGATGCTCGGGTGTGTGACGTGCGTGCAAATGTTTGTGGTGTTTGGAGCCTAGATGGTTCCATAACAATTCAGTACTAATTATGTGGATTGCATAACATTGCATTGCCAAAATAACATATAAATTATTTTCTGATAACTGTATATTGATAAGACGATCGTAATCATTCACTGCTAACATGGTAACCATCGACTCATAAATTTGGTAACTTGTGGCGATGAAAAAAATCATCAAAACCAAATGGGATCTTGTTTTGAAGGCTTCACCAGGGGTGAACTCAATGATGAAGAACATATCTTGATCGGATTAATAGTGTGGAAGCAATGCCCGCGAAAAAAGTAAACCATTTACAGATTTAGTTATCAATATTGAGGTGTCAGCATGAAGCGGGAGACTAGCCACACACATGAAGCGGGAGACTATAGCCACACACACCTCGTATCTCCATAACCGATGGGCCAGAATAGAACCTGCAACACTCGAAGTCTCAAAGATGCACGTCTGCACTAATTCCCGATCAATAAGAAGAATTAAAACTTAACCATGTACTTGTTCGGTTCCAAAATAATTGAAGTTTTAGAACTTTCCTAAGTTTGACCAAGTCCTTATAAGAATTCGCAAATCTACAATTTCAAATATATGTATATAATATGAAAATATATTTCATAAAGAATCTGATGAAATAAATTGATTTTATAGATGTCGATATATATATATATATATATATATATATATATATATATATATATATATATATATATATATATATATATATATATATATAGTGGGATTGACTATTCGTCACCCTGGATGAGGAATAGTTATTCTTCACCCCCCTTTATTTTACCATCAATGCATCGTAATTTTACGTTTCGTAAGTTTTGTCTTATTTCTGACGTAAAAAAAAACCGTAAGAAAATATATAATCGTCGTAAAAAATATTTTATGTAATATAAAATTATAGACGAAAAAGCATAGTGTAAAATACACATAAACTGCAAATTTTCTTGTCTTATGCCTTATATTTTTATTTTTATGCCAAATTTTACGTAGTGAATCAATAAGAATGTAACTATTTGAATTCCAAACATAATTTAATTATAAAATAATCGTAATATTACCTCGGGTGAAGAATAATTTATTCTGCATCCTAGGTGATAAATAGTAAATATATATATATATATATATATATATATATATATATATATATATATATATATATATATATATATATATATATATATATATATATATATATATATATATATATATATATATATATACGGTCAAAATTAATGAAGCTTGACTTTGGACAATCAAAGAACTTCAATTGCTTTAGAATGAAGGGAATCTTTAAAAAAAAAGGGTCCCGATAACTGCCACACGTGTGGTGTATCGGATAGTTGTGCCACACGCCTCGTGTGGCATGGACAGCAACCAGCCCACACACCTACGTGTGGGCAAAATAACTAATGCCCACACATATCTTTTTCCCCTCCCGAACCCTCTCACACGCGTGCGTGTGGGCGGTTGATAACGCCCACACGCCCGTATGTCGAGCCTCGTACCCTCCTGGTCCCAAGACGCGACGCGCGGACGCCCACCGCGCCCGCAGTTGCGTGGTCCGACCCTCGTCCATGTTCGTTTATCTGCAGTTGCCATGTCGCTGAACTACGGTTGCCATGTCGAAAACTGCAGTTGCCATGGTTGCTCAACTGCAGTTGCCATGTATAGTCTGATTTAATGTAGTTGCCATGATTTCATAACTTTAGGAGTTGCCACATACTAACACTAGGCAGTTGAGAGAGTTGTCATGTGTTCACAAGCATGCTAGAGCAGTTGCCATGTAAAAAGGAAGAGTTGCTATCTGCTTACGTGCACGTTAGGGCAGTTGCCATGTACGTGCACGTTGGGGCAGTTGCCATGTACCATGAAAAAACACATGCCAACTCGGTAAAAGAGAGTTGCCATCTGCTTACGTGCACACTACGCAGTTGCCGTGTACCCTGCAAAAACACATGGCAACTCGGGTAAAAAAAGAGTTGTCACCTACTTATAAAGCACATTAGGGGTTGCCATGTCTTGTTGCAAAAACACATGGCAACTAGCAGCTTGGGTGTGAGAGAGAGGCAGGCGGCGTGGGCGAGATGCAAATGCCCACGCACCAGCCCCTGTGCGTGTTGAAAACTGGTGTGTGGGTGAACTCGCTAAACGCCACACACCGCCCCTCCATGTGGTAAAACAGATGTGTGGGCGAACTAGTCACACACACACACACGCTTGTCCACGCAAGCACGTAAAATCAGTAGGATTGTGCCAAGATTCATGCATATAATCTTGGACGGTGATGGATACGTGTGGTCGAGATGGTCGCGTGGGCATTAACATTTCTGAAAAAAAAGATCATCTACGTGTCTTCTCTGTATTCTAGATAGTGCACTTATATATCTCTACTTAAAAAAAAAACGACCACGCATAAAATCCCTAAGGGTCATGGGCTAACTCAGCTCGACCATACCCATGAACCTTTCTGTTCTATGGAAGTGGGAAGCGCGGGAGCTATATCTCACTTATAGCGGAACTAGCTTTGTCTCGCATGAAACTTATTTGTTTTCTCTATAGTACTGGACCGGTCTATGTCTTGCGCTCGGGCGCTCGCTAGTATAGTAGTAGGATTCGCTTTGTTTTACTCTATTTTTTTCTTTTTCTCCTTTTTCCTTTCGTTTCTTTTTTTCTGTTGATTTTTTGTTTCTTCATGGGTTGCTTTCTTTTTTTGTTTTTCCACAGGTTTTCTTTGTTTTATTTCCGACTTTTTTTGTTTTTATTTCTTTTCCTTCTTTTTTCTTTGGTTTTCTTTTGTTTCTTTCTCCATTTTAATTGGTTTTTTCTTTCCTATTTTCTTTATTTTTCTTCGATTTTCTTTACTTCTTTGTTGCTTTAAATTGGTTTAATTTGTTTTTATTTTTCTTTGTTTTCACTATTTTCATTTTTTAAAGGGTTTATTTTTTATTTGCTTCTTAGTTAATTTTGATCGGTTTTGTTTTTGTTCATCATGTCAACTTTTTTCAGAAACATATTTTTATATACATGTTTATCTTTTTAAATGCATCATTAATATTTTTCGAAAACTAATATTTTTATGTCTAATTTTTCCATGCACAATGTACAGTTTTGTTATACATTCAATACATTTTTGTATACACATTTAACATTTTTCATATACAGGACTAACATTCTTTAAATACATGGTAAACATTTTTCAATACTAGTCAAACATTTTATTAATGCCAACAAACAATTTATGACGCAAAACGTACATTTTCATATACACTAGGAACATTTTTATACATGTTTGACATTTTTAAATACATGATCAACATTTCTTCATAAAAATTGCATTTGTTTTGTGTATATTTTTCACATACAGGACAAAAACCAATTATATACACATTTAAAAAATTCAAATACTTGATTAATTTTTTAATACTTCATTAACATTTTGTAAATACTACATTAACATTTTTGTAATACATTATCAATTTTTTCATAGACATTGTTCATTTTTTGTATACTTTTTTCATATAAATGAGAAACGTTATCTCGATAAAAATTTAAAATTTTCGAATAATTCTTAAATATATATTTCAAATACTACGTGTGTATAAATTTAGAATACTTTTAAATTAAAAAATATAAAAGAAAATATTTGAAAAAAACAAACAGTGGCCTGCAGCTCACTGCGGCCTGGACCAACCCATTTACGAGGTGCATGTGCAAGCGCAACCTACATCTTGCTTTAAGCGAGACATGAGCGCGCCCTGTCCGAGGAGGCCTAGGCACATTTCTTATTCGGCGCTTGTAGAGCCCATTATCGTTCTTTGTGCGCAGCGCTCAGGCGTGTTTCCATACCGTGCCGGCTAATGTAATCCTTTTGCCAATTTTGGTTTTGGAATTATCTAGATCCTGTTGGTTTATTTTTAGTTCCTAGGCTTTTCTGTTGGCTTTTCTACCGGTTTTGGTCGACTTTTTCTACATATTTTTTATTTCATTTTTTAAAACAAACATTTTTAATAATTGTTTCTTGCTCATATTTCATTACTCCATTTTTAATTTAAAAATCATGAAATATTTTAAAATTGAAAAATAATATTCAAATTTGGAAATGTTTTAAAATTCATGTGTTGTTATTGAAACTTTTGTAAATAAGATTTTAAACTTTTGAACATTATTTCAACACAATATACTTTTTTATAATTCAAGAAGAATCTTAAAAAGCGTGAACAATTTTTCAAATTATGAACTTTTCCACATTGCGAAAATTTAAAAATATGCAAACATTTTTAATATATACATTGTTTTTATCTCTAAAAAAAGTGCAATTCGGTTTTTCTGTACTAGCACGTGCTGGTTTTCTAGCTAGTTTTTAAGTTCACTAATGAAACCAGAGATTGAACAGCACCAAGGGACTAGGCCATTGGCTCAGAATTTGGGCCACGACACAAGCTAGCCACGCATGACCGTCGGTTAACAAACACGCGCAGCGCTTGATGCGAGACGTATAGGCGTATCATGTGAAGGCGAGCACGAGATGAATGGCCCAGGCGCCCGGGAGGCCACGACCACGATTTTTCACGTATGTCGTATACGTTTTTATTTCTTTTTTCACTTATGTTTATACTTTCAAATATTCTAAATAAATATATTACCGTAAAACCTGACATAAAATATTTGACAAAAATGGTAACTAAGCTTTTGAATATGCTAACTGTGTATAGAGAAAAAAATTCTCATGTATATCAAAAATATATACAAAGAATATACAAGATGTGTGAAAAAGGTTGATCTTGCATTTTAAAAATGTTACTCAAGAATATGAAAAATAATAATCAAACATTAAATATTAAAATGTATTTGGAAATGTTAATCAATCGTTTCAGAAATGTTAAATGTGTATAAAAACGTTGACCATGTACTAAATAATTATTGAACTAGTGTTTCAAAATGTTAATCAAACATTTGAAAAATGTTAAACGTGTGTAGGAAAAATGTTGGACATATATTCATAAAATTTTAATATTGTATTTGAAATTGTTAATCAACATTTGAAAAAAAAACGTGAAGTGTGTATTATAAAATGTTGACCATGGAATTCCTCCATCTGGAAATATTTGTCGGAGGAATGGATGTATGTAGGTGTATTTTAGTTCTAGATACGTCCAATTTTATCCACTTCTCTGACAAGTATTTCTTGAGGGAGAGAGTACTAAAAAAATGTGAAACTTGTATTTGAAATTTTTTAAACATGTATTCAATTTTTTTTACTATTTAGACTAAAATCACAACACTTCGCTCGGAGGGAGTATTAGATATATACCAAAATTGTACAATGTGTATGAAAAAAATATAGACATAAATTTTTTCAAAAATAATTTAATCATGTATTTCAAAATGTTAAACATGTATATAAAAGTGTTTATTTAGACAAACAATATTAAATGTTTAGTAAAAACACAGTTAACATGTGTTGAACAAAAACTGATGAAATCGGCGAAAAGAAGAAGAAACCCAATAAAAACAGAAAAAGTTAAGAGAAACAAACAAACTGAAAATAGGAAGGAAAAAAAAAACTTCTAAAATCATAGAAAGAAACAAAGAAAAAGGAAGAAAAACAAGTGAAAATAGAGAAAGAAACGAAAAAAAATGGTGAAAATCATAAACAAAAAACCCCGGAAGTTGGCTGCGCCTCATAGTTTAGAACGAACCAGATAGTGCCTCAATGGCTAGCAGCTCTACCAAAAACCAAGGAGACCTGGGATCGATTCATGGGTGCCCCCTTTTTCTATATTTCTATTCTATTGTCTTAAGTGAGCACTAATGGGCCGACTTGTTACTGTGGACGCTTCACGCGAGAGGTTCTTCCATCTTGTTGTAGGTTAGATATTGCTCTCACGGTTAATGCGCTCGGAAGAAGGTCTCCTTGGCTTGGGAGGCCGTACTTAATGCTCGGTGTGTGTCGTTGGGTAGACACACAGTGCATCGGTAGCAGATCATTCATGGAGGTGCTACCTATGGCGATTGCAGATTTACTTAGGCATGCCCCCCTAAAATAATAAAATATAGACATGGTTTTTTAACCCAGTTCTTTTCAAAAAAAAGATAAGTTAAAAGGACTAAAAAATCAACTGCAGCAGAAAGGTTAAAAAATTGTAATAGGAAGAAATTTGTTTTAATATTTTTGGATGAAAAATTATCCGTGTTTCAAAAAAACCAATTTAAAAAATGATGTTAAATTTTCAAAATTGATCTCGAATTGAAAAATGTTCTTGAAATAAAAATATTCATGTTTTTAAAAAAAATCTCAAATTCAGAAAATGTTATGAAAAACAGGAAAGTGCGTATTTTTTAAAAAATGAATAATTATTAAACGAAAAAACAAAAAGGAACCCTATAAAATCCTGTAGAGAAAAAAATAAAAAAATAAAACCCGAGAAAACCAGACCGAAACCTGAAACCATGAAAATGGAACTTTGGAGCAACTAACTGGGCCGGCCCATCGGTGTGCTCAGGGCCAGCTCTATGTTTGGAAGGGCCCTAGGGCGAAATCAAGTAGATAAGCTCTTAGGCTATAAATAACTCCAAATTCATTGGCAAAGTATTAAGACTTTTTTTTTTTGCGGAAAAACTTGCAATCTATTCATCTTCAATCATGGCAGTACAACGAATACCAGAAATAAAAATTACATCCAGAATCGTAGACCACCTAGCAACGACTACAAGCACCGAAGTGAGTCAAGGCGCGCTGCATCATCACCCCTCCATCGCCAAGCCGGGCACAACTTGTTGTAGTAGGCAGTCGGGAAGTCGTCGTGCTAAGGCCTCATAGGACCAGCACCCCGCAAGCAGCAACCGTCGCCGATGAAAAATAACGAGATCGGAAGGATCCAAACCGAAGACACACGAACGTGAGCGAACAACGGCGAGATCCGAGCAAATCCACCAAAGATAGATCTGCCGGAGACACACCTCCACACGCCCACCAACGATGCTAGACGCACCATTTGGAGCAGGAGCTAGGCGGGGAGACCTTTATTCCATCTTGAGGAGCCGCCGCCGTCTCGCCTTCCGAGTAGGACACAAACCCTAACAAGATTGAAAAAACGACTAAAAACGGAGCCCTCCCGCCGGCCCTTGCCAGGATCCACCGCGCCTCCATGGCCCTAGGGCCACCGGAGACGAGGCGGACCTGCGCCGGCGCCGGCGAGAGGCACAAACCCTAACTTTCTTTCTTGGAAGAGAAGAAGGAGATGGAGGAGGAGATCCAACGAGAGTTTACTAGATCGACTATTTTTCTAAACTAGACAAAACATGCCGGCGGCAAAGTATTAAGACTTGACGTTCACTCACACATGCATAGTTTGAGATGTACTGGCTCTTGTAGGAGATGAGGGTGAGTCATGCATCTGATGCCGCTTTGGACGGGTGCAATGAGTGGCAGCAGTAGTGGGCAATGAGCTTATGGATCATAATCACGTACATGATGTTGTGAGCAGGGACGAAGCTAGAAAAAATGCTTAATGGGGTCGTGTCTATGACAGTGGGGTCATCTTCTGCAAATAGATAGTGATTAGTACAAAGTTAGTGAAGGATTTCTTATTTTCATTGGGGTCAATTGACCCCAATGCTTACAAGGGAGCTACGTCCCTGGTTGTGAGGTGGCGTATGCGCCGTCGAGAGTTGAGATGAACTGACAAAGATCATGAATCCGAGATGTGGTGTCGCGGTCGGGGAGCGTGAGCATAGGTCTGATGGGCGATCATGATGTTTTCCCCATGGGTTGGTTGAGTGATCATCGCCAACCGTGCGCCCTCTTATCCTTATGGCGTTCGATCGATTCGAATCGATAAAAGGCCTGATCATGACCCTTTTTTATAAAAAAAATTGGTTATGATATGTGCTTGGCGACAAGCAATGAAACACTGCAACAAAATCGAAAACAAGCAACGCTGGACCACAACAGAAATTAAAACAACCCGTGTGTGTGTGTGTTGCTTATGGTTTCCAAATACATGGCCCCGTTGTCTTCTGAGGATGGGCATACGTTGAAGCGTTTGGCTTGCTATTATACCCTTTTTAGCTTATAATAGTCAACCAACACAGGCATGCACAATGATGGGCCGATCTCTATTAGCCATTACACATTCGGGTTTCCTCATTTCGGGAGCCTTCCGGAAGGTTCCAGTCCAGTTCATGTTTAGTTTTTTTTTTTTCATTTTCCAACAATTTCTTTCATAGGGTTTCTGCTTTGGTTTTCCTTCTTAAAAATGTTTACAGTTAAAAAAATGTTCCTTTTCTTTACAACATGTTCAAGCATCTAAAACATGTTTGGAAATTTCAAAAAACATTCTCGTTACCATAAAATGTCTGGGAATTTCATAAATTGTTCGTGATTTGGAGTTTTTTCTTCACAATTTCAAAGATGTTCATGAATTTCAGAAAATATACAAAACTTTTGTCAGATGCTCTAAATTTGAAGAAACCGTTTCTTCAAAATTTTAGTTCATAAATTCATTTTTTTCATTTTCAGAAAATATGCAGCTTTTCTAAAACTGTTTATGTTTTGTAAAATTGTTCATGTTTTTTCGAAAACGTTTAGTTTTAAAAACTGTTCTTAAAAAACTAAAAAAAGGTACTACAACACCTCAGATCGAGCCACTACAGCACCCTGAACAAACCAACTACAATACCTAGGACGAGGGCATTTCTAAAGGAAATATGCCATAGATGCAATAATAAAGTTGTTATTTATATTCCCTTATATCATGATAAATGTTTATTATTCATGCTAGAATTGTATTAATCAGAAACTTAGTACATGTGTGAATACATAGACAAAACATAGTGTCCCTAGTATGCCTCTACTTGACTAGCTCGTTAATCAAAGATGGTTAAGTTTCCTGACCATAGACATATGTTATCATTTGATGAACGGGATCACATCATTGGACAATGATGTGATGGACAAGACCCATCCATTAGTTTAGCATTATGATCGTTTAGTTTTATTGCTATTGCTTTCTTCATGACTTATACATATTTCTCTGACTATGAGATTATGCAACTCCCGAATACCGGAGGAACACCTTGTGTGCTATCAAACGTCACAACGTAACTGGGTGATTATAAAGATGCTCTACAGGTGTCTCCGAAGGTGTTTGTTAAGTTGGCATAGATCAAGATTAGGATTTGTCACTCCGTATATCAGAGAGGTATCTCCGGGCCCTCTTGGTAATGCACATCACTATAAGCCTTGCAAGCAATGTGACTAATGAGTTAGTTGCGGCATGATGCATTACGGAACGAGTAAAGAGACTTGCCGGTAACGAGATTGAACTAGGTATGATGATACCGACGATCGAATCTCAGACAAGTAACATACCGATGACAAAGGGAATAACATATGTTGTTATGCGGTTTGACCGATAAAGATCTTCGTAGAATATGTAGGAGCCAATATGAGCATCCAGGTTCCACTATTGGTTATTGACCGGAGATGTGTCTCGGTCATGTCTACATATTTCTCGAACCCGTAGGGTCCGCACGCTTAACGTTCGATGACGATTTGTATTATGAGTTGTGTGTTTTGGTGACCGAAGTTTGTTCGGAGTCCCGGATGAGATCACGGACATGACGAGGAGTCTCGAAATGGTCGAGAGGTAAAGATTCATATATTGGAAGGTAGTATTAGAACATCGGAATGGTTCCGAATGATTCGGGTATTTTACCGGAGTACCGAGGGGTTACTAGAACCCCCCCCACCCCCCCGGGGAAATATTGGGCCTTAGTGGGCCTTAGTGGAGAGAGAGGAGGGCCGCAAGGGGTGGCCGCCCCTCAAATGGCAGTCCGAGTTGGACTAGGGGGAGGGGGCGGCGCCCCCTTTCCCTCTCCCTCTCCTTCCTTTTCCCTCCGTTGGAGAAAGGAAAAGGGGGGGGGGGAATCCTACTTGGACTAGGAGTCCAAGTAGGACTCCCCCCATTGCGCGCCCCTCATGGCCGTCGGCCTCCTCCTCCCCTCCTTTATATACGGGGGCGGGGGCACCCCAAAGGCACGCCAAGAATTCTCTTAGCCGTGGGCGGTGCCCCCCTCCACAGTTTACTCCTCCGGTCATAGCGTCGTAGTGATTAGGCGAAGCCCTGCGCGGATCACATCACCATCACCGTCACCACGCTGTCGTGCTGACGGAACTCTCCCTCGACCCTCTACTGGATCAAGAGTTCGAGGGACGTCATCGAGCTGAACGTGTGCTGAACACGGAGGTGTGTACATTCGGTACTTGGATCGGTTGGATCGTGAAGACGTTCGACTACATCAACTGTGTTAACATAACGCTTCCGCTTTCGGTCTATGAGGGTACAGGGACACTCTCCCTGGCTCGTTGCTATGCATCTCCTAGATAGATCTTGCATGATCGTAGGAAATTTTTTGAAATTGCATGCTACGTTCCCCAACAGTGGCATCCGATCCAGGTCTATGCGTAGATGATATGCACGAGTAGAACACAAAGAGTTGTGGGCGATAATAGTCATACTGCTTACTGATGTCTACTACACAACTTTATTCTTGTAGACACGTGTTGGGCCTCCAAGCGCAGAGTTTTGTAGAACAGTAGCAATTTTCCCTCAAGTGGATGACCTAAGGTTTATCAATCTGTGGGAGGCATACGATGAAGATAGTCTCTCTCAAACGACCCTACAATCAAATACAAGAAATCTCTTGTGTCCCCAACACACCCAATACAATGACAAATTGTATAGGTGCACTAGTTCAGCGAAGAGATGGTGATAAAAGTGTAATATTGATGGTAGAAATATATTTTTATAATCTGTATAAATAAAAACAGTAAGGTAGCAAATAGTAAACGGGCACAAAAACGGTATTGCAATGCTTGAAAACAAGGCCTAGGGTTCGTACTTTCGCTAGTGCAATCTCTCAACAGTGCTAACATAGTTGGATCATATGATTATCCCTCGAAGTGCAATAAAGAATCACTCCCGAGTTCCTATTAGCAGAGAACAAAAGATAGAAATTGTTTGTAGGGTACGAAACCACCTCAAAGCTATTCTTTCCGATCAATCTATCCTAGAGTTCATACTAAAATAATGCAAGCTATTCTTTCCGATCGATCTAATCAAGAGTTCATACTAAAATAACACCATATGACACACACCCACTACTAGGGAAAACCCTAGCAGTAGCGCGTGTTTAAAGCCTATCAGTAGCGCGGGTGCAGCGCTACTAGTAAGGCGCTACAGCTAAAGGTTAGCAGTAGGTGGGTTGGACCACGCTACTGCTATATTGACTTAGTAGCAGCGCTTTGCACTATGAGCGCTACTGGCAATTAGTAGTAGCGCTTCTCCTAGCACGCGCTACTACTATTATTCCATTTTTTTATTTCATGTTGTATTCATACACCTTTATACAAGTTTTCATACCGCAGCAATTTAGAGAATGATTTTACATCATAATGAGTTATTACATCACTGGGAGAAAGAACCGTGGACTAGTTTCAAGTGGATGGACATCCACTTGAAACTAATCCGCGGTTCTTTCACCCAATGATATAATATATCATCGTCATATCATTAACAACTTATCATCATAATAATCATTGTCATATAACACCTCTCATGATCATCGTTTTCATCAATGAGACATCACATATCAAGTTGGTCACTAGTCGTAATCACAACTACTCCTCATCATCAACTCTCATAAACATATTGTACCACATAGAACCTACTACATTCTCTTAGGACCTACTATATTCTCTTAGGTAAAATAGCATAAAACAAGATAGCCCCTGACTCTCCATTATGTAGAATGGAGATTATCCTGTCTCCAATTCTTGCCTTTCGCACAATGTTGCTTCCAAGAACCTCCTTACGACTGTCCATACATTTTTTTCCATTCTTTTCACCGGTTTTAGAAATCCGGTATGGACAGATGAGATTCGTAGGATGACCTGGCTGTATGTTCAAAACATCAAGGCGACCATTCTAATACATCAAATGAGGCGCACAATTCATTGGGATTTTCTGTTGAAAAACATAGTAATAACTTCATAGTTAGCAATGATGTACTAGTTTTAGAAGTATGCAAAAGATGCACGGATGTCGTAATAGTAAAAAAATCTTATCAGGGAATCTCCTTGGAAGTTGCCGTGGTTCAACACGTGCACTAGTGGCACGTATTGACCATAATTTGGAGGAGTTCGATAAAAGGCATTGTAATTCTCAAGATCAGTACAATATGCGACCAGATGACTTTTCTCCTGATAAGTTAACTCAGAGCCATCGGTGTAGTTGGTTCTGTCTCCCATCTTCCACACATTCTTTGAAGAATGAAAGTAAGCTATCAATGGAAATAAGTTGTCAACTATTTTGATATAAACAATATAAATTACTTAATAACTATGTTTGAGGAACTCACATAGCGGTAGAATTGGAAGCGTATCAACAAGGACCCAAATGTCCAAATTTTCTTGGTCGATGTCAGGATCACCAAGATCCATGGTGATAAACATACCCTCTTGAAAATCATACATCTTGCAAAGTGCTTCCCAACCCGGGCAACCAAAATGGGATACGCTCTCAGAATTGTAAAGATTCTTCGTTTCATTCCTCTCATGATCTTCAAAACCCATCCTCTCCAAGACATAGCGCCTTGCATGGCATGGGATAAGCTAGTCGAATTGTAAAAGACGAAAATTACACGTTGAAGTAGTAGAAGTCGAGCTTAATTATGAAAAAACACTTTGCATTGTAGCTTACCGTATCACAATCGAAGGCCTCCTCGAGCTTAATGTCAAGCGCCGACCTTCGTCCGTGTGAGGCTGTCGCGAAACCCGGTTGTCGCCGCACTGGAGCACTCCCGGGATCTTCTTCGTCCACGACATTTCCTATGTTCATAATTCAAATATTAAACTTGTACAATTAAAACTCTCAGCTTGTTCATTATTCATCACGGGTTGACTATCGGTCTGTCGAGTATTTTCTTGAAGTCAACCCGAAATATCATTTAATTATCTTTGTAGAAAATCCAGGCCACTCGATATTTCCTACATATTCTACGACAAGTCATGCCAAAATTCATGGAAAATTCTGGCACGACCTTTGCTAAAACAGGACATATCGAGCGCCTGAAATTTGCCGGAACAGAAATTAATCAACACTCTGGCAAAACATAGGCCACTCGGAGGTGTAACCTGAACATGACCGGCCACTTGGGCAACCAAATATCCTATTTGAGCAACACAATATATACATGGTTTTATCTACATCATATCTTTTTGGACTCATATTGACATGGAGATTTGGCTGGTCTCACCTCGAGGTCGGAGGGGGTCGGTGACGGGGACGACGGCAGGGATGATGGAGGGGCTCCTTGATTTCTGCAAAAACAAAAACCCTATAAGTTATCACTAATACATCCCGAATAGTATCATACATATATATAACATCACTAATACAACTAAAACCCTAGCGAACGACGGGTATCGACGACGTCGATGCGGGAATAATTGCTTAAACTAAAAAATAACTACAAATGTGACATGTTCAACTAGTTCTATTAATTCAACTAGTTCTTACTAAATATAAAATTACTATAAATAGAAATAAACTAGTTCTTTCTAAAATTAAACTAGTTCAACTAGTTATATTAATTTTCTTACTAAAAATACATTAGTTCTATTAATTCAACTAGTTCTTACTAAAACTAAACTAGTTCAACTAGTTTATTAATTTACTTACTAATTATTTTAAACACTTACTAAAACAGTAAAAAAACTACATTTTACAATAGTAAAAAAATACAGTGAAAAACATAAAAAAAGAGATGGAGGGAGGAGAGGAAGGAGGAGGAGGAGAGAGGAGGAGGGGAGGAGGCCGGTGGGATCGGAGGGGGGGCGGGGAGGGAGGAGGGGCGGAGGAGGAGGAGGAGGAGGGGGTGGAGGAGGGTGGCGGAGGAGGAGGAGGAGAGGGTGGTGGGAGGAGGCGGACGGAGGAGGACGGGGAGGAGGGAGTACCTCAACGAGGAGCAACGCGGCGGTGGCGGACGACGTACGGGTTCGGCGCGGGCGAGAGCGAGTGAGAGGGAGTGAGTGTGAGAGGTGAACCGCTCCGGGATAAGGTAAGTAAGTAGTAGCGTTTGGATAAGCGCGCGCTGCTCTGGCCGTAGCTTGATGAAGCGCTGGTCGGTGGTGCGTGCTATCGCAAAGTGGGGCTAGCCATCTGCGCCAAATACAAATATAGCAGCAGAAGACGGTTTCGCAGAGCGCGTTCTATTGCTAAAGTAGTAGCAGATAGCGATCTATTTAAAAACGCTACTACTAAGTAGAAGTAGCGCCTGTATTGTCGGCGCCATCGCTAAGATGTTGTGTATAAGGTTTTCCCTAGTAGTGACCAACCAACTCTAATGTCACCTAGATACTCCAATGTCACCACGCACTACAAAAAAATACACTTCCGTGATGATACGTGTTTGTCACAAGAGGTCGCGTTTTTGTCATGCATGTACATCCATGACGATTTTATGATGTAATCAAGATAGTCATACACTGTCTTTGTCGTAGAAGTGTTCCATGACATTACCAAAATTATCATCACGGAAGTGTCCACTTCCATGACGATAAATCACGTGTCACAGAAGTGCTTTCGTCAAGGGTGACCGACACGTGGCATCCACCGTAACGGAACGCCGTTAAGCTATCGGGTCGGGTTTTGGATCCGATAACCCATTAACAGCCCCAACCAATGGGGATTTTCCACGTATAAAATCATCATTGGCTGGAGGAAACACGTGTCGGCTCATCGTTGGGACAGATGTTATCCACTCATTGGACAGAAGGCGCCTATGATACGTCGACACATGGCACGGCCCAACAGAGGCCCATTCCTGTGAAAAGGCCGGCTCGTTTGACTTGGTCAAAAGGTGGCGGGCCGGCCTATGGAAAGCCTGTTAACGGCCTGTTCGCATATAGCCCATTTACAACCCGCTAACCCAAGGCCCATTACGCCCTATCCGAATTAGGCCCGATGGCGTCATCCGGCCATCAATATGATTCCATCCCGTTTTCACTTCGCCCATGTATGGCCCATGACGTCTTCGACCCATATGAGGCCCTATGTAACTCTTGGCCTATTAACGGCCCGTGGTGAAACGGCCCGCAATGAACAAATGTATCACTTTACACCCATTAACGGCCCGTGGTGAAAATGGCCCGTAATGAACAAATGTATCACTTTATACCCATTAAGGGCCCGTTATTCATTGGACCGTTTCAGCCCATGTTATCTTCGGCCTTCTCGAGCCCATTTATTCTTGGGCTCATTTCGAAGATTCGTTTACTTACGGCCCGTTCTTGTCATTTTACGCTTGTGGGCCAAATTCAGCCCGTGGTTACAGTCGGCCCGTTTGTGGTCCGTTAATACGTTGGGCCGTTTTCATAGCGTCATCAAATACGGCTTATTAAAGATGTCCCGTTATGGTCGGCCCATGAATGGACGATTCCAACTCTAGCCCGTTTACGGCCATAATGCGGCCTGTTATTGGCCCATGTTTGGCCAATCGATCATACGGCCCGTATAAGGCCCATTGATGATGCGGCCCGTAGAAGGCCCATTGTTTCTACGGCCCGTAGAAGGCCCAATGTTTCTATGGCCCGTAGAAGGCCTACTGTTTCTACGTCCCGTAGAAGGTCCACTGTTTCTACGGCCCGTAGGAGGCCCAGTGTCACTATAGTAAATATTAGCCCATGGTTATTGTGGCCTAGTTTTAAGAAATAGGTTATTGCAGCCACTAGCAAACCGCGGAAAAAGAACTGCACTGACTACAAGCAAACAAATAAACAAGACAACAAGGAAATAAATAAGCAAGCAACTTATGCTAGGCTATCACGGTTATTACACATATTACATCCTTTGGGCATCAAAGTTCGCCACCGGTGCAAATATAGGGAACACAACAAAGATATAAACGCCGAACAAAACAAGTCCGAGGCTGAAACCACTTGAAGAGTTCAACAAACAATATCCAGGTACCCATAATGTTGGCAAGATGCTTAACAAGCTTATTAACTTTCTCTTATTTGGCGCTTAAATCCTCCAGTAACTTGTTGTTGCACAAGAAAATCGCGATCTGAATTCTGCAGGACTTCCTTAGTCCTTGACTTGCCGCAAACACGGTGATCGATGCCTTTCAGCTTGTAGCTGAGACTCAAGAAGTCAAGTGATTCAGCAGCGAGTTCAAAGATCTTGTGCCAGTGATCGCTGGCGATAACTTCGAACACTACATCAACGCAGGACTGTGGGGTTTTCTCACCGCATCTACAAGATCGTTTTATCACCTTTCTTGGAGACCAACAGGTTATCTCACTATCTTGAACCTTATCTGCATTATTTTCTCTACCATTGCATAGTGGGGCGCTCTTCTCCAATATTCTGTTTGCATACTACAAGAGAAACAAGCGGACACATCACAGGTTTAGCTTGTAGTATACCAAACTCATTTTGTTAAACCGGTTCAGTAGTAAGGTGGACAGGATAACAACATGAAACAAACATATATCTATGTACTATGGTCACTGTATTGCCCATATCATTCTAGTTTATGTTCCCTAATCAAGATAGAGACACAGTTCAACTCATATATTTTTAAGACACATCAGCATAGACAGAATATAAGTGTGAGAAACTACACAGCATTGGCAGCACTTGTAATGTGCATCACATGAGAACATAACTATTTATACAACTTAAACTGAAATCAACATAGAGCAAGAAGTTAGAATAGCAATCCAGTTAAAGAAATAGGTTTAAAACATACCTGTTGCGCCATTGGAGTTTCAATTGGATCCTTCAAATTCGAAAGTAGTTGGTATGAGTAAATACAGTGATGCAACAGCAAAGGATTATGGACCATAGCTACAGAATATGACCTGAGAATAGTTGCTCTTCTGCTTTAAACGTGGAGTTTGGGTTAGCTGTGGTGGTCTTCGTGCTTTGGGCACTGCAGTAGCTTTACAAACTACTCGTGTGGGGGTACTCTGTAGTGGACATGGTGTTTTGTCAACTATAAGTGGGTTACTATCCGCTGGGGTTGCGGTTAGATGGGTTGTAGCTGGTTCTCTGCCCAACGGTGTAAGTGTGCAATCTGGAAGAGTCTTGATTATGTGTGGTGGGGCTAGTTTGTGGGCCAGTACAACCATGGTTCTATCTGCATCAATGGGTAGCACTGTCTTTTTGCTCCCTTAGATACTGCCATCACCCCCTCCAATTCAAATGGCTGATAAACAAGAAAAGAAATTGAACGTACATACATTGTATGATAGACAGATGTGGTAATTCACATATATGTTGTCTAACCAAACAGGACAGCATGACACAATTTCACATATATGATGCCTAACTAAACAGGATAGCATGACACAGTTTCAGATATATGATGGATAACTTAACAGGATATAATGGCATAATTCAACATATGATGAGTACCTAAACAGGATGACATGACAAAACTATATGATGTCTTTCTAAAATAGGTTGGGATGAAATAATTCACATACATGTTGTCTAAGTATACAGGATGGCATGATATAATTGACATAATTGATTCATATACTAAGCAGTTGGCACTCGCATGTATGATCTCTAAACTAAGCGAGATAGAATTCAATATTGTGCATATGATGTCTAAACTAAGCAATGCAAGACACCATATGCATCATATGAGAAATATAAACATTGCAACTTAGAGCATACACCTCGGGTGGGATATAGGACTGGTCATCATCTCGAATCCTCCTCCGAGGAGCTCCCAGTAACCATCGAGATATATGCTTCAACAGTACCATTGCTGCTTTGAAGACCTTGTTTTCACTCCAGATTTTTCCATAACCGGCTCAAATGGCTGATACACATGAAGAGTAGTTCAATATACACAGATTGTCGACAAATGGAATACGTAATGAAAAAAAGATGGCATGAGATAATTCACATATATGATGCTGGCTCCATGGCGGTGCATAATTCACATATATGATAAGCGGCTGAAAAACATGGCATTGCATAATTCACATATCGATATAGAAAGCAAACAGGAGGCATTCACACAAAGCATGTCTAATCTAAGCGGATGGCATGGCAATGCAAGACACCATATGCATGATATGAGCAATATAACCTAGCCAAGTTAGAGCATGCACCTCGGGGGATACATTGGTCATCTCTCTGAATCCTCCTCTCGAGGAGCTATCAGTAACCAACAAGAAATCTGCATCGACAGTAGCATTGACTGCTCGAAGACCTTGTTTTCACTCTAGATTTTCCCATGACCGACTCAAATGGCTGATGCAGGGAAGAGTAGATGAATGTATAAACATTGTTGACAAATGGAATACATTATGGAAAAAAATATGGCACGATACAATTCACATATCGATGGTGGCTAAACAAGATGGCATTGCATGATTCACATATATGATGCCCGGCTAAAGAAGATGGCATTGCATAATTCCCATATACTCCCTCCGTTCCTAAATATTTGTCTTTTAGAGATTTCAAATGGACTACCACATACGGATGTATATAGACATATTTTAGAGTGTAGATTCACTCATTTTGTTCCGTATGTAGTCACTTGTTGAAATCTCTAAAAGACAAATATTTAGGAATGGTGGAGTATGATATAGAAACCAAACAGGTGGCATTCACACAAAGCAAATCTAAACTAAGCTGATGACATATAAGATGTATAATGTAAGCAATGCAAGGCGCCATATGCATGATATGACCAACATCGGCATGCGAGTTAGAGAAAACACCTCGGTGGTAAGCAGGCGTGGTCGGCTCCTACGAATCTCCATCTGAACAGTTATCTTCCTCTGGAATACAATCTGGAAATGCAGGAGAGGGGGGGGGGGCATTTCGCCCACCATGGAGCAGCGTCTGCATGACATTATATTCGCACGCAACGGTCTTCTCTTTTTCTCTACATGTTGAGTACGATTGTGTACAATATCTGACATGCATAATAAAAAATAGTTAGATTTTGTAAGGCCTAAGGGGTGCATGCAAAAATCAAGACTGATGGTAGCAAACGAGTGGATGGATCCAAAACTAATGATAGCAGGTAGATTATAGCTTTAGTTTAAAAAGATAGACAATGGATCATCTATTGTTTGTTGCCCACCCAACATGAACCACATAGAAGACCCCAGATGAACCAGATAGTAGACAGATACTATTCATTGCTGGCTCGATATGAGACCCATGGGCAATTCAAAACTCAAGATTGAACGATAAAGTAGCAGGTAATAATAACCGATGTATAACGTAAGCAAACATGAAAGACTGCGACCTCTCTTCCGGAACTGTGTAGTCCTCAGGTTCATCTGCTCAGTCGATGATGGTAATGCAGTTGGCGTGGCTGCGGCAACGGGAAGATGATCCGAGGCGGCGAAAGAAAGTCTGCAGGGGGGTCTCTGCTGCAGTGAACGCTTGTCGATGGTGCACCTCGGTGGGGTGGATGACGGCACGACATGAGTAGGACATAACACACGAGTTTTCTTTGGCGCCAATCTGAAAATGAAGTAAATCTGTAAGGGCTCCTTAGAATTGGAGGATTCTATAAGCGCAGGGACGGAAAAACACAGGAATAGGATAGGAATGCACGTGCAAAGCAGAGCATTTGGAAACATAGGATTTCAGTCAACCAGGGTGTTTGGCTCACATGAATTGGAAGAACAGAAGAATGGAGAAACAAAGTGATGCGACGAGTGTACAACCTCTTTGGCATAGCCTTGTGGACCTCGGCATCATTGGGTTGGACGTGGAGGATGGTGATGATCTGGTGATTTGTCGAGGCGGGAAGAAGATCCGAGGCCTCTGGAAGCGGCGCCGAGGGTACTGCTCCTTTGTGATGGGACGGTTCCGTCGTTGGAGCAGCTCCGCTAAGGTGTCGGCGACGAGGCTGAAGCATGACAAGACAGACAATGTTAATCTGAAGTGGGACCCTAATATCATCTGCAATAGATGATGTAAAATACATTACCAAAAAGTGCTAGATGTAAAACACATCAGCCGCACCACGGCCGCTCTGACAGATGCTGTAAGTACTGCTCACTCTGAACTTAACTGAAGAAAATGAACTTCACAGTCAAAACTGAATTTTACTGTCGAAACTGATTGAACTAGTAACAGAGCATTGCAATAGATGTTTAGGGCGTTTGAGCACTAGTAGCAGAGAAGCAGTGATCTAAATCAGCAGACGCTCGAGCAACGAACGCACTAGCAGAGAGCAAGTCGTGCAGTAGCACCGTGAGCGAGTGCTAAAGCAGCAACTCCTGTAGCTGCCGGAGGTTGTGCAGCAGCAGCAGCAGCGCAAGCGAGAGCAAGAGCAAGAGCAGAGCAGCAGCATGAACGAAAGCAGGAGCAGTGCAGCAGCGCGACCGACAGCAAGAACAGAGCTGCAGCGCGAGCGAGAGCCGGAGCAGCTACAGCTAGTGTCGTTGTGGAAGTCGCCGCCGAGGAGCAACGACATGGGGGAGAGGCACCGTGGATGATGTGGCCGGTGACGGCGCCGTCGATGGAGACGCCATGTCTGCTCGGTATCGAGCACCGACAGCCCCGTGAGATCGAATAAAAGATAAAATGCAGCGGTGAGTGCAGAACCTCCTTGGTGGAGCCGAGTTGGCCTCGGCTTCATCGAAGGAATTGGTGAGGGTGTTGCGGTTCCGGTGGGGCAGGTCAAGACGGTGCTGTGGGGATTGAGGTGGCGCGATAGACGAGGCGAACGTCGGGGCAGCTCCTTGGAGGTGGAGGACGGGGCGGCTGATCCGGCGGGACGACGAGATCGACAACGGATCCTCATCCGGTGCGGTGGATGAGGGACGGCGAGCTGTTGCGGTGGACGACGTAGTCGGGGAAGAGTCTCCGGCTGGGCGGCGGTCGGGAGGCCGACGGAGGAGTGTGGGGTTTCGCGGGTTTTGGCGGCCTCGATGTACGAATGGGGGGTCAAAGGGGGAGGGGGAGCCAAGCTTAGGGACGCGCTTGTCCGAAATGTAGGGTAAGTTACCAGCGTACCCCCACCGGTTTTGACACCGCGACGTGGAGCTTCATTTTCGGCTGAGGGGTAGAAGGGGGATTTTGCGTGTCTGGGCTGCGGGAGCGATTTCGGATGAGGAGGGAGTTCTCGCGCGCATCCAAATTTTGGGATAACAAGGCGCGGCGCGGGTTGAAGAAGCGGGAGTTTCAAAGCAGGTGAGACAAAAGATACTCGAGCTTGAAAATTTCGGGATAACAAGGTGCGGATTCCTTGTTCGGCAGAACAAACTTAACATGTAAAAAAACAATTCATACAAGACACAAGAGAGTCATGTCCCCTTTTACTATATTGCTATAGATGCCATTGAAAAAACTACAAGAAAAATGTAAAAAAAATCGGGAGAACAAGATTACCCTGCACAATACCAAATCGATTCGCACTTCCCTCAACAACAACAAAAAACAAATCAATTCCCACCAAAGAAAGAGTAATGTCCCTTTTTATATGATTACAGATGCCATGATCTCGAATTTCAATTTTTGAATCCATGTTATGTTGAATTCGAATATATCATTAGGTGACCTTGCGGTTTATAATTGATGTAGTCGTACATTTTGATCTTCCATCATATATGAACATTTTACTCCACCATGTGAACATATATATTGTCGTCTACCATATGGACTAAATTTGAATCAATTTTCCTTATTTGAATACGATTGTTGTCAAGTTATACAATAATTTAAATATTATCTTGATAACAAAAAGACATGCATATAGCAGTAATCATATTTCACTATGAACTACATGTACCATACGCTCTCCAATTCAAATATTTGTATCCATTTTATGTTGAATTCAAATCATAGTACATTATTGGTCTAGGTAGCGAGATGTTCGGGATAATCTAAACCCTGTTTTCATACGTATAATTTTTGGCTGAATTGGGACAAGTTTTGGTATAAGCCTCTTGCAAAACCGGAGATTCTCTCAACAAGCCTCGTGGTTCCGAGAGGAACGTGTCACCTTTTGTGTGCTAAACGATATCGCTGCCTCCCCTGATTTTATTTACAGAGGCAACATAGAACTATATGAGTGCCCTGTTAAATTTTGGAATTATTTCGGGTTCATTTGGCCTTTTATACATTAATTGAGTTTCGGACTTTTAATGTGCATAATCTAAATATGAATTGCATGCACATGCTCCGTGCACCAAAGTGGGTTGAAAAATCACATGTGTGTCCTTGGTTGAATTTCTAGGTCCCATGGAAGAAATGAGAATGAAATTCAAACATCTGGGCGCCATGACTCTGCCGAGAACATCGAGAAACTTAGATTTTAAATTCATGTAAATCCAAAACTCAGCTGGAAATCATGAAACTTGGCATGGTGTCATGTCATGGCACTAACATGTTGTGGTAAAAATTGGGCGATTTGGAAGCTCGTGGTTCTAAGAGGAACGTGCCACCTTTGGTGAAACGATATCGCTCCCCCCCCCTTGAGTTTCTTAACAAAGGCAACATAGAACTACATTAGTGCCCTGTTAAATTTTGGAATTATTCCGGTTCGTTTGTCGCTTTTTATACATTAATTGAGTTTCGGTCATTTAATGTGCATAAGTCAAATTTGAACTACAAGCACATGCTCGTGCACCAAAGTTGGTTGAAAAATCACATTTGTGTCCTCGGGTGAATTTCTAGGTCCCATGCAAGAAATGAGAATAAAATTAAAACATCTGGGCATCGTGGCTCGGCCGAGAACATTGAGAAACTTGGTTTTAAAATTCTTGTAAATCCAAAACACGCCTGAAAATCATGAAACTTGGCATGGATGTCATGTCATGGTACTACCATGTTGTGGTAAAAAATGGCGAATAGGAACATATTTTGGTATAAGCTTCTTGCAAACCAAGCTTCTCTCAAGAAGGCTCGTGGTTACGAGAGGAACGTGCCACCTTTGAGTGCTAAACGATATCGTTGTCCCCTTGAGTTTATTTACAAAGGCAACATAGAACTACATGAGTGCCCTGCCTGTTAAATTTTGGAATTATTCCGGCTTCGTTTGGCCTTATTTACACATTAATTGAGTTTTTGGTCATTTAATGTGCATAATTCAAATTTGAAGTACAAGCACATGCTCCCCTGCACCAAAGTTGGTTGAAAAATCACATTTGTGTCCTCGAGTGAATTTCTACTCCCTCCTTCCATCTACATAGGTCCTAATGCATTTCTCGAGGCTAACTTTGACCAAACGTTAGAGCAATAATATATGACATGCAACTTACACAAAGCATACCTTCAAATTTGTATGTCAAAGGAGCTTCCAATAATATAGTTTTCATAGTATACATCTCATGTGCTATTAATCTTGTCAATAGTCAAAGCTGTCTTGGAAAACACATTAGGCCCTATATAGATGGAAGGAGGGAGTAGGTCCCATGCAAAAAATGAGAATAAGATTCAAACATCTGGGCATCGTGGCTCGGTCGAGAACATTGAGAAACTTGGTTTAAAATCATGATACTTGGCATGGTGTCATGTCATGGTAGTACCATGCCGTGGTAAAAACAATTGGCCGAATAGGAACAAATTTTGGTATAAGCTTCTTGCAAATCGGAGCTTCTCTCAAGAAGGCTCGTGGTTCTGGGAGGGAACGTGTCACCTTTGTGTGCATAATTCAAATTTGAAATACAAGCACATGTTCCAGTGCACCAAAGTTGGTTGAAAAATCACATGTGTGTCCTCGGGTAAATTTCTAGGTTCCATGCAAGAAATGAGAATGAAATTCAAAATTCCGGGCGGCGTGGCTGGGTTGGAAACATTGAGAAACTTAGTTTTTTAATTCATGTAAATCCAAAACACACATGAAAATAATGAAACTTGGCTTGGTGCCATGACATGGCACCAACATGCTGTGGTAAATTTGTAGTCCGATTTGCGAAGGCGCACACATTAACAATCAACAAAGTCATTTTGGAACAAGTGTTGTCACGTTACAATCGGAAACACAAGTATTATTGAAACCGTATGCGTTCTACTTACTAGTACCATTTACGTGCCGCCACGCGCCCCATTTTTTATTAGCTAGGAGGCGCCGTGCAGGGTAGCTATTTGAGACGAGAGGCGTGCGATCGACTTCTGGCGTGCTTATCGGGAGGAGAGCCCTTGACCTCCATCTGCCGTCCACCTCTCTCCCAAGGTCTACATTAATGGCGCCCGAGCCTCTGTTTAATGGTGTGGCTATGTCTCACTCGACTGATATTTAAGAGACAAAAAAGAAAATCTGAAAGCACGGATCTTGATGTAAGATCCGACGGACCTATATAGCATCTACTGCGACTTATAGCAAGACTGATGAATATATAAGGACAATTATTATTATTATTTGATCAAAGAAGGGCTTGCCCCTTCCGATTTTCATTACTGAAAACCACCACAATTCACAAGAAGTTCAGCACAACTCCAGCCTAACACGAAGGACTAAAAGCTACCAGATTGAAATCACAACTTCCCAAGAGGCCAACAAAGGCCAAACATCCGTGCTAGAACCCAACATTTCACAACCGACGACACAATCCAGATCCTAAACCGATTATTACATCAAAATAAACCAGGAAACTGAAGGAAGCCCAGCAGCAACTAGAAGAACAGCAACGCCAGGGTCGCCACAACAAGAGTTTTCTTCATTCCAGCCTCGCAACATTGATCTTCCACAGAAAGATAAGGATGATTAATTGTCTTACATAATTAGAAAGACAATTAAAAAATACACATGCGGCTACGCCCGAAATACACAAGGGCAAAAGAAGAAGGAAGGCAAGGATCTAGCTCGCTGATCTCTACTTTCTTGATGTGTTGCTGCAGGCCGCGGGAACTAGTCTCCGCGGCGAGCGGTGATGAGCTCTTTCGTTTCCTCAAGACGCAGCTTGAGAACATCCACAGATTCCTCCACCAGCCTTTGGCGCTCATTGCGGAGCATGTCATTCTCGTCCATAAGTTTCTTGACGATGACGCCGGTCCTCTTCAACAAGGAACTGGTCTCCTCCTGCTGGTCTGCACTTCGAACGATCTTCTCCCTCAGCAGTTCGCGCTCGGCCCGGAGCCTCTCATTGCCCTCCCTTAGTTGCCGGATGACGCCGGTAGCCTGTTCAACGAGGCTTTCACATCGTCCTGCAACCTCGCCCAGCCGGAGATCTGATCCATCTGGCTATGGACGATCGCATGCATGCGCCTGTAACAGTCGTCGCCTGCCCGCGAGAAATTTTCCCAGGCCGCCACGGCGCGGCGGGACATCTCTGCTGCATTTGTGGCGCGGCGGGACATCTCTGCTGCTTCCGCGGCGCGGCCGGACCAGTCTGCTGCATCGACGGCGCGGCGGGACCTCCGTGCTACTTCAGCGGCGCGGCGGGACCTCTGTGCTGCTACTTCCGCGCGGCGGGACATGTCGGCTGCTCTCGCAGCAAGGCGGGACATCTCTCGTGCTTCCGCTTCCATGCTCGCCTCTCCCTGGTGGAAATCTCTCGACCCAAAACTCACGCTGGCCATGGCAGACACAAGGGAAGGATGTTGAATGACTTGTTTGTTTTTGTGGATGAGGAGTTGAGGAGGAATGTGCAGTCATCTTGGCATACTAGTATTTATAACCGAGTACTAATACGCTCCTAAGTGGGAAATCGTTTAGGTTGTGATCGGTGTGAACAGGTTTGGAATTCAATATAGAGTGGTACTAATATGCTCCTAAGTGGGAAACCGTTTAGGTTGTGATCGGTGTGAACAGGTTTGCAATTCAATATAGCGTGGAGTAATTTGGAATGTGACGAGATGCAAGCTCAAAATTTATTGACTGTTCTAGTTTCGAAGTGCGGCACTATTCCCGGATGGAGTACTTCTTTTTCTACTCCCTCCTTTCCGGTTTTATAGGGCTTATCTCAAAATTTTAGTTTTTCCATTTTATAAGGCCCAATTTGGTTGTTCCCCAACACATGTTCAGATTCCAAGGTGCATTAAATCATTGCATGCAAGTATTAAGAGAAAATTGACCAATGCATGTACTTTATGCATGCATGCATTGCAATTAATGCATTGATAAACATAATTTTTTGAGACAAACAAGAGCATTAATTAGGTGCTTTTGCAAACTACAAAAAATATTCCACCACTCACCATCTTGGTTGGTGAGATTTTTGAATTAAGCCCTATAAACCGGAAAGGAGGGAGTGCTGTTGTGTACGTGCAATAACTGGCACCGTCGTATACATATCTTACGGTTAATGGGGCGTTCGACAGGAATAGCCGCGTGGCGAGCTCTAGGCTAGTCCTTTTTTCAGACGCATTAAACCTATCTCTTAGGACTTCTCGCACGCACCGTCTTGCCACCCACAAAAACTTGTACTCTGAGTTTAGTAGTACGTTATACAGGAAGAGAAGAGGTGCACGCACGCACTCGTCCTCTCACACACGCGTCTGTTTTTTCTCGAAAAGGAGGATGATGACCCCTGACCTCTGCATCTGGGAGTCACACAAGCATCTGTAGCTACGAATTGTAGTGTTCTCAACCATCCGATTGGCTCTATCATGGATGTACCTATATACTAAAACATGTCTAGATACATCTATATTTTGACAAATGGAAGGCATGTATTGTGGAACAGAGGGAGTGCTTGTCATCAAAATGGATAAAAAGGGACGTATCTAGAACTAAAATACGTCTACATACATCTCCTTTTATCCATTTTGATGACAAGTAGTACTTCTTACCCAAAGGAACTTTATATCCAACAGACACAAAATATCCGTTCGACTGTTGGAAATTACTGATCTGATGTCGAAGTAATTGCTGCATCGCCACCAAAACCCACCATTTCTTAAGCTAAAGTAGACCAAGGTAATCCCTATATTAGCATATTACTAAGATAAACAGAAGGCACTGTCGAAACATTTAGGACGTGAGATTGTCGATCTGAATGTGGAGGGACACAAGCTTAGCCCCGGCCAGCAGCTTGGGCGGAACTGTCAAGAAGGCCAGCTCCTGCACATCGACGTCGCCGGGATCCTTGCTGCTTGTCACCTCCATTTCCACCTTGACGGCATCGGTCGTGCCTTTGGGCTCCCCCGGCGGGCCGTTCGCCCACAGATTGACCAAGTAGTGCGGCAGTGGGGACGCCCCCGCTCAGATGTAGACGACCGACACGGCGATAGGCGCGCCGATGTCGAGCACGCCACTGACCAAGAAAAACGCGCGGCGGTCCTCCTCCGCGAACAGCAAGAGCCGTGGCTCCGACAGTGGCACTTGCAGCTGGAGCACCTTGTCGTACTGGATCCTGTGCACGGGCATGGGATGCGGGGTGCTGATGTGGTGGTAGAGGGCCGGCAGCAGGCCTTCGTAGCCGCAGCCGGGCACGGGGCATTTGCAGGGCGTGAGCGGACACACGCTCTGGTGATCGGCGAGCTTGTGGTAAGTGACGTAGAGCCCACAGCCTCCGTGCGAGCACTCCACCCTCACCGACGAAAGGACGGAGTCCACCGCCGTGTTCCGCACGTCAAAGCCACCGCTGCGCTCGCACTTCGCGCGCCGCTGGTTCCCGGGCGCTCAACGCGGCAGTCCGCGCGAGGCAGGTGCCCTCCCTTGCACTGCAGAAATCAATCGAACAGCACATCAATCAAGAAACCTGCACCTTGCTCAATCAGCCGAACGGACGAGGTGTATTCGAACCTCATACACTGGAGGCGTCAAGGGGCGGAGCCACAAGGGGCAGTGGAGCACGCTGAGGTCCATCAAGACCTTAGAGAGCTCCATCGTCGGGTCATGTTCCTGTTCGGTCTGCATGATCTCGCCCTCCTCGTGCACAATCATCTCTCGACTTGTGCCGGGGTATTACAAAGCTTTACCGTCACATATTTTATACTCCCTCCGTTCCTAAATGTAAGTCTTTATAGAGATTTCACTAGGCGGACTACATACGGAGCAAAATGAATGAATCCACACTTAAAATGCATCTATATACATCCGTATGTAATTCATAATGGAATCCCTACAAAGACTTATAATTTAGGAACGGAGGGAGTACTACTTCAAGGTGCATCAAATCAACACATGCAAGTATCAAAAGAAGAGTCACGGCATGCATGCATGCGTTGTAATTAATGCATTAGTAAACGCAAATTATTGAAATATATCGAGTGCAGTGCTTTGATGTGTCGCGTCAACTCGTACATCAACGAGAAGTTTGATTATCCTCTCCTCGCGGACTTAACTGCACCTGCCTTTGGCTGTATGACAGGTTGGCCACACACTGTCGGGCCCCCTGTCATACACGCAAAGGCAGGAGCGTCCCTCCCTCGCCCATGGCGTGGTGCTGGCAAGACTAGGAGAAGCTTTAGCACACGCTCTCTCTCGCATAGCGGTGGACATGCAGCAGTTCAATCGGTGTCGATGGCGAAGCGTCTGTAGTACTCCTCCGGGCAGTAGTACACCATCATTGTTCGACTTCAAGAGGCGAAGAGCCAAGCGCAGCCCGGACGCTCGTGTGGCAGTTTCATGTGTAGAGTAGTCTAGGATAGCGTGTACCGTGCTTGTAAGCTTAAAATCGTTGGGGTCGGCTCCATGCTATGTGGCCGTCTTGAAGTTTTAAAAAATAATTAAAATAGTCTTCTGGCCCTACCTGTCACCCTGGTGATTGTAGTTTGCACGCTCATCTGGTCAAGACAGGAATATATATTTTAATTTGTTTTTTTTTAAAGGACTTCGCCCTGCATCGAACGATGCATACGGCCACATATATTTTAATTTGTGGTGGGTAAATGTTAGAGGTTGCAGCAAATATATTGTACACTGCGGGTCTTTCAGCCAAGTTTAGAGGCAAGCATGTGGGGCCAGTGCTATGATGTGTCGCGTCAACTCGTACATCGAGGAGAAGCTTGATTTTACTACACGCCTTCTCCCTCGCCCATGCGCGTGGTTGCTTGCAAACGAGGACATGCTTTTGCTTAGTAGTACTTCTACAACAAGCTATCCATCCCGCTCGTGGTGGACGGACATGCAGCAGTGGATTCGACACTGTAGAAGCAGTAGTAGTAACATCATTGTTCGTCTTCTCGAAGAGGCGAAGAGCCAAGCGCAAACCGAACGTTGCAGTTGCGAACATTGGAGCACGCATATAGCTAGGCTCTTGCATGAGACAAAATTGCTATGTGAGCCCACTATTGTACTAGTACGTACAACTACTTGCTAGTATAGCCCTGTAAACCTGAAAGGAGTATTTGCCCTTCTAGAGATTTCAACAAGTGATTAGACTACACCGAGACGGAGTACATATGGAGAAAAATGAGTGAATCTGCACCGTAAATAAATACGTACTAGTTCTATCATTTTCCTCTCCGAGGTGCACAATATTGAGTATACTGACTAGTCTCTTTTTGACACGCATTTACGTTTTTTTGACACAGTACAGACGCAAGCGCTCATATACACACGCATACACTCACCCCTATGAACGCACACACGCACGGCACTATCATCTTGAAATTTAGGAAGTCACCATAGGCACCTCGTCGTCGACAGGTCCATAGGTGCTTGAATGCCGAGGAGGAAGAGGGTAGCGGTTCCTGAGACGTTGAACGGTCAATGATACATCCTCAATTACATGCAGAGGGAATTAATTGGAGAAGCAGAATAGAGCCAGCACGATGTGAATGCAACAGAGTTTGGACTCTCATATAATAAAGGCGCCCCACCACTCCAATCCATCTACTCCCAAGTCTCTGCGCAACACTGCTCACTCCAATCCAAGACCAAGTGACCAGAAGCCACAAGCACCTATGGAGGCGATGGACGCGAGCGGCAGTCGACTGTGCCAAATCATCCAAGGCGCTGGCCTGCGGCCCCGCACCACGCAGCGTTTCCAGACGGTGCTGGCGACCGCACGCATCGCAGCCCTCGCCGACGCCGGCTTCTCCTCTCACATGGACGACATGATGGTCAACTCCATCCGCAAGTTCATCGCCGTCAAGAAGCGCGCGTACGACCTTGCCATACTGCTCCAGCCCGCGCGCCCAGGCTCCTCATTGCCTGCCACCCTCATCGGCCTACATGGTGACGAACTCTTTCAAGCCCTGGTGGCCCTGCAGGTGCCGGTGGTCGCGACGAAGAATGCGCACCTCGAGGCCGCGCTTCGCAGCAGCAGCCTCGCCATGCAAGAAACCGTCGACCTCGCATCCACGTCTTACGAGGAAATCGTCTACATAGGCCACTACAAGGCAAGCGAGGACAGAAAGACGTTGGCCTTCTTCCAGCGGCTGGAATCTTTGGGCGCCATTGTTGAAGCACGTCGACCTGGCCACGAAGCCGCTGCTACTTAGGCGCCATTCGGTGGGCGGCGCTACTGAGTCGAGGAGGTGGACATCGTCGATGCATGCATCTCTTCTTCTTGCTTCCTGTAACCAGCTTTGCATCGCCTCGTGGCCTTAATGTTTTATTAGTATAGTACTCCTCCGTTCCCAAATATAAGTTTTTCTAAAGATTCCAGCAAGTGACTACTACATACGGAGCAAAATGAGTGAATCTACACTCTAAACTATGTCTACATACATATGTATGTTGTATTCCATTTGAACTAGTATCTAAAAAGGCTTATATTTATGAACGGAGGGAGTATATGGCATTTTTATTCCAGTCGTAACGTTTTCACTGTGAGGTGGGGCCGCAGTTGAGCAAACCCACCCCACCCACCGGGCGTCGGCCGAGTTTAGAATTAGAAGAGAGAAACGAGGGAGGAGAGCTAGCTGTAGCACGGACGCTGTTGTCAGATGGGACTCGTGTTTATAGAATAGGAGTACTGACCACTCGTGCCTCTTTTTTTAGGGAAAAATTAGTCGTATGTCTAGTACTACCACTAGTTGGGTGCGTGCAACCTATAGCTGTCATCACTTTAGGTCTCCTTTTCGAACCGCGGCTACGCTTCACAGTACATATTTTTTCACGCATTTATCCTCCTATATGTACTCCTAGGCTATTTCCACGTGATCCCATTCGCCGACATGTGGGACATAGAGCATCTGGGTCGTAGTGCATGCACGACTCGGAGCATATGCCGGGGTACTTTACATTTCAGACCTCACGAATTACATGCAAACCCCCTGCAGAAGAATAAATAAATGAATGAATTACTACATGAAACCTGATTATTTTCGTCGAAACCGGAGCACGTTCATTGAATTTTGGACATAACACGTTTATAAAAAATGACCGGACCTAAACCAGTCTAAGGGCCTCTTTGATTTTCCCGCAAAAAAAGGGCCTCTTTGATTCACAGGATACTGAAAACATAGGAATGGGGAAAGTATGATGGCGATGAACCGAGACGAGGAGAACTCTAACTCAATTAGAGGTTAGAGTTAGATTCTAACCCTGAACTAACTCTAAACCAAAGAGGTGTATGGATGGCAGGGTTAGATTGACAATAAATGCTCTATCTCAATCATTTGACTACTTTGGACCCTATTTTTAGTCAGACTAAAATAAGTCCCTTGTATCCAAGCACCCTCTTGGTGTGGTCGGCCCTTCTGTGGCCTCCTCCGCTCACAATTTACATAAACGAACCATCTATACAAATCAAGCATGCAAAACATGATAATTTTTACTTTGTCCATACAAATGAGATATCCCAACTT
This sequence comes from Aegilops longissima, assembly GCA_021605205.1. Classification (NCBI taxonomy): domain Eukaryota; kingdom Viridiplantae; phylum Streptophyta; class Magnoliopsida; order Poales; family Poaceae; genus Aegilops; species Aegilops longissima. The sequence continues at coordinate 616,445,845 of CM038676.1, read as the reverse complement.
AAACATACAAGTCGTCAATCAAGCTTCACAAAATAAAAAAACACTTCATGAAACAAAGAATGAGCTAACTCATCACGGAAGTCATTCACGATAGGGAGGGATCCCTAAGCCCCTCACGCACCAAGGGAGGATCTCGCCATCGTCGCTTTGGAGGAAGGCTCTGTAGAGCCCAAGCCCCGGGAACCCCTCCGACGCCGGCCCTTGCGAGTTGAGGTCGACACCGGCATGGGTAGCAGGGCCGCTTGTCACGATCGGGAACTTAATCTTTGGGCCTCTAGAAATAATGCAAGCCTGTAACTAAAATACCTAGAAAGGTGAACTGAATCTTTGGGCCTCTAGAAATAATGCAAGCCTGAGACTGAAGTACCTAGAAAGGTGAATTGAATCTTTGGGCCTCTAGAAATAATGCAAGCCTGAAACTGAAATACCTAGAAAGGTGAACTGAATTTGGGCCTCTAGAAATAATGCAAGCCTGAAACTGAAATACCTAGAAAGGTGAACTGAATCTATGGGCCTCTAGAAATAATGCAAGCCTTGAACTGAAATACATAGAAAGGTGAACTGAATCTTTGGGCCTCTAGAAATAATGCAAGCCTGAAACTGAAATACCTAGAAAGGTGAACTGAATCTTTAGGCCTCTAGAAAGATTTATTACCTCCTCAAGCAGCATCAAACAATTCCATGCGTGCACCACAAATCTATAGCAAGTTTGATCAGGATCTACTTTTCCAAATCAGAATTAGCGCTAGAGCAAGCAAGATCAATGATATGGCCGTGAGACAGAGAAGGAACGAACAAACTCACCCCTCTTGCGACCTCCCTGGTAGATGCGCCGCCGCCGCGCATGACAGAGGGAGAAAAACGACTGGTGAAGGGGGAGCGGGGCGACCTTCGAAGGTCGGAGGGAGAGGGCGGTCGGAGTAGGGCGGCGGAGGCCGGAAGGAGAGGGCGGCCGGAGGAGAGAGAGGGCGAGCGGCGCTTGGGCGGGCGGCCCTATGGGGAACAGAGAGGAGTCGTGCGAGAGGGGAGCGATCTGGTGCGGGCAGGTGAGATTTTTTTAGTTCTCTTTTAGTGGGCCCGAGGATAACTAACCCAATTAGAACCTCTCCACCGGGCTAGTTTTTTTAGCTGGGTTAGAGCAAACTAGCTCAAACTAACCCCTCTTGTTTCGATAATTTGAGGCTATTTCAAGCCAAAATAGCTCTAACTCAGGGATCCAAACAAAGAGGAGTGTTACTGTACATGCTACAGTGTGGAACGTAGCACATTGTTTTTTATGGCCCATATCACCACATTATTTTCTACTGCTGGTTCACTGGGCTATCGTGGTTCGCACTGCTGGTTCACTGGGCTGCCGTGGTTCGCACTCCTCCGACCTGAGTAGTACTCCCTCCGTTCCTAAATATAATTCTTCGTAGATATTTCACTGTGGACCACATACGTATGTATATAGATGCATTTTATGTGTAGATTCACTCATTTTTCTCCGTATGTGGTCCATAGTGAAATCTCTCCAAAGACTTATATTTAGGAATGGAGGGAGTAGTATAGTACTAGTATATACCTTATCATTCTTTGCTCCTTCTTACTACTCCGACATGTGGGAGAGTCAGCATCCGGGTCGACGTGTTATGCACCAGATTAGAGCGCGGAACGGAAGGGGAGCATCACCCCGGTCGGAGCGCCAGTAATTCATGACTATAGTGAGTGGTCATATCACAAGTCTTTCCAGCAGTAACGCGCCGTCAAATCGCACAGCCCCACTCGCTCACCTTCCTCGCCTCTCTATCAAACCGCCTACCCAAAAACTGTCGCGCGTACTGCCCGGGAAAAGCCCCGCCCTCAACTTTTAACTACGCGAAAATAGTTCGAGCTTGTTCGTTCTATATAAATATAGTACTTACTGTATGTTTATTCACCCGTGGGGTTGTTCAATGAATGGAGGCGGGAGCACAAGTGAACAATCTGTAGTACTCCTCCGTTCGAAATACTTGTCCTAGAAATGGTTGTATCTAGACTTATTTTAGTTATAGATACATCCATTTTATCCATTTCTAGGACAAGTATTTTAAGACGGAGGGAGTAGTAAGTAGGAGTCGTAGAGTAGTCACCTTAAATAGAGAGTTTCTTTTCTTTAATGCCACGTACACAAATTGAAACGCTTGTTGTGGAGAGAAAAAAGATAATCACTCCACTATATATGGGCGCAGGGGCCTGAGCGCTTGCTTTACTAGGGTTGCTCTCTACATTCTCTCATCATCTCCAGATATAAACAAGACAGCGGTAGCGACATTTTCTCTCTGCTCACCGCTGGTCACAGATCCGACCGCCTCCCTTCGGCCGGTGTGTGTGTAGAGGACTAAAAGGTGCATCATTCACGCGGTCATCACCGTCGAGGGAGGAAACCCACAGCTGCCGGAGGGGCCCGATCCTCTACCCGTGCCGTTCTCTCCGACACAGCGCCGGCTCGGGAGGTCCTCCGACCCTTCTTCCTCCCTGCCGATTGTCCATGAGATCCGACATGCCGCCGCCGACATCCCGCGACCCTCGGTATAAGTTCTTGAAGCGGCCTTGCTCTACTGCCCCAGCTCCCACGTGTGCGCATGTGCATCTTTTTCTACTCCCATCAGCTCTTCCAAAGCCACCTAAATTTTTAGTATTATTAGAGGTAAAGCTACTTCATGCATTCGAATCTAGGGCTTTGTTCAAACAACGAAGAAAGGGGGGAAAGTTGTAGCATGAATCTAGGACTTGATTCAAAGAGGAAATAATATGGTGAAAGTAGTAGAGACCGGATGCCCAACCGGTCTCTTGGTTGAAAAGGGAAATAATGGGAAAACGCAGTACAAACTGGATAAGGAATAGATCTATTATTGGTTGAAAAAAGGATAGAAAGTGGCGGTTGGTGGACAAGTCAACAGAGTATGTCCAGGATTAGATTTGCTGCCATCACATAGTAAAAGGTCTCCAGGATTAGATTTGCTGCCCTCACATAGTAAAAAGTCTCAGGATTAGATTTGCTGCCCTCACATAGTAAAAGGTCCCAGGATTAGATTTGCTGCCCTCACATAGTAAAAGGTCTCCAGGATTAGATTTGTTGCCCTCACATAGTAAAAGGTCTCCAGATTAGATTTGCTGCCCTCACATAGTAAAAGGTCTCGTGATTAGATTTGCTGCCCTCACATAGTACAAGGTCTCTGTGATTAGGTTTGCTGCCCTCACATAGCGTGAACAAGCTCGGCATCACCACTTTATGCCTCCTTGTAGGTACATTGTGCTGATGCGTCCACTGTCGCATGTCCTTATACCAACCTTTTGTTGTTGTTAATGTAAGGGCGCATGTAAAATGAAGCGATCACACTGTTACCTTAGGGACATGTCTAACCAGTGTTATTGTTAATCTAATGCCTCCAATGATAAGATGCAATTAAACTGTGTTACAAATGGCACTCCTGCTGTTTTCCCCAGTATGATAATTAAGTTGCTCCTTTACGCTGCTGAGTGTCCTGGTGTCCCCACGGTCCCATGCCCTTAAACCAACTCTTTAGCTGTTGTTGATTTACTGTGTCTGGTAAACAAGAAATGCCACCATTAAAGTAATCCCATATTTGAGGAATCTCATTGTTGATCGTAATGCTTCTGGTAACATGAAGCATTGCTGACGTTTTAAAATTTCTACTGTCCTTGCGTGATTGCCATGAACATAATTAAGATGCTTCTTTTCATTTTGTATATGTTTCGTATATTCTTATTGACCAGCAATTATTTACTTTCTATCATTTTGTGCAGATAGGGATATCCATTTCACCTTGTTGCTATTGTGACCTTTTGGTGAACTGCACAAAACACTTTTTTTGGAATGAGTGTTTTGTGCAGTTCAACTAAAATGTCACGTGGGCACCATCTCTCAATTTTGCTGGAACTGCACAAAATGGTGATTGGAGTTTCCAAAATCTTCGTCAAGTTCTGCTGGTAATCTCGTGCAACATTTTATTAGCCTTTGCAAGATGGAGCCGTCACTGTCACCACGATGGCACTTTATTTTAGTGGAACTGCACAAAAGGATAAGAAAATTATAGTTGCACCTTACATCAGCTGGACAGCCAACCTTAATGTTCCTCAATTTTAGTGCAACTACTAAAGAAGAACCTGCCAGCTCACAAGAGCAAGTACTTCTTGCTAGCTGAATGATGCAATCTTTGCTTCATTTCAGGAGAACTGCATAAAAAGGCGCATGAATTGAATCATGGAACTCCAGGCAGACCTCATCCTAGTGGAGCTGGAGGTTGAGTTCAAGGAGGCCGCTATTAAAGTGAAATCATGCTATCCTGTCTCCTTGTTTGTCTTTGTGCAAACATGTTGTGCAAACAAGAATACTCAACTTCTGAGATGTTGTGACGGTCAAGAGCATTCGCCAAGTTCTTCGATTGTATGACATGGCTAGCCAAGATGGATTTAATCCCGATATTCACATTATCAAAAGGCTCTAATGGGTTGGTTACGAATCTTGCAAGCTGGGAATCAATGAGATGTGTAGGCATCTTTGTTGTACTTATTATTTGAATCTTATTGTTGGTTCTGAATCTTGCAAGCTGGGAATCAATGAGATGTGTAGGCATCTTTGTTGTACTCATTATTTGGATCTTATTTGTTGGTTCTGAATCTTGCAAGCTGGGAATCAATGAGATGTGTAGGCATCTTTGTTGTACTTATTATTTGGATCTTATTTGTTGGTTCTGAATCTTGCAAGCTGGGAAACACGGCATGATGATGCAGAGGACAATAACCATAACAAACAGTTCAAACTTGGTAGTATTATCTTTGTGAAAGTGCGACAAATGTGCTGATCGTGTGCGTCCTGAAAATAATAATTCTAATTGTTGTGCATGTTGATCCCGTGGCACTGATAGAACGAGCCAATGCATTGCTTGTTTTAAGTATAAATTTCTATTAAAGCTAATTAAATTTATGTAAAGTGACCACTAACTCATGTTATTACAGTACCAATACAGACCCGCTCGTGAACCGACGTGTGGCGGAGTAGGTTTCTTAATGGAGGCGTTTGAATGCGCCGAGGTGCATCTTCTGTTGGGCGTGCAGCGGACGAGGAGGGTAGTAATGTTGTTGTCGCTGTACACACTCACTTCATGTTGAATCCAGTTCCCAAGAGCTGAAAAACGAACTGCTGCCGCCGCCCACACACTCGTTCACTCAAGAGACTCCAATGGCGATCCGAGGGTGAGCTGCTGGATATGGACTTCAGCAAGGAGTTAGTTCGCCGCTCAGTCCTATGGCTGCACCAAGTTGAATGTGATGTACACCAACGATACGGACTCGGTGAAGCTCGCCTCGCCTCGGTCCTATGGCTGCACCAGGTTCGGAGCATTCGTCCGTTTCATCGGCGGCGCCGACTGCACCTTCGCTACGGTGGAGAGAAGGAAGAACGCGACGATTCGGCCATCTGGTGCAACAAGCTTGTCGACATCCAGAAGCAATACAAGATCATCAGCAGCGGGCAGGAGAAGGACTCCGTGGTTGACCTCGCTGAGACCATCATCGACCCCTGATACGCCAACATGAAAGAAGACGACCTGAACACATGGGAGATACCTCTGAATCTAGCCTACATAACCTATGCGGCCAAGGACGCATAAGCATGCTACGACATGTACAGCAGATCTTGGACATGAGCGCGGTCCGCTTCCCAGAATCAGCGAGTACACGGACAGCCGCAGATGTCATGATCAAGCGTGCGGGAAGGTCTAGATGTTGTACTTTATCTGTTTATAAGCACCTTTATCATCTGAGTGTTTCATGCATTAGCCTATGTGTCGTAATTATCTGTTTTGTCCGAAATATTTCTTTTAAGAACCCATTAACCTGATTGCTTTTCTTAGTGCCTATTTGCTTATGTATGTAAACTAGTTCACTTGTCCGTAAAAAAACTAGTTCACTCGGCTGCCGTGTTTTGAATCTCCTTCCTCCCAACATATTCCTCTCCTCAGGTGGACCCAGCAGGTCTCTGGATTTTCTCCCACTTTCTTTTTCGATGTAAACTAAGTTTTCTCCCAGTACTTTCCCCTAGAACCAACTCAACTGTCCCACGTCTGGCCTAAAAATAATAATACCCCACGTACTATTAACTCATCAAATTAAAATGATATTTTATTTCGTAAGTTGAAAGTTCTTACAAAATAATAATAATAATTGTTTATATATAACTTGCCAAGTTAACTCCTAGTGATTGCGTACATAAGCTTGCAAAGATTTTACTGACGTGCACTCATGTGTTTATGTTTTTATAACATTTCTCTGTCTAGCCCAACATGATATTTTCACCCAGCCCAGCAAGTCCACAGATTTCGAGAAAAATGCAAATGGGATTTAAACGGGCTGCATAGATGCTACATCATTGTTTCACCCAGCCCACCAAATGGACTAAAAACAAATGGACTGGCTGACATGTGGGCAAGATGGGTGAAGTTTAAGAAGGCGTTGGATTTACATCCAACGGCCGACATTCTTCTTAAATCTCTCGTCTTCTTCCCCCAGCGCTGCCGGAACCGCCTGCTCCAGCCTTCGGCGTCCAGCGGTGTTGTTTTGCACTCCTCAGCGAAACGCTACCCCGCCGACGGCCAGGCCATCCCTCCACTCCGCACCTCCTGTTATTCTCTGCCGAGTGTAGGCCCACCCCGCACTGAACCAGTCAAGTTTCCCACTCCTCTCCGATGCGACTCCACCGCCGCGTCTTCCCCATCTCCGGTCGTTCGGTCTGGGCCTCGCCGTTGTCCACCGCCTCGGTGCTTTCGGGGCGGCATGGTCAACATCTACGAGTCATCGGAAGAGCATCAGACGTGGAGAGCTCGACGGCTGGGACCCACGAGGTCCATGGTCGCACGCAAGGAAAGTTCCTCCTTATTACGCCTTTGACGCACCTTTGTATGTGGGAAGGGCTTCGTATCTCGAGAAAAACGCTCCCCGGCGGCAGGTCGGACCCACCATCTATATCTTCGCACGCAAGGAAGTGCCTCCTTATTACGCACCAAAAAATGAATACCCCCTGCTAGCTGGGACCCACCATAGTGGGTGGCTGACTTGTGGGCCTACTAAGTTGACGAGGACGGAGGGCTTTGTCAACTTAGTCAATATGAACGATTCTAGCTCCAATGACCGTACGATGTCCATCCAACGGCCATAGTGCTTCTTCAACCTCTGGTCTTCTTGCTCCAGCCGCCCAAAGCAGCGCCGGTCGTGTCACGTGCTCCTGCCTCTCGTGGCCGGCTATGATGCCACGGAGGCCTCACCGCCCCCTACTACTCCCACCGCTGGCCTAGGGTATCCCTCTACTCACCCATACCCCCTGTTATTCTGCGGTGACGGCAGCCTCACGCCGCAGCAGAACCAGTGAACACTCGTACTCCTCTCCGCGTGGGCATCCACTGTTGCGTCTTCCACGGCTCCGCGTCATCCCCTTCCTAGGCCTCGCCGTCGTCCACCGCATTGGTGCTCTCGGCGCGGCGTGGTCAATGTGGTCAACGACCGACTTCCATCGGAAGAGTATCAGACGAGAGAGGCCGATACTGGGTCCATGGCCACAGCCCAGTTTTTTGTGATTTTCCAAGTAAGTCGCTTTGTCGGGCTGTTGGGCTGCAAATCTTTCAAGACGAGGAGAGCTTCATTCGGCTGGCCGAGAAAATGGCCTATCAGTAATGAGAAATGGTCTGTACATTTTAAAACACATCAAACCAGCAATTAGTTTCAAATATCTTTTTTCATTTGAGATTTTAAATTACATTAATTTTTATCGTGGAGAATTTTTGGATTTTATATTGATATACATTTATTTTAAAATCAGTTTGAATGTGAGTCGAAATTTGGGATTAAAATAGTTCGGACCTTTTGAAATATGCAAAATTTCAGTATAATTTTTTAACCGTGGCCACAATATGGGCTGTAATGCTAACAAAAATAATATGGGCTCCAAAAAAACCTTAAGAATTAGCAAATGGGCTGTAAATTATTAGAAATAATGGTAGATGGGTTGTATGCTGTTTTCCACAGATTTGAGGCTTTCCTAAAAAAAGGTTTATGCACAAGCAGTGACTGTTGGATGTCCATCCAACGGCCGTCGTGCTTCTTCAATCTCTGCTCTTCCTGGTCGAGCCGCTCAAACAAGCGCCGGCGGGACTGCCTGCTCCCTCCTCCCCGCGGCCAGCTGTGCTGCCGCGCAGGCCTCACCGCCCCACCGTACTCCTATCACTGGCCTAGCCATCCCTCTACTCACCCACACCTGCTGTTATTCTCCGGCGACGGCAGACGAACCAGTAAACCCTCGTACAGTCTTACTGCCCTCCGCGTGGGAAACAACTGTCGAGTCTTCCCTGCCTCCATGTCATTCCCTTCCTAGGCCTCGCCGTCGTCCACCGCCCTGGTGCTCTCGGTGCGGCCTGGTCAACATGGTCAACGACCGACATGCATCTGAAGTGGACTGTACGTGGAGAGGCCGACAGCTGGGTCCACGGCCGCACGCAAGGAAATGCCTCCTTATTACGCGCAAAATAATGATTCCTCCACCTGACATCAGGGACCCACCGAAAGGGCCTCAGTATTTCGCGAAAAAAACGTTACCGCCACTGACAGCTCGGACCCACCAGCCATATCTTCGCACGCAAGGAAGTGTCTCCTTATTACGCACAAAAAAATGAATACTCCCCCTGTTAGCTGGGACCCAGTATAGTGGCAGGCTGACTTGTGGGCCTACTAAGTTGACGGGGACGGAGGGCTTTGTCAACTTAGTCAATATGCACGATTCTAGCTCCAGTGACCGTATGATGTCCATCCAACGGCCGTAGTGCTTCTTCAACCTCTGGTCTTCTTGCTCCAGCCGCCCAAACCAGCGTCGGTTGTGCCTCGTGCTCCACACCCCTCGTTATTCTGCGGCGACGGTAGCCTCACACCGCAGCGAACCAGTGAACCCTTGGACTCCTCTACGCGTGGGCATCCACTGCTGCGTCTTCCCCGGCTCCGCGTCGTCCCCTTCCTAGGCCTTGCCGTCGTACACCGCCCTAGTGCTCTCGGCGCGGCGTGGTCAACGTGGTCAAGGAATGGCTTCCATCGGACGTGGACTGTACGTGGAGAGGCTGACAGCTGGGTCCACGGTCGTAGCAAGGAAGTGCCTCCTTATTACGTGCAAAATAATTATTCCTCCACCTGACAGCGGGGACCCACCGGACGGGCCACCATATTTCACTAAAAAAACGTTTCCCCCTGACTGCTGGGACCCACCAGCTACATCTTTGCACGCAAGGAAGTGCGTCCGGGCAAAAAAAACGATTCGCCCGACTGCTGGGACCCACCAGCTACATCTTCGCAGGCAAGGAAGTGCATGACAGTCGGGACCCACCTGGTCGAAGCGTACGTAGCGTTGTCATTCTGGTCACGAACGTGTACATCGTTGTAGAGGCGCGCACGTGTCGTAGTAGAGGCGTGCACGTAGCATGTACACGTACGTACAGCGGCGAGGGTGCAAGAAAGACAATACGGCCACGTACGTACATACGGGCAGGGTCTCGAACGCCTACTCACGCATACGTACATGGTTGGGTCGGAACGGAGAAACAACGTCGTCGTCGTGTTCATGGGGAGCCAACCGGCTGGGTCGGAACGGAATGCGTGGTCGTGTTCATCGGGAGGGCTTGGACAGAACAGGCGATGGAAACGAGGCCTGGCGTACCGCACAACGGAGGAAACGGACCTCCTACGTTCGGAACGGAGTCCTATTGATCGGGAGGGGTGTGGCGTACCGCAAAACGGAGGAACGGACCTCCTACGGTCAAAACGGGAGTCCTGTTGATCGGGAGGTATGTGGCATACCGCAAAACGGAGGAAACGGACCTCCTACAGTCGAAACGGGGGTCTTGTTGATCGGGAGGGGTGTGGCGTGCGGCAAAACGGACGAAACAGACTTGTGTTGGAGCGCTACGGTCGAAACGGGGGTCCTGTTCATCGGGAGGGGTGTGGCGTACCGCAAAATGGGACTCCACGGGATACTGTTCATCTCCACCGTCGACCTCCTCCAGCCTCCACGGGCTCCTGTTCATCCAGCCTCCACCGCGCTACTCCACCGGCCATCGCTCAACCACCCTCCACGGGCACCCCTCCACCGCTCTCGCTCATCCAGCCCTCCACACCACGGGTCCTGTTCAACCACCCTCCACGGCCACCTCTCCATCGCTCTCTGCTCATCCAGCCCTCCACACCACGGGGTCCTGTTCATCCAGAGGCAACGCCACGGCTCAATGTTCATCCAACCCCCCGCAGCGCCATCGCTCATCCAATCAATCGGCTTGATTAGCGCGAGAGCGGCGAATCGCCGATCGGGTTGATTAACAGCCATCGATCGATCGCTCGGGTTCGAGAACGCGTAGCTGCAGTCAATCGCCGGGTTCGATTACAGCCCAACGCTCGCTTCGGGTTCAGTTTGTACATGTACGAGAGAAATGCGCATCGCTTCGCCCCGACCTCCCACCGTAACCGCAACTCCCGAAATTTTCCTCCCCTCGCTTCTACCACGGTTTTTCCGTCATGGACGGCCCAAAGAATGTCATGCAGCTGCGTCTCCGCCCGCCAGACGAAAAGCCCATTTTACATCATGATTTTTGTCATAGAAGTAGGAGCCCACCACATCTATGATGATACCGGGTTCTGTCACAATTGTCGTCATAGAAGTGTCATATGTATGACAGAAAAAAATTTGTTCGGCCCAAAATGTCACAGATGTGTCTTTTTTTTGTAGTGACGAGTATCCATGAGTTAATTCTATGATATGCATCAAACAACTTCATGATCATAATATTCAATCCACACAAAGAACTACAAAGAGACCCCAAAGTTTCTATCCGAGAAAAGATAATAAAAATGTGCATCAACCCCTATGCATAGATTACCCCAATGTCACCTCGGGAATCCGCAAGTTGAGTGCCATAACATACATCAAGTGAATAAATATGATACCCCATTGTCACCTCAAGTATTCATACCGCAAGACATACATCATGTGTTCTCATATCTGAATATTCAATCCGACAAGACAAAACTTCAAAGGGTAAAGATTCAATTCATCACAACAAGAGCATAGAGGGGAGAAACATCATATGATCCATCTATGTTCATAAAGCCCATGATATAGATCACGAGAGAGAGAGAGAGAGAGAGAGATTAAACACATAGCTATTGGTACAAACCCTCAGCCCCGAGGGTGGACTACTCCCTCCTCATCGTGGTGGCCGCCGGGATGATGAAGATGGCCACCCGTGATGATTCCCCCCTCCGGCAGGGTGCCGAAACGAGTCTAGATTGGTTTTCGGTGGCTACAGAGCCTTGCGGCAGCGGAACTTCTGATCTAGGTTAACCCCCAAGGGTTTTGGAATATTTGATAATTTATAGGGTAAAGAGGGGGTGCGGGAGGCCACGGAGGTGGGCACAACCCACCTGGGCACGCCTGGGCCCCCAGGCGTGCCCTGGTGGGTTGTGCCTCTGGCACCCCAGTCTGCTCTGGCCCATCTTGGGTGTTCTGGTCCATAAAAAATCTCCAACAAGTTTCGCGGTGTTTGGACTCCGTTTGATATTGATTTCCTGCGATGTAAAAAACAAGAATAAAACAGCAACTAGCACTGGGCACTGGGTCAATAGGTTAGTCAAAAAAATGATATAAAGTTGCTATAAAATGATTGTTAAACATCCAAGAATGATAATAAAACAGCATGAATACTTCATAAATTATAGATACGTTGGATACGTATCAGCATCCCCAAGCTTAATTCCTACTCGTCCTCGAGTAGGTAAATGATAAAAGAAATAATTTATGAAGTGTGAATTCTAGCAAAGTGCACAAGTTTGATCAATGAAAATTTCAACCACTTTTCCTAACATCATAATAGCAATTCTTTCTTATAAAACTTCTCATGTTATAGTAGCAACCAATTCACATGTTAAGGTTCAAACAATGAATTCTCTTGAAACTCAAGAACCTATGTTCTTAGTCACCGAGCAATTACAATTCAACTTATTCAATGGAGTTTATGTAAGAGCTCCACACACTCAACCATCCTATAGTCTTCTATGATTGCTAACACTCACCGCATACACATGAACAAAACGTTTCAACCAGACACATAGAAAGATAGGGGCTTATTGTTTTGCCTCCCAACGTATTCACCTCAAGGGTGATGTCAACAATAATAACTCATGCTACCCATATTCAACTGGACATATGTGCCTAGATCTTTCCTCACCACATGATGCTTGCCAAAGGAGAAAAATAAAAAGGAATAGAGAGAAAAACTTTGACTCTTTGCATAAAAGTAAATACATAAAAGTAAAAGATAGGCCCTTCGCAGAGGGAAGCAGAGGTTGCCATGCGCTTATTTATTTGTATGCTCAATCCCTTAGTGCAAAAGAATGTCACGTTATATTGCCCCTTATGATAGCAACCTTTATTATGCAGTCTGTCGCTTTTATTCTTTGCCATCACAAGTTCGTACAACACTCAATTTTCTCTTACACTAAATGATATCACACTTTTAGAAGCAATTTTTATTGCCTTATTGCACCGATGACAACTTACTTGAAGAATCTTATTCAATCCTTAGGTTGGTATGGTGGAATCTTGAAAATAAGATTTGCGTTTAAGGGTTTTTGGATGCACAAGTAGTATCTCTACTTGGTGCGGAATTTTTGGCTAGCAAAGATGGGGGGCAAGCACCACATGTTGAAGGATCTATGACAATATAACTTCTATGTGAATATGAACAAATATAAATCATTACGTTGTCTTCCTTGTCCAACGTCAACGATTTTGGCATATAATATTTTTATGGGTGCTCACAATCACAAAAGATTTCCAAGATAGTGTATTTGCATGTGAAAGTTCTCTTCCTTATACTAATTATTCGTGAATTGCTTGTATGACCAACATTGTGATTATCAAGCCTCAAAAGATTTCACTTTCTGAACCCAATGTGAAGCTACCACTAGGCATGATATGATTTCAACTTTATGACATTCAATTTATTCAACAATTTACTCATAGGATATAAGTGAAGCAAAAGAGCAATTCCAAAGAAAAGAGCTTTGTTGACGGGATGTGATTGCCGCTTACTTAGCCTCCTTGGCAACTATTTGAGGACTATTTTATTTGAAAACATTCAGATCTAAGTGTTTTATTAAACCATAAAGTAGAACAAAAATAAAATTACATTCTAAGAATAGCACAATTCATGTAAAGAAGCAAAAACTTAGGCTCAACCGATACTAACCGATAATTGTTGAAGAAGAAAGGTGGGATGCCTACCGGGGCATCCCCAAGCTTAAACGCTTGAGACTTCTTGAGTATTATCTTCGGATGCCTTGGGCATCCAAAATCTTGAGCTTTGGTGTCTCCTTAATTCTTCTCATATCACGGTTTTTCTAAATCTCAAAAGCTTCATCCACACAAAACTCAACAAGAACTCGTGAGGTAAGTTAGTATAAACTAATGAAAAAACCTTATCAATCTCTACTCTAGCAAATCACTAAAATTATTATTCAACATTGCATACTAAATGCCTCTGCATATTTAATACTCCTATCCTCAAATAGAATCATTAAACAAGCAAACATATGCAAGCATAACAGCAATCTGCCAAAACAGTACAGTCTGTAAAGAATGCAAGAGTAACAATACTTATTCAACTCCAAACATTATGAAATTGTACCACACTGTAGAAAATTTATCAGAGCTTATTATTCAAAAAATTTCAACATTTTATCACATTCTGACTTTTCTAGGGAATTTTTGCAACATCGGTAACCTTTCTGTTTTCAAATAGCAACATGTAGACTTGTAAAATAAGCATAGTAAAGGCTATCAATGCCACTTTTATTGAAATAAAAGATGAAAAACATTATTATAAATAACAGCAAGCAAATCCTAACAAAATAAATTGACTCTCCAAGCAAAACACATATCATGTGACGAATGAAAACATAGATCCGAGTGAGGTTACCGATAATGTTGGAGACGAAAGAGGGGATATCTTCCGGGGCATCCCCAATCTTAGTTGCTTGGATCTTACTTGAATATCACCTTGGGGTGCCTTGGGCATCCCCAATCTTAGGGTCTTGTCACTCCTTATTTTCCTCATATCGACATCTCACCCAAAACTTGAAAACTTCAATCACACAAAACTTAACGGAACTTCGTGAGATAGGTTAGTATGATAAAGAGCAAACCATTTCACTTTGGTAATGTCAAAGACAACATTCATAATTGTTTCCACACAATTCCTACTGTAGCATATCATTTCCACAATTTATATTGAGCAATATAAGCCATAGAAACTAGAAAACAAGCAATCTATGCATTGAAAACAGAATCTGTCAAAAACAGAACAGTCTGTAATGATCTGGATAACTACCATACTTCTGCTACTCCAAAAATTATGAAAAAATTAGGACCACGTGAGAAATTTTTATATTAAACTTCTGCAAAAATAATCAACTCAAAAGCACACTTCTGTTTAAAATAAGAATTATTTTTCTGAGTGCAAAAGTTCTGTTTTTTAGCAAGATCAAATCAACTATCACCCAACATGATCCCAAAGGCTTTACTCGGCACTTTATTGAGACAAAGCAATAAAATATGATCACTACAGTAGCTTAATCAAGTGAACACTAAAAAATAGTAGGTAAAAGTGTTGGGTTGTCTCCCAACAAGCGCTTTTCTTTAATGCCTTTTAGCTAGGCATGGTGATTTCAATGATGCTCGCATAAAAGATAAGAATTGAAACATAAGGAGAGCATCATGAAGCATATGACTAGCATATTTAAGTCTAACCCACTTCCTATGCATAGGGATTTTGTGAGCAAACAACTTATGGGAACAAGAATCAACTAGCATAGGAAGGCAAAACAAGCATAACTTCAAAACTTTCAACACATAGAGAAGAAACTTGATATTATTGCAATATGTAAAAGCATATGCTCCTCCCTCATAATAATTTTCAGTAGCATCATGAAGAAATTCAACAATATAACCATCACATAAAGCATTATTTTCATTATGCACAAGCATAGAAATTTTACTACTCTCCACATAAGAAAATTTATTCTCATGAATAGTAGTGGGAGCAAACTCAACAAAATAACTATCATGAGAGTGAAAATTAAAATCATGATGACAAGTTTCATGGTTATCATTATTCTTTATAGCATACATGTCATCACCATAATCATCATAAATAGCAACTTTGTTATCATAGTCAATTGAAGCCTCATCCAAAATGGTGGATTTATCACTAAATAAAGTCATGACCTCTCCAAATCCACTTTCATCAATATGATCATCATAAATAGGAGGCATGAAATCATTTTAACAAATTTGCACATCAAATCTTGGGGGACTAAAAATATCATCTTCATCAAACATAGCATCCCCAAGCTTATGGCTTTGAATATCATTAGCATCATGGATATTCAAAGAGTTCATACTAACAACATTGCAATCATGCTCATCATTTATACCAAACATTCTATTGAATTCTTTTTCTATCAACTGAGCACAATTTTCCTTTCCATCATTTCCACGAAAGATATTATAAAGATGATCAATAATATGATGCAACCTCAATTCAATTTTTATGTAGTTTTCTTTTATAAACCAAACTAGTGATAAAACAAGAAACTAAAAGATTCAATTGTAAGATCTAAAGATATACCTTCATGCACTCACCTCCCCGGCAACGGCGCCAGAAACGAGCTTGATTTCTACTACACAACTTTATTCTTGTAGACGCGTGTTGGGCCTCCAAGCGCAGAGTTTTGTAGGATAGTAGCAATTTTCCCTCAAATGGATGATCTAAGGTTTATCAATCCGTGGAAGGCGTAGGATGAAGATAGTCTCTCAAATGACCCTGCAATCAAATACAAGAAATCTCTTGTGTCCCCAACACACCCAATATAATGGCAAATTGTATATGTGCACTAGTTCAGCGAAGAGATGGTGATAAAAGTGTAATGTTGATGGTAGAAATATATTTTTATAATATGAATAAATAAAAACAGCAAGGTAGCAAATAGTAAACGGGCACAAAAATGGTATTGCAATGCTTGAAACAAGGCCTAGGGTTTGTACTTTCGGTAGTGCAGTCTCTCAACAGTGCTAACATAGTTGGATCATATGATTATCCCTCAAAGTGCAATAAAGAATCACTCCCGAGTTCCTATTAGCGGAGAACAAAAGATAAAAATTGTTTGTAGGGTATGAAACCACCTCAAAGCTATTCTTTTCAATCAATCTATCCTAGAGTTCATACTAAAATAACGCAAGCTATTCTTTCCGCTCGATCTAATCAAGAGTTCGTACTAAAATAACACCATATGACACACACCAACCAACTCTAATGTCACCTAGATACTCCAATGTCAGCACGAGTATCCGTGAGTTAATTCTACGATATGCATCAAAAAACTTCATGATCATAATATTCAATCCACACAAAGAACAACAAAGATACCCCAAAGTTTCTATCGGAGAAAAGATAATAAAAACGTGCATCAACCCCTATGCATAGATTGCCCCAATGTCACCTCGGGAATCCGCAAGTTGAGTGCCATAACATACATCAAGTGAATAAATATGATACCCCATTGTCACCCCAGGTATTCATACCGCAAGACATACATCATGTGTTCTCATATCTAAATATTCAATCCGACAAGACAAAACTTCAAAGGGTAAAGATTCAATTCATCACAACAAGGGTATAGAGGGGAGAAACATCATATGATCCATCTATGTTAACAAAGCCCATGATATAGATCACGAGAGAGAGAGAGAGAGATTAAACACATAGCTACTGGTACAAACCCTCAGCCCCGAGGGTGGACTACTCCCTCCTCATCGTGGTGGCCGCCGGGATGATGAAGATGGCCAACCGTGATGATTCCCCCCTCCGGCAGGGTGCCGAAATGAGTCTAGATTGGTTTTCGGTGGCTACAGAGCCTTGCGGCGGCGGAACTTCTGATCTAGGTTAACCCCCAAGGGTTTTGGAATATTTGTGAATTTATAGGGTAAAGAGGGGGTGCGGGAGGCCACCGAGGTGGGCACAACCCACCTGGGCGCGCCTGGGCCCCCAGGCGCGCCCTGGTGGGTTGTGCCCCTCTCGGGACACCCCCCAGGTGCTGCTCTGGCCCATCTTGAGTGTTCTGGTCCATGAAAAATCTCCAACAAGTTTCACGGTGTTTGGACTTCGTTTGATATTGATTTCCTGTGATGTAAAAACAAGAAAAAACAGCAACTAACACTAGGCACTGGGTCAATAGGTTAGTCCCAAAAATGATATAAAGTTGCTATGAAATGATTGTAAAACATCCAAGAATGATAATAAAACAGCATGATCTACCATTCTTAAGAAGTTGCTCCCCACTACAAGGCATTCTCTCAACATGCAGGTTGTCCACCTCAGCTTTGTGCCATGTCAGCAATTTTTCACCCACTCCTGCATTCCATCTGAGCTCTCTCTTTCTCTCAGGTGTGAACCGATTTTCTCTCCATCGGCAGAATAGGAACGATCTTTCCCATGCATCCACGTTGGCCACTACGCATCTATCAATGCAACCATTTTAATACCGACCATTACGTGTGTTTATTGGAATCATTTCCCCTTCCATTGGAAGCATGTCTTCTCCTCTTCCAATCTCTCCTTGATATAACTGTCGATCGACCTGATCGAGCCGAGCGCCCGCTGCCCCATGTGCGTCGAGTTGTTTGCGTCCATCAACTTGGGAAGCTCCCGGGGACCTTCACACCTAACTGACGACTGGCGCT
This sequence comes from Aegilops longissima, assembly GCA_021605205.1. Taxonomy (NCBI): domain Eukaryota; kingdom Viridiplantae; phylum Streptophyta; class Magnoliopsida; order Poales; family Poaceae; genus Aegilops; species Aegilops longissima. Next base: position 616,427,979 of record CM038676.1, on the reverse strand, counting down.
TAATCCTTGCCGATGTAGACGGCCTCAAGCTCGTGGTGGTCGGATTTGTTCTTCCCAATTGCAGTCAAGCACCGCGACATTTATCTGGTGTGCCGCTGACCCAAGCTTTGTGTGTGTGTGTGTGTGTGTGTGTGTGTGTGTTCCGTAGTCCCCGTTGTCTTCCTGCCGAGGTTCTGCCGGCGTCCGGTACAGGCACGCGCACACTCCTGTCCAAGAAGTGGAAGAACCAGGCCTAGCGGAAAGTAAAAACACCGATACATGTATGTTCTTTTCTCCTTGAGTATGTGGCAGGCGCCGGAGAGCACTTTGCAGACGGGGCGGCCGTAGACGCCAGGCTCCGACTCATCACCGCCGCCGAAACACTCGAGGAGGACGCCGACGCGAGTATCATGCATGACGTGGTCGTCGAAGAGGATGGCGAGGCCTGGACGAAGGAGCTGATCAAGGAACGGCCGGGGCAAAGCACCTACAACGGCGCGTGGACGAAGCTCGAGCCAGGCGGACCTTCCCAGCCGTGGCGCTGCTCCCGACGAGGAAGCCGAAAGGGAAGAGCATTGGCCGGCGCCCCCTAGCCAGTGGCAGAGAAGGAAGGACGGCTCGGTGGCAAGGGCGCGTCAACACTTGCGCGCGGCGGCGCAAGAGGTCGCAACGCTCGCCAGGATCTCCATCACGACAATCTCCGGCAGCCTCACCAGCGAGAGCGCTGCGCTTTCTTGCATGCCACTACTATTACGTGTCTGTGTATGTCATCGCTGGTACTAGCATGCGCACGCATGCATGATTAGTTCCTTGCTAATTACCGTAAACTACGTAGCCAATGGACCCTAGCTAAGAGATACATGCATATCATACAAACTTAGCTACGAATCTAATTGGTATACTCAAGAAAAATATGTGAAATTATTGCCTCCTAACCAATAAATGTTAAGCAATCTAACTAAGGCATGTTTCAATTTCTTTTGTCATGAATTTTCCTACATTGGTTTATTTCCATTTGTACTGAATTTTCTTTCTTCCTTGCAAAAATAAAACTTCTTTACTACTATCTATTTTTTGGTTATTACTAATATTAAATATTTGTACCATAATTTTATTGAATTTAACTTCTATCATTGTGTGCTAAAAAATCCCGCAGCAACGTGTTGGGTATCATCTAGTACTACATAAATTATAGATACGTTGGAGACGTATCACTTACCACCAACGTCTTACTTTGATTCGGCGGTATTGTTGGATGAAGCGGCCCGGACCGACATTACATGACCGTGTTCATGAGACTGGTTCTACCGACGTGCTTTGCACACATGTGGCCGGTGGGTGCCTGTTTCTCCAACTCTAGTTGAATCGAGTTTGACTACGGCCGGTCCTTGTTGAAGGTTAAAACAACACACTTGACGAAAAATCGTTGTGGTTTTGATGCGTATGTAAGAACGATTCTTCCTAGAAGCCCGTAGCAGCCACGTAAAACTTGCAACAACAAAGTAGAGGACGTCTAACTTGTTTTTGCAGGGCATGTTGTGATGTGATATGGTCAAGACGTGATGAGATATAAATTATTATATGAGATGATCATGTATTGTAAAAGTTATCGGCAACTGGTAGGAGCCTTATGGTTGTCGCTTTATTGTATGAAATGCAATCGCCATGTAATTGCTTTACTTTATCACTATGCGGTAGAGATAGTTGTAGAAGCAAGAGTTGGTGAGACGACAACGACGCTACGATGGTGATCAAGGTGTCAAGCCGGTGACGATGGAGATCATGACGGTGCATTGGAGATGGAGATCAAAGGCACAAGATGATGATGGCCATATCATGTCACATATTTTGGTTGCATGTGATGTTTATCTTTTATGCATCTTATTTTGCTTAGTACGGCGGTAGCATTATAAGATGATCCCTCACTAAATTTCAAGGTATACGTGTTCTCCCTGAGTATGCATCGTTGCTACAGTTCGTCGTGTCGAGACACCACGTGATGATCGGGTGTGATAAGCTCTACGTTCACATACAGCGGGTGCAAGCCAGTTTTGCACATGCAGAATACTCGGGTTAAACTTGACGAGACTAGCATATGCAGATATGGCCTTGCAACACTGAGACCGAAAGTTCGAACATGAATCATATAGTAGATATGATCAACATAGAGATGTCCATCATTGAAAACTACTCCATCTCACGTGATGATCGGACATGGTTTAGTTGATATATATATATATATAGATCACGTGATCATTTAGATGACTAGAGGGATGTCTATCTAAGTGGGAGTTCCTAAGTAATATGATTAATTGAACTTTAATTTATCATGAATTTAGTACCTGATAGTTTTTGCATATCTATGTTGTTGTAGATCAATGGCACGTGCTACCGTTCCCTTGAATTTTAATACGTTCCTAGAGAAAGCTAAGTTGAAAGATGATGGTAGAAACTACACGGACTGGGTCCGTAACTTGAGGATTATCCTCATTATTGCACAGAAGAATTACGTCCTGGAAGCACCGCTAGGTGCAAGATCCGCTGCAGGAGTAACTCCGGACGTTATGAACATCTGGTAGAGCAAAACTGATGACTACTCAATAGTTCAGTGTGCCATGCTTTACGGCTTAGAATCGATACTTCAAAGACGTTTTGAATGTCATGGATCATATGAGATGTTCTAGGAGTTGAAGTTAATATTGAGAGATATGAAGTCTCCAACAAGTTCTATAGCTGCAAGATGGAGGACAATAGTTCTGTCAGTGAACATATACTCAAAATGTCTGGGTATCATAACCACTTGACTCAGCTGGGAGTTAATCTTCCTGATGATAGTGTCATTGACAGAGTTCTTCAATCACTGCCACCAAGCTATAAAGGCTTCGTGATGAACTATAATATGCAAGGGATGGAAAAGATAATTCCAGAGCTCTTCGCGATGCTAAAGGTTGCAGAGGTAGAAATCAAGAAGGAGCATCAAGTGTTGATGGTTAACAAGACCACTAGTTTCAAGAAAAAGGGCAGAGGGAAGAAGGGGAACTTCAAAAAGAACAGCAAGCAAGTTGCTGCTCAAGGGAAGAAGCCCAAGTCTGGACCTAAGCCTGAAACTGAGTGCTTCTGCTGCAAAGGGACTGGTCACTGGAAGCGGAACTGCCCCAAGTATTTGGCGGATAAGAAGGATGGCAAAGTGAGAGGTATATTTGATATACGTGTTATTAATGTGTACCTTACTAATGCTCGTAGTAGCGCCTGGGTATTTGATACTAGTTATGTTGCTCATATTTGCAACTCGAAACAGGGCTACGGATTAAATGAAGATTGGCTAAGGACGAGGTGATGATGCGCGTGGGAAATGGTTCCAAAGTCGATGTGATCGCCGTCGGCACGCTACATCTACATCTACCTTCTTCGGGATTTGTTTTAGACCTAAATAATTGTTATTTGGTGCCAGCGTTGAGCATGAACATTATATCTGGATCTTGTTTTATGCGAGACGGTTATTCATTTAAATCAGAGAATAATGGTTGTTCTATTTATATGAGTAATATCTTTTGTGGTCATGCACCCTTGATGAGTGGTCTATTTTTGTTGAATCTCGGTTGTAGTGATACACATATTCATAATATTGAAGCCAAAAAATGCAAAGTTAATAAGGATAGTGCAGCTTATTTGTGGCACTGCCGTTTAGGTCATACTGGTGTAAAGCGCATGAAGAAACTCCATGCTGATGGGCTTTTGGAATCACTTGATGCTTGCGAACCATGCCTCATTGGCAAGATGACTAAGACTCCGTTCTCCGGAACAATGGAGCGAGCAACTGACTTATTGGAAATAATACATACTGATGTATGCGGTCCGATGAGTGTTGAGGCTCGCGATGGCTATCGTTACTTTCTAACCTTCACAGAAGATTTGAGCAGATATGGATATATCTACTTAATGGAACATAAGTCTGAAACATTTGAAAAGTTCAAAGAATTTCAGAGTAAAGTGGAAAATCATCGTAACAAGAAAATAAAGTTTGTATGATCTAATCGTGGAGGTGAATATTTGAGTTATGAGTTTGGTCTTCATTTGAAACAATGTGGAATAGTTTCGCAACTCATGCCACCTAGAACACCACAGCGTAATGGTGTGTCCGAACATCGTAACCGTACTTTATTAGATATGGTGTGATCTATGATGTCTCTTACTGATTTACCACTATCGTTTTGGGGTTATGCTTTAGAGGCGGCTGCATTCACGTTAAATAGGGCACCATCTAAATCCGTTGAGACGACATCATATGAACTGTGGTTTGGCAAGAAACCTAAGCTGTCGTTTCTTAAATTTTGGGGCTATGATGCTTATGTGAAAAAGCTTCAACCTGATAAGCTCGAACCCAAATCGGAAAAGTGCGTCCTCATAGGATACCCAAAGGAGACTGTTGGGTACACCTTCTATCACAGATCCGAAGGCAAGACATTTGTTGCTAAAAATGGATCCTTTCTAGAGAAGGAGTTTCTCTCGAAAGAAGTGAGTGGGAGGAAAGTAGAACTTGATGAGGTAATTGTACCTTCCCTTGAATTGGAAAATGGATCATCACAGAAATCGGTTCCAGTGATGCCTACACCAATTACTGAGGAAGTTAATGATAATGATCATGAAACTTCAGATCAAGTTACTACCGAACCTCGTAGGTCAAACAAAGTACTTTCTGCGCTAGAGTGGTACGGTAATCCTGTTCTGGAACTCATGTTACTAGACCATGATGAACCTATGAACTATGAGAAAGCGATGATGAGCCTGATGATCGGCAAGCCATAGAAAATAAATGGATCTTTAAGAAGAAGACTGACGCTGACAGTAATGTTACTGTCTACAAAGCTCGACTTGTTGCGAAAGATTTTTGACAAGTGCAAGGGGTTGACTACGATGAGACCTTCTCACCCGTAGCGATGCTTAAGTCTGTCCAAATCATGTTAGCAATTACCGCATGTTATGATTATGAAATTTGGCAAATGAATGTCAAAACTGCATTCCTTAATGGATATCTTAAAGAAGAGTTGTATATGATGCAACCAGAAGGTTTTGTCGATCCTAAAGTTGCTAACAAAGTGTGCAAGCTCCAGCGAGCCATTTATGGACTGGTGCAAGCATCTCGGAGTTGGTATATATGCTTTGATAGTGTGATCAAAGCATATGGTTTTATACAGAATTTTGGAGAAGCATGTATTTACAAGAAAGTGAGTGGGAGCTCTGTAGCATTTCTAATATTATATGTGGATGACATATTGTTGATTGGAAATGATACATAATTTCTGGATAGCATAAAAGGATACTTGAGTAAGAATTTTTTCAATGAAAGACCTCGGTGAAGCTGCTTATATATTGGGCATCAAGATCTATAGAGATAGATCAAGACGCTTAATTGGACTTTCAGAAAGCACATACCTTGATAAAGTTTTGAAGAAGTTCAAAATGGATCAGTCAAAGAAAGGGTCATTGCCAGTGTTACAAGGTGTGAAGTTGAGTCAGACTCAATGCCCGACCACTGCAGAGAATAGAGAGAAAATGAAAGTCATTCCCTATGCCTCAGCCATAGGTTCTATCATGTATGCAATGTTGTGTAGTAGACCTGATGTGTGCCTTGCTATAAGTTTAGTAGGGAGGTACCAAAGTACTCCAGGAGTGGATCACTGGACAACGGTCAAGAACATCCTGAAATAACTGAAAAAGACTAAGGATATGTTTCTCGTTTATTGAGGTGACAAAGAGCTCATCGTAAATGGTTACGTCGATGCAAGCTTTGGCACTGATCCGGATGACTCTAAGTCGCAAACCGGATATGTGTTTATATTGAATGGTGGAGCTGTCAGTTGGTGCAGTTCCAAGCAGAGCGTCGTGGAGGGATCTACGTGTGAAGCGGAGCACATAGCTGCTTCGGAAGCAGCAAATGAAGGAGTCTAAATGAAGGAGTTCATATCCGATTTAGGTGTAATACCTAGTGCATCGGGTCCAATGAAAATCTTTTGTGACAATACTGGAGCAATAGCCTTGGCGAAGGAATCCAGATTTCACAAGAGAACCAAACACATCAAGAGATGCTTCAATTCCATCCGCGATCAAGTCAAGGAGGGAGACATAGAGATTTGGAAAATACATACAGATCTGAATGTTGCAGACCCGTTGACTAAGTCTCTTCCATGAGCAAAACATGATTAGCACCAAGACTCCATGGGTGTTAGAATTATTACTATGTAATCTAGATTATTGACTCTAGTGCAAGTGGGAGACTGAAGGAAATATGCCCTAGATGCAATAATAAAGTTTTTATTTATATTTCCTTATATCATGATAAATGTTTATTATTCATGATAGAATTTTATTAACCGGAAACTTAGTACATGTGTGAATACATAGACAAAACAGAGTATCCCTAGTATGCCTCTACTTGACTAGCTCGTTAATCAAAGATAGTTAAGTTTCCTGACCATAGATATGTGTTGTCATTTGATGAACGGGATCACATCATTACAGAATGATGTGATGGACAAGACCCATCCGTTAGCTTAACATTATGATCGTTTAGTTTTATTGATATTGCTTTCTTCATGACTTATACATATTCCTCTAACTATGAGATTATGCAACTCCTAAATACCAAAGGAACACCATGTGTGCTATCAAACATCACAATGTAACTGGGTGATTATAAAGATGCTCTACAGGTGTCTCCGAAGGTGTTTGTTGAGTTGGCATAGATCAAGATTAGGATTTGTCACTCCGTATATTGGAGAGGTATCTCTGGGCCCTCTCGGTAACGCACATCACTATAAGCCTTGCAAGCAATGTGACTAATGAGTTAGTTGCAGGATGATGCATTACGTAACGAGTAAAGAGACTTGCCAGTAACGAGATTGAACTAGGTATGATGATACCGGCGATCGAATCTTGGGCAAGTAACATACCGATGACAAAGGGAATGACGTATGTTGTTATGCGGTTTGACCGATAAAAATGTTTGTAGAATATATAGGAGCCAATATGAGCATCCAGGTTCCGCTATTGGTTATTGAACAGAGATGTGTCTCGGTCATGTCTACATAGTTCTCGAAGCCGTATGGTCCGCATGCTTAACGTTCGTTGACGATTTGTATTATGAGTTGTGTGTTTTGGTGACCGAAGTTTGTTCGGAGTCCCAGATGAGATCACGGACATGACGAGGAGTCTTGAAATGGTCGAGAGGTAAAGATTCATATATTGGAAGGTAGTACTCAGACATCAGAATGGTTCCGAGTGATTCGGGTATTTTACCGGGGTACCGAGGGGTTACCGGAACCCCCCGGGGGAATATTGGGCCTTAGTGGAGAGAGAGGAGGGCCGCAAGGGGTGGGCACGCCCCACCCATGGCAGTCCGGGTGGACTAGGGGAGGGTGGCGCCCTTTCCTCCCCCTCCCTCTCCTTCCTTTTCATTCCGGTGGAGAAAGGAAAAGGGGGGGCGAATCCTACTTGGACTAGGAGTCCAAGTAGGACTCCCCCGATGGCGGGCCCCTCATGGCCGCCAGCCTCCTCCTCCCCTCCTTTATATACGAGGGCGGGGGCACTAAGAGAGTCCTTGATTAGGGGGTATCCGGACAGCCGGACTATATCCTTTGGCCGGACTGTTGGATTATGAAGATACAAGAATGAAGAATTCGTCTCGTGTCCGGATGGGACTCTCTTGGCGTGGAAGGCAAGCTTGGCGATATGGATATGTAGATCTCCTTCATTTATAATCGACTGTAACCCTAGCCCCTCCGGTGTCTATATAAACCGGAGGGTTTTGTCCGTGAGGACAACAACAATCATACCATAGGCTAGCTTCTGGGGTTTAGCCTCTACGATCTCGTGGTAGATCAACTCTTGTAATACTCATATTCATCAAGATCAATCAAGCAGAAGTAGGGTATTACCTCCATAGAGAGGGCCGAACACAGGTAAACATCGTGTCCCTGGTCTCCTGTTACCATCCGCCTTAGACGCACGATTCGGGACCCCTACCCGAGATCCGCGGTTTGACACCGACATTGGTGCTTTCATTGAGAGTTCCACTGTGTCGTCGTTGCAAGGTTCGATGGCCCCTTCGATCATCGACAACGATGCGGTCCAGGGTGAGGCTTTCCTCCCCGGACAGATCTTCGTGTTCGGCGGCTTCGCACTGCGGGCCAACTCGTTTGGCCATCTGGAGCAGATCGAGAGCTACGCCCTTGGCCATCAGGTCAGGTTTGGAAACTTGAATTACACTGCCGATATCCGTGGAGACTTGATCTTCGATGGATTCGGGCCCATGCCAGGTGTGCCGCACGATAACGACAAGCACGATATAGCTCTGCCATCGGACGGTGTTCGGGAGATCACGCCAGCAACTACTCCGGCCTCTAGTACGGAGCAGATCGCGCCATCCGAGGACGGGAGGGTAGACTCTACCACGGGGGTCGCGCCCTCAGTGGTGATAGAGCCGAATACTGACCTTACCCTTCACGAGAGCCGTGTAGCCGAACTGCTGGACTCATCCTCGGCCACGGACTCCGTACCACCCGCGCCCATACCTATCGAATCCGATTGGGCGCCGATCATGGAGTTCACCTCCGTAGATATCTTTCAGCACTCGCCCTTTGGCGACATACTGAACTCATTGAAATCTCTCTCCCTGTCTAGAGATCCTCGGCCGAACTATGTCCAGCTAGAGTGGGACGCGGACGATGAAGAAATTCAATCCCCGCCCACCACCCACTTAGTAGCCACTGTCGACGATTTAACCGACATGCTCGACTTCGACTCCGAAGACATCGATGGTATGGACACCGATGCGAGGCGAACAGAACCATCGCCGCGAGGCGCTGGACCGCCACCTCATCATATGGCGTATATATGATGGATACACCCAAAGAAAATAATAACGAGGATGCAGCGAAGATAGCTCCACGACAAGCAATCAAAAGCGGCGCCGTGGCGCCGCTCTAATCCGCCTTGGCAAAAACAGCGACAACAGCGCAACAAGAAGCCAAATTGACCCAGCGATAGAGCAGGGTAAGCCAGCAGACGACGAACAAATTGCGGAGCCGCTGTCCGAGCACGGCGACGCCGAGCATCAAGACAACCAACCCGTCTCCGGTCAGGAGAACAGTCCGGACGACGACGAGCGCATCATCCTGGAAGGGCAGCTGGAGCAAGAAAGGCTTATGGCCACTGCAAGAAGTTTGAAGAAGCAGAAACAAAGGCTCAAGGCCGCACAAAACACACTCAATAGTAGATGGAATAAAGTGCTCGACACAGCAGAAAAGTACGGTGGCAGTCGCCCCATGAAGAGCTACCCAAAGCGGAAGCTGCTGCCGGAGTTCGACGACGAGGCCTTCGAACCCTCGCAGCCAAAAAACAAAACCGCTGATCGGTAGGATCGACGACCTCGTGGCCGCGATAGGGTGGCCAACGAGGCCGCACATAAGTCAGTACATGACCGACGCGAGGACCCGCATCAACGGGCCGGCGCAACCAGATCCATCTACGAATCAAGGAAACGCGCTCCAGCACTCAGCCAACACCAAATACCACAACCGTACGAACGCCATGGCAGAGCCAAATACAGGGGTGCCGCACACCCCCTATGTTTCTCCGACGAGGTATTAGACCATGAATTTCCAGAAGGATTCAAACCAGTTAACATAGAGGCATACGACGGAACCACAGACCCTGGGGTCTGGATCGAGGACTTCATCCTCCATATTCACATGGCTCATGGAGACGATCTCCACGCCATCAAATACTTACCCCTCAAGCTCAAAGAACCAGCTCGGCACTGGCTGAAAAGCCTCCCCGAAAATTCCATTGGAAGTTGGGAGGAGGTTGAGGACGCTTTCCGGACTAACTTTCAAGGGACTTATGTTCGACCCCCGGACGCTGATGATTTGAGTCATATAATTCAACAGCCCGGAGAGTCAGCCCGAAAGCTTTGGAATAGGTTTGTCACTAAGAAGAACCAAATTGTCGACTGTCCGGACGCTGAAGCCCTAGCAGCTTTAAAGCACAGCGTTCGAGACAAATGGCTTGCCAGACACCTTGGCCAAGAAAAGCCGAGAACAATGGCAGCCTTAACAAGCCTCATGACCCGCTTTTGCACGGGCGAGGACAGCTGGTTAGCTCGCAGCAGGACCAGCGACCCAAGCACATCCAAGGTCCGGGACGGCAATGGAAAACCGTGACGCAGTAAAAACAAGCGCTAGAATAAAGAAGACAGCCCAGACAACACGGCGGTAAACGCCGGATTTAGAGGCTCTCGACCGGGTCAGTGTAAAAAGCCCTTTAAAGGCAACAAAGATGAACCGACCGGCCTAAACAAAATTCTAGACAAACTATGTCAGATCCACGGCACCCCCGGCAAACCTGCAAATGATACCCACTGAGATTGCTGGGTCTTCAAGCAGGCTGGCAAGCTAAACGCCGAACACAAGGGGGAGGACACTCCGAGCGAGGACGGGGATCGCCTGCTTGACAAGACAACGTGGGATGAAAAAATTCCCACCAGAAGTCAAAACAGTAAATGTTATCCACGTGACAAAGAGGAGAGGCAAATACGCACTCCAAAATACACGAGTCATAGATCCCGTCACCCATGAGTCCTACCACTGGTCGGCCTGCCCGGTCACTTTCGATCGCAGGGATCACCTAATAGGTATCCGGCAGGAAGGATCAGCCGCCTTGGTGCTGGACCCAATAGTAAACGGATACCACCTCACACGAGTCCTTCTGGACGGCGGCAGTAGTCTAAATCTGATATACCAGGACACCGTCCGCAAAATGGGGATAAACCCAACAAACATCAACCACAATAATACTACCTTCAAGGGAGTAATACCAGGCACAGAGGCTCGTTGCACGGGCTCTCTAGTACTAGAGGTTGTGTTCGGCTCGCCTGACAACCTCCGGAGCGAAAGGTTAACCTTCGACATAACTCCATTCCGAAGTGGCTATCAAGCACTACTCCGACGAGAGGCTTTCGCCCGTTTCAATGCAATACCGCATTACGCTTTACTCCAACTTAAAATGCCCGATCCGCGCGGCACCATCACAGTACATGGAAATGTTGAGCATTCGTTCCAAGCAGAAGAACACACGGCTACTTTAACAGTCGAACACTAGACGGCCTCACCACCAGAGATGATGACCGGTCGTTAGGACCGCGGACACGGTTAGAGGAGTCCGGACAATCATTGGATAGATATTGGTTCGATGGTTACACCCGTATAGACAGTACCAGGGGCTTCGCCGCAATAATTCGGCTCATCTTTACCCATCTCGACTTTTTCATGGTTTATATATAATAACCAAATTTTTGCACAACAACTTTTCACTAAGCACCTCTCTTTTATAGATGACGACCGTGCTACACCCGTCCAGGATACGGCACAACAGAGATACAGGCGCAGACGTGCAGCAGGGACCCGTGCAAAGGTTTCTCTTTAGATTAAGACCCTGCATAAACCTTTTTTACTGTCTTTTGTTGTTCACATCCTCTGGATTCTCAATACAACCGAGAAGGATGCTGACGTCTTGGCATGTGGCCATGTCAGAATATTGCTCGTACCTGGACACTATGAGTTCATTGTCAAAGGGCATCACCTAAGCCCAGTATATGTTTCAAAGACCGAACACCTTAGGGAGTGTTCGGCGTCGCGAGTTAGGCCTTATATGCATCAGCTCCGAATCATGTCTTTGGTCAAATGTTGGGTTTGCCCGGCTCTTGTGTTTTTCTACCTTACGTTCCACTCTATCGGCTAAGGTGGCACCAGGAGAACTACTGCGATTGTGCCCTGGCTAGCCCGGACGAGCACCTTAGTAGAGAAAGCCGAAAACTCACTGTCATGATAAAGCGAGAGACTAGTCAACCACTTGATGACTTATCGGAATCTTCGGGATTCCTCCGCATTAACAAAGGGCCGTTTCCCGGCCAGGCATGACTGCGCCCCATATTTGGATGAGCGCGGAGCCACCAGGGGCTATATAGTAGCCCCACTGTCAAACTCCTATGGCTAAGTGAAAGTGTTAAAGCAATATAGTCCGATTGCCTAGTTCGCTGCGCTATCACCTCCTTAAGGGACCAAGACGTTGGATCAAGTGTGAATACGTGTCTTCTGCGAACACCCCCGCATTATATGTGTGGGAAATTTGAAGCCGACATTCGCAAACTTTCAGGTTATATACACATATACATAAACAGCCGCACATGAGGCATCATAACACTTTTAGGCAAAAGTATAAAAATAGCCTTTATATAATTTAGTAAAACATTGTTTTTCAATGGGAATAAATGTCATTCGAACATAATATTCTTCGAGCACTGCGCTTCTATTGGATGAGCGCCGTCAAGGACCTCATCAAAATAGTGCTCGGCAGCTACTCGGCTAATTGCCGAACTAGGGGCTGCAATTGCGGTGGCGTCCATCTCCGCCCAGTGCGTTTTGGCACGGGCAAGCGCCATCCGTGCACCCTCGATGCACGCCGACCTCTTCATAGCGTCGATGCGCGGCACAGCACCACGGAACTGCTGCACCAAACTGAAGTAACTGTTCGGCCTTGGCCCTGCCGGCCACAGGTGATCCACAATAGACCTCATGGCGAGTCCGAACAACCTATGCAGCCCGGCCCATTCGGCCATCCGCTCATTCAGAGGAAGGGGACGCGCCGGACCATTAAATTGCGACCAGAACAGCTTCTCCACTTCGCGATCTCTTTGATCTTTGAAGAACTTCGGCGCATCGCAAAGACTCTGCCAAATCGAATAAGCATCTGCAGAACTCCACAGCCGGTCCAGAGGTGCATACTTAGGATCTCGAACTTCATCCGCGGCATAAAGGGCTTCCCACCGCGATATCCCGGCGTGACGCAGCTCCTCCTTCATCGCTCTAATTGTAGAGCGGGATTCCTTGCTGCTACCATGGCCTTATCTAGCTCCGTAGCCCTCGCTTAGCTTTCCTTCTCAAGAAGCCGGTATCGGTCGACAGCATCACTTAACTCAACGGCCATCTTGACCATCTTCTCCTTACTTTGGCAATGGGCAGCTTGTTCGGCCCTCAGCTCTTCAGCCGCCTTTAGAGCGGCCGCATCACTATTCCTGGTTTGCTTTTTGGCTCGGGCAAGTTCCGCCCGAAGGGTCCCCACTGTCGCAGCTCCATCTGCATTTCACAACATGTTCAAGATACTGGCATTACACTCCTCTTACCATATGTTGAAATCCGGAGAAATTACATACCCTGCGCCTTGTCAAGCCGCTTGTTGACAAGCACGATGTCGGCATCTGCCGCATCAAGTCGCCACGTTAGCTCGGCAACCTCACAAGTCCGGCTAGCCACTGGACCTCCTGCCACCTGCATATGAAGACGGCTGGATTATTACCTGTGACTATGATCCTCTGTTTATCGCCGTTTCTGACAGCAACCAGAGTCTCAGGGGCTACTATCTGCACAGGGCACATTTAAAACATGTGCGGTACTGTCAAAAATACACGTCACTTCGCGTACCTCAAAACCTTTCAACAGACTCATAAAGGCTTCATGCAACCCGCGTTCTGCGGATGAAAACCTCTCAACCGTTGCGCCCATTAGCGCACGGTGCGCTTCTAAGATAGCCGCCTGCTCTAGCAGATCCTTCAGTGCATCCGACCGCATGATAGGCGGAGTCGGACCCTTCCGGTTGCTCTCTTCAAGAGCCGGATACTGAGGACTTCGGGTGGCCAAAGAATCACCCTCTGGCCTTGCCGGATCGGGAGAAGCCCTCCGAGACGACACCTGGGGTCGCCCGCCTCGTAAGGTGGGATGGCGTGGGCAGGCGTTTCGCTCTCCATCATCTCCGGAGGAAGATCCCCCAAAGACGAACTCTGCCGAGAAGGGCCACGATCCGGACTACAAGACGGATGATTCAGTTATTTTCCTCAGAAGTAAAGTAGGATGTTTTTTACTATTAAACCCTTTCTTTTATTTAAAGCTCGATGAAGGGATGATCCCCTTGCGGGCACTGTATGGCCGGGGTATCCCCTGGGCCAGGACCCTCTGGCGAAGATTCCTTCCCCCTTTTAGAGACTATTGTCTCGGGCCTTGAGGTGGTCCTTTTCCTTCCTTGGGAAAGGGCTTTGGCTTCTTCTCCCGGTTGTCCGCCTTTGCGGGCGTCGACCTCTTTCTTCCCACTTTTATCCTCCCCTGAGGGCGCTTGGTAGGGCGCAAGCTCCAACATCCGGACTAGTACCAAATCCGGTGAGACCTCGGGGAGGGGGGGGCCGGACACCTGATCTTCTTCGCCTTTGCTATCCAGTCCTGGTCAAAGAGTGACTTTTCAGAATGATGTCGTGATGAATAGAAATACAACGTATTCGGTCATAGGGCGACTTACTTGGGTATCTGGACGATTACAGCTCAGACCCGCGTCCTCGGTGGAATCCGGACACATTACTTGCGGTCCGAAGTACAATCTGTACATCTCCTCGGGCGTCATGCTGAGGAAGTGCTGAATAGCTCGCGATCCCTCCGGATTGAATTCCCACAGACGGAAGGGAAGACGTTTATAGGGCAGGGTTCGGCGAAGTAACATTACTTGCGTTACTGTGACCAGATCAATATCTCTTTCGAGAAGATCTCGGATGCGGCCCTGCAGTATGGGCACGTCCTTCACTGGCCCCCAGTCTAGCCCCTTGTTGATCCATGACGCTTGTCGTGGAGGGTGCCCCGAGCGAAAGGCAGGTGGGGCCACCCATTTGGTACCCCTGGGAGCTGTGACATAAAACCATTCTTGTTGCCATAAGCTGGACACTTCCTGGAAAGAACCCACGGGCCATGGGGCATCGGCGTTTTTGCTTATTACAACACCTCCGCGTTCTGCATACCTCCCCTTGATTATCTTCGGCTCCACTTGGAAGGTCTTGAGCCACAGGCCGAAGTGAGGGGTGATGCGGAGAAAAGCTTCGCACACGACGATAAAAGACGAGATGTGGAGAATAGAATCCGGAGCTAAATCGTGGAAGTCCAGCCCGTAATAGAACATGAGCCCCTCACGAAGGGATCGAGCCAGGCCTAGCCCTCGAAGGAAGTGAGATATGAATACTACGCTCTCGCCGGGTTTGGGAGTAGGTATGACCTGCCCTTGAGCAGGTAGCGGTGCATAATCTCGCCGGTCAAGAACCAGCCTCTCTTAACTTTCTAACGTCTTCCTCCGTGGCGGAGGAGGGCATCCACCGACCTTGAAGGTTGGATCCGGACATGGTTGAAGGTGCAGGCGCTGACTGAGCTTTGGGTGTTGGAACTCGGCGGGGAGGATTCGATTTAGTTCGAGGAATAAAAAAGGATATGCCTTCGTATCTTTATAAAGAGGGTGAATACCAGGCATCCTCCTCGTGACCGTTTGGGACTTGCCTATAATCGAGGAGTCATACCAACAGGCACGATTGGGTTACCCACGCCCGTATTGATGAGAATCCCGTGATAAGGGGACACGATCTCTGCTTCGACAAGGCGTGCCAAGGAAACCGCCTCGTGATATGCGCCAAGGCTGGTGAAAAAACACGGTTCGATAATAACCAGGCCATGACATGATGTCATGGTATCAAATACGTCAGCAGGTCGGATTTGTGAATATTATTCTCTCTACGGTGGAATGTGGAACTTATTTTGCAGAGTCGGACACTATCCTTGTGTTCAAGATCTTCTATGGAGTATTCGGAGGAGGAACCCGCCTTGCAATGCCGAAAACAATCTGCGCGCCGGACTCATCGTCATTGAAGCCTGGTTCAGGCTCTTGAGGAGTCTGGATTAGGGGTATCCGGACAGCGGACTATATCCTTTGGCCCATTGTTGGATTAAGAAGATACAAGAATGAAGACTTCGTCTCGTGTCCGGATGGGACTCTCTTGGCGTGGAAGGCAAGCTTGGCGATACGGATATGTAGATCTCCTTCTGTTGTAACCGACTTTGTGTAACCCTAGCCCCCTCCGGTGTCTATATAAACCGGAGGGTTTAGTCCGTAGGACAACAACAATCATACCATAGGCTAGCTTCTAGGGTTTAGCCTCTATGATCTCGTGGTAGATCAACTCTTGTAATACTCATATTCATCAAGATCAATCAAGCAGGAAGTAGGGTATTGCCTCCATAGAGAGGGCCCGAACCTGGGTAAACATCGTGTCCCTGGCCTCCTGTTACCATCCGCCTTATACGCACAGTTCGGGCACCCCTACCCGAGATCCGCCGGTTTTGACACCAACAGGCACACCAAGAATTCTCTTAGCCGTGTGCGGTGCCCCCTCCACAGTTTACTCCTCCGGTCATAGCGTCGTAGTGCTTAGCTTGAAGCCCTGCGCGGATCACATCACCATCACCGTTACCACGCCGTTGTGCTGACGGAACTCTCCCTCGACCCACTACTGGATCAAGAGTTCGAGGGACATCATCGAGCTGAACGTGTGCTGAACACGGAGGTGTTGTACGTTCGGTACTTGGATCGGTTGGATCGTGAAGACGTTCGACTACATCAACCGCGTCAACATAACGCTTCCGCTTTCGGTCTACGAGGGTACGTGGACACACTCTCCTCGTCTTGTTGCTATGCATCTCCTAGATAGATCTTGCGCGATCGTAGGAATTTTTTTAAAATTGCATGCTACGTTCCCCAACAATTTCCAATACGATGCCTTAAGCGCCCGTTACAGTGGTTTTTGCAACTGGACCCGCCATCCTGGGCTTCGCCCATTTGCTTTCCTTTTCTACTTTCCAACCTTTCAAAAAATTAATTGTGTGTTTTGTTAGATTCGAACTGCTGTCCTTTAGGTTCTGTCTCGACGAACATAACTACTGCGGCAGCATTCTTTGTTTTGCCCTCTCACTTCTTCTTCTTCACTTGTGGCAAATGTAAGGTTAACAATAAATGACTCATTTCCTGTGGGATTTTTTTTTCTCATTTTTTGTTTTGTTTGACCGTTGTTCTATTTTTTTTAAATCTTTCCTTTTGTTTTCCTTTCTTAATTCACCTACTTTATTTAAACTTGCGAACATTTTCCATCTTCTGTGAACTTTTTTTTTGAAAACCCATGAACTTTTTAGAATTTAAGATTATTTTTTTTAAAATTGATAAACTTTTTCAAATTCTTGAAATTTTTATTATCAAAATCAAAGAAATTTTTTCAAATGCGTGAACTTTATTATATAATCTGGTGATTTTTATTGAATTTTTGAATTTTTTTGAAAAACTGTAAAGTGATTGCAAAATTGATGATTTTTGCAAAGTGAACTTTTCTTGAAAATCCGGTGAACTGTTTTTCAAATTCTTGAGCTTTTTAAAAAAAAATCATGTACTTTTTCTCAATATGGAAGAACCTTTTTCATGATCAGATTTGTTTTCATTTTTTCTCTATTCTTTTCAACTTTACTGATTTTTTTATGAACATTTTCCTAAAGTCAACCGGTCAACCAGGGAGAGATCTCCCGATCTAGAGATCGCAATGATTGTTAGCGGAACAATCAACCACTTTTTTATCTTCGCGCTTAATGGGCCGGCCCTCCCCGATCAATGGGCGTGAGCGCCAGCAGCGTTAAGCGGGGATGGGCCAAAAAATTGGGAGGCTAGTGCGAAGCGTTGACAATGTGGGGATGGGCCGACCAATTGTGAGGCTTGTGCGAAGCGTTGATTATGTGGCCCAGAATGTGTATGTTGTGCTCAACATGAGGTAGTCTCGCATAAGAGCCCAGCTCTCGGGAAGCCACAACCACCTTTTTTTCTTATTTTTACATTTTGTTTGTATACAATTATTTCTTTCTTATTTTTTTTTATTTTATACCTACAAATAATCTAAATATATATTCGAATAACACTCTACATAAAACATTTACAAAATGTTAATCTAGCTTTTGAAAATGTTAAATGTGTATAGAAAAAATATTGCTTGTGTATACAATAAATATACAACGTGTATGGAAAAAGTTGGTTGTGTATCTAATAAATGTTCCTAATATATAAGAAAATTTACAATGTCTAAGAAAAAATACATTTCATAGACACTAATATTTGACAAATATGTTAACCACCTATTTAAAAATGCTAAATTTGTATAAGAAATTTTTCTGGTATATACAAAATATATATAATGTGTAATAAATTTGTTTAACATATAATCATAAATTCTGAATAGTGTGCATAGGAAAATATGTTTACATTATTTGGAACAATGTAACAAAATATTTATATTATTTTCAAAAAGAGTATCAGGATATATATTTAAATGAATAGAAGAAAATCTTCCTGATATATTCCGAAATTGTACAATATTTGTAGAAGAGTAGTAATAGAAAACAATTCCAAATATGTAAAGAAATTTTCCTGGCATATCAGAAAAGTATATAAGTTGTTTAGTTTTTTAACATAAAAGCAAGAACTTTCAAAAGTTTGATCATGTATAATAAAACATTAATCATATATTTCCAAAAATGTAAAAATGGATTGAAAATATTCCAGATATATACCAAAATCGTCAATATTATGTAAAAACTAGTCATCAAACTAATTTTTCTAAATGTTAACCATGTATATTAAAAATGTTAAACATGTATGAAAAATGTTCCTAATGTATAAGTAAAATGAATAAATGTGTATGAAAAATCTAGAAATGTGTTGGAGAAAAGGAAAAAAACAAATGAACAAACAGAAGAAAAAACATAAGAAACACCCCAGAATCTAAGAAAAACTGAAAACCTGAAGAAAATCCAGAACAACCATGAAAAAGAAACAAAAAAGCAAAGAAAGCAGTGAAAATTTATTAGAACCAGAGAAAACCAGAATAATAAATATGGTATAAAATAAAAAGAAAAATAATAAATATGGAGAAATTAACAATAGAAAACCTAGGAAAAAAACCAGCAAAAACAGAATAAAAGAAAGAATATGATGAAAAACGAAAACACCGAAGAAAATAAACATGAAAAAAGTACGAAAAGAAACAATAAACCAAACCGAACTCGAGATCAGAGGAAACGTGAACGATAGGTGGAAATGGGTTCCCCAAGTAATGTTCAGGGGAGACTATGTTCCGACTCGAGTGTTGCCGCTTTGTCTAACTTAGTGCAAGGCCGAACGTGAAGGGGGTCAGCCCAATAACTTAGTGAAAGTTCGTTAGTTTTGTTATTTTCTTTATACCGCGACATATGCCAAGTAAATATATTCCAAAAATCAATTTATGTAAATTTTAAAATTGTTTACCCACTTTTTAAAAATGTTCATTCACTGTTAAAAAACTTTTCATGAAACTGAGAAAACTATTAATATCATCTGGAAAACTGGTCGTGACATTTTAAAATGTTAGCGATATCAGGAATATGTTTATTATATGTTTTTCAAAAAAAATATCTAATGTAAAGAAATGTTTGTGCAATTTAAAAATTGTTTGTACCATTCAACAAAAATGTTTGTGACATTTAAAAATATTCATAAAGTTAAGAAATATGTGACTGACAACTTTTATATATATTTGGATTATCAAAATTTCTCGGAAAGTTTTAAAAATCACGCTATTCAAAAAATGTTAGTGACATTTTCAAAAATGTGCACGTGTTTGAACTATATTTTCTTGACATTTAATGAGAATGTTAATATAATGTATAAAAATGTTCATATAATTTAGGAAAATTTTGCATACCATTGAAAAAATGTTCAACGTGTATTTGAACAGTGAACTTGTATTAGAATAAATGTTTGACACATATATTTGAAGAAATGTTCATCATGTGTTTTTTAAAAAAGTTCATCGTGTATCAAAAATATATTCCATGTGCATACAAAAAAATGCAAAGACTATGTTTAAATAGTAGAAATGTGTTGAAAAAAGAAAAACCTAAGAAATCAAAGAAAACTGGTAAAGAAAAAACCAAAGAAACAAACATAAGAAAATGAACACGTAATCAAAAGCTGAAGAAACAAACCAAAGATATGGCATAGGTGCATATATCACTTAATAAAGCGAGATATAGCCCTCTACAGGACATGTGTATGGGTCGGTTCACTTCTGCTCACGCCAGAGGCAAGACGAGCTTCTGTCTCGCAAAGAGTGAGACCTAGCCCGAGGGTGATTAATCAGGGAAGAAGTTACATAACCGTAGGCCCCTCCAAGGATGTCCCCTAGGCGGTCGCCCCTTCTTCCTAGGTCCAGATCCGACTCTGGGTGTGTTCCTTTATGCGTTTGCTCGAAACCTGGCCGCCAGGAAGAGAAGCTATGTTTCTTCTCACGTCTTTCCACCGGGGGCCTCTCCTCCCCGGTGGGCACTTCACCATGAGGAGCCGAGGAACCACATAATTGAATTGACGTGTAATCTAAGTTATTTTCATGTTAGTTTTGCGTGTCCATGGTAAAAGTCACATAACTCGGTCCTTGTCTTGGTGTGATCACCGTGGCCGATAGGGTACCTTGAAGGGTTCAGTGATATTGTCGTCGCACAGATGGCTTCGACAAATTGGCTTCTGGAGGCGTTGGTGGTGGTAAGTCTGAGTTTGAGTTTCATCTGTTCGGTGCTTCTCATGTTTCACCTTTTTGTGTTCTCGATCTTCTTCCCCGGCACTATGGCAACGAAGCAGTGGTTCAGCAGCCTACCATGGAAGGGGTGTGTCCCCGGCCATGGTGCATTAGGTGTGAGACTCATGCGGATTTTCAAAACCTATGATGTTAGAGCATCTACAGCCATAACCTTTAAATCTAGGCCCTCAAACGTCCGTAGACGCGTCTGGACGTGCCCGCGGACAGTGACCTGGCGGGCCTCAAATTTTACTATTTGCAATCACATACCCTATTTCCAAAACACCTAATACATGCAGGGCCATGCTCGTCGATTATCACGTCTGTGTTGGGCTGGCAGGGCTGTCAAAAAACACCGAAAATTGCTCATACTTAAGATTTTTCACATTTGTATTATCCAGAAGCGATAAGCTTCACACATCATTACATCCTTTGTTAAGGAGATAGACTATATCACTATGAATCTTCTTTGCTTCTCACATAGAAGATTCATAGCCATGGTGTATCTCCTTCACAAATGGAACATTGATGTTTGCACGGCTCTTTGTGAATCACACTCTTTTTAAATCACAATGTGTTGGTAAAATTCGACGAACGAAATAAAAATCTAGTGTCATTATTGTAGAGCTATCAACATATATGAACGAGACGAACTTGACACTCGATGAACAATGATTAAATGATGAAATGCAATCTAGTGCCAAGCTTTCTCGTTCACACAACGAGAATTGATCGACCTATACAACAACACAGAAGCTTGCCGCCATCCGTGGGCGGCTATTTAAGCCGGTCGGCACCAGCCTCGCGCGGCGATGTGGGACTAAAATTTTGGGTGCACAAATGAGAGAGGAATGAGCTTCATGTGGCTGCAGGTGGGACCGGTATGACCTCGAGCAGGGTGGCCAGTCGTGTCCGGGCGCCCTCATATTGTCCCTACATTTGGTCCCAATTTGAAGGGTGCCCGTCAGTCCGGTCGTATAGGGATTAATTGAGAGGTCGTTGGGTCAATTTTTATTGAGGCGATTTGTGAATGTTTACCGAAAAAGGCTTTCGCCCCGCTTTTATAAATAAAGCAATGACCAACAACATCCAGGTACAGACGCACACCACCACAACACACGCACACACCCAAGGCGGGATACATAGGCGCTGAGCGCAGCAACACGACCCCTAGCACTACTCGAGCACCCGGGACTCCACCAGTGAACACGCCACCACGAAGAGATGCAGCCGCATACGATGAACCATGGGCTCCAAGACGGTACCTTCAGGAAGGGTACGACACGGAAGCGTCGCCACCGCCTGATCCGAGGATCAAGGTTTCCCCCGGAGCCACACGACAGACAATGAGAGCCGCGACGACGCCTTCAAGAAGGAAACGAGCTACGCGCCGCCGGTCTGTCCGAAGAAAGAACAGGTTTTCACCCCGGCCAATACTCACTGCCATCGAACGCCGCACCCCGACAACCACGCCGCCCACACGGCCATGACCACCGGGCAGCACCAAGCGGCGGGCTCTGCCCGTGAGCACCGCGCAACCACCACCAGGGCGGCCGCCCCGGAATCCAAGACCTAGGAACCACCACAACCGACACCCGCCGCTACCCCAACAGAAGAGATGATCGGATCCCGGGGCACACAAGTCCATCGATTCGTCCTACAGCTCCGGCGCGAGACTAGCAGTCTGCTGCGGGCGCGAGACGAGCTCGGTCTGCTGCCGGGCACGAGACGGGCTCGGTCCTGCTGCCGGGCGTGAGACGAGGAGGTCCAGCTGCCGGGCGCGAGACGAGCACAGTCCTGCTGCCCGAGCACGGGACTAGCGATGGGTCGCAGCAAGGAGAGGGCCATCCCACCGACGAAGATTGCGCCCGAGCATCGAGAAGAGGGGTCGAAGCTCTTCACAGGCCGCTCACCGACGGGCCGACGCCGAAGAAGTCCGGCCGCCGCCGTGAGACGATCCTGGCCACCGCCATGAGCCACCACCACGCCGTGGTAGCCCACATCCCCGCCGAGCACAGCCCGCGGCACCTGCCATCGCCGGATCGACCGGGGCCGGCAGTCCACCACCACCGGGCGCTGCAGTAGGGCAGCCACCGAGCAGAGCCACCACTGCGGCGAGCCGGGCCCCGCCACCACAAGGCCCAGAGCACTGAGCAGCGGCCGCGACGGATCCGGGCAGCGCCCACACGCCGCCACCGCCGGGATCGGTCGCGCCCGGCCGTCCAGACACCAGCGCCGCCGCTAGCAAGCAGCAGCGCACCGTCGCGAACGCCGTCGCTGCTTGCCGCGCGCTACTGGCCAACGCCACGCCGCCTAACAAGGATGGCCGCGCCATCCAGCGCCACGCGAGGAGGAAGAGCCCGCCGCCGCCCGATCTGGCGGATTTGCCCTTGTGTGGCCTGGGGCGGGAGGAGGAGAAACGAGGAGGGGCCGTGCCCATGGCTAGAGTTCCCGTGGCGGCGCCAAGGGAGCGCCAGGGGAGGGATGGGAGGGGGTCAGACTCTCGTTGTACTATTCTGTAGTCTGTTTGTGAATGTTTAGGAGCAAATAAGGGGTCCGTCTGGGTAGATGCTCTTAGTCTAACTTGTGCAAGTTTGGTCCTCTATAGCTTTTTATCGGGAGGCTTGAGAAAAAGTAAAAGTTTGAAAGATGGAGCTAGAGTATTCAGTTTCTTCGATACGATGTAATCTGTTTATTTTAATACTCTAGCTACGTGTGCAACAAATGACCACAACTAGTGTTAGTCAACAATTCTATTTTACGAAAAACTATTTTTTCTTTTCCGTGAAAACATCTGATCTATTCATCTTCAATCATGGCAGTATAATGAATATCAGAAATTATAGAAGTTATATCCAGATTCATAGACCACCTAGTGACGACTACAAGCACTGGAGCGAACCCAAGGCGTGCCGCTGTCATGACCCCTCCCTCATCAGAGTCGGCAAAATTTGTAGTAGTAGACAGTCAGGAAGTCTTCGTGCTAAAGCACCATAGAACCAGTGCACCAGAAGAGCAACCACCACCGATGAAGATTAGCGTAGATCGGAATGATCAAACATGAAGACAGACGAACATAGACAAACAACGAACAGATCCGAGCAAATCCACCAAAAGTAGATCTGCCGGAGACACATCTCCACACGCCCACCGACGGCGCTACCGGAACGAGGGCTAAACGAGGAAAACATTATTCTATCTTTAGATGTCGTTGTCGTCTTGCCTCACGAGCTGGACACTAACCCTAACAAAACTTAAAAATATATCTAAAAACGAGGCCCTGCCACTGGCAAGGGCCAGGATTCACCGCACTCTCATGGCCCTAAGGCCGCTGAAGACGAGGCGGATCTGTGGCGAAGCCGGCGGAAGGCGGAGGAACCCTAATTAGGCAGCTGCATGATCCGTGTAAGGAAGGGTTTGACTTAAGCGCTGAATGTCTACATGTCAGTGGTGTGTTATTTTACTTCTTAAATGTAAATACACTTCCATCAATTTATATCGTATAATATGAGAAGTCGTGTACTTCAGAGTTGACATCACAAAATCTGGATCAAAACTCGCTGACGATTCAATGCCTAGCACTTGCGTCACCAAGTTTACACCACACCAAGTCACTGTAGGTCACACACGTACGCGTCATGCACGACTGTGAGCGCCAGCCAGCAGCAGTGGAAGCGATCGTACTCGCGTAGCAAAGCCCACCGTCACGCCACTAGTACACCTTCGTCATACTACCAAATTCATTAATATTTATTAATATTTTAAATTTTAAATTCATTAAAAAAATTAAAATTTATGAACACTTTCCAAATTTTGGAACAATTTCCTGAATTCACAAATATGTTTTTAATTTCGTGAATATTTTTAGAATAAAGAAAATCGAATCCATGAATACTTCGAAAACTTATGATTTTTTCTAATTTTCAATTATTTTTTGAATTTGGGAAACTTCAGCTCCTGGTCTTTTATCCAGCGGAGAGCACAATGGCCAAGCGAGGCGAGTGCACCGAATTGTTATTTTGAGGCGTTTGCAGATATAAGTACATATGGTTTTCCACTAAAAACATGTGCATGGTTTTTCAGCCCGGACGTCCCCAAAAATCCGACTGTAGTACAAACATTGAAAAACTGACCAGAAAGGTTAAAGGAACATAATACTATTTTTTTTGTATTTAAAATGTTGTTTTGAATCTCCGAAATGTCTATTTTTCAAATAATGTTCTAAAATTAAAAAATTAATCTTGTAAAATGTTCTTGAATTTTAGAAATAGTGGTGATTTCAAAAAATTCATATATGAAAAGTATTCTGTATTTTAAAAATGTTTCAAAACATGAAAACATTATTTTAAATTTTAAAAATATTATGAAAGAAAAATAAAACTATTAAGTACCTGTAGAGAAAAGAAATAGAAAACTAAAACCCCGAGATAAACTGGATCGGAACTTAAAACGGAGAACAGCTAACTGGGCCAGGTCAGCGGTGTGTGTTTTCTTGTCCGTTTGCTTGACAAATGGAGAAAAACTTGACCCAAAGTGGTGTTATTTTACTTTTTAAATCTATCTTCAATTTATCTATTTATATTGGTCTAAAAGGAGAAGTCATGTGCTTTAAAGTTGACATCACAAAATCTGGATCAAAACTCGCTGACGATTCAATGCCTAGTACTGTACTTGCGTCACCAAGTTTACACCACACCAAGTCACTGTAGGTCAAGCACGCACGCGTCATGCACGACAGGAATCAGCGCCAGCCAGCAAGCAGTCGAAGCGATTGTACGCGCGTAGCAAAGCACACCGTCACGCCACGCCGCTAGTATTTCGTCATACCACCACCAGTTTAATGGTGCTGAAGAGGCGTTGCCCGTTTGTGCGTCAAAATGCTGGGCCACATACAGCGCATTATGACTAGATCAGCTTTGATAACTGGCGCTGAAGAGGCGCTCTTCGTTTGTGCGCCAAAATGATGGGCAACGAACTGAGCATTATGACGGGTCAGCTTTGATAACTGGCATTGAAAAGGCGCTCCTCATTTGTGCATCAAAATATTGGACACCAGACAGAGCATTATGATTGGGTCAGCTTTGATATCTAGCGCTGAAGAGGCGCTCCCTGTTTGTGCATCAAATACCAAGAACGGGCAGAGCATTGTGACCGGGCCAGCTTTCATGACTATTGCTGAAGAGACGCTCCCCGTTAGAGCATCAAAATGATGTGCAAAACTGACAAAGCATTGCGATCGGTTCAGCTTTGATAACTGTTGATGAAGTGGCGCTCCCCATTTGTGCGTCAACATGTTGGACAACGGACAGTGCATTGCGGCCGGTCAGCTTTGATAACTGGCACTGAAGAGGAGCTCCCCATTTATGTGCAAAATGTTGGGCAACCGACAGAGCATTGCGACCAGATCAGCTTTGATGACTAATGTTGAAGAGGCGCTCCCATTTGTGCATCAAAATGCTGGGCAACGAACATAGCATTGTGACCAGGTCAGCTTTGATAGCTGGTGCTCAAGAGGCACTTCTTGTTTTGGCGTCAAAATTCTGGGCAACGAACAAAACACTTTGACTGGGTCAGCTTTGACAACTAGCGCTGAAGAGGTGCTCCCTGTTAGAGCATCAAAATGCTGGGTAACGGACAGAGCATTGCGACCGGGTTAGCTTTTGATAATCGGCGCTGAAGAGGGGTTCCTTGTTTGTGCGTCAAAATGCTGGGCAACGGACAGAGCATTGTCACGGGGTCAGCTTTGATAAGAGGCGCTCCTCGCTTGTGCGCAAAATGCTGGGCAACAGAGAGAGCATTGTGACTGGGTCAACTTTGATAACTGGCCTGAAGAGGCGCTCCCCGTTTGCGCATCCAAATGCTTGGTAACAGACAGAGCATTATAATCAGGTCATCTTTGATAACTGAAGCTGAAGAGGCCCTCCCCGTTTCCATGTCAAAATGTTGGGCAACGGTCAAAGCATTGCGACCGGGTCAGTTTGATCGCTCTCTTGTTGTGCGCAAAATGCTGGGCAACCGAGAGAGCATTGCGACCTGGTCAGTTTTGATAACTAGCATTGAAGAGGCACTCCCGTTTGTGCATCAAAATGTTGGGGAACGGATAGAGCATTGCGACCGGGTCAGCTTTGATAACTGGCATTGAAAAGGCACTCCCTGTTTGTGCGTCAAAATGCTGGGCAAAGACAGACCATTGCGACCAAGTCAGCTTTGAAAACTGGTGCTGAAGAGGCACTCCCTGTTTGTGAATCAAAATGCCAGGCAGCAGAGAGAGCATTATGACCAGATCAACCCATGTAAATGCTATTGTAGGGTTCGCATATATAAGTACGTATGGTTTCCCCCTAAAAAATGTCTGCATTGTTTTTTTAGCCCGGTTGTCTCAAAAAAACTGACTACAGTAGAAATGTTAAATAAACAAAATACTAAAAATTATTTTTGTTTCAAAAATTCTATATTTTGAAATAATTTTCTCAAATTCAAAAAATAATATTTTTAACAAATTCAGAAATATTCTTGAATTTAAAGAATATTCGCGATTTAAAAAAACTCGAATTTTAAAAGTATTCTGGAATTTCAAAGATGTTTTAAAAATAAAAATAATTGTTATTTTAAAAACTGGGGGATCTTCTAAAAGAAAATTAAAAATTAAATACCGGTAGAGAAAATAATAGAAAAATAAAAACCGGAGAAAAACTTGACCGTAACCTAAAACGGAGAAAACAGGAATCGTGTAGCAGCTAACTGGGCCGGCCCATCTGTGTGTCTTTTTTTGTCCATTTGGTCTCAAAGAGCGTTCGTCAACAAGTTTGTTTTAGAGAAAGGCTTGACCCAAAGTGGTGTGTTTATTTTACCTTTTATATAAATCTACATATTTCAGATTTGTTTCCTCTAGAAGGAGAAGTCGTGTACTTTAAAGTTGACACCAGAAAATCTGGATCAAAACTCGCTGACGATTCAATGCCTAGCACTTGCGTCACCAAGTTTACACCACACCAAGTCACTGTAGGTCACGCACGTACGCGTCATGCACGACCGGAATCAGCGTCAGCCAGCAGCAGTCGAAGCGATCGTACTCGCGTAGCAAAGCAAAATTAAGATTTTAACGTGTTCGACGCTGACCGCAGATCAAAACCAAGTATGCGTCGTCGTGAACGCCCCGCGGCTCGGGAGCGGGGAGGAGGAGCTGTCTCCAATCTGTCACCGTCGCTTTCACCACGGGCGATTGCGAGCCAAGAGTCATCTCCGTGGCTCCGCCAGCAGCCAGCCTCTCCTTTTGCTCAAAAAAACTGGGACGGGGCACATCGGCTGGTACTAGTACATACACATTTCTAGCATGGACCCCTGGACGGCGACGTCCCAAGCAACTGGATCGTTTTCTTTTTCACCTAGTATTATGCAACATGATTCTCATTCTTTTGGTGCTAGAGTAAAAAACGTATATTTTCTGCGGGGAGGGTGAAAAACGTACTAGTATATGTTATAGCTTATAGGGCATATGCTTAGCAGCCGGGTAGACCGTTGATGCATGCGGAACATGTGTTTTCTTTCTTACTCTTACCTCTTGGTGAAACTTTTTACTCCCTTACCCTCACTCACACTGTTACACACTTTGTTTTTTGCTAGCGAAAAAGGTTTGAAGTATCTTGGTTTTGAAAATCAGCATTTTCGTTATTGCAATGCTAGTAAACTATATGGACTTCGTTTTTGAGCTAAATCTAAAAAAAATGACAATATCTGAAAAGGTAAGTTTCTTATTAACAACACATAAATGCCAGAAATATATATTAAGTGTGTCATACTAAAATGGGAAGAAGAATGTAGTACATGTTACCTTCTTCAATTCATTTTCTAAGGCGGAGATTAGAAGAAATAAAGAAAATTAACTGTGTTTTACCAATCGGGATAAAAGTATTAGCACTTAAAAGCTAAAGGGATAGATGATATGCGGCAAGAGCTAGCTCTCCACGACTATCCAAATGATCTTTTATCTGTAAACCTTTTATGGTTAAATTGAATTTCCTACTCCTATCTATATGCTGTTGCAGTTTGACTGCTATTACAACAATCAGATTCCACCATGTTGCCTAGTGTTATTGAGTCAAACAGAATGGCAGTTAGCTCAGAAAACTGAATCTTTTGAGGAACATTCTTATTGATAGATTGAGATATTGGAGAAGTAATTGTTGTATTGATCGGGGCCTCAAGGGCTGTTTATATAGATTACAAAGCTTGGGCTCCAAGACTAGACTAATAGAGATAGATTACAATACGAATAGACTTATACTCTAAGATCCCCCCGCAGCCTCAACGTCAGGTGAAACAATGTTGAGACTGGAGCGTATGTCGGTGAACGATGCAGTCGGGAGTCCTTTGGTAAAAATGTCAGCAAATTGGGCACTTGTAGGAACATGAAGAACGCGAACCTCGCCAAGAGCCACCTTTTCACGAACAAAGTGAATGTCAATCTCAATGTGCTTTGTGCGACGATGTTGAACTGGATTGGAAGCCATGTAGACGGCAGAGATGTTATCACAGTAAACAATGGTAGCACGTGGGAGCGGACGATGAAGTTCAAAGAGAAGCTGCCGTAGCCCCACCGTCTCGCCACAGCGTGAGCAACCGCCTATACTCAGCCTCAGCAGAAGACCTGAAAACTGTTACCTGCCTTTTAGAACACCAAGAAACAAGATTATCACCCAAATAAACGCAAAATCCGGATGTAGATCGTCGAGTATCCGGACAACCTGCCCATCTGCATCGAATAAACTGTCAAGCTTGTAGGTGAAGAAGAATTAATAAGGAGACCGTGATCAAGAGTGCCTTTTAAATAGCGGAGAATGCGTCGACATGAGCGGATGAGGAGCACGAGGATCATGCATAAAGAGACAAGCTTGCTGAATGAATAGGAGATTTCGGGACGAGTAAGAGTGGCATATTGAAGAGCGCCGATGATGCTACGATATAAAGTAGGATCGAAACAGGATCACCATCGGTGACAGTTTAGCACCAACTTCCGCTGGAGTATGAGAGGGTTGACAATCAGACATACCAGAACGAGAAAGCAAGTCCAAAATGTATGATCGTTGAGAAAGAAATAGGGAAGATGTTGTGCGAGAAACATGAATACCTAGAAAATGATGAAGAGGACCAAGATCTGTCATGGAAAACTCCCGATTGAGAGAAGATATGGTATGTTGAAGAAAAGAATCAGAACTAGCCGTGAGAATGATATCATCAACATAAAGCAAGAGGTAGGCAGTGTGAGTAGGAGACTGATAAACAAAGAGAGAAGAATCGGATTTGGAGGGAATAAAGTCTATGGTTTGAATAAAAGTAGCGAAGCATTGAAACCATGCACAAGGAGCTTGTTTAAGGCCATAAAGAGATTTGTGGAGGAGACAAACAAAATTTGGAGAGGAGGGATTGTCAAAACCAGAGGGTTGCTCACAATAAACAGTTTCATTGAGAGTGCCATGAAGAAAAGCATTTTTAACATCAAGTTGATGAATAGGCCAAGAATAGGAAACAGCAAGACTAAGAACAACACGAATAGTGCTTGGTTTAACAACAGGAGAAAAAGTCTCATCAAAGTCAATACCATGCTGCTGGGAGAAACCACGACACAGCCAACGAGCTTTGTAACGAGCGAGAGTGCCATCGGAATGAAATTTATGATGAAAAACCCATTTGCCAGAAACAATGTTAACACCAGAAGGTTTGGGAACAAGAGTCCATGTATTATTTTGCTGAAGAGCTTCAAATTCATCACGCATAGCGGAAAGCCGAGAGGGTCAAGAAGAGCTCGCTTATAACTGGTTGGAATAGGAGAGATGGTTGGGGTGGCGGTAAGATTGAGGCGTTTGGTGGGAGAAGAAATCCTCGTTTTCCATGGGTGGACATGACATGATCATTGGTGGCGGTGGTATAAAACGGCATTGGGTGGCGATGGGTTTCGGTTGAAGAAGACGGTGAGGAAGAAGAATCAGAGGTGGTGGGTGTCGAGGTGGTTGCCGTGGTAGGATGTGGTGAGGGAAAGACGGCTGGGGTAGAGGATGCGATTCTTGGGAGAGGTGGGGGACAGGGGCAGGAGGGTGGTCGACGGTGGGCGATTCCAGCGGAGAGACGGAACAAGATTCCATGGCAGCAGAGATGACCGAAGGACGAACTAGGGAAGGGGTTTTGGTGATGGCGGATTGTGGTGGAATTGGTTTTGTGGTTGTAGTGACAGAAAAAGGAAAAGTATTTTCATCGAATGTGACATGATGAGAGAGAATGATACGACCAGAAGATGGATCGAAACAACGATATCCTTTGTGATCATCAGAAAGACCAAGGTGAATGCAAGGTAGTGAGCGTGGTTCTAGTTTGTTTAAGGCGGTAGAGGCGATGTTGGGAAAGCATAGACAGCCAAAAACACGCAGAAAAGAATAGTCAGGATGGGAGAGAAAAAGAGATTGGAAAGGCGAATAAAGAGGGCAAGTTTTAGTTGGTCGAATATTAAGAAGTAGTGTGGCGGTGCGAAGGGCTTCAACCCAAAAACGGGAAGGAAGAGAAGCTTGTAAAAGAAATGTGCGAAGAACATCATTAATAGAGCGAAGACAGCGTTTAGCTTTACCATTTTGAGAAGATGTATAAGGGCATGAAAAGCGAAGAAGAATGCCTTGAGAGAGAAAGAAGGTGCGGTTTTGGGTGTTATCAAATTCACGACCGTTATCACATTGAATAAATCGAATTGGCAAGCCAAAGTGTGTGATTACATATTGTCGAAAGTTGAGAAAGATTGCAGGTACTTCAGATTTAGCGAAGAGGAAAGGTCCAAGTATAGTGAGAATAATCATCCAAGATCACAAGATAATATTTATAACCAG
This sequence comes from Aegilops longissima, assembly GCA_021605205.1. Lineage (NCBI taxonomy): Eukaryota > Viridiplantae > Streptophyta > Magnoliopsida > Poales > Poaceae > Aegilops > Aegilops longissima. The sequence goes on along the minus strand of CM038676.1, from coordinate 616,396,578 downwards.
AAACACTAGGGACTGGAGAGGTCCATAAATCACAGTGAAGTAACTCAAAAGGAAAAGTACTAATGGTAGTAGAGGTTCCAAAAGGTAATCTAACATGTTTGCCACATTGACATGCATTACAGAGAGAGGGATTATGAGGACTGCTAGAACTAGGGATACAAAATTCTTGGAGTAAAGGCGTCAAAGTGTTTTTGCTGGGGTGACCGAGACGCAGCGATGCCATAGATCAACAGAGGCGAGCATGGAGCGAGAGGTGGATGTGGGCGCGCCATGAAGAGGATAAAGATCGCCGATGCTATCGCATCGAAGCGAGGACCGCCCGTTGTCAGATCCTTCACAGACAAACCAAAAGGGTCAAAGGCCAGGATAACTTTGTTGTCAATGCAAAATTGTCTAACAGAGATAAGATTTTTGATGATGGAAGGAACCACAAGAATATTGCGTAGAAGAAAATTGGCATGAGAGGAAGGGATGTAAGAGTGACGATTGCATGAAACATGGATGGTGGAGCCATCGCCAATGGTGATAGTGGAAAAGCGAGAGGAAAACAAGGCGACAATAAATTCATATTTGAAGACATATGCATTGATGCACCGAATCGAAAATCAATCCGTACTGCGTCGTTGAGGACAAAATTGCTCATGGCGTTGATGAAGGCGGCTTGGTCCCAAGCCGGCTGTTGGGGAGGAGCAGAGGGCCAGGAACTTGCATGTTGGCGTAGGGGATAGCAGATGGGTAGTATGCGATTGGGGCCTGCATGTTGTCGTAGAAGGCCGGCATGGTGTTGTAGGGCGACGGTGGTCTGGCGTCTTTGGTAAGCGGAGTAGGAGTGGCGGTGTAGACGCGCGCCGGTGGCTGGGTCAAGGAGTCCGGAGAGCCTGTGGCTGGACGAAGACCGGGCTCCACGTGCCGTGTCGCAGGAGGGCACCATACGGTGAGGGGCCGACCATGGCATCGACCAAGCTGAACGAGGCCAGTCCAAGGATCATCTTGAGGAGGCCATGGCGGCGGAGCTGGTGGCCTTGGAGCGGTGGATGACGAGGCTGGTGCAGGTCCGGCGGGACGAGATGCAAGAGGCGGTAGGCGGGATTCTTGCCCTTGTAGTTGGGACTCGGGCACCAGCCTGGTGGTGGTGTTGAGGCGCGCAGCCACAACAGGAGTTGGAGGCGGTCGGTTGCAGCGGCAGCCAGGCATGGGAGCTGCAGAAGAGGTGCGGCAGCATGAAACACTGCTGGCGCCCGTTGCGCCTTGCGAGCCTGGTTCTTCTCTTCTTCTTTGGAGGATCGAGCGGACTTCCTTGAAGGTGGGGTGCGGCTTGAGCATGGGGATGAAGGACTGCTGCTTCTCGAATTGATCGCCGAGACCTTGGAGGAGGGCGTTGATGAGAGTGCGATCCTCGACGTGATCACCAAGTTCACGGAGTTCATCGCCAATAGCCTTGATTATTGGCGAGAAGATGGAGACCGGACATCTCCTGCATTGTTGTGCGTAGCTTCGGTGTTGGCGCGTTGAATCGCAGGTCGGAGTTATCTGAAACAGCTGTTGAAGGAAGCCCGAGATCGGCGGCGGTGGCGTCATCGTCGGACACCAGATTGAAAAGCTCCGTGGAGATGCGTGTGTAAATCCTTTGGATGATGGCGAGATCATCTTTCACCCAGTGAGGATCGGCGGGCTGTGGCGGGTAGGAGGGATCAATGTGGTGGCGTGACCGCATGCGCCGAGATGGATGATGAAGAGGTGGCGCCAATGGTAGTAGTTGTGGATGCCGAGGTCTAATGAGATTGGTATGAAGGAGAGACGTCGGCAATGGTGTCGGCTAGGAGAACATAGGGTTTGGAGGGAGGTGTTTGGGTAGTTGTAGAGGAGGAGGTAGGGGTGGGGCACGGTGGCGCGGAACTCGGCCGGGGAGAAGAGGGCCGAATCGGCCGGGCGGCGGCGGGTGGCGGAGCCATACCAGTCTTGGAAAACCTAGGCGTCGGATACCATGATAGATTGAGATATTGAGAAGTAATTGTTGTATTGATCGGGGCCTCAAGGGCTGTTTATATAGATTACAAAGCTTGGGCTCCAAGACTAGACTAATAGAGATAGATTACAATACGAATAGACTTATACTCTAAGACTTATGAACAGATGTACTATGAAGCAATGGATATAGACTCAAGAAAGCAATAGTTATTTTTCTTGTTTAACGACACTTGTTGTTTTGCAAATATATATTGATAGGAAACATCAAAAGTAGACTCTAAGTAATAATGAATTGTGTGCTAGAATTCATCTTTACGAAATGAATATTTCATCTTCTTTCATTGTATACCTATCAAGCAAAGATGCATAATATTGTCAACCAAAAAAATGTAGTAAGGGCATCTCCAAGGGAGACCCTCAAAACTCTGATGGCGAGACACTTTTGTTCACTTTTGCAATCCAAATGGGGACTCTTACCGGTCCGCGAAGTGGTCCAGACGTCTGTTTATCGGCAAAACGGAGACAAACATGGGGGAGCTATACCAGAGTCCGGACCATTTGACCAACCAAAAGCCTCCGCGTGGTCCTCTACTTTTCTCCTTTCAGCGTATACTTTGTGATTAGCATTGTATGGCTCACTCTGGTATCATGTGCGCAGACCACATCCGGACATAAAAACGGACATATATTGACAAGGGCGGATCCAGCATGGTTCACAGGTGTACAGATGTACACCCAATTTTTTTTGTAAAAATATTCATATATATAGATAAATGGCAGAATTACTAGTGTATATGCCAATTGTGGCCAACAAGCCTAGCCCATAGGCAGCAGGCAAGCCGCCCACTAGCCCAGGAGCACGAGCCAACCACTTCTGCCCAGTGCTCACGCACGAGAGGCCCACCACACGCAGTACAAGTATTTGTGTCAGACGAGTTGTAAAAAAACATTTGTGCCGGACGAGGCGGCGCTCTGTGGCACTGGTGCAGAGCAGGCGAGGAGCCGACGGCAAGTGTACTCCGGCGGCTCTCCAGCCGCCATTCGCCTCGGCGCTTCCGCCAGCGGAGCTGAGACCCGCAGCCCGCCTTTCTCGTCTTAGAGCTAGACGACTCATACCTCTCCCACGCACCAAAACGACAACACAACCACCGCCCCTGACCGGACAACCTAGAGTGCAAAGCTCGACCAAGCTTTCGGCACCGGACGGAATGTAGCTCCCCATAGTTTCCGATCCTGCAGAGGACATGGGCAAACCTAAGTTGAATCCCCTTCCAATCTGAAATAAAAAATCCCCAACTGAATGTGTAGCTTCTGTTTTCATTTAGAGAGATATAGTTTGTGGGCAGAAGTGGCTCATGTATGGAGTGTGGGTCTGATTGCCTCATTGCTTTGATTGATTTTCAACTAGATGAGGTCATTCTGATCCCCAACTGAATGGAGCAATTTCTGTTATGGTGAAAAAAATTTGAACACCCAAAGTTGAATTTCTAGATCCGCCACAATATACCGGAGACTTTTGCGGGTCGGCGATGGAGATGCCCTAAGTACACATCATCAATAAACGTGGCAACTATAAATAGGTGAGTACGATATCCCATTACCTAAAAGAAAAAACTTTGAGAAAATAGGAGTATGGCTCGGACCTTATTGAGTAATCAATTCTTCCTTAAGATGTAAAGCATATACACTCTCCCTTTTTAGAATCCAAATATTAAGAAGCAGCAACAAATATCATTTATGTAGAAGAAAGAGGTGTAAGAATTTGACTATTGGAGCTTGAAGGTAATCCACCATTCATGCATGGAGGTCATCCAAGCAAATGCTTATCCAACAAAATGTAGCTATCATCAACCATCATTCTTATTCACAAAAATCAACTATCATTTTTAACCCAATTACTTCTTAACAAATCTCCCATATTCCCAGCATAAAGAAAAAAAACATTGTTCCGATGCTACTTACTTCAAACAATTTCTTATACTATCGGTGTGTTTCCCTTTCAAAATCTATACAACTCTTGGTTTATATTACATTATTACAGAGCAAAGCAAAAAAAGAAGAGTTTCAGTAGGCGGCCAAGGAAGCTCATATGTCAATCGATCATACTAATATCTTCAATACAAAAAGTGTAGACGCCAGATAATTATCACATCTTAGTCAACCGAATACAAACATCTTGAGTGTGTATGGTTGCAGTAACAAACTGTACTTTCATCATGTGAGACTAATTTCCCTCCAATGACAACGACAACGGAAGGGATATATATATTCGTTTCTCTGCAAGATTGAATAGGACCATACCATATATTTTTTAATCAAAATTGCACTCCATTCTTCCACGAAATAAACAACTGTTGCACCACACAACTATGCACAATGGACTAATCAAGGATTTCGCAAGCTGTCAGATTTGGCAATGAACAGGAAGAAAGAAGGATGTATCTGGCCAGATTGGAGAGGAAGGGTGGTGGGGACTTACGCTATTATCTCAGAGCACGGGTCTCTCTACTCTTGCCTCTCCCAAGAGATAGTACCGCCATCCTCCATTAGTCGCATTCAGCACCAATCAATTCTGATATTGTAACTAGAGACCTAGCGTCAACGACAAGAAGAGAAGGCGACATCGGCAAGGTGGAATCTGGGTCAAACTGATCGACTGGATCCGACGAGACGTGCATGTATAGGAAGCAAAGCAGGTGGATATATTTCCACACAAGTAGGAAACCTAAGAAACTTAGGCATGCTAGAATTATGATGCTTGCAACATTTGTCGTTGGACCCAAACTCTTCTGCATGAAAGTTTCTTCCATTCCACATCCAGTATCTCAAACAATTCCGTCCCATCTTCCTTTTCTCCAAAGCTGGAGAACACCATGAAGCTGGGCACAATACAAACATGCTCATGGCTTAGCCCTAGATTGGGATCGAGTTCAGATCAAATCATACACATGGTAGTTTTACGGGTAAAAGAGATGAAACATGCGCGCATGGTAGTTTCATATGAGTAAAATAGATGAAACGTTTTCCTTTTCTTATAATGGCATTGGTGGGTTATTTCCTCAACTTCAATGTCCAAGAGCCATTGCTAAAATGTAATGGTTATTATTTTGTATTGCGCTAAACAGATGGCCACTTGTTTCTCTTATTGTGAGATTTTTCTAACTATTTTATCCATATTCCACCGTATTGTGCTTATAGTATACTCCCTCCGTTTCTAAATATAAGTATTTTTAGAGATTCCACAATGAACTACGTATAGAACAAAATGAGTGAATCTACACTCTAAAATATGTCCATATACATCCGCATGTAGTTTGCAGTGGAATCTCTAAAAGGACTTATATTTAGGAACGGCGGGAATATAATAGACCAATCATTACTGTGTCGCCTTCGGGTTCGTCACTTGTTCCGAATTTACCTCCTAAGGCTCATTCAATGTGTTGACTGTGACGAGAGGATGCCACAAGGTTGTTCGGGAGTTATATTTTAGCTTGGCGCCTACCGGATTGGTTTACCTCGTTCTTCGTCTGAAACATGATATAGGGCGGCGAGCAAAAAGAAAAATAGGTTGCCCAAAAGATAAAGTACGTTATGCCAATTGACCACACCATTGAGCATTCACACCAATGTTTCTCAATGTAAAAATTTAGTTGCGAACATCCGAGAGTTGTTTACAGTTCCAAACCAACAATGCCGCATTGCCCAAACTCCAACAAACCCAAGCTGCATTGAGCAACTGCTCGCATACATGGTCTCCATGCCAACACATCTGTTATTAGTGCCACAATATGAAGTCAAAGACAAACCCTCTCGGAATGGTCGACCGAGCCGACAACCCCGCTGCACCAGTGGGCACAGAAGTGCCACCCAAGTCGCGCTGAATTACTCCTCAAGCACCTTGTGTCAAGAAGAAGAAAAACCACTCAAGTCTTTTTATGTTGATGGTAACTAAAAGTATAATTAGTGAATGGATGATCATATGGAGGGACTTTGAACGATTGGATCAAGAAAAGAAAGATGGTGTAAAATAATTGGACGAAACAAGACCCATGTTTTTAATATTGGTATATACTCCTAGATAAATATGTTCATATTGTCAAATTTAATCAATTGCGCTGAAAAAGTCAACGGTAGCAAATGAAAGTCAAAGCCATCTAGAATAACTCCCCCGAAAAAAAAGTCCAAATAACCAGAACCGTACTATTACCACACTTGCAGACAAACGCCAACAAAACCAGCTACTGTGCGCCTGCCGACCTCCTCGCGGCCACGTCGTAGGGCAAACCAGAACCACCTGAACCAACCAGCCGTCCGCTTGACCCCGCCCTGACCCTTTCAACGGAAAGACGGACCTCCCTCGTCTGCTGTCCAGGCAGCACCCCACTCCCAGTCCCCCACGATTCCACTAGCGTCACCACCGGCGTCACCCTCACCGGTCCCGTCCACACGCTGACGCCGTCGGGTGTCCCGTACCGGGAGGGAGGGCAATACCGGAATAAACAAAACAACCCACCAAACCCGAGGCCCCAAAACGCGCACGTTTCGCACGCGAACCTCGTTAGGCTAAATCACCGGCTTAATCAGCTAGCTGGCCCCCGATGCGATCCAACAGAAAAGGGAATTTCCCCAGAAAGGCAAGAGCGCACGGACGAGCGCTCTGCTCTGCATGCGCCGCGTGCCCTGCGACGTCAGCCCCGTATATAAACTTGGCCCCCGACTCCCCTGTTCCCGCTCACTTCAAACCACCTGAGCTCACCACTCAGCACAAGTCAGCGCCACCAAGAACACCACAAGAACAGACACATGACCTTCAGCGTCTCGGCGGCGATGGAGGGCGGGCACGGGCACGAGTACATGATCCGCTTCGACGGCCACTTCGAGGACCCGTCGCCCAGCACCGCCACCGCCGAGCCGCCGCCACCGCCGCCGTTCGCCGGAAGAGTCATCTCGCCGGAGCAGGAGCACGACGCCATGGTCGCCGCGCTGCTGCACGTCATCTCCGGGTACACCACGCCGCCGCCGGACTTCTTCCCGGCGAGCAAGGAGGTGTGCCCGGCGTGCAGGGTGGACGGCTGCCTCGGCTGCGAGTTCTTCGGCGCGGCCGAGGCCACCGGGGCGACCGCGGCGGCATTGGACGCGCCGAAAGCGACGGCGACCGCGGGCGGGCCGCAGAGGCAGCGGAGGAACAAGAAGAACAAGTACCGGGGCGTCAGGCAGCGCCCGTGGGGCAAGTGGGCGGCGGAGATCCGCGACCCGCGCCGCGCCGTGCGGGTGTGGCTCGGCACCTTCGACACCGCCGAGGACGCCGCCAGGGCGTACGACCGCGCCGCCGTCGAGTTCCGCGGCCCGCGCGCCAAGCTCAACTTCCCCTTCCCCGAGCAGCAGCAGCAGCTGGGCGACGGCAATGCCGCCGCGGCCAAGTCCGGCACGTGCTCGCCCTCGCCCCGCAGCGCGGAAGCCGATGTCCGGGTGCCGCAGTCGTGGCAGCAGAACGGCGGGCAGGAAACAGGGGATCAGCTCTGGGACGGCCTGCAGGACCTGATGAAGCTAGACGAGAGCGAGCTCTGGTTCCCGCCATCAGGAAATTCTTGGGACTGAACTGAACCTGCTTGATTAGATCCTAGCCGTTGGAGTGAGTGGACAAGACCATTTCACTTTTTTTTTTTCCTTTTTTACCTCTGTTGCATTATTTGGACAAAACAGAGTCTGTGAATTATAAGTAGGATTGTATGAAGATTGAAGAGTGTATATTAACAAGGCAGTTTTGGGTTTGTGCTTCACCTTTTGAATTCGGAGAAAGAACAACAACAAACCAACTTTCTTCTTACACTTTGCTCCTTTAAAAGATACTCCGTACGAACCATCTCCATTAAAAAGAAGTAAACCATGTACATTTATGAACTGATTTCAGAAAATAGGGAAAGCTCAGCTTAGGTTCTTGCAAAATGTAAAAGAGAAAAATAAGCTCTGTAACTTGACATCCACCATGCACAAAGATTGATAACATAATTCAAGGGACTTCCTCCCGTGGTACATCATTTTCTATCATTTGGCTTAAACTTTTTTCTTGCCGCATAACAGATTGGCATAGCTGGATCAATAGTTTACAAGTACTCCCCCCATACCAAAATATAAGGAACTGCAAAAACATCTAATATTTTGGTTAGGGGGGAGTATCTGCCAAATGAAAAGCTACATTGGCCATTTACAACTGAGCCGGACAACAAAGTGCCGTTCACAGAGGTTGATCAAAGTGTCGTTCTATTTCGTGATAGTGCATACGCATATCGGATTGTGTCACGACAGTTGACAGAAGCAGATGAGCTCCTTTTGCTTCCCCCTCTCTGGCAATCACCGTGCAACATACCCTTCGATTTCCTTCCTCCATTATGTCAGTCAGTCTTCTCCATCTAAATTGTGTGGGAAAACCAAGTGTTTCCGTCCTCCTCTAATCGTTTCTCTGCACACTCTTGGCTCCACACGACCACACTGTCTCCCTAGCCTACTCGGTTCGGCGCTGTTGTGACACATGGCAATCTTCTCCTGCTGATCTAAAAAAACACCAACATTAGACACAAGTATATTGCTGAAATTTAGTATCCTCTCCATGCGTGAAAACAAGCTTAGGTTAAGAAAAGAAATGGAAGACATGAAAACTAAATGTAATATCTGGACAGGAATAGATCGAAACAATTGCTTCCTCACTATTATAAATGCAACACTTCGTTTGTTTAGAAGTTGACTGACCAGCCCTCGAAGAACCATATTAGTAGCAACCAGTGGCAATTCAACCACTATAGCTCCCATAACAAGTAAAAAAACTGATGCTGGCAAAGTGGCAATTCAGCCAGTATAGCTCCCATAGCAAATACTACAGTCGAAACGCATGTAGGATTCAATAAAATTGGATGAAACGTTTGCCCAAGTTCGTATTTAGTAAAGACTCCTTACACCAGTCTAGACTTTCGACTGTAGTATTTACTAGGCAGATCAATGTGCCTCCTCTGGGCGACCAAAAGGGCAATCTGAAATTCCTTACACACAACATGCCTATTATTTATGGCCTTATAAGGCATGGCATTGGAAAAAAAAATAACAACGAAGAATCTGTCTACCTATTAGCCATCTTGGAATCAAATTCCTACTGGTATGAGCTTCAATTGATGATCAAGAAATTGCAACATAACACTTGGTGAGGAAACAACCAACCAAGTACAACAATCAGTATAAAACATTGCTACATTAGTGTGCCAATAGGTATTAACTGAACCCCCATATCAAGCTACTGGCAAAGAAAATCACACGTGGAAGGATAATTAGAAACAAACATACAGCAAGAATGGTAGAGGGATGTACTCCTATTAAACTAATTTTTTTGACATAGGATCAGATGGTGTGACTGCAATATGTGAACAGCAAAAATATCTTATTCTCTTCAAATACATCTTGAGTAGAACATGGTTATAAGCTTAAAAGGATTTTAAGATGCCCTTCCCACAGATTATTTCATTGTAAACAAACAGACCAAACAAGATACACACACTGAAACAGAGTATAAGAAAAACAGAATTTGGTGGAATCACCTTCAGCTGCTGTTCTCCTTGTAGCAAGGGTCGCGCCTCCTGCTGCTACTCCCAGTTTTGATGATGGCGTCGACTTCGCCATCTCTCCGGTGAGGCTGTGCGTGCGTGTCTTGGGCTCTTGGCCGATTGCCGTCAGAGCACCGCGAGGAAGAACCAGAGGATGGAGCTGCCTCGGCCCTCAATCAGTCATCAAACCGCGAGTGCGTGCGGCGGCAGATGACCTGGGTACAGCAGCAACCGCGACGAGCCGTGGCAGCCTGGCAGGAGAGCAGAGGGAGAGGATATCGCCGCCTCGCTGGTATTCCGTGCGGTATTCTCCTCCACCTCCTCGCCTCCCGGGGAGGAGGCCGGAAGACGGCGGCGGCCATCGCTTCCGCGGCGGCGCTGATCTGAGGGCAGCAGGGGGGAGGGAGAAGGTGAGTCCCCTTCGCGCGTGTCCCGGCGCCTGGCAAGAGTAGGAGGAGCGGGCGCGCTGAGGGCAGGAGGCGCGCCGCCGGGGATGGACGGAGGGGAATCCAGCCGAGAGAAGGGGATCGGGAGGAAGACGAGAGGAAATGAGACTGGGGTAGGATCCACTTTCGCAGGGGCCCAGCTGTCAGAGAGAGCAGATTGTCAAAGTGTAAAGAAATTAGGGGCAAATGATAATGTTAGTGAGGGGCAAATGATAATGTTAGTGAGGGGCAAACTGTCAATATTCAAGGAAAATGATGGTTAAATATCTATTTTCCCGTGAATACGCTTGAGAGCGTATCGTTGCATTGATATAGGAGGAGTAATTGCACAGAAGTACCACAATTGGGGCATTGGAAGCAGATTGGTACCAAGTTTGGTAATTTTTACGTGTCAGTACCAAGTCTGGGGCTAGACGTTACAAAAAGGTCTAAATCGCGTATAAACGCGTATTGACGGTGTATCTGACCGGCGGGGCCCGCAAGTCAGCTGCCGATGTGGCATTCTTTTTGCAGAAACCCCCCGCACCTCCTTCGTCCTCACGCACGGCGGGCCCCGATCTGGATCGAGGGGAGGAGCCCCTCGAGCCCGAGCTCCTTCGCCTCCCATAACCCCCCGCCTCTGCCTCCTCCTCGCTTGCCTTGGCTGGCCGGCCACCGAGCACCACCACCGGCTGACGAGGACAGGCCGTCCGCGCCCTGCCTCTCCTTCTCTTCCTCCTTCCATTTTTCTTCTTTCTCTCTCACCAGCTCTCTCTCTTGTGCGCCGCCTTGGTTCCGTCTTCTTGGACTCGTGCGTCCGATAGCCTCCTCCAACGCCCACGCCTCCTCGATCCTCGCGTCCTGAAGCATCGCGCGCCTCCTGCAGCTCAGTGGCGGAACCGTCGGAGGCCATCTCGCCGAGGGCGACGAAGCGCCTCTGGGGTCCCCGAGCTGCAGGCGGCGTCGGGCGGCGTGGGGAGTCAGGCAGCAGAGCAGTGAGCACGGAGGCGGCCTCGTGGGCGCGGCGCGCAAGGAGGTGGCCAGGAGGCGGGGTGGCGGCAGGGAGGCGGGAGGCGGACGGGGTGGTGGCGGGCCGCGGTGGCGAGGCGAAGGCCGGGGTGGCGTGGGGAGGAGGCGAGGTGCTCCATGAGCAGAGGAGCGGAGGCGCTCCGGGAGCCCGGCGAGGAGCGCCGCGGAGAGGAAGCGGCCGTGGCGGGACTCGCCCTCGAGATGAGCCGTGGGTTGGCGGAGATGGCGTCGAGCTCAGACGGGGAGATGGGGAGGGGCGCTCACAGTTGTCTGAGAGGCCGAAGGAGGCGGTGGAGGCCACGAGCAGAGGCAGCGGCGGTGCGGCGGTGGGGCAGCTCCGTGATCGTGGCGATCGAGTGGGAGCTTCGGGCTCGATGGATTCTCCTCGATCTAGACCGGCGTCATTGTCGCGGGGTTTCGCAAAAGAATGCCACATCGGCGGTGACATGCGGCCCCCGATCGGATCTACCGTCAATCTGGCGTTTATCTGCGATTTAGACCTTTTGTAACGTCTAGCCCAGACTTGGTACTGACACGTAAAAATTACCAAACTTGGTACCAATCTGCTTCCAATGCCCCAATTGTGGTACTTCTATGCAATTTACTCATATAGGAGAGCAAGTACAATGTAGGACCCTAGCCACGTACACCAGAAGGCGCATGGTTAAATATATATTCCCTTTCTAGGATGCCCTCCCATCCTCCTCCTCATCCATGCTACATCGTGCTAGTAGTGAAAACTTGACAATATTTATTCTTCGCCCTCCATCTTAATGATATTTTTTGTGCCCCATATCCGCGCTCGTGTACTGTTGACACCACTCTAGGGCCACCCTCTGTAAGTAGAATGATGAGAGTCGAATTGAGATGTCATGGAGTTTCAGATCAACTCATTGGGGCTTCGGTCCAAACAATTACCTTGAGTGCGATTGTCGAGGCAAACATGATTTACTTTGAGTAAATTTGTAATCTCTTGGCACGCATTATCGTGGCCAATGGGCACGGTGAATCTGGCGACTCGCATTAGATCAGGTCCTGACAAGCAAGATGGTGTGCTCTTTACAACATGAGTTCCCGCTAAGGTATGTCATGTCACGGTGATCGGTGGTCGATTACGAAGGTGCACAACTTGCTCAACTCTGACAAACTCAATGCTCTAATTCGGGTGTTCTAGATATGTGGGCCCTTTTCCTCGAGAGGAAGAGTTCTGGGCGAAAATTGTTACCCCAACCCTAGGCCGAGGCCGGTGGTGACAGAGTCTTTGGGCATCGTTTCCCTTCCAAGTATCCTTGGGAACTCTTATTTCTTCACATGTGAATAGCTTGGTTTCTTGGGGTGAAAACAGAATCTCCGGGTTTCGAAGCAGGCAATGACGACATCCACATCGTTTGCCTTGGGAGGGCGGTCTCACTTTAGGTAATGAAAATAAAGCTTTTTACTCATATTTTTAAAAGGAAATTTGTTGGCTCTGCAATGGTATATGGTAGTACATTGGGCACGGAAACACAAAAAGGTATTTGTATGGAATTATGAACAACTATCAGTTGTTTGTTCGACCACTATATTTATGCAATGAGATTATGATATCATTTATGTGAATGTTCAATAAATCAATAGTATTAGATTACCATATAGTATCACCGTTTTCGAGCAACCCGACCCATTTCATATTTCAGACGGACAAAGAGGTAAATAATCCGACTAGCGGGAGATGCTACCTAAGGAACTACCGTGGAAGGAAGTGATCCTAGCTCACTTGGTTAGGGAATATGATGTACAACCCAATCACCCAAGTTCAAGTACTCACGTATGCAAATTTGAGTTCTTTTAATAAAAACGATGTAGGGGCCTCCTTTACCGACTGCCTTACAAAAAGAACTATTGTAGACCGAGTGGGGAGCTGAACATATTCTACTACTAGCATTATATCTGGCAAATACTCCCTCCGTTCCAAATTGCTCGTCGTGGTTTTAGTTCAAATTTAAACTTGAACTAAAACCACGACGAGTAATTTGAAACAGAGGGAGTAGAAAATGGTTAGGTTTTATCTTTGTGGAGAACAATGGGGCTTTATTGCTTAATACAATGTGTTTGCATATCCTCTTTCCAGAAGAATGAGAATCGTCAACCTCGCTAGCATCTCACTGTCAACAAACGAAAACCTTGCTAAGATGATGCAAGCTCTCTACCCCGGCTGCTAAGCATAGGCGCTAACACACACGTTTTTCTACTAGGCCACCAAAAGAATGAGAATCATGTTGTCGGAAAAAGAATACCGGAAAAAGAATTCGATTTGAAGTGTTCCCATCATGGGGTCCATTTTAGAAATGAATCCAACGGTGCGTACCACTACTAGCCGATGTGCTTCGGAGTGTAGGTGACTCGCTCTCGCCGTCGCCGGCGAGACGCCCGGGGTGAAAGCGACGCTGACAGATCGGAGACAGCTCTCCCCGATGGATGGATAGTTTTATTTTTATTCTTCGGTCCACGTCAAAGTGTCGGAAACTCTCTGCGTTGAAGTAATCAAGTAACAGCTGGTATGGCAGTGGTACCCTGCCTCCAAAAATGCAGCCATGTCGGACTCCGGTCCCAACGGAACAGCCGAGGAGAAAGACGCTGCCTTGACGTCGCGGCAAACTCACGTCGACCCGTCGTGGACCACCCAAACCGACGTGGACGGCTGGCGCCGGTGTTCACCGTGCAGCGAGCGTTGGACCAGCCCTCATGCGCCCAGCAATTCTATCACTCGCTCAGAACAGAAGACATGAGCACACGACGCCCTGCACTGACCACACACTTGACTTTCACACTGGCTCTCGTCCCCCGCCTTTTTTTTTGGCGTATTTTTATTTTCTGTTTGCAAAGCCTCTGTCTCTATCGAAGAATTCGAGAGCCCCCTTTTCTCCCTGTACAGTTGTAGGCAAGTAGAATGATGCAACAAACACACTTTTGTATGTACTTCGACTTTGTATACGCACTGATTTTTTCACCAACTTTATCAGACATTGTAATTTTGCGGCCACAATCACTGTTTTGACCCTTTTGTAAATTTAGCCCAAAATAAATCTCGTTGAAAACTTTAGGACGATCTGACCCTTTTTAGAAACGACTAGCATTCTGACATTTCTGCTACATTATGCAACGCCGGGGTTTTTGGCATCGCTGCCCCTGAGCCACCATCGGCAACCACTGTACAGGGAGAAACACTGGATACCATGGTGTTGCCAAAATATGAAACACCATGAACTTCAGCGTTTCTTAGTGACCAGCGACGCCGGGTACTTCGGGTTTTCGAAAGAAGGGTCTGATCATGCTAAAATTTATAGTGAGGTTTCTTTTGTGGTAAAGTTGCCTCAAAGGGTCAAACACTGATTTTGGCCTAATTTCGCAATGTGGTCTTATTCTCATGAAATTGTATGACCTCTCTTACATAAGCACAACCTGATAATAAATATGATTGTTGAAGGATTACTGGAGCTGCTTATTTTTTCGATGGATCGGCATTGGCGACAATCTATGATAAAGAACAAAGCATCAAAAGGCTTCGAATAAGGCCACCTCCTCCACCTCCTCATTTATGGGCACTTGAGGAGATGATTCCTAAGGCTTTGGATCCCGTCTGGCACGGGCATCGCCAAGATATGATAGAATGCATTTGGTGCCCTATGTACGGGTCAGACACTGGAAGAGTCTTAGAAGGTCTAAAATAAGAAACAAAGCATCAACATGCAAATGCCGGTGAAGAAGCATGAGAATATGACGGTGGAATAAGAGATCCAACTTCTACGCATTGGAAGAAGATATGGCAGTGTACATAAGAAACCCTAGATAAAAACCATGACGTTTAGAGAAGACACGAAACTGACAAATGCCAAAGAAGATGAGTATGAAAGAAAAGATTGGTTAAGGAAGGTATACTCCGCATTCCGTCACACATAGTAATGTGCGGCTCAGCTACATAGTTACATTGTCAGAGAGATGGGCAAACTTTGATCTAGCTAACTCTATTATCATTGCCGAATCTTCTTAATTCTGGCAACACGAGAAAACATACTATATATACAACTGGCACGAGGATAATTTTGTGAGGGAAACGTTATTGTCGTGAAGTTTCCTGGGTGGGCATAGCAAAACGAGCGTTTTTATGGCAATTTATGCCGTCGCGAGAAAGAAAAAAAAATCCTTATGAAGCACGACAAATCCCTGGGAAAAACTGAAATAGGCGAATTTGCCATCCTTGCTAAAGAAAATTTCCATTAGTGGACAACACACAATCGCCATGAAAATCGTTCTATTTGTCATACCTTCCCAGTGAACTCCGGTGACGAAAATCCTTTTACGAAGGTACAACAAATGACATTCTTTCTCATAACAACAATAGGCACCTTTTTTAGCACATGATTGCTCCATACCAAAGATTAGTCAGGTAGACATGAAGGCAGTAATCATACTTTTTCGTATCCTCCGAATAGGTGTCTAGGAAAGTTCAAAACAAAAAAAAGAATAGGTGTCTAGGGCTGTTGTCGGCTAACCTACTCGAGAAGCAGTGGTGGACCTGATGCTTGGGGTGGGGGCTTATCCATCCCGCATGTCTGAATCAACTCAATGTTATCTACATTTACATTCAAAGAGAGTAGAGATGGTCCACGTAACTAAGGGAAGACCTCGTGATCATCGAGACGAGGTAGAATCTTTGCAAGGTTCCTATCTAAGCTAATTCAATATTTGCTTCACGACGTTGCCTTCAACATGTTTTGTCCCGCAAAGAGAAATGGAAGAGTAATTCTACACATACTGATGGTTTACAAGCCTATTAAGAATGGATGGTTGGGATTAAATTTATGGGTCGAGCACACAAATGAAATTTGAAACCCTCTGTTAGGCAACACCTATAAGTCTAAGATTATTGTCCATCGAATCTATCTCAGGTGCCATCAAGGTCTCTTGAAATTGATGTGTCGGCCGCATTATGTCCACCCAGCCATTTCTGTTCGAAATTACGGTGCCATCACCATTGGATCTGTCTTGCACATATATTAGAGGTGCCGTGATATGTTGGCGTTGTTTAAGCTCATAGCCTCCAAGATATTTGGCAACTGATTCGGTCATATGGTCATTTAAACCATGTAGCTTCCAGCTCATGTTAACATTGCTTGCCAATGAACATTTATGCCATGTGGGTTCGCGTAGTCAGTGAGAGATGCGAGTTACTCCGACTTGTGATTGTCCTCAGTGGCGATCCTAGGATCTCAACACTAGGGTGCCATTATTTAAATTGGATTTATGAAAATTTACACTATGAATACTAATTTGGTCTAAACACTATTAGGGTTCCAACAAAAAAATTGAGCAAAAGGGGTTTCCCCTGGTTTCTATTAATAGAAACCATTATAGTTCCAACAAATAATCCCAAAATAGGATTTGTCTACATACAACATGACAGAGGAGTATGGTTAAGCACAACTTTTCCATTGATCGGGTGCCTATTTATGCATAATTACAACCGAAGCCAGGACGTGTGCTAACCACGTAGTGAGCAGGATTAGGAGTGGCGTACAAGCATGCTGACGACTGTTGATTGAGAGGTGACACACGCACCCTGACACTAGTCTATCTGGTATACTCGCTAACAGTCTACACTAGTAGCAGAGGGGTACCCCTGATCCTGATCGTCTCTTTCCCTGTGTGTGAAATTTATCCAAAGTGTTATCGACCGGGAGCAGTAAGCAGAGGTCGCTCTCGTCCAGCTTCATCAGGTCCACCAAGCCGTCCCAGAGCAGGTCCCCTGTTTCGTCCTCGTCCGCGCTGCGTGGCGAAGACGACGGCGAGCACGCGTCGGACTTGGCCGCGGCATCGCCGCCTCCGCCGCCTTGCTGCTGCTGCTGCTCGGGGAAGGAGAAGTTGAGCTTGGCGCGCGGACCGCGGAACTCGACGGCGGCGCGGTCGTAGGCCCTGGCGGCGTCCTCGGCCGTGTCGAAGGTCCCGAGCCACACCCGCACGGCGCGGCGCGGGTCGCGGATCTCCGCCGCCCACTTGCCCCACGGCCGCTGTCTGACGCCGCGGTACTGGTTCTTCTTGTTCCTCCGCCTCCTCTGCGGCCCGCCGGCGTTCGCCGCTCTCGGCGCGTCCGATGCCGCGACCGCGCTCCCGGCCTCCGCGCCGAAGAACTCGCACCCGAGGCACCCGTCCACCCCGCACGCCGAGCACGCCTGCTTGCGCGCCGGGAAGAAGAACTCCGGCGCCGGCGTGGCGTACCCGGAGACGACGTGCAGGAGCGCGGCGACCATGGCGCTCTGCTCCTGCTCTGGCGAGAAAACCCTGCCGGCGAACGGCAGCGGTGGCTCCGCGGCCGCGGAGCTCGAGTGCTCCTCGAAGTGGCAGCCGAACCGGATCATGTAATCCCGGCTCTCCTCCATTGACGCCGAGACGCTGAAGGTCTGTGTGTTCTTGGCTTCTTGCTGCCGCTGATTGGCTGATTGTGTCTTGAGCTGAGTGATGGCTGGAGGTAGCTCGGTGGTGATGGTTGTTTGGAGTGAGGGTCTGGGGTGGAGAGGTATATATATGCTCCGGTCGACGTCGCAGGGGACGCGGCGCATGCATAACAGAGGGCACCGACCATTTTTAGGATGGGGGCTAGCTCATCAACGCGTGCGAAACGTGCGGGTTCGGGGTGCCCGGGTTTGTTTGTCGGTTTTTGTTTTGTTTATTCCGGTATTGCCCTCCAGGGAAGGGACAGCCGAGCGAGCCGACAGCATCTGCGTGTGGACGCGATGGGGTCGCCAGCAGTGACGCTAGTGGAAGAAGCAGAGAGTGGGATCGGGATGCGATGGACCCATGGCCCATGGGGCCTGGAATCGTTACGGATATGGTCGGTCCGTCGGGTCAGTCCCTTGAAACGGTCAAAGAGACGGTTCTCGGATGGTCTTGCTCGCCTCATGTGGCGCCGAGGTCGACTGAGGGCATGGCCAATCATAAGCCCTGGGTGATCGCCTCACGTCGCGTGTAGGATCGGATAATGAGAAAAAATAGGTTCGGATGGGGAAGCGGGATCCTCTTCAGGAGGCGGGTCTTAGAGACAAAAAGTGTGGTCAGGTCGTAAAGTTGAAAAAGTTGAAATGAAAAGGAGGGATGCATGTGTAGTGAGAGTCACTTTCTATTCTTTGATGAGGTCCACTAGTAGTAAACTGCGTTGGGAGAAAAATCAATACATATGCTTCAAATTACTTTTTGTCATGAGGCGTATATGTATCCATATGCTACCATTGTACATGCCCACCCTATTAGTAACTGCTCTCTCAGCCCCAGCGTCTTACATTATGGAACGATGGAGTATTAGATTGCTTGCTGTGTTTTTATTTTTTATTTTCTGCGACAAAAGGCCATTTATTAAATATAGAATAAAACCTTCCGAAAACATCTTTATATAGAAACTAAAATACATTCAATTTTTTGGGATGACAATGTATTCTCTCTCGTGCGTCCATCGGCGATGTGTTGTCTGCAAAGCTCCCTGTCGTCTCCAGACCTTCGTCTCAGTGGAGCAAACTTATTTAAACCGAGGAACTCGTAGAAGCAGCGGTCGAGAAATCATAGATGTAGTATTTTTTTTTATGAAGCACTTCTTTTACTGTTTTCATTCCAATCGAACGCTTAACCGCAAATTCCTAATATTTAAAACCAAGATACTTAAAGCAGTATATCGGGAAACAAAAGAAGTAACTTTCAATGCTAGCCACAAGAAATGTAGGAGTACTACAAGGGTAAAGAGGTTAAAGTAAAAAAAAAAGAACATGATGAATTGATGATCCACATCCATAATTAACTCATGTGTTACTGTCTACCCGGGCTGGAGGCTAAATATATGCCCCATGCCCCCATCACATCAACACTTTTTTACTCTGGCACCAAGAGAATGAGAACCATATGTCCCTCAATCTCAATGTCTAAAAGAATCCGCTTTCAAATGCTGGGGACGTCGTTGTCCTAAGAAACATCTAAAAATGTGTATGTACCAGCCGACGTGCCCCGTCCCTGTTTCGAACAATTCAACAAACGGCTGGCTGCTGGTGTACTACATGGGTGCGCACTGAGCCACGGAGATGGCTATTGAGCCACGAAGATGGCTCTTCGCTCTCGCTCACGACCCGCCCGTGGTGAACTGAAAGCGACGCTGACAGATCGGAGACAGCTCCTCCCTCCTGAGCCGCGGGGCGTTCACGGATGTATATATCACTTTTTATTCTCCGGTCAACGTCGAAAACGTCAAAATCTCGTTGTGCTGACAACAGAGAGTGCTTGTGTGACGGTACGCTTCGCTGCGCAGACTACTACTGTGCTTTCGATCGTTGGTGTTTGGCGTCGTGCATGACGTGTGTGTGGCCTGCGTTGTGTATGGTGTATGTTTTTCGCGTTGTGACTTGTATGGTGTAAACGTAACACTTCCGGGTTCTTGTGTCGTGTCAATCCGTTTATTAAAAATACTTCCTCGGTCTAAAAAATAAGCGTCCCTGATTTAGTACTTAAAAATCATCAACACATATTCTGAGAGAGGGAGTGGTAATCATTCAAACCAAGTAGCGAAAAATCAGATGAAGACCGTAACTATACTGGAACATGGCATGCCATGACACGCCAGCCTAATTACCAACACATGCTTCACGCAAATGTCATAGTTCTCATTCCTCCTCGAGACAACGTCTACGACTTCTCCATGACTGGCCACCAACGAAGACTTTACTATAGCCAATGCGCAAAGTCCACAAGGACCTGTGCCAAATAGCTAGGCACACACGCGAGAGGCTAGATATCTTCATTTTCGTAGTCGAGCAACAATGGGAAAATATGCAAGGTGCGTACCACATTAGATCACGTGGAAACTCAATGAGCAGTCATCTCAGTAAACCAACTAACACAACCCTGGCACAACCGAACCTTCACTCGACGTCGTCGACTTGGCTGGACACATGTCGACCACAATGTCGTATGCGTCCAACCCCGAGAGAAGTGTGAACAAGATAAAAAAGAGCATTCTCTCGTGGCTGGACCCATTGCCTAACCCAGCCCCGGGGGAAGCGACTTTAGGCCGATGTCATCACCTAACCCAGACGGATAGGCTTTTACGCAAAGCACATGATTTGATGGCAGGAGAGGTAACAAACTCCAAATGCCGCACTACCGAATGGACGTTGTGACATAGCTAAACTACTTTATCCAAGAGCAACCTTCTTGGAATGGCATATCGAACTCATGGATGAGCCTCAAGGTAGCCACTCAGAACAAGTGGCCGAACCAAGAGCAATCATGTTGTTTCACGTGTAAGCCGGTGACAACATAGGCGCAATCTGATCGCACTACCGCCGGTGTGACAGATGTGGGAGTGTACATTCTGTATTTTTTTTTAATGGGCAAAAGGTTTAATGGTACATTTTTCCTACATAACCTTCAACTTACATGTTTGTATTACAACTGACGTCAAATATGTAACATTAGAAACCAAGTTACTTAAAACTTCAGAAACAAAAAGAGCAACTTTCAGTCCTAGCAAACAAAAAATTTGTACAATGATAAGGGAGTAAAATTGCTAAACAGGTTAGGGTAAAAACACAAGATGAGTTGAAGATCATAAGGTAAACAATTTAAATATGTTTTTGCAGTTAGTAAGCAAGTGAAATTGCATGCATAATAATTTAACTAAATATATCTACCTCGACTGCTAAGCATATATATGTCCTATCAAATATACAATTTTTTAGTGATGCACCAAAAGAATGAGAATCATGTTGCAAAAGGAAATCGCTTTCAAGTGCACGGAACGTTGCCATCTTGGTGTCCCATCCTAGACATGAATCCAATGATCAACAAAAAAGATCGGCGCGCACGACGCATGGGGCATCCTAGAAATTTGCGGGTTGCCGTTGAAGATGCCTCATCTGGGAGCTAGTGGTTAGATTAGGGTAAAACTACTGTACATATACACCACCCGATTCTCATACCAATGCGCAATTGTTAGCGTTAGTTAGCAGCAGAGCTCGTGAGTAAAATCCGTTTAGTTCTTTGACCAACTTTGTCTTAGATGTTGAATTTTACAGTGTGGTCTCTTTGGCTATGGTTAAACACAACTTTTCCATTGATCGGGTGGATATTTACAACCGAAGCTAGGACTTGTGCTAACCAGGATCTAGGAGCGTCGTACAATGTGTGTTGATTGTCTAGCGTCTTCGTTTGAAAAAAGAAAGTGTGTTGATTGATCTGCTGCACAGTAACACTAGTCTAACATTTGTCTAGCACTAATAGGCATCCAATCGTCTCTGTCCCGGTGCGTGAAGCATGTCCAAGGTGTTGTTCACTGGGAGCAGTAAGCAGAGGTCGCTCTCGTCCAGCTTCATCAAGTCCACCAAGCCGTCCCAGAGCAGATCCCCTGTTTCCTCCTCGTCCGCGCTGCGGGGCGAAGGCGACGGCGAGCACGCGTCGGGCTTGGCCGCGGCATTGCCGCTGCCGCCTAGCTGCTGCTGCTGCTGCTCGGGGAAGGAGAAGTTGAGCTTGGCGCGCGGGCCGCGGAACTCGACGGCGGCGCGGTCGTAGGCCCTGGCGGCGTCCTCGGCCGTGTCGAAGGTCCCAAGCCACACCCGCACGGCGCGGCGCGGGTCGCGGATCTCCGCCGCCCACTTGCCCCACGGCCGCTGCCTGACGCCGCGGTACTGGTTCTTCTTGTTCCTCCGCCTCCTCTGCGGCCCGCCAGCCGCCGCCGCCCTCGGCGCGTCCGATGCCGCGATCGCGCCGGTGGCCTCCGCGCCGAAGAACTCGCACCCGAGGCACCCGTCCATCCCGCACGCCGAGCACACCTCCTTGCTCGCCGGGAAGAAGAAGGCCGGCGCCGGCGTGGTGTACCCGGAGACGACGTGCAGCAGCGCCGCGACCGTGACGTTGTGCTCCTGCTCCGGCGAGAAAACCCTGCCTGCGAACGGCAGCGGTGGCTCGGCGGCCGCGGAGCTCGGGTCCTCCTCGAAGTGGCCGTCGAAGCAGATCATGTACTCCCGGCTCGCCTCCATTGACGCCGAGACGCTGAAGGCCTGTGTGTTCTTGCTGCGGCTGCTGGCTGATTGTGTCTTGAGCTGAGTGATGGCTGGAGGTTGCTTTTGCTTGGTGATGGTTGTTTGGAGTGAGAGTCTGGGGAAGGGAGGTATATATATGCTCCGGTTGACGTCGCAGGGGACGCGGCGCATGCAGAAGCAGAACAGAGGGCACCGACTCATCAGCGCGTGCGAAACGTGCGCGTTGGGGTGCCCGGGTTTGTTTGTTGGTTTTTGTTTTGTTTATTCCGGTATTGCCCTCCAGGGGAGGGACAGCCGAGCCGAGCCGACAGCCTCAGCGTGTGGACGCGATGGGATCGCGAGCAGTGACGCTAGTGGAAGAAGAAGAGTGGGATCGGGATGTGATGGGGCCCGGAATCGTTACGGATAAGGTCGGTCCGTCAAGCCGTTGAAAGGGTCAAAGAGAAGGTTCTCAGATGGTTTTGCTCGTCTCACGTGGCACCGAGGTCGGCTGATGCACTACTAGCTGGATTGCTTGCAGTGTTTTTTTTAAGAGAAAAGGATTAAGAACTTAAGTAGTACAATATAAATCCTTAAAAACGTCTTTATATAAATTAAAATTTCTCAAAAAAATTTTATATAAATTAAAAAATACATTCAAATCTTTGAGGGTGGCGCGGTCTTCTTCCTTGTGCATCCATTGAATCATGTGTTGGGCAAAGCTCGTTGCCGTCTCGGGGCCTCCGTCTCAGCGTAGCAAACTTGCTTAAATCCAAAAGCTTCTACACGCAACGCTTGAGAAATCATTGATGTAGTGTTTTGGCGTAGCGGGGAGTAAGATTGTTATGACGGCAAATCTCGATGTAATTTTTAAGCGCAATTTTACAATAAATCTGACTTTTTTTTTGCAAAAAACTATTATTGTTATTAAATATTAGGCAACAAAAGGAGTAACTTTCAATGCTAGGAACAAGGAATGTACAAGGGCAATGGAGTAAAAAGGGTCGTGGGGTTAAATTAAAAAACACATGTGAATTGATGATCCGCATGCATAATTAACTTAGGTGTTAAGTGTTACTGTCTACCAGGGCTGGCGGCATCGCATGTACTTCCTCCGTTTTAAAATAGATGATCCAACTTTATATTAAAATTAATATAAAATTAAATCATTTATTTTAAAACGGAGAGAGTACATTTATTTACGCCTAGAAAAGGAATCGCTTTTGACTGCTCGGGACGTCGTTGTCCTAAGACGCACCTAAAAATGTGTATGTGCTAGGCGACGTGCCCCGTCCCTCTGTTTGGAACAAATCAACAAAAGGCTGGCTGCTACCCACGCGAAAAAGAAAAGAAAAAAAAAAGCTGGCTGCTGGTGTACATGGGTGCGCCCTGAGCCACGGAGACGACTCTTCGCTCTCGCTGCCAACCCATCCGTGGTGCAAGCGACGGTGACAGATCGAAGACAGCTCCTCCTGAGCCGCGGGGCGTCCACGGATGGATCGTTTGGTTCTCCGGTCAACGTCGAAAGCGTCAATGTCTCTTTGTGCTGACAACAGAGACAAGTGCTTGTGTGACGCCAAGCTTCGCTGCGCAGAGTGTTTAGCTTTCGATCGTTGGTGTTTAGCGTCGTGCATGACGAGTGTGTGACTTGTACGGTGTATAAACGTGACACTTCTGGGTTCTTGTATCGTGTCAATCCGTTTATCAAAAGTGCTCCCTCCGTTTTTACTAACTTCGCATGTATTAGTTTTGACCTAAGTCAAATTTTGTAATATTTGACCAAGCTATATTCATAATATATGATATGAAAATACATTCTCTCTTTTTTTGCGGGTGATACGAAAATACATTCAATGATGATTCTAATGGTGTTGACTTAGTATTGTGGATGTTAATTCTTTTTTCTTTTTTTGTAAACTTGGACATAGCTTAGAATGTTTGACTCGAGACAAAACTAATACGCGAAGTAAGTAAAAATGAAGGGACTGGTAATCATTCAAATCAATTAACGAAAAATCAGATGAAAACTGTAACAAGTAACTATCATGGAAAATGACATGCCATGACTGGCCAGCTTAATTACCAACACATGCTTCACACAAATGTTATCGTTATCATTCCCCCCAGACTCTGTAACATGGTGTCATGTATGAAGGGCCATATATGAGACTCTACATTTATGTGGTTATTTATATGTAATTTTAGCAATAATAATAATAATAATATAATACTGTTTATTAGTAAATGAGAGTATCTTATATGTAAAGCTCGGTTGATTGAACTGTCACTAGATAATTTTATAATTTTTTGTAAAAAGAGTACTTGTGAATATCGAAAAGGTTGGCTAACCCAACCAATTAAAAAAATGGGATATGAAAACACAATTATCATAATCTAATGCCAAACAGAAGCTAAGTTGATGACCCTATGAACTTATTCTTTATTCAACCAAAGCTGATTACCATGAATTAAGTATACTAGAAACAATTTCTTAGACATGTAAGAAGTATGAAATCACAATAAAATATATATTCAAAAATATTATAATGAGTGGGCGAGAGGGGTACCTTGAGTGCTGAAAATTCCCTGGTTCCACCGGACAACTCGCAAGCAATGGAGAGAGATTTGAGAGGGCCTTGGGTGAGGGAGAGAGCTGGAACAGGGGTTGTGCTAGAGGAAGAAGAGAGTGTGGGGGTGAATATGTTGATGAGGGCCTAGCCCCCCCAAACTTATCCACTGCACTACCCTACCGTCAGGGAATACGGCGGCAGGAAAAATGTCAAATCGCAAAAAAGCGCGGAACAGGGTCAGATCATGCTTAAGTTCTGAAAAAGGGTCAAACAATGATTTCTGTTGGCAGTTCGACTCTGGCTTTATCGGTTATGGTGGCCCACGACGTGAGTGTTGTGCTTGCAGGTGTCGTGTATGCTTTGCTGCTAGCGGTTACGAGTACCGCGGTGGTGGAGTACTGCGCGTCATAGATACCCAAGCCCACTGCCAAGGAGAAGTGGCTGCCGGAGAAGCAGACGGGTTTGGCTGGTGCCACCCTGCCTCTCATCGCGAGAGTGACGTCGACAGTGGCAGTGGGGGCGGGGGGGGGCAGGGCATGACCCCCGCCATCGCTCGGCCACCCCTATCGATTTTCTGGGGTGGCTGGCTGTAGAACTTTTGTTAACTTGCGATAATTAGTACCACATCATCAAAGTAATTATATATTTGGTTTTTTTAGCAAAATTATATATTTGGTATAAAGTAGACAAGCGGCAAGTTGGGAAAAGGCCCAAGCCTAGGAAGCAACCCACGTCGGCCCATTAGATGGATACGTAATTTTTGTATTCTAGACCAAATGCACCTGCACTACTCGATGATGATGGATTAGTTGACTACCAGCAGTTGGCCCC